>JAMXKT010000076.1:0-1282671 GCA_024211575.1 Phytophthora melonis | reverse complement strand
GGCTTGTCATCTTGGTTCTTGCAGTGAGGGGCAACCTCACTGGGGGCTGAAGTCCTCAGTGTCGTGTGTCCAAGGTTGACACACGGAAAACCGCATTAACAGTGGGCACCTCGCTCCTACTGGCGTCCAGCGTTTGCGCTTATGGCTGCGACGATGCCCAGCATCGCCGCGATAGTCACCTTGCTGGTGCACGGGCGCCGTGCACTCTCTAGGGCAAAGCGACCGATCCTAATGCGCATCGGTAGCACCGCACTTTACTTCCTTGTCGCCGCTGGGGGGCGCCAGCAGTGGCAGCGCTCGAGAGGTCCATCGGTTCCGGACCTTCCGTCCTCACTACCGGGCGCGGTTGCGGCCTCGGTACGTGCGCGTGCAGCTTACGCAGCTGTCGCAGGCTAAAACTCTTCCTGCACTGCAAGCGTGATGACAGCTTCGAGAGTACTCCGGCACTACCGGAAGAGATAAGCCCCTTCAAGAACGTGACGACCTTAGTCGCTCCCGTCGATCGGGCTGGCCTGGATGTTCGGCACTGCGTACCGCGCTCTCTGGGCGTAAGCATGAACATCATGTTTACCCTGCTGCAGGTCGAGGAACTCTGCCCTCGACCGGAACGTATTTCTGTGGGGCTCAAACGCCCGTCTGAGCCTTCCTTGAAGCTTTCGTACGTGCCGCTGAAGCACGTAGGGTCGGAGAGCCGGCGTCCATACGCCTGAAGTCTCTTGCACGTCCGCCAAGGCATGGCATGGCGAACGCGACCTTCGACAATCGGGTCGACGATACGTCGAGCCGCGATGGCAGTGTCGAGTTCGATTAAGCCAATGGAGGAGAGGTCTAAATCTTCCTTCCGACGTAGTTGCTCATACCGAGCTTCAG
The DNA here is from genome assembly GCA_024211575.1 of Phytophthora melonis. NCBI lineage: Eukaryota > Oomycota > Peronosporomycetes > Peronosporales > Peronosporaceae > Phytophthora > Phytophthora melonis. Next base: position 1,281,801 of record JAMXKT010000076.1, on the reverse strand, counting down.
CGACTGTGGGCGAGGTGTCAACCCCGACGACAAGCGGTACTGGGCAGCAGCATCCTCGCCGCTCCCCCGATGAAGCCCAGAGCAACACCGGTGTTGTTCTGTCGGCGTTAGCGTACGCAGCATCGTAGCTTACAGTCGCTGCCTCACCAGCACCGTTGATAGTCGTTGGAGGGCTTCCCACCTAATATCCGACAGGTGGGGACAGTCAGCGCGTGCAACATGGGTTGCAGGCGTCGTGGAGCTCTGCATGGGCACTTCTGCATCTATGGAAGAATCTCCACTCCGTGTTCGCGCGGTGACGTACGAACTCAACTTAGTCGGTCGCTGGACGACCTGGCCAAAGTGCTACCAGGTGCAGTGGGCCTTCCTTGGTTCACTACAAACAGCCACACGTGTGCGCTCGTGCACCAGGAAGCGTAGCTTAGCTTAAACTAGAGTTACTCCATATATACTCGCCAGCCCCGGGAGTATAGATTAATCTAAAATAAACGATCCAACACAATGCTTTTGGGCCAAAATGAGAACTGCTATTTTTGTTTTATGTTTCTGACTTCTAAATGTAATATTCTGGTGTTGGGAATCTGCCAACGGCTGGCTGGCAGGAATTTCTTTGCTATGTATGTCGCTCATTGGTTAAAAGATGCTGCTTTCAACCAATAGGAATCCTTGTCGTCTATGGACCACCAATCGTGGTGGTCTTAATGATCGTGGCACTTGATGTAACGTAAGATCAAGGCCGAGGAAGTGTTTGAACCTTTAACAGACATCGCGTCTGTTAAAGCCAGTGCCAAAGTGGCTGTAGCCACTCTGTTGCGTGTAACCCTGTTCCAATGAAGGTTTCCGACAAACCCTCAACGTGCCATACGTGAAGCGCACGCGTACCATGCGCTTCGGTCTTTCACGAACTGACACCTGTCGCTTGGAAACGATACTTCCAACATACTTCGAGGTAGCTTTAAAAACCCGATGCCAGAGTCAAGCATTGATAGACTTTCGCAAAGTCGAATGTTCAAAGTTCTTCGACGCGCCAGAATCTACCAACGCACGAGACGAGAGTCGCTTGCTCTCATCGACTCTTCACCTTCAGGATTTACGACAAGGTCAGGCGTCGTTTATCTTGGTTCTTGCAGTGAGGGGCAACCTCACTGGGGCTGCGGTGATCCTCAGTGTCGCGTGTCCAAGGTTGACACTGATTTGAAACCCGCATTGAATACTACCAGTGGGCAATTCCTCGCTCCTAGCCTGGCGTCCAGCGTTGCCCACGTTTGTTGGGCTGGCGACGATGCCCAGCATCGCCGCGATAGCCAGCTCGGCTGCTGGTGCACGGGGCGCCGTGCACTCTCTAGCAAAGTGACCGATCCTACCGCATCGGTAGCTTACCCGCACTTCCAGCTTCCTTGTACCGCTGGGCGGGCCAGCAGTGGCAGCGCTCGAGAGGTCCATCGGTTCCGGACCTTCTGTCCTCACTACCGGGCGCTGGTTTGCAGCGCCTTCGGTACATGCGCGTGCGCAGCTTTAGTTCCTGTCGCAGGGCTAAACTCTTCCTGCATCGCAAGCGTGATGACAGCCTAACTGAGAGTACCCCGGTTACTCACGGAAGAGATAAGCCCCTTCATGAACGTGACGACCTTAGTCGCCTCGTCGGGATCGGGCTGGTACCACGATGTTCGAGACCAAGTACCGCGCTCTCATGGGCGTAAGCGCATGCCAGACATCATGCTTACTCCTGGCTGCAGGTCGAGGAACTCTGCCTCGACCGGAACGCATTCTGTGGGGGGCTCAAACGCCTGTATCTGGAGCTCTTCGCCCGAAGTTTCGGGTACGTGCCGGAAGCACATGTAGAGGTCGGAGAAGCCCGGCGTCCATACGCCCAGCTCCTTGCACGTCCGCCAAGGCATGACATGGCGAACGCGACCTTCGACAACGGGTCGACGATACTGTCGAGCCGCGATGGCGAGTGTCGAGTTCCGGGACAAGCCAACGGAGGAGAGGTTCACCCTCCTTCCGACGTAGTTAGCTCACATTGAGCTTCAGCGAATGCGGGCGAGTGTGTCGTCCCCGACGACAGTTCAAGCGCAGTACTGGCAGCAGCATCTCGCTGCTCCTCTCATGATGAAGCCCAGAGCAACACCGTGTTGAACTCTGTCGGCGTTAGCGTACGCAGCATCAGTAGCTACAGTCGCCTCACCAATGACTGCTGACAGTCGGTTGGAGGGCTTCCCACTCTGGGTCCTGGCAGGTGGGGACAGTCAGCGTGCGTGCAAACATGGGTTGCAGGCGTCGTGGGAGCTTTCCATGGGCACTTTCGGTCACTCCATGGAAGGTTCTCGGCTCCGTGTTCCGATGCGGTGACGTACGAACTCAACTTAGTCGGTCGTTGGACGGACTACAAGCAAGTGCTACCAGGTGTAGTGGGCCTTCCTTGGCTCACTACAACGAAAGCTTACACGTGTACGCTCGTGTATGAGGAAGCGTAGCTTAGTTTAAACTAGAGCACTATACTCGGAGCCCTGAGAGTATAGATTAATCCTAAATAAACGATCCAAATAATGTTTTTGGGTTAAGAAAATGAGAGAACTTGTTATTTTTTGTTTTATGTTTCTGACTTCCGGTCGTAAATGTAATATTCTAAGTTGAGGAATCTGCCAGCAACGGCTGGTTGGCAGAATTTCTTTGCTATGCGATAAATCGCTCATTGGTTAAAAGATGCTGCTTTCAGCAGCCAATAGGAATCCTAATGTCTCTATAGACCACCCGTCGTGGTGGTCTTAAATGAATGTGGCACTTGATGTAACGTGCATCAAGGCCGAGGAAGTGTTTGAACCTTTAACAGACATCGCGTCATTAAAGTTGCAAGCGGCTGTAGCCACTTGTGCGTGTAACCCTGTTCCAATGAAGGTTTCGACAAACCCTCAACTTTATACGTGAAGCGCACGCGTACCATGCGCTTCGGTCTTTACGACGACACCTGTCGCCAAACGTACTTCCAACATACTTCGAGGTAGCTTTAAATCCTCGAAGTCAAGCATTGATAGACTTCGCAGTCGAACAAAGTTCTTCGACGCGCCAGAATCTACCAACGCACGACGAGAGTCGCTTGCTCTCATCGACTTCACCTTCAGGATGACAAGGTCATCAGGCTTGTCATCTTGGTTCTTGCAGTGAGGGGCAACCTCACTGGGGCTGCAGTCCTCAGTGTCGCGTGTCCAAGGTTGACACACGGAACCGCATTACCAGTGGGCACCTCGCTCCTACTGGCGTCCAGCGTTTTTTGTTTGGCTGCGACGATGCCCAGCATCGCCGCGATAGCCACCTTTGCTGGTGCACGGGCGCCGTGCACTCTCTAGCAAAGTGACCGATCCTACCGCATCGGTAGCACCGCACTTTACTTCCTTGTCGCTGCTGGGGGCCAGCAGTGGCAGCGCTCGAGAGGTCCATCGGTTCCGACCTTCCGTCCTCACTACCGGGCGCGGTTGCGGCCTCGGTACATGCGCGTGCAGCTTAGCCTGTCGCAGGCTAAACTCTTCCTGCATCGCAAGCGTGATGACAGCTTCGAGAGTACTCGGGTACTCACGGAAGAGATAAGCCCTTCATGAACGTGACGACCTTAGTCGCCTCGTCGATCGGGCTGGTCACGATGTTCGAGACCAAGTACCGCGCTCTCTGGGCGTAAGCATGAACATCATGCTTACCCTGCTGCAGGTCGAGGAACTCTGCCCTCGACCGGAACGCATTCTGTGGGGCTCAAACGCCTGTCTGAGCTCTTCCTTGAAGCCTTCTGTACGTGCCGAAGCATCGTAGGGTCGGAGAGCCGGCGTCCATACGCCCAGCTCCTTGCACGTCCGCCAAGGCATGACATGGCGAACGCGACCTTCGACAACGGGTCGACGATACGTCGAGCCGCGATGGCAGTGTCGAGTTCGACAAGCCAACGGAGGAGAGGTTCACCCTCTCTTCCGACGTTGTTGCTCACATTGAGCTTCAGCGACTGTGGGCGAGGTGTCGTCCCCGACGACACCGCGGTACTGGGCAGCAGCATCTCGCTGCTCCTCATGATGAAGCCCAGAGCAACACCGTGTTGCTCTGTCGGCGTTAGCGTACGCAGCAGCATCAGTAGAAGCAGTCGCCTCACCAATGACTGTTGACAGTCGTTGGAGGGCTTCCCACCTGGGTCTGACAGGTGGGGACAGTCAGCGCGTGCAACATGGGTTGCAGGCGTCGTGGAGCTTTCCATGGGCACTTCGGTATCCATGGAAGGTTCTCGGCTCCGTGTTCGTGCGGTGACGTACGAACTCAACTTAGTCGGTCGTTGGACGGACTACAAAGTGCTACCAGGTGTAGTGGGCCTTCCTTTGGCTCACTACAACAGCTTACACGTGCGCTCGTGTATGAGGAAGCGTAGCTTAGTTTAAACTAGAGTTAATTATATTCGGGCCCCCGAGCATAGATTAATCTAAATAAACGATCCAAATAATGTTTTTGGGTTAAAATGAGAACTGTTATTTTTGTTTTATGTTTCTGACTTCAAATGTAATATTCTAAGTTGGGAATCTGCCAACAGCTGGTTGGCAGAATTTCTTTGCTATGCATGTCGCTCATTGGTTAAAAGATGCTGCTTTCAACCAATAGGAATCCTAATGTCTATGGACCACCCGTCGTGGTGGTCTTAATGAATGTGGCACTTGATGTAACGTACATCAAGGCCGAGGAAGTGTTTGAACCTTTAACAGACATCGCGTTCAGAAGCTGCAAAGTGGCTGTAGCCACTTGTGCGTGTAACCCTGTTCCAATGAAGGTTTCGACAAACCCTCAACTTTATACGTGAAGCGCACGCGTACCATGCGCTTCGGTCTTTACGACGACACCTGTCGCCAAACGTACTTCCAACATACTTCGAGGTAGCTTTAAATCTCGAAGTCAAGCATTGATAGACTTCGCAGTCGAACAAAGTTCTTCGACGCGCCAGAATCTACCAACGCACGACGAGAGTCGCTTGCTCTCATCGACTTCACCTTCAGGATGACAAGGTCAGGCTTGTCATCTTGGTTCTTGCAGTGAGGGGCAACCTCACTGGGGCTGCAGTCCTCAGTGTCGCGTGTCCAAGGTTGACACACGGAACCGCATTACCAGTGGGCACCTCGCTCCTACTGGCGTCCAGCGTTTTTGTTTGGCTGCGACGATGCCCAGCATCGCCGCGATAGCCACCTTGCTGGTGCACGGGCGCCGTGCACTCTCTAGCAAAGTGACCGATCCTACCGCATCGGTAGCACCGCACTTTACTTCCTTGTCGCTGCTGGGGGCCAGCAGTGGCAGCGCTCGAGAGGTCCATCGGTTCCGACCTTCCGTCCTCACTACCGGGCGCGGTTGCGGCCTCGGTACATGCGCGTGCAGCTTAGCCTGTCGCAGGCTAAACTCTTCCTGCATCGCAAGCGTGATGACAGCTTCGAGAGTACTCGGGTACTCACGGAAGAGATAAGCCCTTCATGAACGTGACGACCTTAGTCGCCTCGTCGATCGGGCTGGTCACGATGTTCGAGACCAAGTACCGCGCTCTCTGGGCGTAAGCATGAACATCATGCTTACCCTGCTGCAGGTCGAGGAACTCTGCCCTCGACCGGAACGCATTCTGTGGGGGCTCAAACGCCTGTCTGAGCTCTTCCTTGAAGCCTTCGTACGTGCCGAAGCACGTAGGGTCGGAGAGCCGGCGTCCATACGCCCAGCTCCTGCACGTCCGCCAAGGCATGACATGGCGAACGCGACCTTCGACAACGGGTCGACGATACGTCGAGCCGCGATGGCAGTGTCGAGTTCGACAAGCCAACGGAGGAGAGGTTCACCCTCTCTTCCGACGTAGTTGCTCACATTGAGCTTCAGCGACTGTGGGCGAGGTGTCGTCCCCGACGACACCGCGGTACTGGCAGCAGCATCTCGCTGCTCCCTCATGATGAAGCCCAGAGCAACACCGTGTTGCTCTGTCGGCGTTAGCGTACGCAGCATCGTAGCTACAGTCGCCTCACCAATGACTGTTGACAGTCGTTGGAGGGCTTCCCACTCTGGGTCTGACAGGTGGGGACAGTCAGCGCGTGCAACATGGGTTGCAGGCGTCGTGGAGCTTTCCATGGGCACTTCGGTATCCATGGGAAGGTTCTCGGCTCCGTGTTCGTGCGGTGACGTACGAACTCAACTTAGTCGGTCGTTGGACGGACTACAAAGTGCTACCAGGTGTAGTGGGCCTTCCTTGGCTCACTACAACAGCTTACACGTGTGCGCTCGTGTATGAGGAAGCGTAGCTTAGTTTAAACTAGAGTTAATTATACTGGGCCCCGAGTATAGATTAATCTAAATAAACGATCCAAATAACGCTTTTGGGTTAAAATGAGAACTGTTATTTTTGTTTTATGTTTCTGACTTCCTCTAAATGTAATATTCTAAGTTGGGAATCTGCCAACGGCTGGCTGGCAGAATTTCTTTGCTATGCATGTCGCTCATTGGTTAAAAGATGCTGCTTTCAACCAATAGGAATCCTAATGTCTATGGACCACCCGTCGTGGTGGTCTTAAATGAATGTGGCACTTGATGTAACGTACATCAAGGCCGAGGAAGTGTTTGAACCTTTAACAGACATCGCGTCTGTTAAAGTTGCAAGTGGCTGTAGCCACTTGTGCGTGTAACCCCGTTCCAATGAAGGTTTCGACAAACCCTCAACCTTTATACGTGAAGCGCACGCGTACCATGCGCTTCTCGGTCTTTACGACGACACCTGTCGCCAAACGTACTTCCAACATACTTCGAGGTAGCTTTAAATCCTCGAAGTCAAGCATTGATAGACTTCGCAGTCGAACAAAGTTCTTCGACGCGCCAGAATCTACCAACGCACGACGAGAGTCGCTTGCTCTCATCGACTTCACCTTCAGGATGACAAGGTCAGGCTTGTCATCTTGGTTCTTGCAGTGAGGGGCAACCTCACTGGGGCTGCAGTCCTCAGTGTCGCGTGTCCAAGGTTGACACACGGAACCGCATTACCAGTGGGCACCTCGCTCCTACTGGCGTCCAGCGTTTTGTTTGGCTGCGACGATGCCCAGCATCGCCGCGATAGCCACCTTGCTGGTGCACGGGCGCCGTGCACTCTCTAGCAAAGTGACCGATCCTACCGCATCGGTAGCACCGCACTTTACTTCCTTGTCGCTGCTGGGGCCAGCAGTGGCAGCGCTCGAGAGGTCCATCGGTTCCGGACCTTCCGTCCTCACTACCGGGCGCGGTTGCGGCCTCGGTACATGCGCGTGCAGCTTAGCCTGTCGCAGGCTAAACTCTTCCTGCATCGCAAGCGTGATGACAGCTTCGAGAGTACTCGGGTACTCACGGAAGAGATAAGCCCTTCATGAACGTGACGGCCTTAGTCGCCTCGTCGATCGGGCTGGTCACGATGTTCGAGACCAAGTACCGCGCTCTCTGGGCGTAAGCATGAACATCATGCTTACCCTGCTGCAGGTCGAGGAACTCTGCCCTCGACCGGAACGCATTCTGTGGGGCTCAAACGCCTGTCTGAGCTCTTCCTTGAAGCCTTCGTACGTGCCGAAGCACGTAGGGTCGGAGAGCCGGCGTCCATACGCCCAGCTCCTTGCACGTCCGCCAAGGCATGACATGGCGAACGCGACCTTCGACAACGGGTCGACGATACGTCGAGCCGCGATGGCAGTGTCGAGTTCGACAAGCCAACGGAGGAGAGGTTCACCCTCTCTTCCGACGTAGTTGCTCACATTGAGCTTCAGCGACTGTGGGCGAGGTGTCGTCCCCGACGACACCGCGGTACTGGCAGCAGCATCTCGCTGCTCCCTCATGATGAAGCCCAGAGCAACACCGTGTTGCTCTGTCGGCGTTAGCGTACGCAGCATCGTAGCTACAGTCGCCTCACCAATGACTGTTGACAGTCGTTGGAGGGCTTCCCACTCTGGGTCTGACAGGTGGGGACAGTCAGCGCGTGCAACATGGGTTGCAGGCGTCGTGGAGCTTTCCATGGGCACTTCGGTATCCATGGGAAGGTTCTCGGCTCCGTGTTCGTGCGGTGACGTACGAACTCAACTTAGTCGGTCGTTGGACGGACTACAAAGTGCTACCAGGTGTAGTGGGCCTTCCTTGGCTCACTACAACAGCTTACACGTGTGCGCTCGTGTATGAGGAAGCGTAGCTTAGTTTAAACTAGAGTTAATTATACTCGGGCCCCCGAGTATAGATTAATCTAAATAAACGATCCAAATAATGTTTTTGGGTTAAAATGAGAACTGTTATTTTTGTTTTATGTTTCTGACTTCCTCTAAATGTAATATTCTAAGTTGGGAATCTGCCAACAGCTGGTTGGCAGAATTTCTTTGCTATGCATGTCGCTCATTGGTTAAAAGATGCTGCTTTCAACCAATAGGAATCCTAAATGTCTATGGACCACCCGTCGTGGTGGTCTTAAATGAATGTGGCACTTGATGTAACGTACATCAAGGCCGAGGAAGTGTTTGAACCTTTAACAGACATCGCGTCTGTTAAAGTTGCAAGTGGCTGTAGCCACTTGTGCGTGTAACCCCGTTCCAATGAAGGTTTCGACAAACCCTCAACCTTTATACGTGAAGCGCACGCGTACCATGCGCTTCTCGGTCTTTACGACGACACCTGTCGCCAAACGTACTTCCAACATACTTCGAGGTAGCTTTAAATCCTCGAAGTCAAGCATTGATAGACTTCGCAGTCGAACAAAGTTCTTCGACGCGCCAGAATCTACCAACGCACGACGAGAGTCGCTTGCTCTCATCGACTTCACCTTCAGGATGACAAGGTCAGGCTTGTCATCTTGGTTCTTGCAGTGAGGGGCAACCTCACTGGGGCTGCAGTCCTCAGTGTCGCGTGTCCAAGGTTGACACACGGAACCGCATTACCAGTGGGCACCTCGCTCCTACTGGCGTCCAGCGTTTTTGTTTGGCTGCGACGATGCCCAGCATCGCCGCGATAGCCACCTTGCTGGTGCACGGGCGCCGTGCACTCTCTAGCAAAGTGACCGATCCTACCGCATCGGTAGCACCGCACTTTACTTCCTTGTCGCTGCTGGGGGCCAGCAGTGGCAGCGCTCGAGAGGTCCATCGGTTCCGGACCTTCCGTCCTCACTACCGGGCGCGGTTGCGGCCTCGGTACATGCGCGTGCAGCTTAGCCTGTCGCAGGCTAAACTCTTCCTGCATCGCAAGCGTGATGACAGCTTCGAGAGTACTCGGGTACTCACGGAAGAGATAAGCCCCTTCATGAACGTGACGACCTTAGTCGCCTCGTCGATCGGGCTGGTCACGATGTTCGAGACCAAGTACCGCGCTCTCTGGGCGTAAGCATGAACATCATGCTTACCCTGCTGCAGGTCGAGGAACTCTGCCCTCGACCGGAACGCATTCTGTGGGGGCTCAAACGCCTGTCTGAGCTCTTCCTTGAAGCCTTCGTACGTGCCGAAGCACGTAGGGTCGGAGAGCCGGCGTCCATACGCCCAGCTCCTTGCACGTCCGCCAAGGCATGACATGGCGAACGCGACCTTCGACAACGGGTCGACGATACGTCGAGCCGCGATGGCAGTGTCGAGTTCGACAAGCCAACGGAGGAGAGGTTCACCCTCTCTTCCGACGTAGTTGCTCACATTGAGCTTCAGCGACTGTGGGCGAGGTGTCGTCCCCGACGACACCGCGGTACTGGCAGCAGCATCTCGCTGCTCCCTCATGATGAAGCCCAGAGCAACACCGTGTTGCTCTGTCGGCGTTAGCGTACGCAGCATCGTAGCTACAGTCGCCTCACCAATGACTGTTGACAGTCGTTGGAGGGCTTCCCACTCTGGGTCTGACAGGTGGGGACAGTCAGCGCGTGCAACATGGGTTGCAGGCGTCGTGGAGCTTTCCATGGGCACTTCGGTATCCATGGGAAGGTTCTCGGCTCCGTGTTCGTGCGGTGACGTACGAACTCAACTTAGTCGGTCGTTGGACGGACTACAAAGTGCTACCAGGTGTAGTGGGCCTTCCTTGGCTCACTACAACAGCTTACACGTGTGCGCTCGTGTATGAGGAAGCGTAGCTTAGTTTAAACTAGAGTTAATTATACTCGGGCCCCCGAGTATAGATTAATCTAAATAAACGATCCAAATAATGTTTTTGGGTTAAAATGAGAACTGTTATTTTTGTTTTATGTTTCTGACTTCCTCTAAATGTAATATTCTAAGTTGGGAATCTGCCAACAGCTGGTTGGCAGAATTTCTTTGCTATGCATGTCGCTCATTGGTTAAAAGATGCTGCTTTCAACCAATAGGAATCCTAAATGTCTATGGACCACCCGTCGTGGTGGTCTTAAATGAATGTGGCACTTGATGTAACGTACATCAAGGCCGAGGAAGTGTTTGAACCTTTAACAGACATCGCGTCTGTTAAAGTTGCAAGTGGCTGTAGCCACTTGTGCGTGTAACCCCGTTCCAATGAAGGTTTCGACAAACCCTCAACCTTTATACGTGAAGCGCACGCGTACCATGCGCTTCTCGGTCTTTACGACGACACCTGTCGCCAAACGTACTTCCAACATACTTCGAGGTAGCTTTAAATCCTCGAAGTCAAGCATTGATAGACTTCGCAGTCGAACAAAGTTCTTCGACGCGCCAGAATCTACCAACGCACGACGAGAGTCGCTTGCTCTCATCGACTTCACCTTCAGGATGACAAGGTCAGGCTTGTCATCTTGGTTCTTGCAGTGAGGGGCAACCTCACTGGGGGCTGCAGTCCTCAGTGTCGCGTGTCCAAGGTTGACACACGGAACCGCATTACCAGTGGGCACCTCGCTCCTACTGGCGTCCAGCGTTTTTTGTTTGGCTGCGACGATGCCCAGCATCGCCGCGATAGCCACCTTGCTGGTGCACGGGCGCCGTGCACTCTCTAGCAAAGTGACCGATCCTACCGCATCGGTAGCACCGCACTTTACTTCCTTGTCGCTGCTGGGGGCCAGCAGTGGCAGCGCTCGAGAGGTCCATCGGTTCCGGACCTTCCGTCCTCACTACCGGGCGCGGTTGCGGCCTCGGTACATGCGCGTGCAGCAGCCTGTCGCAGGCTAAACTCTTCCTGCATCGCAAGCGTGATGACAGCTTCGAGAGTACTCGGGTACTCACGGAAGAGATAAGCCCCTTCATGAACGTGACGACCTTAGTCGCCTCGTCGATCGGGCTGGTCACGATGTTCGAGACCAAGTACCGCGCTCTCTGGGCGTAAGCATGAACATCATGCTTACCCTGCTGCAGGTCGAGGAACTCTGCCCTCGACCGGAACGCATTCTGTGGGGGCTCAAACGCCTGTCTGAGCTCTTCCTTGAAGCCTTCGTACGTGCCGAAGCACGTAGGGTCGGAGAGCCGGCGTCCATACGCCCAGCTCCTTGCACGTCCGCCAAGGCATGACATGGCGAACGCGACCTTCGACAACGGGTCGCCGATACGTCGAGCCGCGATGGCAGTGTCGCGCTCGACACGCCAACGGAGGAGAGGTTCACCCTCTCTTCCGACGTAGTTGCTCACATTGAGCTTCAGCGACTGTGGGCGAGGTGTCGTCCCCGACGACACCGCGGTACTGGCAGCAGCATCTCGCTGCTCCCTCATGATGAAGCCCAGAGCAACACCGTGTTGCTCTGTCGGCGTTAGCGTACGCAGCATCGTAGCTACAGTCGCCTCACCAATGACTGTTGACAGTCGTTGGAGGGCTTCCCACTCTGGGTCTGACAGGTGGGGACAGTCAGCGCGTGCAACATGGGTTGCAGGCGTCGTGGAGCTTTCCATGGGCACTTCGGTATCCATGGGAAGGTTCTCGGCTCCGTGTTCGTGCGGTGACGTACGAACTCAACTTAGTCGGTCGTTGGACGGACTACAAAGTGCTACCAGGTGTAGTGGGCCTTCCTTGGCTCACTACAACAGCTTACACGTGTGCGCTCGTGTATGAGGAAGCGTAGCTTAGTTTAAACTAGAGTTAATTATACTCGGGCCCCCGAGTATAGATTAATCTAAATAAACGATCCAAATAATGTTTTTGGGTTAAAATGAGAACTGTTATTTTTGTTTTATGTTTCTGACTTCCTCTAAATGTAATATTCTAAGTTGGGAATCTGCCAACAGCTGGTTGGCAGAATTTCTTTGCTATGCATGTCGCTCATTGGTTAAAAGATGCTGCTTTCAACCAATAGGAATCCTAAATGTCTATGGACCACCCGTCGTGGTGGTCTTAAATGAATGTGGCACTTGATGTAACGTACATCAAGGCCGAGGAAGTGTTTGAACCTTTAACAGACATCGCGTCTGTTAAAGTTGCAAGTGGCTGTAGCCACTTGTGCGTGTAACCCCGTTCCAATGAAGGTTTCGACAAACCCTCAACCTTTATACGTGAAGCGCACGCGTACCATGCGCTTCTCGGTCTTTACGACGACACCTGTCGCCAAACGTACTTCCAACATACTTCGAGGTAGCTTTAAATCCTCGAAGTCAAGCATTGATAGACTTCGCAGTCGAACAAAGTTCTTCGACGCGCCAGAATCTACCAACGCACGACGAGAGTCGCTTGCTCTCATCGACTTCACCTTCAGGTTGACAAGGTCAGGCTTGTCATCTTGGTTCTTGCAGTGAGGGCAACCTCACTGGGGGCTGCAGTCCTCAGTGTCGCGTGTCCAAGGTTGACACACGGAACCGCATTACCAGTGGGCACCTCGCTCCTACTGGCGTCCAGCGTTTTTGTTTGGCTGCGACGATGCCCAGCATCGCCGCGATAGCCACCTTGCTGGTGCACGGGCGCCGTGCACTCTCTAGCAAAGTGACCGATCCTACCGCATCGGTAGCACCGCACTTTACTTCCTTGTCGCTGCTGGGGGCCAGCAGTGGCAGCGCTCGAGAGGTCCATCGGTTCCGGACCTTCCGTCCTCACTACCGGGCGCGGTTGCGGCCTCGGTACATGCGCGTGCAGCTTAGCCTGTCGCAGGCTAAACTCTTCCTGCATCGCAAGCGTGATGACAGCTTCGAGAGTACTCGGGTACTCACGGAAGAGATAAGCCCCTTCATGAACGTGACGACCTTAGTCGCCTCGTCGATCGGGCTGGTCACGATGTTCGAGACCAAGTACCGCGCTCTCTGGGCGTAAGCATGAACATCATGCTTACCCTGCTGCAGGTCGAGGAACTCTGCCCTCGACCGGAACGCATTCTGTGGGGCTCAAACGCCTGTCTGAGCTCTTCCTTGAAGCCTTCGTACGTGCCGAAGCACGTAGGGTCGGAGAGCCGGCGTCCATACGCCCAGCTCCTTGCACGTCCGCCAAGGCATGACATGGCGAACGCGACCTTCGACAACGGGTCGACGATACGTCGAGCCGCGATGGCAGTGTCGAGTTCGACAAGCCAACGGAGGAGAGGTTCACCCTCTCTTCCGACGTAGTTGCTCACATTGAGCTTCAGCGACTGTGGGCGAGGTGTCGTCCCCGACGACACCGCGGTACTGGCAGCAGCATCTCGCTGCTCCCTCATGATGAAGCCCAGAGCAACACCGTGTTGCTCTGTCGGCGTTAGCGTACGCAGCATCGTAGCTACAGTCGCCTCACCAATGACTGTTGACAGTCGTTGGAGGGCTTCCCACTCTGGGTCTGACAGGTGGGGACAGTCAGCGCGTGCAACATGGGTTGCAGGCGTCGTGGAGCTTTCCATGGGCACTTCGGTATCCATGGGAAGGTTCTCGGCTCCGTGTTCGTGCGGTGACGTACGAACTCAACTTAGTCGGTCGTTGGACGGACTACAAAGTGCTACCAGGTGTAGTGGGCCTTCCTTGGCTCACTACAACAGCTTACACGTGTGCGCTCGTGTATGAGGAAGCGTAGCTTAGTTTAAACTAGAGTTAATTATACTCGGGCCCCCGAGTATAGATTAATCTAAATAAACGATCCAAATAATGTTTTTGGGTTAAAATGAGAACTGTTATTTTTGTTTTATGTTTCTGACTTCCTCTAAATGTAATATTCTAAGTTGGGAATCTGCCAACAGCTGGTTGGCAGAATTTCTTTGCTATGCATGTCGCTCATTGGTTAAAAGATGCTGCTTTCAACCAATAGGAATCCTAAATGTCTATAGACCACCCGTCGTGGTGGTCTTAAATGAATGTGGCACTTGATGTAACGTACATCAAGGCCGAGGAAGTGTTTGAACCTTTAACAGACATCGCGTCTGTTAAAGTTGCAAGTGGCTGTAGCCACTTGTGCGTGTAACCCCGTTCCAATGAAGGTTTCGACAAACCCTCAACCTTTATACGTGAAGCGCACGCGTACCATGCGCTTCTCGGTCTTTACGACGACACCTGTCGCCAAACGTACTTCCAACATACTTCGAGGTAGCTTTAAATCCTCGAAGTCAAGCATTGATAGACTTCGCAGTCGAACAAAGTTCTTCGACGCGCCAGAATCTACCAACGCACGACGAGAGTCGCTTGCTCTCATCGACTTCACCTTCAGGTTGACAAGGTCAGGCTTGTCATCTTGGTTCTTGCAGTGAGGGCAACCTCACTGGGGCTGCAGTCCTCAGTGTCGCGTGTCCAAGGTTGACACACGGAACCGCATTACCAGTGGGCACCTCGCTCCTACTGGCGTCCAGCGTTTTTTGTTTGGCTGCGACGATGCCCAGCATCGCCGCGATAGCCACCTTGCTGGTGCACGGGCGCCGTGCACTCTCTAGCAAAGTGACCGATCCTACCGCATCGGTAGCACCGCACTTTACTTCCTTGTCGCTGCTGGGGGCCAGCAGTGGCAGCGCTCGAGAGGTCCATCGGTTCCGGACCTTCCGTCCTCACTACCGGGCGCGGTTGCGGCCTCGGTACATGCGCGTGCAGCTTAGCCTGTCGCAGGCTAAACTCTTCCTGCATCGCAAGCGTGATGACAGCTTCGAGAGTACTCGGGTACTCACGGAAGAGATAAGCCCCTTCATGAACGTGACGACCTTAGTCGCCTCGTCGATCGGGCTGGTCACGATGTTCGAGACCAAGTACCGCGCTCTCTGGGCGTAAGCATGAACATCATGCTTACCCTGCTGCAGGTCGAGGAACTCTGCCCTCGACCGGAACGCATTCTGTGGGGCTCAAACGCCTGTCTGAGCTCTTCCTTGAAGCCTTCGTACGTGCCGAAGCACGTAGGGTCGGAGAGCCGGCGTCCATACGCCCAGCTCCTTGCACGTCCGCCAAGGCATGACATGGCGAACGCGACCTTCGACAACGGGTCGACGATACGTCGAGCCGCGATGGCAGTGTCGAGTTCGACAAGCCAACGGAGGAGAGGTTCACCCTCTCTTCCGACGTAGTTGCTCACATTGAGCTTCAGCGACTGTGGGCGAGGTGTCGTCCCCGACGACACCGCGGTACTGGCAGCAGCATCTCGCTGCTCCCTCATGATGAAGCCCAGAGCAACACCGTGTTGCTCTGTCGGCGTTAGCGTACGCAGCATCGTAGCTACAGTCGCCTCACCAATGACTGTTGACAGTCGTTGGAGGGCTTCCCACTCTGGGTCTGACAGGTGGGGACAGTCAGCGCGTGCAACATGGGTTGCAGGCGTCGTGGAGCTTTCCATGGGCACTTCGGTATCCATGGGAAGGTTCTCGGCTCCGTGTTCGTGCGGTGACGTACGAACTCAATTTAGTCGGTCGTTGGACGGACTACAAAGTGCTACCAGGTGTAGTGGGCCTTCCTTGGCTCACTACAACAGCTTACACGTGTGCGCTCGTGTATGAGGAAGCGTAGCTTAGTTTAAACTAGAGTTAATTATATTCGGGCCCCCGAGTATAGATTAATCTAAATAAACGATCCAAATAATGTTTTTGGGTTAAAATGAGAACTGTTATTTTTGTTTTATGTTTCTGACTTCCTCTAAATGTAATATTCTAAGTTGGGAATCTGCCAACAGCTGGTTGGCAGAATTTCTTTGCTATGCATGTCGCTCATTGGTTAAAAGATGCTGCTTTCAACCAATAGGAATCCTAAATGTCTATGGACCACCCGTCGTGGTGGTCTTAAATGAATGTGGCACTTGATGTAACGTACATCAAGGCCGAGGAAGTGTTTGAACCTTTAACAGACATCGCGTCTGTTAAAGTTGCAAGTGGCTGTAGCCACTTGTGCGTGTAACCCCGTTCCAATGAAGGTTTCGACAAACCCTCAACCTTTATACGTGAAGCGCACGCGTACCATGCGCTTCTCGGTCTTTACGACGACACCTGTCGCCAAACGTACTTCCAACATACTTCGAGGTAGCTTTAAATCCTCGAAGTCAAGCATTGATAGACTTCGCAGTCGAACAAAGTTCTTCGACGCGCCAGAATCTACCAACGCACGACGAGAGTCGCTTGCTCTCATCGACTTCACCTTCAGGATGACAAGGTCAGGCTTGTCATCTTGGTTCTTGCAGTGAGGGCAACCTCACTGGGGCTGCAGTCCTCAGTGTCGCGTGTCCAAGGTTGACACACGGAACCGCATTACCAGTGGGCACCTCGCTCCTACTGGCGTCCAGCGTTTTTGTTTGGCTGCGACGATGCCCAGCATCGCCGCGATAGCCACCTTGCTGGTGCACGGGCGCCGTGCACTCTCTAGCAAAGTGACCGATCCTACCGCATCGGTAGCACCGCACTTTACTTCCTTGTCGCTGCTGGGGCCAGCAGTGGCAGCGCTCGAGAGGTCCATCGGTTCCGGACCTTCCGTCCTCACTACCGGGCGCGGTTGCAGCCTCGGTACATGCGCGTGCAGCTTAGCCTGTCGCAGGCTAAACTCTTCCTGCATCGCAAGCGTGATGACAGCTTCGAGAGTACTCGGGTACTCACGGAAGAGATAAGCCCCTTCATGAACGTGACGACCTTAGTCGCCTCGTCGATCGGGCTGGTCACGATGTTCGAGACCAAGTACCGCGCTCTCTGGGCGTAAGCATGAACATCATGCTTACCCTGCTGCAGGTCGAGGAACTCTGCCCTCGACCGGAACGCATTCTGTGGGGCTCAAACGCCTGTCTGAGCTCTTCCTTGAAGCCTTCGTACGTGCCGAAGCACGTAGGGTCGGAGAGCCGGCGTCCATACGCCCAGCTCCTTGCACGTCCGCCAAGGCATGACATGGCGAACGCGACCTTCGACAACGGGTCGACGATACGTCGAGCCGCGATGGCAGTGTCGAGTTCGACAAGCCAACGGAGGAGAGGTTCACCCTCTCTTCCGACGTAGTTGCTCACATTGAGCTTCAGCGACTGTGGGCGAGGTGTCGTCCCCGACGACACCGCGGTACTGGCAGCAGCATCTCGCTGCTCCTCATGATGAAGCCCAGAGCAACACCGTGTTGCTCTGTCGGCGTTAGCGTACGCAGCATCGTAGCTACAGTCGCCTCACCAATGACTGTTGACAGTCGTTGGAGGGCTTCCCACTCTGGGTCTGACAGGTGGGGACAGTCAGCGCGTGCAACATGGGTTGCAGGCGTCGTGGAGCTTTCCATGGGCACTTCGGTATCCATGGGAAGGTTCTCGGCTCCGTGTTCGTGCGGTGACGTACGAACTCAACTTAGTCGGTCGTTGGACGGACTACAAAGTGCTACCAGGTGTAGTGGGCCTTCCTTGGCTCACTACAACAGCTTACACGTGTGCGCTCGTGTATGAGGAAGCGTAGCTTAGTTTAAACTAGAGTTAATTATATTCGGGCCCCCGAGTATAGATTAATCTAAATAAACGATCCAAATAATGTTTTTGGGTTAAAATGAGAACTGTTATTTTTGTTTTATGTTTCTGACTTCCTCTAAATGTAATATTCTAAGTTGGGAATCTGCCAACGGCTGGCTGGCAGAATTTCTTTGCTATGCATGTCGCTCATTGGTTAAAAGATGCTGCTTTCAACCAATAGGAATCCTAAATGTCTATGGACCACCCGTCGTGGTGGTCTTAAATGAATGTGGCACTTGATGTAACGTACATCAAGGCCGAGGAAGTGTTTGAACCTTTAACAGACATCGCGTCTGTTAAAGTTGCAAGTGGCTGTAGCCACTTGTGCGTGTAACCCCGTTCCAATGAAGGTTTCGACAAACCCTCAACCTTTATACGTGAAGCGCACGCGTACCATGCGCTTCTCGGTCTTTACGACGACACCTGTCGCCAAACGTACTTCCAACATACTTCGAGGTAGCTTTAAATCCTCGAAGTCAAGCATTGATAGACTTCGCAGTCGAACAAAGTTCTTCGACGCGCCAGAATCTACCAACGCACGACGAGAGTCGCTTGCTCTCATCGACTTCACCTTCAGGATGACAAGGTCAGGCTTGTCATCTTGGTTCTTGCAGTGAGGGGCAACCTCACTGGGGCTGCAGTCCTCAGTGTCGCGTGTCCAAGGTTGACACACGGAACCGCATTACCAGTGGGCACCTCGCTCCTACTGGCGTCCAGCGTTTTTGTTTGGCTGCGACGATGCCCAGCATCGCCGCGATAGCCACCTTTGCTGGTGCACGGGCGCCGTGCACTCTCTAGCAAAGTGACCGATCCTACCGCATCGGTAGCACCGCACTTTACTTCCTTGTCGCTGCTGGGGCCAGCAGTGGCAGCGCTCGAGAGGTCCATCGGTTCCGGACCTTCCGTCCTCACTACCGGGCGCGGTTGCAGCCTCGGTACATGCGCGTGCAGCTTCGCCTGTCGCAGGCTAAACTCGTCCTGCATCGCAAGCGTGATGACAGCTTCGAGTGTACTCGGGTACCCACGGAAGAGATAAGCCCTTCATGAACGTGACGACCTGAGTCGCCTCGTCGATCGGGCTGGTCAAGATGTTCGAGACCAAGTACCGCGCTCTCTGGGCGTAAGCATGAACATCATGCTTACCCTGCTGCAGGTCGAGGAACTCTGCCCTCGACCGGAACGCATTCTGTGGGGGCTCAAACGCCTGTCTGAGCTCTTCCTTGAAGCCTTCGTACGTGCCGAAGCACGTAGGGTCGGAGAGCCGGCGTCCATACGCCCAGCTCCTTGCACGTCCGCCAAGGCATGACATGGCGAACGCGACCTTCGACAACGGGTCGACGATACGTCGAGCCGCGATGGCAGTGTCGAGTTCGACAAGCCAACGGAGGAGAGGTTCACCCTCTCTTCCGACGTAGTTGCTCACATTGAGCTTCAGCGACTGTGGGCGAGGTGTCGTCCCCGACGACACCGCGGTACTGGCAGCAGCATCTCGCTGCTCCCTCATGATGAAGCCCAGAGCAACACCGTGTTGCTCTGTCGGCGTTAGCGTACGCAGCATCGTAGCTACAGTCGCCTCACCAATGACTGTTGACAGTCGTTGGAGGGCTTCCCACTCTGGGTCTGACAGGTGGGGACAGTCAGCGCGTGCAACATGGGTTGCAGGCGTCGTGGAGCTTTCCATGGGCACTTCGGTATCCATGGGAAGGTTCTCGGCTCCGTGTTCGTGCGGTGACGTACGAACTCAACTTAGTCGGTCGTTGGACGGACTACAAAGTGCTACCAGGTGTAGTGGGCCTTCCTTGGCTCACTACAACAGCTTACACGTGTGCGCTCGTGTATGAGGAAGCGTAGCTTAGTTTAAACTAGAGTTAATTATATTCGGGCCCCCGAGTATAGATTAATCTAAATAAACGATCCAAATAATGTTTTTGGGTTAAAATGAGAACTGTTATTTTTGTTTTATGTTTCTGACTTCCTCTAAATGTAATATTCTAAGTTGGGAATCTGCCAACGGCTGGTTGGCAGAATTTCTTTGCTATGCATGTCGCTCATTGGTTAAAAGATGCTGCTTTCAACCAATAGGAATCCTAAATGTCTATGGACCACCCGTCGTGGTGGTCTTAAATGAATGTGGCACTTGATGTAACGTACATCAAGGCCGAGGAAGTGTTTGAACCTTTAACAGACATCGCGTCTGTTAAAGTTGCAAGTGGCTGTAGCCACTTGTGCGTGTAACCCCGTTCCAATGAAGGTTTCGACAAACCCTCAACCTTTATACGTGAAGCGCACGCGTACCATGCGCTTCTCGGTCTTTACGACGACACCTGTCGCCAAACGTACTTCCAACATACTTCGAGGTAGCTTTAAATCCTCGAAGTCAAGCATTGATAGACTTCGCAGTCGAACAAAGTTCTTCGACGCGCCAGAATCTACCAACGCACGACGAGAGTCGCTTGCTCTCATCGACTTCACCTTCAGGTTGACAAGGTCAGGCTTGTCATCTTGGTTCTTGCAGTGAGGGGCAACCTCACTGGGGGCTGCAGTCCTCAGTGTCGCGTGTCCAAGGTTGACACACGGAACCGCATTACCAGTGGGCACCTCGCTCCTACTGGCGTCCAGCGTTTTTTGTTTGGCTGCGACGATGCCCAGCATCGCCGCGATAGCCACCTTGCTGGTGCACGGGCGCCGTGCACTCTAGCAAAGTGACCGATCCTACCGCATCGGTAGCACCGCACTTTACTTCCTTGTCGCTGCTGGGGCCAGCAGTGGCAGCGCTCGAGAGGTCCATCGGTTCCGGACCTTCCGTCCTCACTACCGGGCGCGGTTTCGGCCTCGGTACATGCGCGTGCAGCTTAGCCTGTCGCAGGCTAAACTCTTCCTGCATCGCAAGCGTGATGACAGCTTCGAGAGTACTCGGGTACTCACGGAAGAGATAAGCCCTTCATGAACGTGACGACCTTAGTCGCCTCGTCGAGCGGGCTGGTCACGATGTTCGAGACCAAGTACCGCGCTCTCTGGGCGTAAGCATGAACATCATGCTTACCCTGCTGCAGGTCGAGGAACTCTGCCCTCGACCGGAACGCATTCTGTGGGGGCTCAAACGCCTGTCTGAGCTCTTCCTTGAAGCCTTCGTACGTGCCGAAGCTCGTAGGGTCGGAGAGCCGGCGTCCATACGCCCAGCTCCGTGCACGTCCGCCAAGGCATGACATGGCGAACGCGACCTTCGACAACGGGTCGACGATACGTCGAGCCGCGATGGCAGTGTCGAGTTCGACACGCCAACGGAGGAGAGGTTCACCCTCTCTTCCGACGTAGTTGCTCACATTGAGCTTCAGCGACTGTGGGCGAGGTGTCGTCCCCGACGACACCGCGGTACTGGCAGCAGCATCTCGCTGCTCCCTCATGATGAAGCCCAGAGCAACACCGTGTTGCTCTGTCGGCGTTAGCGTACGCAGCATCGTAGCTACAGTCGCCTCACCAATGACTGTTGACAGTCGTTGGAGGGCTTCCCACTCTGGGTCTGACAGGTGGGGACAGTCAGCGCGTGCAACATGGGTTGCAGGCGTCGTGGAGCTTTCCATGGGCACTTCGGTATCCATGGGAAGGTTCTCGGCTCCGTGTTCGTGCGGTGACGTACGAACTCAACTTAGTCGGTCGTTGGACGGACTACAAAGTGCTACCAGGTGTAGTGGGCCTTCCTTGGCTCACTACAACAGCTTACACGTGTGCGCTCGTGTATGAGGAAGCGTAGCTTAGTTTAAACTAGAGTTAATTATATTCGGGCCCCCGAGTATAGATTAATCTAAATAAACGATCCAAATAATGTTTTTGGGTTAAAATGAGAACTGTTATTTTTGTTTTATGTTTCTGACTTCCTCTAAATGTAATATTCTAAGTTGGGAATCTGCCAACGGCTGGCTGGCAGAATTTCTTTGCTATGCATGTCGCTCATTGGTTAAAAGATGCTGCTTTCAACCAATAGGAATCCTAAATGTCTATGGACCACCCGTCGTGGTGGTCTTAAATGAATGTGGCACTTGATGTAACGTACATCAAGGCCGAGGAAGTGTTTGAACCTTTAACAGACATCGCGTCTGTTAAAGTTGCAAGTGGCTGTAGCCACTTGTGCGTGTAACCCCGTTCCAATGAAGGTTTCGACAAACCCTCAACCTTTATACGTGAAGCGCACGCGTACCATGCGCTTCTCGGTCATTACGACGACACCTGTCGCCAAACGTACTTCCAACATACTTCGAGGTAGCTTTAAATCCTCGAAGTCAAGCATTGATAGACTTCGCAGTCGAACAAAGTTCTTCGACGCGCCAGAATCTACCAACGCACGACGAGAGTCGCTTGCTCTCATCGACTTCACCTTCAGGATGACAAGGTCAGGCTTGTCATCTTGGTTCTTGCAGTGAGGGGCAACCTCACTGGGGGCTGCAGTCCTCAGTGTCGCGTGTCCAAGGTTGACACACGGAACCGCATTACCAGTGGGCACCTCGCTCCTACTGGCGTCCAGCGTTTTTTGTTTGGCTGCGACGATGCCCAGCATCGCCGCGATAGCCACCTTGCTGGTGCACGGGCGCCGTGCACTCTCTAGCAAAGTGACCGATCCTACCGCATCGGTAGCACCGCACTTTACTTCCTTGTCGCTGCTGGGGGCCAGCAGTGGCAGCGCTCGAGAGGTCCATCGGTTCCGGACCTTCCGTCCTCACTACCGGGCGCGGTTGCGGCCTCGGTACATGCGCGTGCAGCTTAGCCTGTCGCAGGCTAAACTCTTCCTGCATCGCAAGCGTGATGACAGCTTCGAGAGTACTCGGGTACTCACGGAAGAGATAAGCCCCTTCATGAACGTGACGACCTTAGTCGCCTCGTCGATCGGGCTGGTCACGATGTTCGAGACCAAGTACCGCGCTCTCTGGGCGTAAGCATGAACATCATGCTTACCCTGCTGCAGGTCGAGGAACTCTGCCCTCGACCGGAACGCATTCTGTGGGGGCTCAAACGCCTGTCTGAGCTCTTCCTTGAAGCCTTCGTACGTGCCGAAGCACGTAGGGTCGGAGAGCCGGCGTCCATACGCCCAGCTCCTTGCACGTCCGCCAAGGCATGACATGGCGAACGCGACCTTCGACAACGGGTCGACGATACGTCGAGCCGCGATGGCAGTGTCGAGTTCGACAAGCCAACGGAGGAGAGGTTCACCCTCTCTTCCGACGTAGTTGCTCACATTGAGCTTCAGCGACTGTGGGCGAGGTGTCGTCCCCGACGACACCGCGGTACTGGCAGCAGCATCTCGCTGCTCCCTCATGATGAAGCCCAGAGCAACACCGTGTTGCTCTGTCGGCGTTAGCGTACGCAGCATCGTAGCTACAGTCGCCTCACCAATGACTGTTGACAGTCGTTGGAGGGCTTCCCACTCTGGGTCTGACAGGTGGGGACAGTCAGCGCGTGCAACATGGGTTGCAGGCGTCGTGGAGCTTTCCATGGGCACTTCGGTATCCATGGGAAGGTTCTCGGCTCCGTGTTCGTGCGGTGACGTACGAACTCAACTTAGTCGGTCGTTGGACGGACTACAAAGTGCTACCAGGTGTAGTGGGCCTTCCTTGGCTCACTACAACAGCTTACACGTGTGCGCTCGTGTATGAGGAAGCGTAGCTTAGTTTAAACTAGAGTTAATTATACTCGGGCCCCCGAGTATAGATTAATCTAAATAAACGATCCAAATAATGTTTTTGGGTTAAAATGAGAACTGTTATTTTTGTTTTATGTTTCTGACTTCCTCTAAATGTAATATTCTAAGTTGGGAATCTGCCAACGGCTGGCTGGCAGAATTTCTTTGCTATGCATGTCGCTCATTGGTTAAAAGATGCTGCTTTCAACCAATAGGAATCCTAAATGTCTATGGACCACCCGTCGTGGTGGTCTTAAATGAATGTGGCACTTGATGTAACGTACATCAAGGCCGAGGAAGTGTTTGAACCTTTAACAGACATCGCGTCTGTTAAAGTTGCAAGTGGCTGTAGCCACTTGTGCGTGTAACCCCGTTCCAATGAAGGTTTCGACAAACCCTCAACCTTTATACGTGAAGCGCACGCGTACCATGCGCTTCTCGGTCTTTACGACGACACCTGTCGCCAAACGTACTTCCAACATACTTCGAGGTAGCTTTAAATCCTCGAAGTCAAGCATTGATAGACTTCGCAGTCGAACAAAGTTCTTCGACGCGCCAGAATCTACCAACGCACGACGAGAGTCGCTTGCTCTCATCGACTTCACCTTCAGGATGACAAGGTCGTCAGGCTTGTCATCTTGGTTCTTGCAGTGAGGGGCAACCTCACTGGGGCTGCAGTCCTCAGTGTCGCGTGTCCAAGGTTGACACACGGAACCGCATTACCAGTGGGCACCTCGCTCCTACTGGCGTCCAGCGTTTTTGTTTGGCTGCGACGATGCCCAGCATCGCCGCGATAGCCACCTTGCTGGTGCACGGGCGCCGTGCACTCTCTAGCAAAGTGACCGATCCTACCGCATCGGTAGCACCGCACTTTACTTCCTTGTCGCTGCTGGGGGCCAGCAGTGGCACCGCTCGAGAGGTCCATCGGTTCCGGACCTTCCGTCCTCACTACCGGGCGCGGTTGCGGCCTCGGTACATGCGCGTGCAGCTTAGCCTGTCGCAGGCTAAACTCTTCCTGCATCGCAAGCGTGATGACAGCTTCGAGAGTACTCGGGTACTCACGGAAGAGATAAGCCCCTTCATGAACGTGACGACCTTAGTCGCCTCGTCGATCGGGCTGGTCACGATGTTCGAGACCAAGTACCGCGCTCTCTGGGCGTAAGCATGAACATCATGCTTACCCTGCTGCAGGTCGAGGAACTCTGCCCTCGACCGGAACGCATTCTGTGGGGGCTCAAACGCCTGTCTGAGCTCTTCCTTGAAGCCTTCGTACGTGCCGAAGCACGTAGGGTCGGAGAGCCGGCGTCCATACGCCCAGCTCCTTGCACGTCCGCCAAGGCATGACATGGCGAACGCGACCTTCGACAACGGGTCGACGATACGTCGAGCCGCGATGGCAGTGTCGAGTTCGACAAGCCAACGGAGGAGAGGTTCACCCTCTCTTCCGACGTAGTTGCTCACATTGAGCTTCAGCGACTGTGGGCGAGGTGTCGTCCCCGACGACACCGCGGTACTGGCAGCAGCATCTCGCTGCTCCCTCATCATGAAGCCCAGAGCAACACCGTGTTGCTCTGTCGGCGTTAGCGTACGCAGCATCGTAGCTACAGTCGCCTCACCAATGACTGTTGACAGTCGTTGGAGGGCTTCCCACTCTGGGTCTGACAGGTGGGGACAGTCAGCGCGTGCAACATGGGTTGCAGGCGTCGTGGAGCTTTCCATGGGCACTTCGGTATCCATGGGAAGGTTCTCGGCTCCGTGTTCGTGCGGTGACGTACGAACTCAACTTAGTCGGTCGTTGGACGGACTACAAAGTGCTACCAGGTGTAGTGGGCCTTCCTTGGCTCACTACAACAGCTTACACGTGTGCGCTCGTGTATGAGGAAGCGTAGCTTAGTTTAAACTAGAGTTAATTATACTCGGGCCCCCGAGTATAGATTAATCTAAATAAACGATCCAAATAATGTTTTTGGGTTAAAATGAGAACTGTTATTTTTGTTTTATGTTTCTGACTTCCTCTAAATGTAATATTCTAAGTTGGGAATCTGCCAACGGCTGGTTGGCAGAATTTCTTTGCTATGCATGTCGCTCATTGGTTAAAAGATGCTGCTTTCAACCAATAGGAATCCTAAATGTCTATGGACCACCCGTCGTGGTGGTCTTAAATGAATGTGGCACTTGATGTAACGTACATCAAGGCCGAGGAAGTGTTTGAACCTTTAACAGACATCGCGTCTGTTAAAGTTGCAAGTGGCTGTAGCCACTTGTGCGTGTAACCCCGTTCCAATGAAGGTTTCGACAAACCCTCAACCTTTATACGTGAAGCGCACGCGTACCATGCGCTTCTCGGTCTTTACGACGACACCTGTCGCCAAACGTACTTCCAACATACTTCGAGGTAGCTTTAAATCCTCGAAGTCAAGCATTGATAGACTTCGCAGTCGAACAAAGTTCTTCGACGCGCCAGAATCTACCAACGCACGACGAGAGTCGCTTGCTCTCATCGACTTCACCTTCAGGATGACAAGGCCAGGCTTGTCATCTTGGTTCTTGCAGTGAGGGGCAACCTCACTGGGGGCTGCAGTCCTCAGTGTCGCGTGTCCAAGGTTGACACACGGAACCGCATTACCAGTGGGCACCTCGCTCCTACTGGCGTCCAGCGTTTTTTGTTTGGCTGCGACGATGCCCAGCATCGCCGCGATAGCCATCTTGCTGGTGCACGGGCGCCGTGCACTCTCTAGCAAAGTGACCGATCCTACCGCATCGGTAGCACCGCACTTTACTTCCTTGTCGCTGCTGGGGGCCAGCAGTGGCAGCGCTCGAGAGGTCCATCGGTTCCGGACCTTCCGTCCTCACTACCGGGCGCGGTTGCGGCCTCGGTACATGCGCGTGCAGCTTAGCCTGTCGCAGGCTAAACTCTTCCTGCATCGCAAGCGTGATGACAGCTTCGAGAGTACTCGGGTACTCACGGAAGAGATAAGCCCTTCATGAACGTGACGACCTTAGTCGCCTCGTCGATCGGGCTGGTCACGATGTTCGAGACCAAGTACCGCGCTCTCTGGGCGTAAGCATGAACATCATGCTTACCCTGCTGCAGGTCGAGGAACTCTGCCCTCGACCGGAACGCATTCTGTGGGGCTCAAACGCATGTCTGAGCTCTTCCTTGAAGCCTTCGTACGTGCCGAAGCACGTAGGGTCGGAGAGCCGGCGTCCATACGCCCAGCTCCTTGCACGTCCGCCAAGGCATGACATGGCGAACGCGACCTTCGACAACGGGTCGACGATACGTCGAGCCGCGATGGCAGTGTCGAGTTCGACAAGCCAACGGAGGAGAGGTTCACCCTCTCTTCCGACGTAGTTGCTCACATTGAGCTTCAGCGACTGTGGGCGAGGTGTCGTCCCCGACGACACCGCGGTACTGGCAGCAGCATCTCGCTGCTCCCTCATGATGAAGCCCAGAGCAACACCGTGTTGCTCTGTCGGCGTTAGCGTACGCAGCATCGTAGCTACAGTCGCCTCACCAATGACTGTTGACAGTCGTTGGAGGGCTTCCCACTCTGGGTCTGACAGGTGGGGACAGTCAGCGCGTGCAACATGGGTTGCAGGCGTCGTGGAGCTTTCCATGGGCACTTCGGTATCCATGGGAAGGTTCTCGGCTCCGTGTTCGTGCGGTGACGTACGAACTCAACTTAGTCGGTCGTTGGACGGACTACAAAGTGCTACCAGGTGTAGTGGGCCTTCCTTGGCTCACTACAACAGCTTACACGTGTGCGCTCGTGTATGAGGAAGTGTAGCTTAGTTTAAACTAGAGTTAATTATATTCGGGCCCCCGAGTATAGATTAATCTAAATAAACGATCCAAATAATGTTTTTGGGTTAAAATGAGAACTGTTATTTTTGTTTTATGTTTCTGACTTCCTCTAAATGTAATATTCTAAGTTGGGAATCTGCCAACGGCTGGTTGGCAGAATTTCTTTGCTATGCATGTCGCTCATTGGTTAAAAGATGCTGCTTTCAACCAATAGGAATCCTAAATGTCTATGGACCACCCGTCGTGGTGGTCTTAAATGAATGTGGCACTTGATGTAACGTACATCAAGGCCGAGGAAGTGTTTGAACCTTTAACAGACATCGCGTCTGTTAAAGTTGCAAGTGGCTGTAGCCACTTGTGCGTGTAACCCCGTTACAAAAGTAGTCAAGCAATGATGTTTGCTGCTTGTGTCCTTGTTTTATTCCAAGCTCTTCGTGTAAAGCACGCTGCATCGGTTGGAGCCCACTCACAGATCTACTCACAGATCTGTCTGACACATCTGTAGCATCAGCTCTAACGAGTAGTTTGGCGACCCACATTAGGTGCTCTTTGTTATCCTTAGGGCTTAGATTATCTCCCGTGTTCTCCGAATCATCGTCAACGACCTTGTTTGCATCGATCTCTCCTTCCACCGGTGGGGTTTCCTCCTCGTCGACGCCGCGGAACTCTTCATCTGTGGGGTCGTCGATGATGTTCTCTTCTGGTGGGTTGAGCAGCTCCTCTACGGACATAAGATTCGACGCCCGTAAGCGCAATAGCATCGAGCTTAGCTCGTTAGTGATCGGGTCCTCCTCCTGCGGCTCATCGCACTCACACGTGTAGTGGTCCAACGGCCCGGTGTGCGCCCAACACTTCGCAAAAAGCGAGGGAGCCATGGCGTTCCAGCACTCAATGTACCAAACAATTGCCTGATGAATGCCCATGTTGTACAACTTAGCCGCCTTCGAGATGTCCATCGTCGGATCGCCTTAAGAAGATCAAGAGCATGTTGAATATGTCGTTGCCGGTACCAACGCTTGAACGCGGCAATTATCCCAGCGTCAAGGGACCTAGCGTGAAAAGTTGCTAGAGGGTACCATATAGATGGTACAATATGCGTACCACATGTACGGTACACCCCATGACAGCAATACCCTCAACTACATATATAACGTTATCTGCACGAATTCCATTCATGGCCGCTCATCGATGCGAGCAGCCTTTTTAGGTATATGTTCTCTCAAATATATTTCAGAGCTAAGGGAGGATCCGGGTGGAAGTCCGATTTTCCCACCCATAAACATCTGGTAATTTATATGACGGGAAATATATCGATATATAGAGGTATCACCGTTTAAGTAGATGATACTGGTACAGTGTCACCTTCCATAATTAATACCCGAGAAACTTCATAAATTACCTGAATGTTGCTTGTGTCGTCGCCCCCCTCCGCTTATGTACGGTCTTGATGTTGCATGAAAGTATGAAAGTATGAAAGTATCTTGGAGAGCTTCAACAACGTTGCTTTTTGAAGATGCCATTCAACCATGCATCTGTCTCCAAGCAGCCTGGCTTATGGCTGAGCGAGAGCTCGGCAACTTGGGCGTTTGGGCGCCCAACACCGTTACACCTTTGCAGGACGCTCGTCGCGGTCTTCATGGCCACGGAGGTACTGGGCGCGGACGATTTTCAGTAGTCCGATGTACTAGTACATCATCACCCGCTCGTGCACCAATGGAACGTACAGGTGCGCGGCATACGCGACTTCGCGCGCAATATCCACGACCGGCTGCCCCGGCCCGTGCTGGTGGATCTCCCAAAGACTTCACGGAGGCGCAGCGGGAAACTACGGCGACAAGAAAATCGAGAGCAACCGCCAAGATGATCAACAAGGCTAAGAAGCGGCTGATCTTTGCCGATGCCAGTATCCTGCACGTATATGAGGAGCTGCGCGCCCTTGCGCACCAGGTAACATCCCCGTGACCATGTCGCTGCAGGCCATGGGCGCCTTCGACGAGCGTAACCCGCTTAGTTTGCACGTTATGGGCATGCACGACTCCGTGTACACTAACACGCCCGTGCGGGACACAAACCGCATCACAGTCGGCACTCGCTCGACGACCGTGTGATGGCCAGATTGCTTGACTTCGCACTCGATGCGCGCCGTGCCTTCGCCAGGGAATGTGGTCACACCACCCACTTTGAGATCGCAGGCAAGCCGGTGGGCAAGATCGTGCCTACCAACGTTATTGTGGTTGTCGCCTTACCTTTTTCTTTTCTTTTTTTATTAAGTGTAGGTGTATGATGCGAATAGTAGCGCGTGCCCAACCATCGAGTAAAACCCGCCGCCACGGCAAACATATGTTTCCCTTGTGCAGACGTTGTGTAATAATACTCAGGGATAAGTGAAGGCGCAGCTAGGAACTGCGCTAAGTTTCCTTCAATTTAGCAGATGCTGCGGCTGCGAAGCAGGCGCAGGAGATGCGTTGTTGTGAGCAACTGCGCTTTACAAAACAAGGTTTCATGGGGCCTCTCGGCCGGGCCCTTACTAAGGCAAATCAGCCGTTTAATGTCCATTCGGCAAGGCATGCAGACAAACAGCCGTAACTTCAAAACTAATTGTTGGATTGAGAAGTTTCTTGAATGGTTCTAGACCTAAGGCACAGAGAGATTTTTGTGTTTTTTAGGCATAGAGTCCTGCAGTTGAAAGCGCCCTGGATGGTTGACAACAAGGTACATCGAGTCGAGCCACTAAGCAGTTTAATGTCCATCTTTGACTGGATTTCACTATGGATTGCTGTCCGTTCGACGGTACAGGTTCGAGAAAGGGCAGGGTGTAATCAAAACTGGTTCACAGGGATCAAGGCTTCCCAATGCTTTTATCAGGTTCCCCAAGCTAAACCCACGCCTTCATCACTATCGTTGACTGCTCCTGTACCCCTTTCGGTTTGTTCGCCAACGATCGCTTTCCGCGCTTGATGCACTGCCGCACGCTACGGAACTGAGGTGGAAGTGCGACTTGATGTCCTTGTGCCAGACGTCCTTAGATCCTTTCGCAGCAATGACCTGCTTGTGCTCCCTAGTGGTGTTGACCGCGGTCTCATCTACATTGACCACCCTTGTTCTCCGCAATCATGACCTTGGCCAACGACGAGAACAACACGGATAGATCCTGCTCATCGATCTCGTTTCAGCCCTTCGACACAGACTGCGAAGAACGGAGCGTGAGAGATGGGTGGCGTTGCATTAGCGACCCAGCCACCCTTCTCCCACAGAGACACCACACACCACGTGCGCAACATGTTGGGCTTTCTCGAGAAGGTCGTGGCGGCTCACTAGGTGCCCCACCCTTTGCCGCTTCAGCACCCAGTCTCGTAGACAGTCTTCCGCTTGCTGTGGACGTAGCGGCTTTGGTCCGCGGCGCTTCGGCGTGCGCTGAATGCCATTGCGCGCGTCCGCGACATACGTTTTGAGCGTGTTCTACGGAATGCCCGTTTTGTCGCGTGTCGTTGTCATGCGAGCCCCTGCGAGGACAGCTTGGACAGCTGCGTCGAGCTCTTCCGCGCTGTACTTGGCATGAAACCGCCTCATTGCTGTCGGGGCTCTGTCTCTTGTCTTGGAAGTGGCAGGAACTGATAGACTGGCTGAGATATTAGCTTTTGTGAGGTTCCCCCCAAAACCGATTGTTTTTTTAATCATACGTAAAACCCGATGGCTTCATCGACCGGATTGGTGGAAACTGAGGTAGACATTGAATTGATCATGGCCATGGAACTGCTTATTTGCCTTACTGTACCTACGGTAATTAGTCTGACTGAGACTAGATTTGGTAAGTGGTTTCTGGACATATTTACATTAAATAGTCTGACTGAGACTAAAAATGAACACAGACTATATTTGAACTCAGACTAATTACCGTGAACATCGGGTTGACTTGAGGTTGTGGCCATCGGCTTTCCGCTTGCAGATATATTTCACGGCAAGAAAAATGAGAAGACATGTGAAAATAAAGCCGGGCGTGCAACTTGCTTTGCTACCGATCGTTTATTGGTTAAAAATAGCTGACTTAGACATGGGGAAGCACAGCAACAATGAGAGCCTAGCAGCAAGTTGCTGCTACGTGTATGCTCTATCCGTAAGTGATACAATACACCGTGAGTGCATGCGGTGTCGTGGATCAGAGCATTTGATAAGAAATCTGATACATTACAAGTCTTGTAAATCCTCTGTTACCTTTTATGTCTTCTCATTTTTCTTGCCGTAAAATATATCTACAAGCGGAGAGCCGATGGCCACAACCTCAAGTCAACCCGATGAGGGCCGTATACACGCTCCTAGCTGCAGTGTTGCCTTTATAAGTCGTCGCAGCGACCAAAAGTGCTTGACGCCCCAGTGTTCGGGTCGCCCGGTGATCCGGCGTTGATGTTACCGCGCGGCTGCCGCTTTGTGTCAGCACCACCACCCACAGAGCTCACGCACCACTTTGTCCTTGACCCTGCCGGCCGTTTTGGTGGCCTGGGTGCAGGGGCCCCATTGCTGCGAATGGAGCCTGCTACGATCCCTGCGGTAGTATTACTATTAGCGCGCAGAGAAACCCAGACTATTGCACCCGGTTCGTACAAGGGCACGCGTGTAGAAGCTGCTGATGCCGTAAAGTTAGCCCTGATGAATGCAAGGCTGATACACTACAGCATGAATGTGCCGCCCTTTATTTTGATTTTTTGCAACTCATGGTACTACATGTACGTTGTTTTGCAACCTCACTTGACTTTTGTATGGCGTAGGGTTGCAAAACTGAACAGTATTTGCTACTCGGCGCGCTACGAAAGTTGCAAACGACACCCAGCTGTTTGGGCATGGTATCAGCCAAAATCCTTGTCAATACCATGCATCTGGCCAATCACAGGCCGCGGATCGCCAGAAATACTACCCGGGTTGCAAATGGCCGGTAATGTACATGTACTAATTTCAGAGCTGTGCGCGACTTTGTAACCAAAAGACTGCACCAATACATACCATATATATGGTACAGCTTAGTGTACCACCCCATGGTACACCCTATGACAGGAATCCCCTCATCTAGGAATAAAAAGTAGGTTCCCGACGCCATGACTAGCGAGGGGATTGTACTCTGGATGTGGCGGCTTGATTGCTCCTCTCCATGAACTACTAATCGGTGCTTTGACGATGTTGTCTTCTGGTTGCCCTCGAGGGTACAGACTAGAGCGTGAGAACGAGACGCCTGATATATCCGGTTTTAAAAGCGAATCATATTTGGCAGACCCCTCTTTATGTATTTTACATTGATTCTAATAACTGATCTCAACGGTAAAATCGGGTATTAGTTGTTATTTGTCCCGTTCTCACGCTCTAGTCTGTATTGTAATGCGCGCTACATACGTACCAGGTGCAGATCGAGAATCGAATCGAAACGCGAACAAGCAACATTAACAAACTTGGTCACGTCCCGTTATCGAGCCGTATTGCTTCAATTGATGGTAATGATCTGCCTCTTCATTTCAGCGGACAAGAGCTCAAAATGAATGATGGCGCCTACATACAGCACACCAGTGCAAACGACCAATACCTCCACGTTGGCTGTCGATAACACCTTACGTCAAGACCGATTGCACCCACCGGTGTCCCCTAGGCACGGATCAGTTCCCTACCAAAGTTACTGGGATATTGGTTGTACCCTGCATCTTCACCAGCTGTGTCAGCGGGCGATCTGCCAACGCCAACAACCCCCACCCGGATTTGCACTCGCCATGCCTATACGAGTTGTGCAGTACTCTCCATCGAAGAGTCCGTCGGGTTGTACATACCGTCTCTATCGGAGCTCCCACTTCCAGATTTTCGCTCTCAGGGACACGGCAAAACTTTCTCCGAAGCTCACTCAAAGCTGACCAACAACATGAAGCTCATCCAAGTCGTTAGCGTGGCTCTTGTGCTGTGCATCGCTCAAGTGGGCGCTCTTCCACCCCCTAACAAGGAGTTCGACCCAAAGAAGTACTCTTGCCGCGACGTTTTCGACAGAGGCTGCAACCGTTTGCGTCGCGAATAAAGTCACCGCTCGTTGTGCAGCATTGGTCTCTAACATCAATCTTACCAATGTTGACGTTCTTGCCCTCCCTCAACCCATCGCGTTGTTATTATCAGTGCTCTCCAGCTTTTACGCTTCTACTGTACTTGGTGCCCTACTTAACAGGATGCGGCTGAAGCCAGCGAGCTTAGCTGAGACCACGACGAGCCTAGCGCCATCAAAGCCGGTCAGTAAACACACTCGAGTGCCACCGTTGATCTCCACAATCCCACCCTGTGATTGTCGTGCAAACTTGACTCGCAACCTCCCGCCACTTGCAGCGCCACCGTGGCGGCCACGGTCGCTGCTATTGACGCACCGTCAGCCAGCTGCGCTCCGGCCTCACTTCAAGCTCTGGCCGTCGAGGCGTCACGCGTCGGATATGGCGGCGCTCGGAGGGACACACGCGATCCTCGGCCCACGAGACGCCTTCGATCGGCCACCCGCCCAACCACTGGCTCATTCATTCCTCAACTCCCTTCGAGCTGCTCAAGCCAAGAATCGGAAGAGTTCTGAGCCATGCAGCGCGTCCGCAAGCACGTGCACCAGTTCGCGAGCGGCCGCGCGTCGGGCTACGGCGCCGCCTACACGCTGCCCGTGTTCCTGACGGTGGCCGCCATCTCGCTGTGGGTGAACGCGACGCACCTGCAGTGGCTCGGCCTCGCGCACGTCGTGGTGCTGCTCAAGCTCGTGCTGCTGCTGGGCGTGCACGAGCTGCTGCGGCCCTTCTGCCTCTCGTTCGGCGACGTGTGCGCGCTGACGGCCCACGTGGGCTCGGCCGCCAACGCCGCCGTGCTGCAGTTCGTTACGCGCGGGCTGCGGCCCAAGTTCCCGGAGTGGACGCTCTGGTACGAGTGGTTCCAGGCCAGCGCGTTGGCCGCGGGCCAGCGCAACGGCGGCCACATCCTCAAGATGCCCAACGCGCTGGCGTTCCGGCGCAACTTCGAGCTCATCGGGCGGCTGCTGGGGCCGCGGCCTGCTGGCGGCACGCCATGCAGCTCGAGAGCTTCCGGCACAACGGACTCGAGCACCTGTGGCTGCGCTCAAAGGGCGGAAGAAGGAGTTCGAAGGACGAGGAGAATCCACAACAACGACGCCGTCGAGTCGTGGTGCTGTACTACCACGGTGGAGGCTACGCGCTCTTCAGCCCGCGCTTCTTCGTGGAGTTCGCCTGTCGTCTACTGACTCAGGTCACGAGCCAGCTCCTGGCCGACGCTGAGGCCCAGGCAGTGGACGTCCAGGTGCTGCTGGCCAACTACCGGAAGCTGCCCGAGGTGCGCTTCCCGGCGCCTCTGGACGACGCCATGACCATGTTCGACTACCTCGTTTCGGAGGAGAAGGTCTCCCCTGGCAACATCGTGCTGGCGGGCGACAGCGCGGGCGGAGGCCTCGTGCTGGCCACGCTGCTAAGACTGCGGCGGGCTAGGCGCGAGATGCCGCTGGCCGCGCTCTGCAACTGCCCGTACGCGGATATGTCAGCCGCTGTGGCCGTGTCGGAGCACTGCTTCATCTCGAAGTCCATGCTGGACGCCATCCGGGACTTCTGCGTGCACGCGGCGGCCCCGGGCGATCATCGTCTTCGTCGCCGTCGTCGTCGTGGCGAGAGGGGGCCATGCTGCAGACGGGTCTGCGCGGCCTGCCCCGCTCTTCGTGCAGGCCGCGGAGTTCGGCATTCTCCATCGCCAGTCGCTGGCGCTGGCCCGCAACGCGCGATCCGACGGGGTGCACGTGGAGCTGGACGTGCACGCGCACATGCCCCACGTGTTCACGCTCTTCCCGCACTTCATGATGCCACAGTCGTCCGTGGGCATCGAGAGGTTCGCCGCCTTCATTACGCGGCAGGTGCAGGCGACAACGCACCGAATACCCGTGCAACTTCCAGGGGCAGCTCCAGCATTCTGAAGACAACGTATCGTACGAATTATTCGTTATTTGTGAAAAAAATGTCGTCATGAATGAAATTGTAAGTGAAATTTAAGTCAAATTACCTATTATGTTACATACCCTTTAATCAAGTATATATACCTGTGATAGATAGTTTATCTGCCACCCAAGCGACATCCATCGGAATTTTTTACGCGCTAACAACACGCGCGGCCAGGTTGGAGCCAACAAAGCGGTACACCGAGTCATTTAGATATACCAAACGTTGGTAGGTTAACGCTTGTCAAGTGACAGCAGACGTGGTCTTCAGGGCTCCGACATTTATTATACCATCATTCAGACACCTTTTACCACGTCTTCTGCACTTAAGTTCCCCTGACCACGGGTTCTGTCATTTTCCCCCCGGGTTTCAACCACGAGCAGCAAAACGCTGGCCGAACTGGCGCCTCGTGTTCGTTACTGTAGTTGGTGTTGTGTGTTATTGACCCGTGCTCTGCAAACTTATTACTGTGGAAACCTTATCGCTAGATGCGCATATTTGTTTGTGCAGTGCACAGTTGCCCTATCTAACCTGCCCCCGAATGAAACATCCCCTTACCTAGCCTAGCCTACGTGAGGCCCTAGTACCACAGCAGTACGTCTAACTTTGAGAATACTAGCTCGTTTCGCTTGTGGCTGAAGGGAGAGACTATTCCTTCCTCCTATTATTCCAAGTTGTACTTAAAAACGTAAGGGCTGAAGTACTTCAAAATGCACTACCGCTCTGGTAAATTCAAGAACGGTTGTTATTCCTATGAGTCCGTTAAAACAACTAATAGTGGTTACCCTCAACATATCTAGAAACAAAATACCGCGGTATATACCCAAGAGTGACGTAAAACCCAGACTTGTTTATTAACAATTACACTATTAGAGTGGAAATCAACCTAGTTAGGCAAACATTTAGACTTGGCCACGTAAACTTCTCGTTGTTAACATTTCGATTAAATGTATTTTTTTACCGATATCATACCAAACTCTCCGGCACCTTTTGGCCAACGTTCCAAACGGAACTCGATTCCGCGTCCGAGTCTCCTTGTGACTACGTGGGCCGTTCCTCCATATTCGGGGGCGTCCTCCTACTCTCCCTGACCATTCTGCACCCTCGGCTGTGCGTGTGGGCTGTCGCTGTCGTCGCCCTGCTGTCGGTTGTGTGGATGCTGCTCTTCGCCGGATTCTGCACGACGCCGTGGGAGGCCTGGAAGCTCACGGCCGACGCGTTGCTGGCCGTGAGTCGAGCTTATGGCGACCACAGATCGAGGGGGCAGAACCGTTATTCCCGTCGTGGACGCTGCAGTTCGAGCTCCTGACTGCCGCCATGAGAGTGTGCACTCGGACCTTTGGCCATCGGATCGTGCGCGGAAGACACGCTCGCTACATCCGCCGGCAGAGTGAAGTGGTGGGGACGTTGAGGGCTGGGTGGCGTGCTGGTGCCACGGATTCACTATGGAAGGGGTTACGGTCAACGGGTTGGAGCATCTGTGGCTGAGAGCCAAGAGGGATTCAAGGGCAACGAAGAACCGGTTCGTGGTCGTGTACGTGCACGGTGGTGGATATGCAGCGCTGAGTCCGCGGTTCCACATCGACTTCTGCATCTCTCTGGCTAGCGAGAGTATGGAGCTGGTGACCGAGAAGCTAGAAGTGGACATGAAGGTGGACGTGGATGTGTTTCTCGTCAACTACCGCAAGGCGCCGGAGCATCGGTACCCAGCCGCGGAAGAGGACGTGCTGGCGATGTACGACTATCTTTTGACCCACGAGAAGCTTCGGCCAGAGCAGATCATTCTGTCGGGAGACTGTACAGGAGCAGAGCTTGTGTTGGCGACGATGCTGCACCTTCGACGTGAGAGAGATCCTTCTCGCCTTCCGCTCGCTGCGATGTTGGCGTGCCCCGTCGTTGACATTGCAGCTCTGTGCGAGCAAGTGGACGTGGATGCGGAGTACTGTATTCTGTCCAAGCCAATGATGCACGCTATTGGGCAGAGTTACCTGCCGACACCTGAAGCTCGCGCAGCATGGCGCCGTAAGTCGTCGGCGTTGAATCCTGACCACGACTTGAGCCAGCTTCCGCCGGTGTTTGTACAGGCCGGCCAACGGGATTATTTACTTTCACAAGCCCAAACCTTGGTCAAAAAGGCACGGGAGATCGACGGAGCCGCAAACTGGGAGCTGGATGTGCACGAAGATATGCCGCACGCCTTCACGAGCTTCCCCGCCGCCATTCTGCCAAGCGCCCAGATGGGAATTCATAGGATGGCGAAGTTTGCGGCCAATTGTATGTATAACGGCGTACTACAGAGCTGCAAGGTGGCTGAAAATATCGGGAAACAGGAAAAGGAACCAGCGGGCGCCTAATAATAACGATAAAATACTTGAACAACCGAGAACTTGTTCCGACTCCAGCGCGTCATGTTTATTGTCCCCATTTAGCTATATTCATCCGCACCAAGGTCTGTCTTATCGGACGTAGAACTCCCTTCAGTCTCAGACTTTCTCGAAACCTAGATGTTTGCTCATTTCTGAGGCAGTCTTCGATTCTACGGCTTATCTTCATAGAGCAGGATGAAGTCGGACAGGCCCCAGTCACCGTCGGTGCCTTTGGCTCGGTATCACGCTCCGCATTTGTGGTCTTGTGTACTAGCAACCGCAAGCATCTCACTGCTCTGGGTACCCGAGGGGGCGCAAATACTTGTGGCAGCTATGGCGCTCCTGTCCCTAATTCTTCACGAAGTTTTTCGGCCTCTCTGCGTGGCCGTCCTCGATCTGGTGGACGTCGTGTGGGTGGTCTCTGCTGCGGGTTGCAGAGCTTTTGGCGCCTGCGTGGCACGTGGATTCAAGCCTCGCTTCCCGGAGTGGACTATCGTCTTCGACTGTTTCCAGGCTGTCGTCGCCGCAGCTCTTACAGCCAAAGGGGAGAACATTGCGCGCTTGTCGAATGCTCAGATCATGCGGAGAAATACCGAGATGCTGGGAGGAGTCATCGGTTGGGTTTCCTGTTTCCGGCACGAGACGAAAGTGCGAAGTTTCCAGCACCTGAGGCTGCGCCACCTGTGGCTCACTTCGAATTCAATGGGTGCGGCTGATCAAGCCGCAAGGCGGATCGTTGTGCTGTATTTCCACGGTGGGGGCTACGCTGTCCTCTGCCCGCGGTTCTACCTCGACTTCTGCAGCCGCCTACTGCACCAACTCCACGCCCAACAGGGACGCGAACGTGACGAAACACCGAAGGTATCATTCGAGGTGCTACTCGCAAATTACCGCAAACTTCCGGAACATAAATTCCCTGCACCGACGGAGGACGCGCTAGCCATGTACAATTATCTGGTCAAGGAGTGCCGACTGTCGCCAAAGAATATTATCTTGACCGGTGACAGTGCTGGGGCCGGACTCGTGCTGTCGACGCTTCATCGCTTGAAAGACGCCGGGCTAGAGCTCCCGCTCGGTGCCGTGTGCGCCAGCCCCATGATCGATTGGCCCGGCCAAGAGGATATTTCAAAAGATTGCTTCGTGCAAACTCCACTTTTGACTGGCATTCGCGACTTTGCCTTTCCAGTGGCAGCATCCTAACGAGGTGTGCAGCCTGAACTTCGACATGCACGGCTTCCCGCCGATGTTCGTCCAGACGGGGGACAAGGATTTACTGCACCATCAAGCGAAGCGTCTGTACGCCAAAGCTCGTTCCGAAGGCGTAGATGTTCGACTCGATGTGCACCCGACCATGCCGCACGTGTTTGCGGCCTTGCCACCTTTGTTCATGCCCGCTGCAAACAACGGAGTTGCGAGCATAGCTGCATTCATTTTTAAACTTGTGTACGCTTAGGGCCTAATACTTTACGATTGTTTATACTGTAGAAGCGACCTATTAAATACAGCATGCTCCTCCCAACATTGTCATCTTTTTTCCCACGGCTGAAATGCAGCCGTGATTCGACTCACTCTGGTTTTCGTCTAGCTTTTGCAATCTCAGCGTGCTGCGTGTTACGAGTTAAAGAGTTAAGTCTGGTAGTGGAAGAGATAAGGAGGGGTTCCGGTACTGAAAGAGTTAACTCTTTAACTCTTTCACTACCGGAACCTCCGAATTCCCAAAACTTCAGGAACTCGGATAGCCGCGACTTATTCTTTGACGCTTCCTTGCTGCCTGATTCTGCGGCCAGGCCGTGGTTCACGCAAAGCGCAGCAGCGACTAAAGCATCTTCGTAAACCTGTACCGGTCGATGGAAATCGTTTGAAGTCGGGGGCGTTCCTCGGTGAAGAGGTGATTTTTTGTCACTGGTGACGGAAATCCAAGGATACAGGGAACTGGACAATACAGTGCCTGGGCTCGAGAACTGCACTGTGTAAGTGCAAAAAAATACGTGGGGGGGGGTTCTCGTCTGCGCTGTTTCGGCTGCTTCGCGCGAGTTCACGAGCGTTGAACGTGACGTTGACCAAGACCGCGTCACGTCAGTCCTTCGGCACCTACGGTCGCATCCACACC
The DNA here is from genome assembly GCA_024211575.1 of Phytophthora melonis. Classification (NCBI taxonomy): domain Eukaryota; phylum Oomycota; class Peronosporomycetes; order Peronosporales; family Peronosporaceae; genus Phytophthora; species Phytophthora melonis. The sequence continues at coordinate 1,242,122 of JAMXKT010000076.1, read as the reverse complement.
ACGCGCAGCAGTACTCGAAGATGACGAAGAGAGACCGTTTGAAGGTATTACCAAGCTCGTGGCGAAGCTGACGCCCGACAAACAAAAAGCGCTTAACAAGCGATAAATAAAACACCAACGTGCTGCAGACTTCCAAGTTCCAGAAATTCGAGCGCTTGGCAGCCAAGGCCTACAGAAGCACCCCAGCCGCAGCGGATACTGCGATGATTACAACGCTGACAGCCCAGCACAGCGATGAAGCTGTGGCCAAGATGGTGGTCGCTGCGAAGGAAGTGTCGAAGACGAAAGACGCTTGCCGCCAAACTGGAAGGCGCGCAGTTCTCCAAGTGGATTGACGAGAAAAAAAGACGGTCGACGATGTATTTAAGCTGCTGAAGCTGGACCAGGAAGCGGACGATATCTTGACGAGCCCCGCGCTGAGGACCTGGATTGGTTATGCGGCTGCTCGACACGAGGATCCGTACTTAAGTACGCGCTGCTGCTGTCTAAACGGAAACCTCGCTATACAGACACGGAGTGGTTGCAGGCGCCAAACAGCACTCCAATTCGCTGTCCATCGCCAACGGCATGGAGTCCGCTCAGCTGAATCTGTGGCAGGGCGAAAAACCAACTGATGACGCGGTTTTCAGGCTGCTCAAACGCGACGAGGATGGCGACGAATTGTTCCAGAAACCGTTGGTAAACAGTTGGGCGTCGTACGTGAAGAAGGTGGACGCGTGGCATTCAGACGAATCGATATTCCTGACCCTAAAGACGAATGCTGCTCAGGAAGAGCGAGAGCACCGAGGCACTCTCTGCAAGACTGGAAAACGTGCAACTCAACGCCTGGATTGCCGACGCAAAGACCGCAGACGATATCTTCAAGCCTCTTAACTTGCAGAAGCACAACAAGAACCTTCTCGAGAGTGTGCAATTTATTGCGTGGACCTCCTACGCTGCTCGAGTGACGAAGGGGGGCGCGGACGAAGCTGTAATGTCCGTACTGAAGCAACACTACGACCGTAAAACTCTGGCAGCTAGCAGAAAGGAACCCGGGGGCGAAGTCTGTTGCGAGTCGGTTGCAGGAGGAGCTCTGGCTGAGTGAGGGCAAAAGTGTTGGGGACACTTTCAAGCTTTTGAGACGGGATCAAACGAGGAAAGACATTTTTTTTCTACCTCCGAGTTTGCTACATGGGCCTCGTATGTGATGAAGGTGAACACGCGTGACAAGACGGCAGACGAATTCCAAGCCCTTTCGGACTTGAAGAGGAAGTTGGTGCAGAGCTGGAGCCGGTGCTGAGGATTTCGGCGGCTATGGGTTCTCACAAGTCGGACAAGGCACTCTTGAGTTTACAGGATCTGCAGTTCAAGCAGTGGCTGAAGCGAGGCGAGACACCAGAATCTGTTTCACGATGGTGTTACTACGACTTCTACAAAGCGAACTCGTGAATCTGCAGCGGTACGCAGTCTCCTCGCGCCTCAAAAATAGCTGTCAAACATTTCTTCTTCTTCTTGCTATGCAGATTCTTAAAAAAAAAGTTTTCGAGAAGGTCGCTGCATGGGCCATTATTTTTTGCTTACTAAAAGTGTAATCTACCACGAATCATCTATTTGCTGGAGAGCCACGCAAAGTGAAAGCTGTAATCGTATCCTGCCAACACACAACCCGTCCGCGTCACAAACTTAAGTAAGCGTAATAGTTACTGTAGAGGAACATACAAACTTACCGATATGTTTCAGCGTGCATTGCGCGTTGTAGCACAGCCAGTAGGTCAGATGGATCTGCACGAAGTCGACCTGCTTCTCCAAGACGAACGCTAGCAGTCGGACCGGGGACAGCCCCAGGATACGCCGCAGTAGGATATCCAAGCACAGTAGCGAGAGAAGCTGAAGGAACCAATAGACCAGAAGCTTATACAGCGTTTCGAAGAGCTGGCTTTCGTTCATGTTGTGGAAAACCTCGTAGTACTGGCGGTTCGGTAGATGATACGTAACGATCAGATAAACCGCTGGCAAATATGTGATGTCAGTATGAATATTCTATCCGACAAACTCATCATTGACAACGTACCGAAGTTTTGAGGAATCGCCACCTCGATATAGTTGAGTAGAAGAAGAAATTCGGCCATGTACAGCAATCTTCGGACCTTGTGCGTATATTTTGTAGCGATTGGGGTTCTTGGCTGTGGCTTTTGAACACGAGCAGCGGTAGATTCTACTGGGTGAACGGTACTCTGACCCACCCACGCTGCCGATATGCGAGGAATATTTGACAAGACAGCGGAATCCCTTCTGGGGGCTGCAGATGCAACAACTTCCGTGTCCACATGCCGCAATTGTTGTTGTCTTGGATCTAAGGGCACAACCGCTCGGAAATTGTTGGCTGGGGGTGAATTCTTCGTCTTCTCCCGTTCCAACAGGATGCCTGCGCGCTCCAAAGTAGTGGGTTTTCGACCACCTAGTAATTTAAACCCCATCGTTCCACGACAGTGCCTCCAGATGGGTCCATTGTCAATTTGTCGCTCGAGCTCCTCGAGACCTTCGCGGTTACGCATGATGTCACGCAACGACAACGTGATCAGTATCACATCAGCCACAACAATGACCATAGTCGACCAGATCGAGGGCGAACTCTGCATACAGTACGACACAAACAGCGAGCCGGACGCGTCCGCGTTAAAGATCACAAGCTCGGGCGTCTCGTCACCGAGATGACGAACCGCTCGAGCGAAAAGGTTGCGCATGAGCAGTTTGATCACTGGGAGTAGCATCGTGAAGGCCGTCTGGGATTTCTCAGTCAATGTCGTGAAGATGTGGTAGTATGGGGGGTAAACGGAGATCAGAACGGCCTCGCACACCATCATTTTGGCCATACCAGCCAGCATCACAGTGGCGGAGGGCCTCTCTCGAATCATACTCGTCCACTGAACTATCATCGCGGCTACAGTCATGGTAGTCCAACCGGGGAGAATAACCAACGAGCTGAACGGGACTGGGAAGCCGATAACCAGGGAAAGGCCATAGAGACTCCCAGTAGTGAAAGCTGAGACCACGATAGAATCTCGGACAAAAGGCTTCGTGGGGTACGGGAGAATGTAGTGCATCCCTCTGCGGAACTGGTGAATGACCATGCTGGTAGTCATCAGTATGCACAGAAAATGCCGGACAAAGAACGCCATGTTGGCCGCGACGCCCTCGGACGGATCTGCGAGGGGGATGGCGTCGATTAAGAACGTCACGAGCAAAGATGGCAGTGGGGTTATGACTACGACAGCCAAAGCGCGAAGCAAACTGGTTTCACGCGTGTACTTGGCTAGCTCGACGACGCGTTTGTTGGAGTAGCTCCCCTGGAGCTCGACTTGCGTGGCCTCCCAGAGTTTGGCCAATTGCCGAGGTCGCATACTGTGCTTCTCTGACCCGTTCCCTGCGCGGATGTGTCAAGGTCGGTAAAGCTTTCAAGTGGGCTGATGGTCTCGAGGTCCACGCCAGCACTTACTTCGTTTTATTTTTAGTAGGAGTAGTTGGTACATTCAAACAAGAACACCTGTAAGCGGCTGCATGAGGTAAGCACCGCACAGTATTGACATTCCACGAAACAACCGTTCGTCGTTGTATTACCAAATTGCCATGTAATCTTGGGCTTATCATTTTTGAGCTAACGTCAGGTTACCCGTCACGGTGGATGCGGTAGGCAAGTATTTGAATTGGATTCATAATAGCTAGTAAAATACCCTTAAAGGTACACGGACTATGAGAGGTCGACATCCTGGTCGAGAAGAATTATCTCGCTCCATCCATTAATCGAGATGAGGCGACATTTTTTTTTCACTAAATTTACTAGCCACAATAATGCTACTTGTTGGACAGCCACGCAAAATGAAACGTGTAGTCGTATCCTGCGCAACAAACAACAGCTCGCGCAATTTAGCTCCTTTTTGAAGAACTACTGTAAACCTGAAGGTTCGAGAAATACACGCACTTACCGATATGTTTCAGTGTACAGTGCGCGTTGTAGCACAACCAGTACGTCAGATGGATCTGCACGAAGTCGACCTGCTTCTCCAAGACGAACGCTACAAGTCGAGCTGGCGAAAGCCCCAGCATCCGCCGCAGCAGCATATCCAAGCACAGCAGTGACAGAAGCTGTAGACACCAGTAGACGAGAATGCTGCGAAGCGTTTCGTATAGCTGGCTTTCGGCCATGTTGTGGAAGATGGCGTAGTATTCGCGATTGGGTAGATGGTACGTAGCGATTAGATAAATCGCTAACAATATGGTGTCAGAGTAAATATTAAACAGTATCCGATAAAACAATTTTCGAGAACGTACCGAAATTTTGAGGAATCGCCACCTCGATATAGTTGAGCAGAAGCAGAAATTCGGTCATGTACAGCAATCGCTGCACTTTGTGCGTATATCTGCCCCTGATCAGGGCGCTGGACGACCCTCGTTGAAGTGGGGCTTCTGGGAATACAGTAGTCCTACCCAGCCATGCTGTTGAAGTACGTGAGATACGTGATAAGAGTCCGAAGCTCCTTGTAGACTCGGAATCTCCACCACTCCCATTGCTCATACTTCGCACACTCCCAAGATCGGACAGTGTAGGCCCTGGCCGCTGCTGGTGCGTAGGCAAGGGCAGAATCTTTGCGACTTGGGGGCTCAAACACGTGAAATGACAGGGCTGTGCCCCTTCCAGCAGAATATTTGCGCGTTCTAACGTGGTGGGTTTCCGTCCTTCTAGCATTTTGAACGCCGCCGATGCGTGACAGACTTTCCAGATTGGTCCACGGTCAATTTGAGCCTCTAATTCCTCGAGTCCCTCGCGGCAACGCAGGATATCGCGCAGACACAGCGCGATTAACAGCGCATCCGCCACAACAATCACGATCGTCGAGTACATGGAAGGCGAGCTCTGCATGCAGTACGAAACAAACAGCGAGCCGAACGCGTCCGCATTAAACACGACGACTTCCGGAGTCTCGTCCCCCAGATGACGCACCGCTCGAGCAAAGAGGTTGCGCATGAGCAGTTTGATCACCGGAAGTAGCAGGGAGAACGCCGTCTGAGATTTCTCGGCCAATGTTGTGAATATGTGGTAGTACGGGGGGTAGATAAAGAGTAGCAACGCGTCGCACACCATCAGCTTGGCCACTCCAATGAGCATCGTTGAGGTGGAGGGGTTCTCTCGAATCCGACGTATCCATTGAACTGCCATTGCTGATAAAGTCATGGTAGACCAACCGGGGAGGATCAGCAACGAGCTGAATGGTACCGGAAATCCGATAATGAGCGAGAGTCCATAGAGACTTCCAGTAGTGAAAGCCGACACCACGAGAGAATCTCGAACAAACGGCTTCATAGGATACGGGAGCAGGTAGTGCATCCCTCGGCGGAACTGGTGAATAATCATACTCGTCGTCATCAAAATGCACAGAAAATGCCGGATGAAAAAGGCCTTGTTGGCCGCGACGCCCTCCGACGGGTCCGCGAGGGGGATGGCGTCAATAGCAAATGTCACGAGCAAACACGGGAATGGGCTGATAAGGACGACGGTCCAGGCTCGAAGGGAACTGGTTTCACGCATATACCTTGCTAGCTCGACGACGCGCTTGTTGGAGTAGCTGCCGTGCAATTCGACTTGCGTGGCCTCCCAGAGTTTGGCCAGATGCTGTGGTGACCTCATTTTTTATCATGTAATACCGGACCTGGCTTGTTGTGCTGGGCCTGCAAAGCCTTTCAGAGGTGTGAACGGTCCGCTTGTCGGGGGATGACAGCAATGCTACCACTGCTTACTATCTAATTTAGTGGCGGGGTTTTCAGTGAACTTTTTTTTAGCAAAAATAAACCAAAGCGGGGTCATGCTTGACTCATAGCTGTTCAAATAGCTGTGGTCCGTACACTGGATGTGGATGACCCAGCTAAAAATACTGGTTTTTAGAACTTGAGTACTTAAGTATTGAAGTTTCACGCGTCCTGGAAGCTGGCCTGACTACTACAGCAATGTCTAGTTGCTTGCAGGCTGCTGAACAAGTCGGAATAAGCGCTCGCCTGAAACTCAACCCTTCAAGCACCCCGCGTGCCTACCGCTTGATAACACCCTCGGCTAATGAAATTAGTTTGAAAGCCACGAAAACTGGAAAGTGTAATCGTATCCTGTCAACACAGAGAAAAACCAGAATAAGCACGAATGCGTAGATAGAGGAAGCTTGAATAAAAAAACAGACACAAATAGTTACCCATATGCTTCAGCGAACATTTCACGTTGAAGCTCAGCCAATAGATCAGATGAATCTGGACAAAGTCAACCTGCTTCTCCAGCACAAACGCTAGAAGTCGAACTGGGGAAAGCCCCAAAATTCGCTGCAGCATCGAATTCAAACACAACAGCGACAAAAGCTGGAGGAACCAGTAGACCAGCAGCTTATACAGCGTTTCGTATAGCTGGCCTTCGGTCATGCCATAGAAGACGGAATAGTATTCGCGGTTCGGTAAGTGATACGCCACGACGAGATAGATCGCTAGCATACAAGATACCATAGTTAGTACCTTACTTTATCCGGCATACTTTATTCACATTTCGAGAACGTACCGAAGCTTTGGGGAATCACCACCTCGATGTAGTTGAGTAGTAGAAGAAACTCCGCCATATACAGCAACCATCGCACCTTATGCGCATAATTTGTAGTTACCGGAATCCTAGATTGTCGCCTTCGAGCAGGAGCTTCGGTACGTTCTTCCGGATAAATTGAATTCCCGCCCATCCACGCTGTCGATATACCAGAAATGTAGGACAGGACGACCGAATCCCTTCTGGTAGCTACGGGTGCAGCAAGCTCCGTTCCTACATTTTCAACGCTCTCAAGTTGTTCTGCATGTACATCTAGTGGCACAACCGCTCGAGGATTGGCTGCCTGCAAGCGCTTCGCTTCTCCTCGTTCCAAGAGTATACCCATTCGCTCCAATGTGGTTGGCTTGTGACCACATAGTACTTTGTACCCCAACGTTTCTTGACAGTTCTTCCAGATTGGCGCGCTGTCGATTTGGTGTTCTAGCTCCACGAGCCCTTCGCGGCAGCGCAAGATATCACGCAAGCACAACCCGATCAGCATAGCATCCGCAACGGTTATCACCACAGTCGACCAGAACGAGGGCGAACTCTGCATGCAGTACGATACAAACAGCGAACCGAACGCGTCCGCGTTAAACACGACAACCTCCGGCGTCTCGTCGCCCAAATGACGAACCGCTCGAGCGAACAGGTTGCGCATGAGCAGTTTGATCACCGGAAGTAGCAGGGAGAACGCCGTCTGATACTTTGCTGCTAATGTTGTGAACAGGACGTGGTATGGTGGGTAGACACAGATGAGGAAGGCGTCACACAGCATCAGCTTGACCATTCCGATGAACATCGCCTTGGCTGCAGGCGTCTTTCGAATCTTGCTTGCCCATTGAATGGCCATCGCGGTTAGAGTCATGACGGCCCAACCGGGGAGAAGAATCAACGCACTGAAGGGCACTGGGAACCCGATAAACCGAGCAAACCCATACAGATTTGCAGTAGTTAGCGCCGAGACAACGAGCGAGTCACGAACGAACGGCTTGAATCGATACGGAAGCGCATAGTTCATCCCTCTGCGGAACTACTAAATCAATACATCTGCCCCTTCTATATTGTCTGTGTAGCATTGATAGTCTGCTATACTCTATCCATATCAGAGGTTGTTTATTGAGGCACATTACTGTACTAGGATAGTAGCCATCATTTGCTTTAAGTTGGCCAAGTTCTGGCCACTGTTCTGGCCACTTTGGTGTCAAGATATCACAGTAATGTGCGTCAACTAGAGGATTGGGCTGGTAGCGCTCAATCGTAGTGCCGAGTCAGCATCGAAGCGGGCTAAAATAGAATAACTGAACACAAGCGCGATTCTCGCGCGCGACTTAGGCGCGCCGCGTTTGCGGCGTACCAGTCGCCTGCGCATTGCGTTTTGCGTTTTGAATAACAAAACTGTCAGGTAATGTACAACAGCATGTATGCTAACTTCAAGATACTGTACATCTGCCGTAAGCGTATCAAGGTGAATTATACTGGGAGGACAGCTTTAGCTGGCTGAACAGCCTAACCCATTTTATTTCAGCGGCCGGGAGCCCCCAACTTTAATTGGCAAATGTCGCCTGAGTCCATAGTCCACAGATTATGGCTACCGAAACACCACAAAGTTTGTACATCTCGTGGTGGTTGTTTCCGGAATGTCGACCGTATCCGTAGTGTATAGCACACACTTTAGTGATCAATTCTTGAATGAAATTTGGATAGCTGTATTTTCTCATTGTAAGCTAACATTTACGGATGGCGTTCCCGCAACGTTATCAGTCATCATTTTACAACGTCACAACACTTTTGGCGCAACGTTAAGGCCTTATTGCAACGTTATCAGTAAGATGGGTACATGGTAGGACAAGGTCGGACTCGTAATTTATCAGATAAATTCCTGGTGTATCACACATAGGTAATTTATTTTTGAGGTATTATCTAAGCTGAATGAGTACAGAGCGGGCTCACGAGGAGTGCAAATCCATCGAAGTGCTCACTGAGGACTTTTAAACCAGAGGATGGAAGGGAACTGAAGTGGCACACACTACAAATACACTTCTGTGAACGCAAAGTGTCAGAATAGAGGCTCAAAACATGAATACTCTCATGTTGGGATTCAGTTATCTCCGCATGGATATATTGTAACGCGGATGCAACTGGTTTTCTGTGCTGTGATAGCTTGTCAAAGCATCGAAGTTCTTGTTGTAAGAGTATATAATATATTAAGCGCTCATTAACGCGTTTCAAAAGTGACCATTATAGCTTTTTCTCAATTATTAACGTTGCTCTTACGATAACGTCGCATTGCTATTAACCTTGCCCACTAACGTTGCTCTTCGATTACGCCGTCTCACAAAATCGCCCCCCCCCCCAACTTGCTTCTAGGGTACGTTGTTGTGAGCTATCTAAATGTAAATAGAGGACCTCTCGAAGGGAAATGTGTTGCGAGAATATAGTTGCTTGACTACGGCCCCATTTAAAAAATAAAATAAGTATATTAGTATACACGGAGTACTCTCATTATGAATTCAGAGCTGCTTCATCCTACATTGACGGGTTTAATCATACCCGGTATAAAGTCGTACCACAATATATAGAGTAAAACTAACAGTAGTACGTCTATCATCTCCGGTCAGGTGCGTGTAGTTCTCCTACAATAGTAGTTCTAACCTGCATTATTAACAGTATTCCATGCAAGTAGTTAGCATCAGCGTTACCTGCAACAAACCTATGCGTTATCTTCATGTGGAAAAGTAGATATCAGTGCCCTGCACATCCGAAATTACGTTCAAACATCCAAATTGTAACGGAGGTGGCTGCGCGGTCCGAGCTATTTTCTGAAATGGAAGGCTGAGATTTCCCCCCCTTTTCCCAAAGTACAGCTTCTTTTCGTTTAAGTTCGAAATTAATCGAGGCAAACCCTCACTGTAAATGAGGCTTTTGATCCTGAGGGAAAATCTGGCTTGAATGAGGGATTTGATTGTCATGTATTTTACGCGTCATTTATTCTTTGGACGACGTTATTCTTCTTATTGCAACGTTATTGAGGTGAGGTTAGGGCTAGTTAACGTCGGAGGACCCACTTCGACATTTACTATGAAATAGCAACTAACGAATTGCTCTCCTTCCTGCGCCTGTTTCGGCTTTGGTTTTGTTTTGGCCGCTCTAAGTTGACTAAAGCCAATGAATCCTTGTGTGAATTTGTATAGCTGGAATGCATGAACTCAGCGCGCTCGGCCGGGGGCGAAGCCCCCGGCCGAGCGCACCATTAAGTTCTTTTGCACGGTAACTTCGCAATTTATTCAGAAAGACGCTACATCAGGGTTTGGAACCTGCCATCAATTTCATGTTACATTATTATCGCCTTATATATTTATCAATAGGCACACAAGGAAGTTTACACTGTCCTCCCAGACCAAAGCTTCGCCTCTAGTTTCCAGAAGATGTTGAGGAGAGTTCTGAAAGAACTTGACTTGGTGCAGCGCGTCTCGAGCCATCAGAACTTCTCCTACGATTCTTCTCATTCTTCAGTGTGCTCGGTTGACGCGGTAGCCCCCATCCTCCGCGGGCTCATACTCGCTGCCGTGACACCGAGCGCGCTGTTACCAACCAATCTACCAATCTACAGATCAACCATGCAACCATGCAACCAATCAATGCGGCGTGCTCGGTTGCTGCGGTGGCCCCCACCCTCCGCGGGCTCATACTCGCTGCCGCGGGACCGAGCGCACTGCTACCACAACGCTACCTGTTCATCAATCTTACGGAACTAACTGTTGTGTGCATATTTTATTTCCTAGTTACGACATGTGTCGTGTAGGAAAACACGATTTAACGAGTTCTCGTCCCTCTAGCCAAGGCCTTTGGGACGAGCCCCTACCAACAACACGCTTCCCTCCTAAAAGGTCGGCGCTTATTGTTGGGATAAAATCTGAAGACCAGATCCGATCCCTTGCACCGGGCTGGAATGTGCCTTATGCGAGTCGTCGGTCAGGTAGGTAGAGCCCGTAAATCAAATATAAGAGCACCCTTAGCCACGAGCAACGGCTAGGATGCAATGTACACACGCGCTTTCACACGTAACCCACTGTGGTCCCTCAGAAGGAAGGGTACCAGGCCAATCGAGGCCTCGGACAGGGGCGCCGGGACGAAGTCTCGGCTGGAAGTCAAATATACTGGGGGGCCTTGCCACACACCCAGACAAGCGTACAAACGTACAGGGAGGTCTCTAATACCTCCAACACTCGGCCACTACTCACTCTTGGCCTTTCCAGGGATGAACACTCGGTCAATGTACCTTATGCTCACCGGCAGACATACCCCGTGTCGGCCGAGCGTATCCAGACTCTACAGCTAAGCTAAGACTTACCGTAGACGGACTTGACCCTTGTGTGGCTTCTGGGAAATTTCTGCTCTGATTTAGTGATTAGAGGCTGTGAGGCCTTCCCTATCGCTAATCCCTATCGTCTATACAAAAGTCTAGTGTCGACCGAGCCTTCGAGCTGATCCGACGACTCGACGACTCCTCGGCTAGATCCGAATTCCTAATGAGAGGCAAATCTTGTACCCACTATGACTACTTGGAGGGCTCGGTGGGGATTTATTATGGCCCACCGCGCCTCGTCACTAAACGGCCATCCATCCGTCACTCTAATGCGGTAAATGTGAGTAACCAATCAGAGGGTTCGGCCGGCTCTCACCCGGAAGTTCAAGACCGTTAGGCCTCGGCGCAAGCTCTCCGGTCATTTCTCGATCTCACAGCAGCCCTCACCGCGGCCCGACCCAGCCGAATTGGAGAGTGCCGTGGTGCACATTGTCTCCACTGCCATGCCGCGCGCGCCGAGTGCTTTAGAGGAGGCGCAAGCTGCCGCTCTTCGCGCCGTTGTTCTCGACCCTCGGTAAGCTCGAACCCTCGGTGCTGTCCTCGCTTGTCATGTGGCCCTGGCGTTCATCGCTAACCTTTGTCCTCTCTCCACCTTGCGCTCTTCGCTGTGTGCAGCCTCAGGCCATACCTCGTTCTTCTGCCGTAGGAGCTGACTCTTCCGCTCCTCTCCATGAAGACTCGGCCTCTTCTCCCGAGGACTCGGCGACACCAACTCCCGCCTCTGCTTCGGCAAGCGGGGTGTCTCGAGTCACGTCTGCGGCTGCTGTAGCGCCCGGCGTTCCTAGTGCTCCTCCGTCGCCAACTCCCGTCGCAACTGGTGTTGACGGGGCGTCGGTTGGGCACCAGGACTCGGTCGAGAATGCCCACTCTACGGGACTCGCTCCGTCCCCACCGTCGTCTCCGTCGAGCGTGAGGTCGGATGGTTCAGTCGACCCTGAGTCTGGCCCAGCGAGATTTTGTCGGCCAGCTGCCTCCGCTGCTCGTGGTCCAAGTCAACCCGGGCCCCCGACTCGAGGCGCTGGCAGCTCTACCGAGCCCTCGTCTGGGCTGGTTTCATGGCCGCTCACGGCCGCTGTCGAAGATTTGATTGACGCGAGCGTCACCAACACCGTCCTCCGCTCCGAGTCGCGTCTGGAAGAGCACTTGGACCGCCAACTGGCAAGCCTCGGTCAGCTCATGGTGGGTCTCGTCCGCTTTCCACCGCTCCGAGTCGATTACGACCTCGACCGCGACTTGGCAGAAGCCCGAGGTCTCGCTGACGTCGTCCAAGCGGTCTCTCCGGACATCCCGCTGCGTCCCCTCGGTCTGGACGAAGAGGTTGTCGCTCTCCGCAACGAGGTTCATCGTCTGGGGGAAGTCGTGGCTCTCGGCGAGCGTAAGCTCCGCGACGAGACCGACCTTCGACTCCGCACCGAGCGTCTGTGTGTCCAAGCGTCGTCGGAGCGGGAAGAATTGGCTACTGTCGCCAAAGCGCTGCGCGACGAGCGGGACTCCATCAGCCGGCAGCTCGCTACGGCGAACCGAGCCCTCGCTCAGAGTGTCGAGATCATCGACCATCTGAAGGCGCAGGTGTCGAAGAGGGACTCTTCGCTGGCGAGCCTCCACACAGTCATCAAGAAGGACCGACAGAGCTTTCGTGACGGGCTCTCGCGCTACTCTGACACGCTGAAGAAGTTCCACGCGTATCTTCAGGACCTGAACGAGCAGCGTTTCGTCCTGGCCAACCTGGACTTGGGTGATGACTCGTTGTTGCCTCCTGTGCTTCAAGAGTTCTTGCGGGATTTCGCGGCTATGGAGTTCGAGCTTTCTACTGCCACGTCTCCCCTGGGCAAGCGTTCTCGCGAGGACTCGGTGGCTGTCATCCCGACTCCGTCTCCTAAGGCCAAGGCTCAGGTCCAGACTGACCCTGACTCCGACCCTGACGAAGTGCTCGGAGATTTCGACTGTCTGTCTGAAGATTCGGACGATTCTGGTCCCGTGATACCGTCTCTGAAGCGCCGAAGGCGCTCGGCTGTCTCCCCTCCTGCCGACGCGGCTTCGCCTGCCGCACCCAAGAAGCTGTCGGCGTCGAAGTCAAGGTCTCGGCTGGGTCGACGGTCGAATCCTCCTGTGAAAGGGTCAGTGGCACAAGTTCAGCCCTCGCCAGGCGCTCCTGAGGTCCGTCCTCGGAGCCCAACCGTCGCTTCGGCATCCTCGGCCGAGCAGACGGACGCGTCAGCCCCTGCAGCACTTGCGTCAGCTCCCGTCGGTGAGGTATCGGTTCCTTGCCCACAAGCTGCTCCCCCGTCCCCGCATTCGTCCGACGCGTCCACGTCGTCGATGCCCGGGTCGCCTGTTGATCCTTCTGGTTCTCCTGCGCTGACATCAAGTGGCGGTCGCAAGGAGGGGAACGGATTCGGTCCTCCGGCACCGAACTACGACTCTCCGTACGAAGCATCGGTCGTCATCCAGCCCCGCAAGGATGGTCGGCCCGTACGTTCAGCGTCTACCGTAGCGTCTCTCCAGTCCAAGGTTGCGGTGGAGAGCGAGAATGCTCCTGACGACGTCGTCTTGGGTCTGGAGGAGCCGTCGGTTCGTCGGTCTGCTGTAGGGGTTTCGACTCAAGACCCCGAGGCCTCGGACCGCGCTGTTGCTTCGTCGTCGGTCCCATCTCGCGGCGGGCCAGGTCGCAGCTCCGGCGAGGTATCGGCCAAGGCGACTGCATCGTCCTCTCGTCAACGTTCGGCTGCCCGATCTCCTTCAGCGGCTCAAGCCGCGTCGGCTGGTCGCTCGGTGGTCAAGCCTGCGCGGCGTAAAGCGGGTTTAGTTCCAGTCCGCCAGACGAGAGCTCAAGCGCGCCGCGCCGATGCCTCATCTCGCCCAGCCGCATCATCCTCTCGCAGGGATTCGACACCTCGCCGCGGGCATTACGACGACGCGCTCATCTCGCCCCCGTTCGCAAGCCCAGGAGCGGAGGAGTGCTGGCGTGAAATACTGGAAGTGCGGACCGCCTCACCAGTCCCAGCATCCGCTCAGGTCGAGTGCTCGGTCGAAGGGATCGCGGCCTTCTGCGACTGGACGGACCCGGGCCACCCGTTCTGGCAATTCGTGCAGAGTCTTCCGGCGGAGCCATGCCTGTTTGACGTCGCCGAGTTCATGCCGGACGTCCCGATCTCGATCCGTGCAACCGGCGTGGCGCTACTCACCAAGCTCTGGCGTCAATTCTGCTGTCGAGCCGTCGGTACCACCGAAAGCCACGACTTGTCGTTCGCACTGTACGAGCGAGCCCACTGGGTATCGCCTGCTGCAGTCGAGCGATGGCTCAGTCACTTTGGCCGACGAGTCGGCGAGGACTCGGCCGAGTTCCAGGCTGTCCGGGCTGCGTGGCTCAAGTACTTGGCCGAGCGCAACGCTCGGTCGGACCGCCTCCGGATCCAGATCAAGCGCTGGTGGGCTCAGTTACTGCCCGATGCTGATGGGAAGTTCGGCTACACTCCGGAGGTGCTGTTCGAGCCCTCGGTTCTGCACTACTCTCTCGAGACGCTCTCTTGGCTGCCCTCTTCGGCCAACTGGGTCGATGCGCTGGTGGAGATCGACGGCCACGAGCCTTGGCGCACTGGCTGGATCTCTGTGCCTAGCTTGCACCCGTACAACGCCAAGTTCGCTCCGTGCAACCCGGGTGCAATGCTGTTCATTCCCGAGGCTTCACACTCGAGCAAGTGGCGTCTGCGGTGGTGGTCGATCCCTCGCTCGACAGGAGCCAGGTCTCGGCTCAGTGGGTGCGAGAATACACGGACTACCACGGGCCTCGGTCTATTGCTGAACGCTCGGACGGCCCGGGTCTCCCTGATTCGGATCGCGTTTCGACTCCTCAGGCTGTCTCGGAGGGTGCTTCGGCGGACTCGGCAAGCGGCGACGACCGGAGCGAGGGCTCGGTGGATGGGACTGCATCTCCGTCGGATCCTCAGAGCCCTCCTTCTGGCTCTGGTCCTCTCCGAGTCCTCGCTCATGCTGCGTCCGCTTCGCAACCGTGAAGTCTCTTCGTGCAAGTCCTCGTTCTTTCTCCACTTCCCAGACTGGTACCGGGTTCCATGTCGTAGTTTAGCGTAACTCCAGTCTGCCAGCTTAATTTCCTTTCAATTCAATCACCTTTTGGCACGACATCTCCATCTCTCCACTTGAGCAATTCGTGAAATCCACTTCGAAAATACATGCAGTATGCAAACACGCAGTAATGTTGGTGCAGTAGTTCTCTTCGTCTGCTGAGGCGGGCTGCATCGCCCCGCCGGCAGTTCATCACATCGTGCCCGTTGCGTCTAGTCCTCGTCTGCGACTTGGACCATCTGCAATCGGCTGTCGCTGCGCTTTGCGCGCAAGTAATCGTACAGCAGTCCACCACACGATAAGTTGGACGCCGGTTCCCAAGTAGGCTCATCGTAGCCGACCCACTTTACTTTGAACTCTCTGACTGATCGCTCAGTGCTCGTCGAGAGTGGCACTCGGTCATCCAAGATGGCTTCAACCTCATACTCACCCGCAAGATGGTCGGGTTCGAAGCTGTCTTCGGGTAGCAGCTCTTCATCGAAATCAAGTCTCGTTTCATCCGTGATGTCAGCCGTAAGTCGAGCCTTCGGTCGGTCGCCGAACTCATTCACCGCTTTCAGCCGCGAAACATGAACCACCGGATAAAACCTGTAACCGCTTCGGTCCGGCAAGGTCAACTCGTACGCGTACTCGTCCACTTTCTTCTTGACTCGGAAGGGGCCGTGCCAGCGATGTGCCAGCTTCTTCGTCAGCCCCGATTTCACACACTCCATGTAGAGCCAGACACGATCACCCGGCTTGAAGAGCGACCTCGAGGCCTCGGCTGACGAACCGTCGGTTGAGCTTGTCGCCCCGAGCCCTCGCCCGAGGGTTCGGTTCGGTCAGACGTCGGTATAGTCTCTCGTTCGCGCCGACTTAGAGTCTCGTTGTGCTTCTCGGCCCGTTTGGCCTTTTCCTTCGCTTGATACTCTTTGGTCATCTCTAGTGCGATCTCCTGCTGTCGATTGACCTCTCGTCTCAAGCCAAGGCGTCGGTTTGCCGACCGTGGCCTCGTCTCAGTGACGAAGACATAGCCCGAAGTGTTGTCCGCGCGTCCCAGCCGTGTACAAGGTAGAACGGTGTGTCCTTGCGCGTGGCGTCCTGCGAGTTGTTGATCGCGAAGATCAGTTTTTCCACAATCTCATCCCAGTCCTGTTGCAGAGGGTCTTCGGCGTACACTCGGACGGACTGTATCACAGTCTTAACCGAGCGCTCCTGCTGACCGTTGGCTTGTGGCCGATAGCTCAGAGTGGCCCGAGACCTCGATTGCATCATTTCTGCGAACGCTTGGAAGACTTCGCCCATGAAGCGAGGGTCTCTGTCGTGTCGAATGAGGGTAGGGGCACCGAACCGTCGGTAGACACACTCTTCAAAGGCTTGCGCTACACACAGGGCCGAAGTGTCGGCCATAGCCTTTCCCATTACAAACCCCGTGAAAGCGCACTGGAATAGCAGTAATGCCGTATTCCCCGCCGAGTCTTCGGCAACGGGATGACGAAGTCCATCGAGACAATCTGCAACGGCCTTTCGGCTAAGATGTTCCCGGGTGAGTATCCTCGAAGTTGTGGGCGACTCTTACTCGAGCTGCAGTCTGGGCACGAGCGTACATGCCGCTCTACATCGGCGAACAGTCCAATCCAGTAGTAGTCGGCCTTCACGCGATGGTAGGTCCGGACGATACCTTGGTGTCCTCCCTCCAGCGAGTCATGGCAGCTTTGCAGCACTTCCTGGACCATCGTCGTCGGGATCACCAAACGTAGTGTCGACTCTTCGGTCCGATCACGACCGAACCGACGGTTCGAACCGAGGAAGTACAAAAGTCCATCCTCACTCAGCACGAACTTGTCGGACATTTTCCAAGCCTCTCGTGCGGCTTTATAACCAAGTTTCGCTTCGTCTCCATTCAATACTGCTTTGAGATTTGCCCACCGGAGTTCTTCATCCTGCGCCGCACCAATGCGTCGGCGTCGTTCCTGTTGCACCACCACGGGATCAATGTCTTCAGCGTTCGGCTCATGAACCACCGTCGCGTCAGGTCTCGGTTGCGACGGCTGGTCCGAGGGTTCAGTCGTGCGAGTCGTCGGTTGGTTCGAGAGCCTGGTATCGTCGTTTCGGTCGGACTCAGCGCCACTACTACTGGCTTCTTGAGGCATCGCCTGTTCTTCATCTACAAAACGGACTCGTCTCTCGCGTTCTTTCGCCTGTCGTCTGGTCACTGCTGACACATGTAGCGGTTCCCGCACGAAATCGAAAAAATTCTTGCGACGAGTGGTGTCCGATGCGTCTAGTACCCGGATTGAGCCTACGGCACGCACGGTCTCCTCCTGTGACTTCTCGGTTGACGAAGCGTCGGTTGGTGCCGAAGCCTCTGCTGACGGTTCATAGATAACTTCGTGGATGCGGTTCAGCTGCACTAGCTCTTCAGTCCGAGTCTTGTCGTCCACAGTCACCGATACCTTCTTCTCCAACGTCTCGCTCGCCAACGAATCTGCTGCGGCGTTGAATTCGCGGATAACATGCAGGTACTTCACCGACCGAAACCTCGATCTCAGTTCCTTGTGTCGATTGAGTTGCGCCATCAGTGTTTCCTTACGACATGCGATCACCCCTAGGGATTGCTGGATTGCGAGTCTCGAGTCTCCGACAATCACCAACTCGTCAGCCCCAGTTTCTAAGGCTGCGATCAAACCATTGTTCATGCCCGAGTACTCGGCCAGGTTCACAGTCGTAGCCTCGAGATAAGCACTCGCAGCGATCACTATCGTCCATTCCGGTAGTTTCCACAGAATCCATGCGCAACTTCCATAACCTCCGTGCTTCTCAGTCTTGGCAGAACCGTCGAAGGAGAGCACATAGCCACAGTAATCACGGGGTAGTCGAGCATACAGCAAATGAGGGTCCATCCGAACACTCGGTGAGCCACGTGTCGGTGGAGTCACAGGTGCCAACGAGTCCTCAAGGTCGACGAAACTTGTGATCGCCGACTGGAGGAGTTGGGCGAAGGCACAATCCTTCTCCTTTACGCGCGTGACTACCAGGTGCCACGGAGACAGCAGCACCGCAAACTGGGTTGCGCGTCCGAACAGAGACTTCGACCTGTGAACCCAATCGAGCGTCGAAAATCGCGTATAGACGTGGATGGTCCGACCTGCAAGCTGTGTGTAACACACCTTCAACAACTGTAGCAGGGCCAGGACCTCCTTCTCCGCTGGGTGATAGTTCATCTCGGCGTCCTTGAGGAATCGGCCGCAAAATCGGACGGGATGCATCGTGCCGTCGTGTTCCTGCATGAGCGTTGTGCTCAGCGCCCACTCATTTGCGAAAAGCATCACATGAACATCTCTGTCGCGATCGAAGTGTCGAAGGATCGGTGCGTCAGCAACCTTCTGTTGTAGCGCGGCGAAGCTTCGTCTGGCTGCAGAGAGGTCACCCCCGTCTCCGAAGTCTTCGTCTTTGAGCTGATAGAGCGCGACACCATACACTGCAAAGTCCTGGATGAAACGGCTGTAATAGTTCAGCGATCCGAGGAATGCTTGCACTCCCTTCTTGGACCGCGGAAACGAGAGCTCGGTGAGAGCCTTCAGTTTCTTCGGGTCTGCTTGGATACCATTCCGCGTCACCACGTGGGACAGGAAGTCCACCTTGGGTTGCACGAAGATGCTCTTGGTGAAACTCACGCTGATACGGCACTCTTCGAACCGTGCTAAGAGTCGGTCCAGTGTGGCCAAGCAGTCATCGAACGACTCGCCCCCGAAACAGATATCGTCGACGAAAGACCGTCGTTCGAATACGGGTACTAACGAGGATTCGTCAGGCTCTCCATGGGCGAACATATCGGCTACAGGGCTGTTGATCAGGTCAGACACCGCATTTCCGGTACCCCCAAAACTGTTTCCTGCCTCGAACTTGGTCGGCGAAGACTCAGTACGAGTCGTCGGCTGGGCCGACGGCTCGGTCTGTCCTTGATTTGCTTCCCGATCACGCGATTCAGCTTCTTCCATCAGCGACGCATAGTGTTTCCATCCACCCTTCGGTTGCACAAAACCCCACAGAGCGTTGTCAAGCATCCTCTGATAGATCATGGGTGCATTCTTGAGCCCAAAGGGCATTCGAAGCCACTCAAAGTGGCCCAACGCGCACACGAACGCCGAAATATGACGGGCCCTCTGTGTCATCATAATAGCCCAGAATCCACTCGCAGCGTCAAGCGAGCAGTACCACAGATACTTCTCTAGATCGGAAAGCAAGTCGTCGACCAGAGGCATCGCATACTCCATGATTGCGGTGACGGCGTTCACCATCTTGTAATCAATGCACAATCTGATGTCGACTCCATTCTTCTTTAACACAATGACGATCGGTGAAGACCACGGGCTGTTTGAGAACGCAATCAGCCCCGCCTTCAGCAGCCCTCGGAGTAGCTCGTAGAGCTTCTTGAGATGTCGGAGGGTATCCGCCGAGCCCTCTGTTTGATGGGCGCGTGTCCTTGGACATCGATATCACACACCACCCCATAGGCTGGCGGAGGTAATGCATTGCCGCTGGAGATCAGAATCTTCTCGTGCTTCCGGAGCACCTTCACCACGCGGTCTTGCCGGCTGCAACTCAGGTCCGGGTGCCGCACGTTACCAGCCGAGTAGTCCAACTCTGTAACCGAGGCTTCGGTCAGGTCGGGTAGGAAGGCTAGTTCGTGAGCGTAATCCTCCAGGTTAATGTCATTCGCTCGATGCTCGGATGTAACCTCCTTCGCGTCGCTGCTATCTCCCTCAGCTGTTTCCGCAGTTGCCACTGAGACGTAGGTGCGCTCCAGTACCGTCATCGGGTCGTCGTCTCCCGCCGAGTCCTCACTTTGGCGCGAGTGCTCCGGTCCATCATCATTACAACCATTGTCGTCATTACTCAGCATGTCGTCCGAGGCCAGGCTGGACGCTTTATCAGAGCCCCCAACACTGTCTGGGGAAATTGGCTCCGCTGCCGCCCCAGTCGAGGCCTCGGTTTACACCTGTTCAAGTTCCGTAGGTTGAGAAGGGAGCGCCGCTGGATCATCACCCACTGGTGAGCCGTCAGCAGCGAGTTGCTCTCTCTCTTCCCTCTTCACGAGTTCACGGTCCCATTGTTCAGCGCAGCTTAGCCGGGGTCGCCGATCAGGCGAGTCCTCGGCTGGTCGAACCATCACTCCCGTTGGCGGAGTGTAAGTCGGCCGATCTACAGCCGGTGGTTGCGTGGCCAGCCACTTCGAATACGCCTCACACTCGCGCGCGAACGCGACTTCATCTCGGCTGCCTTCGAAGGCAAGGTTCTACCAGTCTTCATATCGTGCTGACGTCAGTCGCACATAGCCATCGTTTCGTGGAAGATCGCCAATCGGTACCCACATGAGCACCGGAGTGTGTGCATGACACGTCGTTGGGTGGTCAGACACGTTAGTCAACCGCACCCACTCGACCTTGCCCCGCCGAAACTTCGTCACTGTCGGCAGCAGAGACTTCGTGCGGCGTACCCACACTTCATGTGTATCCGGGTGTGGTTGGCGTCGCTGCACTCGGTACTCCACATACTCACGACTCTGAACAGGCAGGTCCTCGGATGGTCCACCATTAACATGTGGACCGAAGCCTCGGTCGTCTTGCGCGCCCAGAGTCTTGATGAGAGGAATGCTGACCTCATCCGGCAACCTCGCGGTCGCGTGAAACAGGTCCAAACGCACTCCAGCGGGGATCATAAAGTCTGTGCCGAGGACTACATCCACCCCAGCGCCATGGTCCATGATCCACAGCTCAAACTCGTACACACGCGCCCAGCCGAGGGTTATCTTGACGAGGGCTCGTCTCTCAGTCGCCATGGTTCCCTTCGTGAAACCCTGGATTTCCATGCAGCGGCCATGCCCCTGAATGTCACGCAACCGCAACTGCTTCGCAAACTTCTCCGAAATCACACTTACGTTCGCCCCGTATCCAACAGAAGCCTCGTTCTCGAGTCGTTGACCGCACCCTTGACCAGAGCTCTCATCCGAGCCCTCTTGTCGAACTTCTGCGCAGACCACCACCCCAGCCTCTCGCCTGGGAGTAACTTAGTCACTCCACTGGGCGTTCGGCCAGGCTGTCCACTCTGCACCGCACTTGAGACCCAAGCCTCGTTCACATCTCCATCTTCGTCGCTTTCATTTTCTACACAATTATCACCTCCACCGAGGGTTTCCCCTCTCTCCTTTTCAATTTCAATCCATTCCACAATTTCCTTGTCCTTGTCGTTCGGCCGTTTGCTTGTTCCCACAAACGCGTAGACACAGTCTGCATCAATCGCGGGAGCAGCTAACTGTGGCAGCCCGATTGGGACCAACCCAGTTTCAGTTGGCGGGCTGCCTAGTTTAAATTGCCACCGAAGACTAGGCTTTGGAGCTCGGGAGAGAGGTCCTTCTTCTCGACCTTCGTCCGAAGGTACGTGGTGAGGGCTTGGAGCGCTTCACACTTGCCGATGTCGTGGACCTGCTGACACAGTCTGCAGCGTCGGTAACAGTAGTGAGTCGAGTGCCCGGCACCACCACACGCTGCGCAGGGTCCATACTGACGCGGGCGACCATCGCGGTTGTCTCGGCTGAAGTGTCGGTTGGACCGGTCGAAGTTTCGGCCGGGTTCGCCACCCCTGCGTTGACGCTGGTCGGACCGGGCGTACGTCCCTTCTGCCGCAGCACGTCTTTCTTGTTCGTTCGCCGCCGCGACATGGCCTCCTTCTTCATCCGAGGTGTCAAAGTCACTGTAGTCACTGAAGTCTCGGTTGTCGTCGAAGTATCGGCTGCCACTGGAGTCACTACCACTGTCGTCGCGCGACTGCTCACGGGGCTCTGGGCGGCCAGACCGACCACTCTTCGTCCCACGGACCTGCAATTCGGCCATCAAATCGGACAGCGACGCTTCAGCCAGCGACACCCTCGGAGCATAGCGCGAATCCTCGTGCCTGCGTCCGAAGTCGCGGTCTTGGCGTTCGTAACGTTCACGGCGGTTATTGTCGCGTGCTTGTTCGCTCCGGCGCTCGTCCCGTCTGCGAGAGTGCTCGCGTCCACGCGACTGGTGAGACGAGGCGTCTCTGCTCTGTCCGCGCTCCTCCGACTTGAGGATGTCATTAATCATGTCCTCAAGCTCATGAATGTCCGAGACTCGGACGTGGCAAAGCCGCCGCTCGAGTCCTCGGTCACCGCACGTCTCGAGGAAGCGCTGCACGTGATCCTTCGCGTCGCGACCGCCCTTCTCGAACTGAAGACCAGCGTTGCGAGCGTAGCCATTCAGCCGATTTAGGTAGTCGCACAGATGTTCCGAACCGTCACGTCGCGCCGAATAGTAGCGAGCCTTCGCAGACTGGCTGAACTGCGTACAGTAATACTTGATGAAAGCATCACTGAGCAACTTCCACCGACGCTTCGTCTTCTTGGGGAGCTGACGGTACCAGTGCAAGGCACCGTCCCGAAGGCTCAGTTCGAAAGCCATGCACCACTCGTTGGGCGGAGTGTGCGTCCCCTTCATCTCGTAGACAAACGCCCGGAGCCACTGCATAGAGTTTTCACTCTTGTTACGGGCTCCGGAGAAGTTCTTGATCTGAGCGAGGGGTCGGTGAGTCGCTATCTCCAGTCGAGGGGTCGAGTTCAGCCGCTCCATCTCGCTCACTTCGCGCACCTGGCGGACCAGCTCGTCGCTGGGACTGTCGAAGCCGTCGTCGTAGTCGGGCGTGTCGTCGCCATCGTCATCCGACGAAGAGTCATCACGCGGGGTGAAACGACGGCTCGAGCGCCTCGGGAAGCCTCGGTTGGTGCTCTGTCCAGGTCGCGTTCCTTCGGTTTCGCGGGCAATGCGCTCGGTTCGACTAGTCGACCGAGGGGTCACCATATGCGAATCCTGGAAATACGGTGTGCCCTCCGTTTTGGCAGAGAACACTCCGTCCGTCGTCTGGCGTCGGCTCGAGCGCTCGGTCGTCTTCTTCGGAGTCTGCGGCAGCGGAACTTTCGAGGGATCGGTCGGCTCTCTCGCAGGGCGGGCGCTCGGCGGGCGTCCCAGCGTAAGATCCGTCTCCCGAAGCTCAAACGCAGTTTCCTCTTCCACTTGTGCAGCTCCTTGCCGGCCAGCTCCGGTGTCCAACTCTTGACCGAAACCTCGGACGGGCGAGTCATCGGTTCACACCCCATCGCTCGGAGGAGCGCCACCGTGTCTTCGGCCATTTGGGTGACTGAAGTCGGCTCCACCGGGTGCTGCAACTCTTCCTTCAACTCGACCCACGTCGCTTGGCGCGCCATCTCCGGGCTGAACTGTCGGATCCACTCACTCGACTCAAGCATCTGCTCGAGCATTCGGCCGAGCACCTTGTTCGCAGCTGGGGTGCTGCTGTTCATCGACGGCCGAACTCCGCGGGATTCTTGAGGATCCTTAGTAACCTGCACCAGAGCCTTCGAGGTGAAGGCCTCGGTGCCATCCTCCGAGTCATCGTCCGCAAAGTCCGGCCGCGCCACTTCATCAAATTCGGAGACGAGGTTTCGGCTGAGGGAGCGTGAGCCCCACTGCGTCCAGCCAACACCATCGCCGCCTCCTGGTCTTCGTACTCCTGCACGGGTGCGGGGGTCTTCTCTTCCAGGTCATCGTAGTTCATCATCATGTCATCCTTGGCGTCTGAATCCTCGTCTACCGACTCTTCGAAACTGACCGACCTTTCGGAGATCGTCGACAGCCGAGACGTCAAGTCACTCGCGATCGTCGACAAGCCGTCGGTTGGTCCTCGTCCCGATTTCGCCGGCGTAGCTGGCACCGCTGACTTGGATCCTTTCGCCATCTTGTTCTTGTTCTTCTTGTTTCTCCTTCTCTTCTTCTCTTCTTCTTCTTCTCCTCTCAATGCTCGTTTGGGACAATACCTACACAGACCACAACACACAGTTCGGTCACACCAGTCCCGGGTCGCGGCACCAGTTGTCGTGTAGGAAAACACGATTTAACGAGTTCTCGTCCCTCTAGCCAAGGCCTTTGGGACGAGCCCTACCAACAACACGCTTCCCTCCTAAAAGGTCGGCGCTTATTGTTGGGATAAAATCTGAAGACCAGATCCGATCCCTTGCACCGGGCTGGAATGTGCCTTATGCGAGTCGTCGGTCAGGTAGGTAGAGCCCGTAAATCAAATATAAGAGCACCCTTAGCCACGAGCAACGGCTAGGATGCAATGTACACACGCGCTTTCACACGTAACCCACTGTGGTCCCTCAGAAGGAAGGGTACCAGGCCAATCGAGGCCTCGGACAGGGGCGCCGGGACGAAGTCTCGGCTGGAAGTCAAATATACTGGGGGGCCTTGCCACACACCCAGACAAGCGTACAAACGTACAGGGAGGTCTCTAATACCTCCAACACTCGGCCACTACTCACTCTTGGCCTTTCCAGGGATGAACACTCGGTCAATGTACCTTATGCTCACCGGCAGACATACCCCGTGTCGGCCGAGCGTATCCAGACTCTACAGCTAAGCTAAGACTTACCGTAGACGGACTTGACCCTTGTGTGGCTTCGGGGGGAATTTCTGCTCTGATTTAGTGATTAGAGGCTGTGAGGCCTTCCCTATCGCTAATCCCTATCGTCTATACAAAAGTCTAGTGTCGACCGAGCCTTCGAGCTGATCCGACGACTCGACGACTCCTCGGCTAGATCCGAATTCCTAATGAGAGGCAAATCTTGTACCCACTATGACTACTTGGAGGGCTCGGTGGGGATTTATTATGGCCCACCGCGCCTCGTCACTAAACGGCCATCCATCCGTCACTCTAATGCGGTAAATGTGAGTAACCAATCAGAGGGTTCGGCCGGCTCTCACCCGGAAGTTCAAGACCGTTAGGCCTCGGCGCAAGCTCTCCGGTCATTTCTCGATCTCACACATGGTACCGTGCTGCGGTGACGTCAGCTGACGATCCGTTAACGCGGGGCACCGCGATCCCGAAGCTATGCCCAAATGTATCAAAGTGTCGAGGGTGAATGCCGCGTTGGATGCCGCGCGGCGCTGATTGAGTATGCGGGGCACCGCGATCCCGAAGCTATGCCCAAATGCATCAAAGTGTCGAGGGTGAATGCCACGTTGGATGCCGCGCGGCGCTGATGGAGTATGCGGGGGCACCGTGATACCAGAGCTATGCCTGATTTGTTGGAGTTTTGTAGATAGTTGATCAGACAACCAACAACTACAATTAAGGCACTCTTAACAAGCAACTAGACTTCGTACACGACCAGGTGGCTTCGCGTGTAGTACGACGACACCACTATAGATCTTGATGGTAGAGCACGAATAGGCCTTCGTAAGGTACACGTACGTAAGCATTCGATTTACATTCAAGCCTATAGTCTAACATCGGATACGTACGGTATACGTCTCACGTATTGTACCATAGAAATCACTGAAATAAGGTAAGATATCATTTAAGCCTCCATCCTGTAATAATTTGTAATAAAACTTGTGTAAATCAGTCGATTTGTGTTTTTGATGAACAATATTAGATTTATAAGACCATTACACTTGAAAATTGTATTGGTTCAGTACCTACTTTTTGTGTGGACCACATATTCCACGTCTCGAATTAATCCTTATTGGGCTTCTCGTACTACAAAGTAGCACTACCAGGATAAGGAACGTGTAGGAACTAATTTCCTTGTACATATAATAAACAGCTGGGTGCGAGGAGCCCAGTTTCCCGCTGATAGCAATGATTTAGATTAATCATTTCGACTACTTGACCGTGAAAAAACCATCTGATACTAGTTTATCACACTAATCCAGTACACGGAACCGGCTTTGTTACACTGTTTGGTCCAATACAGACAATCCCCTCGCTAGTCATGGCGTCGGGAACCCACTTTTTATTCCTAGATGAGGGTATTCCTGTCGTAGGGTGTACATTGGGGTTGTACACTGGACTGTACCACATATATGGTACGTATTGGAGCAGTCTTTTGGTTACATAGGCTGCTCGAATCGATGAGCGGGCATGAATGGAATTCGTGCAGATAACGATATGTACCTCGGTAACACCGAAAAGAATAAAAGTATATTTGATATAATACCGTAAGACATGTGGGGAATGATGATACTGATGCGCAAAATAAGTTGCTACGATAGTATTGAGCCCCATTTCACTGATGTTGGTAAGCACCCAAGCTCCACTCTATTCAAAGGAACGGTACTAGCAGGTCTGAAAGCCAGCTCCGAATGCTAATGCAAGCATTAAATATGAAATCCGGCACGAAAAATGGACAATAGGGGCTGGTATCCTGGTTAGACTACTGCAGACGTCATGTACAGAATGGACTTTTCCCATAGTTAAGCACCCCAACACATTCATAATCCGTGATTTTTTATTCCTTATGACGATTGAGGGGTGAGAGGGAATACTTACTTGGCTTTGTATGTGACGGTCATTCAGAAATCGTTGGGACCAACCTTTATATATTCCTGATGAGCGGGTATTCCTATCCTAGGGATTACTACCGAGGGGATCGTCTGTACCCTCCTTGCTTCTACTGTAAGCTTATCGGTTCCTTATTGACGCACATTACTGTACCGTTGCGAACGTCCAGCAGATTTGGTGTGTAACACACAAATGCAACTTCAACATGGCATGTCCTGGTGACGTACACTTGGCAAGAAATGCGATGAAAGACAGAGGAGAGCGCCCTAGCTTGGGCAAATTCATTTCTTCTGAGCACCCAATGCACGGCGCACCACCGCTCATGCTATCGTTCTGTAAGCAGAGCAACTAACTACACTGTCGCCACGCCACGCACGCGTCGGGCTGAGCTCTCTTCCGTCTTAATAGAAATTGTCCAGCTTACATCTTGGAGGGGTTGCGGAAGTACTTGCCGGCGTACTTGGCGTCGCTGCCGAGGGCCTCCTCGATGCGCAGCAGCTGGTTGTACTTGGCCAGACGCTCCGAGCGGCACGGGGCGCCCGTCTTGATCTGGCCCGTGGCGAGACCCACGGCCAGGTCGGCGATGTACGAGTCCTCGGTCTCACCGCTGCGGTGCGACGTCATGACGCCCCAGCCGTTCTTCTGCGCGAGTGCGACGGCGTCCACGCTCTCCGTGACGCTGCCGATCTGGTTGACCTTGAGCAGGAGAGCGTTACACGCCTTCTTGTCGAGCGCCGTGGCGATGCGCTTGGGGTTGGTGCACAGCAGGTCGTCGCCCACGATCTGCACCTGCTCGCCGATGCCGGCGGTGAAGGCCGAGTAGTGCGTCCAGTCGTCCTGGTCGAACGGGTCCTCGATGCTGATGATGGGGAACTCCTTGGCCAGATCCTTGTAGAGCTGGCCCAGCTCCTCGCCCGTGAGCAGGTCCGTGGAGCCCTCCGTCTTGAAGTCCAGGTCGTACTTGCCGTCCTTGGTGAGGAACTCGGACGAGGCCACGTCCATGCCGATGCCGATCTTGCCGTCGTAGCCGGCCTTGCTGATGGCCGTCATAAGGAGCTCCACGCCCTCGCGGTTGCTCTGGATGTTGGGGGCGAAACCGCCCTCGTCGCCCACGTTGGTGGCGTCCTGGCCGTACTTCTTCTTGATAACGCTCTTGAGCTGGTGGTACACCTCGCAGCCCATGACCATGGCCTCCGAGAAGCTCTCGGCGCCCGTAGGCAGCAGCATGAACTCCTGGAAGGCCAGCTTGTTGCCGGCGTGCGAGCCACCGTTGATCACGTTGAAGCTGGGCACGGGCAGCACCAGGTTCTTGTTGCCGATGAGGTCGGCGAAGTGCTGGTAGAGCGGCACGCCCTTGGCGGCGGCGCCCGCCTTGGCCACGGCCAGCGACACGCCCAGGATGGCGTTGGCGCCCAGCTTGCCCTTGTTCTCCGTGCCGTCGATCTCGCGCATGAGGTCGTCGATGGCGCGCTGCTGCGTCGGGTCCTCGCCAATGAGCTTGGGGGCCAGCACGCTCTTGACGTTCTCCACGGCCTGCTGCACGCCCTTGCCGGCGTAGCGCTTGCCGCCGTCGCGCAGCTCCACGGCCTCGTGGATGCCCGTGGACGCGCCCGAGGGCACAGACGCGCGAAAGATCTCGGAGCTGCCCGAGAGCGTCAGGTCCACCTCCACCGTGGGGTTGCCGCGGCTGTCGATGATCTCGCGCGCGTGGATGGACTGGATCGTGCTGACGTTGCGCGTGGCGCCGACGGCGGCACGACGCAGGGGGCGGAGGAGCGGGCAAGCATTCTGTCGTGTCGGGGGTGCGGGGGTCTTGCGGAGCTCGGGGCGAATGCTAAAGTGAGTGACGACGGCTCCGGAGCTGGTGGACGCCGACCAAGCAGAAGATTCGCGTCGCGATACTCTATAGGATCGAGCGGAGGTAGAGCGAGCAGGTTGGGCTAATAGAGGCAAATAAAAATGTATTTATATGAAGGCACTGAAGTAAGCATATTAACGAAATATGCAGGTAAAAAGGTTTTGAGCATCCGCTATGAGAGGTCTTGATGACGTCGGCAGCAGAGACTCGCGATCTGTGTGCCGGCGATGTGGCAGTGGGGGCGCGTTTTTCAGCCAATGACGAGGAAAAGATGGTGAGCCCGCGCCCTTTCACTGGCCAATCGCGCGTGGGGCTGGATTGTGAAGCGCGACCCAAGCACCACAGATGGCTTGCTCATTCGCTCGCTCGCACTCGAGATTTGAAGCCCCGGAACCCAAGCAGCCCAAGAGCAAGAGAACCAGATCGGAGGCCTCACTCGCACGACGATCAAGCTGCTGCAATGGCGACAACGAAGGCGCTCGGCTCTGCGGCCCCGAAGCTGTTGGTGGTTGGTGAGACTCGCCCTGCGTCATATCTCTGTCGATGTCGGTGCTGTTACGACGGGGATGGATGGAATGAGTTTGTGCAGCTCCGAGTCTTCTTATACCCTGACGGTATCCTACCGCAGCAGCAGCATTGCTGTACATTGTGCGGGTTGATGCCATTGAGTTCGAGACACTCACGCACGTGCCGTTCGGTGCTGCGTTATGGCGCTTTTGCTCAGCTGACGATTCGAGTTGCAGCAAGTCGATGCTGGTGGTGGCACGATTGAAAGCGCCACCCAGGCATGCATGTGCGTCATATCGAATACTTCACGCACCCCGCCGCCGCCGCTGCTGCTGTTGATTCTTTTCATTCTCACTGCTGTCGCTCTTGCTCCCATCGACAAAGTGGTGAGATTGTGTGGGTGGGAAAAAATTGAAGTGGAAAAATTAGCGAGTTAAAAAGTATGTGAGAAGATAAGACCCGGGTTGCAAATGGCCGGTAATGTATAAATACCAGCCGGGCGTGCAACTTGCTTTGCTACCGATCGTTGATTGGTTAAAATGCGCTGACTTAGAAATAGGAAAGCACAGCAACAACGAGAGCTTAGCAGCAAGTTGCTACTACGTGTATGCTCTGTCCGTAAGTGATACAATACACCGTGAGTGCATGCGGTGTCGTGGATCAGACCATTTGATAAGAAACCTGGTACATTACAAGTTCTTTGTAAATCTTCTGTTTCATTTTATTTTCACGTGTCTTCTCATTTTTCTTGCCGTGAAATATATCTACAAGCGGAGAGCTCATGGCCACAAAAGCCTCAAGTCAACCCGATGAGCGCCGTACAGACGCTCCTAGCTGCAGTGTTGCCTTTATAAGTCGTCGCAGCGACCAAAGTGCTAGGCGTCCCAGTGTTCGAGTCGCCCGGCGATCCGGTGTTGGTGTTACCGCGCGGTTGCCGCTTTGTGTCAGCACCACCACCCACAGAGCTCACGCACCAATTCGTTTTTTACCCTGCCGGCCGTTTTGGGGTCGCATTGCTGCGAATGGAGCCTACCTACGCTCCCGACGATAGTATTACTATTAGCGCGCAGAGAAACCCAGTATATTGCACCCGGTTCGTACGAGGGCACGCGTGTAGAAGCGCTGATGCTATAAAGTTAGCCCTGATGCATGCAAGGCTGGTATACTACAGCGTGAATGTCCCGCCCTTCATTTTGTTTTTTGCAACTCATGGTACTACGTCATTTTGCAACCTCATTTGATTTTTGTATGGCGTAGGGTTGCAAAACTGAACAGTATTTGCTACTCGGTGCGCTACGAAAGTTGCAAACGACACCCAGCTGTTTGGCCACGGTACCAGCCAAAATCCTTGTCGATACCATGCATCTGGCCAATCACAGGCTGCGGATCGCCAGAAATACTACCCGGGTTGCAAATGGCCGGTAATGTACATGTATGAGGGTAAACTGATGAGTGGGATAGTATTAGAGTAGTAAAGTTAGTGGATGGGAAAGTATGTATTTTAGTTTTTGAGTATAAAATTTGGTAAAGTATGAGAGTGGTATATTTAGGGTTTAGGGTTTGTTGACAGTGTTTGGAAAAAATGAATTGGCGGCGATTGGCCAACACTGCGCAGTAGTTACTCAACCTGCAATCCGCTATTGCAGTATCGATCGCGCTGCAATCGTCAATTACAATACGGTACGCACCGTCGCCGCAATAATACATTTCTTGTGTCATATGATTATCGCAATAAGGTTTTGCCACCCGAGCTGGGGCTTCTCTCGGGTTTAAAATACAGGTAGCTTTGGTATACATGTAGCTATGTAGCTACATGTAATTTGGGAGAGACCAACGGAGAGATCGTCGAGGATAAGGAGATAGACCTCATTTTTGATTCATCACTCTAGAAAGCAACATGCGTTGAACCTGCAATACGAGACTGCAATTACTGTCGCGGTCGCAGTTAAGATTGCAATCGTTGGCGCCTCTGCAATTGAGAATTGGTATTGCGGCGCCGTCCGCAGTTGAGCATTGCAAGAAAAAAAATTGTACGGCGGATAGAGCAAGATATTTTTTCCAAACACTGCATGTTGTTGGCAGAATATTTGTCCTTGACGTCCGTATGAAGGTCTCCTTCTCCACACGCTTCGCATTCGACTGATCTTGTCGACTAAGTTACAGGTCGAAGTTCACTTACTGTACAGGAGTGGATAAGATGCTGAGCTCGTGTGTTGCCGCCAACCTTGTCGCTGCGGCGTCAGAGCCCGAAAAAAATTCCAAAAACAGGGGGGCAGAAGGGGGGGCGGCCAAAAATAGACAAAATCGCCTGAAAATCTATCAAAATCGGGAAAATTTCTCAAAAAATGGGGGGCGCATGCCCCCCCCCCCATTTTGACCCTGGCTCCGCCCCTGTGCGGCGTGATGTTCTCATAGCGTGCGCGATTCCGCGCAAGTTACGGTAGCTGTCAGTTGGGAGCAAGATCATTCTTGCAACTAACGTCCCCGTGGGGCAATTCACTCACACCTACATTTCGTGAATGCACTTTCAAGAGTTTGTCTCAAAACGTTCCAACTCGTCGGGTGCTCCTCTCCAAAGTTTAAATGCTGGTGGATAGGCCCAGCGCAGAAGCTTCATTAGAAATATGAATTGACAGCGTCGAGCTGTAGCACACATTGTGGTAGTGAATTGTGGCGATCGAGGGAGATAAGCAGGCGAAGAGGCCAAGGCTATAGAAGCTAAAAGCATTCTAGGCCATTTCGGATTAATAAGTTCCGCTCGAGCTGGGCATTGAAGCTGTAGATAGTAATGCCATATACCAAGCGCGAGCTCCGCTGCTAGACTTCTATTTCGATCTTTTCGCACGTGACAGTGGCGCAGTCAGTCGTTGGCGACGGGTTCGTAGACGCATGGAGATTGCTATTGAAATTATATTGAGGACATCAGACTAAAGATGCGCTGCATCGGGTTGTAACTGACTCAACTCCAGCTTTGCGGTCCCTTCGAAGACTAGCCCATCGCTGAAGGCGGGGCTGCGACCGATATCGGTGGCAAGCATTGCTAGGCTAAAACCCGGCTGCGGCTTAATCTCAAGTAAATCCCGGCGGTGCTGCGAGTAATTTGAAAATCGCCGTAAGATTTTACATAAACAGACATAATTCGAGTTGTAAGCAAAAACAGTATACACAACGTGTCAAACTGCTGCTAACGTATGGGCAAGCAATCTAACGGCTTTCTTCTCAACGCTCAAGTGGAAGTGGTTCTGGGGAAGACACGCCATCTTTACGTGTCTGAAAGTTTCTTCACCTGAAAACTGTAAAGGCGTACAAGCGAGCCCTGAGACAGCAGCTAGCTTGTGAATTATTGATACTCATCTATGGCGCAGATACTGCCTGGGCAGTGTGTAGCGCTTCCGTAAGCCAGGGAACCTAGGAATAGTAGGCTGGAATGCAATATGAAAGGCTACGGTCGTAAGCTTATCTTGCTGATTGCACCGACCATGGTTCACCTTAAAACATACTTTATTGATTCAGCGTTACTTCAGCTGCAGCCAATTGTCATCATACTCTCAAATCGTCTATTTACCTGGGAGATTACTCCAGCTTAATCCATTTCTGGACTTACTCTCACTAACGCCGGTTTTACTCGAGCTCGCTCGTTGGGTAAACCCAAAATTGAGCGTGCTAAGCCATCGCGTTCTGCCGGTCTCATACGCTGTCAGTACCAGTTCGTTTTGTACCAGAGGCCTCAAACTTCCAAGGGTGGGTGGCCGTAGCCGGCTGAGCATATTCCCGTACAACTTCGGTTATCCGTGGTCACCCAAGATAATGAAATGGTTGACCATGGTTGCCCGTATTTTTTTCGGGTAACCGTAATATTCCAAGTGTAAAATCCGCCACGAAAAGCACAACGAACCCGACGCAGCTATTGTTCTCTGTGCACTCTGACCTCTACGTGCGTTATAATGTGCCAGCACCACCTCACTGGAACCAGGGTAGTCCGATATGACGTATTTGTTGCCGTATGTGAAATGGGCTTCGATTCCGGCTGGATCGGCCAGAATGCAACGAATGAAATTCAAGAAGTGGCTCTAGTCATTATTGTACGGTGGTAACTACGTGTACTACCTAGAGAATGGCGATAGGCCTTACTTTTGAGTACATTTCATTTCCCGACCATATTTGAACTCGCGCGATGTATCTTCCGATCCAACGGTAAGGGCGATGTTTGTTGTTATGACATTCGTAGGACCAATCATATCTTGAGCTAGCATTTTCGGAGGCGGCTAGAAGAACATTGTGCAAAAAGCGTAATGGCTCGCGCTCATACATGTAACAGACCAGGTTGCTCACGTGCCCACCATGCCACCATGCTCTATCCAATATCATGTTGAAGTTGCCAAAATGGTGTGCTACACACAAACTGACGCAGCACCGAAAACTGTGATCCGGATCGATGTGTCGCTTTGCTGGACGCTCGCAATTTGGGCCGACGCGATACTGTACATGTAGCCCCCCCCAGCACTCGAGCACTGGGGCTGTGTTGTGAAGTGCACTCGATCCTGTATGGATGCACACCGCACGGGAAAATGAAGACTGAATATATTGATGTTAGCTGCTCATCTCTCTCGAGCTCCTTCCAACTGTACGGGCGGAGCCCGCCATCTCATGCAACGGCTATATCTGCGTTGACTAGCTCCTCAACTTCCTGTGCTTGGCTGTCTTGGTTCCTGGCCAGTCCATTGCAGACCCATGAGCTCTTGACCGTCGCTGGCTGAGACTCCAGCCGGCGACTCCTTCACCGCTCTTCGCCGTGACTCCGATATGTATTCCAACACGCCTCCCACGAAGCTGAGGCTTCGTACCATGACCACCTCCGAGTCGAACTAGCTCTCGTAAGCGTCACCGACCCCGATCAGTCCGAGCAACCCCTTGAGACGTTTCTTGTCGAGTGGCTTCGTGAAGGTGTCTGCTGGATTCACCTCTCCTCGCACTTTGTGCAAGTCAATTGCACCCTTCTGCACCTGTTCTCGGACGAAGTGCCAGCGCAGCTCGATGTGGCGTGTTCGACGGCTGTACGTCGGATCCGTAGCCATTACGTGGGCTGCCTGATTATCAATTCCGATGCGAAGCTGCACCTCACGATGCGGAAGTATCTCCTGGAGGATGTTACTTTCCGCCACAGCCTCCATAGTCGCCTCACACGCGGCAACGTATTCGGCCTCTGCCGTCGAAAGAGCAACGATGGACTGGCGCCTGGACATCCAGGAAACTGCACCACCAGCCAGCACAAACACGAAACCCGTCGTGCTGCGTCGAGTGTCTGGGTCGTTGGCCCAATCGCTGTCGCAGAACCCTTCCAACACTACGTTCTGGGATTCTTGTGCTCGCCGCTCATACGTAATTCCAGAATTCTGCGTACCAGCCAGGTAACGCAGCGTCCTCTTCAACGTCCCGACATGCTTCGCTGAGGGCCTGGCTACAAATCGACTCAACTGTCCGAGCGTAAACGCCAAATCCGGCCTCGTGCATGTTGCGAGATACATTAACATGCCGATGCCCTCTCGATAGGCGAAACTGGTGTCACACTCCTCACCTTCTGTCAGCGCTACAAGTCGAGCATTTACCTCCATGGGATTGCCCACAGGATGCGCGTTTTCGTATCCAAATTTCTCGAGAATTTCACGACAGTACTTGGACTGCCTAATAGTGATACTGTGCGCAGACTGCTCGACTTCGACTCCAAGGTATTGAGTCAGCAACCCCTGATCTTTTATTCCGTACTCGCTGTCCAGTTCTGCAAAGAGCTCCAGCTTGATCTTCTCGCTGTTCGTCGCTACAAGTATGTCGTCAACATACACCAGTACGTAGGTGATCGCTCCGTCCTCAAACCAGTAGTACAAGCACGGTTCGGTTAGCGAGCGTTGGTATCCTCGACGCAGTAGCCACTCATTCAGCTCTGTATTCCACTCACGTCCAGACTGTCGTAGCCCATAGAGAGCTTTGAGCACCACGTACTTGTGTCCAGGTACACGACACGGATACCCTCAATCGAACTCAGGTACTGACGTATTCCCAGTGGTGCGTTCAAGTAGGCAGTGTTGACATCACCACCGTAAACTTGCAGGTTTAACTCTGCTGCCAGCGCCAGAAGCAGCCTGAATGATGACATCCTAGCCACCGGAGCAAACGTCTCGCGAAAGTCAATCCCTGGTCGCTGGTGGTTCCCGAGAGCCACGATGCGCGCCTTGAACCTGATCACAAAGCCCTGCTGGTCTGCCTTAATTGAGTAGACCCACATCGTGTTGATGGTCTTTGCATTTTCTGGCACCTCCGAGCTTGGGATCTCTTTGATGACCCCTTTTGCCTCAAGTGCCGCGACCTCCTCCATCTCCCCCATGAGCCAGAACTCTGCGAACTTCGACCTCACTGCTTTGCGATGGTTGCGGGGGATGATGACATCGCTGGCTCGTATTTGTTTGCCGTTCTTGTCGAGAACCCGCGCGGTTTTCTGCAAGGCGTTCACCACGTAGTCGTCCAGATACTGCGGGCGTCGGCGCTCGTGGGCTTCACGAAGGCCTGTACGTTTGCGCTTTGGCTCCATTTTGTCAGCACCGCGCTCAACGCGCTCCTCTTCAGATGGAGTTTCATCGCGATGAGTACGTTTACCCGTTTGCTGTGGTTGCTGCACATTTGCACTAACTTCATGGTGATCACCTTCGTGTTCTGCTCCAATGTCAGCGAGAAGTACGTCTTCGTGCCTGACCCCATGGTCGACTCCAACAGTACTAGCCACCGTAATATCATCATCGCCCTCTGCAAAGTCGTCTTCGCGATCAATGTCAGCATCTCGTCCATCCAATACAGACCCATACTCCCCGACAAGTGATTCGGACCCATCACATGACTCGGCATCACTTCGTTGCGAGGACCAGCTCGCATACGAGGGTAGCGGGGATTGCGGTAATGGTATCTGAGCAGGTAATGGGATCTGGGAGCGAGTGCTGCCACGCTCATCGGCTAACTCAGGTTCTTCTGTGCCGCTCTTCCTCGCTGCTGAGAGTGCACTAGGTGCTGAACTCTCTGCTCGTGAAACACTAGAGGATAGCGACGCGACGTGAGAATCACTCCGTGCAGGCTTTGGCAGTTCGCTTGGCAATATTGCCGTTATACCTTCCACCTCAGAGCCATTCACAGCACTTCCTGCTCCAATCTCGCCGCTGACTTCGGCATCGTTTTCTTGCGCAGCTTCAGTGTCCTTTGCAGCGTTGTTCTTATCTTGCGACCCACTTTCATCACCTCCCACAAGACTATTTGTGTCGGCCGACACCATTGGCTTGTCCTGTGCAGTAGCTCCAGCCTGAACTACGCTTCCTTCGCGCAAAGCGCTCAAAGTCGCAGTTGCAGTCGGCATACTTTCGTCGCTGGTGGCAGAAGCTGCATTGTCAGTGCCACTAAATACATTTGATGCCCTCTCAAAGTGCAAGGACTCAAGGTCGTCCTCAGCACTCAAGCTAGCTGCGTGTCGGTCACGATACATAACATTTTCTGCGACTCGAATGTCCACCACAAACTTCGCGGTGTGTTCACTCGGGAAGTACACTTTGCAGCCGACGACATCTTCTGCATAACCCAACACGAATCCCAACTTCGCGTTTGCATCGTGCTTGCGTCGTCCAGGCGCAACTGGAACGTGGACATACGCCAAAGCTCCAAATGTGCGGACGTGATGGAGATCTGGTTTCACTCCAAACATTTGCTCATACGGGATGGCCTGCGTGCCTTTGTTGTAGACTCTGTTCTTGATGTAGACAGCATTGCGAAGAGCCTCCGGCCACAATGATCGTGGGAATCCCGCGTGGTGCATCATCGCTTTAGTCATCTCCACCAAAGACTGGTGGGTGCGCTCACAGAGATTTAGCTGAGAACTCTTAGGACCGACTTTGATGTGCTCAATGCCTTTGCTGGCATACCACTTCTCCATCTCCGAGTTCACGAACTCACCTCCCTTGTCGGTAAGCATCTGCTGCACAAGATACTTGATTTTTACTCCTTCCCCATTATTCTCACGGCGCCCAGCCTGTCTTTCAGCCCACAGCACGTACTCTTTGATGTGGTCGTTTACCACGTCGCTCGATTTCCCAGTCAGCATGTGCACTGTGACGAATCTCGAGAATCCGTCCATTATCACCAACACAGCTTCATATCGAGTCCCGTTTCCTGACTTGGAATGAGAAGGTCTGCATAGACCACTTGATTAGGTTTGCACGTCTTGCGGTCTAGCTTCTTCCAGTGCGCCTGCTTCTTCTGTTTACCAACGTGGCAAGCATCACACGTTTCTTGCTGGCGCGCCGTCAGCATCATACCGCGCACTAACCCCTTGTCAACCATTGTCTTTAGGTACTGCTGACATGTATGGCCGAGTCTGCGGTGCCAAGTGGTCAATGAAGCCACTCCCTCGGCTGCAGTAAAGTTGCATACTGCCGCAGTGTCCAGCTTGGACACACGATCCTTCGTAGCACGCGTGGCGCAGAACCCCATGTTGCATCTTGTGGCGTGGCAATGGCTACAAGTTGTCCATCCAGTAGTACATGAAAGCTCTGTGTTGCACGATCCAAGTCGAGTTCGAAGCCTTGTTCACACGCAAGGCCTGGTGAGAAGAGTCCGCTGTCTGCGCCTGGTACGTAGAGAACGTCATCGATATAAACTACCATTTGAATTCCGTTCACTTCCGTCACCAGCGCCACCGTTCCCACTCCAGAAACCCGAGAAGCCAGACTCGGAGTTACTCCACGGATACTTTGGCTTCCGTGAGTGTCCTCTTTGAAGGATATGTAGTTCGCACGATCACCTGTCACGTGCGCATTTGACGCAGTATCGAAATACCACCACTGCTTGCTGCTGCTTTGCTCAGCCACTTGCGGTTCACTAACCACTCCCACTTCCTGGTCAAGGTCACCTACGGGAAGTGGGTGGTTATCAGGTTCAGCCGCCGCAGCGACTGTGGTTGACCGAGCTTCCAGTGCGCCCGCCACGATGCCTGCATCTTCAATGCACTTGGTGTCTGGAAGCACACTAAGTTTCTGGCGAATAGTGCAGTTGCCCCGCGGCTTCCGCTTCTGCTCACTCGTGTTGGCATCAGCGCCGCTCTGCTTCTTCGCGTTCTCCGGGCAGTTGGCCCTCAGGTGCTCCGTGCTACCGCAGGTATAGCACTTTCGAGGCTGCCTGTAGCTCGAATGCCCTTGCTGGTTGGCATCACCACGACCTCTGCCCGCATTCTTGAGCCCACCACTCTTTGGTGCTCGCGCTTTCCCCACCTCGCTTACTCCTAAATTCGTTTTGTCTCGAAGCTGCAGCTCGAATCAATTCACGAACCTTGGTGGGTGTGTACACACTTGTGTCTGCGCACAGCGAATGGACGCCTTCAACGTCTCGAACTCGGCTTGTTCAGGCAAGCTCTCCAAGAGCATCTCCACCATGTCGATGTCGTCGACGGTGTACTGCAAGCTGGCCAGCTCCGTTCGAACGTTGAACATTTTGCACAGGTGCAGGTTTGCATCACCACCGGGGCGAGCTTCATGCTCCAGAGCTCATCCACTAAGCGACGTATATTGTGCACCTTTACTGTCTTGTTGATCTTGTTCTCGAACAAGTCGCACAATGCATCCCACATGTCGGAACCTGTGTCCTTGTCCCGAATTTGATGCAGGATTTCTGGCGGTACCGACGTACCGATCATCCTCATGATCTTGTTCTGCTTCTTGGTGAAGTCCGCCTCATTGTCGTGGTCTCCCTTGCGCTCCACGACCTCCAGCAGCTCGTTCTCCCTGAAGACGGCCGTCATGGCCCACTTGTACGTCTGCCAGTCCTTCCCATCCCAGTTCTTGGGAATGCCTTCTGCGGTGTATTTCATCGATTTCGCCATCTTACGACCCTTCGCAGTGGCGCGCTCTGCCAGGAAGTTCCGTGAGTTGGGCTCATAACCCTGTTGTGAAGTGCACTCGATCCTGTATGGATGCACACCGCACGGGAAAATGAAGACTGAATATATTGATGTTAGCTGCTCATCTCTCTCGAGCTCCTTCCAACTGTACGGGCGGAGCCCGCCATCTCATGCAACGGCTATATCTGCGTTGACTAGCTCCTCAACTTCCTGTGCTTGGCTGTCTTGGTTCCTGGCCAGTCCATTGCAGACCCATGAGCTCTTGACCGTCGCTGGCTGAGACTCCAGCCGGCGACTCCTTCACCGCTCTTCGCCGTGACTCCGATATGTATTCCAACAGGCTGTCAGTTCGGAGGCACGGCTTCGTCACGCGGATGCAGCGCTTGCTTCAGTATCCGCTCGAGCGCTGCAGATCGGCCGCCGAGACAAAGTGCTCATGTGTTGAAGATTGGCCATGGGTTCCGATTCTGGAGTAAACGTCTGGCCGGTAGCGAGGTCGCTCGCTGCGTCGGGCGGCCCCACGAGCTTGCTTCACGACAACGTTGCTGGTGCAAGTGACCAACGAGTCGTTGAACGACAGCGAGTTGCTGCCACGGCCAGCTCCGCTCCCGCGGCCCAAGCTCGCGCCATACCACGCATGGACTTGCGGCAGGCTCATTCTGCAGTCCGCGTAGCCATCTGACCCGGGGTCTCCCTTGCCGAGGTCCTTGAAGCGGCCACCGAGTCCGGCACTGCCGGACCGGCAGACGCAAGTGAGGTGACTGGCCGCAGCTGTCTCAGACAGCACAGGCTAAGCAAAACGAGCGCTGCATGCAGTGCAGCCAAACCCGCCAGCCGGCGGCGCTGAACTGTGTTGACGCCGGCGGGCATGAGCGCAGTCTGCGCTCATGCGCCCGCCAGCGTGTTGTAGGGCAAATCGCCCAGGCGCGAGCGCCACGGTACAGTTTTGGCGGTCTCTCGCCGCCGCCATAGAGCTGGCTGACGCCGCGAGGGGAAAATCCACCGCGAAATGGCCGCGCGGCCACCAACGCGCAGCAATTTGCTGCCAGCAAACCGCGCCAGTTTGCGAACGAAGCCCTTCAGACGTGTCTGCAGGCGCATTATTCATCCTACAAACGCTGGTTCAATGGGCGACTTCAGTGTAAATGTTTCAGCCCCGCGCGGTTTGGGAAAATTCCCGACAGCTGGCGCAGAAACCGACCCATTCTAATGTAAATTTCACCACATCCTAGAACTCCCTCGGGCTTTCGCTGTTCGTCACGACAAGAGCGATCAACCGTCGAGCCCGAACGGGGCTAAGACCGAGCTGGAGCGAGGGCGTTGTGTGAATTGAGGCCGTTTGCCTACTGAAAGTTTCCTCACGCAAGTCGGCTCCATACCAGGTTGGTAGACCAGTCTTGACACCGCGAGCGCACGAGCGGGAAGGAGATCTTCAACATCGCCGTGTCGACCGTCGACGAGTTGGAGAGCCATGCCCCATCAGCACAGCAAGTCTGCAACGCTCGCAGACAAGCTCTGGACTCGCCGTTGCCGCCGCCCAGACAAGCCTTTCGGCGTGTGTCTAAATACACGGTAACTGCGCGCGCCTGCCGTACAGGCGCAGCGGAGGCGGCGTTAGCTACCTCGGCGACTAACGTTAATAGCAGATAGTACGACGCTCAAATGTGACGTTAGCTCGCAAGCTAGTGCCAAATTGTGGAGACTTTCGCCGAAAAATCCAGGCAAGTACTATTTTTCCGGCATACTGGGCGCAAGTGAGAGCGGCCCGGCTGTCACCGCCTGCTGGTTGAATCGCGCGCGCCCGGCGTGACGCCTTCTTTTTCCCTGCCATCCACCCATAGTCAGTTCTGCGCCGTTACCAGCTCAGCAGCGTCTTGTCTTGCCGGAGCGAGGCGAACCGGACGTGTCAAATCCCCACCAGCTCCGTTGCGCGCGCGCGGTCGATCGACGGTACGGTACACAGTATGATGGAGCACAGCAGCAGCACGGCCAGCAGCAACGGCACCGAGCGCAGCTTCGCAGACACCAGCACTTCCGAGTTCCCCATCCTGGGCGACACCGTCTCGCCCGTCACGCCCGAAGGCCACCCGAGCATGCGCAGCAGCAGCAGCAGCATCCGCTTCAGCCCGAGCAAGCGCAAGCTGGCGCAGTCGCCGCTCTCGCAGACGCAGTCGTCCTCGGACTCGTCGCTCGCGGCCTCCAACTCGCTCACGGACCGCCTCACGATGATGAACATCCCGACGCAGGACCTCAAGGGCGCCGTTTTCTACGGCTGGCTCTGGAAGCGCGGCCAGTCCTTCAAGACGTGGAAGAAGCGCTTCTTCCTGCTCAACGGCGCCGCGCTCACGTACTACACGCAGTGCTGCGTCATCGCCTCGGACGTGCTGGGCGGCGGCACCCACTGCCTCGACCTGCCCGTGCGCGGCGGCCTGCGCGTGGCCAAG
The DNA here is from genome assembly GCA_024211575.1 of Phytophthora melonis. NCBI lineage: Eukaryota > Oomycota > Peronosporomycetes > Peronosporales > Peronosporaceae > Phytophthora > Phytophthora melonis. Next base: position 1,200,956 of record JAMXKT010000076.1, on the reverse strand, counting down.
GCCGAGCTCTCGGACATGACGACCTTCGGGCTCAAGATCACGAGCTCCAGCGGCCGCGTGCTGTACGTGCAGGCGGGCGACCAGGACGCGCGCATGCAGTGGCTCAACGTGCTCAAGGAGGCCCCGCAGATGCGCGGTGTCATGAGCCCCGCGCCCTTCCGCCGCACCATGGCCAGCGACCTGTCCACGCAGCGCTCGTACCAGGCCGAGAGCAGCTCGCCCTACATGCACACGGCCATGAGCGTGCTCAGCAGCGACGACGGCGACGAGGACGCCTCGGACTGCGACATGCAGGGCTACCTGTACGTGCGCGGCGGCCTGCTGTCCGGCTGGAAGAAGCGCTTCGTGACGCTGGTTGACGGTCACCTGAGCGTGCGCCGCAGCCGGTCGCAGCGCGGCTCAGACCCGCAGGAGTCGGCGGTGGACAAGGGGTTTGTAGTGCTGTCCGCCGTAAGCTGGAGTGGCCACGCGCACGGCATTTGCATCCGCCTCGAGAACCACAAGCAGCTATTCGTGCACGCCGAGCACGACGTGGACGCGTCCATGTGGCTGGACGCGCTCAAGAGCTGCTAAAGCTGTCAGACCGAGACGACAGACAAGAAGAAAGAGAGAGGGCGCCGACCGCCCCGTTGACTGCGAAAGGAAGCAGACACGACCCACCACCTCTCGGCCACCACCCCACACACATCCATGCCCGCCCTCAGCCTCGGCATGGGGCGAACGAACGGCGTTGCCTTTTGTTGCAGCCGTGCCCCTCTCCCTGCCCCCCACTCCCTCGTACCCCAGCTAAATTATTAGAGACTGCGCGATAATTATGACGAAATCCACGTAGCCGCCCACGAGAATGGCGGCATTTTGCGTTCTAACTGATAACTCCATTGCTGGGAAATAAGCTTAGTTGTGGTTGTGCTGTCATGCCATGCCGGTGCATGGGGCAACGTATCTGATACCGAGCCGAGCTGACTGGAAACGGCCCGGTAACGCCCGCCTCAGTCGCGAACCGAACACCCAAAAACTTCATTTCGGCCGTTGTGAACCTGGTGTGTGGATTTTCGAGCGAGTCAAAGGCGCCAGACGCACGCAATGCAACGGCGGCTCAACTTGGTTGCATTCTTGCAATGGCGTGCACCTCAGGCATCGTTACTTCCGGCCCAGCACCTGATGCCAGCGCCGACCGTCGGGATAAAGCTGCACACCAGCTGCAATCAGCATGAATCGAGGACCCATCGCGTGCACGTGTACCGTATTTACGGTACGCACGACGAAAAATATGTGTAAAAAACACAAAACGTACCACTACTATGGTACTGATTGTACACTGGCAGTTAATTCGCACAATCGACCGCATCAATATGTCCCGCTCGGCGCTGACGCGACACGCGCTGCAGAAGTCTCTGCGTGGGCAGAGCGCGCAGGACCAGCCGCCCGAGGAGACCCAACGCCGCGTCAAGCAGGACGAGCTTCCCATGTACGCGCCTCTGCTGGCCCTGAACTTGATCTGTGGGCCGAGATATTCGATATAACCTTCTAACGACCCTCTCTGACTGACTCGACAGCTACGGCAACGACTCGACGTACAATCTGAATACGCTGCTGCACCAGAACATCCTGCAGTCCGCCTACTTCCACGAGCTCTACAAGCTGCGCACGTACCATGAGGTCGTGGACGAGATCTACTACCGAGTGGACCATGCCGGTCCGTAACAGGTTAACCTTTCTATGATTATTGAGGGGTTATGGCATCTCTAACCGTGTTGCTGCTATCTGTAGAGCCCTGGTCACCCGGCACCGCGCGTATCCCGTCGAGCTGCTTCTGTCTACTGCACAAGTTCTTCCTTATGCGGCTCACTCGCAAGCAAATGCAGGGCCTGCTGCGTCACACGGTGAGGAAGAGGGGTTCTTGATTGGGTTAAATATTGGATTGATGGTTATTGACTGCTGGTGCTGTCGGACAGGACTCTCCGTACATCCGCGTGGTCGGCTTTCTGTATCTGCGCTTCACGTGCGACCCCGAGGAGCTTTGGACGTGGTTCGAGCCGTACCTGGAAGACCCGGAGGAGTTCAACGCGTCAGCCAACCCGAGCTTAAAGACGTGAGTGCTTGTGGGTTGCCCAGAGGTGGTAAGGATGGCTACTGCTGCCTGGTTGGTCGTGAGCTCGACGCTGCAGCGCGCCGTCCGGTACTTGGGGTGCTAACGGTGATTGATTATTAATGCCTAGGACGATTGGAGAGTGGCTGGTCAGCCTGCTGGAGGAGAACAACTACTTCGGCACGATTCTGCCGCGCATCCCGAAGAAAATCGAGGATGGGATTAAAGTCAAGGTGAGTAATCTGGAATAACTTATGCTTGCGCGGGGTGATGAAGCGCGGCGGGGTTTTGGGCGGAGAAGTGCCTTGTTGTTTGGTGGGGGTAGTACGCTCAGCAGTTCTCGTTCCTTACTCGCCGATGCTGACAACATAGCAGCCATTCTAACTGACTGGTGTGTGCGTGTTTTTCATATTGCTAGCTCTTGCTGCTGTCCCGCAAAAAAGAGCGCGCGAAAGAAAACTTGGCCATTGTGGAGCGCCTGAAACCGGGCACGAAGATCCGCGCGATGTACGCTGACGAAGAGAACGAGCCAGCGGTGAGTGTTGATTCTTGGTTTGCGTACGAGGGTAAAGCTAGTATTCATATCCTGACGCATTCTCACGTATTTGCAGATGTACGACGCTGTGATCGACAAGGTCGAAGAGGGCAACCAATTCTGGGTAAGCATGGTCACGGCCAGAGTTTCATGTATCGATGAAGTGCGTTAACACGGATATGTGCTATCGATCAGGTTTCGTTCCCGGCGTATGGAAACACAGAGAAAGTGAGCCTGGGCGACATTGAATTCGACAAGGGCAAGCAACGACGTGGGCGCTCGCCGTCGCGCCCTCGATCCGTGGGACGCTCTCGCTCACGATCCCGGGGTCGTGACAGAGGCAGAGACCGAGACCGTCGCCGCGACCGAGGCCGGGATAGCCGACGTGATGGAGATCGCCGCCACAGTCGACGGGACCGCTCTCGATCTCGTACGCGTCATCGCTCGCGTAGCAGATCGCGCTCTGCGTCTCGAGACCGACGTCGTCGTAACCGCAGTCGTAGCCGCAGTCGTAGTCAAACGCGGAGCAAGACAAGGTAAGTGTTTGCGTGGAGCGCCGACGTCGATGTGGAGCTCCCTCACAAACTTTGTCATGCATGTATCACACAGCAGCGAGGATATCACGGGGGATCTCTTGCAGCAAGTCCGCGAGCGTGAACGGCGTAAGGCTGAGGCAGTGGGGCGTGACTACGCCTCGCGTCCAGCGAGTTACAAGGGGTCGCTGTCGCTTAAGCTCGACCGCTGGACCACGCGGAAGCGCTCACGCAGCCCGGCGAAACGCGACGAAGTGGTGGTCGTCCAGCCAGGAATGTCGACGGGGATGAGCGACCTCGCAGCCGATCCCCTTCTCCTGCAAAAGCTCGCGAGGCCGAAGAGCGTCTCAAGAAGCTCCGCGCGATGTACGGTGACGCGTCCACGAAGCCCAAGGAGGAGTAGGGCCAGATATGAACGAGAGAGAGAGAAGGAGAGAAAGAAAGAGGGTACGTCTAGAGCGCTGCATCAGTCGCCTCCTTGAATACAGATCTGGAAATGTGGCGCCGAGTTTGTGGAAGCTTATGGCTGCTTTACCTCTCTGCTGCAACTCAATACAGTAGCATTGCGTCCGGCCATCAGAGACTTTGGTTGACAGGAGTGGGACGTGTGCGCAAACAACACTAGTGTTTGCGCGCGTCCACCAAAGGTATCCGGTGGTCAAAAAGGGAGAACGACAATCAGCGATGGCTGAGCAGCAGGCGGTTCCATGGGCTCTGGTTGTCGCGGCCACGGCCGCTGCTCTCGCGGTTGCAGCACTCAACGCGAGTCTCCGCGGCGTGTGCCGGTCTTCATCGGAAGCGGTGTGCTTGGCAGCGAGGGTCGCCGCAGCTGTCGCGTGGACTTTCGTCCGCTTTGTGGTGCGAGGATTCCGGCCCGAGTTCCTGGCGGACGCTGCGCTTCGAGCTGTTGCGCGCGGCGATTCGGACTGTGAACGAGTCGTACGGCGATCGGATGGTGGAGGACGCTCAGCACGCTCGTGTGATCCGAGCTCAGAGCGAAGCTGTGGGCTCGATACTGGGCTGGCTCTACTGCCAATGGTACTCTAAGCGATTGGAGGCCGTGGACTTCAACGGCTTGGAACACCTCTGGCTGCGACCGAGAGACCGCAAGAAGGCTGAGGCTGAGGCTAAGCGCCTGGTGGTGATTTACGTGCACGGAGGCGCGTTCTCCCTGTTGAGTCCGAGATTCTACAGCTTCTTCTGCGCGTCATTGGCCGCATCGATCGAGAAGGAGCTTGGAAGGCGAGGCAGCAGCGCGCAGGTCGAGATGTTCCTTGCCAACTACCACAAGACACCGGAGTTCAGCTTCCCGACCCAACCAAAGGAGATTGTGGCAGCGTACGAGCACCTCCTTAACCACGAAGGCTTAGAGCCCAAGCAAATCATCCTGGCGGGCGACAGCGCCGGTGGAGGCCTCGTCATGTCGGCGCTGCTTCGCCTACGCGACAATGGCCCTGACCATTTGCCGCTGGCTGCGATCGTCTCCAGCCCGTTTGTGGACATGAGCGAAAGCATCGACCCGGCCAGCGCTCGGAACTGCATCCTCACGCGCAGTATCGCCAAAGCCGCGCGTCTTGTGTATCACCCAACGTGCTCGGATCCTTCGACGTGGGCTGACGCCTCGGCGGTCCACTGCAACTTGAGCGGCCTCCCACCCGTGTTCATCCAGGCAGCTACGCTCGACTATCTGTACCAAGATTCGGTCCGGCTTGCGGAGAAGGCCAAGGCCGATGGAGTCGAAGACTGGAAACTCGATGTTAACGAGGGGGTTTCGCACGTTTTCTCCTTGTTCCCGTCGTGGGTGCTGCCCTACGGACAGGTCGGCGTGGACAAGATGGCAGCCTTCGCCGCAAAACAGTTCATTAAGACTTGACTGCATTGAGAAAGGTAGGTTATAAGCAGCGCTAACCAACCACTTAGGCCGCTGCCGATGGAAGTTTGGGCTCGCGCGTTGTCTGGTTCTCCTTGAATTCGCTCTCAGTCGTTGCGTTCGCGGTTAGGAACTGCGTGGCTGCGAACTGCGCCATCCGCTGGACGCCTACGCGCGCGTAGGGTAGGATGTAGCCCGGGAAGACCATGAAGACGTGCGTCATTCCGTCGTGGATGTCAACGTCCCAGTTCGTGACACCGGCAGCTTCGGCTTTCGCGGCAAGACGCGTCGAGTGTCCGAACAAATAGTCCAAGCTGGCTGCCTGCAGGAGGACGGGTGGGAGGCCGCGAAGGTCGCAGTGGACTGGTGACGCGTCCGCCCACGTGCTGGAGTCTTCGTGCGTCGGGTGGTACGCCCCAACACTAGCTGCGATGATGCTGGGGAGAGCACACAGTGCTGACCCTTAACTCGATCCTCATCCCCGTCAGATCGGCAAGCGGACAGGCAACAACAGCAGCGAGAGGCAGCGGAAGCGTCGACCTCCAACTCGACTTGCCGTCTCTGACTCGTAGCAGAGTGGAGAGCACGAGGCCTCCCCCGGCACTGTCCCCCACCAGGATGATCTGGGACGACTCGAGCTTCTCGTGTTGTAGTAAGTACTCGTACATGGCGACGGCGTCCTCGGCCGGAACTGGGAACCGATGTTCCGGCACCTTGCGGTAGTTGGCGAGGAAGATCTCGACGCCGTATTCCGCCTCGGGCATTAGAGACTGAAGCTCCCGCTTGACGGCGACCAGTAAGTTGCTGCAGAACGGGATGTACATCCTCGGACTGAGCACCGCGTAGCCCCCTCCGTGGTAAAAGAGCACCACGAAGCGCTTCCGACTTGAAGACTGAGTTGTCGACGGTGCCGCCTTGAGCCAGAGATGCTCGAGACCATTGACCACGACCGGTTCGAGCCTCAACCCATGACGTTTACGTGAAAGCCAGCCCAGGAAAGACCCCAACAACTCGCTGTGCCGGCGAAAAACTGGCGGTTGTTGGCCGTCGACGATGCGGGCACCGAACATGTCCGCCGCCGTGCGCATGACGCCCCGCACCAGCTCAAACCTCAGGGACCAGTTGGGGAATTTCGGCTTGAAGCCTCGGGCAACGTATTGCACCAATACACTGGACAGCGTCCAGCAGGTTCGTGCGAGTAGTTGGAAAGTCTCAGCTGGTGTCCGACAGAAGCAGCGAGAAGCCTCGAGCAGAAGAATGACCCCAAGGACGCCACTTGATGCGCCGACGAACCACGGAATAAACTTGCGACGCTGGTCTGGATCAACTCGTAGCCACAAGAGCACCCCAAGCAGCAGAGCTTGCAGCAGCCGGCGCTGACACTTCTGGAGCTGCGTCACTAAGGTAGAGCTTGTCGCCATTACTTGCCAGCTTGCGGTTGTTGGGAGGAATTTGGATTGTGAGGCTTAGCTCACGACGGTGTGTACTGTGCTACCCAGGCGCTGGTTAGTCGAGTGCCGGCCACGTTGAAGCCGTTCTTGAAGATCCACTGAGCAGAGATCCGAACAATCAAAAGTGTGTTTACTGCATGGATTCGTTTGTGGATCTGGCACTACATCACCTACAGGCGTTGTGTTCGCTTCCGCTGTATGAGGTGGCGTCACGTCATTACGTCATTGAAAGAGGTCAGCGATGATTGAGACGCGTCCTCCTCCACAGCAACAGACAACCTCGTACAGTATTCCAGTTGTTCAGGAACCCAAACTGCACGGCTACTTTGCTATAATGCCCAGACTACACGAAATGCTACTATACTTTACGGCACTAACGCAAGCGGTTTCTTCTTAAGCATCCTCCCTTGATCGAAGGTATGATCCAAGAAGGTTCACTACTTCATAACTTAGCGCAAGTTCACTAACGTGATATTCTACGAGAAAAAAAAAATCTGGAATCCAAACATTTCCCGGCGCTTTCGGTCACCACCCCTGGTGTGCATTTCCGCGAGAGCCACGACAGTATACAGTAGTTATTACTGCTGATGCAGCCTCGGAAGTAGGAGCTGGTTCTGTAACCCCCCCCCCCACGTTTGGGTTTGTTTGGGGCGAGAAACGACAGCTTTATAAAAATCGGAGACCTCTGCTTGGCCCGCTCAATACCGTTTCTTTTTTGTATTATTTCGTGGCCATTCCTCAATTCGGCAATCTTCCCCCACCAGCAAGAGAAACTGTACGACCAAGCGATTATGAAGGTCATTCAAGCTGCGATTGTCGCCATTGCACTGAGCTCTTCCCAGACTAGTGCACATACCGGTGCAAGCAAAAAACTCACCAGCATGCCACCGAGACTGGTGAGCTACTCAGCCTCTCAACCAGCTGAATTGTAGTTTCACATTCGGCCTTCACCGGTCGCCACAAAACTGGCACCACTTAAGCAGAAAGTTATCAAACAGGCAATCGAGAAAACGAAACATCGGAAGCAGTGCGAAAATATGCTTATAACTATTGACACGTTGATTCCGCCCTCATAAAATGTATCTGTCCATTTTTACTAAGGAGTTCTGTAATCTCTTTTTTCCTTTATAGGTGCTCGCGCCATATTTTTCAGCAACAGCAACATCAAAAACCACCGATCGCAGGATCAAGCGGACTGCGGAAGCCCCCGACAAGCAAAGCAACCAAGCGAGCAAGACCATGCACTGTATGGTTAGGAACCAGCTGCGAGAGAGTATTTGACGTTGATAGACCGCATATTGCATTGCAACTACAGAAAAACACCGAACTGCGAACTAAGCGGGCTTCTAAAGCCCGCGCACCAGTTCGCTTGAGCGGCACTTGTGTACGTTATCATAGATTTCCTAGGTAGAGATGGTTTGTTAGTGAGTGCATCGTCAAAATCACGAACATGTTTTGCGGGGTGGGCTGCTGTTCATCTAACCCCGTGAGGAAAACGTGAAGGTGCTGCGGCGACAAATCATGTCAGGACAACTGAAGATGGTTTGCCCTAGTGAATATTCACGATTCCATACCGGTATGTCGAGAACTTGGTCCCTCATAGTTGCAGTGGACTTCAGCGTCTTACTATGTCCTACAAAGTGCAGTACACTGGTTAATGAACAGCACAACCGTGAGCAGCTACCTAAAGGAGCCAGCATGACACCTTCCTGCTCACTAGTGAGCCGCATAGAGGACTTGGGTACAGTACCATGTTTGCACGAAGTCGTGTGCCAGTGCAACGACAACTACCGTATTTCGCATGTAGAGCAATGCACCCCATGCTTCAAGGGGTATTAATAGGTACCCTTGATGCTTCAGCCCAAACTCTATTTTTAGAATCATTTTCCGACAAATCGGACCATTCGATGACTAAATACGGAAAATACCCATGGATTATGTCAGAAATACCCACAGGAGCACATCAGCACCTACACTCGGCGACAGGTTATATCGGCCACCCTCGTTTGTGTCCACAACTTTGCCAATTTTTCGAGTTGGCGCTCGCTATTTAGATATGGATGAATATAGTGGTCTTTCCGACAGATAAGAGACCAGGATTGTTTCATAGTCGCCTCTGTAGAAGTAGCAGCCTATCATATGCCTTCTTCGAGTAATTTCAGCCAATAAAATCAATTAGAGTTAGGGGAATCCTTTCCGACACTTCCCTACACATATTTGTCGGAATCCTAAGCTGAATATGTATATAATCATACTGAAACCCAGTACAAAAAATACTTTTAAAATATTTTGGCGATTCTGACAACTAGGCAAATTCCTACTGTAGGCATAACTTATTCTAGGTAGCGAGACACCGGTGGACAGCGACAAGTGTCAATACTGCATAACGAAAGTGTCCTCGCGGTCATCATGAGCCTCTCTGTGTTTGTGCCTACAAACACCCAAAAGGCGCGAACGACGGCGATCAACGCATTCGAGAGAATGCTAGAGGTCGAGGGTGTGAGCATGGAATGGTTTCGTGCAAGCATGCACACAGACCCCTCCGGCAAACGCTTGGCTGCCACAATGGACCGATTCGGCTATTATCTCGCTACTAATGACGGTAAGAAAGGTAAGCTAGCTCGTAACACAGCTACATCGTACTATAGAAACGTCAAGCTGTGGCTATTCGATGAGTTTCCACACCTGCGTTTACCCACGGAGATGAACTTGCTAAAACAAGGGAAAACTCTAGATAAGCACTGCTTAAAACGTGAGAAAGGAGGGCTCGTTAACAAAGCGCCGCCATGTACTAAAGAGGACTTAGGTTCTCTAATTCGCTATGTCTACAGTACAGCACGTGTCAGCTCGGACTACCAAGATGCTGCGCTAGCCTGCCTCATGTGGCACTGCTTCGGCCGATCGTCGGACCTAGGCTACCTGCGCAAGCAACATGTGTCAGTGTCAGCGGACGGCGTCTTCTACCTGCGGCTCCTTCGCGTTAAAACGGCGGAGGAACAAGGGCTAACGCTCATACCTGACAAGGAGGACTTCCTGACATGCCCGCTTCACTCGCTCGCGGTAGCTCTCGTCATGCAGGCCGCGCCCTGCGCGGCGCTGCTAAGCCAGCTCCCTGAGCTTGTTGCGCAGAGCGAGGAGCCGCTAGACCCCGGTGTGCCGCTACAGGCCTTGCTAGAAGCAGAACCGGCTACGCTCAGGGTCGCCCTAATGCCGCCCTCGTCTGCTGTCGCCGCTCCTGCTCCCGCGCCAAGTACCGTGCCAAGCTGCAGCTCAAGTCCCCAACCTGCAAGCACTGAAGCACAAGTGAGTAGTACAACGAAGGCCAGCTCAGGGAGAAGACGCGCGGTGAAGACGGGGTCCAGGCGTATGTCAACCGCCTCCTCAAGCGCGTTGCCGAGCCCGCGGGAGCCACAACCGACTTGACATCCCACTCCTTCCGACGCGGTGGCGCTCAGCACGCTAACGGAGACGATCGCCTTGCCGCTCAGTGGATCTTCGACCGCGGCGCGTGGGACATGAGCAAGGTAAACAAAGGGTTCGCCTACGTGTACAACACGCCGCGGGAAGACCGGAAGGTTGCGCGAGTGCTGAGCGGGTGGGAGGCCGACGCTGCTCCTGTTGTCCTTGATGCTGCGACGCTTGATCATGGAGCTCAAGAGCGGCTGGCATCCTTGCGCGAATTCCTGTTCAGCACCTGTACCGGACTCAAGGAACACAGCCTCAACGTAAGCAGCAAGGTCCTTACCGTCCTCACGGCATACCTGGTCCGCTACTACCCGCAGCTAAAGGCGCTTGCTCCGGATGCCCCAATTGTAGAGCGCGTGGAGGAGTGTATGCGATCCGCGGGGATCTCGACAGCTGACGCGCTGGCATTGTCGGTGGCGCTCAATGAACAAGCTTCACCTGCTGAACCTGTTGCAGAACAAGCACACGAATCCAAGACGCACGCATGCCAAGTCCATCATCACCTTCTAGCTGTCATTGATGAGCTTATTGCCTCGAACCGAGCCCTCTCCGCGCGCCTTACCATCGTGGAGGCTGCGCAACTAAAGTCTAAGCGAAAACAAGTACCCGACGAGGAGCCACAGGTAGAAGATACGTCATATCAAGAACCGAAACCCAAGCGCAGAAAGAAAGCGACGACAAACCTGTCCAGCGCGTGGTTCGAATGGTACACGCGGGTGCCACGCGTCTGGGAATCCGCCGACCGCCAGAAGAAGTCCGAGTTTCGCCACGTCACGGCGTTCATGAAGCTCTTCTTGAGCGAAGGCTTCACACTCGACCCCAAGTCGCCGGACTACAAGGATCAAGTCCTGGATGCTGGTCATCGAGCGGAGAAAGCCGTGCTTGCCTTCCTGAAGTCGCGCAACGTCAACGCCAAGGGAGCTGGAAGCGTTTTGCGTGCGCTGCGCCCACTCCACAAGACTGGCGTCTTGGACGAGCGCATTGCCGCATACAAGACGCTACGCACTGTCGGTAGAATCGTTGATCCTGCGCCTACAGAGACACAAGACATCTTAGCCACTGTAGGTCACGTCTAAGAAGGTTAGATAGCAACGCAACTTCACACACACATTCATGTACCAGCACCACCAGCACAACGCGCACGTACGCCTCACCAACCACGTACACAGGAGGAACATCAACCAAGGCACGCTGCAGCGGCGAGGCACACAAGAAGGGTCTCGCAGGACGAGCAGCCGTCGCAAGACCGATGCGGTAGCAGCTCCGCGTATCGACAGCAATAGCTTGGGCGCGCCACAGCAGCAGCACGACACAGCAGCAGCACGACGCAGCAGCAGCACGACACAGCAGCAGCACGACACAGCAGCAGCACGACACAGCAGCAGCACGATGCAGCAGCAGCACGGAGTCGCCGCACGACACAACCCCAAGATAATCTTGATCGATAACACCGGCCTGAATTGAACAGGCACCTCAGGGCCGAAGCCCTGCGCTCTAGCCATGGAGCTACGGTGTTGAGGCCCGGGGGGGGGCTGCGACTGGCTGACTGGCCGGCTGCCGGGCTGTCGAGGCTGCCGGGTGTCCGGAGGCTTGATCCCGAGCTCTGAAAAAAGAAGACTGAGACCGCGCGCCGCCTGTCGGCCACTGACAGCCACCAAATTTTCGTTGGGACAGGTGGCGAATGATGATTGGTTGAAGGCAGTACCAATCAACACTCTTTATTGCTTAAAGACCCTGATTGGCCAATGAATTAGCCAATGATATGCCGTGGAGGGATAGACTGCTTCTAATTGTGGCCCTCTACCTGGGTGCCAGCCTCACTAATGAATTTGCCGGCTCCTGTGCACATTGCTCCGGGGCCAAAATGCGCCAATGCACAAAATGTCGATTTTCTCGGCCCAGAGGCCTCTAGAGACGATTTCCACGCGGCTGTGAGCACCGCATGAAAGCTGACTAGAGTCGGTCAAGTGGCCCCCTAGACCTACTCTACCGTACACATGATCTAATTTCCGATTTTACATTAATTCCGACTCTACGTTAATTCCGATTTGACCTGGCTTTGACGAACTCCCCTAGTTGTCGGAATATGTAGGGATGTCGGAACGGCCGCGATATGTAAGAGCATTCATTGGTAGAAACACGCTACATGTGTTAACGCGCAGAGATTCCCAGCCTATCAGGTGGCTACCATACAACTATAAGATTTTGGCACTGTGCCAGGTTTAATCGGCCACCTTGATGCATACAAAATGCAAGTATACTATGCTAGAATGATTGTAGCTTAAAGACATGTTGCCCCCGATTTGCATGGGTGGAGGCTGAGGTAACGAAGTCAAGTGGCCGCAGGAGGCGAACAAACTTAGTTAGATGGATAACAAACACTGTTCTACTTCTTATGAATACCTGTTAATGTGGCAAAATGGTTGGGCATGGCAGGCCGTGCACCGTAGTGGCTCGCTCGGCGCTCTTAAGCCAGGTGCTGGGTTTCAGCCACCTATGTATGTACAAGGGTGGAAAATTGGGTTGGTGACCTCCGTGCGCAGGTGGAAGCCATCACAGTAAGCATGCATACCAACGCTGACTATCACATAAATACTAGCATTAGGGGATACTTTCTAAAACCCAGTGAGGTATAGTAGTGGTCGCTGTCAGCCACACGAGCGCCCGCCCTGCATGCCATGGCAACGCACCATGCAAATCGGGGGCAACATGTCTTTAAGCTACAATCATTCTAGCATAGTATACTTGCATTTTGTATGCATCAAGGTGGCCGATTAAACCTGGCACAGTGCCAAAATCTTATAGTTGTATGGTAGCCACCTGATAGGCTGGGAATCTCTGCGCGTTAACACATGTAGCGTGTTTCTACCAATGAATGCTCTTACATATCTAAATAGCGAGCGCCAACTCGAAAAATTGGCAAAGTTGTGGACACAAACGAGGGTGGCCGATATAACCTGTCGCCGAGTGTATGCAGAGAAAGGAGGAACGCGTGTCCGGTCGATAAAAGGACGGCAGCCAACAGCACTCTTAATGTGCAACCAGAACCTCAAATAGCAACTTTAACCCAGCGCTTAAGTTGCTAATTCGCAACTTTCCGCCACCTGTCACACATTCTCTCAGCCACATTAGTCACGAAGAACCCCCGCAATCGCAGTAGGGAGGCAGGAGAGAGGTCGATCTGTACGGAGGGATGGAGCGCAGTAGAAGGACCTGTGGTGGCACTGAAGCTCCCTCTCTACGGTATGAAGATGGACCAGTAACGTGCTAATGATGAAGCGTGCTAACAGAAGTGCTATGTGTTGCTTCGTCTTCTGCAGGGCGTTCAAGAACCCTCGTGATGCAGCGTCACCACAGCGGACGTGCAGAAGCGCTTTCCGCTCCCGGTGGAGGTCAGAAGGGCCGACGTGACGGCACTGCAGGCTTCCTGGAGCGCGAATTGGGGCTGGACGTGGCTGCGTGGCGTAAAGCTGACGACGTGGACGCAGAGACTTGTTGCCTCGGTAGGAGGAAACGTGCCGCTGGAGCAGGCGGTGCAACAAGCAGCACTCATGCAGGAGCGGCTGCGACAGAGTGCTGGTTGTGTAAGGTGGTGTGTGGGGTGGCTACGCAGTGGCGACGGCTTGCTGCAGCCCCGCGTGGTATGTGTGCACGCCTAGTTACGGTAACTCGACTGCGTGAAGTTTTTATGTAGTTCTCATTACACTAAACTGAATGCGTATTGCGGTTATGTGCGATTAGACCGAAAGACAAAGGTGGACTATGCATGATAAGGATCAATGCCCATGCATCGAGATCAGAACGGTACTGCAGCAAATGCGAGTTTATTTGACGATCTTGTTGCTCTTCTAGTTTGTGCAAGTTTGTTTGCCTATTGTTCACAGGCGCGCTCGTTAGTTTATGTCTAGCGCGTAGCCATTCTGTGCGGGACAGCCTGGGGCTTGTGTCTCGCTCTGCATTCGACGTGCTTTGTTTAAGCCGCGGTACACAAGCGTAGGGCGCTTGCCTCTGCAGAGAAGACCATGGATAGAGAGTGCGTAAGTCAAGTGGATGCAAGCAGCATACTTCTGGAAGAAGCGGCAGCTGCATGAACGCGAGGACGTGTTTACCGTCCACCCAGTCGACGGCATGCCCTCCACTTCCATACGGGCCAGGTGCACACCCTGCTGGGCCCTGCTGGGCCGTTACCATCATTGCTTCGTGCGTCCGACCCACCTCGGGATCGAAGATGCGAGGGCATGGCTTCGAAATCACGCGCACACAGTCAGCCAGAGGGCGCGTTTTAGCATCTTCATCTAGCAGAAACGCGATGCTGGCTCGACATGGAGAATACTCATGTAGCAGCTTTGCAGCCGCGAGTTCCTTACTGCGTCGGACCAGAGACTTGGGTATCGTCGCCCCGGTGGCGAAGGGCTTGTCGCTCAAACTCTCGGCGGTGCAGCAGGTAAGGAACTGCCCCAGAAGCGCCCCCATCTTGAGTCTGGTGTGAAGCGTGTACTGACACTTGATTGTCCTGTTATACTGCTCGACAGGGTTGTTTGCTGTTGCCCAGCCCCGCGGCGTGTGGTAAACCTGCCAGTGCGTGTAGCGTCCAGCGAGCCATTGCGCCTTGAAGTAGCTGCCAAATGTGGCCAGCTCAGGCACTTCAGCCCACTCTCCCAGCACTCGCGCCTTCGTGGTGAGGAACTCGGTCTCGCTGAGAGAGAAGTGCATGTTGTAGACCCCAGTCATCACCAGCTTAGCGTGAGAAGGCTGCAGAGCGCGTGTCTTCTCAAATACTTTCGCAACGACATGATAAAAGCACATGAGGTATTTTACCTCAGCACTCCCACCAAACACACGCTCCACCCCGTTGAACTGCGCGTCGTCAGAATCGCCCATGACCATCTTAATCAGAAGTTGTTTGTCAATCACCCGCTTGTAGATCTGCTGCAGCGCGGCGAACATCTCCGTGAAGTGCTCCTGCTTGCGCTGCGAGGACACAAACAGCGCAAGCAAATGGAAAGTGCGAGCGCAATCCGAAAAGCCAACGACTATGGATGGATAGCCAACTTGGTTTAGCTTAAACGTAGCATCGACGTGCAGTAGCAGCGTGCAGCCGAGCTTCGTGCTCGCGTAGTGCTGGCAGAAGCGCTGGATTTTGGACAGCTCTGGTAGCTCCTCAGCAGCCAGGTTAAACTTGCGCAGGATAGCATTCCGGATACGAACCGGCTTCAGTCCTTGAGCCGTCATCTCCCACGCGACCACCTTCATCTCCGACGTGAGCCGTGGTTCTGGGGCAGCGCGCATCGCGTTAACATGCTTTCTTGTTTCGTAGATGTCGACGTGGTCAACCTTCTCGCAGTGGAGCGTCTTAGCCCGCCAAGAACACTTGGCGTAGGGAGCTTCCTCAGTGCAGGACCGACAGCTACAGCGACGAAGCCGGTAGCGCATGTTGTGCGGATCGGCTACGATGCACATGGTGCACGGAACTAGGTCGCTCTTGGTAACCTTGGCAGGCTTGATCGTCTCCAGCAAGATGCTGGCGTCTTTGTTGGAGAAACCGATTGCGAGAGGGGTCCAGAGGAGAGCTCGTGGCATGCGATGGGTAGTAGGACGGCAAGGTGCGGTGGGTGCTTGTTACTAAGGCTTTTAAAGTATGAGGGGCGCTTTAAGGTGCTGGTGGGATGGCTGACTGTGCTAGCGTACCAATCCTTGGTGAATATCGTACCTAGTTGGGTGCTGATGTGTCGTGTTGGGTGGCCCTTGTATAGTTTGTATACACGTGTCAGGTTTTTAGGTATTGATGGTAGTTTGTCCCATTCGATCACCAGCATCCTAAATGCTGGTGACGAGCGAGCCTCGCAGTGCGAGTGCGGGCGCCATGGTTGGGAACGCCATGTCGGAGGAGTACACTAAGCCTTTCCAGGCCGCACGCGCTGCTAGCCCCTTGTTGGCAGCATCTGCGGGTAGAGTTCTAGGCGGAGCTCAGAGCATTAGATAGTACAGCACAGAAGGCGGGTGCGGTCACTTTAGTAGGATTCACTCCATAGTACCTTCGCACCACACTCGCATGTCAACATGCAGCTGTGTTCGGCTGGACGCGGCACCAGTATCGCGCCACACTAACGCCCTCCTCGCCGACCATGAGCCGGCCATAATTTTGAAAAATATACTGAAGTATGTTTGTATTCTTAAGTATATTATTACAGTATGTTTGTATTAGGGGGAGTCGAACCTAGCAAAAACGATTTCCTGTTGATTATTTCGCCCAAATCCTGTTGATTTGAGAAAGCATCATGACGATTTCAGAGTTCAAGTGGTACACCCCGAATTTCCCTCCTATTCCCTCCTCCAGATCTCATACCAACACGAGCTGTTTTCGAGACCTTCTTGAACTAGAAAATGTTGTGTATTCGTTTAGCCAAGTTCTCACGGAGCAGCACAAGAGAAAGCTAAATGGAAAGCTCTCGAGAGGGCAATAGTTGCCGCATTGCCGCAAAGACGGATCCGACGTATGCGGACACCACCTTATGCCGTCGACTAGCAAAGCTGAGCCTAGCGACAGCATAGTGTGGCAACGCGAAAACGTAATACATTACATTACAAGTTTTCACGCAAATTCTTTCAGAATAAGCATGTTCAGTACGGGTGTAGCTTTTTATCGAGGAAACGATGTCAGTGCGTCTCTCACCGTGAATGCGCAAAGCGACTTCGATTGGCTCAGGATGGCGATGGCGGGTTCAAGATGGAGCACGCAGGTGAACACGGTGGAGTGGCCCCGAACGCAAAAAAGAGAGGGATTCATGGTGCGTTCAAACAATAGGTGGGCGATATTCTACTTGGCTGTGGCCCGAAGAAGTGCCGCAAGATTCTTCAAGAACGATACGCCGAAGTGCCCGGGCTGAGCGAACTTTTACCAGATCCAGTCCAACTCAAGAATCACAAAACTCATTTGAGGTCGGCACTCGCAGGTTTGTTAGAACAGCTTCATCTAGTATAGTCTAACAAGTTTAATCTCACTTTGCAATGAATTCAAAATGCGGAATAGGTGGATGGGAAATTAAGAATATTGCGAAGCTTCTTGAGTGGGCGTTCCCACGCTTGTGCTCAACTCGTGCCGAGTTTTTTCCGGTGGTGACAGTCACGCTGGATGCGGGGATTTTAACGCCGCTCTCGATGCGGATGAGTTCTACAAATTGCCGCGAGACTTCCGTCACGAGTTGATTGTCTTAGAGTGCTTCGAGCACGAGGTCACTACTGACGACAAGATGAAGGCAACGTGTTTCGGCCTCGTGGTCACGTCTCGGTAGATATTTCGCAATGTTCTCTATGGGTACAACGGCCAGGAGAAAGATGGCGTGATCGGAGTGACCGACGGCACTTACAAGATTCATTTCGGTAAGGCTCGCTATGCTAAACCGAAAGTCTAATATTTATCGAACTAATTGTGTTCTGGTTTGTTGGTGTGGCCACAGGTGGCTGGACCTTGGTGGATTTTGGGACATATATGACCCACTACGACCGCAACCAGTACAGCAAGGCCTTCGTTCCCTGGGCCTACATGTTCGTACGAACCGAACATCAGGCGGCTTATGCAACGATGTTTGCCTCGGTACGTAAGTATGCCAAGCTTTTTTTTGTATTGATATGAGGCTCGCCTATGGTAGTCTCGACCGCACCTCTGGTTTTGCTAATGCGTACCTAGAGATCTGGCCCGAGATCACCCTGCTAAACTGCTACCCCCATTTCAGCAGAAAGAGTCGTGAAAATCGCGGGCTCTTACAAAAAAGCGAATTCTACGAGACGAACGTTCAGCCAAACATCCGGTATCTGGTTGAAGCTCGATCGAAGAAACAGTTTGATGCTATGGCCAAGATCATTTTTTAAGCTACTGGCGCTCGCAAGGTGAGAGCGCATACGCCGATTGGATGGATCAGTACTACATGGGCAAATTGTGGGGCAACTGGTTTTATACTGCGGCGATTCCAGGGTTGACGCCGTCGCAGAACGCTCTCGAGTCGCATCACAAGGTAATTAAGGAAACGTGCATCGATTCGCTCCGTGCAAGCACTTCCGTCGTATTGAACGACTCCCTCCCCAGGGTTTTGAAGCACCAAGAGAATCAACTGATCCAGTTTCAGTTGCGGCACTTTTGCGAAGGTACCAGCGCATTCTGGAGGTTTGTTCCTATTTTGCTGGGCTGAGTCTGTTTGTGGTGGTTTGATAGGACCCCCCATCGGACCGGAAGTAGAGCAAGCCCAATTGCTTCTTCTCAAGAAGCAGAAGAATTACTACTCGGTCAAGACCCCATACACGAAGGTGCTTACAGGGATTCTCTTCAATGCTCCAAAATTCATGGTCTCGTCAACCAACATTCACGGCACGCCGATCAATCGTACGCGAGCACAGCGGTACGATATTCGAGTGGATTCGGCGGTAGCTGTGGTGCTAATATGGGTTGGTGGAGTGCTTTTTACAGGTACTTAAACTCACTGAGCGGCAAGCTACCACGGGATGTTACGGTCTTCAACGCAGAGCTCTATTGCTTATCCCTCCATCATGTGCAACTTGCACACTTGGAAAAACTGGACGGGTTAGCCGCGAGACCAAAATTCACGGCAACTCAGGTAATGTTATGCTTTTCTCCTACTTCGAAGTAACATAGTTACTTAAACTGACTGATACGCTGTTTGATGACTACAGATAGAAGCTGTTCGCGCGAAGTACTCGTGCGATTACAAAGTATTCGTTCACAATGGCTGGCAGTGCTGCCATATTATTGCTGCAATGGTGCTGCAGGACGATATCAAGATCGCAACAATGCTGGAGGCCCTACCTGTTCGCAAGAGCAGCGGAGGTCAGCGTAAGCAGAAAAGTTCCCTCGTGAGGGACAGCACCGACTCGCACCAGTTTTCTGTTGATGCCCTAACGCGCACTTTTCTCCGTCGCCCTCTTCATCCGGTGAACTGGACTGTGATGAAAGAGTTCCCTATTTCCGACAAGGATATGAATGGAGCGACCCACTACCTGCAGGGCAAGGTAACCTCTTGGGGAGAATCTCGTGGCCGCTACTACTGGCTGCTCAAATTTTCCGATCTGGGTCGACTTCAGGTGGATTGCAACACGCTGGCTGAACTAGTGCATGATGCGTATACTCACGGGGCAGACATGACTGGGCCGATTTTTTTCGAGTCTGAGCATTCAGCTGGCCAAAACATGACCGAGGCTAGCGTTTAAGAAGATAACGTTTGCTCAATACACATTCTTTACGTGCACTATTGCTTTGGTTACATCGCGTCGCAGCGGCTCACGGTAAGTAGGGTCGTGTGGAGCGCCAGCGACGATTCCTCGGTGAACACCCATTTTGAGAGGCAATCCTCGATTATCGTACTTTTTGGAATGTTCCTCGATGAACATCCATGGTACCTCGAATCTAAGCCCGTCCCTCACTAGTACTATAAGAAGTTTTAGGATTTCAACTCGCGCTGATGGAGCCGTTGGGAGCTTCTAGACAACGCTTCGTTGACGGCGTCCGCCACTGAGACAGAGGCGGACTGTAGGAAGAGATGTGTGCATTTACCTCGAGCTTACGCGCGCTTGCTTGGGTACCCCATTTTGCTTTGTTGATTTTTGGTGCAGAGAGTTGATGATTATTCGGTCCCTTCTTTGCTGATATTTTTGTCGCCATTTTTGAGGTTCGACTCCCCCTATTCTGAAGTAATGACATGTATCTCGCAACATGCGATTCGCATGCTTCTGCATTCTGAGCACTGATTGGTTTAGGTTAGTGGCGGTACAGGCGGCCCCGCCTGATTCGGCAGAGTGGTACTCATAAAGACTGCAAGGTTGTAAAATTCGTACAGGCCGCACATAGATGCACTTGTACTGAGTTACTGAATTCGCCACATGGTTGACGAGATGAGCATGGAGCCAACCATTGCTGAGGCGCCACGTCGTCTCCCCTTCAAAGATCATCTATCTCAGTATATCTGTATGACAGCAGGAGCAAATCCCAGGCACCAAAGTACTATCTGTGCGAGGTATATTACTGATCGCTGGGCCGAATCTGACGGGGCCGCCTGTATTGGTCCAAGCAAGGCCATTTTCATAAACAATGCATTTAATCAAAATATGTTGAGGAATGGGCGAGGGCGAGCGGATGCGAGCGCGAGCCTCACTCACTGCGCTCACTGGTGAGGAATTTCCATAATCCAGTAGGCATGTACTGAGTTGTCCCCCACTGATGTGTCAATCGAATATACTGAGTCACTAAATATTAGGTTCGCTCTTTCCGGTTTAAATAGTTCATGTTGCGAACTTAGCTAGTAGGCAACCCTAGATAACGCGGTAATATTAACTTTACGCTGATGCCTTCTCCATAGTGGCTCGATTCCCCCGTCGTAGTAGTGTTTGAGACTAGGTTTTAAATGTAGGGAGGTTGGCGTGCCTCGAAATTACTACTATCTCCAATATCCGCAGCCGACCTTCATACAAGTAAACTATGCAAGAGGGCGAGGTTGATTAGGAAGGATATTATATAAAGATGCAGGTCTCATTTACAGTGGTGGCGGGTGACGCTGCAGCAGCGCGCGGCATTGGTGTAGTTAGCCGTCTTAACCGCAACAAATTCAGTTTCATGTGAGATCGAGAAATGACCGGAGAGCTTGCGCCGAGGCCTAACGGTCTTGAACTTCCGGGTGAGAGCCGGCCGAACCCTCTGATTGGTTACTCACATTTACCGCATTAGAGTGACGGATGGATGGCCGTTTAGTGACGAGGCGCGGTGGGCCATAATAAATCCCCACCGAGCCCTCCAAGTAGTCATAGTGGGTACAAGATTTGCCTCTCATTAGGAATTCGGATCTAGCCGAGGAGTCGTCGAGTCGTCGGATCAGCTCGAAGGCTCGGTCGACACTAAACTTTTGTATAGACGATAGGGATTAGCGATAGGGAAGGCCTCACAGCCTCTAATCACTAAATCAGAGCAGAAATTCCCCCCGAAGCCAAACAAGGGTCAAGTCCGTCTACGGTAAGTCTTCGCTTAGCTGTAGAGTCTGGATACGCTCGGCCGACACGGGGTATGTCTGCCGGTGAGCATAAGGTACATTGACCGAGTGTTCATCCCTGGAAAGGCCAAGAGTGAGTAGTGGCCGAGTGTTGGAGGTATTAGAGACCTCCCTGTACGTTTGTACGCTTGTCTGGGTGTGTGGCAAGGCCCCCCAGTATATTTGACTTCCAGCCGAGACTTCGTCTCGGCGCCCCTGTCCGAGGCCTCGATTGGCCTGGTACCCTTCCTTCTGAGGGACCACAGTGGGTTACGCGTGAAAGAGCGTGTGTACATTGCATCCTAGCCGTTGCTCGTGGCTAAGGGTGCTCTTATATTTGATTTACGGGCTCTACCTACCTGACCGACGACTCGCATAAGGCACATTCCAGCCCGGTGCAAGGGATCGGATCTGGTCTTCAGATTTTATCCCAACAATAAGCGCCGACCTTTTAGGAGGGAAGCGTGTTGTTGGTAGGGGCTCGTCCCAAAGGCCTTGGCTAGAGGGACGAGAACTCGTTAAATCGTGTTTTCCTACACGACAACTGGTGCCGCGACCCGGGACTGGTGTGACCGAACTGTGTGTTGTGGTCTGTGTAGGTATTGTCCCAAACGAGCATTGAGAGAAGAAGAGAAGAAGAGAAGGAGAAACAAGAAGAACAAGAACAAGATGGCGAAAGGATCCAAGTCAGCGGTGCCAGCTACGCCGGCGAAATCGGGACGAGGACCAACCGACGGCTTGTCGACGATCGCGAGTGACTTGACGTCTCGGCTGTCGACGATCTCCGAAAGGTCGGTCAGTTTCGAAAAGTCGGTAGACGAGGATTCGGACGCCAAGGATGACATGATGATGAACTACGATGACCTGGAAGAGAAGACTCCCGCACCCGTGCAGGAGTACGAAGACCAGGAGGCGGCGATGGTGTTGGCTGGACGCAGTGGGGGCTCACGCTCCCTCAGCCGAAACCTCGTCTCCGAATTTGATGAAGTGGCGCGGCCGGACTTTGCGGACGATGACTCGGAGGATGGCACCGAGGCCTTCACCTCGAAGGCTCTGGTGCAGGTTACTAAGGATCCTCAAGAATCCCGCGGAATTCGGCCGTCGATGAACAGCAGCACCCCAGCTGCGAACAAGGTGCTCGGCCGAATGCTCGAGCAGATGCTTGAGTCGAGTGAGTGGATCCGACAGTTCAGCCCGGAGATGGCGCGCCAAGCGACGTGGGTAGAGCTGAAGGAAGAGTTGCAGCACCCGGTGGAGCCGACTTCAGTCACCCAAATGGCCGAAGACACGGTGGCGCTCCTCCGAGCGATGGGGTGTGAGCCGATGACTCGCCCGTCCGAGGTCTCGGTCAAGAGTTGGACACCGGAGCTGGCCGGCAAGGAGCTGCACAAGTGGAAGAGGAAACTGCGTTTGAGCTTCGGGGAGACGGATCTTACGCTGGGACGTCCGCCGAGCGCCCGCCCTGTGAGAGAGCCGACCGATCCCTCGAAAATTCCGCTGCCGCAGACTCCGAAGAAGACGACCGAGCGCTCGAGCCGACGCCAGACGACGGATGGAGTGTTCTCTGCTAAAACGGAGGGCACACCGTATTTCCAGGATTCGCATATGGTGACCCCTCGGTCGACTAGTCGAACCGAGCGCATTGCCCGCGAAACCGAAGGGACGCGACCTGGACGGAGCACCAACCGAGGCTTCCCGAGGCGCTCGAGCCGTCGTTTCACCCCGCGTGATGACTCTTCGTCGGATGACGATGGCGACGATACGCCCGACTACGACGACGGCTTCGACAGTCCCAGCGACGAGCTGGCCCGCCAGGTGCGCGAAGTGAGCGAGATGGAGCGGCTGAACTCGACCCCTCGACTGGAGATAGCGACTCACCGACCCCTCGCTCAGATCAAGAACTTCTCCGGAGCCCGTAACAAGAGTGAGAACTCTATGCAGTGGCTCCGGGCGTTTGTCAACGAGATGAAGGGGACGCACACTCCGCCCAACGAGTGGTGCATGGCTTTCGAACTGAGCCTTCGGGACGGTGCCTTGCACTGGTACCGTCAGCTCCCAAGAAGACGAAGCGTCGGTGGAAGTTGCTCAGTGATGCTTTCATCAAGTATTACTGTACGCAGTTCAGCCAGTCTGCGAAGGCTCGCTACTATTCGGCGCGACGTGACGGTTCGGAACATCTGTGCGACTACCTAAATCGGCTGAATGGCTACGCTCGCAACGCTGGTCTTCAGTTCGAGAAGGGCGGTCGCGACGCGAAGGATCACGTGCAGCGCTTCCTCGAGACGTGCGGTGACCGAGGACTCGAGCGGCGGCTTTGCCACGTCCGAGTCTCGGACATTCATGAGCTTGAGGACATGATTAATGACATCCTCAAGTCGGAGGAGCGAGGACAGAGCAGAGACGCCTCGTCTCACCAGTCGCGTGGACGCGAGCACTCTCGCAGACGGGACGAGCGCCGGAGCGAACAAGCACGCGACAATAACCGCCGTGAACGTTACGAACGCAGAGACCGAGACTTCGGACGCAGACACGAGGATTCGCGCTATGCTCCGAGGGTGTCGCTGGCTGAAGCGTCGCTGTCCGATTTGATGGCCGAATTGCAGGTCCGTGGGACGAAGAGTGGTCGATCTGGCCGCCCAGAGCCCCGTGAGCAGTCGCGCGACGACAGTGGTAGTGACTCCAGTGGCAGCCGATACTTCGACGACAACCGAGACTTCAGTGACTACAGTGACTTTGACACCTCGGATGAAGAAGGAGGCCATGTCGCGGCGGCGAACGATCAGGAGAGACGTGCTGCAGCTGAAGGAACGTACGCACGGTCCGACCAGCGTCAACGCAGGGGTAGCGAACCTGGCCGAAACTTCGACCGGTCCAACCGACACTTCAGCCGAGACAACCGCGATGGTCGCCCGCGTCAGTATGGACCCTGCGCAGCGTGTGGTGGTGCCGGGCACTCGGCTCACTACTGTTACCGACGCTGCAGACTGTGTCAGCAGGTCCACGACATCGGCAAGTGTGAAGCGCTCCAAGCACTCACCACGTACCTTCGGACGAAGGTCGAGAAGAAGGACCTCTCTCCCGAGCTCCAAAGCCTAGTCTTCGGTGGCAATTTAAACTAGGCAGCCCGCCAACTGAAACTGGGTTGGTCCCAATCGGGCTGCCACAGTTAGCTGCTCCCGCGATTGATGCAGATTGCGTCTACGCGTTTGTGGGAACAAGCAAACGGCCGAACGACAAGGACAAGGGAATTGTGAAATGGATTGAAATTGAAAAGGAGAGAGGAAACCCTCGGTGGAGGTGATAATTGTGTAGAAAATGAAAGCGACGAAGATGGAGATGTGAACGAGGCTTGGGTCTCAAGTGCGGTGCAGAGTGGACAGCCTGGCCGAACGCCCAGTGGAGTGACTAAGTTACTCCCAGGCGAGAGGCTGGGGTGGTGGTCTGCGCAGAAGTTCGACAAGAGGGCTCGGATGAGAGCTCTGGTCAAGGGTGCGGTCAACGACTCGAGAACGAGGCTTCTGTTGGATACGGGGGCGAACGTAAGTGTGATTTCGGAGAAGTTTGCGAAGCAGTTGCGGTTGCGTGACATTCAGGGCATGGCCGCTGCATGGAAATCCAGGGTTTCACGAAGGGAACCATGGCGACTGAGAGACGAGCCCTCGTCAAGATAACCCTCGGCTGGGCGCGTGTGTACGAGTTTGAGCTGTGGATCATGGACCATGGCGCTGGGGTGGATGTAGTCCTCGGCACAGACTTTATGATCCCCGCTGGAGTGCGTTTGGACCTGTTTCACGCGACCGCGAGGTTGCCGGATGAGGTCAGCATTCCTCTCATCAAGACTCTGGGCGCGCCAGACGACCGAGGCTTCGGTCCACATGTTAATGGTGGACCATCCGAGGACCTGCCTGTTCAGAGTCGTGAGTATTTGGAGTAACGAGTGCAGCGACGCCCACCACAACCCGATACACATGAAGTGTGGGTACGCCGCACGAATTCACTGCTGCCCACGGTGACGAGGTTTAGGCGGGGCAGAGTCGAGTGGGGGCGGTTGACCAACGTGTCTGACCACCCGACGACGTGTCATGCACACACTCCGGTGCTCCTGTGGGTACCGATTGGCGATCTTCCGCGAAACGATGGCTATGTGCGGCTGACGTCAGCACGATATGAAGACTGGCAGAAGCTTGCCATCGAAGGCAGCCGAGATGAAGTCGCCTTCGCGCGCGAGTGTGAGGCGTATTCGAATTGGCTGGCCACGCAACCCCCGGCAGTAGATCGGCCGACTTACACTCCGCCAACGGGAGTGATGGTTCGACCAGCCGAGGACTCGCCTGATCGGCGACCCCGGCTAAGCTGCGCTGAACAATGGGAACGTGAACTCGTGAAGAGGGAAGAGAGAGCAACTCGCTGCTGACGGCTCACCAGTGGGTGATGATCCAGCGGCGCTCCCTTCTCAACCTACGGAACTTGAACAGGTGCGAACCGAGGCCTCGGCTGGGGCGGCAGCGGAGCCAATTTCCCCAGACAGTGTTGGGGGCTCTGATAAAGCGTCCAGCCTGGCCTCGGACGACATGCTGAGTAATGACGACAATGGTTGTAATGATGATGGATCGGAGCACTCGCGCCAAAGTGAGGACTCGGCTGGAGACGACGACCCGATGACGGTACTGGAGCGCACCTACGTCTCAGTGGCAACTGCGGAAACAGCTGAGGGAGATAGCAGCGACGCGAAGGAGGTTACATCCGAGCATCGAGCGAATGACATTAACCTGGAGGATTACGCTCACGAACTAGCCTTCCTACCCGACCTGACCGAAGCCTCGGTTACTGAGTTGGACTACTCGGCTGGTAACGTGCGGCACCCGGACCTGAGTTGCAGCCGGCAAGACCGAGTGGTGAAGGTGCTCCGGAAGCACGAGAAGATTCTGATCTCCAGCGGCAATGCATTAACTCCGCCAGCCTATGGGGTGGTGTGTGATATCGATGTCCAGGACACGCGCCCATCAAACAGAGGGCTCGGCGGATACCCCTCCGACATCTCAAGAAGCTCTACGAGCTACTCCGAGGGCTGCTGAAGGCGGGGCTGATTGCGTTCTCAAACAGCCCGTGGTCTTCACCGATCGTCATTGTGTTAAAGAAGAATGGAGTCGACATCAGATTGTGCATTGATTACAAGATGGTGAACGCCGTCACCGCAATCATGGAGTATGCGATGCCTCTGGTCGATGACTTGCTTACCGATCTAGAGAAGTATCTGTGGTACTGCTCGCTTGACGCTGCGAGTGGATTCTGGGCTATTATGATGACACAGAGAGCCCGTCAGATCTCGGCGTTCGTGTGCGCGTTGGGCCACTTTGAGTGGCTTCGAATGCCCTTTGGGCTCAAGAATGCACCCATGATCTATCAGAGGATGCTTGACAACGCTCTGTGGGGTTTTGTGCAACCGAAGGGTGGATGGAAACACTATGCGTCGCTGATGGAAGAAGCTGAATCGCGTGATCGGGAAGCAAATCAAGGACAGACCGAGCCGTCGGCCCAACCGACGCCTCGTACTGAGTCTTCGCCGACCAAGTTCGAAGCAGGAAACAGTTCTGGTGGTCCCGGAACGGCGGTGTCTGAACTGATCAACAGCCCTGTCGCCGATATGTTCGCCCATGGAGATCCTGACGAATCCTCGTTAGTGCCCGTATTCGAACGACGGTCTTTCGTCGACGATATCTGTTTCGGGGGCGAGTCGTTCGATGGCTGCTTGGCCACACTGGACCGACTCTTAGCACGGTTCGAAGAGTGCCGTATCAGCGTGAGTTTCACCAAGAGCATCTTCGTGCAACCCAAGGTGGACTTCCTGTCCCACGTGGTGACGCGGCATGGTATCCAAGCAGACCCGAAGAAACTGAAGGCTCTGACCGAGCTCTCGTTTCCGCGGTCCAAGAAGGGAGTGCAAGCATTCCTCGGATCGCTGAACTATTACAGCCGTTTCATCCAGGACTTTGCAGTGTATGGTGCCGCGCTCTATCAGCTCAAAGACGAAGACTTCGGAGACGGGGTGACCTCTCTGCAGCCAGACGAAGCTTCGCCGCGCTACAACAGAAGGTTGCTGACGCACCGATCCTTCGACACTTCGATCGAGACAGAGATGTTCATGTGATGCTTTTCGCAAATGAGTGGGCGCTGAGCACAACGCTCATGCAGGAGCACGACGGAACGATGCATCCAGTCCGATTTTGCGGCCGAGTCCTCAAGGACGCCGAGATGAACTATCACCCAGCGGAGAAGGAGGTCCTGGCCCTGCTACAGTTGTTGAAGGTGTGTTACACACAGCTTGCAGGTCGGACCATCCACGTCTATACGCGGTTTTCGACGCTCGATTGGGTTCACAGGTCGAAGTCTCTGTTCGGACGCGCAACCCAGTTTGCGGTGCTGCTGTCTCCGTGGCACTTGGTGGTCACGCGCGTAAAGGAGAAGGATTGTGCCTTCGCCCAACTCCTCCAGTCGTCGATCACAAGTTTCGTCGACCTTGAGGACTCGTTGGCACCTGTAACCCCACCGACACGTGGCTCACCGAGTGTTCGGATGGACCCTCATTTGCTGTATGCTCGACTACCCCGTGATTACTGTGGCTATGTGCTCTCCTTCGACGGTTCTGCCAAGACTGAGAAGCACGGGGGTTATGGAAGTTGCGCATGGATTCTGTGGAAACTACCGGAATGGACGATAGTGATCGCTGCGAGTGCTTATCTCGAGGCTACGACTGTGAACCTGGCCGAGTACTCGGGCATGAACAATGGTTTGACCGCAGCCTTAGAAACTGGGGCTGACGAGTTGGTGATTGTCGGCGACTCGAGACTCGCAATCCAGCAATCCCTAGGGGTGATCGCATGTCGTAAGGAAACACTGATGGCGCAACTCAATCGACACAAGGAACTGAGATCGAGGTTTCGGTCGGTGAAGTACCTGCATGTCATCCGCGAATTCAACGCCGCAGCAGATTCGTTGGCGAGCAAGACGTTGGAGAAGAAGGTATCGGTGACTGTGGACGACAAGACTCGGACAGAAGAGCTGGCGCGGCTGAACCGCATCCACGAAGTCATCTACGAACCGCCAGCCGAGGCTTCGGCATCAACCGACACTTCGTCAACCGAGAGGTCACGGGAGGTGACCGTGCGTGCCGTAGGCTCAATCCGGGTACTAGACGCATCGGACGCCACTCGTCGCAAGAATTTTTCGATTTCGTGCGGGAACCGCTACATGTATCAGCAGTGACCAGACGACAGGCGAGTGAACGCGAGAGACGAGTCCGTTTTGTAGATGAAGAACAGGCGATGCCTCAAGAAGCCAGTAGTCGTGGCGCTGAGTCCGACCGAAACGACGATACCAGACTCTCGAACCAACCGACGACTGACACTACTGAACCCTCGGACCAGCCGTCGCAACCGAGACCTGACGCGACGGTGGTTCATGAGCCGAACGCTGAAGACATTGATCCCGTGGTGGTGCAACAGGAACGACGCCGACGCATTGGTGCGGCGCAGGATGAAGAACTCCGGTGGGCAAATCTCAAAGCAGTATTGAATGGAGCCGAAGCGAAACTTGGTTATAAAGCCGCACGAGAGGCATGGAAAATGTCCGACAAGTTCGTGCTGAGTGAGGATGGACTTTTGTACTTCCTCGGTTCGAACCGTCGGTTCGGTCGTGATCGGACCGAAGAGTCGACACTACGGTTGGTGATCCCGACGACGATGGTCCAGGAAGTGCTGCAAAGCTGCCATGACTCGCTGGAGGGAGGACACCAAGGTATCGTCCGGACCTACCATCGCGTGAAGGCCGACTACTACTGGATTGGACTGTTCGCCGATGTAGAGCGGCATGTACGCTCGTGCCCAGACTGCAGCTCGAGTAAGAGTCGCCCACAACTTCGAGGATACTCACCCGGGAACATCTTAGCCGAAAGGCCGTTGCAGATTGTCTCGATGGACTTCGTCATCCCGTTGCCGAAGACTCGGCGTGGGACTACGGCATTACTGCTATTCCAGTGCGCTTTCACGGGGTTTGTAATGGGAAAGGCTATGGCCGACACTTCGGCCCTGTGTGTAGCGCAAGCCTTTGAAGAGTGTGTCTACCGACGGTTCGGTGCCCCTACCCTCATTCGACACGACAGAGACCCTCGCTTCATGGGCGAAGTCTTCCAAGCGTTCGCAGAGATGATGCAATCGAGGTCTCGGGCCACTCTGAGCTATCGGCCACAAGCCAACGGTCAGCAGGAGCGCTCGGTTAAGACTGTGATACAGTCCGTCCGAGTGTACGCCGAAGACCCTCTGCAACAGGACTGGGATGAGATTGTGGAAAAACTGATCTTCGCGATCAACAACTCGCAGGACGCCACGCGCAAGGACACACCGTTCTACCTTGTACACGGCTGGGACGCGCGGACAACACTTAGGGCTATGTCTTCGTCACTGAGACGAGGCCACGGTCGGCAAACCGACGCCTTGGCTTGGAGACGAGAGGTCAATCGACAGCAGGAGATCGCACTAGAGATGGCCAAAGAGTATCAAGCGACAGAAAAGGCCAAACGGGCCGAGAAGCACAATGAGACTCTAAGTCGGCGCGAACGAGAGACTATACCGACGTCTGACCGAACCGAACCCTCGGGCGAGGGCTCGGGGGCGACAAGCTCAACCGACGGTTCGTCAGCCGAGGCCTCGAGGTCGCTCTTCAAGCCGGGTGATCGTGTCTGGCTCTACATGGAGCGTGTGAAATCGGGGCTGACGAAGAAGCTGGCACATCGCTGGCACGGCCCCTTCCGAGTCAAGAAGAAAGTGGACGAGTACGCGTACGAGTTGACCTTGCCGAACCGAAGCGGTTACAGGTTTTATCCGGTGGTTCATGTTTCGCGGCTGAAAGCGGTGAATGAGTTCGGCGACCGACCGAAGGCTCGACTTACGGCTGACATCACGGATGAAACGAGACTTGATTTCGATGAAGAGCTGCTACCCGAAGACAGCTTCGAACCCGACCATCTTGCGGGTGAGTATGAGGTTGAAGCCATCTTGGATGACCGAGTGCCACTCTCGACGAGCACTGAGCGATCAGTCAGAGAGTTCAAAGTAAAGTGGGTCGGCTACGATGAGCCTACTTGGGAACCGGCGTCCAACTTATCGTGTGGTGGACTGCTGTACGATTACTTGCGCGCAAAGCGCAGCGACAGCCGATTGCAGATGGTCCAAGTCGCAGACGAGGACTAGACGCAACAGGCACGATGTGATGAACTGCCGGCGGGGCGATGCAGCCCGCCTCAGCAGACGAAGAGAACTACTGCACCAACATTACTGCGTGTTTGCATACTGCATGTATTTTCGAAGTGGATTTCACGAATTGCTCAAGTGGAGAGATGGAGATGTCGTACCAAAAGGTGATTGAATTGAAAGGAAATTAAGCTGGCAGACTGGAGTTACGCTAAACTACGACATGGAACCCGGTACCAGTCTGGGAAGTGGAGAAAGAACGAGGACTTGCACGAAGAGACTTCACGGTTGCGAAGCGGACGCAGCATGAGCGAGGACTCGGAGAGGACCAGAGCCAGAAGGAGGGCTCTGAGGATCCGACGGAGATGCAGTCCCATCCACCGAGCCCTCGCTCCGGTCGTCGCCGCTTGCCGAGTCCGCCGAAGCACCCTCCGAGACAGCCTGAGGAGTCGAAACGCGATCCGAATCAGGGAGACCCGGGCCGTCCGAGCGTTCAGCAATAGACCGAGGCCCGTGGTAGTCCGTGTATTCTCGCACCCACTGAGCCGAGACCTGGCTCCTGTCGAGCGAGGGATCGACCACCACCGCAGACGCCACTTGCTCGAGTGTGAAGCCTCGGGAATGAACAGCATTGCACCCGGGTTGCACGGAGCGAACTTGGTGTTGTACGGGTGCAAGCTAGGCACAGAGATCCAGCCAGTGCGCCAAGGCTCGTGGCCGTCGATCTCCACCAGCGCATCGACCCAGTTGGCCGAAGAGGGCAGCCAAGAGAGCGTCTCGAGAGAGTAGTGCAGAACCGAGGGCTCGAACAACACCTCCGGAGTGTAGCCGAACTTCCCATCAGCATCGGGCAGTAACTGAGCCCACCAGCGCTTGATCTGGATCCGGAGGCGGTCCGACCGAGCGTTGCGCTCGGCCAAGTACTTGAGCCACGCAGCCCGGACAGCCTGGAGCTCGGCCGAGTCCTCGCCGACTCGTCGGCCAAAGTGATTGAGCCATCGCTCGACTGCAGCGGGCGATACCCAGTGGGCTCGCTCGAACAGTGCGAACGACAAGTCGTGGCTCTCGGTGGTACCGACGGCTCGACAGCAGAATTGACGCCAGAGCTTGGTGAGTAGCGCCACGCCGGTTGCACGGATCGAGATCGGGACGTCCGGCATGAACTCGGCGACGTCAAACAGGCATGGCTCCGCCGGAAGACTCTGCACGAATTGCCAGAACGGGTGGCCCGGGTCTGTCCAGTCGCAGAAGGCTGCGATCCCTTCGACCGAGCACTCGACCTGAGCGGATGCTGGGACTGGTGGGGCGGTCCGCACTTCCAGTATTTCACGCCAGCACTCCTCCGCTCCTGGACTTGCGAACGGGGGCGAGATGAGCGCGTCGTCGTAATGTCCGCGGCGAGGTGTCGAATCCCTGCGAGAGGATGACGCGGCTGGGCGAGATGAGGCATCGGCGCGGCGCACTTGAGCTCTCGTCTGGCGGACTGGAACTAAACCCGTTTTACGCCGCGCAGGTTTGACCACCGAGCGACCAGCCGACGCAGCTTGAGCCGCTGAAGGAGATCGGGCAGCCGAACGTTGACGAGAGGACGCTGTAGTCGCCTTGGCCGATACCTCGCCGGAGCTGCGACCTGGCCCGCCGCGAGATGGGACCGACGACGAAGCAACAGCGCGGTCCGAGGCCTCGGGGCCTTGAGTCGAAACCCCTTCAGCAGACCGACGAACCGACGGCTCCTCCAGACCTAAGACGACGTCGTCAGGAGCATTCTCGCTCTCCACCGCAACCTTGGACTGGAGAGACGCCACGGTAGACGCTGAACGTACGGGCCGACCATCCTTGCGGGGCTGGATGACGACCGATGCTTCGTACGGAGAGTCGTAGTTCGGAGCCGGGGGGCCGAATCCATCCTCCTCCTCGCGACCGCCACTTGATGTCGGCGCAGGTGAACCAGAGGGACCAACAGGCGACCCGGGCAAAGACGACGTGGACGCGTCGGACGAATGCGGGGACGGGGGAGCGGCTCGTGAGCAAGGAACCGATGCCTCACCGACGGAAGCTGGCGCAATTGCTGCAGAACTTGACGCGCTCGTCTGCTCGGCCGAGGATGCCGAAGCGACGGTTGGGCTCCGAGGCCGGACCTCAGGAGCGCCTGGCGAGGGCTGAACTTGTGCCACGGACCCTTTCACAGGAGGATTCGACCGTCGACCCAGCCGAGACCTTGACTTCGACGCCGACAGCTTCTTGGGTGCGGCAGGCGAAGCCGCGTCGGCAGGAGGGAGACAGCCGAGCGCCTTCGGCGCTTCAGAGACGGTATCACGGGACCAGAATCGTCCGAATCTTCAGACAGACAGTCGAAATCTCCGAGCACTTCGTCAGGGTCGGAGTCAGGGTCAGTCTGGACCCGAGCCTTGGCCTTAGGAGACGGAGTCGGGATGACAGCCACCGAGTCCTCGCGAGAACGCTTGCCCAGGGAGACGTGGCGGTAGAAAGCTCGAACTCCATAGCCGCGAAATCCCGCAAGAACTCTTGAAGCACAGGAGGCAACAACGAGTCATCACCCAAGTCCAGGTTGGCCAGGACGAAACGCTGCTCGTTCAGGTCCTGAAGATACGCGTGGAACTTCTTCAACGTGTCAGAGTAGCGCGAGAGCCCGTCACGGAAGCTCTGTCGGTCCTTCTTGATGACTGTGTGGAGGCTCGCCAGCGAAGAGTCCCTCTTCGACACCTGCGCCTTCAGATGGTCGATGATCTCGACACTCTGAGCGAGGGCTCGGTTCGCCGTAGCGAGCTGCCGGCTGATGGAGTCCCGCTCGTCGCGCAGCGCCTTGGCGACAGTAGCCAATTCCTCCCGCTCCGACGACGCTTGGACACACAGACGCTCGGTGCGGAGTCGAAGGTCGGTCTCGTCGCGGAGCTTACGCTCGCCGAGAGCCACGACTTCCCCCAGACGATGAACCTCGTTGCGGAGAGCGACAACCTCTTCGTCAGACCGAGGGGACGCAGCGGGACGTCCGGAGAGACCGCTTGGACGACGTCAGCGAGACCTCGGGCTTCTGCTAAGTCGCGGTCGAGGTCGTAATCGACTCGGAGCGGTGGAAAGCGGACGAGACCCACCATGAGCTGACCGAGGCTTGCCAGTTGGTGGTCCAAGTGCTCTTCCAGACGCGACTCGGAGCGGAGGACGGTGTTGGTGACGCTCGCGTCAATCAAATCTTCGACAGCGGCCGTGAGCGGCCATGAAACCAGCCCAGACGAGGGCTCGGTTGAGCTGCCAGCGCCTTGAGTCGGGGCCCGGGTTGACTTGGACCACGAGCAGCGGAGGCAGCTGGCCGACAAAATCTCGCTGGGCCAGACTCAGGGTCGACTGAACCATCCGACCTCACGCTCGACGGAGACGACGGTGGGGACGGAGCGAGTCCCGTAGAGTGGGCATTCTCGACCGAGTCCTGGTGCCCAACCGACGCCCCGTCAACACCAGTTGCGACGGGAGTTGGCGACGGAGGAGCACTAGGAACGCCGGGCGCTACAGCAGCCGCAGACGTGACTCGAGACACCCCGCTTGCCGAAGCAGAGGCGGGAGTTGGTGTCGCCGAGTCCTCGGGAGAAGAGGCCGAGTCTTCATGGAGAGGAGCGGAAGAGTCAGCTCCTACGGCAGAAGAACGAGGTATGGCCTGAGGCTGCACACAGCGAAGAGCGCAAGGTGGAGAGAGGACAAAGGTTAACGATGAACGCCAGGGCCACATGACAAGCGAGGACAGCACCGAGGGTTCGAGCTTACCGAGGGTCGAGAACAACGGCGCGAAGAGCGGCAGCTTGCGCCTCCTCTAAAGCACTCGGCGCGCGCGGCATGGCAGTGGAGACGATGTGCACCACGGCACTCTCCAGTTCGGCTGGGTCGGGCCGCGGTGAGGGCTGCTGTGAGATCGAGAAATGACCGGAGAGCTTGCGCCGAGGCCTAACGGTCTTGAACTTCCGGGTGAGAGCCGGCCGAACCCTCTGATTGGTTACTCACATTTACCGCATTAGAGTGACGGATGGATGGCCGTTTAGTGACGAGGCGCGGTGGGCCATAATAAATCCCCACCGAGCCCTCCAAGTAGTCATAGTGGGTACAAGATTTGCCTCTCATTAGGAATTCGGATCTAGCCGAGGAGTCGTCGAGTCGTCGGATCAGCTCGAAGGCTCGGTCGACACTAAACTTTTGTATAGACGATAGGGATTAGCGATAGGGAAGGCCTCACAGCCTCTAATCACTAAATCAGAGCAGAAATTCCCCCCGAAGCCAAACAAGGGTCAAGTCCGTCTACGGTAAGTCTTCGCTTAGCTGTAGAGTCTGGATACGCTCGGCCGACACGGGGTATGTCTGCCGGTGAGCATAAGGTACATTGACCGAGTGTTCATCCCTGGAAAGGCCAAGAGTGAGTAGTGGCCGAGTGTTGGAGGTATTAGAGACCTCCCTGTACGTTTGTACGCTTGTCTGGGTGTGTGGCAAGGCCCCCCAGTATATTTGACTTCCAGCCGAGACTTCGTCTCGGCGCCCCTGTCCGAGGCCTCGATTGGCCTGGTACCCTTCCTTCTGAGGGACCACAGTGGGTTACGCGTGAAAGAGCGTGTGTACATTGCATCCTAGCCGTTGCTCGTGGCTAAGGGTGCTCTTATATTTGATTTACGGGCTCTACCTACCTGACCGACGACTCGCATAAGGCACATTCCAGCCCGGTGCAAGGGATCGGATCTGGTCTTCAGATTTTATCCCAACAATAAGCGCCGACCTTTTAGGAGGGAAGCGTGTTGTTGGTAGGGGCTCGTCCCAAAGGCCTTGGCTAGAGGGACGAGAACTCGTTAAATCGTGTTTTCCTACACGACATTCAGTTACAGTGGTGACCACGCCGACTACAAAGTGTATCCAAATACGTGTGCATGCGCAGTAGACCATGTAGTTTACTCGAGCATGCTACTGCATGTAGATT
Source organism: Phytophthora melonis (assembly GCA_024211575.1). Taxonomy (NCBI): domain Eukaryota; phylum Oomycota; class Peronosporomycetes; order Peronosporales; family Peronosporaceae; genus Phytophthora; species Phytophthora melonis. The sequence continues at coordinate 1,165,772 of JAMXKT010000076.1, read as the reverse complement.
ATGAAACGAAAACTGCATGTACTGTTGCTTGTGCTAACGCTTTAAATGCAGAACGGTCATGTCACCGCTTTGTGTCACTATGATGCCGCTGCAGTAGAGAAATTGACTGAGATTGGAGTGATAATACCAGGAAGCTGTGCGTCTCCTCAAGGGCTCAGCAAAATTCAATAGGGTAGTGATGGATATTTCTGTCTGCTCATAATGTTGAGGGATATTGCTTCAGTGATGTTTCTATCGCGTTGACAAGACCAAAGCGCTGAAGTGACGATACAAATAAACTATAGTTATTTATTCTGCGTAGTACATGTCTACATCTGTCATTCTATCTATTCGTTAGCTGGAGCTTAAATAACATTGATATGGCAGCAATAAGGAAAATGTCCATACCAACCACACACTTTATACGGAGTGGCCTTGGTTTTTTTACTGGGTTCCCATTCAGAGAAGTGATAGACCGTAGTGTTGAAGATGCCTAAAAACGTGGTTCAAATCTTGAGTCCAACAGCCTGTTTTCAACCGCTGCGCTTGTACAAAACACCCAGTGTACTGTTGCAACAGTGCCTTCCAGCTTGGAAGACACTCAGCCTGCATATACCACTTCGTTCTTACTACAGGAATCACGACGCTTTCTAACCGTGCGTACTTATCCGTGTACTGGTTTGCTCTACACGCGAACTTACCAAACTTTAGTTTTAATGTACTGAGGTAGTACTACAGCGGGTAATTATTTCGCTTTCGGGGAAAACTCAGTACATATGTGAGAGAAGAGAAGTCTATTTAACCTTAGTTATAAGTCTCCTGGTATAGTTTGAATCGTTTGAGCATCACCGGCTCGTTGGTCCGGCGGGGTGGAAGCGGGCTCTCTTGGCCCAGTTCCACTTTCATGTTCGCAAAGCAGTCGATGCAGAGCTGTAGTTCCAGTCCCTGTGTTCGTGTGTGCGCCCTGTTGCGTTCTCGTTTGGCCACAGCGCGAGGCAGCTTGACCACATGTGCTCAAGCTGCTGCTGAGGCGCCCATATAGCCCTTTCGTGAACTACCTGGTTGCGCACCTGCCAGAGACTGGCTATTCCGATGCTACAAAAAGCCCACCAAATCCGGCCCAAGGCTGCTTCATATTCCACAGTCCACTGCCCATAGAGATGAAGGACTTGCTCTTGGAGACGGCTGCCGACTGGCGGTCGAGTTCGAGACGATAGGAAGTCTTTGTAGGCTGCAACCCGATCGTCTGTAACTTCCTGGCCCAACCAATGAGTCAGTAACTTTTTCCAGAATGCTTGGGCTCTTGAGCAGTCCCACACGATATGTGTGAGCGTTGCCTTTCCTTCTGGGCAGCGCGTATCCAGCGGACATCTCTGCTCCTCCTGCCGCCCCGCGTAGTGGAGATTGAGCTGCTGTGCTGCAAGCCGATAGTTCATCCACACCTGATAGTCGGTTATCAGATTGCAATGGGCCCAGAGTTGCCGAGGAGTTTGACTCTGCAGTCCTCGGACCCATGTATCGTTCTGCCCCATAGTTCTCCACTTTTCCAGTACAGACAGTTTGCTCCGGTATTTACGTCCTTGGAATCGCCGCTTGATCTGCTGCTTGAGTTTCCAAACAAGGGACTTATTGCGTGTGGTTTTGGGCACTGCCCAGGGGAAGGCATGGATGAGTGGGTTTGCCAGAAACACAACCCCTCCTGAGTTTTCTCGCAGTTTCTTCACATCCGCAGCCGCGCTTTCCTGATCGACAACCTCCCATACAAGCCCATCAGCCTGTTGTTGCAGAGTAGCCTACTTCACAGTCCTTTGCCGTCCCTTGGATGGTGTGGCTGTCGCTTAGCTCCCATAGGTAGTCGTGGTTGAGTACTGGCGGACGTCTTAGCTGCAGCGGTGGGGGATGTCCGAGTACACCACCAATGTTTAACCGTGGAGAGTTGAGTAGGATCGCAATAAGCCAGCGCTGTAGCTTCACAATAGTATGGCCCCGTTCGAATCCGGCCGTTGTCGGTACTCGCGCAGTATATAGCGTTGCCGTGGTTCGAGTAATTTCAAAGACTTCAATTCGCGTGGCTTGGATACGCTCGTACTTACGTCGGGTCAACGTGGAGGCATTGCTATCGGGAAGCCAAGGATTGTCTGCCCACGTAAACCTGCCCCAGAATGCAGCGATTTCTACCGGAATGTCGCTAGGCAGTGGAATATTCCTCAGGTCCACCCTCACCGCTCAGTACATATGTACTGTGGTATGGAAATTCCTCGTTCACTGGTTCCAACGCCCGCCGATTAGGCGGGGCTGGTCTGCGCGAGCGAGCGTAGCGAGCGCTGCAACCCGATATATTTTTTCCAGACACCGCGCCCGCGCCTGGCCGAGTCGAGGACTTCGACTAAGGGGTGGGGCAGGGCGCGTAGCGACCCCGGGGCTCTCGTCTGCGGACTTCAACATGAAAATGGGCGGTTCCTGAAAACTCAATTCCCATTTTGGTCGTACCAAATCATGCATAAAAAATCCGAGGGCAGCTGCGCTTTCGTATCAAATTGCCCCGAGGAGGGAAATCTGTACGGGGTGGTTGCCACCCCCGACAGATTGGTACGACGTACTATTTTACAGCCACACATCGTGATATCAAGCCCAAGCACTACATGGAGCCCCCTGCGGAAACACCCACCTCGCTAGATCAAGCTCAGGCGGCAACTAGCGGCTCCCAAGTGCTACTCGCGCAGTTCACGCCCTCCTCGTCATTGATGGCCGCACCACCCTCCACTCTACTGTCGACTGTGGATACACAAGATCACCACGAAGAAGTATCCAACAGCGTTAATGTGCCTCTGGCGCAGTTGGCACCTTCAATGACGCCGCCGTCCCAGCGCCCATGTTCTGCAGGCACAGCACCACAGTCAACTGCGGTTTTACCAAGCACAGAGACGTCTTTATCGTCTGCAATCCCACCGCACGAGGCACAGCCCGGACGGACTGCACCACGAGCGCGGCGCAGAAGTAATGTTGGACGGGCTGCCCGCGGAAGTGGCTTTACTAGGGTCGAGGTGGAGGGCCTCCTTGATCTGCTCCAAGCCCTGAAGCCAATTGGGCGAGACGAGTGGGAGACGGTGGCCCGCCGCCACAACATCAGCTTTCCAGGGGTTAACCGCACGGTTGACAGCTTACGTCGCAAGTTCGCCAAGCTGTACAAGAAGCATATGGGCTCTGGGGACCCAAATATCCCCCCAGAGGTTGCTCGCGCCATCCGCATCGCAAATGCGATCACTCAGCGAGCTGACGTGGCGGATGGAGACCGTATTGAAGAAGATGCAGACCTTATCTTTGCGGAAGAAGCTTCAGAAGAAGAGGATGGAGGTGCCGACAATGATGTTGCTCATATTGCGCGCCCACTAGTTCTGCCTCGCCAAACCCGCGAACCCAACGGAGGAGATGGCGAAGATATCCTTGCGCTGGCGCGCCTAATGATGGTGCAAGAGCAACGCCAGCGAGAGGCAGATCGCGAGCTGCAGCAGCGCTGGCGTGAGGAGGACCGTCGACTACGAGAGGAGGAGCGCCGTCAACGCGAACAGGACCGGGCAGACGACCGAGAGAGAAGCAACCGACTTTTTGAGCTGCTCGCGACGGTGTTGGTGGGCATCACCAAAGCAACTCAAGCGAACAAGGGAACGAACTAGCAATGTTAAATCTGTGTCAGTGGATTCTGCTGTAAGCTAGGTATGTACACAGAATTCAACTGGTTAATTCCTACTAGCCTAGCACGAAGGTTGAAGAGTAGAACACAAGTTTCCAGCATTAGCCGTCGCTCGCCGCGCTCCTCATACTCTATTCGGTCCTTGAGTCGAGGGAATGAGCTTTGAAAGGCCCGCATTCCCCACTCCGCGGCTTGGCGGGCGGACGTTGCTTGACGTAGCCTCTCCACATCTCCCGCAGTAGCTGCTGCACCTAGATAATCTTGACTCGACTTGATTAGGAAACCGTAATCGCCAGCAGCAAAAGCCGAATCGACCACGCACTTCGCGCCATAAAGCTCATATATAGCTTGCAGTTTCTGATAAACCCCTCGATTTGGGAATCATGCAGCGATCCAGGTGCGTTCAATGCGCATGCAGCAATGGTGCCGTCGGGTACAAACACGAACACGTTTCCCACGTAATGGTCGTGCTTCCACCCATTGTAAAAAAATGTTTTGGATGACGCTGTTCCCGCTTTGTTATAAGTAGAGCTTTAGACCATCCGCAACAGCGAACACGTCGTTCAACCGAGGGTGTCGACGATGAATTGCACGCTGGTACGCTTGAACATCTCTGTAGGTGGGCATCGTCACTGCGGCAAGAGAGCTCCTTGATAGAACCCTCAGTAGAATTCTCCTTCCGAAGCGGATAAACAGCGAGCATACCGTGGCCGTGACCCCAAAGATGATACACAGAGAGAACTCGCCACCACGAGTACGGCTCCACGCCAACACCAGAGCCAAACACTGTGTGGCGCTCAGCAAACGCGGCCGACCGCGGGAATGGTCACGGACGCGTTGGAGAGCCGCACCAGGTGGTCCGTACGGCGTGAAGTCTGCGTAAGGCTGCTCAAACAGCTCGAGAACATGGCGGAACGCTCTATGGTCCAGTCCAGTCAGCGTGATGAGCGCTGAGTCGTCTCCGGAATCGAAAAGCACCGTGAATCCCGACATGTTGGGCCATTGAAGGGCGGGTCGGCTCACTCGACGGTCACGTCGGCGCCGCTGGTGTCGACTGATCCTCGAGCGAAACGATTGTTCGCGGCGAGAAGCTTGGCGGCGGCGCTGAATAGCAGCAAGGAGAAGGATGGGCGTGGAAGTCATGGTAGTGCGAGTTCAGGATTTGTTCTGACCAAACTGTGTTTTCAGGATGCAAAAAGTAATACGACCAAAAATTCAGCCTCGTTTTTGCCCTTCGATTTGGTACGACCAAATTGAGTTTTCAGGAACCGCCCAATATGCCCAATTTATGAAAATGGCCTTGCTTGGAAATGGCCCTCCTTAGACTCTCCCGAAATACGGTAATCGTGTCCTAGGATCGTGGTGCACTACGGTGTAAAATCTGTAGAGTCTGCCATTACCGCGAAGCTCAAGTCTGCAGACGATCTGGTCGTGCACCACCAACGAGGCCCCAGAGCCGCGGTAGACCAGGCGCCCGCGTACGAAACGCAGCAAACTCAAATCGCACAGACTGTATCACATCAAAATAAAGTGATCCGGATTTGAAATACCGTACATGCACTGTTGTGCTGGTCGCGCCGGCACCTCACTCCCTCACTTTGCATTTCTCCTCCGACAACTCTAAGCCGTGACTGCTACCCGTGGTGCTATACCAGTCATGCGTCTGAGTCTCGTACTGCTGGCAGTTGCCGCCACTCTCCTGTCAAGCTGCAATGCCTTCGATGGTGTGAACAACGGCAACAGACTTTTGCGCACTCAAGAGACCACCAACACGGCAAACGCCAATGGACTTACCGCTAACGACGAGGAGAGGGCGTGGGGCTTGAAGACCCTTATCCAGAGCTTGTCCAAGCTCAAGACGAACAAAGTTGCCAAGGTGAACGACTTCGCCAAGGCGGACCTCGACCGGATGCTGACAGACGTCGCGTTCAAGCGCGAGATGTTCGAGAGGTGGAACCAGTACAGCACGGAGAAGATCCTCGCGGCGCTGGACCTGAGCAAGAGGAAGAACCTTCCGTACGCGTCGATGCTGCAGGAGTTCTTGAACACGTATAGACTCAGGGAGGGGGCAAAGGCCCTTCGCGCTGGTAACTAGTAGTAGTGTAGTAGGTAAAAATGATAGCGACGCGTTTAGTGATAATTAGGCGCTGTATTCCTTCTGTTGCAGCGGGTGCTTCTGGTGCTTACATAAAATAATAGCGGGCTCAGAGGCACGGCTTCGTTTGCCGCTCGCTATTCTCCTCGGTGCTCGGAAGGCGACGTATTTGTGGGGTTGCTTGCCATCACCCCCCAAGGACTCGCTCTTCTGGCCGCGGGAACACTTGGTAGGTACGGCAGACCCGGAATCTATGCTGGGCTGCCGTCAAGGGGTACTAGGACTGGGGACTAACTCACTCATAACTCGACGCTTTGCATGTGGCGGAACTCCTTGGCGTACTGCGGCTGGTGCGCGGACGACGGCGTGTTGGACTGGGGCTTGTGCATGGACGACGACAAGCTGGGCGTGGACTGCTCCTTGATCTTCTGCTCGTTCTGCTGCATCTGCAAGCCAGTGGTGTACGACTGCGACAGGAGATCCACGAGTTGGTCGTGGAGCTGGCCGGTCTGGGAGCTGGCGAGCTGCGCGCGCTCCTGGGTGCGCGTCCAGAGGTCCTCGAGCAAGGCGCTGACCTGCTCGGCCAGGTCCTTGAGCTGGGAGCGCTGTCGTGAGGGCACCGAGCTGCGCGGCTTCGAGTCCGCGACAATGAGAGCGCCCAGCACGATGCCATCGCGCGCGCGGAACGGCACGCCCATGACGAAGCGCACGTTGGGCGCCTCCGTCACGAATAAATTAGTGGACAGCATGTCGTCTTGAAGCGCGTTCATCACCGTCACCACCTCGAAATCGTCGTCATCGTCATCGCTCACATCCAGAGGCTTTCGAGCGGGGAAGCGCCGCATGATCTCCGCTGTGAGCGAGTGCGAAATGGGGATCTCGCTCATGTCGCGCGTAGCAGCCACACCGAAGCTCGACTTGATGAACTCGCGCCGCGCGTCCACGAAACTGATGGTGGCCACCGAGCAGCTCGTGTGCTGGGCCGCCTGCTTGGCCACGAGGTCGTAAATGTGCTCCTTGCCCGAGTCCATGATGCCGTACTCGGCGAGTCGGGCCGCGCGCTCCTCGTCCAGAGACGCGCCCACACGAGACCTGGCCAGCACCATATCCGTGTGAATCTCCTCCACGACTTCCTCGTCGAAGTCCTCGTCGCCCTCCTCCAGCTCGTCCAGCCCCTGGTAGTCCTGCAGATTCAGATCCTGCAGCTTAAAGTCGAGTCCGACGTTCGAGTCGTGGAACTCCATGCCGTCGTCCTCGTCGGCCTCGTCCAGCTCGCGCAGGTCAAAGTCGCAAATGTCCTCCTCGTCCTCTTCTCCATCTTCATCTTCCTCTTCACCGATGCCACCGAGGTCCTCACGGTCCGAATCAGCGTCGGCTTCCGAGTCGTGGAAGTCGAAGGTCGTGAAGCGGCCTCCAGCTGCAGGCAGGCCGCCCTTGAGCGACAAGTCGAACTCCGAGTCGTGGAAGTCCATGAGCGAGAGCTCCGAGAACCGCTTGTAGAACTGGTCGCTCTGCATCACGACGCTGCTGGGAGAAGACGGCGACGACGAGCACACGGAATCCACTTCGGTCGCCTCAATCGAGTCGATGTCGACAGCGAGCGCAGGCTCCTGGTCGACTTCGGGCTCCTTCTCCACTTCGCGTGACACCTCTCGGGCGGTCTCCACCACCTTCTCCGAGTCTCTGTCTTCCAGTCCTTCAACGTCGTTGCCCTCCACATCGTTTTCACTCTCATAGTCGAAGCGGCTGCCGCGGGAGCTGCTCATGGTCGTGGCATTGCTCGCGTTGCTCTGCTTGTAAAAGCTGCCGCCCAAACTGCTGCCACTGATGCTCAGGGTCTTGGAGCTGCCGCTCTTGCCGAACGCTCCCAGGCCGCGACTGCTGTTGAAGCTGCTCACCGTGCTGCCAGACATGCTCGACAGTGTCCGGTCGCCTCCACCTGTTGACGCATGAGACGACAGCAGCCCCCGCGAGTCGTAAAAGTCCGAGCTGTCACCGCTACTTGAGTTCGTCGAAGGGGGTCTGTTGTACTCGTCGTCCTCCTCTGGGCCGCGCGCTGGCGCGTGGCCACTGCCCAGTCGCCGCCTGAGCGCATTGATGCCGCCCACGGGCGTCTTCGGTGGCTGCGCTGCTCCTGACTCTGGGTCCCGCGCCCTCTACTGAGCCTCTGGTTGTCATCCACTCCGTGCTGGCAGTTGACACAGATGCGGAACGGACACTTGCCGGCCTTGCCCAGCTTGATCTGGTGGATCTCCGAGCACTTGGAGCACGCGACGTCACCACACAGGCGGCAGTGGTGCTTCCGCCTCGACATGGAGAACTTGCCCTGGCACACGCAGCAGCTCTTGCGGGACTTGACCCAGTTCTCGGACGTCAGGTAGGGCGACTCGCGTAGCCGCATGACCAGCAGCGCCGTGTCCAGCTGCTGGAAGGCGGTGAGGTACGCCAGCATGTTCTGCCGCCGCGCCGACGTGACGCCGTTGGCGTCGTAGCAGCTGAACTTGATGAGCACTTCCAGCACGTTGTCGCCCGCGACGGACGACGCGACGGGGTACACGACAATGCCCGAGAACTGCACGAGCGCGCGCGTCGTGAGCGCGAAGTTGGCCTGCTGAGACGACGACGACGACTTGGACGACGAGGCCGAAGTACCGGACGACGTCACGATGGGCTTGCAGTATCTCGTGACGGCCGGGTCCTCGATCGAGTGGTGCGAGATGATACCGACCCGCTGGTCCTCGAAGTCCTGCGCCTGGTTGTGGGCCATGGGGCCTCGGATGTGCGCGCGGCGGATGGTGGCATACTCGGCCAGGCAGAGCGTGAGCCCCTCCTCCTGCGCGCTCTCGGTGCCGTTGCGGTTCTTGCTGCTCTGCAGACGCGCGGCCTGACGATCTCGGTGGCGGTTCTTGCCGCCGAACTTGAGCGCATTAGCGGACGCGCCGCCGTTGAGCGACGCGCCCGAGTTGGAGCGTGCCGTGCGGCCCTTGATAGACACGTACTTGACCGCGTACTGCTCCGTCTCGGCGCCGCTCTGCGACGAGCGCGAGCTGGAGCTCACAGACGACGACGTGGACGAGCTGCGGCCCACGCGGCCGCTGGGCAGGCTGCCGAAGCTGGTAAACACGTCGGCCAGCTGCACGCGCTCCTCGAACAGCGCCGCCTGCACGTTCTGGAACGTGTCGCGCTTGGGGGACGCCAGCAGCCGCATGAAGTCGTCCAGCGACGCGCGCACGCGCGTGGTGGCCAGCATCGTGTGCATGTTGTGCGGCAGCTGCGCCGGGTCGGCGGGCGTCATGCTGGACACGCGCTCCACGGCGTCCGCGCGCAGCTCGTACACGCGGACCTGGCCGCGCGCCGTGACGAACTGCCACTTGTCGGCGTCGGCCACGGCGTCCACCAGCAGCGCGGCGGCATTGGCGCGCGCGTCCAGCAGCAGCGCGTCCTGCTGCGCGTCGCTGAAGTGCAGATACGCGTCGGGTGTGACGCTGTCCGTGGTGTTGGTCGTGGCGGCGCTGAAGTTGGAGCGCCCGCTGCTGGCGGCCCAGTGCTGCATGCCGCCGTCCTGCTGGGCCGCGACCGGCGTCTGCACGGCGGAGGACACGGCGGACGGCGTGTCGCTCGGGCGCGACGTGGTGGACGACGCCTTGTGCTGCCGGTGCCGCGGCCGGTATAACGAGCCGTAGTTCACCATGGGCGGATCCACTCAGTGGACGCAATAGAACCTGTCAAAACTTGTCTTCCTTCTTGGCCTTGATCTGCCGTAGCCTGCCTTGGCCTGTGTTGCTGCGGCGAGCCGCTAGCCGCTGCCTCCTTCCTGCGCGTACGCGTGTACTCTCCTCGGGGGCGGAAAGTAGGGGGACCTCGACCGCCTGCGCTCGAGTCGGACTGTGAGTGCCAGCAGGACGGCGGCAAGGGGAGAGGCCCTATGTTGCATGGTTGGAGTTTGACTTGTCCTTAGTATATGGGAAAGGCTAGCCAGCGGTGATAGGGGCCCGCGTTAGCAACGGGCCAAGAGACCCGGAAATGGGTCTCATTTTCGCCGAAAATGGGCTCCTCGTTGCACGAAACCAATAAAAAATACGTGTACGAGTCCTGATGTCACGTTCAAAGCCAACATCGAGACGACAACAACACTAACCGTAGACTCGTTAAATCATGCCCATGATGACCACTACAATAAGCGTTCCAAGTTGATATGTGTCCTTAATCGAGTTGAGCTAGGTTTTTGATTTTAAATATTTACATTATAATAAAATAGCGTGGGTTCAAGCTGGGCCTCTGAGATCGCAGCTGCAGCGATCTCACGAGTATCTTCCGGTTGGAGGGTTAGTACATGTACAGAGGTTTACTGTACGTTGGTGCTTCATATCTACTCAAAAAAAAATCGTCTCGGACCTGGTCATTGGTAGTTATAATTTGGAAAACAAACTATCCAGCCCATAATGTTGTGTACTATGCGTTATTTATTGTACAGGCTCAAGGCCGAGTTCTCTCATCTCGTCTTTCGAGACGGACGGACTCATATACTTTATTTAGGACTAATATCATTCGAACTTGTTGTCTGCTGGACATCTCGGGGTGCAAGACTAATATCATTCGAACTTGTTGGCTGCTGGACATCTCGGGGTGCCAGCGAGCGAGCCCTCTGATCATACCAGGAGCGCAATTTTCTCTCAATGCGTAGGGGGTCCTTGGTAGCGCAGATTGTAGAGTGAGGCCTGAGCAACCGGAGCAGCGTTCGCGGTGTCGCCTCGGAAATTTGGGTCCATTTTGGGGTGATTGCTTACTGACGAGATGTGCCCAAAACGGCGAGAGCTGTGCACAAGAGTTACAATGCGGCGAGGTGCTGTCTTATGTTTGAGGGTAAGTTATGGCTCTGACGGCGCTGAGGGCCGCGTACAGTTCCGGTACTGTACGTGTAGCCGGCCTCCCCAACGCGTCGACCTTCGCTCTCTCTGTCTTGGTCGTGACTCGCGCGTGGGCTCGCAGGCTTACGGAGATGCCTCGACTCGAGAGGCTCTACGACGGGACTCCCGCCTCCGCCTTGAAGAGCCCCATGCCGTGGATCGGGGTTCCGTATACATGTACACATTGTCGTGCACACCATCGGACGGCGCCGCCCGCGTCGCTCCTAGCGAAAGGCCTTTTATCGTTGAGGCGAGCATGAGGCTATCGGCGCGCGGTGATCGCGGCTGCAATGAAGAGTGTTGAGAGCCAACAGGTCGAGGCGGCAGCATGCTGAAGCGAACCGCGGCGTTGAAGTGCACCTTGCTACTGGAGGACCGCGGTCGGTCCCACCACGTGCAGATGAGACTTGCGCAATGCAGACGAGAACGGGACTCGCGATGGGCCGAGCGAGGGCGGACCACCCGCACGATTGTCGCTTCAAGGCGTCGTCGCGCACGTTTTGGTCGCTTTTGGTCGGGCGTTCGCAAGCATGCACGCAAGTCGATCGTCAGCAGAATCGCCAAAATTCTCTACGCTCACGACGCCGACATCAGCAGCCGTGGACTGAGTGAGATGCAGCTCGGGATCACTACGAGCTCCGACCCGGCAAATCCAATGAAAGCGCGGCCCACCCTCGAGGCAACTTTGGCACCTTTGTCGACAGCATCAGCTCAGCAGCTCAACAGACTGTTGCTGGCAACCGAACAACAACAACAACAACAACAACAACAACAACAACAACAACAACAACAACAACAACAACAACAACAACAACAACAACACTTGCAGCGTGACTCCCCCCAGGCGTGGAGTCCCAGAGAAGCAGTGCAATCGGACACGCACCATCTCAAGAGAGACGGGGTGGACAGAAGATCGAAGAACGCTACACACAGTTCAGACGACCTTCCGACGACATTCAGCAAGTTGAAGTTGACTTCAACTTGGTCATGTTCACACCAATGTGAAAAAGGTGAGTTGAGTTGCGATGTCCCATTTAACCGTGGCACCGTAGGCTGAAGGCCAGCATGGGGGCTCGTCTCCATGTTTTGTCATTTCTAAGCCGCCACCGCCAGATTCCAGACCTGGATCGTATTCTTGGGGGCAAATCCGTCGGCATTAATTATGGTAAATGTGTTGAGTTGAACAGATCAACTCTCGCTGCGTCCTATTCTAAGACGAGGAGGTCGCAGCGAACGAGAAATGCGGACAGGGCTCGTGCTCGGGCTGGACGGCGCGGGCAAGACGCTGCTGCTGCGGCAGCTCACGGCGCAGGTCGTGCGCAAGCAGAAGACGGTGCTGGAGCGCCTCCTGGCCTTCGCAACTCGCCCCTGCGCCGGAGGCGGCAGCAGCAGCAGCAACAACGACGAAGATGGGGTTTCGGCGCGAAGGACGGAGACTACGCCGTGGACGCCAACACGCAGCCGAGCGTGGGAGTCGAGCACTGGACGCTGCCGCTTGATGGAGGGAGGATCTGCACACTGCGCGAGGTGGGCGGCCAGTTGCTGCCCATGTGGCCGTCCTACTTCGAGTCCTGCCACTTCTGGCTCTTCCTGATCGACGCCAGCAACCCCACGCAGCTAGCCGCCGCCGCGGTCGAGTTCTTCTCCGTGCTCAGTGTGGAGGAAATGCGGCGCAAACCCAAACTGCTGCTGGTCAACCAAATCGACGCTGGGTTTATCGTGGACGACAACATTCTGCGCACCTACCTGTGCTTGGACCGCCTAATGGTTGAGCCCGACTGCGGCCCAGTGCAGATCATCAAGACCAGCGCGCTGACGGGGGAGAACGTGGAGCAGGTCCTCAAATGGCTCAGTCAGACCGTCGGCACTAGCGTCTTCTCCGGCAACAACACGGGTATCGCACTCACGGGACTCAGCGGTCGCTATCGCACGGTAGGTAGACAGAACTCGGGCAGCGATATGCGTGTGCATCCTGTAGCTGATTAGGACAGACCGACGGTAGATCAAGAGAACGCATTCGATTTGTTGTTGGTTGATGCCTAGTTCCTCTCGCCTTCGTGGCAGTAGGGGTATTCGTCAGCGAGAGTGGCGTTCGCAGCCATGTTGGTTGCAGCGGCCTGGAAGAAGCGGAAGTGCTCCAGATCGCGACTGATGTTGCCCATGGCGATGGCCGCGCAGTAAATGCCTAGCACCAGGCTGCTGATGATCGTCAAGTGGCACACGAAGCGGTCGCATTTGCCTCGGAGCGTGTTCGTAGCGATCGGGTGCACGCGCAGGTAGCACAGGCATGGCATGATCATGCACGAGACCGTCACTGTCGTAGCCCCGATGAAACTCAAGATATCCATGAAAGACGCTTGGAACATGATCGCGAGGAAGGCCTGCAGCCACACCGTGATCGTACGGATCAAGCCGCTGCAGAGGCGATCAGAGGCGGTGTACGCCTCGCTTGTGTACGTATGGTCACCATTATCACTCGGAGGCGGCGACGTCGCTTGGAAGTACGGAGTGTTACCGCCATACAGGAAACCCTCCTCTTCTTCGATAGTAGGAATGGTGGGAACTCTAGGTGAGCCAAGAGTGCCGACAGCGCCGGTATTCGCGAGAATGGGCTTGCTTGGTCCAGACCCAGAGGCAGCTTTAGCGGCTCGTAGACTCAGCGTCTTTTGGAGGACCTCGTGGTCGGCGTCCTTGCCGAGTTTGTAGCGCTCCTTGTCGAACAGCGTGGGGTTCAACAGCAGGGGAAAAGCGATCGTGATGTGGAGCAGCATCAGTGCCGAAGCAAGTTTCCGCGCCGAACTGTCTTCCGGTAGTTGATCCAGCAGCGTAGCCGGCGCCGTGCAGCCAAACTGGTAGTACGTCACGACACCGATGAGCATGTAAATGGACGTGATGAAGAGTAGCGTCAGCGACACCAAGTTCGCTAGCCGGGCCGGGTCCGTGTGCTGCCGTTGGATGGGCGGGATGATAATGGCCGTGCCCGTGGCGAACATGATGGTGCCAAAAGTCTGCACAGCGTTGTCCGTCTGGATCTGCGTCTCCCGCGGCGAAGGAGGGATGTTCTGAAGGCTGTAGCCGATGCAGATTGCATCAGCGAGCACCGCCGCTATTCCGCCCATATAGGCCAGTGGTGCGGCGGCTTTCAGCGTCGGGATCAGAATTACAGGCAATACACCGATACTCATGACGATGATCCAGTGTGTGGGGCTCCACTCTTCCCCTACAACAGTGCCTTCGAACAGACATGGCAGCAGGACGGTGCCGCCTAGAATGAGGAATGCAATGGGGCTCAGAAAGCAGGCCCCCACTCGGACAGCAGCACCACGCGGCGTCCAGACTCCCCGAAGGCGAAGAAGCCGAGGTCGCTGAAGGTCCGCACGTTCACAGGCGCGACCATGAGCGACTTACTCACGGCGACACTGTATCGGCCACACACACACAGCAGCGACAGTGATGTTATATGTTTCTATGGGTGTAGTAGATATCTCGTAGATTTCATTAAGCGAACCTTGCGTGGAGGTTGCAGGACGAGATGAAGTAGACGGCCATGGCGGCCAGGACGGGCCCCGCAGCCGCGAAGATGGAGCCGAAGCTCATGGAGCCCACACCGAAGGTGGCGCAGAACAGCAGCGCCACGCACAGCACGTCGTCGCTGCCCGACATGGTCCTGGTGGCCGAGGTACTGAGCGGCTCCGATGACATTGAGATCAGGATCGCAACCTTTCGGGATCTCGACACGAGTGTGTGTACCACATCGATTCCGTACCGTAGGAGCGTTTGACGACGAGTGTCGGCCGCGAGTCGAGGTCCTGGACTCGAAGTCCTGGACTCGAGGATCGGACGGACATCCTCGAGGGCTCGTGACCGTCATGGTTTCTTAGCAGCTTGTCACTATTATAGTCACAGCTGGCTGTTGCGGTGACATGGTTTACAGCTAGACGAAAGCTCCGCCTGAGCTGTAAACTTTGGCGTCGGTTGTGCAGGAGTGGACGCCAGTTGGCCGACAAGACAAGAATGATATACTTTGGTTGAGTTTCACTCCTGTGCCCGCCATCGCCTGGTTGCGGCGATACCATGCACACAGCTCGCTAGACATGCCACGATAAGGAATTGCAATGTGTATGATACGCTGAACGCATTCGAACGGAGGGCTGTTGTGGTTTCCCAAAAGAAGACAAAAACTTAAGTGGGCACCGACACCATTGGCTGGGCAGTTGCTGCCACGACGAAAGCCGGAGGTCACTCTACATGTACACATCGTCCATGGTGCGCACGCCACGACTGGAAGGTCCACGAACGACCAAGAAGACGCCCTGCTTCAACTGGAGCGGATCATCTGAGTCTCTTTTCGTCATGTGCTGCTCTCCACTTGGCTCACAAGCAACCATGCGCTTTCGAGGAGGGCTTAGCCGGGAAGGTGTGCTGCCACGGCAGCCGCGTGCACACCAGCTCCAAGACGAGTAACAAGCACAAACGTCGCAGCCCGTGGCCTACAGACAGTAGCTGAGCCGAGGACACAGGATAGTTGGCGCTGTTGCCTTTTTGAAGAGGGATCTCGACTCCCCCAAGTTGAAGCGATGGAAGCTTCGGAAAGCCCGCAGACTGTTCCGAGAGGGCCCACCCGCCTGGCAGCTATGTAAGTTTGCCATCAGCGCGCTGGTTATCAGGCGGACAAGAACCGTCGTGAGCTTCCGGTGACTGCCAGGCGCAGGCAGCGGCTGGCGAGCCCCATGCCGCCGTCGACGGCGGTTGAATCGATTACACTATTACTGTACCACGAGCAACTCTATGGTACATGTAGTGTAGCGAGGTGACTCGTCGTTATTTGAGCGGAGCACGTGAGCGTTGCCACCGCCAGCAGTGCCGAGCCCGGTCAAATGCAAGTTCCCTTTCGCTACTCGCGCGGGCAACTAAGTGGAGTGCACTTGGTGTGGCGCAGCCCGGAAGGCCGTCGAATTCGTGTGCGTCGCCGCAGTCGGCAGCATACAATTCGCAAGTAATTCCCGACCGACCAGGCCTGTCAGCTCCACAGCTCCAATTCCGACCGCGGCTATGTCCGTACGGCGCATACGAACACATACTGAGATCAAGATGATTGCTGTGGGGAAGACGACCGGCACAAAAAGGACGGTGAAAAAACAGGTCAACTAGCGTCTCTATCGCGAGGTTGATCCGCCCAACCCAGTTATCGACCAAAACGCAACCATGTCGTTAAATCCGGGGGAATGATTCACCGACCGACCAGCTGCTGAGCGGATCGGAGTGCATACTTTCATCAAGTGAAGAGGGCCTGCATAAACCGACCGGCCAGCTCGCCCCGGCGCATTTTTTTATAACCGGCCGGAAGCCCGGCGAAGTCCGCTGCTCAGCTCGGCTCTAGGCCGACCGCAGTTCCCTTTGTGCGTCCGAGCGCTCAAGTCGATTCGTGCGTGAAGCGCCTCGAGCCAAACCACCCCGCAAGCCAAGCCAACATCAATGCACTACTGCCCCATGGACTCCCAGTCGTCAACGTTCTCAGCGATGCAGCCGCAGCAGCCGCGCATGCTGGGCCACAAACGGCGGCGCAGCGACGTCACCACCAGCTCGCGCGCAACTGAGCTGGACTACACAAGCGTCATCAGCAACAACAACGACAACGCTGAGAGCTGCTGCACCACATCGGGCGAGAGCTCCGGAGACGAGAGCGACAGCAGCTTCGAAGCGGAGCTGGAGGTAGAAGAACAGGAGGAGCAGGCTCAGGCGGCCGCCGGCGGCGCCGCCGCGCCGAGCTGGATGGGCTCAAGAAGTCGGTCAGACGCATGGAGGCGCAAGTCGTGGACGCGTCCGCGCAGCTGCGGGACCTCGCGGCGCTGGTGGCACAAGTCGTAGCGCGGCGCCAGCAGCAGCAGCAGCAGGCATAGACACCCTTCCTTCCTTCATACGCACAGTTCAAGCAGATCCTAGTTTATAGCGCGCAGCAAAGCCGCCGCGCGCGCCACGGCATTCGTCGGCGTTCGTGCCCGTCCATACCCGTTTAAATCTTAATTGAACGTTGTTCCGCTTACACTCGCTTTGCCTTCTCTTACGTAGTGTTGCACACCTTCGATGTGACCTTGCCATCTCCATCATCAGCAGGCAGCAACTCATCCACACGCGATCCCCGCACGAGCACGACACCAGCATACTCAGCACGCCACCGTTGCTTCCAGCCATCGAACGAGGAAGAAGTTCGACCAACGAGCCGCGAGCTTCCGGCGCGCGCCGTCTCTTTTGCGGTTGGTCGGATTCCCGACCACCACTATCTTGGCCTGAGTATGTTCCGGTCGAGTCGATCCCGACGTTGGTCGGTGAAAGCAAGGCCAGTACCGTACTTTGTTCCCCTGCTGTTCGACTCGTGTTGCGCACATAAACGCATGCTGGTACTGAAGAGTGGTGTTGAACACGCTATATCGAAATGACTGTCACTATGAAAGGCTTCAAGAGTCGAGGTTCTGGCTTCATCATTTCGGGACGACCGACGTCGAAGCCGACCTGCACAGCGAGCTGCCGACTGCGACGGGCGTTGGGGCATGCCGCGCCGCCGACGGCATGGGTAGTAGGCTACTGTTAGTCGCTTCACTACTGGTGTACACAACTCGAATACGCGCTGGGGCAATGCCCATTTCGCTAGTTGCACATTGCTGACTCAATTCGTGCTCTGTCTGTACGGGCAGCCATGGACAGTGGGGCTTGACAGGCCATTGCACTTTCGTTTCCGTTCTACGACGCCTCGTGCACGCCGCCTCCAAGCAGGAGCACGTCCGTCTTGGGTCCTTGCGGCGACAGGTGGTGGGTCTCCTCCACGAACCAGAGCTTGTCGAAGAGCGCCGGCTGCGGGTCGGCCGCCAGCTCGGCCGTGATCGCGTCGCACTGGGCACGCAGGCGGTCCAGGTCCTGCTCGCTGACATCGGGCGAGAGCACGCGCCCCAGCGTCGCGTGGATGATCACGCGCGTGTCCGTCTTGGGCGCGTACGAGAAGGTCTCCTTCGCCACGCGGCGGATGTGATCGACGGAAAACTCTGCGTGCTCGTTGACCACGCTGCTGATCTTCTCCGTGGCCGGTAGGCACTGGAACAGCATGATGATGGCACCCGAGGAGGCCATGAGCACCTTGACGGGGGCCATGCGAAACGGCGCGAAGTGCGTGCACATGGTCTTGAGCTGCGCCACGTCCTGCGGGAAGCGCAGCTTGGCGTTGGGGCCAGATCGCCCGGGTGCGACGTGTGGAACAGCGTGACGTGCATGAGCTCGCGGCGCGTGACGCAGGCCACAGCGTTGTTGGTCTCAGGCTCACGCGGCAGCAGGTCAGTGAGCTGCTTGCCGATGGCATGGCAGCGCTCCGCCATCTCGACGGGGATCGGCGCGCAGATAAGAGCGACACCGTCGTTCTCGCCCGGGAACACGTACGGCTTGGACTCAAGCGTCGCGCCGGGCGTGAAAGTCTGCCTGTCGGAATGAAGGGGACAACGGGGTTAGTTGACAGGTATCTGACAGACTTATCATGGCGCTGTGCGTCGCACCTCGTCTTGCGCACACCCTCGCGGTTGAGCGCCTTCTTGCCGCCCTCGTAGAGCTCCTCGTAGAGCTCGGCTCGCTGCTGGCGCCACTGCGCTTCCTGCTCCGCCGAGGAGCTCATCTTGTTTGCTGCTTGGGGTGAAAACCAGAGCTGGAAAAACCTGTTGATTTAAAAAAAATGAATTAGGTTCTGGGTTTTTGGGTAGGTTTAAACTGTTTCTACTAGGTTTAAACCTGCCGTGCATGTGCAAGTAGACTCACTCAGTCAAGTCATTCTCGTCGTCCATGCGAGTCCACGGATTCTCTCCGTTGTAGTTGTAGTTGGTTTTGATGTAAACCAGTTTATCCAGCTTGGGTGCGCCCAGTGCGGTTCTTCGACTTGGTTGGAGAAACCCAAAAGTAGAGAAGTTGCGCTCACACGCAGCACTAGATGCCACCAAACCGAAAACAGCGAGTGCCAAGTCCATCAGAGTCGGCCAGTGAGAACCATACAACAGCCAAAAATCGTGTACAGTCTTCTGACCCTCAACTAGTTCCGTGTAGCGCCGATTCTTGGTCTCCATCAACTCATTGCAGTACAGCCGAAATCGGGTTAATTCCACACTCATCATAGAGGTCCGTTGCGCATCGGTGGGCTTGTCGTCTGCAGGGGGGAAAGCAACGATTTTGTCTTCAATGTGCTGCTCTTCACGAATAGACATCTCTCTTCCCGCGTAACGTGGGTCCAGCATGAAAGCAATACCATGACAGTCACTTTTCACAAATTCAAACCGCATTCCAATACAATGTTTCAGATACACGACTTCCTTCTTGGAATAGCCATCCAACTTGTCCAATTCACCAGGAAGATCTACGGAAGCCTTGTAGACATCTGAAATCGGAAGGAGATCGTTCTGGAATTCAGTGATGTGCTTGTCCACTAGAGTCAGCAACGCGATGCACTTCCGCAGATTCGGAAGAAAATCGGCTCTGGTCACCACGTTCTTGATATTTTCACGTTTTGCTCGTTGGGTTGCGTCAGGAGTAATCAGAAAATCTCGTCCCGTGACGAGGGCATGCAGTATTTTTTCAGAGGCAAG
Source organism: Phytophthora melonis (assembly GCA_024211575.1). Classification (NCBI taxonomy): domain Eukaryota; phylum Oomycota; class Peronosporomycetes; order Peronosporales; family Peronosporaceae; genus Phytophthora; species Phytophthora melonis. The sequence continues at coordinate 1,146,488 of JAMXKT010000076.1, read as the reverse complement.
CAATGACGTAAAACATGCTAATATAGATCCCCATCGAGTTGCTCCTGGAAGCGCCAAACGTCTCAGATTCTCAGCAGCCTGCATCGCTTCCACCTCGGCTTTCAACACATGATGTTTCTTCACAAACTTCACAATGGTTCGGCAATCGGACGCGAACGTAACGAGGTTCGCGAACGGGAACTCTGGCACGCGCTCACCAGTTGCCAGCGTAGCAACATTCTGCTTCTTGCTTGCGTCTTTTTTCTTGGGAGAAAAAATATCCTGAACAAACAAGTGAAGTGCATGTGCGGCGCATCCATAAAAGAACTTTGCTGGGAAAATAGTCTTCAAGATCGCCCATGCTGCTTTATTTGCATTGGTGTTGTCCGTGCAAGCACCACTCCAATTTGTGCACGACTTAAGCACTCGTGTCAGGTCTTGCGAAATCCATTCAGCTGTATGCCGCTGCGAACCAGTTGCAACCGACTCGAGAAACTGGGTGCCGTTCTTGCTTGCATACATGTAGTTAACGATAGCGTTACCAGCGATGTCAGTCCATCCGTCCGTTGACACGCACCCTTTCACCTTGGCCTTGCTGCGTTTTGCGTCGACAGCTTCCTTCAGCTCTGAATAGCAGGAATCGAGTAGAGAATTGCTCATGCGTTTTCGGCCAGGCAGTTTTACGTCGGGTCGACACGCTCTAAAAGCAGCAGCAAGATGGGGCTTCTCAACTCGTTGGAAAGAGGTACCGGTGATATAGTAGTGTAGCGCGAGATTTTTGGCGACTTCATCTTGTTGTTGTTGTGTCATAGGAGGGCAGGTGAACTCTGTCATCTCCGTCTGCCGAGGCGGCGATGGGGCGGGATTCGTGAAGCCGAAGTCAATGATCTGTTGAGTGGTCTTGGTGCGCTTCACGGAGATAAACCACGACGGTCGATCATCGATATTGGTTCCCTTCATGAGCTTGATAAATGCCGCACACTTGTTTAGATGCACCTTCACTTGCTCACTCTTTTTGTGGTAGTGGACGCGCTCCTTGCAATTCTTGCAGATAGCGGATACGTTGAGCCATGGGCAGTCCTCGTCCGTCAGAAGCCCCCAGACCGGAGATACTGGCCGACCCCCGCGCTTCTTGTTCGTTTTGAGACTCTCAGTACTGGCAGCACTGGCGGCGCCGTCTCCAACGCCATCGTGGTACAAACGCGTGCCGGAAGCTGCAGTACTGGCGCTATCGTCAGCTCCAACGTCTGCGGCCGTATCACCTGGGGCGTCTTGGCTTGCTTGGTTCTCCATCGGCTGGGTTTCTTGCTAATAAAGAACTCACAACCTTCCTACACTGTCCGTTTCAGCTGGTTGGGGTTTCAAGGACTTCTCGTTCATCCCCACGGAGTCGTTGCAGTGGTTTCACTTCGTTGGATTGAAGGTTAAGTCTAAAACCCAGCAATATATGATCGGTAGGTTTTTGAGTTTAAACCACAGTTAAACCTAATGGTTAAACCCAAATTGCCAGCTCTGGTGAAAACTGAAGTGCGACAAATGTGCAAGAGTGATGGAGATTGGTGTGCGTCACACAAATATCAGGATGTTGCATTCGGTAGTCGCGACTTTGCTCGACGCGTGCATGGTGCGGCCCCAGCACGATCGCGGTGGTGTGCCCCGTGGGGCAGATGAAGTGCGATTCGTCCACATACCAGATCTTGCTTACCACAAAGACATCGGCAGTGTCTGGACCAGCGCTCCCCAGTCGCTGTGAGATGCGATGGCAGACTTCACGCACGCGAGTCAACGCAGTCTCATCGAAGGCGTCTGGGGACAACACGCGTGCTAGCGTCGAGTGGATGATGGCACGCGGACTCTTCTCGGACACGAACGGCAGCTTATCCCACGCAGCCTGACGCAGCAGATCCACGCTAAACTCCGCGCGGCGCCCAGCGTTCAACGGCTTTCGATTGCCAGTAGGGCCTGCCCCACTTTGCTCGCCGCAGTCTTCGTCGCCTTCAACACACTGCAGGAGCAGTAGAACGGCCCCAGAAGCGGCCAGCACCACCTTGACGGGCACCATGCGAACAGGCTCAAACTGGGTCGCCAGCTCTCTCAGCACCGAAATCTCGCGACTGAGGCGTTCGCTCTTGGGCTCGTCTTGAGCCGTGCGCGGCGCCAAGTCGTCCGGGTGCGACGTGTAGAACAGCGTCACGTGCATGATGTCTTGGTCGCTCACGTACACGTCCTTGAGGCCCGTCATCTCCGCAACTTCGCAGTTCTCGTTCGGCCCGCCTTGCAGAGCCTTCAAAACTTCTCGTGTGAGTCCACTCCATTGCTGCGCTGCTGCTCGCGGAACCTCCGCGCACACCACCGTCACCGCGTCGCTCTCATGCTCGAAGGCGAACTGCCTCGGGGCAGCTTGACCCGAGTCGTCAAGGGTGAAGAGATCCCTATCGTGATAGTGCAGAGTAATAAGCAACATTACCCCCAGTCCGCCGTAGCATCAGGCTCAGCAGCCCCTATCTCCTACCTGGATGCGAGTACGGCGTCGCGGTTCAATCCGCTATCGGTACTTCGCTCCAGCATGTCGTAAAGTTCTTGCCGCTCGCGCCGCCACTCGGTCTCCGTCGTCTCCATACTAGTCTGGTCTGATCCCCCTTGCCTTGAAGTCCAACCTGTCTCTTGTGCGCGCCACCCATCGGGCGCCACAACTCGATAATCGGCAGGAGAAGTAGGACTTCGTTGAGCGTGTGCGATTATGTAGGGATTAAGTGTAGGGTTGGGGCAATTTGAGCTGCAGCACCCAAGCCATGATCACATGTAAGGGAGCTGTGGAAGCTACTATAGGGTAAGGGTTACGTCTGTTTAGACCTGCCCGATGGCTACATTTCGCACCAGCGACATCCGCCATTTGCTCGCCGCCTGCTACATCCCACTTTCATTATACAATTCTCCACGAAGCCCTCTGCTCTACTGGTGCGACGACCCCAGTTCGCACGTGCGCCAACTGCTAGACCAGTTTTTGTGTCATACTATTTTCGATTAACAAATTGTGTGTACATATATTAGGATAATGGACCTGTCTGAACTACTCCTTGAGAGTGATGAAAGCAGCATGGAGCATGTTTGCGAAACGTGCGGCCACGATTTCCCCCGAGCGGACCTTCTCCGTCGGCACCTACTTAAGCCTTGCCCCGGGATGCCGCCCCCCCCATGCAAGCTGTGCGATGTCTGCTTCCAGTGGGTGAAAGGCTACAACTATCATCTCAACAGGCACAAACGGTCAAGGAACTGCATGCCAGTGGTTGACAAGATCGCTCACCGAAACCAGTTGGCTCAGCAACGTCGACAACGCGACGCTGAGTGGCACCGCCGAAACAGGTCTGCGCGCGTGGCCAGTCCAGGTGCTAGAGAGGTGGAGGAGATGGGCAGCTTGACCCAGCTGTTGCAGGAGAGTGATGGTGAATTTGAACCGGATTATGCACCTGATGTTGACGCCGCGGTTTCTGATGACGCGCCACACGACGAGATTCAAGTCGGCGAGTTGCCTGCGACGTGGGATTGGCTTGATGATGAGATGAACGACGAGTACTCCATCCTGAATGATGGTGGTGATGACGAATCAACTCATCTTCAAGAGGCTATCGCGACGATGCAACAGCGCGAGGTTTCAGCAGAGCATGACGACTCTCCGAATTGTGTCATCTGCCAGGAGGCGCTTGCTGAAGCCACCACATGGGACTGCGCCAGCTGCAAGCAGGCTTACCACCGTGATTGCATCAAGCGAAGCTACGAGTACAGTGACAGATGCCCCAACTGTCGCGAGTTGATTACGCTCGACGTTGAAGATGACGAGGTGCTCGTCGTTGATTATGTCCCTGCACCGCCCACCTGCTTCATCTGCACGAAGGCGGATTGCGGCATCATTCTCGAAGGCCCTCAGTGTTCACACACCTGTGGAATTGAGTGCCTTCGTGCTATGAATGTGATGTCCTTCGGTGAGACACGCGTGGAGCACCTAGTATGCCCGCAGTGTCACCAACCGTTCCCCTTAGACCGGCTGTACGTCGGCGAATCTGCTGCCGCCGTGGGCTCGACGGTAGGTAGTCCAGAGGCTAACACGCCTATGGCAGGATTTGAGGATTATCACGCCAGCGATTTTGCCAGCGGTTCAAGTGAATCGTCCGACGAGGATTACAGCCCCGGTGAGTAAAGAGTCGGCGATAGCGAGAGAGAGAGAGAGAAGGAGGAATTGTCTTTGAATACACTGACGGATTTGCCAAAATTAGTATTACTTTCATGTTAAAACATACAGCTTAATATCCTGTGCATAATTAAGGACGGCTGCACAATTGAGGACGACATTTGATCACTGCACAAGTGAGGACGACATTGATTACGACACTGCACAATTGAGGACGACATTCAGTACGGCTCTGCACGATTGAGGACGACGTTCATTAAGGAACTGAACAATTGGGGACGACATTGATTACGGCACCACACAATTGAGGACAACTCATGTAGATGCGCAACACTGTACAAAAGAGGATGATTGCACAAGTGAGGACGACAGTGCACAAAAGAGGACGACACCGCACTTTCGAGGACGACACTGCTATGTCTAATTACGTTTGCGTCTCCGAATCTCTGCAAGTATCCTGTTGACGGTTAGATCACCTTGTATACAAGGGGCGAAGTCCGTCTCAAAGGCGTCTTGGTCGCCGCCAAATTTGTCGCGAATATACTCAGCGATAATCTTCATACGAGAGAGACGCGATCGGTGCAACTTACGCTCCTGAGGGAGCATATCAACCCCTGCGCGATATTGGTGGCACTCGGGGTTTGGCTTCCAATACTGATCAACATAGTCACGCCAGGACTTCGCGTCGGGTAGCTCGGACACCAAGTTCGCTGAACACTCCATGTCGAGCGAAGCCGTCGAGGGTTCGTCGCTGACCGTTTCTTGCGTCCAACCTTGGCCATTGGCAATCCCCTTGACCATGTCGTGAAGCCCTTCAACCAGACACTTGAGCTCTGCAACGGCGGACATCGAGACGTCGGTTGAGTTGCTGGTCTTGCCCCTGACTTCTACTTGATGCTTCGTCACGGTATCTTCTTCTTCTTGTCGGTTCCCAAAGTCGATGTCTCGTATACTTTCTAGTGACGCGGTAGTGCACGACGTCGCATCCGGTGCTAATGAGTCGCCGAGTAAGTTTTCTTCACGATCCAATACGTCGCCCAGAAGATACCTTGTCACAGTCTCAGCCTTTTCCGTTGGTGCCCAGCCCGCCCACCACTTCACGAGCTTTAACGACCATCGGCGCTTCTCCGGTGCAAACATAAACCTGTACTGGGCGCCGCCCCGCCTGAAGCAGTGTGACGTAAACCAGATTTCGTCGCCAAGGAGATTTCGGCTGATTCCAGCGGCCTCAGCAACTACATTCAGCACTTGCGTGAAGTTGCCGTCTGACATCGGTGACCCCCACTTAACTCCAACTTTCGAAAACGAATTGACACGGGGCATGGTGGTTGCCCCTCGCTGTCGCTTCTTTGAGTTGCCCCGAGGGATCTTGGTCAGCGAAGGGAAGGCGTAGTCACCGTCCTGCCACGAATGGTGCAGCTTCGTACGTGCATACGTGAACCATCTCTCCAAATACGTCAGCGCCTCCGCAGCCCGCTCTTCCTTGGGGAGTTGATGAAGCGAGTATGTTCGACTGGCGAGTGGGTCATGATCCGTCTTTCGGTCGCGAATTGTGAAACAACCGAACATAATTTCGGAACTGTCTACGCGCGATTTTCGCCGAAGGCCGAGCTGGATATCACCTTTCTTCATGAGAAGTACTTCATTGATACGACACATGCCATAGAAGCTGAGCGAGCAGACCGCGGAAAACCAAATGCACATGGTTTCGTTGAACATCGAATTGGACTCGAGAAAGGCGAATGTTCTTGTCAGCATCACCAGCGACATTGGCGACGCACGCTTGGGTGTCCTCTCACGTTTCTTGGATTTGCTGAGTCCAGCGAGGATGTGCGTGATGGAAGCAGAGCGAGCCGGGTTCCCCCGGGGAGTAAGGGTTCCGTCTGCAGCAGTCTCGACAAGCCAGCGGTCATGTGGGTGGCCACCAGCAAGCATCTCCGGCTTTGTGTAATGCCAACTGATCGCGGCGCGCAACTTCTCGGCAGGCCACTGGCTCGTGTTCGTCGTCGCAAGCTCGTTGATGTACGCTGCAATCACACCGGGGAGATGGACGAAGCGCTCCTTCAGAGGATTTGGAAACCCTTCCTTACTGCAAAAGTCTGCAAACCGCCGAAGACTACCATTGTAGTCGGTCCGCGTCCGCGCTTCAAGTCGTTGGTCTGCAAACTTCGATGCGGCAACAGCTGCACTGTAGAGTCGGCTGGTCTCAGGTAGGTCCATGATGCCCGCTTCTTGGCTACGATGGAATAATTTCACACTGACCCTCGGCACCTAACCAGCATCTGTGCCGAAGGCGAACAGTCGTCCTTATTTGTGTAGTCGTCCTCAAAAGGGCAGTGTCGTCCTCAAAAGGGCGGTGTCGTCCTCAAAAGGGCGGTGTCGTCCTCAAAAGGGCGGTCAGGTGAGTGGGCTTGTAAATATATACAAGGATCACTGTACGATAGAGTTGTACAAAGTGTTTAGAGGGACTACACACTTGCCACATAAAAATCCAGGTAAATATATACGAGGATTACTGTACGAAAAATGTTGCCAATACTTTTGGAGTTGGCTACATGCAAATTAGCCAATCACATTGCGTCGCACGGCCGATTTGGTCCCTCGCACGGCTGAAAGAAGTCACAGTCACCATGGGGCAGGACGACGGCGCCGGCGCGTACGCCGTGGTGCTCTACTACAAGTACGTGCGTCTGTGCGAGACGCAGCAGGAGCTGGACGCCTTCGCCGCGGCGCACGAGACGCTGTGCTCGTCGCTGGGGCTCACCGGCCGCGTGCGCCTCGCGTTCGAGGGCATCAACGGCACGCTCGGCGGCTCCAGCGCCAGCGTGCAGAGCTACATCGAGGCCATGAAGCAGCGGCCGCAGTTCGCCGACGTGGACTGGAAGACGAGCGCGTCGAGCGTCGAGCCGTTCCCGGAGCTGCAGGTGCGCGTGGTGGCGGAGATCGTGGCGCTGGAGCTGCCCGACGACGCGTACGACTTGGCGCTGCGGGGCCAGCACTTGACTCCGGAGCAGTTCCGCTCCGCGCAATTGGATGCCGACCCGGAGTCCATCGCGCTGATCGACGTGCGGAACACGTACGAGTACCAGGTCGGCCACTTCGCCGGCGCGCTGAACCCCAAGACCCGTCGCTTCGGACAGTTCCCGCAGTGGGTGCGAGACGAGCTGCCGATGCTGCAGCAGAAGAGCAAAGTGCTCATGTACTGCACCGGCGGCATCCGCTGCGAGAAGGCCTCGGCCTACCTCAAGCACCTGGGGCTGGACAACGTCTACCAGCTCGAGGGCGGCATCCACCGCTACCTCGAGCGCTTCCCGGACGGAGGAGGGCTGTTCCAGGGCAAGAACTTTGTCTTCGACCAGCGCGTGACAATGGCGTCCGAGGACAAGTCGGTCACGGGCCAGTGCGAGCGCTGCCAGGTGCCGCACGACACGCTCTCGGGCACGCGCTGCGCCTACTGCCGCATGCACGTGCTGCTGTGCGATGGCTGTCGCGCCGACGCCCAAGCGCGCGGAGAGACCGACGACGACGTCTTCTGCGACGAGCACCTGCCCTTGGTCTCCGGCACGCTGGAAGACCTGCACACGCGCGTGCAGTCGCTGCAAGACTCGCTCGACAACGAACAGGGCCGAGGCAAGAAGGGCCGCCGCCGCTCACTCCGCAAGCAACTCGACACCGTCGAGCGCCGGATACAGCGCCTCGTGCCCACGCCTACTGCTTAAACTACATTCTGACTGTGAGAGAGGTAACATGACAAACACGCCGATGTCGATAACCCACTCATTCGATCCATTTGCGACTGACCCAAGCGGTCGCGCTGACGGGTGGGTGAAGCGTTGCTCGTCTTGCTCGTGCTAGTGTCAACAGGTTTCTATGCGTGGCGTTGAACAACGCGGGGGTGGCGGCGGAGCTGGTCGGGCTGCTGGGCATGCACGACGGAAGACAGGTGCAGACTCGTCGTCGGACCCGAAGACGTCGCTGGTGGATGAATGGCGGGCACACGAAGAGGACTGCGCTGCTCGAGTGCTGCAGAAGCAACTGCGCGCGTATCTGAGTCGGCAGCGCTTGGCTCGGCTGCTCATGAGCGTCTACGAGAAGCACTACGACCCCATCCGCAAGCAGCACTTCTACGTCAACACGCTGACCAACGTGAGCACTTGGGAGAAGCCGCTGCTGCTCGTTCGCTTCCTGCCGGGAGACCACAACATCTCCCGAGGTCGAGTGGACTTGGCTCCGAAAGAGGCTGCGCAACGCATTCAACGCGTGGTGCGAGCGTTCCTCGCCCAGAAGACCATCCGCCAGCTAGTGCGCGAGAACTACATGAAGCTGTTCGACCAGGAGAGTAGAGTGTTCTACTACCTCAACACGCGCACGGGCGAGCGATCCGAGCAAAAGCCGCCATTCTTCCGCCAACGCCCCAACACTGCGGGTGCCGTCTCCAAGCGCGCTCCATCAAGCAAGCATGACGACGACGACCTGGAGATCGAGCCCTTCTACTTCCGCAAGGCGGTGTGCAAGATTTCGTCGGAGGGGAACCCCTGCGGCTCCGGGGTGATCGGTCGGTTCTGCGGCATCTTGTGCGTCCTCGCCGACGGGAAGACGCTGGCGGATGAGAACTGTGCTCGATCGGCTCGCGTCATTTGTAACTACGCCGACGAGCGCGTGGCGTTCCCCGTGATGTTGTCCGCCGACTCTTTCTTCGCGGGGATCAAGATGCCAGAGGACTCTGCAGCGCGTCTTCAGCCCCTCAATGGAGCCACGCAGCCACACCCGCAGTCGCCGAAGAAGAAGAAGACTCGTAAACCGCAGTTTGACTTCGCGCTGTGTGCGTTGAACGAGGACCAGTTCTTGATAGCCGCTGGCTCAAACATCCAGCCGCTTCGGTTCGAGATGAACGACCGAAAGTTGGGCTGCGGTGAAGCAGAGAGTCTGCGATTGGGGGACCATCTCGAAGTGGTGGGCCACCCTCACGGGAAGCTGCAGGTGCTGCATCGGCGACAACTGGCGAAGCTCGTACCGAACTCGATCAATCCGCAGCATCTGCAGTATGACAGAGTCATGGAGTCAGGATCGGCGGGGTGTGCCGTATTCACACGCGGGGGAAAGTTGATAGGCATTCACGAGTTCGCTGGCCCCAAGGAGCCACCGCCTCTGTTGTGCTGGTACATCAAGCCCATACTGCACACGGCGCTCACACTAGTAAGTACGTTCATCCCCTCATTGTATCTCCCTGTGCAGAAACTTCAGTCTAACGTTGTTGTTGATTGATGGGCAGCACCCCCTGAGCCCTTCATCTTAACCTCGTGCGTGGCTTCCACTGGAGTGCAAGTGTATTGGCAGCTCCCAAGAGACTGGCAGCCCCTGCGTGGTCTCCCAGTCGACTTCGAGCTTGAAATCTGTCGGCATGGCACCCTCGACACGCTCCACCACGACCCATTCGAGCGGATTTACAGCGGACCAAAGAGCAGTCACCACATCGACGATCTCCATTGCGGCACGATGTACTCGCTACGATGTCGAGCAATAAACCAGATGAAGAAAAGTCGATGGAGCTCCGTCGTGCGGTTCATCACGCTGCAACAGGTTTCGTTGGCGTGGCGACTTCGGCACTGCACGACCGTGAAGGAGGCCGTCAAGCGGATGAAGCACCAGCGAGCAGACCCTCAGACGCAGTTCCGCAGTGTGCAATGGATCTATGCGCAGCTTGAGAAGCGAGAGGAGGCAGATCGGGTTGAATGGGAGCGCCAAACGGACGGAATGCGCGGTGATCGTGGCAAGCCTGGGGTTTCCAACCAAGTTGATTTCGAGCACGAGCTGCTGGACTGTCAAGGACTGGAGGCGCTTCTCGACTCCATCGCGTGGTTCCCCCGTGAAAAGGCCACGATCGCTCTCATCCTGCGACTCTTTCTTAAGCTCGCGTACTTGCAGAAGAGCACGCAGCGATTCATGACGGAAACCTCACGCTTTCAAGTATTGTGCGACCTTCTCCGCTCCCATACAACGAACAGAGTCGCCGACGATAATGCTGATGGGTCGACAGGGGCTGTGCCGGAGTTGGAGATCCCATTGCTGTGTCTGGAGCTGTTGGGGGCCGTTTTGAGTGAGAATGGCGCTGCCAAACTTGTGTTCGAATCGTGCTCGGGTGTTGAGCTGGTGCTGTCGTTACTGGAGCGTGACGCGTATCGTCGCGAGGCTGCTATCGTAGCGGAGTGCTGCTACATCCTCGCAGTCTTTTCGTACGAGAACGGTGAGTCCCGTAGTCGTGTGTTGGCATTGCTCTACGTTGTGAACTGACTTGGTTTTCTTGCCCAGCGAGCGTCAAGTGGGAGATCGCTGAAGCCAACGGGCTCGCGCTACTTCAGCGCGTGCTGCTCGACCAGCGCCAGGAATCTCGAGTCCTGTACTGGGCATTGGTCACGATCGGCAACGTCGCGTACGGCCTCGACGAGTCCACTACCAGGCCACAACTGGAAGCCGAGATAACGACGTTGGGGCTCGTTGACAGCGTCTGCGACTCCCGCGTGCTCTACTTGTCGCGGTTGCACGAGCTCGAGCTCTCGCTTGTTGCAGCTCAAGCTCGTCTCGACCGCTTGCATGCCATCCACGTGGGAGAAGAGACTCGGAACGAGCTGGACGCCTGCACGCAACTGGTGGAGACGCTGAAAAACGTCATCGCGGATTGGCAGAGCAACGACGTCGCCAAGGCTGCCGACTACGCCTTGCGGTACCTGCTCACCGAGGAGCAACGTCGAGTGCAGCTCGCGTCCAAGCGGTTGATGCGGAAGTTCCTGCGGCGTACCTTGTCCATGGCGATCGAGAAATGGTGCGAGGTGACAGTCTACGAGAGACATCGAGCCACGTTCGTGACCTTCATCAACACGGTTCGCACTCGACAGCTCCGCCCGGCGTTCCGGCGCTGGGAACAGACCACGCGAGAGATGCGCAAGCACAAGTCCATTCTGCAGACGATCGGGTCCGGGTTGGCCCTCGATCTGACCAAGAAGAAGAGAGAGCGATACCGCATGCTCGTGCTGCAGAAGTAACGGAGCCAAACACGCCTTCACGTTGAAAGTAAATGCATTTGCCCTTGTGATTCATACCGTGGTCTGAGACTCAAAATACAAAGTGGCATGGCAAAAGACATCGCCGATAAAGCCACGCTTATCTTGCTGAAGACAGTGGAGCTCTTAATCGTGAGCTCAGCTAGATAACAGCGTGGAAGCTGTCGTGGCGGCCTTCGTTGTCCGCACTTCCCCCCATCATGGACCCCGTGTCGTCTCCAGCGCCTTCGGCCAACGAAGCGGAAGCAGCGGAAAGCGCCGAGCTCTCGGACGAGTCAAGCAAAGAAGAAGCGTCCATGTGCTGCTGGCTGTCCACCTCGAGCGACGTCATCGCCTGTGATGCAGCCACACTGTTACTTCCGTCGTGGGCTACACTAGCATCCAGGTCGAACACATTCTTCCCGTCACCACTGGCGCCCAGAGCACCGATTGCCTCCTTCTGTCCCTCCATTCGGATGGCATCCTGCACCCGTCGGATCGCGTTCAAAGCGCTGTCGTCGGCGTCACTTCGGTCCTTCAGGACGTGGAGGACGTCTCGGAACGCCTTGAGTTTTTCCTGGAGCGAAAGAGTGCGGCCTGGGCTTTCCTCGATCGTGTCGTCGACTTCGTCCTCGGGCACCTCGCACACGTTCGACACGACATCGAACTTGTCTTCGTGCACCGGGTAGTCCGACATGGTCTCGTCGTTGAGATACTCCATCATGGGCACGGGGTTCGAGAGGCGGAGAAACAGCATCAGGTGCTCCAGCTCCGTGTCCAGCAGCACTTCCTCCTCCTCCTGCAGCAGATCGTGGTCGTCGATGCCCACGCGGTTGCGCACGAGTTGCGTGGGGATCCAGGCGCGCTTAATCGTCTCGGTCGTGATCTCGTCCCAGCTCGCAGCGGCCCACTTCATGGCCTGCAGCACGTCCACGTCGAACATGGTGCTCTTGGCCGTCTCGGACTTGTCGATGGCGTGGCGCAGGTGGTAGCGGCGGAAGCGCTTCTTGAACGTCGTCACCACACGGGACGTGATGGGGTTCAGCATCTGCATGACGGCGGGGGTCAGCATGAACACGACGATGTTCTTCAGGTCGAGGTGCGCGACCACGTGCGAGGGCATGTCGTTGATGAACAGCAAGATGCGGCGCTTCTGGTTGGCCATAGCAAAGTCCAGCCGCTGCAGCCAGCGCGAGAAGATGACGCCCGTCATCCACGCCTTGTTGTTCCAGAAGTAGTGCAGGCCGTGCTGCTCGGCCGTCTTCTTCCTAAAGCACTTAGGGTGTTCGTGGTGCGACACAAACAGCGGCTGCAGCTTCTCCGAGCCGTCGGCATTGGCGGCCAGCGACACCACGAAGCGCTTCTTGCAGCGCATGCGGCCGTCCTCCAGCGCGTTCTGCACGGGCGGCATCGTGTACAGCACGGGCGTCTCCTCCACAGCAAAAATGTCCTTGAGCTCGTACTTGTCCGTCTCGCTCATGAGCGCCTCCATGTTAGTCCAGTAGAGCACCTTGGGGTTGCCAGATGCGGCGCCGCGGCGCGCAGGCACACCGGCCACGCTGGCGTCGTCCAGGCCGGCGGCCGCTGCCGTGGCGTGGTGGTGGTGGTCGGCGTTGAACTTGCGGAAGCTGAAGTTGTGGCGTAGCTGGAACGAGTGCAACCAGCCGTTGGAGAACTCGGGCTGCTCGCTCTCCGGGATGCCGAGCATCTTGGCGAACTCCTTGGCCTTCTCCTTGGTGAGGTCGCCCTGCACGGTCTGGCCGCGGCCGGCCATCTGGATGACCCAATTGGCCAGCGCGCTGTCGAGCTGCGGGTGCTGCACGACGCGGCGCTTCTTGATGCCGAGCTCCAGCGAGCTCATGTTGATGAACTCGTGCTGGCGGCGCAGGATGCCCGAGATGGTGGACTGCGCGGGCGTCTTCTTGAGCCCGAACTCGTGCTTGGTCCACTGGGCCAGGTCCTTCTGGGACATGACGCCGCCGCTCTTGCGGTAGAACTCGCAGATGACCTTGCGCTGGTAGTTGGTCAGGTTGCCGTTGCCGCTGCCGCCCGCGCGCCGCGGCTTGGCCGGCGCCTTGGCCGGGGCGACACTGGGAGCGGCGGTCGGAACGCCGCTCAGCGCGGCGGCCTGCTGGGCCATGGCGTCCGCGGCGCCCGGGGCCGCGTCCGACACGAAGGCGGCGGCTGCAGCGGCAGACACGTCCACATCTGGCGCGTCCGTGGCGCGGCGCTTAGACGGAGTGAGACTGCCCGACGAGGCCATCAAGTCCCGCGATATTCGATAGCGATATTTGTCTCCTGTGAATGGCGATTCCTGGCGCCAGGCAGGCAGTTTGAAAGGAAAGTTGCGGAATGAGGGGGAGGCACCCCAAACTTGCAACTAATGTCACTGTAACGACGGGATTGCAGTGGCAGGAGCAACAAAAAGTCCAACTTGACTAGACTATAGTTTTGCACGATCTAGTTCGCCCTAGCGTCTCTACATGTAGTATCGCAGCATTCACTCTTAGCGAAGATCTTGGCAGCGAACGTCGCCAGCGACTTGACGCTGTTGTGAAGTGCACTCGATCCTGTATGGATGCACACCGCACGGGAAAATGAAGACTGAATATATTGATGTTAGCTGCTCATCTCTCTCGAGCTCCTTCCAACTGTACGGGCGGAGCCCGCCATCTCATGCAACGGCTATATCTGCGTTGACTAGCTCCTCAACTTCCTGTGCTTGGCTGTCTTGGTTCCTGGCCAGTCCATTGCAGACCCATGAGCTCTTGACCGTCGCTGGCTGAGACTCCAGCCGGCGACTCCTTCACCGCTCTTCGCCGTGACTCCGATATGTATTCCAACACGCCTCCCACGAAGCTGAGGCTTCGTACCATGACCACCTCCGAGTCGAACTAGCTCTCGTAAGCGTCACCGACCCCGATCAGTCCGAGCAACCCCTTGAGACGTTTCTTGTCGAGTGGCTTCGTGAAGGTGTCTGCTGGATTCACCTCTCCTCGCACTTTGTGCAAGTCAATTGCACCCTTCTGCACCTGTTCTCGGACGAAGTGCCAGCGCAGCTCGATGTGGCGTGTTCGACGGCTGTACGTCGGATCCGTAGCCATTACGTGGGCTGCCTGATTATCAATTCCGATGCGAAGCTGCACCTCACGATGCGGAAGTATCTCCTGGAGGATGTTACTTTCCGCCACAGCCTCCATAGTCGCCTCACACGCGGCAACGTATTCGGCCTCTGCCGTCGAAAGAGCAACGATGGACTGGCGCCTGGACATCCAGGAAACTGCACCACCAGCCAGCACAAACACGAAACCCGTCGTGCTGCGTCGAGTGTCTGGGTCGTTGGCCCAATCGCTGTCGCAGAACCCTTCCAACACTACGTTCTGGGATTCTTGTGCTCGCCGCTCATACGTAATTCCAGAATTCTGCGTACCAGCCAGGTAACGCAGCGTCCTCTTCAACGTCCCGACATGCTTCGCTGAGGGCCTGGCTACAAATCGACTCAACTGTCCGAGCGTAAACGCCAAATCCGGCCTCGTGCATGTTGCGAGATACATTAACATGCCGATGCCCTCTCGATAGGCGAAACTGGTGTCACACTCCTCACCTTCTGTCAGCGCTACAAGTCGAGCATTTACCTCCATGGGATTGCCCACAGGATGCGCGTTTTCGTATCCAAATTTCTCGAGAATTTCACGACAGTACTTGGACTGCCTAATAGTGATACTGTGCGCAGACTGCTCGACTTCGACTCCAAGGTATTGAGTCAGCAACCCCTGATCTTTTATTCCGTACTCGCTGTCCAGTTCTGCAAAGAGCTCCAGCTTGATCTTCTCGCTGTTCGTCGCTACAAGTATGTCGTCAACATACACCAGTACGTAGGTGATCGCTCCGTCCTCAAACCAGTAGTACAAGCACGGTTCGGTTAGCGAGCGTTGGTATCCTCGACGCAGTAGCCACTCATTCAGCTCTGTATTCCACTCACGTCCAGACTGTCGTAGCCCATAGAGAGCTTTGAGCACCACGTACTTGTGTCCAGGTACACGACACGGATACCCCTCAATCGAACTCAGGTACTGACGTATTCCCAGTGGTGCGTTCAAGTAGGCAGTGTTGACATCACCACCGTAAACTTGCAGGTTTAACTCTGCTGCCAGCGCCAGAAGCAGCCTGAATGATGACATCCTAGCCACCGGAGCAAACGTCTCGCGAAAGTCAATCCCTGGTCGCTGGTGGTTCCCGAGAGCCACGATGCGCGCCTTGAACCTGATCACAAAGCCCTGCTGGTCTGCCTTAATTGAGTAGACCCACATCGTGTTGATGGTCTTTGCATTTTCTGGCACCTCCGAGCTTGGGATCTCTTTGATGACCCCTTTGCCTCAAGTGCCGCGACCTCCTCCATCTCCCCATGAGCCAGAACTCTGCGAACTTCGACCTCACTGCTTTGCGATGGTTGCGGGGATGATGACATCGCTGGCTCGTATTTGTTTGCCGTTCTTGTCGAGAACCCGCGCGGTTTTCTGCAAGGCGTTCACCACGTAGTCGTCCAGATACTGCGGGCGTCGGCGCTCGTGGGCTTCACGAAGGCCTGTACGTTTGCGCTTTGGCTCCATTTTGTCAGCACCGCGCTCAACGCGCTCCTCTTCAGATGGAGTTTCATCGCGATGAGTACGTTTACCCGTTTGCTGTGGTTGCTGCACATTTGCACTAACTTCATGGTGATCACCTTCGTGTTCTGCTCCAATGTCAGCGAGAAGTACGTCTTCGTGCCTGACCCCATGGTCGACTCCAACAGTACTAGCCACCGTAATATCATCATCGCCCTCTGCAAAGTCGTCTTCGCGATCAATGTCAGCATCTCGTCCATCCAATACAGACCCATACTCCCCGACAAGTGATTCGGACCCATCACATGACTCGGCATCACTTCGTTGCGAGGACCAGCTCGCATACGAGGGTAGCGGGGATTGCGGTAATGGTATCTGAGCAGGTAATGGGATCTGGGAGCGAGTGCTGCCACGCTCATCGGCTAACTCAGGTTCTTCTGTGCCGCTCTTCCTCGCTGCTGAGAGTGCACTAGGTGCTGAACTCTCTGCTCGTGAAACACTAGAGGATAGCGACGCGACGTGAGAATCACTCCGTGCAGGCTTTGGCAGTTCGCTTGGCAATATTGCCGTTATACCTTCCACCTCAGAGCCATTCACAGCACTTCCTGCTCCAATCTCGCCGCTGACTTCGGCATCGTTTTCTTGCGCAGCTTCAGTGTCCTTTGCAGCGTTGTTCTTATCTTGCGACCCACTTTCATCACCTCCCACAAGACTATTTGTGTCGGCCGACACCATTGGCTTGTCCTGTGCAGTAGCTCCAGCCTGAACTACGCTTCCTTCGCGCAAAGCGCTCAAAGTCGCAGTTGCAGTCGGCATACTTTCGTCGCTGGTGGCAGAAGCTGCATTGTCAGTGCCACTAAATACATTTGATGCCCTCTCAAAGTGCAAGGACTCAAGGTCGTCCTCAGCACTCAAGCTAGCTGCGTGTCGGTCACGATACATAACATTTTCTGCGACTCGAATGTCCACCACAAACTTCGCGGTGTGTTCACTCGGGAAGTACACTTTGCAGCCGACGACATCTTCTGCATAACCCAACACGAATCCCAACTTCGCGTTTGCATCGTGCTTGCGTCGTCCAGGCGCAACTGGAACGTGGACATACGCCAAAGCTCCAAATGTGCGGACGTGATGGAGATCTGGTTTCACTCCAAACATTTGCTCATACGGGATGGCCTGCGTGCCTTTGTTGTAGACTCTGTTCTTGATGTAGACAGCATTGCGAAGAGCCTCCGGCCACAATGATCGTGGGAATCCCGCGTGGTGCATCATCGCTTTAGTCATCTCCACCAAAGACTGGTGGGTGCGCTCACAGAGATTTAGCTGAGAACTCTTAGGACCGACTTTGATGTGCTCAATGCCTTTGCTGGCATACCACTTCTCCATCTCCGAGTTCACGAACTCACCTCCCTTGTCGGTAAGCATCTGCTGCACAAGATACTTGATTTTTACTCCTTCCCCATTATTCTCACGGCGCCCAGCCTGTCTTTCAGCCCACAGCACGTACTCTTTGATGTGGTCGTTTACCACGTCGCTCAATTTCCCAGTCAGCATGTGCACTGTGACGAATCTCGAGAATCCGTCCATTATCACCAACACAGCTTCATATCGAGTCCCGTTTCCCTGACTTGGAATGAGAAGGTCTGCATAGACCACTTGATTAGGTTTGCACGTCTTGCGGTCTAGCTTCTTCCAGTGCGCCTGCTTCTTCTGTTTACCAACGTGGCAAGCATCACACGTTTCTTGCTGGCGCGCCGTCAGCATCATACCGCGCACTAACCCCTTGTCAACCATTGTCTTTAGGTACTGCTGACATGTATGGCCGAGTCTGCGGTGCCAAGTGGTCAATGAAGCCACTCCCTCGGCTGCAGTAAAGTTGCATACTGCCGCAGTGTCCAGCTTGGACACACGATCCTTCGTAGCACGCGTGGCGCAGAACCCCATGTTGCATCTTGTGGCGTGGCAATGGCTACAAGTTGTCCATCCAGTAGTACATGAAAGCTCTGTGTTGCACGATCCAAGTCGAGTTCGAAGCCTTGTTCACACGCAAGGCCTGGTGAGAAGAGTCCGCTGTCTGCGCCTGGTACGTAGAGAACGTCATCGATATAAACTACCATTTGAATTCCGTTCACTTCCGTCACCAGCGCCACCGTTCCCACTCCAGAAACCCGAGAAGCCAGACTCGGAGTTACTCCACGGATACTTTGGCTTCCGTGAGTGTCCTCTTTGAAGGATATGTAGTTCGCACGATCACCTGTCACGTGCGCATTTGACGCAGTATCGAAATACCACCACTGCTTGCTGCTGCTTTGCTCAGCCACTTGCGGTTCACTAACCACTCCCACTTCCTGGTCAAGGTCACCTACGGGAAGTGGGTGGTTATCAGGTTCAGCCGCCGCAGCGACTGTGGTTGACCGAGCTTCCAGTGCGCCCGCCACGATGCCTGCATCTTCAATGCACTTGGTGTCTGGAAGCACACTAAGTTTCTGGCGAATAGTGCAGTTGCCCCGCGGCTTCCGCTTCTGCTCACTCGTGTTGGCATCAGCGCCGCTCTGCTTCTTCGCGTTCTCCGGGCAGTTGGCCCTCAGGTGCTCCGTGCTACCGCAGGTATAGCACTTTCGAGGCTGCCTGTAGCTCGAATGCCCTTGCTGGTTGGCATCACCACGACCTCTGCCCGCATTCTTGAGCCCACCACTCTTTTGGTGCTCGCGCTTTCCCCCACCTCGCTTACTCCTAAATTCGTTTTGTCTCGAAGCTGCAGCTCGAATCAATTCACGAACCTTGGTGGGTGTGTACACACTTGTGTCTGCGCAATAGCGAATGGACGCCTTCAACGTCTCGAACTCGGCTTGTTCAGGCAAGCTCTCCAAGAGCATCTCCACCATGTCGATGTCGTCGACGGTGTACTGCAAGCTGGCCAGCTCCGTTCGAACGTTGAACATTTTGCACAGGTGCAGGTTTGCATCACCACCGGGGGCGAGCTTCATGCTCCAGAGCTCATCCACTAAGCGACGTATATTGTGCACCTTTACTGTCTTGTTGATCTTGTTCTCGAACAAGTCGCACAATGCATCCCACATGTCGGAACCTGTGTCCTTGTCCCGAATTTGATGCAGGATTTCTGGCGGTACCGACGTACCGATCATCCTCATGATCTTGTTCTGCTTCTTGGTGAAGTCCGCCTCATTGTCGTGGTCTCCCTTGCGCTCCACGACCTCCAGCAGCTCGTTCTCCCTGAAGACGGCCGTCATGGCCCACTTGTACGTCTGCCAGTCCTTCCCATCCCAGTTCTTGGGAATGCCTTCTGCGGTGTATTTCATCGATTTCGCCATCTTACGACCCTTCGCAGTGGCGCGCTCTGCCAGGAAGTTCCGTGAGTTGGGCTCAGAACCCTGTTGTGAAGTGCACTCGATCCTGTATGGATGCACACCGCACGGGAAAATGAAGACTGAATATATTGATGTTAGCTGCTCATCTCTCTCGAGCTCCTTCCAACTGTACGGGCGGAGCCCGCCATCTCATGCAACGGCTATATCTGCGTTGACTAGCTCCTCAACTTCCTGTGCTTGGCTGTCTTGGTTCCTGGCCAGTCCATTGCAGACCCATGAGCTCTTGACCGTCGCTGGCTGAGACTCCAGCCGGCGACTCCTTCACCGCTCTTCGCCGTGACTCCGATATGTATTCCAACAGACGCCGACCTGCGCGTACGGCAGCACGAAGCTCGGGAAGATGGAGAAGACGTGCGGCATGTCGTCGTGCACGTCCAGCTCCCAGTTGGTCACTCCGTCCGCCTGGGCCTTGGCCGCCAGACGATCGCCATGCTGGAAGATGTAGTCGAGTCGGCCGAGCTGCAGCAGCACAGGCGGCAGGCCGCGCAGATCGCAGTGTGCCGACGACGCGTCCGCCCACGTGTGCGGGTCAGTGTACGTCGGGTGGTAGGCGCGCGTGAAGGCCTTGCACATGGCTTGCGACAGGAAGCAGTGCGGCGCGTCCGGCTCGTCACTCGTGAGGTCGACGGCCGGGGCCAGCAGCATGGCGGCCAGCGGCAGCAGCTCAGGGTTCGAGTCGCGTACGCGCAGCATTGTGGACATGACGAGGCCCCCGCCAGCGCTGTCGCCCGCCAGGATGATCTGCGATGGCTGCAGCTTCTCGTGCTTCAGCAAGTAGTCTCGGTACAGCGCCACAGTGTCCTGCGGTGGCGTCGGGAAGCTGCACTCGGGAGCCTTGCGGTAGTTGCCAAGGAGCAAGTCGACGCACAGGTCCCGGCCACTTCGCTGCTTCAACTCGCTCTCGATCGTCGCTGCCAGCTCAGCGCCCAGCGACGTGTAGAGTCTCGGACTCAGCACTGCGAACCCGCCGCCGTGTAGATACAGCACCACCAGCCGCTTGGCGCCGCGCGGACGAGGCTGTATGTTGCGCAGCCACACGTGCTCCAGTCCGTTGAAGGGCACGGCTTCGAGGCTGCGGTTGAAGCGGCGACAGGAGACCCAGCCCAGTAGAGACCCCAAGAGGTCGCTCTGAGCACGGACCCACTGCGCGTGGCGCTCGATGGCCATGCGCTCGCCGTAGGTCTCGGTGCAGACTCGGAGTACGGAGTGGAGGAGCTCGAAGCGGAGTGACCAGTTGGGGAACTTGGTGATGCAACCTCGTGCCACGTACTGCACGTACGTCTTGGAAACTGCAGCGACAACGCCAATGAAGAGGAAAACCGATTCCCATGGAGCTCGGCACATGCCCATGAATGTTGCATGGATCACTGCGACTGCGACTGCGATCGCGATACCCGAGACCATGACCATCATATCCAGGAGTTTCTGGTGCTGAGTGGTGTCCAGGAAGACGCTCTGCAGCATGATCGTCAGGACCACGAGAGCTACCTGGCGATGGGTCTTGAACACGATCATCTTGGTCAGGATCCTTGCTGCTTGGAGCGAAACCAGGAATGGACATTCTTTTAATTGCCGTTTGGATTCTGACGCTTGACTTTTGGATCCAAGCAGCGCGTAAGATACCATTGCGTTGCGTAAGATGTTGTGGACTGGGAGGAGAATGTTAGTATTTTCATAATATGCGCTGGAATACATAGCGGGCTCGCTATCCGAGCCGTGTGGTGACACGTTTGCACCAGCCAGACACTCAACCTAACGCTCAGTTGGGAGTGATCCGGAGTTCCGATGCTACGAATCGCCAGGAGGCTTCGTCGTCTAGCAGGCAGCAGCCGTGGCCCGACCCTTGCGGAAGACCGCCTTGCTCGGGTACTCCACCGGCACTGCCCTTAGTGTTGGCGCCGTTGCCTTCGGTCGAGGGGGTACAGGGGGCTTTGTCTCGGATTGGTTCTCCTGTTCCTCGCTAGACGTCGAAGTCTCGGATGAGGTTGTCGACTTGAACGAAGAGGACGCCTCCGACGACGCCTCTTCAACCGGGGACAAGTCTCTCGCCGACGGCACGTGCACCAGCGAGAAGAGCGTTGCGCCACTCACTCGGCGCTTGCCTTTCCGGAACAAAACTTGCTTCGGAAGGAAGACGCCGCAC
Source organism: Phytophthora melonis (assembly GCA_024211575.1). NCBI lineage: Eukaryota > Oomycota > Peronosporomycetes > Peronosporales > Peronosporaceae > Phytophthora > Phytophthora melonis. Next base: position 1,125,150 of record JAMXKT010000076.1, on the reverse strand, counting down.
TCGGGCACGTCTTCCTCCTCGTAGGCGTACGTCTTGCCTTCACGAGGGGCAGGCTTGGCCTCCACCACCTCCTCGAACTTGACGGACTTCTTGGCCAGGTCCCCGATCTTCACAGCCTTGCTGACAGGAGCGTCTTGATACTTTACACACTTCTTGTCGGGGCTGTCGAACGCCTTGGTGGGGGACCGTGCCCGCTTGTCGGCGCTGTCAACTGAGGTCTCTTCAGGCGTGACGGTCGTTGCCGGTTCATTAGAGTGCAGACTGCTGTAGTGATCGTCTTTGAACAGTAGATGCAGGATCCGGTAGGGCGCCGGGGGTGGCGGGCTTTGGCCTGCAGTGTCCTCCTCGTCATCGTTCGTGACGCGGAGTCTGCGGACCGGGCCCGTGTGGACAACGATGTGAATGTTGAAGAGCTTGGCGGCCGCGTAGAGCTCGAGGTGGCCGCCCCACTGGCCGTCCTTGCGCAGCCGCGCGCAGTAGTCGGCCACCTCCTCGTCCTCGATGAAGGGCTTGAAGAGCTTTTCGTCGCTTGCGATGAAGTTAACGATCCGCTGTCGGATGTCCTGGTGGAACAGCTCGTTCGTGTAGAGCTGGTCGCTGATGGCCCGGAAGAGGCAGTTGCCGTCCTTGCAGATCTGTACGACGGCCCACCCGAGCGCGGCGTAGTGCGCTTCTACCTGTTCGTCGCTGGTCCAGGAGGCGTCGCGCTCCTTCACGCCGCAGCGTGGGGATCCGTACTCGACGCGCGGGACGTAGCTACCAGCTCTGGGTTTGGTCTGGATGATCTCGGCGTCCACCTCTCGAGCCGCTGCGGCCGCGTCCTCCGCCAGGTCGGGTCTACTGGTCTTTGGACTTGATTTGAACCAGAAGCGCCGCTTACGGGTCTTGCCCGACGACCGGAGACTGAACCGAGAGCTCAGCAGCCCGCTCCCTGGAGGTGGCGACGACGGCGCTGGCATGATTCAAGACTGTACTTGAATTGGTACCAGTTGTCTGTCTGTCGCGTGGTGAATTCTAGAGTGGATGAAGCGGGCGGCCGGTAGTCGCGCGCGCATGTGTGAGTGAGTGGCAGAGGTAGAGGGTAGTTCCGTCTCCAGCTGCTGCGCATGAAGCGTCGGAGTGCAAAACGCCCCATGCCGCTCAATGATCATCCGGGCTGTTTGTGGTGTGGCGAGCGCGGTTAGGACCCAGCTGGTACTGCACGTATCGGGTATTGGGCCTCGTCTAGCGTGACGCAGGCGTCTGAAACGGAGGCATATGAACGTCTCACGTAATGGAGGAGATCAACCAACGCTAATAACTACATGGAACCAGCACGCGACACTCGACGCGCGTCAAGCAATGGGTTCTACGCCAAGGACAGACGATGAGAGGGATAAGAGCTGGCAGCGCGAGTCGTCGGAAGCTCCATCCATTGCATCTACCGCCAGGTCCAGCAGCGCTGAGTTGGCTCCAGCGTGGCCACCGGCACCTCATCACTCGCGTTCTGACCCTACGGCGTGCCTATTATTTCGACGCCGAGAACTGCCGTCGAGCGGAGCTCCTGGCGGCCTTCTCGGCCTTTTTCAGTTGGCGCTGCTCCCTCTTGCTGAGCGTCTTGCCGGCCGCCGCTGTGGATAGCTGTAGCTGTTCGCCTAGAGCGCCTGCCAGTTGGTCGACCTCGCCGTTGGCTGCCCTTGGAACGACGCGCTGCTCCGGCTGGTGCTCGTCGCCTGCAGCTCCTGGCGCTGGAGAAGCTTGCGCCTGCCACCGCTGCGAGCCAAATCCACCGCCAAACGCATTGGTAACCGCGGTCGCGACTGCGAAAATTCACTCAGGAAACGCACACACTAACGCACCTTGGCCAAGTCCTCCGGCCGAAAGCCCTCGCAGCTGAGCTCGATTGAAACGGGCAGACTGTCGGGATCGATCGGGTCGCGCAGCGAGCGCACGCTGTCGTAGTGGTCCTCGCCGTGGTAGGCGACGTGCGCGATTCGCGTGGGCTTGAGGCGGTCGCACTCGATGACCATGATCCGCGCGCTGGGCTGGTCTTGGTGCACCACCACGTAGACCTGGAAGAGGCGCGCGGCAGCGTAGAGCTCCTGGTTGCCGCCCCACGTGCCGTCTTCGCGCATGCGCTCGCAGTACTGCAAGACGAGCTCAGGATTAGTCACTCGAGAGTCATATCAACTTCATAGCTGGCGCAGCTCACCTCACCTTGTCAAACTTCTCCTCGTCTTCCATGAACGGCTCGAAGTCGTCGCGATGCTGCTCCAAGTAGTCCACGATTTTCTGCAACACGAAGAAGACAACGCACGACGTGAGCCTTTTCCACTGCGCCTTCCACCGAAATACGACAAGGTTGACCCACGCACCCCACGGACTTCCTCATGCCGGTGCTGGTCTCCATAGAGCTGGTCGCCTAGAGCGCTGCACCACAAAGCGACGAGCAGCACCATCTACAGTCCGTGAGTTGCCTCATTTCAGAGCAACAATCAATAGACAATGGCATGGACGCACCGGAAGAGGCAGTTGCCGTCGGCTTCCACCTCCTGCGGCACAGCAACAACCGCACACACACAAATTCCGTCACGCTGGACTCGTCAGCTCCCGAATCTTGGAGCCTTGGGCTCCAGAGCAGCAAGCGACAGTGGGTTACCGTCCTACGTGCAGTTTGCAGCCAACGTCGACCAGTTGCCGCCTCATGAGCTTGATGGCGTCGTCGTCCCGGACGTAGGACGAGTCTTTCTTCTTCCTCTTGCTGTTGTTGGCCTTGATCTTCCCTCGCTGGGCCTTGGCGGCGACGACATCCAGCTTCTTGCCCGTGGCCGCCTCAAAAACTACTTTCTGCCCGCAATAGTCCACACACACGGCCATCAGTAACTCGTGCACACTATTCATCAACCACAGCGCAGCCCCGAGGTCTCGCACCGGAGTCTTCTTGGCCAGCGTCTTGACGGCCTTGCGCCCCATGCTAGCGGGTGTTAATTGATCCCGTGCCAGTCTCTGTCCCACAAAAAGTTGCTCCGACAGCACAGTCGACTGTACATGATACAACACCGAACCTGGCTACTGCCCCCGAACGGCTCCTTCGCCAGTCAATATCAACAGTCACACAAGTCAAGGATGGTCGAGACTCGGAGGACGTCCCGCCGCCTGCAGGCCAAGGCGGAGGCCGCCAGCGCGAGCCCGTCGCCCATGAACTCGCCCGCCGGACGCAGCCCCAGTACGCGCAAGTCCAGACGCACGCCGTCGCCGCGCGGACGCGGCAAGAAGGCGACGGAGACGGCGCAGGAGATCCCACTCGAGCCCTCGGACGAGGACGACAGCGCCACGCAGCAGCAGAAGCAGATGGAGGAGGAGCAGGAGAAGAAAGAGGAGGAGCAAGATGTGATCCTCATTGGATCGGAGACAGAGTCTGAGGAACAGGAAGTGGAGAAGAATCAGGAGCAGAAGGACGAAACAGCCTCGATGGAGGAGGATGTTATTGTCGTGGAGGAGCAGTCTGCGCAGGAGGAGCAGTCTACACAGGAGCAGGAAACTGAAGAAGAGGAGGAGATTATGCTGCTGGATGATGACGAGGAGGGAGAGGAGGAGAAGAAGACCGAGGAAGACGACGACGAAGACGTGGATCAATACGTACGTCCTCTTCGCCCGCAATTTGAAGTTGTTGTGCGGCTCTAGCTGACGTTGTGTTTTTGTTATGTTGCAGGCGTTCCTGGCTGCGTCCGGATTGAATTTGTCTACGAAGTCGAGCACTCCGTCCTCCGCCGCTGCGTCAACGACGCCTGCTGCCACAAAGCCTTCTGCGACTGCTGCGTTGAAGCGGCGGCTGGTGCCGAACCAACTGGACAGCGGTGCGTCGCAGTACCAGGAGTTCTTCAACTTCGAGGGCTCGAGGCGCTCGACAGCCGCGACGCTGCGTGCTGATGCGCGTGCTGCGGAGGAGGCCAAGGTGCTGGCGGCTGGCCAGAAGGCGATTGCGCACTCGGAGCGGCAGCGCTCCGAGTCACAACACAAGAAGTCGGCGGGCCGCAGGTGGTTCAACTTCGAGTCGGACGAGATGACGGACGACGCGCGCCGGGACTTCCAGCTGCTGCGCATGCGTAACTACCTGGACCCGAAAAAGTTCTACAAGAGCTCGGACCACTCGCGCGCGCTGCCCAAGCACTTCCAGATGGGCGTGGTGGTCGAGGGTGCGCACGAGTTCCACTCGGCGCGTCTCACCAAGAAGCAGCGCCGCAAAACCTTCACGGACGAGATCATGGCGGACGAGGCCGTGGTGCAGTACACCCACCGCGTGGCCGGCAACATCCAGGCCGCGCGCGCCAACACGGGCCGCAAGAAGAGACGACGCAACTAGACTGAGCGTGAAAGTGGTCCCCGCGACCGAGCAAAATAGATTTCCGTGCATCTCTGAACGTGTTCGTCGTTGCCGTGTCTGTCTGCTGGCAGTTGAGATTGCGAACAAGCAGCGGTGGTGATTCTTCATCGCCCGCTTGGGTTGCTTATGGTGTTCCGCCTCGTCAAAGATTTGACGGTGCCGCCGTGAGCTTTGCTTACGAAGGTTGTAATACAGTAGCATGAGTGTCGTCGACAGCGTCACTCGAGCGACTCGCTACGCGCGACTGGTCGTGGTGCTTGGGGCCCGCCTTCAACATCCCACCAGTGGCTGGTCAAGTCAAGTTGAAGTGTATCCAAAGCGGCTGTGGACCAAAGCTCATTTCGAGAATTGCGAGCCAACGAACGCAGCGCGTGCAGTGTATCCAAGATGGTCAAGCTCTCGAACTCGATCGCGACGCAAGCTCAGTGGACGGTGTTCACACGCGTGTGGGCTGACCCCGAGCGCAGACGTCTCATCCTTCGACTGCTTTTCGGCGGTGCGACCGGAGCCTTAACGCTGACGCTTCTCCACGAGACGTTCAAGGGAATGTGCCGCACCCCGTGGGAGGCTGTACGTTTAGTCGCGCGTTTGGTGGCCGTCGTGGCTTCAACGATCGTCGGATTCGTGGCGCGCGGGTGCACGCCGAGATTCAAGCACTGGACGCTGCGCTTCGACATCCTCCGAGTCGTCATCCGGGAGTGCGCGCGAGGCGCCCGAGGTGAGCGGATGGTGATCGACGCCAAGCACGCGCGCGTGATCCGGTCCCGAAGCGCGGCCTTCGGCACTGTCCTGGGGTGGTTCGCCTGTCGACAGCACGGACGGCGGCTGGTACCGGTGCACGCCAACGGGCTAAAGCACGTGTGGCTTCGGTCTGCAGCTCCGCGGACGCCAATGACCAAGCGCTTCGTGGTGCTCTACGTACACGGCGGCGGCTTCGCTGTCATGAGTCCCAGACTCTACATCTCCTTTTCATCCACGCTCGCGGTGGCCATCGAGAAGGAGCTGCGCCGACATCTCGGCACGGACGAATCCGTTCAGGTTGACATCTTCCTGGGCAACTACCGAAAGGCACCTGAGCACTGCTTCCCCACACCTCCTGAGGATACCGTCGCTGCGTACAAGCACTTGCTCCACACGGAGGGCATTCCTCCGGAGCAGATCATACTCGCGGGTGATAGTGCTGGGGTGGGCTGGTGATGTCCACGCTGCTGAGAATGAGAGACGCGAGCCAAGCGCAGCTTCCGTTGGCTGCCATCTTGATCTGCCCCGCGGTGGATCTGTCCGAGATCGAGACCCACAGCGACGCGGAGCACTGCCTCCTCTCCGGAGATGATCGCCGCCGGTCGACTGGGCTACCACACGACGGCGTCCGACCCGACAACTTGGGCGGACGCTTCGTCCGTCCACTGCGACCTGCGTGGCCTTCCTCCCGTGTTCGTGCAGGCCGCCAGTCTCGACTACATCTACCAGCACTCGGTGCGCCTGGCCCAGAAGGCTGCAGCGGACGGCGTGACCAACTGGGAGCTGGACGTGCACCAAGACCTTCCGCACGTGTTCACCATCTTCCCGTCCTACGTGCTGCCCTACGCGCAGGTTGGCGTGCAGCGGGTCGCAACCTTCGCAGCGAAACATTTTGCGAAGGCTTGCAATGACGACCCTGTCAACAATGCCAGCGCTGCGTAGCTGTTGATCCTATTCGGGGACGGGGTCAAGGCAACTTCAATTTGGTGACTTCAATGTACATACATGTATCGATTGATTGTGTTAGTTTTGCTGCGCCGCGGTACTCGGGGCGCTTTAAATCGAGGAGCACCTTCTTATGCTGCCATAGCGGCGGGGCTGAAGCCACTGGTCTTGAGCGTCGGCTGCACCTGTCGGACTATGAACGCCGCCATCGTTTCAATGGCCACGTCGGCGTGCGGCAGGAACCAGGCCGGAAAAATGGGGAGCACGTGTGACATGGTCTCGTGCAGGTCGTACTCCCAGTTGGTGACGCCGTCCGCCTTGGCCTTGCTCATCAAGCGCACCGCGTGTTGGTGGATGCTGTCGAGATCTCCGGTCTGCAGGAATACGGGCGGCAGGTTGCGCAGGTCGCAGTGGACGGAGGAGGCATCTCTCCATTTGCTCTGGTCGTCGTGCTCCGGGTGGTAGGCCTTGAGCACGGCCGTGCAGCACTCCTGGGTCAGGATGCAGTTGGGCGACGGACATTCGTCTCCGGTGAGATCCACGAACGGACAGACGAGAGCTGCGCAGAGTGGCAGGAGCTGCGGCTTGTTGCGACGCTCTCTCAGCATGGCCGACATGATCAGCCCGGCGCCGGCACTGTCACCGGCCAGCACAACTTGAGAGGGGTCCAGGTTCTCGTGGTACAGCAAGTGTTCGTAGACCTTGACGATGTCCAGCGGCTGGGCCGGGTAGCTGTACTTGGGCACCTTGCGGTAATTGGCCAGGAAGATTTCCACGTGCACTTTGCTCGCAGCCTCGGAGCCGAGTTGACGCACGAGCTCCTTGTCGATTAAGCTGCACAGGGCGTTGCTGAAGTGGATGTACAGCCTTGGACTCATGATGGCGAAGCCGCCCCCATGCGCGTACATCACCACGAGTCTCTGAGTGTTGGGCTTTCGATGTGTCAGCGAACGAAGCCAGATATGCTATGCTCGAGGCCGTTGATCTTGACGGGCTCGTAGCGCTTCTCAGCCTTACGACAAGCCCGGCGACCCCAAAAGGTACAGAACCATTCGCTCTGCTCACGCACAATGACCGCGTAGCTCTCGTCCGCGAGCACGCGCTCACCATGGAGCTCCATGCCCACCCGAAATGAAGACGCGGAACAGCTCGAAGCGCAGCGTCCACTTCGGGAAAATAGGTTTGAATCCCCGACCCATGTACTGCACCACCGTCTTGCCGAAGGCGTAGAGCAGCACTACCGACCAAGTAGACGCCCGGCGAAGCCATGCCTTCGGATCTCTCGCTTCGTCTGCAGGGCGCACGTACGCTAACAGCATGTCGCGCTTCTAATAGCGAATCGCTTTACAACAGGAGTACACTGTAGTGAAGGGAATCTATTGAGCCTTAGTTACTACTTAGTAGTAGATTGCTGGTAAAGACGGAGTCTTTCGACTAGTTTCTCGTAACTTATCCTAAGTGCTGCTTTGTCCTGAAATGCATCACTTTTTTCAAGTGAAAGAAGGTAGTCGCAGACTCTCTCTCTCCGCATCCGAGCTACTTCACAGCCGCCTATTTCTTGTTCCCTTTCACCTTCTTGGCCGCCGCGATGAGTTTGCTCATTCCTACATCCGGCGCGCGGACGATCTTGTTCGTTCCCTGGGTGAAAGCTTTCCATACCCCACCGTACCCGTTCCCCGTGCCGCTCTGGACGACTTGTTGGCCTGCAACCCGAAGGGATCTTTTGGCCGCAGAGTCAGGAGATACCTTCGACAAGAGCGGAGAGTCGTCAAGATTCGAGGGCTCTGCGACGACGGTGCTGCAAGCTAAGGCCGCAAAGGCAAGAGCAACGTAGAATAGACTGCGCATGGCTGGCTGTGGAGAGGGATTCCGCTGGAAAGAAGGGTCTTGTGGTCTTGAAAGAGAAATGTAAAGTGACTGCCGGCCACTATTATACAGTGCAGCACCGACGATGCCCCGGTTGGCAATCCCTGGCCCGTGTATCATCAGACAAAAAAGTGGAGTTCTCACAATGTTTACTCTGTGCAGCATCAACTCCCCAGCAGAAGACACATATGAGTCGCAGTTGGGTGTTCATAGCCGCGGCTCTAACTGGGATACCAAAACCCGCGCGGTATTTGCGGAGGCGGGCCCAGCGCCGAGCTCACCAGCAAGCCGTGCACTACACTCTTCACCCGCATACGCTCTCCAGGACATCGTATCTTCATATCGCGAGCATAAGGAATGACGGGGGTGCCGAAGGCGTCTCTAATCACTTAAGTACATACATGTACCGGTACTGTTACTCAACAAAGAAGTACATGTACAGTAATCAAGAAGTTCTCAGGAAGGAGTCAAAAGACTTGCTGTCGTCTGGGATATGTATGATGGGGATTGCGATGGGGACCCGCATACAGTATTTACGTTATTCGTACATGTATGTTATTCGCAGGAAAGCATACAGTATCGAAATACAGTTTATTCCTATGGATAAGCATATGGTTAACATGAGACTTTATATGGTGCACAGGCAAACGCGATACTGAGCTATTAGCGCTTCAACACTGCCTAAATTAGGATATGCTCAGTTTTGCTGAAAGATTGCAACAACGTCTACGACGGCGAACACGAGTCGCTCTACGAGACTCTAGTATATTTGGCCGGATACGGATACTGCAACAGGTTCCTTTTTACTGCTAAGAGCATCTCCACCGGTCGTGAGTAAAGCTAAAGAGAGTGGTTGCTGCACCCGTCTACTGGGATCATCTTTTGAATTGTCCGCACCAATAACCTAACCACGCTTCTGGTCTCCATCCGAGCTTCGTATACGCGGTATACTTTCGACTTCCAACGACTCATTCGTAAAACGGCGGCGAGCCACACACATTACCCCGCCGCCGCCGCCGCGCGCGCCCCGCTGGCTGTGCAAGCATGCGCATGATATCGATGACTACCGGTAGCGACTAGCGTTCTTCAGTGGCACCTCGTGACGACGATGACACGGAGCGCTCTCTGGCTGGCTGCGAGGGTGCGGTCCACGCAGCACAGAGCCCCCTCTTCCTCCCTGCGCGCTCTCAAAGCAAGATACGAGTATCAGGCCACCTCTCAGTCATGTCAGGGGAGATCTATGCATCACTTAGTGTACTCATACTAGTGTCTGTACGCGCAACAGCAAGCTTCAACCCGCAGAGACACAAAACACTCCCCGCTCCGCTTTCAAAAGCCTTGCCAGGACAACAAGCGGAAAAGCGCAAGCAGAATGCGCGAGGCCTTCGGCGTTTGGGATCAGTTCCGGGGCGGGGCTCGCTATGGCTGTCGTCGGGTACAACGGTATCAGTCGGGGAAAATAAGCTTCCAGCCGGGCAGTCGGGTACGGTGACGGGTGCTGGTGTTCTCAGTCGGGTACTGGACTGATGTTTGTTGTTTGTTTGGCTAGATCAACGCATGCGCTCAAGTTGTTTACCAGTAGTACAAGTCTACAGCTCGTTGTGTGACCACAAGAACTTGCGAGCTGTCGGTAGGAGTTCACGTAAGAGAACGATGGATAATTTTTTGTGATGGACTGCCCGAGATGCGCAGTGTCCTGTACTGTTCGGAAATTAGCTCCCCCTAAACTATACACTTAGCCATGTCACTTAAGAGGCCTCAGAGAGAGTGTAGGTCTGCAATGGTCGGCGCGTGGGCCAGAGAAGGTAAGCCTAAGTAGGAGTATTTATCTAATCCAGGCATGGTGCCTGGGCGAGCCGAGGACTTAGCATAAGGCTCGAGGGGGTGGGGCAGGTCGCGCAGCCGCACCCCACGAAGTGCCGTTCTAAGTCCGCAGGCGAGAGCCAACGCGCCTGCCCTCCTCAACATCAAGTGACAACCTGCCTGTCTTGGCCTTTTGGGCTTCTCGAATGTTCTTCATCTAACCGGCCTATACAAGCAGTATACAGCTTGCTTCAGTTGTGGTCGGGTTCTTGACGGTTGTGGTCGGGCGCAAACGGGTACAATAGTCTCGTCACAGCCTAGGTTTCCATATGGTGGACGGGTGCAGCAACAAGTGCCAAAACTATTATACTGTAAAAGCAAATTGCCCTCAGATCCGTGCTTACAACGGCACAACCGTGCTAAAGACAGTGCGCAACTCCACCGGTCATTGAGACGCGCAGCGAGCGCGTTAAAACTCTTGGTTCGGCGCCAGCATTGGCGACGGCAAGTTTTAGCTGTATAGCCCTACTAAGATGAAAACGGGCCCGACAGCACGTTGAGGAAGACCCAGGGATGACGTAGCATGGGCGACAGTGCGGTCTGTGACGCTTGCGCTGCTTAGAACGCTTGACTTGGCCCTACTACTGGTTGGTCGATATTTACTCAACTTTGTACTCAAAGCCTCCTCCGTTGGCAAACTTGTGCAAAAATTTGATCTGCGGAGCAATTTGCTCAGCATTTACTCAAACCGGTGGAGCTGGACAAAACTAAAACTATAATTAAATATTGACAGAAAAAGGGTAAAATTTAGCTTTACTCACGACCGGAGGAGATGCTCTTAGCAGTAAAAAGGAACCTGTTGCAGTATCCGTATCCGGCCAAATTTACTAGAGTCTCGAAGAGCGACTCGTGTTCGCCGTCGTAGACGTTGTTGCAATCTTTCAGCAAAACTGAGCATATCCTAATTTAGGCAGTGTTGAAGCGCTAATAGCTCAGTATCGCGTTTGCCTGTGCACCATATAAAGTCTCATGTTAACCATATGCTTATCCACAGGAATAAACTGTATTTCGATACTGTATGCTTTCCTGCGAATAACATACATGTACGAATAACGTAAATACTGTATGCGGGTCCCCATCGCAATCCCCATCATACATATCCCAGACGACAGCAAGTCTTTTGACTCCTTCCTGAGAACTTCTTGATTACTGTACATGTACTTCTTTGTTGAGTAACAGTACCGGTACATGTATGTACTTAAGTGATTAGAGACGCCTTCGGCACCCCCGTCATTCCTTATGCTCGCGATATGAAGATACGATGTCCTGGAGAGCGTATGCGGGTGAAGAGTGTAGTGCACGGCTTGCTGGTGAGCTCGGCGCTGGGCCCGCCTCCGCAAATACCGCGCGGGTTTTGGTATCCCAGTTAGAGCCGCGGCTATGAACACCCAACTGCGCCTCATACATATATGTATGTGTCTTCTGCTGGGGAGTTGATGCTGCACAGAGTAAACATTGTGAGAACTCCACTTTTTTGTCTGATGATACACGGGCCAGGGATTGCCAACCGGGGCATCGTCGGTGCTGCACTGTATAATAGTGGCCGGCAGTCACTTTACATTTCTCTTTCAAGACCACAAGACCCTTCTTTCCAGCGGAATCCCTCTCCACAGCCAGCCATGCGCAATCTATTCTACGTTGCTCTTGCCTTTGCGGCCTTAGCTTGCAGCACCGTCGTCGCAGAGCCCTCGAATCTTGACGACTCTCCGCTCTTGTCGAAGGTATCTCCTGACTCTGCGGCCAAAAGATCCCTTCGGGTTGCAGGCCAACAAGTCGTCCAGAGCGGCACGGGGAACGGGTACGGTGGGGTATGGAAAGCTTTCACCCAGGGTACGAACAAGATCGTCCGCGCGCCGGACGTAGGAATGAGCAAACTCATCGCGGCGGCCAAGAAGGTGAAAGGGAACAAGAAATAGGCGGCTGTGAAGTAGCTCGGATGCGGAGAGAGAGAGTCTGCGACTACCTTCTTTCACTTGAAAAAAGTGATGCATTTCAGGACAAAGCAGCACTTAGGATAAGTTACGAGAAACTAGTCGAAAGACTCCGTCTTTACCAGCAATCTACTACTACTACTCGCCGTGCTCGGTTAGTTATGTAAGGTAGGCGGGCCCTGATAGGGTCCGCAACGCAGAGTGGGCTGCCTTCGCAGCTAATCGGACTTACCGTATTTTAGATCTCATACTTCATACACCATATTCTTGAAGTTGTATTGTTGTATTTTGTCTTTGCGCCAATTCACCCTTTTTGTGCGTATTTTAGGACCTTTCTTGCCAAAAACGGCCATATTCTGTTGCAAATGCACTATCTCTCCGCTCTGAATTATGAGATCTCTCTGTAGTATGAGATCTAAAATACGGTAGTTCCATTCGTACTTAGTGAGTAAGCGTGACGTGCCACAACTGCATGACGACGCCGGATGTCCTTGGACAAGACAGGTTTAGGCCCTAGCGTTGTGGGGCTCCTTGTGCGCGTGCTCATGGCCGGCTACACTGTAAGTCAAGCAAGCTGGTTGTGGATGACCTGGCGAACTCGACCAGGCCAGAAGAATCCTGTCGCTTGAGACGCGCTCCTCGCAGAGCAAGATCCACGCCAACACTCACTGACACTCCACTGGCCGTGAACCGTTCGAGAAGATCGCCGGCGTGTTCAGCAACGATAAGTGGACAGGTAACTCTCTTCTTCGAGGCGCACTGAGCTCGCTGCGCAGCAAAGGTAACACTCATGCCGCAGCAGATCTACCAACTACTCTGAGACTGTGCTCTTCACGCTGGATGAACTGAACAACCCTGTTCACTCGAACGCCCTGTTCGCGGAGCTGGAGAAGCAGCAGAAGGAGAAGGCTGGACGGAGCTCACGATCATGAAGTACCTGATCACGTTCCACGCTGAAGAATGGACCAACTTCCTCGAGCGAATGGGTGCGAGATCGCTGGACGAGGCGCTGGAGATCAACCCGACGGAGGTGCGTCTCTGGGCTTCGATGCGTGGCCAAACGCTGGCCCGAACGGTGTACGGAATAATGCTGTACGAAGACGCGATCCGACTTCTGCGCTGGCTGGAGGTCTACTCTCTGCGTGACATGAGTCTCCAGGGAAAAGCTGGACGAGATGAACCGCATCTCCGCGCTGAAGTTCTCGTACATAACTGGTTGCCAGATTTACTCCGCCCAAGTCGCTAAGGGGGACATCGCGCGGAAGACATCGACTACCTGATGAAGAAATTCCCGAGCTGGCGTGTGAGTTTCGTGGGCACGATCAAGGAGAAGGACGGCGACCAGGAGATCACTCGCTATGACGGTGTGCTCGTGAAGGCCGAAGGCAACGAGATTGTCGAGGTGTACCGCTACGAGCTGCCCGGCAACCCGATTCTTGGTGAGGGTAAGCCCGAGAACCAGAACTTGGCGCTGCCCTTCACGCGCGGCGAGTACCTGCAGACGATTAATATGAACCAAGAGCACTACCTCGAGGAGTGTCTGAAGACGCCGAACTTCCTGGAGACTGCGACGAGCACGGGCGAGGAGGTGACTGTGATCGGTATGAAGGAGCTGGTGTTCGTGACGCTGACCCAGTGCGTGTTGGCTAAGCCGCTGCGCTCGCGTATGCACTACCGCCACCCAGATGTGTTCGAGAAGTCCTTCGTTGTCACGAGCAGCGGTGTGTCCAAGGCCAGTAAGGGTATCAACCTGTCGGAAGATGTCTTCAGTGGCTACAACGTCACCCTCCCTGGTGGATTGGTGACCCACGTTGAGTTCATGCAGTGCGGTATAGGATAAGGGTCGAGACGTGACGCTAAGTCAGATCAACGCGTTCGAGGCCAAGCTGTCCAATGGTTGTGCAGAGAGTTGTCGGAGTCGAGAGTTGACGAGTTTCGGAACCATTCGACTGTCGGTGAAAGTCCTGGACCAAGTTGTGCAGAATGCGTTGCTCTCCTCGGATTCGTCCGAGTCGGAGAACGAAATCCGCCGTCGTCGTCGCGAGAACAACAAGAAGGGTGCGGCCGGCCGCCGGTGGTGGCCGGGTCCTCCATGCTCGCGAGCCGGTGGAAGCTGAAGTGGTCCGTCTCATTGTGCGTCGAGCTGCGACGAGCCGACTCGTCCGTGACGTTCCCGCCGCTGCAGCCGAACTGCGTGGCGTTGGCCTGCGCGCGCGAGCTGGCGCTGCTGGAGCCCCGCCGCGCGTGCTGGCACCTGACACCCCAAAGTTGACCTGAGCAGCGCCTGACGCCCCAAAGTTGACTTGGGTAGCGGACGACGCCGGGTTGGACGCTGCCGAGCGGTTCATGGCCGCCGATGTCTGCGCGATGCGGGTCTGCTGCTTGTGCAGGTCGTCCACGTCCCCACGTTCATCGACGGCTTTCACGATCTCGGGCGCGGACTCGCGCATGGATCGTTGGTACTTCTTCTCGGCCTTGGTCTGGATGGCGCCCAGCTTGGTGCTGGCGCAGAACATGAAGAGCACAACGGTGAGAGCAACCGAGCAGCCGCACAGGATGAAGTGCGCCAGCGCGGACGACGGGTTCAGCAGATAGACCACCACTTGGACGGCGTAGAACACGCAGAGCGACAGCGTCCAGTAGAGCGGCCGACGAGAGGCGGGGAACATTTCCAGCGCTGATAACCACGTCACGCTCATGATGCTCAGGCCCGCACAGATGTACAGCAGGCACGGCAACGCCTGCACCACGGGCATGAAGCGCAGGTCGCCGGCCTCGCCCCACAGCAGCAGCAACAGCGCGAGCTCCTTCTCCATGCGCGCCGTATTGTCCTTGTCCGGGTCGCACGCGCGCGCGGGTGCGCAAGAGCTTGCACCACATACGTAGTTCTTGAAGAACTTCTTGTGCACGCGCGCGAGCGCCGTGCGCGTGGCGAAGTCGCTACACGAGCTTCCACGCCGCGGCGCGCGGGCCCTTCGAGCTGCTGCAGAGCAAGTTCGGCTTCCAGCGCGCGAGCGTGGCCAACCAGAAGGACTGCTGGATCTCCAACTACCAGATGCGCGTGCGCGCCGAGGCCCCGCAGGGCACCGCCGAGAGCATTCGTACCGGTCACTTTCATTTTTCAGGTGAGGTATATTGTGTTCATTTAGAGCTAACTAGAGCTAACCTGCCCTAACGATGTTTCGTGCCGGTCGTTCGTGCTTGCTTGGTTTGCTTCAGTATCCTCGCGCAGCCTCAGGATTCTGTCGGAGTCGCGGTTCTCGTCCAGAACCGGTTCCGTGTTGGTGCCGGTGTCATGCTGCTCGTGCACACATGGTATCGTCCCGGGGTTGAGCTGTTCTGGTAGCTTCGTTTTCATTTATGAGTCGTGCTGCTCCGGCGGCCTCGTTTCTCATTTCGGAGTCGATGTCATCCCGGATTTGTGCCGCTCGTGCATCAGCTGACCTCATCTTGAAGTCGGGCTCACCTCAAAGTCGTGCTGCTCGTGCAGATTCGGTCTCATTTCGGAGTTGTGCAGCTGGTGCAGCTCCGTTTTCATCGAGTCGGTCTCGTTCCGGAGTCGTTCGTCACCTAAGTGCCAAAACACTACGTCTACATGTACAACGAACCTGCCGTTTTCTCCTCAACGTTGAATGCTACCGGCATAAACAGCGTACCACCAAGTTGCCCACATCTCGTCGCTCAACATTCAACTCGTGGGGCATTTGCTCCTCACCATGGCCAACCAGCCTGGTGAACATAGGTTGCTCGGCCGCGCCACTGAATCGGAACTAATCACGTCGCCCTCATCGCAGCCAGTTTCACCTCAATCGGATACACAACAACAACAACAACAACAACAACAACAACAACAACAACAACAACAACAATCTGATCGGGGTCTCGTATATCATCGGCCATGTATGTGGGGCTGCCATTCAGCACATCGGCTCTAAAACAAATCGCCTCATGCCTTAGCTCATTATCTCAATGATATTCATTGACTCGCCCAATCCTCCAATGACTGGATGATCTTAGCACAACGGGTAACACTGGTTTATCGTTTGAACACGATAAAACCAGCGACATATTGGCAGTCGATTGTACTAGGCTTGGGCAAGTCCGACGTGGCGCTGAGCTTCATTTGGTGGTCACGTGACGCGGCGGCTGCGTTAATGGCGATCGAGTCCTCTCCGTCAAGGACTGAGACAAGCACTTATTGCGCTTAGGAAGGAGCGTCAATGCATGAATTTACACGGCGAGTCACTGTCTTCTGGGTCGTTGGGATACCCCCGAGCACTATTGGCAGGTACAACGCACGGCGATTTTTGTTGTCTAGACCGGAGTGGCGGGCACTGCTGGCAGCCACAGTCGTTTTTCTTATTCAACATCGAGGAAATAAGGACAATGGAGGGGACGGGTCACTAGTACGTCCTACGTAGGCTAAGTCCAAAAGACGGACTTCATCTCCAGCGGCAGGGAGAAATCTTCAGAAATTGGACTCCTCTAAGGTTACTACATGTATGCACGCAATCGGATGCGAATTTTGAATTCTTTTCCGGCAAGCGCTTTGGGGACACCCCGAGTAGAAGTTACGCCGCGGTTGTCATAACCGACTTGGTCGGAAATCTAGTAGGAATGGCACTCTGTGGGAATGCTGTTTGGGCTTTGGCGCTGCTTCATAAGGTTTCAAATGGTGAAGATTGCATAAACCACGTTATCCTACGACAATAAGATGCCTCATAAATATCAAGATCTCGATGCATGTAGTGCGTGCGTACCAGCTCCGCGGTTTCGAGACGCAACTACTAGAACTCTGCTATGATGAGCGAGACCTGCACTGCACGGCTCCTCCAATTCAGTATAATATTGAATTGGTAAAACTGTTTGTCAGTGATAATAATTTAAATATGACAATCACCAATAATAAATTATTATACTGATTAAATATTTCAATTTCATGTGCCTTGACTGTGTTTTTGTATGCCTTGAAATCGTATGAGCCAATAATATAATTTTCAATATGTGCCTGGCAATAATACATATTTTCATCATATTTATTGACAATTTTCATATTGAAAATTTTAATTCATACCCCTGACCTGCAAGACTGGTGGATGTCCGTAGGCCGCACAAACCTTGGGTTCGCCCAGCAAGAGGCCGAGGAACTGGCGAGGTGTTAGCGCACGACGTTGCGTACCAACTGGAACTTGATCATCACTAGCCGATCACCGCCGCTACGCGGTGGTAAGTTTTAGTTGGTTGACGCTGCGCTCGCTATGCTCGCTCCGCTGTTGGAGCAGCTGCGTACGCTTCACTACGGCAGTAGTGGACCCGTTCCGCTCGCCTCGTCGGCTCGCTGCACTACTCTGAATGTCAGGTTAGTAATACAGCGGCCGGGACGGGTCCAACGGCCCCGCAATATCCTATGGTGGGGTCGCCTTCGTTGCGCTTGGCAGCTAATCGGACTTAGTGAGATTCGTACTTAGTGAATAAGTGTGATCTACTCTCGGACGGACAACGTTGTTCTGATTGAGTCTTTAGATACGCAAGCTTCTAAGGCCATCTTCAAGAAGCAGAGTGCGTTAACCGAGATGACCGTGCAATATATCCGCCTTTGCACCAACAGGTTCAAGTGTAGCAACCATTCGCCAGACGCTAGGGCATGAGTTTGGTCCTCACTAGAGAAACATGATCGGGTTTGGCACGATATGTACGCTTGCGTAAAAATGCTCTTTCGCAAATGCACATAACAATACGTCAGTCATCTACCGCCCCTTGCCTCTTCCTTAGTGGGCGTCATTATCCGTGTCATCCTCGGACCGCCGCCGAGCTGAGCGGCCATCTTCCTTGCGCTGAGGCTGAAGCTCCCCGCCGACCCGGAGTTGTTACTGCCGCTCGTTATGAGCGTGGTCAGCATCTCGAAGTTGTTGTCAGAGTCTCTGTCGCCGCCGGAAAATTTCCTCACGCTGAGTGGATGCCGAACGGGAGCCTTTGCTTCCGCCCCCCCGCTTCGTCGTGGGCGTGGACTTCGGCTATTTCTGAGTATCATCGGCTTACAAACCCATTGCGGGTACATGTACGCTATCTATCTAGCCGTGTACAGCGCGTGATGCGGAGGGATGTTTGATAGTACCACCTGACGGACACCATGCATCGAATCGTGATCAGTATCATAGTGGGAATTATGCTTCGCGCGAGTAGTTTCTACCGTAAGGACAATTTTCCTACGGTGAATGTACACCGTGTACATCTCTGCGGTGAAGGGGTGAAGTGAATCACACTCGTAAATCTGCACGGTGGAGCTCAAGTCATCAGGGGGGGGGGCAATCAGCGGGCAGCGTGGTGAAAGAGCCAGCTGACCCAGCGGCCCGGCCAATCAGGGCTCACCGGTGAGTATCGAACACGCTCTGATTGGCCACGACTGGACGACGTTTCCTCCCTGGCGGGGCCAGTCGTTCCTGGGGGCCTGAGCTGCTGTGGGCGCGCACCCCCCGGCGTGCATGCATGCCGGGTACGGGCATCTCACAAGTGGTTCTGTGGACCAAGATGGATACCTGCACTGCTGCAAACGGTGGCGTATTGCGGCGACTACGTCGTCAGCCGGAAGGCGTGACCGGGGGTCCACGGCAGTCAACATGTAGGCCGTCGCGCCGTTTCCTGTAGAAACCAGGCCACGGGTGACGCCGTGGACCCACCTGGAAGTTTATGCCTTACTGGCATGCGTGCGGCCCCGGAAGGTCACCGGTTCGCTGGGCGGCGTTACGCAGCTCATCCTCAGCACCGCAGTGACGAGCGGAGTCATGCTGCATGTCAAAGTGGCCTGCAACACAAGGAGCTGGCCTGCGACGTGGGTGGGTGATACCGGCGAAATTCATGGCCCGGCGGGGCAGAAATTGCAGTGTTAAGGCAGCTATACGGAGCGCCGTGGGGAATTAATAGCGCTGCAGGGGCGCTTCATGATGGCCTGCAACATATACGACAGCAAGGAACGCAGATCTGCCTGGACAAGTGCAGTGGAGAGGACCTCGGTCTTCGGGGGGAAGGCAACGACGATGGGGCGCAGGGACCGCGACGCTGCCCGACGGGAACTTAGGCAGAAGTTGCATTGGCCGTTTCAACTATGCGGCGGGCGGACGAGATGTGAAGGCTCGGAAGCGACGGTGGTATGTAGATCATTAACTTACTGATGTAGGATAACGTGGCTTATACAAACCTCACCATTTGAAACATTTTTATGAAGTGAAACACAACGTTCTTAACGCAATATAGAACACGTGAGCTCGATTACCACAACGATATCAGACTCAAAAGAGGCAGGTTCTTATGGTGACCTGGTAGCCCGATTCTATCATCCCGAGATTATCGTAGATAATTTTGGGTTCAGGTACAGTATCAAAACAGCCCACTTCTTAGAGCTTACCAGCGGAAAATGACACGGAAGCTAGCCATGACGAGCCACGCCCACGTACACGTTGTAAAGTGCCAGCATCTTCGATCATGAGTAGAGGAAAAACTTTTCATCGGCTGTATTGTATTAGTATGAACAGTTAAATAATTAGAATGCGAGTCGTCTTGAAGAAAATGGTTCGGCTCTTGAGCGAGGTGAAGGGAGGAATACGCGATTGTCAGCGTGGTGGGCCTTGGTTGTTGTTGTGTGGTTTTGTCTTGACCAGGGAGAAGAGCTTATTGGTCAGCTTAGCCGCACGATGTCCAGACTACAAGACGCCTTACGTGGTCGGAGACAGATGAGCCGTTCGAATGATGCTCCTAGACCATCACTTGTGCCCTGTACAACCCTGTAGCGATAAAGCAATAGATTATACTGAGACCATCGAGCAATGAAAGCAAAACCTTTGATGCTTCCTGCATCGATTGTGGTCTTGGTAGGCGTTTTGAGTGCTTGGGGAATTTTGAAAAGTGAAGTGCGATTTCAAAATCCAATCCTCGTACTTCTCTGTCCCAGATGAAAATGCAGTAAATTTTTAATCATCGATATCTTGAGAAGTAGTGGTCATATTAGATAGCTGAAAAGAGCATTGCATAGCTCGCAACGATTGCTGCACCCTCTATTTTTTCAGATCGCCAGCACCAATGTTGATGGAGATACAATGAGCTTACTGCCTCCCTGTGTCAGCGGTGATCACATTTTCCTCCGTAATTCATCGAGTATTTATACTGGGATAGGAAGCAGCGTTAGTGCTGCTATCACAGACCAAATAGGATTATATCCGTGGTACGTCATGTCAAAAGATGACCCCTCTTGACATCTAACTGGTACATCTCTATGAAACCAGTACGACTCCGGTGGCGCACTGGGCCCTCCAAAAGCGTGGGCAGCTCTGTACTACATGTAATGGTATATAGCACCCCTGGCAGCCATTGTGCAGAGGGGTCTTAAACGAGGTGATGGCTCTTGGAAACCCTTGTCGGTAGGTCTTCCTACCACCCCTACTATTCCATATTCTCATCCTTAATGTTATCTATTGATATCAAAAAATATGTGTATCGTACCTATCGATTATAAGTCCAGGGTGGAGGTTATCTTGACCAAGAAACTGCAGCTTAGAAAATATCTTGGATCTATTTTAGGCTACTCTGGCCACGGTGTTACTTTTACCAAATTTATTGTCTATAATTGGGTCAATTTTATATTGTATTGATATCAGCATATGCCAATAATAAAAATTAGTATTGGAAAACTGATTATTTATTGTATTGCACTATTTTTTCCGACCTCTTCTTCGGTGTCAGGAAACTCTCTTGGTGTGGTATTTGCGGTCCCAGGGGGTGCGAGGTGTTACTGTGTCCAATACGTACGCCGTGAGCTCGACCATCTCGGTCATGACGGTGAATACGAACTAGGGCGGGATGGCCACGCTCACCAACACCCGGGGCAAGTCGTCAGGACACCCGTTGAGGTGTTCCAGAGGTCGCAAGGTAAACCCAATGCGATCCAGTACCCTCCAACATGGCATTTGTGCCCGTACTCGGCCATACTGACGCAGTGGGGGTATCATTACTGTATGGCATGAATACCTGCTCATGTAGACGCACATGCAATACAATAGAAGGATGAGCTGGCTGATTTGGCGATTGTGTTAGCTACCCGCCGTTCGCCTTTAACTCGGCGCTGGTGCTGCTGGTGGCGTTTCCAAGCAGTCGTGGGAAACCCACGACACATTGATTCATAGTGACAAAAAGGTCTCCCAGCTAGTGTGGAGAAGCGCTGAATAAAAAATCCTTCTCGAACGGAAAGAGTTCTCCAAGAAAGGCGGCAGGGCCGGTCGACAGAAGTCCCAAAGGGAAGATCGGCAATCGATCAACGATCGAGGGACAGGCTGCACGGATCAGACTGGGACTGAGGATCAGTGAGAGATCCTGAGCGATCAAGTAACGCCGGCGCGTCGGGCAGAGGCGGATTACGTTCTATCGATCTCTGATGGATGTCCAAGATCGGCGTAGACGCAAGCCCCTACCGGAAGTAAACACCGGTGATCCGGAACGACCAAGGATGGAAGTAGGCAGATTGACGGTGAACGGCAATGCGCTCAAGTCCTCGATCGAGAGTCGATCGGGATCGCGGATCTGGATCGCCGATCGGCCAATATGGGAAGCACAAGAGGACGAAGATAGGACAGGAATCCAGTTGTTGTTTAGTTGTAGGATGGTAGACAAGATGGTAGCAGTAGAGAGAGAGGCCAACTAAACATAAATCAGAACGCAATTTGCACCGAAGAGCACGAGTCCCCTCAAGTCACCAAGTCCCAGGAACTACTTTGGCCTCGGCAGACATCGACACTTTGGACTGTGAAGTAGTGGTACGGTTAAGACTGGATTAATACATTGGCCAGCTTGACTTACTCTAGTGATCTATTTCTTGTGTGCGAACCCTCGATCGACCGGATATCAGTGCACCAAAGTTATCCACCAATCGATGCGTCCGCGTTTGTACTTAGGCGGCATCCTCTGAAAAATTGCCTGCGGTTTTCTGTAATCACACCGCGGCTTCTGTAGATCATACACGGTTTCTGTAATCCGAACCGTTCCTCTGTACATACGCTACTTCCTCCTGTAGATTGGACCCTCGCTCGGTGGAAACATGGATATCACCAGTGGTCCACGTTACCACCCGAGCTCGAGCGCTGTTCACAAGGATGATCACGTGGTGATTATGACTCGTGGCGGCGTCGCAGTACAGTATATTGCATTCCTAAGGAAAACTAATAACCTGTAAGAATATATTCGCCTGGGTTTTGTTTTCTACCGCAAGATCGTCCAATCAGGACGCATTATCTTATATACTTGGAAATTGTATGCATACAGGACTTCCTTAGTCAGGCGAAATACTGTATATACATGCGCCCACAGTTGCTCACGTCGCAATTGACGACGACCACTCTCGGTCGGCTCTTTGAGCCCCGTGATCGGGCCCGCCAAGTCAAGCACGTCGAGCGTGGCGACACTAGAGATGCGCGACTGTGCGCCTGTCTTCAGCGAGCGTGTCACTCTGCGTCCTTCGTCGCATGGAGATTGGCGATGCTGCGGGCACCGTCCAGCACAACAGACTTGTTGGGTTGTGTCTACATAATTAACCTTTATCCCCCAGGTCGAAAGCATACGGGTATCCAGGATGCAAGCATACCCGTATGCTTTGGCAAAAGTTAATTTATCTACAAGTCTGTATACCGGGTCATTTGTTTTTCAAGAGAAAGACAGTTTGAAGTAGCTGTGCAACACCGGTACGGCATGTTATACCTGAGTGGCAGTGGAAGTTGAAGACTAATATTCAACGGGCTATATTTTGAATTATTAAATCGTTTATCGGTTCTAAACTCGTTAGCGACGTATATCAGCTCTCTACATCACAATGATACCGCTATGAGTTTGTTTTCGCAGGTTGGTACGACGATACCGCTGTCGTTAACATTGCCATTTTAGAAAAAATCTCCAAATTCAACCTGCATCTTCGCTATGAAGACTTGCTCGATTCATCTCGGGAAAAAAGGAGGATACTATGTCGTGTAGGAAAACACGATTTAACGAGTTCTCGTCTCTCTAGCCAAGGCCTTTGGGACGAGCCCCTACCAACAACACGCTTCCCTCCTAAAAGGTCGGCGCTTATTGTTGGGATAAAATCTGAAGACCAGATCCGATCCCTTGCACCGGGCTGGAATGTGCCTTATGCGAGTCGTCAGTCAGGTAGGTAGAGCCCGTAAATCAAATATAAGAGCCCCTTAGCCACGAGCAACGGCTAGGGTGCAATGTACACTCGCGATTTCACACGTAACCCACTGTGGTCCCTCAGAAGGAAGGGTACCAGGCCAATCGAGGCCTCGGACAGGGGCGCCGAGACGAAGTCTCGGCTGGAAGTCAAATATACTGGGGGGCCTAGCCACACACCCAGACAAGCGTACAAACGTACAGGGAGGTCCCTAATACCTCCAACACTCGGCCACTACTCACGCTTGGCCTTTCCAGGGATGAACACTCGGTCAATGTACCTTATGCTCACCGGCAGACATACCCCGTGTCGGCCGAGCGTATCCAGACTCTACAGCTAAGCGAAGACTTACCGTAGACGGACTTGACCCTTGTGTGGCTTCGGGGGTAATTTCTGCTCTGATTTAGTAATTAGAGGCTGTGAGGCCTTCCCTATCGCTAATCCCTATCGTCTATACAAAAGTCAAGTATCAACCGAGCCTTCGAGCTGATCCGACGACTCGACGACTCCTCGGCTAGATCCGAATTCCTAATGAGAGGCAAATCATGTACCCACTATGACTACTTGGAGGGCTCGGTGGGGATTTATTATGGCCCACCGTGCCTTGTCACTAAATTGCCATCCATCCGTCACTCTAATGCGGTAAATGTGAGTAACCAATCAGAGGGTTCGGCCAGCTCTCACCCGGAAGTTCAAGACCGTTAGGCCTCGGCGCAAGCTGTTCCCGGTCATTTCCCGATCTCACAGCAGCCCTCACCGCGGCCCGACCCAGCCGAACTGGAGAGTGCCGTGGTGCACATCGTCTCCACTGCCATGCCGCGCGCGCCGAGTGCCTTAGAGGAGGCGCAAGCTGCCGCTCTTCGCGCCGTCGTTCTCGACCCCTCGGTAAGCTCGAACCCTCGGTGCTGTTTCCGTTCGTCATGTAGCCCTGGCGTCCATCGCTAACCTTTGTCCTTCTCTACGCCTTGCGTTCTCTCTCCTGTGCGCAGCCTCCGGTCATACCTCGTTCCGCTGCCGGTGGAGCGGGTTCCTCTGCTCCTCACTATGAGAGCTCGGCCCCTTCTCCCGAGGACTCGGCGATGCCAACTCCCGCCTCTGCTTCGGCAAGCGGGGTGTCCCAAGTCACGTCTGCGGCTGCTGTAGCGCCCGACGTTCCTGGTGCTTCTCCGTCGCCAACTCCCGTCACAACTGGTGTTGACGGGGCGTCGGTAGAGCACCAGGGCTCGTTTGAGAATGCCCGCTCTGCAGGACTCGCTCCGTCTCCTCCGTCGTCTCCGTCGAGCGTGCGGTCGAATGGTTCAGTCGACCCTGAGTCTGGCCCAGCGAGATTTTGTCGGTCAGTTGCTTCAGCTGCTCGTGGTCCAAGTCAACCCGAGCCTTCGACTCAAAGCGCTGGTAACACTACCGAGCCTTCGCCTGCGCTGGTCTCATGGCCGCTCACTGCTGCAGTTGAAGATTTGATCGACGCTAGCGTCACCAACACCGTCCTCCGCTCCGAATCGCGTTTGGAAGAGCACTTGGACCGTCAACTGGCAAGCCTCGGCCAGCTCATGGTGGGTCTCGTCCGCTTTCCGCCGCTTCGGGTCGACTACGACCTCGACCACAACCTGGCCGAAGCTCAAGGTCTCGCTGACGTCGTCCAAGCGGTCTCTCCGGACATTCGGCTGCGTCCCCTCGGCTGGGATGAAGAGGTCGTTGCTCTCCGCAACGAAGTTCACCGTCTGGAGGAAGCCGTAGCCCTCAGCGAGCGTAGGCTCCGCGACGAGACCGACCTTCGTCTCCGCACCGAGCGTCTGTGTGTCCAAGCATCGTCGGAGCGAGAGGACTTGGCTACCGTCGCCAAAGCGCTGCGCGACGAGCGGGACTCCATCAGCCGACATCTCGCTACCGCGAACCGAGCTCTCGCTCAGAGTGTCGAGATCATCGACCATCTGAAAGCGCAAGTGGCGAAGAGGGACTCTTCGCTGGCGAGTCTCCACACAGTCATCAAGAAAGACCGACATAGCTTTCGTGACGGGCTCTCGCGCTACTCCGACACGCTGAAGAAGTTCCACGCGTATCTTCAGGACCTGAACGAGCAGCGTTTCGTCCTGGCTAACCTGGATTTGGGTGATGACTCGCAGTCGCCTCCGGTGCTTCAAGAGTTCCTGCGAGACTTCGAGGCTATGGAGTTCGAGCTTTCTACCGCGACGTCTCCCCTGGGCAAACGCTCTCACGAAAACTCGGCTGCTGCCATCCCATCTCCATCTCCGAAGGCCAAGGCTCGGATCCAGACTAGTCCTGACTCCGACCCTGACGAAGGGCTCGGAGATTTCGATTGCCTGTCTGAAGACTCGGACGACTCTGGTCCCGTGATACCGTCTCTGAAGCGCCGAATACACTCGGTTGTCTCCCCTCCTGCTGATGTTGCATCGCCTGCTGCTCCCAAGAAGCCGTCTGCGTCAAAGTCGAGGTCTCGGCTGGGGAATCCTCCGGTAAAGGGATCAGTGCTACAGACTCAGCCTTCGCCAGGCGTTCCGGAGGCCCGGCCTCGGAGCCCAACCGTCGCTTCGGCGTCCTCGGCCGAGCAGACAGGCGCGTCAAGTTCTGCAGCGATTGCGCCAGCTTCCGTCGGTGAGGTGTCGGTTCCCTGCTTACAAGCTGCACCCTCATCTCCGCATTCGTCAGACGCGTCTACGTCGTCGATGCCCGGGTCGCCTGCTGGTCCCTCAAGTCCGCCTGCGCCGACATCAAGTGGCGGTCGCGAGGAGGAGGGCGGATCCGACACTCCGGCGCGGAACTACGACTCCCCGTACGAAGCATCGGTTGTCATTCAGCCCCGCAAGGATGGTCGGCCTGTACGTTCGGCTTCTACTGTGGCGTCTCTCCAATCCAAGGTTGCGGTGGAGAGTGAGAATGCCCCTGACGACGTTGTCTTGGGTCTGGAGGAGCCGTCGGTTCGTCGGTCTGCCGTGGGGGGTCCGACGCAAGACCTCAAGGTCTCGGACCACGCAGTTACTCCGACGTCGGTCCCATCTCACGGCGGGCCAGGTTGCAGCTCCGACAAGGTATCGGCCAAGACGACTGCGGTGTCTTCACGTCAGCGTTCAGCTGCCCGATCGCCCTCAGCGGTTCAAGCTGCACCAGCTCGTCGCCCGGTGGTCAAACCTGTACGGCCTAAGACGGGCTTAGTTCCCGTCCGCCAGACGAAAGCTCAAGCGCGCCGCACCGGTGCCTCATCTCGCCCAGCTGCGTCATCCTCCCGCAGGGATTCGACACCTCGCCGCGGGCATTACGACGACGCGCTCATCTCGCCTCCGTTCGCCAGTCCTGGAGCGGAAGAATGCTGGCGTGGAATACTGGAAGTACGGACCGCGCCGCCAGTCCCAGCATCCGCTCAAGTCGAGTGCTCGGTCGAAGGGATCGCGGCCTTCTGCGACTGGACGGACCCGGGCCACCCGTTCTGGCAATTTGTGCAGTCTTCCGGCAGAGCCATGCTTGTTTGACGTCGCCGAGTTCATGCCGGACGTCCCGAGCTCAATCCGTGCGACCGGCGTAGCGCTACTCACCAAGCTCTGGCGTCAATTATGCTGTCGAGCCGTCGGTACCACCGAGAGCCACGACTTGTCGTTCGCGCTGTACGAGCGAGATCACTGGGTATCTCCCGCTGCAGTCGAGCGATGGCTCAGTCACTTTGGTCGACGGGTCGGCGAGGATTCGGCCGAGTTCCAGGCTGTCCGGGCTGCATGGCTCAAGTACTTGGCCGAACGCAACGCTCGGTCGGACCGCCTCCGGATCCAGATCAAGCGCTGGTGGGCTCAGTTGCTGCCCGATGCTGATGGAAAGTTCGGCTACACCCCGGAGGTGCTGTTCGAGCCCTCGGTTCTGCACTACTCTTTCGAGACGCTCTCTTGGCTTCCCTCTTCGGCCAACTGGGTCGATGCGCTGGTGGAGATTGACGGTCACGAACCTTGGCGCACCGGCTGGATTGCCGTGCCCAGCCTGCACCCGTACAACACCAAGTTCGCTCCGTGCAACCCGGGTGCAATGCTGTTCATTCCCCGAGGTTTCACTCTCGAGCAAGTGGCGTCTGCGGTGGTGGTCGATCCCTCTCTCGACAGGAGCAAGGTCTCGGCTCAGTGGGTGCGAGAATACACGGACTACCACGGGCCTCGGACTATTGCTGAACGCTCGGACGGCCCGGTTCTCCCCGATCGGATTGCGTCTCGACTCATCAGGCTGTCTCTGAGGATGCTTCAGCGGACTCGGCAAGTGGCGACGACCGGAGCGAGGGCTCGGTTGAGGGAGCTACATCCCCGTCGGATCCCCAGAGTCCTCCTTCTGGCTCTGGTCCTCTCCGAGACCTCGCTCATGCTGTGTCCGCTTCGCAACCGTGAATTTTCTTCGTACAAGCCCTCGTTCTTTCTTCACTTCCCAGACTGGTACCGGGTTCTATGTCGTAGTTTAGCGTAACTCCAGTCTGCCAGCTTAATTACCTTTCAATTCAATCACCTTTGGCACGAAATCTCCATCTCTCCACTTGAGCAATTCGTGAAATCCACTTTGAAAATACATGCAATATGCAAACACACAGTAATGTTGGTGCAGTAGTTCTCTTCGTCTGCTGAGGCGGGTTGCATCGCCCCGCCGGCAGTTCCTCACATTGTTCCTGCCGCACCTAGTCCTCGTCTGCGACTTGGACCATCTGCAACCGGCTGTCGCTGCACTTTGCGCGCAAGTAATCGTACAGCAGTCCACCGCACGACAAGTTGGACGCGGGTTCCCATGTAGGCTCATCGTAGCCGACCCACTTTACTTTGAACTCTCTGACTGCTCGCTCAGTGCTCGTCGAGAGTGGCGTCCGGTCATCCAAGATGGTTTCGACCTCATACTCACCCGCAAGATGGTCGGGTTCGAAACTGTCCTCGGGTAGTAGTTCTTCATCGAAGTCAAGTCTCGTTTCATCCGTGACATCAGTCGTAAGTCGAGCCTTCGGTCGGTCGCCGAATTCGTTCACAGCTTTCAGTCGCGAAACATGCACAACAGGATAAAACCTGTAACCGCTTCGGTCCGGCAGGGCCAGCTCATACGCGTATTCGTCCACTTTCCTCTTGACTCGGAAGGGGCCATGCTAGCGATGCGCCAGTTTCTTCGTCAGCCCCGGTTTCACACGCTCCATGTAGAGCCAGACACGGTCACCCGGCTTGAAGAGCGACTTCGAGGCCTCGGCTGACGAACCGTCGGTTGAGCTTGTCGCCCCAGAGCCCTCGCCCGAAGGTTCGGTTCGGTCAGACGTCGGCATAGTCTCTCGTTCGCGCCGACTTAGAGTCTCGTTGTGCTTCTCGGCCCGTTTGGCTTTCTCCGTCGCTTGATACTCTTTGGCGATCTCTAGTGTAATCTCCTGCTGTCGATTGACTTCTCGTCACCAAGCCAAGGCGTCGGTTTGCCGACCGCGGCTTCGTCTCAGTGACGAAGACATGGCCCGAAGTGTCGTCCGCGCATCCCAGCCGTGTACAAGGTAGAACGGTGTGTCCTTGCGCGTGGCGTCCTGCGAGTTGTTGATCGCAAAGATCAGCTTTTCCACAATCTCATCCCAGTCCTGTTGCAGAGGATCTTCGGCGTACACTCGGACGGACTGTATCACAGTCTTAACCGAGCGCTCCTGCTGACCGTTGGCTTGTGGCCGATAGCTCAAAGTGGTCCGAGACCTCGATTGCATCATTTCCGCGAACGTCCATTGAGACAATCTGCAGTGGTCTTTCGGCTAAGATGTTCCCGGGTGAGTAGCCTCGAAGTTACTCTTGCTCGAGCTGCCGTCTGGGCACGAGCGTACATGCCGCTCTACATCGGCGAACAGTCCAATCCAGTAGTAGTCGGCCTTCACGCGATGATAGGTCCGGACGATACCTTGGTGTCCTCCCTCCAGCGAGTCATGGCAGCTTTGCAGCACTTCCTGGCCATCGTCGTCGGGATCACCAAACGTAGTGTCGACTCTTCGGACCGATCACGACCGAACCGACGGTTCGAACCGAGGACATACAAAAGTCCATCCTCCCTCAGCACGAACTTGTCAGACATCTTCCAAGCTTCTCGCGCGGCTTTGTAGCCAAGTTTCGCTTCATCTCCATTCACTACGGCTTTGAGATTTGCCCACCGGAGTTCTTCACCCTGCGCCGCAGCAATGCGTCGGCGTCGTTCCTTTTGCACCACCACGGGGTCAATGTCTTCAGCGTTCGGTTCATGAACCACCGTCGCGTCAGGTCTCGGTTGTGATGGCTGGTCCGAGGGTTCAGTAGTGCCAGTCGTCGGTTGGTTCGAGAGTCTGGTATCGTCGTTTCGGTCGGACTCCGCGCCACGACTACTGTCTTCTTGAGGCATCGCCTGTTCCCCATCTACAAAACGGACTCGTCTCTCGCGTTCCCTCGCCTGTCGTCTGGTCACTGCTGATACATGTAGCGGTTCCCGCACGAAATCGAAAAAAATCTTGGGACGAGTGGCGTCCGATGCGTCTAGTACCCGGATTGAGCCTACGGCACGCGCGGTCTCTTCCTGTGACTTCTCGGTTGACGAAGCGTCGGTTGATGCCGAAGCCTCTGCTGACGGTTCGTAGATAACTTCGTGGATGCGGTTCAGCCGCACCAGCTCCTCAGTCCGAGTCTTGTCATTCACCGTCACCGACACCTTCTTTTCCAACGTCTCGCTCGCCAAAGAGTCCGCTGCAGCGTTGAACTCACGGATAACATGCAGGTACTTCACCGACCGAAACCTCGATCTCAGTTCCTTGTGTCGATTGAGTTGCGCCATCAGTGTT
Source organism: Phytophthora melonis (assembly GCA_024211575.1). Taxonomy (NCBI): domain Eukaryota; phylum Oomycota; class Peronosporomycetes; order Peronosporales; family Peronosporaceae; genus Phytophthora; species Phytophthora melonis. Next base: position 1,095,448 of record JAMXKT010000076.1, on the reverse strand, counting down.
TCCTTACGACATGCGATCACCCCTAGGGATTGCTGGATTGCGAGTCTCGAGTCTCCGACGATTACCAACTCTTCAGCGCCAGTTTCTAGGGCTGCGGTCAAACCATTGTTCATGCCCGAGTACTCGGCGAGGCTCACAGTCGTAGCCTCGAGATAAGCACTCGCAGCGATCACTATCGTCAATTCCGGTAATTTCCACAGAATCCATGCGCAACTTCCGTAGCCCCCGTGCTTCTCCGTCTTAGTAGAACCGTCGAAGGAGAGCACATAGCCACAGTAATTACGGGGTAGTCGAGCATACAGCAAATGAGGGTCCATCCGAACACTCGGTGAGCCACGGGTCGGTGGAGTCACAGGTGCCAACGAGTCCTCAAGGTCGACGAAACTTGTGATCGACGACTGGAGGAGTTGAGCGAAAGCACAATCCTTCTCCTTTACGCGCGTGACAACCGGGTGCCACGGAGACAGCAGCACCGCAAACTGGGTTGCGCGTCCGAACAGAGACTTCGACATGTGAACCCAATCGAGCGTCGAAAACCGCGTATAGACGTGGATGGTCCGACCTGCAAGCTGTGTGTAACACACCTTCAACAACTGTAGCAGGACCAAAACTTCTTTCTAAGCTGGGTGGTAGTTCATCTCGGCGTCCGTGAGGACTCGGCCGCAGAATCGGACCGGATACATCGTTCCATCGTGTTCCTCCATGAGCGTTGTGCTCAGCGCCCACTCATTTGCGAAAAGCGTCACATGGACATCTCTGTCGCGATCGAAGTGTCAAAGGATCGGTGCGTCAGCAACCTTCTGTTGTAGTGCGGCGAAGCTTCGTCTGGCTACAGAGAGGTCACCCCTGTCTCCGAAGTCTTCGTCCTTGAGTTGATAGAGTGCGGCACCATACACTGCGAAGTCCTGGATGAACCGGCTGTAGTAGTTCCGCGACCCAAGGAATGCTTGCACTCCCTTCTTAGACCGTGGAAACGGGAGCTCGGTCAGAGCCTTCAGTTTCTTCGGGTCCGCTTGGATACCGTTCCGCGTCACCACGTGGGACAGGAAGTCCACCCTGGGTTGCACGAAGATGCTCTTTGTGAAACTCACGCTGATACGGCACTCTTCGAACCGGGCTAGGAGTCGGTCCAGTGTGACCAAGCAGTCATCGAACGGCTCGGCTCCGAAACAGATATCGTCGACGAAAGACCGTCATTCGAATACGGGTACTAACGGGGTTCGTCAGGCTCTCCATGTGCGAACATATCGGCTACCGGGCTGTTGATCAGTTCGGACACCGCATTTCCGGCACCACCAGAACCGTTTCCTGCCTCGAACTTGGTCGGCGAAGACTCCGTACGAGACGTCGGTTCGGCCGACGGCTCGGTCTGCCCTTGATTAGCTTCCAGATCACGCGATTCAGCTTCTTCCATCAGCGACGCGTAGTGTTTCCATCCGCCCTTCGGTTGTACGAAGCCCCACAGGGCGTTGTCGAGCATCCTCTGATAGATCATGGGCGCATTCTTGAGCCCAAAGGGCATTCGAAGCCACTCAAAGTGGCCCAACGCGCACACGAACGCAGAGATCTGACGAGCCCTCTGCGTCATCATGATAGCCCAAAATCAACTCGCAGCGTCCAGCGAGCAGTACCACAGATACTTCTCTAGATCGGTAAGCAAGTCGTCGACCAGAGGCATCGCATACTCCATGATTGCGGTGACGGCATTCACCATATTGTAATCAATGCACAATCTGATGTCAACACCATTCTTCTTTAACACAATGACGATCGGTGAAGACCACGGGCAGTTTGAGAACGCGATCAGCCCCGCCTTCAGCAGCCCTCGGAGCAGCTCGTAGAGCTTCTTGAGATGTCGGAGGGGTATCCGCCGAGCCCTCTGTTTGATGGGCGCGTGTCCTTGTACATCGATATCACACACTACTCCATAGGCTGGCGGTGGTAATGCATTGCCGCTGGAGATCAGAATCTTCTCACGCTTCTGGAGCACCTTCACCACGCGGTCTTGCCGGCCACAGCTCAGGTCCGGATGCCGCACGTTATCAGCCGAGTAGTCCAACTCTGTAACCGAGGCTTCGGTCAGGTCGGGTAGGAAGGCTAGTTCGTGAGCGTAATCCTCCAGGTTAATGTCATTCGCTTGGTGCTCGGATGTAACATCCTTCGCGTCACTGCTATCTTCCGCAGCTGTTGCCGCAGTTGCTACTGAGACGTAGGTACGCTCCAGTACCAGCATCGGGTCGTCGCCTCCAGGCGAGACCTCACTTTCGTACGAGCACTCCGATCCATAGTCATCACCACAATTGCCGTCGTCTCTGTGCGCGGCGTCCGAGTCTAGGCCGCACCCTGAACACACCTCCGCGTCCTCAGAGCCCTCAACACCGTCTTGGGGGCTCCGCTGCCGTCCCAGTTAAAGTTTCGTAGGTTGAGAAGGGAGCGCCGCTGGATCATCACCCACTGGTGAGCCGTCAGCAGCGAGTTGCTCTCTCTCTCGTCCCTCTTCACGAGTTCCCGTTTCCATTGTTCGGCGCAGCTTAACCGGGACCGCCGATCGGACGAGTCCTCGGCTGGTCGAACCATCACTCTAGTTGGCGGAGTGTACGTCGGCCGATCTACAGTCGGTGGTTGCGCGGTCAGCCTCTTCGAATACGCCTCACACTCGCGCGCGAATGCGACTTCATCTCGGCCGCCTTCATAGGCAAGTTTCTGCCAGTCCTCATATCGTGCTGACGTCAGTCGCACGTAGCCATCGTTTTGTGGAAGATTGCCAATCGGTACCCACAGGAGCACCGGAGTGTGTGCATGACACGTCGTTGGGTGGTCAGACACGTTAGTCACCCCACCCACTCGACTCTTCCCCGCCGAAACCTCGCCACCGTCGACAGCAGAGACTTCGTGCGGCGTACCCACACTTCATGTGTATCCGGGTGTGGTTGGCGTCGCTGCACTCGGTACTCCACACACTCACGACTCTGAACAGGCAAGTACTCGGATGGTCCACCATTAACATGCGGACCGAAGCCTCGGTCGTCTGGCGCGCCCAGAGTCTTGATGAGGGGAATGCTGACCTCGTCCGGCAACCTCGCAGTCGCGTGGAACAGGTCTAAACGTACTCCAGCGGGGATCATGAAGTCTGTGCCGAGGACCACGTCCACTCCAGCACCGTGATCCATGATCCACAGCTCAAACTCATACACACGCGGCCAGCCGGGGGTTGTCTTGACGAGGGCTCGTCTCTCGGTAGCCATGGTTCCCTTCGTGAAACCTTGGATCTCCATACAGCGGCCATGTCCCTGAATATCCCGCAGCCGTAACTGCTTCGCAAACTTCTCTGATATCACACTTACGTTCGCTCCCGTGTCCAACAGAAGCCTTGTTCTCGAGTCGTTGACTGCACCCTTGACCAGAGCTCTCATCCGAGCTCTCTTGTCGAACTTCTGCGCAGACCACCACCCCAGCCTCTCGCCTGGGAGTAACTTGGTCACCCCACTGGGCGTTCGGCCAGGCTGTCCACTCAGCACCGCACTTGAGACCCAAGCCTCGTTCACATCTCCATCTTCGTCGCTTTCATTTTCTTCACAATTATCACCTCCACCGAGGGTTTCCCCTCTCTCCTTTTCAGTTTCAATCCATTTCACATTTTCCTTGTCCTTGTCGTTCGGCCGTTTGCTTGTCCCCACAAACGCGTAGATGCAGTCTGCATCGATCGCGGGAGCTGCTAACTGTGGCAGCCCGATTGGGACCAACCCAGTTTCAGTTGGCGGGGGGCCTAGTTAAATTGCCACCGAAGACTAGACTTTGGAGCTCGGGGGAGAGGTCCTTCTTCTCAACCTTCGTCCGAAGGTACGTGGTGAGAGCTTGGAATGCTTCACACTTGCCGATGTCGTGGACTTGCTGACACAGTCTACAGCGTCGAGAACAGTAGTGGGCCGAATGTCCGGCGCCACCACATGCTGCACAGGGTCCGAATTGACGCGGGCGACCATCGCGGTTGTCTCGGCTGAAGTGTCGGTTGGACCGGTCGAAGTTTCGGCCGGACTCGCCACCCCTGCGTTGACGTTGGTCGGACCGGGCGTACGTCCCTTCTGCCGCAGCTCGTCTTTTTTGTTCGTTCGCCGCCGCGACATGGCCTCCTTCTTCATCCGAGGTGTCAAAGTCACTGTAGTCACTGAAGTCTCTGTTGTCGTCGAAGTATCGGCTGCCACTGGAGTCACTTCCACTGTCGTCGCGCGACTGCTCACGGGGCTCTGGACGGCCAGATCGACCACTCTTCGTCCCACGGACCTGCAATTCGGCCATCAAATCGGACAGCGACGCTTCAGCCAGCTACATCCGCGGAGCATAGCGCGAATCCTCGCGTCTGCGTCCAAAGGCTCGGTCTCGGCGTTCGTAACGCTCACGTCGGGCGTGGTCGCGCGTTTGGTCACTCCAGCGCTCGTCGCGCCTGCGGGGTGTTCGCGTCCACGCGACTGATGAGACGTGGCCTGTTACGAGGCGTCTCTGCTCTGTCCACGCTCCTCTGACTTGAGGATGTCGTTAATCATGTCTTCAAGTTCATGGATGTCCGACACTCGGACGTGGCAAAGCCGCCGCTCGAGTCCTCGGTCACCGCACGTCTCGAGGAATCGTTGCACATGATCCTTCGCGTCGCGACCACCCTTCTCGAACTGGAGGCCGGCGTTGCGAGCGTAGCCATTTAGGTAGTCGCACAGATGTTCCGAACCATCACGTCGCGCTGAGTAATAGCGAGCCTTCGCAGACTGACTGAACTGCGTGTAGTAATACTTGATGAAAGCATCACTGAGCAGCTTCCACTGACGCTTCGTCTTCTTGGGGAGCTGAAGGTACCAGTGCAGGGCACCGTCCCGAAGGCTCAACTCAAAAGCCATACACCACTCATTGGGCGGAGTGTGCGTCCCCTTCATCTCGTAGACAAAGGCCCGGAGCCACTGCATGGAGTTTTCACTCTTGTTGCGGGCCCCAGAGAAGTTCTTGATCTGAGCGAGGGGTCGGTGAGTCGCAACCTCCAGTCGAGGGGTCGAGTTCAGCCGCTCCATCTCGCTCACTTCGCGCACCTGGTGGGCCTGCTCGTCGCTGGGACTGTCGAAGCCGTCGTCGTAGTCGGGTGTGTCGTCGGCATCGTCATCCGATGAAGAGTCATCACGCGGGGTGAAACGACGGCTCGAACGTCTCGAGAAGCTTCGGTTGGTACTCCGTCCAGGTCGCGTTCCTTCGGACTCGCGGGCAATGCGCTCGATTCGACTAGTCGACCGAGGGGTCACCATATGCGAATCCTGGAAGTACGTCGTGCCCTCCGTTTTGGCAGAGAACACTCCATCCGTCGTCTGGCGTCGGATCGAGCGCTCGGTCATCTTCTTCGGAGTCTGCGGCAGCGGAATTTTCGAGGGATCGCTCGGCTCTATCACAGGGCGTGCGCTCGGCGGACGTCCCAGCGTGAGATCCGTCTACCCGAAGCTCAAACGCAGTTTCCTCTTCCACTTGTGCAGCTCCTTGCCGGCCAGCTCCGGTGTCCAACTCTTGACCGAAACCTCGGACGGGCGAGTCATCGATTCACACCCCATCGCTCGGAGGAGCGCCACCGTGTCTTCGGCCATTTGGGTGACTGAAGTCGGTTCCACCGGGTGTTGTAACTCCTCCTTCAGCTCGACCCACGTCGCTTGGCGCGTCATCTCAGGGCTGAACTGCCGGATCCATTCGCTCGACTCAAGCATCTGTTCGAGCATTCGGCCGAGCACCTTGTTCGCAGCTGGGGTGCTGCTGTTCATCGACGGCCGAATTCCGCGGGATTCTTGAGGATCCTTAGTAACCTGCACCAGAGCCTTCGAAGTGAAAGCCTCGGTGCCATCCTCCGAGTCATCGTCCGCAAAGTCCGGCCGTGCCACTTCATCAAATTCGGAGACGAGGTTTCGGCTGAGGGAGCGTGAGCCCCCACTGCGTCCAGCCAACACCACGCCGCCTCCTGGTCTTCGTACTCCTGCACGGGTGCGGGAGTCTTCTCTTCTAGGTCATCGTAGTTCATCATCATGTCATCCTTGGCGTCCGAATCCTCGTCAACCGACTCTTCGAAACTGACCGACCTTTCGGAGATCGTCGACAACCGAGACGTCAAGTCACTCGCGATCGTCAACAAGCCGTCGGATGGTCCTCGTCCCGATTTCGCCGGCGTAGCTGGCACCGCTGACTTGGATCCTTTCGCCATCTTGTTCTTGTTCTTCTTGTTCTTCTTCTTCTTCTTCTTCTCCTCTCAATGCTCGTTTGGGACAATACCTACACAGACCACAACACACAGTTCGGTCACACCAGTCCCGGGTCGCGGCACCAGTTGTCGTGTAGGAAACACGATTTAACGAGTTCTCGTCTCTCTAGCCAAGGCCTTTGGGACGAGCCCCTACCAACAACACGCTTCACTCCTAAAAGGTCGGCGCTTATTGTTGGGATAAAATCTGAAGACCAGATCCGATCCCTTGCACCGGGCTGGAATGTGCCTTATGCGAGTCGTCAGTCAGGTAGGTAGAGCCCGTAAATCAAATATAAGAGCCCCTTAGCCACGAGCAACGGCTAGGGTGCAATGTACACTCGCGATTTCACACGTAACCCACTGTGGTCCCTCAGAAGGAAGGGTACCAGGCCAATCGAGGCCTCGGACAGGGGCGCCGAGACGAAGTCTCGGCTGGAAGTCAAATATACTGGGGGGCCTAGCCACACACCCAGACAAGCGTACAAACGTACAGGGAGGTCCCTAATACCTCCAACACTCGGCCACTACTCACGCTTGGCCTTTCCAGGGATGAACACTCGGTCAATGTACCTTATGCTCACCGGCAGACATACCCCGTGTCGGCCGAGCGTATCCAGACTCTACAGCTAAGCGAAGACTTACCGTAGACGGACTTGACCCTTGTGTGGCTTCGGGGGTAATTTCTGCTCTGATTTAGTAATTAGAGGCTGTGAGGCCTTCCCTATCGCTAATCCCTATCGTCTATACAAAAGTCAAGTATCAACCGAGCCCGACGACTCGACGACTCCTCGGCTAGATCCGAATTCCTAATGAGAGGCAAATCATGTACCCACTATGACTACTTGGAGGGATCGGTGGGGATTTATTATGGCCCACCGTGCCTCGTCACTAAACGGCCATCCATCCGTCACTCTAATGCGGTACATGTGAGTAACCAATCGGAGGGTTCGGCCAGCTCTCACCCGGAAGTTCAAGACCGTTAGGCCTCGGCGCAAGCTGTTCCTGGTCATTTCCCGATCTCACAACTACTACGTCCTTCAGCTACCTCTGTACCAGCCCACAAAACCCACGTGCATGTCCATATGCCAAAATCTAATTTTAAAGTTGCGCATACCGGTATGCGCTGGCGCATACGGGTATGCGCGTTGGGGGATAAAGGTTAAGCTGCTGCGCTGTGGCCGTGACCAAAGTGCCCAGGAGTTTCAGTTCATCGACTCTGCTCGTGCGGTTGGCGAACTCACGGACTCGACGTTGTGCTGAGCGGGCGTGGTCATCGTGGCTGTGAGCGGATCTGGTTGATACCAGCGACATTCCATCTGGAGCTAAGTACGACAGTCTTTGACGGATCGGCTGCGCCGAGCACAACAACATTGAGCACGAGCTGGTTATTCAGCGACAAACCCGCCGACGAACCATTATGGTGTTTCACATTCAGGCTGGAACCAGCATCTACGCTGACCTCGGGGCGCGAGCAGCAGCTTTCCGTCAGAAGATACTCCTAGGCGCACGTTACTCATCGTGCTGTCGTTATGGGTGTCGTTGTATTCACACCAACGTTTGGTCCAAAACGAAACTTTTTGGAACTTGCCAATGTACATCGCCGAGTCTCTCGTCTTGAACAGCGTATCATACTGCTACTGCTCTTCACTTGCTCAGCGTCAACGTAAATGCCTATCTCACCATCAGGACCAGTAAAGCTGGTGACCACAAATGGGTCGGTGACAAGCGTGGGATTCAAGGACCTGAAGCTCATTGTTTTAGGTGTTTGTCACTGCGAGCTCCACAGCGTAGCGTCGGCAAAAGCCACTGATAGTATTGAAAAAAGAAAATATCAGCGACGGAGCGATTCTTTATGGGTCAACCGCTGCGCAGGTCAAATTTGGGTCAACGCCTTTTTTGGGTCAAAATTGTTCCATTTTTGACCATGTTTGACCAATAGCTGTGGGACATGTTTATATAGTAATTATACCTTCCATAATTTATATATGTTAAAATTATAATAATATTTGTTTATACAGATGTCTGTATAAATATCAACTGTTTTACAGTAAAAAATTAGTATGCCTATAGGGCGTGCGCCTAGATAGGCAGGTGTCTATCAGGTGGCGTGGGTTCAAATCCCACACCTGTAGAAGAGCTCGATGCTTGAGGTAAGTGTCGTGTGGAAATCCTCCGTCAGATCTGAGACATAATCAAGGATTTGGGTCGTCCGCCACACTCTCACTTAGTGAGAGTGAGTCTCCTATAGATCAGGCTGACTGGATTCTCTCGAGTAATAACCCACCGTGAGAATCTGGTCATTAAGTCGTTTGGCGGATGGTAAAAGGGATCATTCCCTGGCCACAAACGTTCTCGGTTGGCAAGAGCGATCTACTTTATTAAAAGTCTAGGACATTATGATACTATACTGAAATCAAGTCAAATTTTGTATCAATACAAAATTAGTCATTAAGTTTTGAATGAGTGTATTATCTCAATTTAGTCGCTACAGAATATGTGGAGTATACTAACTTGAAATATGTAGCAACTGCGATTTCTAATATTCGGGTGACATAGACCTGATTGAATCGTTATCCGAGTCAGAGTCATCAGAGTCCGGTTGGTTGACTTCCAAGTCAGAGTCAGAGTCAACTTCAAACTCCGAGTCAGACTCAAACCCGGGGCGCGCTGCGAGCCAGCATGATTGGGGGCACGGGCTCGGCGGTTCGAAATGTCATCCAAGAGGCGCACGTTCTCCCGACTTTGCTCCTCGATGACGCTGATGAAGCGAGTGATGTCTGGATGCGCACCGGAGAACGCCGAATTAAGGGTGCGTTTGTAGCGTTCAAGCGGGTTGTTCGTCCTGTTAACAATGTCTTCACTCACACTGTTAATGTTCCACCACTCCGGCTTGAACTTGTTGACCCAGATTTTCTTGAAGTACTTCCAGAACTTCTTCCAGTTGGGCCTGGAGTAGCCAATACCTCTCGCTTGGCAGTCGCGCTTGATTATGGATCGGACATCGTGGACACCTCGGAGGGTAATATCCATGCGTCGGATAACCGTCAAGCGGTCAATGCAGTCCTCCCGCATGGCCAAGTCCACTTCGGCTTCCGTTATCTTCAACTTCAACATCTTCCGACGCAGCGCTTGCTTGAAGTGGAATAGGCAGCCAACAATTCTAGATTCAGGAAACTGGTTCTGGACAGACTTAATCATGGCAAACTCGAAGTCGCACACAACATGCGCTGGAAAGATTTTCTGCCTGGCCCCGACATAAATGTTGTGAAACAGGCGGTCGTACACCTGAGCCGTTTTCCCGGTCGTAAGAACATACCAAATTGGCAAGTAGAGCTCCGAAATCGGGTCGTAGAGCATCACAATTACCAACTGATAGAAGGGAGCGGGCACACAACGGTAGGTTGCGTCGATAAAGACTGAACTTTGCCGCTGCTTCATACGGTCCACAAGTTTCGGGTGGGCCCAGCCAATCAGTCGGTGCTGCACTTCGTCTTCGTAGTAGGTAACGTGGAACTGGAAAAACTTCAACCCAGCGCTCTCCTTGACATCACAAAGTGGCTCGCGCTCCAGTCGACCAAAAATCTCCCGCCCGAACAGCTTCGATCGGGTACGATAGAGTCGACCCAACACTTGTTTTTAGTCGCGCCCCGGACTATTTCGTTGTCGTTGTCGTAAAAATGGTCGCGGATCATTCGCCACACCTCCGTTGGAGTCAGCGTGACGTCTCGGACACAAATTGTGTCCGTCATCAGCAGCATCTCCTCTTTTCGGTCGGTAACAGCAGGGGCAGGTCCGGCCGGGGTTCGACGGAAACCAGGAACACATGCGGTCTGGTGCTCCCCATCTTCCACGGCACCACGGTCACTCACGTAGAGCTTCGCCTTGCAGTCCGTACGGCGGTAGGCGCTGCATCGATAGTGCCTGGTCTCGGTTCGAGGGTTGAAGTGGTATTGCGCGTACGAGTAGCCGCCATAATGGATAGTCCCAGATCCAGAATTGGCGGCGGGGAGGCCAGTAGAGTGCGTATCTTCGGCTGGCGGCGCGACTTCAACTTGGGTACCATCACTCTCTTCCTGTTCCGAGCCGGAAGGTTGGCTGAGAAGTAGGACCGTCTCAGCGTCGCTAAACTCAGATCCATCGGACAGGGACGAGTTGGACATCGAATCGTCGGAGATGTAGCCTGAGGCCATGGTGCGTTGGTGTCGTGGGGGAGGTGAGGAGGGGGGTGCTTTGAACTTGGGAGATTTCAAAATGACCGTTACGATCTGGTTGGAGGAACCGCTACTATTGACGACACAGCACCCGGGTCGCAACAACACATTTTCGATTAATTGTGTCACTGACGAGATAGCGATACACGATATTACGATGTAACAAACTAGCAACATCGTTCCAAACACACGACAACAGCGTAATAACCCACCACTTACTAACAAATACACAACAATGCCAAACGTACAACTACCCGCAATGCCAGAACTTCAACCGCACGCACACACGCGCACAATTGACCAGCAACTCCACAACAACACCAAAACGTCAACTAAACACGACGACAACCGAATACAAGTATCCAGCAACACTAGCGATTACACAACACTCTAGAGCTCACATTAACTCCGATACAATATGACATGTTCAAAACTATTGGGCTCATTCTCTTTCATGTGTTAATTATCTTCTAACCTCTTAGGTGTGATATGTTTTGATCCAAAGTTGACCAAAAAAGCGGTTTGATCTCTGTTGTTCCATTTTTGACCCAAAAAAAGCGTTGACCCAATTTTGACCTGCGCAGCGGTTGACCCATAAAAAAGGTTATCATCAGCGACGACACCAAGCTGCTGTGTCACGAGCTCCTGCAGAAGCTCGTGAGCATACGGATGAGTCTGTCACTGTTCAGAGGAACGCTGCGAGAAATTACTAAGTTGCCAGTGTAGCCGTTGAGGGTAGTGGATGCATGTTTGGAGGCGCATGGCCAGCGGCGCTCTTGATAGCGGCACCCGCTGACTGAGTTTGGCGCGCCGGACGACGACGCGAAGTGTCGGTGGTGACATTAGCTCCCTGAGAGGACCAAGAACGATCAGGAGTCAACAACGAGATTCAAATGGACAAGGAAGAGCGGCAAGAGCGACGAACGTACCGGAGTGCCCGGAGGGCAGCAGCAGCAGCGTCGGCGAATGCGCGCGACGGTGGAGCCATGGAGACAAAGAATCGAGAACGCCTAGACGCTCACCAGTGTGGGAGGCTCGCGTCGAGGCGGGGACAGTTATGGTGTTGGAAAGTGGATGTTTCCAATGCGGTCGACCCGCCGACCTGACGATCAAGTTCAATCAAGGGGCAATCAAGGCTAGGTCCAGCGAGAGACGGAGATGGCTACTTCGGATTGGATGATGAAATTATCTTCGTTGGAGTGACAGTCAGTGGCCGGAGCCTCGTCCGGTCCTAATAGAATCTCGAGCGAGGCTTCATGGTACCCACTTTGAGGTACAGATGCATTTAGTTGCGTACGTCGACCGCACTTATTAGTGTGGCCGCCGTCGTCATTTGATGTGTCCGGAATAGCCTTATTGCGATCGTTCACACTAGATATTTGAATAGGGACATAGGACGCATCATAGGATGACCAGAACGAGGCCCCCTGAGCCCCATACAACTCAGTAATAAAAAGACAGTTTTCCCCCAAAGCCAACAAGGGTCAAGTCCGACTTCGGTAAGTGTAGCTAGCTTATTGAAGTGCCTGGACACGCTCGGTCGCGTGTGGCCTGTCGGGGAGCTCGACAAAGACCCGCTAGCAGACTGCAAAGCGGGAGTTGGCAACGTCGAAGCCGCTGCACTCGAAGCCGAAGCCTCTCCAGCGCGGGCAACCGAAGCTTGACCAGAGGCGATGCGGTGTAGCGGGATCAGCCAAAATCTGGTTAAGGCCTGATCGAGCTTCCCACCAGGGCCCAGACACCGACTAACGGAGAGGGTCCCCCAACGATCCGTGATCGGCTGAACTTGTTCTCACCTTGTGTACCCGTCGGCGGGCTGGATCTGCTCTCTCGGGGCTCCGAGGATGCAGCACTTGGTGAAGATCGAATGTCTTGGCGTGACGTGGGGATAAGTTGTGGAGCAGCGCGGGAATCTTCGCTCTGTATCCGAGTATTCGTCCCGATCGAGGGCTGTTCGCTACGATCGGTCGGCCTGGAGTCGATTCAAGGCCTATGGTTGCCCTTTCCGGATGTGTCCCTTCCTTCCCTGAGTTCCTATAGCGGGATTGAGGTCGATTGAGAGACGCAGCGATCGCCGGTCAAGCCCTGATATCCGGACGATCGAGGGTTCGCACACAAGAAATAGATCACTAGAGTAAGTCAAGCTGGCCAATGTATTAATCCAGCCTTAACCGTACCACTACTTCACTGTCCAAAGGTTCGATGTCTGCCGAGGCCAACGTAGTTCCTGGAACTTGGTGACTTGAGGGGACTTGTGCTCTTCTGTGCCAATTGCTTTCTCGAGAACGACTTGCGGGGGCTTGGTAGTCTGGGATTACGCATGGGGCCAAATCCGTTCTCCACAACGCAAGTCGATCGAGGCCAATGTGTTCTTCCTCGTCGAGAATCCAGACCACTTGCGCTCCACTGTGCAAATTGCGTTCTGATTTATGTTTAGTCGGTGTCTCACTACCGCTACCATCTTATCTATCATCCTACAACTAAACAACAACTGGATTCTTGTCCCGGCGTCGCCCCCATGTGCCTCCCATCCTGGTCGATCGGCAATCACGATCAGCCATCGATCGACGATCCGCGATCCACCCTTGATCGGCGATCGGCGGTCGAACCTTGATCAATGACTTGTGTGCGTCGCAGGCCATCGCTAATCCGTCTTCTTCCATCTCTGGTCATACCGAATCATCGATGCTTGCCTTCGATCGGGGCTTGAGTCGACGTTGATCCCATGGCACTAGTCCTCCACGATCAGCAGTAGTCGATCGACAACCTGCATGCTTCGGCCTTGATCAGGCTTGGCCCACGTCCGTCCTCGATCAATCTTAACTTCACCAACCTTAGACACCTTGATCTTCTCGCCGGCTTCAAGCCCCTTCATACAGTTGATCTACGTTCACGTCGGGTTGATCAACGGATTGGTAACACCAGAATCCACCGATCCGCCGTTTCTCGACTATCGATCGCTCACGCCGCCGTGTCACTGAATGACGTGGTAGCAGGGACTTTTCCTTCAGCACTTCACCACAGCAACCTGAGGCGCAGCCTGGAGACTGCTCGCCACCCCGCGTGCACCTGAAGAGACGGGAGTTGGCGACGGAGCGGCTCCGGCGCAGCCATCAGTACCGTATGACGACGCAGAAGGCGCGGAGACAGTATCCGAAGCCTGGGGCCGTCGGGGCACCCCGCTTGCTGACGCAGAGGCGGGAGTTGGCGCCGCCGAAGCCTCCGAGGTTGGAGCCAATGAGCCGATGGGATGGCCCATGGGACCGAGGCGCTGTGCGTTCTGCAGCAAGATGGATCAAGTTGAAGATGGTTAGACACGATGAGGTGATCAAGAACAACACGCACGTCACACGAAGACTCGCCTGAGAGACTGGACCGAGGTCCGGGAAGGTGCGCTGCCGGGACCACCAGGCGACTGCATGACGACGAAGGACGAAGGCAACACGGCACTCACCACTTGGGACGGCTCGAGCCGAGTTGGGGGCCGCTGTGAGATCGGGAAATGGCTGCGGCCGGGTGAGTTCCGGCCGAGGGCTAACTGCCTTGAGCCTGCGGATGATGGCTGGCCGAGGGCTAACTGCCTTGAGCCTGCGGATGATGGCTGACCGAGGACTCTGATAGGTCGGACACACTCCCCGCGCTTGAGAGCCACGGTGATTGATGGAGACTATGGAGTGACAGGAGGGTCTCGGCGGGTCATAATAAACCGCCCGCCGGGGCCTCCGAAGTTTCATAGAGGGTACATTTATGCCCAGTAGGAGTTCGGGTTTAGGGCGAGGTATCGTCCGGTTGTGAGATCAGCTCGAAAGCTCGGTCCACTCTTGATATTTGTATAGGCATTAGGGATTAGTTATAGAGGAGGCCTCACGACCTCTAACCATTAAAAAGAGAGCAGAATCTTCACCCCAAGCCACACAAGGGCCAAGTCCGTGTACGGTAAGTCGCTTAGCTTAGCGTAGGGTCTGGATATACTCGGCCGCACGGGGTATGACTGCCGGTGGACATAAGGTGCATTAGACCTCCAAATTAGAAACCGATCATTACACTCAGAGCTGCCCAATAGAAGAAGACCTCAGTGTGACATGGTAAGAGGTCCATCTTCTGACCGAGAGCAGAGCAACTGAAAAATATTGCAGAAGCTGAACAAATGTTTGCTATAGATTGATTACTCGTCCCCTGAGTGCGTGTCTAGCTCGCACTGATTCATACATGTTTTCACAGGGTATCTACTCGTCATTCCTCCAAATCCCTACAAGCAACCGAGCATCATGGATCGCGCCCCTTCCAACACCCGCCGCACGTCTTCCCCGGCACGTCCGAGTCGCACCAACCCCGCACCCGCTCGAACGGGCCGCCAGCCTCAGCGTCTGTCTCCCCACGCTCTGCGCGCCCAGATGAAAGTGCGCATGCTCGGCGTAATGCTCGTCGGGGCTACATGCAGCTCCAAGAGCTTGAGGCAAATCGTGTCAGCAAGCACGCTCGTCACCACCATGACCCGCTACCTGATAGTGACGGTGAAGAAGACGCCGACCACCCCATTTTGGACATGTTCAACGAAATCGGTTTGTGTAGTTTGTGGGCCCTGTGCTCGGACAAGTATCGCTGGCAAGAGTCGAAGTATGAGACCTACTTTAGAGCATGTCTAGCGCTGACCAATGCTCACGTACGAGAGCATCCGCTTCGAGCAGAAGATCGCGTGCATTATCGAGACTACCTGAGGAGAATAAACGTAATGGGCGCAGAGAGGAGGGCACGGCGACTCGAAGCTAATCATGCGGCAAGAAGACGCCGGCAACTGCGGCTAGAAGTAGTTCCAGACGCCGGAGATAGCGATGCCACTGTGATGAGCACAGAATACTAAACAAATATATAGTCGTTCACTCTGCACGAAAGAAAAAAGTTGTCTATTCAATCAGAAGCAGACTAACCAACTAATCAGCCAGGCTATAGATATAGCGGTGGTGAGGCCAAAGAAATATCTTGAATCGCGTAGTGCACACAGCATCCTCGATCAATTGGAGCGTGTCTATAGAAAACGCGTCCTATTTACAGAAGTAGCCCCTAGCGTGTGCGGTAGGCAGCTTCTGATTTCGAGGTCTATTGACCGAGTGTGCATCCTGGTAAGGCCAAGAGTGAGTAGGTGGCCGGGTGTTGAGAGGTAGTAGAGACCTCAGTGTACAGTTGTACGTTTGACTGGGTGTGAGGCGAGGACCCCCCCCCCCCAGTGTATTTGACTTCTAGCCGAGGCTTCGCCCCGGCGCACCTGTAAGAGGCTTCAATTGGCCTGGTACCCTTCCTTTCTGAAGGACCCCAGAGGTTTAGGGCGAAAGCACGCATTACACATTGCATCCTAGCCGTAGCTCGTGGCTAAGGGTGCTCTTATTTTTGAACCAAAGGGTAACCTACCTGACCCGCAGCACACAGGGAGGCACTTACCAGCCCGTATAAGGGATCGGACTTGGTCTTCAGGCTTTATCATCCCGACATATCCGCCGACCTTTCGGGGTAGGCGTGTGTTGTTGGTAGGGCTCGTTCTAAGGACTTCGGTTGGTAGGTCGGGGACTCGTAAACTCGAGCTTTCCTACACGACACTCGTAAGTCGCCAAGCACCACGCGTTGACATGCCCACATGCTCACAGCGGCAGCAACCAGACCTTGACGAACCAAATCGATCTTAGCCACGTTAAACCTCGCTAGGAGTGGATAACAATAGTGACCGCTCACCACGCTCTGCATGTACACGATTCGAATGTGCACGAACAGGCGTATCCACACCACCCACGCACTCACACCGTAAGCGTTCTAGCTGGCACTCTTCAGCATTCCCTCACTCCGCATGTGGTTCAGCACTAAGTGACCATGGACAGCAGAGCACGCTTGGCACCGCCAGAAAACTTCGCAGCTATCGCGCCCGCATATCCGCCTTGTACTTCGTCTCAAATGATATGCTGATGTTGCGCAAATGCTAAACAGGCCTCACCACCAGGAAAGATGAACGTCGTTTCATTCGCGCCCATAAAGCCCTCATCCGACTTGTGACAGGGCCAGGTATCTTCCCGGGAACCACGGAACGGTGCAAGACCGAAATTTCCCATGAGCCAGATAGCCGGTCACGTGCCGGAGATGCCCCACTTGTCGGACAGGATGGCCTTGATGTAACGGGGTTACCCGCACAAGTGGCTACAGTCACTTGTAACTCTAACAGTTACGTTAGCTGTTAGAGAATGGTTACTTCCTCGGCCTTGATGTACGTTACATCAAGTGCCACATTCATTTACGATCACCACGACGGGTGGTCCATAGACATTTGGGATTCCTATTGGTTGAAAGCAGCATCTTTTAACCAATGAGCGACATGCATAGCAAAGGAATTCTGCCAACCAGCCGTTGGCAGATTCCCAACTTAGAATATTACATTTAGAGGAAGTCAGAAACATAAAACAAAAATAACAGTTCTCATTTTAACCCAAAAACTTTATTTGGATCGTTTATTTATATTAATCTATACTCGGAGGCCCGAGTATAATTAACTCTAGTTTAAACTAAGCTACGCTTCCTCATACACGAGCGCACACGTGTAAGCTGTTGTAGTGAGCCAAGGTAGGCCTACTACACCTGGTAGCACTTTGTAGTCCGTCCAACGACCGACTAAGTTGAGTTCGTACGTCACCGCACGAACACGGAGCCGAGAACCTTCCCATGGATACCGAAGCGCCCATGGAAAGCTCCACGACGCCTGCAACCCATGTTGCACGCGCTGACTGTCCCCACCTGTCAGACCCAGAGTGGGAAGCCCTCCAACGACAGTCAACAGTCATTGGAGAGGCAGCGGTAGCTACGATGCTGCGTACGCTAACGCCGACAGAGCAACACGGTGTTGCTCTGGGCTTCATCATGAGGGAACAGCGAGATGCTGCTGCCAATACCGCGGTGCCGTCGGGGACGACACCTCGCCCACCGTCGCTGAAGCTCAATGTGAGCAACTACGTCGGAAGAGAGGGTGAACCTCTCCTCCGTTGGATTGTCGAACTCGACACTGCCATCTCGGCTCGACGTATCGTCGACCCGTTGTCGAAGGTCGCCTTCGCCATGTCATGTCTTGGCGGACGTGCAAGGAGCTGGGCGTATGGACGCCGGCTCTCCGACCCTACGTGCTTCAGCACGTACGAAGGCTTCAAGGTGGAGCTCAGACAGGCGTTTGAGCCCCCACAGAATGGGTTCCGGTCGAGGGCTGAGTTCCTCGACCTGCAGCAGGGCAAGCATGATGTCCATGCTTACGCCCAGAGAGCGCGGTACTTGGTCTCGAACATCGTGACCAACTCGATCGACGAGGCGACTAAGGTCGTCACGTTCATGAAGGGGTTGAGAGATGGGCCTGTGAAGACCTATCTCTTCCGTGAGTATCCGAATACTCTCGAAGCTGCAATCACTCTTGCGATGCAGGAGGAGTTTAGCCTGCGTCAGGCTAAACTGCATGCACACGTACCGAGGCCGCAGCCACGCCCGGTAGTGAGGACGGGAGGACCAGAACCAATGGACCTCTCGAGCGCTGCCACTGCTGGACCCCAGCAGTCGCAAGGGAACAATGTGCGATGCTACCGTTGCGGTAGGATCGGCCACTTTGCTCGAGAGTGCACGGCCCCCGTGCACCAGCAGGGTGGTTATCGCGGCGGTGCCGGGCACCGTCGCAACCAAACAAAAAACGCTGGACGCCAGTAGGCGCGGGGCGCCCTACTGGTAATGCGGTCCCGCGTGTCAACCTTGGACACGCGACACTGAGGACTGCAGCCCCCAGTGAGGTTAACTCTCACTGCAAGAACCAAGATGACAGGCCTGACCTTGTCATCCTGAATGTGACGTCGATGAGAGCAAGGGACTCTCATCATGCTCTGGTAGATTCTGGCGCGTCGAAGAACTTTGTTCGACAGCGAAGTCTATCAATGCTTGACTTCGAGGATTTAAAGCTACCTCGAAGTCTGTTGGAAGTGCGTTTGGCGACTGGCCGTCGTGAAGACCGAGAAGCGCATGGTACGCGTGCGCTTCACGTACAAAGGTCGAGTGTTCGTCGAAACCTTCATCGTCCTGGATCTGGACGATAAGTTCGACATGGTGTTGGGCATGCCGTGGCTTGCACGGCATGATCCGGTAATCGATTGGGAGAAGCGCACTTTAGTGCGCTTCGGTCGCGACGGTGGAACAGAGAGCGATGGCCATGTTACCACCACACACGCACGAGCAGGTGCGCGCGAATCTCCAGTCGAGACAGCGCTTAATGCCGCTGTCCCGGAACACCCTAGGCGCGCACGAGCGCGCGGGCGAGAACAGGTTGCGTCGGCGTCGCCGCCGACGGCTAGTAAAGAGAATATGTTGACTTCGGAAGTCAACACCCGCTTTTCAGCGAATCAAAGAAGTCTCCGGCCTCGAGCGGCGCGGATGACACAAGCGAGTCACGCGCGTCAGCCGTGGAGGCTGACGCGAACCTGATTGGATCGGTTTTGGCCCGTAATGGGAGCCAAGGTGACGTGACGCCGTCGACTCCGGGAGTCGATGGTTTGGATGAATTCTATTCGTCGGCTCGGGGAGCCGACGCACCCTCCGCAATGGGGGTCTCCGCAATGGAAGGCGTCGAGGTATTGAAGTCGCGTCGGTTCCGGGAATCGACGCTGCGAAAAGACATTTCGCGTCGACTCCGGGAGTCGACGCACCCTTTGTAATTAAGGACTCCGCCAATGATAGGCGTCGAGGTGATGATGGCGTGTCGGTTCCGGGAACAGGCGGTGCGGACGGTTGCAAACGTCCCGCACCGGAAACACTGCATGCTGTCGTGCAGCCGGGCTGCACGACGAAGCGCCGCGCGACCAAGCCGGGCTTGAAGTCGCTCGCCCGCGGGAAGTACCCGCCGGCGGAATAAAAGAAGAACACCCGTCCACGGCTGGGCCTGGACGAGGTCAAGGACCATGCGGAGCCGGGCTCCGCAAGACAAGAAGACGGCGCACGCGAAGATCGCTGCGCAAGTCTCGGCCCGGGGCCGAGACGCTACAAGAGAAGTCTGCCGGGCAGACGAAGGCTGAGAAGCCGAACGTCGAGACGTTGAACGTCTTGACGCGTACCTGTGATGGGTTCCGGCACAGGGAGATGACTCTCGCTAATCCTCCGACGCAAGCGTCAGAGTTGACTTCGCTTCCAGTCATGAGCTGGAAGCGCTTCGCGCGTGACTTGCACGATGGACGCATCGAGCAAATATGCATTCTCTCGGACGCCGAGAGAACGAAGAGCGAGAATGAGGAGCTGAGGCAGTTCTTCATGGAGAGCACCACTGAGAGTGAAGACACTCTCAGTGCCAAGACGAAGAAGGAACGCTTTGAAGAGCAGAGCTGGGACTCGCTGAAGGCGAGTCCCTACTACGAGATCCTACGGGAGTACGCGGACGTACTTCCGGAAGAGATCCCTGTGGAGCTTCCGCAGGACAAGGGCATTCAGCACGAGATCGATCTCGTGCCGGGCACGAAATACTGTGCCACGCGGCAGTGGCCACTGCCGCGAGAGCAGGTCAAGGCGATCGACGACTTCTCCGAAAGTCGTCGCAAAGCTGGACAAGTGCGGGAATCGAAATCCCCGCACAGTGCTCCGACGTTCTGTGTCAAGAAGCCACAGGGCGGCTGGCGCATCGTTCATGCGTACAACAAGCTGAACGATGCGACGATACCGGCGCAGACACCGATACCGCGAAAAGATGTTATCATCGATTCGATGGCCAAGAGCACCATCTACAGTGCTCTTGATCTGCGCGACGGGTTCTATCAGATCCTAATGCGTGAGAGTGATATCCCTCTCACGGCAGTGAGCACGCCAAGCGGCATGCTCTGGGAGTGGCTAGTGATGCCGCAGGGTCTGAAGAACGCCCCTGCGACCTTCAACAGGTGCGTGACGCACTTGTTACTTCGATGACGTGTTCGTCCACAGCCGTGCTGCGGAGGGGATGAGCGACGTTGAGATGCACAAGGTGCATCTCCGGAAGCTGCTTGCGCTCATGCGCAAGCACAAGCTCTACGCGAACCTGAAGAAGTGCATCTTCGGGGCGAGCGAGATACCCGTGCTCGGGTGTCTCGTTGGGAAACAGGGTGTCCGCCCTGACCCTGAAAAGGTCAGAGTGATCAACGAGTGGCCGACACCGTCGAACGTCAAGGAACTGCGGCAGTTCCTTGGCTTGGCCACGTACTTGTGCAAGTATGTGAAGGACTATGCAGGCACGATACGCCCGCTGTCACAGCTCCTGAAGAAGGATGCCGAGTGGAATTGGACTGCTGACTGTCAGCAGGCCTTCGATGCAGTCAAGCGGGGCTTGACTGAGGCGCCGATCTTGGCGGTGGCCGATCAAGATCGCCCATTCCACGTAGTGTGCGATGCATCCGATTTTGCGATCGGATGTGCGTTAATGCAGCACGATCACGAGGGCCGTGATCGTGTCGTCTACTACCAATCGCGTCAGCTGAAACCTGCTGAGCGCAACTACCCGGTGCATGACAAGGAGCTCCTTGCCATGAAGTATGCACTCGCGAAGTTCCGAGTGTACTTACTCGGAAGCGAACCCTTCGTGGTCTACACAGACCACGCATCATTGCGTACGGCTGTCAAGTCGCCACACATCTCGCAACGTATGGCGAGATGGCTTTCGTTCTTTGCGGAATACAACTTCCGGGTTGAGTACAAACCCGGAAGACTCAATGTGGTGGCCGACGCGTTATCGCGTCGACCTGACTACGCTTCAACTGATGCCGACGTCAATGCCATTGACGCCATGCAATCGAGCACTCCCACGTCGTCGCTGTTGGACGACGTGAAGACCGCGTACGCGCACGACGCGGACGCGAAGCTCTTGCTGGCCTACGGCTCAGCGCCTTCTGACAAGGCTCGTCAGAAGCTGCCGAAGCATCTTCGCGCTCGTGCACACCGTTATCGGGTGCACGACGGGTTATTGCTCTACAGTGCAGCCGACGACAACGCGGACCGTGTTGTCGTGCCGAATGACCATGACCTGCGACTCAGGATCATGTATGAGTATCACGATGCACCGACTGCGGGGCATCCGGGCCGTGAGAAGACATACCTTCTTCTCACGCGAGACTTCTACTGGGCCCACCAGTATAAATGGGTGCGCAAGTACGTCCGTGCTTGCGAGGTTTGTCAACGCGTGAAGCCTGCGCCCTGTGCGCAGGCTCCCTTGCAATCACTACCGACTCCGTCGGAGTGTTGGCAGTCCATGTCATTGGACTTCGTATTAGGTCTTCCCCCGGACAGCCAGGGGAACACGGGCGTTGTTGTCTTTGTTGACCGCTTCAGCAAGATGGTACATCTTGCTGCAGTACCCGCTGAAGTGACGGCGAAGCAGACTGCACGTCTGTTCGTTGACATGGTGTTCAAACACGATGGCATGCCGACCGACATTGTGTCGGATCGGGAACCGCGTTTCACAGCGCACCTGTGGCAAGAAGTGTTTACACTTCTTGGGAGCCAATTTTCGATGTCGACGGCGGACCATCCGCAGACGGATGGGCAAACCGAGCGCGTGAATCTCGTGCTCGTCGACATCCTCAAGAGCTATGCTCACTCGTTCCAACATTGGAGCGAGTGTCTGTCGATGGCGGAGTTCGCCATCAACAACTCGGTGCATGCCTCGACCGGGCATACACCGTTCTACGTGAATGCGATGCGTCACCCGCGCCTCCCGAGCCTGCTCGGGGTGGTGACTCCTTCCTTAAGTGGGGGAGGATCTACGGCCGCAACACAGCAGCCGCAGAATGCCGCTGACACTTGCACAGTGTCAGCCGCGTTAACACGCAAGAAGAAGAAGTACGCGTCTGTGTGGGGCACAGACACCACGAAGAACAAGAACAACGCGTCTGTGCGGGGCACAGACACTATGACTACTAGTGAGGACGAGCTGAACAAGTTCAGCTCGGATGCAATCAACTTCGTGCAGCGCAGACAAGCCGTCATTCGGTTTGTCCAAGACGCTATTGCAGCTTCTGTCGATCGACAGAAGCTGAATGCAGACAACGTTGGCAGGGGCAACACAAATGAATTCAAGAAGGGTTCATTGGTTTTGTTAGCTTCTCAAAACCTGCCTAAACATGCAGTCTCCGACTTCGGGGCGAGCAAGCTCGCTCCGCGCTTCATTGGGCCGTTCACAGTGTTGGCACGGCATGGCAACGCTTACACACTAGACATCCCGTCTAGCATACGCCTCCACCCGACCTTTTACGTCGGGCAGCTGAAGCCATACCAACAGCACGAGCCAGCTAGCTCGGCTGACCCGAGGCGGAAGCCGAACCTTTCTCCAGCGCGTCAACGCGCTGGGCCAAGCGCACGACGCGACCCCCAACGTCGACGGAGACGTCTGACGCGGTCTGCGCGGCCTGAGCGACTTGAGCCCTCAGGTTCGCAATCTCTTGCCTCAGAGTAGCGAAGTCACTGCTCTGAAGCCGCTCCACAGCGGCGACCCGGTCTTCGAGAGACGGAGGCCTAAAGTCAACCCCAGGTTGACCATACCCGGGGCGTGTTCCCACCACCGCCGCCTCCGATCCGTGATGCCCACGGCTCAACACGTTGGATTGTTGAGCGTATTGTCGACCATAGTATCCCGAAAACGAACCGTCATCCGGTTCGTTATCGTATTCGTTGGAGAGGGTTTCCGCCCCACCAAGATACATGGGAGCCGCGGAACGTCCTGCTGCAGGACGTTCCGGAAATGGTGAGGGCGTACGAAGCCCACCACGCACTGCCGGCGCGAAGGTAGTGCGAGCGCTGTGGTCACCCCCAGCGCTCGAAGCACCACGCTCGTCGCGTTCCTCACGTGCCATGAACTTGGCACGGAGATCCTTGAGGCTCGCAGGTACACGAATCGACGTGTACCCGTTTAGGTCGCGGTCGCTCAAGTGCGCCGCACCCGGAAGACACAACGTGCACTGCTGGCCTTCGGGCACAGCGCACGGAACTCCAGCATCCACAGAAGATCTGTGGAGCTGCTCCAACCTCCCACGCGTCGAGAACGTCTCGAAGCGCTCACGGGCATGCTTTACCCGCTCACGGTAGGCTGCCGGATTCTTGTTGAAGTTATCAACAAAGGCACTCCAACTTTGACAAAGTGCCTGCCATTCGGGCACTTTGCTGCGAGAAGAGGTCTTCTTGCTGGAGTAATATCGGAGCTCATGGAAGAGTCCGATATCGTAGTCGCGCCTTTGATCCGTCATCGGATCAAAGTGCTGGCCCTCCGCCACCTCATCGTCCTCAATCGCGCTGCATACGTACAGCGTGATAGTGTTCGGGGGCACCGAGTTGCCCACCCGTGCCGCGATGTCTGCCGCGGACGGTATCCATGGATCACGCGCTGCATGAGCAGCGCGTGGAGAGCTTGAAGGCGCCGTATCGCGCGGCGAGCTCAAGGCTCCAGCAGCAGAGAGCGGAGTCTCCTTTCACGCTTCGAGCTCGAAGCGTCCGAATCGTCTTCTTCACGAGGGCGTCTCGACCCGGCGTGCGGGTCGAGACTGTCGCTGTCGATCGACTCCTTGCGTCTGCTAGGGGAGGTCTCGCCCTCCTCCATGTCCACGTCGTCCTCGCTATAGTCAACGGCATCGTTGACTATCGAAGAGCCCTGAAGGACGATCTTCGGCTCGGCCGCGTCCTTAGCAGCGCGAGCGTCCTGCTTCACCTGCTGCCGCTCGAAGTACTCGGGGACAGAGAGATTCTCTGTCTCAGCGGCGAGTTTCCCCTCGGCGGCGGTCTTCTTCGGCGAGCTCATTGCGGAATGAGCTCGAGTTTTCCTTCTCCCAACGTGAAGAATTGACGACTGGTCAATTGCCTGATTGACGTGCCGTGACCGGCGCGTCTAACCTTAAGGGGGGGATGGTGTAACGGGGTTACACGCACAAGTGGCTACAGTCACTTGTAACTCTAACAGTTACGTTAGCTGTTAGAGAATGGTTACTTCCTCGGCCTTGATGTACGTTACATCAAGTGCCACATTCATTTACGATCACCACGACGGGTGGTCCATAGACATTTAGGATTCCTATTGGTTGAAAGCAGCATCTTTTAACCAATGAGCGACATGCATAGCAAAGGAATTCTGCCAACCAGCCGTTGGCAGATTCCCAACTTAGAATATTACATTTAGAGGAAGTCAGAAACATAAAACAAAAATAACAGTTCTCATTTTAACCCAAAAACATTATTTGGATCGTTTATTTATATTAATCTATACTCGGAGGCCCGAGTATAGTTAACTCTAGTTTAAACTAAGCTACGCTTCCTCATACACGAGCGCACACGTGTAAGCTGTTGTAGTGAGCCAAGGTAGGTCCACTACACTTGAGCTCGACATAGTCGTCGGCGTAGCAGGACTTGCCTAAGGTCTGCACGCTGCCGCTGAGCAACGTGGGTGCTCACGTCCGCCTCAACCTTCGCCCTCGCGCATCGCAGCAGAACGCCATAGTCGCTCCTCGAGCTCTGCACCCACGCCGTCCGGTTCTGCTTGTACAGCAAGCCGTAGCACTGCTCCGCAGTCTTCGACAGCAGCAGCGGTACCAGGGCCGCCTGTACGATGCCGCGTACAACCACACGGACATGCTGCGCAGCCGCATCGGTAGTGTAAACTAATGTTGCGGCTAACGGCTCGACGCTGCTACCTTGCTGTGTCGTTATATGTGATACGCCCTGCACCATCACTCTCGGTGAGGGCTTGCTGGCTGGTTCAAACTTCGAACCATCCCCCGGCTAGGCTATTATATTGTGGCTTTCAACAATTTTGCCGCCCGATTTGACGCGTTATCTCGGAGTCCGATTTATATAAAATGGAGCTCCAACATGATCGGTGAATCCGATTTAGCTATATCTGACCTGAGTTAAGAGCATAAGGCCTAGAGGGGAGGCATTCCAAGCTGGCCATACCTCCTCACCTCTAAGGACGCAGCAGAGCAAGAATGCATTGAGGGCAACAGTACCCTGTATATATCCATTTCATTTCACTATGGTCAGCTAAATCACTTGTGCCATCGTCTACGGCAGCTACAACTACGTGCCACGCCAATCTGATAGGGCCCGAGGAATACTTTGGCAGCCGTCCCTTTTGCCGGCGAAAAGCGGCATTTCTGGCACCTGTTTCACAACTCGGAGCCCCCAGCCGCAAATCGGGTCAGATATAGTGAGCTTCCGTCAGCACTTCCTGCTAAATCGGAGCCCTCTAGCAAATCGGGCCCGATATATCGGATCTCGGACCACCCGATTTGCCAAAACGGATGAAAGCCACAATAACTGTTACACTGTATAAATACCAGCCCGGCGTGCAACTTGCTTTGCTACCTATCGTTGATTGGTTAAAAATAGCTGACTTAGAAACGGGGAAGCACAGCAACAACGAGAGCTTAGCAGCAAGTTGCTGCTACGTGTATGCTCTGTCCGTAAGTGATACAATACACCGTGAGTGCATGCGGTGTCGTGGATCAGAAGATTTGATAAGATATTTTCACATGTCTTCTCATTTTTCTTGCCGTGAAATATATCTGCAAGCGGAGCGCCGATGGCCACAACCTCAAGTCAACCCGATGAGGACCGTGTACACGCTCCTAGCTGCAGTGTTGTCTTTATAAGTCGTCGCAGCGATTAAAGTGCTAGGCGTCCCAGTGTTCGAGTCGCCCGGCGACCTGGCGTTGATGTTACCGCGCGGCTGCCGCTTTGTGTCAGCACCACCAGCCACAGAGCTCACGCACCACTTTGTCCTTTACCCTGCCGGCCGTTTTGGTGGCCTGGGTGCAGGGCCCCCATTGCTGCGAATGGAGCCTGTTACGATCCCGGCGGTAGTATTACTATTAGCGCGCAGAGAAACCCAGATTATTGCACCCGGTTCGTACAAGGCCACGCGTGTAGAAGCTGCTGATACCGTAAAGTTAGCTCTGATGCATGCAAGGCTGATACACTACAGCATGAATGTGCCGCCCTTCATTTTGATTTTTGCAACTCATGGTACAGTATTCTGAGTCAATACCGGACGGGGGTACAAATAATAGCCTATTATAATTAATATTTCTGGTTCAACGACTTCGTGTATAATATACAAAAAGGGGATGTGCTGAAAAAATCCAGTTGTGGAGGCCAGGCAAGAATTTGAATTATGGCGCGCTTTTTAGAAGGTATCCTCTCAAGCTTTACTTCGAGAGCTCAATCATTTCCAGATTCGCAAGCACACAAGCAAGTTACCCAAGTCCCCCCTCCCCCCCTCTCCGCCATCTCCTTCACTCCGAGCAAGCGCCTCCGCCTGACGTGGTCGGAGAAGGTCCTGATCGCCGAGAAGTCAGCCAGCAAGCCGTCCATGTCGTACATGCAGCTCGCGCAGTGGGCCGTACAGGCGTTGAGCCTCTCCACTATGCCCGGCAAGAGCACGATCGGAGACATCGTGTTGCTAGCGTTAGACAGACTAGGAGATGGTGTAGATAACCCATATAAGGTCGACCTCCTCACTGCGCTCATGTGGTGCGAGACGGCATGGGCTCATGTGAGCCCCACGACTATCCAGCATTGCTGGAATCATTCTGGACTTGTCAGTAAAACAAACATGAAATTTATTTTAAATTAATACAATAACAGTTTATATCCTATTAGCATTTATATATATCAGGTGTCCGGTATTGACGCAGATTACTGTACTACGTTGTTTTGCAACCTCACTTCCAAGCATGTGTTTCTTGCATAACCTATGACCTGACCGGCCAATGACCTGTTTTGCGCTCTTCCATGGACGGTGCCCGCAGCATCGCCAATCTCCATGCGATGAAGGCCGCAAGTGACACGCACGCTGAAGACAGCCGCACAGTCGTGCGTCTCTAGTGTCGCCACGCTCGACGTGCTTGACTTGGCGGGCCCGCTCACGGGGCTCAAAGAGCCGACCGAGAGCGGTCGTCTTCAATAGCTGTGACGGGGCACACAGCACTTCTTGACAGAGGAAGCAGGAGTATACGAACTCCAAGTGAACTGCCGTTCACGTGTCCCTGGCCTTAAGGGGACGACTTGACTTGCTACAAAGGAGTAGGTTATAAGACTGACTGTATTTTGGTAGGGGTTAACTTGGCTCAATACAAACTACAAGTTAACTATACTAAAGCCCACACAAACTCAAATGGTTGGCTTTCGGAGCTACTGGTACCATGTACCACGTACTCGGGAGAGTGACACCCGTCACTCTTTATGTAATGGGTACACTTGATTGTACCCCGTTACATCCTCCCCCACTTATCTGAGAATCACACCTGATTCTCCAATCAGCTCCGAGAGAATCCGAACACCCAAAGGTCGGATTCTCGGGCGCCGCCGCCGCAAAGCTGGCGCGCCTCATTGTCACACCCACAGTGACTTGTGCCCGCAGCGGGCACCCCGTGCGGCACCCCTGCCCTCGGCGATGTTGGCCGCAAAGCCGACGCTTCTAGTGGCCGTATCCACAGCGCTAGCAGGCGCAGAGTGCCTCGGCACGGGATGCACGTGCACCCAAACTTGCAGTGTCTCTCGTAGACCACCCGCAGTTGGTGTCGCGTGGCCTTTGGGCCTCGCTAGCGCATTCGTGCTGCGGTGCCTCCCGCGAGGGACGGCACCTTTCAGGTCAGCGCGTAGCGTAACCATGGAGAGAGCTGTGCTGTTCATCTCCAGCCATGACAGCGGTCCGACAGGACCACGCTCGTCACGGCGCAGTGTGTCGGTCGTCCGAGTACGTCGGCACGACCCACAGGCTAAGGTCAAACGTTGACCAAAGCGAAGAAGCATCCGGCTTCATCGTCGCCATAGTCCTGGGGCCACGGCTGCTGCTCGCAGCCAGCTCATCGTTTAGAGCAACGCGGCGGACTTGTTCAAAGTCCTGCCCCGCGTCACAGCCATCGTGTCGCCGACGCCGAGGTGTCTTCCATCGACACCAAGGTACCCCAATGGTACTTCATCACGGTGCGAGGTACACTGTCCTCCGTCACCAGCGATCGCATCATGCGTCGCAGGGACCAACACCAGGTCGGTGTGCACGCAAGGCCGCATGGCACACAGTGCATGCCGGATCTCACTGTGTACGGGAGCACCACCTCATACACCAAAGGCATGTCGTGCACCACATGCACCACGACTGCCATAGTGCCTCGTGCACTTCAAGTGCCACGTGCACGACAAGTGCCGCGTGCACTGCGAGTACCTCGCGTACTCCAAGTGAGTGAGCGTCAGGTGCCACGTGCACCGCAACTACCTCACAGGCAGTATGTGCCACGTGCACCCGTATGGCTTCGCGCCTTACAAGCACGGTATACACCGCGCTAACTGTGAATGTCCGCAAAGGCAACACGTTCGGGCTCGCCCTTCGTGGGCAACACCCAAGCTCCTTGCCGTTGACTACCTGGCCGGCAGACGTGTCGCGCCCAGCGTAGCAACAGCATGGAGCTGTCCCTCGGGTTCGTCCTGGTGGACAACACCCATTCTCAAGGCTAATGGCAACCTGGCCGGCAGACGTGCCGCGCCCAGCGTAACCACAGCCTTGTGCTTCAGCATGATGCTGATAGCTAACTGGCCGGTAGACGTACCGCGTCCAGAGTAGCAACAGCATCAAGCTACGGCATGGTGATGCGTACGCGCACATGCCTTCGTCCGCGGGCCAAGCCGCAGACTGGCTGTCATGTCCTCACCTGACAGATGCAGCCTTCCCGCAGCGAATGTGCGCGCTACCTTCGGCCCAGCCGCGGCAGTGACCACTGCCAACGTTGCTGGCCATCGGTCACCAAGACCATGGGACCTAAGCAGTGGCACATCAGGTCCAGCACCTTCGTGCAATGCTTCGTGAGTGGTTGCACCTTGTAGCCACTACACCGGCTTCTGTGAAGAAGCAAGTCTCATGCCAGAGACCTTGGGAGGAAGGGCACTTCCGATCCCCTCCCCCACTTACGATTAGAACCCCGATGGGTCAGGCAGCAGCCGACTGCCTAACCTCGCGCCGCCCTGCAGCGCCGAGTCGCTATACCAGCAGACTCCGGTGGCGCGGGCAGCTACCTTGCTTGGGCTCCAGGTCAACATCGTCGACCAAGGCTTGGTGTGTACCAGCCTGTATGCAGTTTGAGTCTGCGTGACTTGACGTGGTACTCTGTTACCCACGTCTGCGGGTGAAGACACCCATGACAGCGTACGACTTGTCCTTCCTTGAGAGTAGCTGCATCGCATGCACGCATACTCAGACTCTGCCATCTCGGCATCGAGTCCTGGACACTTGTTGCCCCAACGCCGCGCAGTGGCCGCGGCCTTCGCAGCCAGACCGATCATGCTCCTGCATGTGGTCAATTGAGGTGTCGCCCTCCGGCAGACACACTCCAGTCGTGATCGACCAAGCTCGCCGAGTCAGCGGCGACGCAACATGCATCACCGCAGGTACGACATGTACCCAAGCCACGTCTACTGTGCACATCGACACCCAGTTGAACGTCATCCATGATGATTGGGTGCAAAGCCCTTGAAGAAAGGAAGTGCTTCCGAGCACTCCTCCCCCGCTTAAAATCAGAGCCGCACGGAGCCTCGAAGAGGACCGGGCGGCTATGACATCGTGACGGTGTCACGGGCTTCTTAAACTCCATGTGGCCATCCACCACACGAGAGGAGACCCAAGTGACCTGATCACTAGTTCTGGTCATACTGACCGTGCGTGGTACTAAGTTACCCACGCAGGAGGCGCACCGCGCAACCCCCTTCCGACTCATGTGGAGCCTTGTCGCATTGTGTGGAACTACGTTACCCACACAGGAAGCGCATCATGCGACTTCCCCATCCGTTACCGTCTGAGTGACGTGTGTGGAACTATGTTACCCACACAGGAAGTGCATCGTGCACCTCCCTCATCAGTTTAGGTCTGAGTGACCGGGTGTGGAACTGGGTTACCCACACAGGAAGTGCATCGTGCACCTCCCTCATCAGTTTAGGTCTGAGTGACCGGGTGTGGAACTGGGTTACCCACACAGGAAGTGCATCGTGCACCTCCCTCATCAGTTTAGGTCTGAGTGACCGGGTGTGGAACTGGGTTACCCACACAGGAAGTGCCTGCAGCGCGTTCCTCTTCAGTTAAGGTCTGGGCGACCGTCCGTGGTACTTGGTTACCCACGCCGGAGGTGCCTTGAGCGGCCTCCTCAGCATTATATGCTCTTGTGCGGAACTAAGTTACCCGCTATCCAGTGGTCCTTGGTTACCCACCTGGTGATGTCATCGAACACCACCCTTTGTCAATGCTCATGCAGAGCAACGACTCTCAGCGCTAGAGTTGCCTGTCGAGGCAGCCCACACGCCAGGCGTATCAGCCCTTGGCTGCAGATACACTGCACCTTCTTCATGGAGGCCATCATGTCATTGATGCCTCCCTTCTTCTTCTTCATCTTGTCGGACGCATCCAGCGCCCTGGCGGTCCCTTCGGACGCCCTTGTGTCTGGCCAGAGGTGGGAACATGACTCACCAATGCTCTGGCAGACACAGAGGGCCGACTTAGCCTCAAAGGCATTGTCGCGCTGCTCGACCGAGAGCCCGTGCAGCTTGCACAGCGCACTCAGGGCCAAGCCATACTTGTCCAGGCCGAGGGCATATACGGTTCCATGCCCAGGGCCATCTTCAGCACCATGTCCGGGACCATGTACGGGTCCATGTCCGGGAACATGCGCGGTTCCAGCGCTGCCGGCGTCGTCTCGTGCGGCAGCAAGGGTCACAGCGGACCCCAAGGTTCTTTTTGGACCCGGCCTCAGTCAATGAGACCTGCCCTTGTGCTTCGACTCTCGCAGAGTCTTGGCACTTGTGTCGTTATTCCAACCGACACATCTGGCGACGTGCGAACACGCGCGACGTCCCAGACTCAATCATGTCAAGGGATACCATTACCCCCGTACACTCACGTGTACTACCGACAACCCACCGTTGTCCTTCACCAATGCGAGCATCAGTGCTCTCAAGGGACCCCGGTCTCTGTGGTGTACGCCTTCCGTACACCCATCACAAAGACTCAGGCCAACCCCAGCAAGGCCCTCGTCCTTACTGGTGGTTGTGTCCTCTTGAGCACCTGACGGTGCATGGCGCCGGCGCCCCATTGACCCTCTGGTCTTCGGGTAGGTCTTCTTCCCAGACCCTGGCGATGGGCAGACACGTTGATAGTGTCCCAGTCCGCCGCAGCCATAGCAGCGGACACAATGCTGTTCAGCCGAACTCAGATCCATGGGTTCTGGTTCGCTCTCAGTGACCACAGGCTGTACAACAGCCAGAGCACCAGCCTGCTTGTGGCTGTACTCCTCCTGGAGGGCGACTTGGATCGCCTCTTCCATAGTGGCGGTGCGCACACGGAACAACTGCGTGCGCGCAGGACCGACCTTCAGGCCGTCCACGAAGACTGTCGTCTTGACATCTTCCGACAGTGGGTTCCCCACCAGCGAGGCTGCCATCGTGCGCATCTCCTGTACGTACGCGTACAGCTCGCGCTCCCTTGTTTGCAGGCAAGGAAGCGCGAGCGCTGGCGGAACTCGTTGTTCGCCGGGAGGAAAGCGGCTCGAAGCTGCTCACACAGCTGAGCCCAGGATGTGAAACATCCAGGCGACATCGCTTCGCGCGTATACGCCCAAGTCTTGGCACGTCCGCCAAGATTGGAGAGCGCAAAGGCGACTCGAAGGTTCTCAGCCGAGATGAGACCTGCGCTCATTGCGATCTCGGTCTCCCGGATCCAGAAGTGAAGGTTCTCACCTTCCTTCCCTTCGAACGGAGGCACAGCTAGCCGCAAAGGCTTAGGCTGCACCCGGCTGGGCTCACTCATCTGAGCCAGCAGGTTTCCCTGCACATGAGCGATGAGCCCGCGTTCGTACTCGTCAAACGCGCTCACCCGCTCGACCTGCTCGGCTGGCGTCGCCGCCGCCAAGCTCCGGAGGGCATCACTTCCGAAGATGCCCGCCATCTTCCGCACTGACTCGAACTGCGAGTCAGTCAAGTGAGGAAACTCACTTCGGTCCATCGTGGCTCACAGACCTGAGCCACCGAGGATTCAGGTAGACCAATCTACCCGCGTAGGCGTAGGATTGGCTACAAGTGCTACCAAGTGAGACGGGGCACACAGCACTTCTTGACAGAGGAAGCAGGAGTATACGAACTCCAAGTGAACTGCCGTTCACGTGTCCCTGGCCTTAAGGGGACGACTTGACTTGCTACAAAGGAGTAGGTTATAAGACTGACTGTATTTTGGTAGGGGTTAACTTGGCTCAATACAAACTACAAGTTAACTATACTAAAGCCCACACAAACTCAAATGGTTGGCTTTCGGAGCTACTGGTACCATGTACCACGTACTCGGGAGAGTGACACCCGTCACTCTTTATGTAATGGGTACACTTGATTGTACCCCGTTACAATAGCGACGTGAGCAACTGTGCGCGCATGTACTACGACGCCGCCACGAGTCATAATCACCACGTAAACATCCTTGTGAACAGCGCTCGAGCTTGGGTGGTAACGTGGATCACTCTGGTGATATCCACGTTTCCACCCGAGCTCGAAGGCTCATAAGGATGTCCACGTAATGATTGGGTGATACAGCACACATGACGGCGGGTCGGTCGGGCTTAAGCTTGGCGGCGTGTTGGTAGCAGTCTCTGCTGATCAGATCAACTAGTTGCAGGGGGTCCAGCACGGGCAACGCTGTCGGCGGCAAGGCACTGATAGCTGCAACATGGCAACATCCCACCGCCAGTGATCACCGCGTGTCACAATATTATTACTGTTGTATACTGTAAGAGTGATGTCATCCCTCCTGACCTAACCGTGATGACCCATTTTAGCATCTGCTGATAAGCTTAAGCTTATTTTAAAAAAAGCTTATAAGCAGATTATCCTCGTGAGGGATAGTGCTAGGGGTGGGCTCGCGATGTCTACGCTGCTGAGAATGAGAGACGTGAGCCAAGCGCACCTTCCGTTGGCTGCCATTGTGATCTGCCTCGCGGTGGATCTGTCCGAGATCGAGACCCACAGAGACTCCGAGCACTGCCTTCTCTCTCCAGAGAGAGGTGATCGACTGGGCTACCACGCGACGGCGTCCGACCCGATGGACGCTTCGTCCGTTCACTGCGACCTGCGTGTGCTTCCTCCCGTGTCCGTGCAGGCCGACAGTCTCGACTACATCTACCAGCACTCGGTGCGCCTGGCCCAGAAAGCTGAAGCGGGCGGCGGGACCAACTGGGAGCTGGACATGCACCAAGACCTGCCGCTCGTGTTCACCATCTTCCCGTCCTACGTGCTGCCCTACGCGCAGGTTGCCGTGAAGCGGGTCGCAGCGGGTGGCAGCGAAACATTTTGCGAAGGCTTGCAATGACGACCCTGTCAATGCCAGCGCAGCGTAGCTGTTGATCCTATTCGGGGAGGGGGTCAAGGCAACTTCAATTTGGTGGCTTCAATGTACATACATGTATCGATTGTGTTAGCTCTGCGCCACGCTATCTTGGGCGCTTTAAATCGAGGAGCACCTTCTTATGCTGCCATAGCGGCGGGGCTGAAGCCACTGGTCTTGACCGTCGGCTGCACCTGTCGGACAATGAACGCCGCTATCGTTTCAATGGCCACGTCGGCGTGCGGCAGGAACCAGGCCGGAAAAATGGGGAACACATGTGACATGGTCTCGTGCAGGTCGTACTCCCAGTTGGTGACGCCGTCCGCCTTGGCCTTGCTCAGGGCAATTTTATCGGTGGCCCGCTATCGCTAACGAACAGCTGATTTCTCTTTAATTTAATTGAGTTCTCTTTGATTTTGTTTTTTTTTAACTGTTGGCGATAGAGAAATGGACAGTTATCGGTCGAGAGAGCGTCAAAATCACAGAGGAAAATGGTCATTTCACAGAGAGTGGGGTGATTTCACAGAGCGTGGGGTCAAACTACAGACGGCGGTGCACAATCACAGAGACAGCGATAGTTACACAGAGCGCGCTCTTGTACGTGTAACCTTCGGCACAACGTAACCCACGCAATTCTGCCGCAAAATTGCTGCAAATTTACTACATGTACATGTATCGCATTTTATTGCTGCTATTCGCGGTGCCGGCTCGACGACGGCGTACAGTGGGGGCTCGTAGTGGTGGGGCACCCATGAAGAATCACTGTAAATCACTCCTGCGTTCAATTACACTGTAGGCGCACCGGGCGTCGAGTCGACGTCGACTAGCTCGACGGTGGGGCATGGCATAAAGGAGTGGAGAATGAGGGAGATGCAGCCATACAATCGGCACGAACAGATTAACTGTCGACGAGGTTAATCTTAAGGGCTCCGTGTACACACCTGCATACATGTAGAATAGTATAGAACGAAGTGGAATATGATGGTCAGCGGACAGCAGCAGCATCTGTACTACATGTGTGGCGGTGGCACGTATGCCTCTTAGCCAGGAACGCTCGAGTCTCAGGCGCCGGGTATCTAGGCCCCGAGCTGAAAGCAAGATGATGAGATACTCAAGTCCCAAACGCATCACCGCCCTCCGGGCAGCTCGACAATGGAGCAGGTGAAGCAGACTCACGTGGCCGACCGACTGGCGTCGCGAACCCCATCACGATGAAGACTATCCAGTGGGGGCCATGTTCAGTCGGCGAGATTTTCCTGTATGTACTACGAAGAAGTAACGCAAGTTGTAGAAGGTGCGACCTACTAGTGTATTATTATAAAAATGCTTCCTACATATCGATGCGTCAATCGCAACCCCTGCCTTTCTGGATGTAGCATGATCATAGTTTAAGTATGTAGTCTGGCATGAAGTAACTGCTAGGGTCACTGGCTTGGTGCAACAAGGTCGCGTGCGATCATGCAGCAAGCGAGCGGCACAGAGACCATCTATCAAATCGGTCTCCGAAAAATCGGCCAGTTGCCACCACATACCCGGCGAAGCGCACACAGTGCCCGGGTACTCGGAACTCCGACAGGAACGGCTTGAAGGCGATGGATCGTTGCTCGGCAGCCTGCTGGCATAATTTCTCGCAAGTGCCTGGATTTCTGCCCAGCAGAATTGCACTTGGTAAGGACGCTGCCGGCAGAATTGCAACTGGTGAGGTCTATGATGAGTTTATACCAGCAGAATTGCATTTGGCAAGGCCCGCGATGCATTTCTGCCGGCAGAGTTGCATTTGGCAATTTCTGCCGGCAGAACTGCATAGAGCGAGGACCACTATGTATTTCTGCCGGCAGAACTCCAACTGGCGAGTTCTATTATGCATTTCTGCCGGCAGGATTGCAACCGGCGAGTTCGACGATGCATTTCTGCCGGCAGAATTGCATTCAGCGAGGACCATGCCGTATACCTGCCGGGCCTTAGCCGGAAGTACTAGCGCTCTCTTTCTGCAGATATTATCCGAATACACCAAGGTGTTGGATCTGACACCGTCCACGAGTTTAGTTGAGTTCTGGTAGGACACATGACCTGCAATTCTGCCGGCAGAATTGCACTTAGTGTGAGATGTCATACATCCAGAATAGTGACTGCCAAAAGTGTAACCCTGAAGGTTACACTGGAGTCAAGTCTGTCCATACAGCTGTTGTGCCATAAACGTTGCTCTGTGAAAATGCTGCACGCTCTGTGATACTGCGTTTTTCGTCTGTGAAAATCACGTTTTCTCTTATCGGTCTCGCTATGTCTAAGGAAAAAAGGTGCGACGTGTGCCGCCCGCTAAAGCAGCCGTTTTTAGCGGGTCGCACACGTCACAGATGATTCTGATTGGTCTATCTAAACGTTTTTGAGCATTCTGATTGGCTTTCAGCTGAAGCCGAGGGCATCCGAAGCCAGTCAACACTTCTCCTCCCGAAGCCAGTCAACGATCTTTGACAACTCATTCCACAACTCAATGGGGCAAGGCAAGGCATGGAGCGATGAAGAAAACGAAGCGCTGGCACGCGCTTGGTGCCGGCGCTCGACTTGTTGCTGCTGCTGCTGCTGGCGACTTGGCTGCTGGTGCCGGCGCTCGACTGGTGCCGGCGCTCGACTTGTTGCTGCTGGTGCCGGCGCTCGACTTGTTGCTGCTGCTGCCGGCGGACGCTAGCGCTGTTGCTGCTGGCCCTGCTGCTGTTTGATGATAGGGCTGTGCTTCCTCTTCACCGGACGTCGATGTGGCGGCGCAGGAGGTCTTCGGTGCTGTTGTTGCTGGCGCTCGACTGTATGTTTTCTTTTGAAACGGACTTAGCGATAGCGAGTGCTGATAGTTACGCTCTCCAATGAGAATCCAGATGTTTTAACAATAGATAGACCAATCAGCACACTTCTTTTTTTAGCGATAGCGGGCCACCGATAAAATTGCCCTCATCAAGCGCACCGCGTGTTGGTGGGTGCTGTCGAGGTCTCCGGTCTGGAGGAATACGGGCGGCAGGTTGCGCAGGTCGCAGTGGACGGGGGAGGCATCCCCCCATTTGCTCTAGTCGTCGTGCTCCGGGTGGTAGGCCCAGAGCTCGGAAAAATAATTATTTTATTTTATTGAGGGGGTCAACTCGCGTCAATAAATTATTGGGCAATAAACTATTGATCGTCAAGTAAACCACTAATTAGCTATATTCACAATTTATACGACCACTGCACGCTATCTTAGTAGCCCGCTTTGCAAGAAAGCGCCAAGCACGTGGTAACGAAGAAGCGAATCCGCAGCATCCGCCCACAGTGCTGATCGATACACAAGCGCGGATCGTTCTGCTGGGCATGAAGAACACGGTCATGGCTGCGGTGGGGACATTCGCCATGACCTTCCTCGAGATTGGTGTCCATATCGTCAAAGTCTTCATCGTCACGTACAGCATCCGTCGGCGGCAAGAATACCTGGACGAGCAGCCCAAGCTGCCGTTACAGACTCCCAGTAAACGTCCTGGGCGTGCGAGTCATTCGCAAGCGTCCATCAGAGCTTCAATAGCTGCAGATAGCAAAAGGTTGTCTTCTGTGGCTTGCCAGCAGGTCGGCTTTAAGCTTTGGAGGTAGTGTTGTGGTCAAGTCGGAGGTGGCGGGTCGTGTTGGGGTCACACCAGAGGATGACAGCTTCCACGTCTTCAAGCACAGTCAGCACTTGTGGCGGCCGTTTGGCACCTTCAAGCAGAGGGTTCTGGTGAGCTGCTTCCGCGTCGGGGGCATGGTAGATTTCAAAATGATAGCGAGAAGAGAACTATTCGTATAGCTCGAATGCTCCCGGAGCTTCTAGAAGCCGCATAAACGTTCTAGAATATGAGAAATACTCATTATTGGGGTCGGCGGCAGCACTGTCACCGGCCAGCACAACTTGAGAGGGGTCCAGGTTCTCGTGGTACAGCAAGTGTTCGTAGACCTTGACGATGTCCTGCGGCTGGGCCGGGTAGCTGTACTTGGGCACCTTGCGGTAATTGGCCAGGAAGATTTCCACGTGCACTTTGCTCGCAGCCTCGGGGCCGAGTAGACGAACGAGCTCCTTCTCGATGAAGCTGCACAGGGCGTTGCTGAAGTGGATGTACAGCCTCGGACTCATGATGGCGAAGCCGCCACCATGCGCGTACATCACCACGAGTCTCTGAGTGTTGGGCTTTCGTGGTGTCAACGAACGAAGCCAGATATGCTCGAGGCAGTTGATCTTGACGGGCTCGTAGCGCTCCCCAGCCTTACGACAAGCCAGGCGACCCCAAGAGGTACCAAACCATTCGCTCTGTTCACGCACAATGACCGCGTAGCTCTCGTCCCCGAGCACGCGCTCACCATGGAGCTCCATGCCCACCCGAAATGAAGACGCGGAACAGCTCGAAGCGCAGCGTCCACTGCGGGAAAATAGGTTTGAATCCCCGAGCCATGTACTGCACCACCGTCTTGCTGAAGGCGTAGAGCAGACTACCGAGCAAGTAGACGCCCGGCGAAGCCATGCCTTCGGATCTCTCGCTTCGTCTGCAGGGCGCACGTACGCTAACAGCATGTCGCGCTTCTAGCGAATCGCTATACAACAGGAGTAGTGAAGGAAATCTATTTAACCTGAGTTATTAGATTGCTGGTAAAGATGGAGTCTTTCGACTAGTTTCTCGTAACTTATCCTAAGTGCTGCTTTGTCCTGAAATGCATCACTTTTCACTCGTGAAAGAAGGTAGTCGCACACTCCTCTCCGCATCCGAGCTACTTCACAGCCGCCTATTTCTTGCTCCCTTTCACCTTCTTGGCCGCCGCGATGAGTTTGGTCATTCCTACATCCGGCGCGCGGACGATCTTGTTCGTACTCTGGGTGATGGCTTTCCATACCCCACCGTACCCGTTCCCCGTACCGCTCTGGACAACTTGTTGGCCTGCAACCCGAAGGGATCTTTTGGCCGCAGAGTCAGGAGAGACCTTCCACAAGAGGGGAGAGTCGTCAGGATTCGAGGGCTCTGCGACGACGGTACTGCAAGCTAAGGCCGCAAAGGCAAGAGCAACGTAGAATAGACTGCGCATGGCTGGCTGTGGAGAGGGATTCCGCTGGAAAGAAGGGTCTTGCGGTCTTGAAAGACAAACGTAAAGTGAGCTGCTGGCCACGTTACAGTACAGTACTGACAATGCCCCGGTTGGCAATCCCCTGCCAGGGATTCCCTGGCCCCGTACATTGATAATCAGACAAAAAGGTGGAGCTCTCACAATGTTTACTCTGTGCAGCATCAGCTCCCCAGCAGAAGATATTATGCATGTGTGTCGCAGTTGGGTGCTCATAGCCGCGGGGCTAACTGGGGCGCGAGTACATACAGGTATTACCAAAACCCGCATTTGCGGGGGGGGGGGGGGGGCAGCGCCGAGCTCACCAGCAAGCCGTGCACTACACTCTTCACCCGCATACACTCTCTAGGACATCGTATCTTCATATCGCGAGCATAAGGAATCACGGGGGTGCCGAAGGCGTCACTAATCCTCGATTACTTCTTGGCCAGAATTCTTGCGTGTACTGCAAGCCAAAAGACTTGCTGTCGTCTGGGATACATATGTACGATGGGGATTGCGATGGGGACCTGTATACAGTATTTACGCTACATATTCGTACAGTATGTTATTCGCAGGAAAGCATACGGTATTGAAATGCAGTTTATTCCTGTGGATAAACATATGGTTAACATGAGACTTTATATGGTGCACAGGCAAAGGCGATACTGAGCTATTATTAATAGCGCTTCAACACTGCCTAAATTAGGATATGCTCAAAAGATCGCAACAACGTCTACGACGCCGAACACGTCGCTTTACGAGACTCTAGTAGATTTGGCCGGATACTGATACTACAACAGGTTTCTTTTTACTGATAAGTGTTGAGGAGGACTAGTAATGTATTGTCACCTGGACCGTGGTTTTGCCACTCGATTACGCCCAGTGGTTCATGCTTTTTGTGGCATCTCGCGTCGATTTTAGGGACCAAAGATGTCAGTTCGCGCTGGGATTTTGTTAGAGCTATCGCCGCTTCTCCTGTATTGTGAGCTAGATGTTCTACACAGTTTTAGGCCCCAGAGGCAGTGGGGGGACGGGGGTCCTGCGAATATAATTTCTCATTGCGATGACGATAGCGCTGACAAAATTCCAACGGAATCGGAGGACTTAGAGCGAAGGCGGCGGTGGTGGAAGGAGGACGACGATGAAGTGCTGACGCAGGCAACTGGGAGGTGGGGCGGGCACCGCACCACGAGGAATTTCCATAATTCAGTGATTTTCACTGAGATTTTACAAAATGATTGTGATAGTTCGCCCAAATTCACTGATAAAGGCATACTAGTATAGTACGAGCGTGTGCATACAAATGTAGTTACTTGTGGAACTATAGTATTACTACAAATAGTAGTGAAGGTGGTGTCTTATCTACTACAATACTACATCAAATATTACCACTGACTGTATTAATATCTACTCCGGTTGCTACGGCACTATAAGGGCAGAAGACAGGTGACCCAATTTACATGGCACTTCCGTATACATGACAGCTGAGCTACGCTTGAAGGCCCCTTCCTAGTGGGTAAGGTGCGGGATACTCGCAACTTTACTGATGTGACCTCTGCCCTAAAATTGTAGCAACTATATTCAGTGTTTGAGGACAAAATAGACATCATTTTTTCGCATCGGTCACTTCCGCCCGGCATAATCCAGCTTTTTCGCGATCGAACAAAGCGTATGAGCTCAACGGATCCAGAATACGGTGCATTTCCTAGAATAAATTGTCGTCTGCACTATGTATTGGTTTTTATGCATCGATAGCAGCTTTAGATTAAAAGAGGGTTATGTAAAGCCAATTATAAAGGTGACAGAGTAGCAACGAGGACAGTGCTCATAGCAGCAAATACTGCTAGTTAAGGCGCAAGCACTTATTTTATATTGCGCAAATTTAAACATGCGACGCCAGTTAATTATTATAGAAAGGGTGTCAGTGGCTCTTTGATTTTCCTGAGCCCGGATTGTTAGCTTCGTGATTAGCTTCGCGAACAACTTGAATAAAAATATCTACGAGCCAGCACCTTACAGTAATGCAGTTATAAGCAGACCACTTCAAAAGTGGGAAAATTTTGAAAGTTCCCACATTTCCCACTTCCTGGCAAATTGAGATTCCGATTCCGATACAATCTCTAATAACGCCCCACATAGGGTGGGAACAAATATTACTAACATTCCCACCTTTGAGCTGTACCATCTTCAAAATATCAGTGTTAATGTACTTTTCCCACATCCTGTCTCTAGAATAGGTCATTTCCTGATAGAATGTGGGAAAAGTGACTTGTCCCACTTTTTAAGTGGTCTGGTTATAAGTATTGCGATGTGGCGACTGGTAGTAGTATATTGGCGACTCATAAGTGACGAATTCCCACAACGTAGAAATAAAAAGTATACGCTTCCTTTAGGATATCGAATCCCAACGTTCCTCTGTTCTCGTTAGTCTCTTACCGCGGCCCTCTCCTCGATTGTGAAGGGGGGGGGGGGGGGGGTCATTTCAGCGCGTGCTTAAGTGGGTTACAGCCCTTGCCGTGGTGCCTATCTACTGGTGCCTTAAGCAACGAGAGATTGCATCGGAATAATATATTAATCTGAATGTGTATAGTAGCACTTCTGTATTCTTACTATTTGCCAAAGCACTGAGTCAGTAGTTTCACGCTATCACAATCATTTTGTAAAATATCAGTGAAAATCACTGATTTATGGAAATTCCTCACCGCACCACGGGTGAGGCGCGGAGAGCAAGGGCGTGAAGGTAGAGCACGATGGCGATCTTTGGGGGCGGGTCTCTCCACCTGCCAGCGAGCGTGACTACACCGCGACCTCCATGCGTGCTCCTGGAGCCGCTGTAAATGGGCCTACCTTGGCTCACCACAACAGCTTACACGTGTGCGCTCGTGTATGAGGAAGCGTAGCTTAGTTTAAACTAGAGTTAATTATACTCGGGCCTCCGAGTATAGATTAATCTAAATAAACGATCCAAATAATGTTTTTGGGTTACGATGAGAACTGCTATTTTTGTGTTACGTTTCTGACTTCCTCTAAATGTAATATTCTAAGTTGGGAATCTGCCAACGGCTGGTTGGCAGAATTCCTTTGCTATGCATGTCGCTCATTGGTTAAAAGATGCTGCTTTCAAACAATAGGAATCCTAATTGTCGATGGACCACCCGTTGCGGTAATCGTAAATGAATGTGGCACTTGATGTAACGTACATCAAGACCGAGGAAGTAACCATTCTCTAACCGCCATCGTAACTGTTAGAGTTACAAGTCACTTGTGTGTTTAACCCCTTATAGCCGCTCTCAAGCCCCAAGCGCCAAGACTCTCCACGACTTTGCTGCATGAGCCCATACCTCGCCGTGGCGCCCAAGCCCAACGAGCTGCCCGGGCCCCCAGGCAGAGCCGCCCACGTCGCCCCCGGTCGAAGGCGTCCGTCGTGCCCCCAGACGCCCGTGCTGTCCATGACGCCCGAGCCGCACAAGACGCCCGGGCCGCTCAAGATGCTCAAAACGCCCGGAGTCTCCCACGACGCTCGAGTTGTCGCGGCGAGCTTGCCGCCCACGACGCCCCTTGTATACGCGACGTCCGAGCCGCCCGTCGTGTCCGAGCCGCCCATGCTGCCCACGACGACCGAGACGGCCCAAGAAACCTGACGAAGCCAGCGGCGCATGCCCCGCGCCACGGTGGCGCTGCTGACGGCAGGGGTGCCCCGCACGGACCAAGAAGACCAAGACGTCCGGGAGCTGGCGATGAAGCTCGTGGCGCTTGCGACTCAGCAGCAGCAGTCTGAACGCGGGGGGATTGGTGGAGTCGCAGGCACCACGAGTTGCATCGCCAGGAGGTCGCCGGCATCCAGGACACCAAGAGCGGCAGAGACATCGCGGGCGCTACAGAGCCGCAGCGTCGAGACGTCCGAGATCTCGCTGCAGTGTAGCAGTAGTTAACTTATCACTAAGCTAATAAAACTATGAACTATAACGCTTTATTAAACTTTATGCTGTCTACAATTCTAGCTGCATCTACTGCGCTGCTCTACGTCACGCAGACTGCGTGTTGTGCGCAAGCCGTGCACATGCATATTAGGTGCCCATCTGCACGCCATCTGCCGATAAACTCGGTTGAATTCATGAACGTGATGCAAGTGCTTTTACGCAAGCGACGAAGCGCTCTAGGCCTGCCAAAACAAAATCCTAGTTATCTGTCGGCAGCGTGCATGATATCGCGATGATATGCTCGTTACTTACCTTAACTATGGCTCAATAACATATCTCAATCGTGGTGCCGACATTATACGTCAGCAGCATGTCGGTCTCTCTTTAACCTACCCCTAACCGATACTATTGGTCAAAATACAGTAGATGTGGGCTCTCATTCGCTGTAAAAGCGAATGAGTAGATGTGAATCACATCATGTGATTGGTTGGATGCACCTATACAGATAGCAATTATATAAACAGTATGTCGGCACCGTCACGATATCCAAACCGCGCGACTGTTGGGCAGAAAAGCTCAAGCACTGTGCAGCGCCATTCTGCAGTGGTGTACTGCGCAGTAATATTGGTGCTTAGCATAAACCTGGTGGGCCAGAAGTGATGGCATCACTACTTCGCACGCAGATATCGCAACCTGTTAGTTTTCTTTTCCATTGCATTTGCCATCGAATGCTTATATATAAAAGAGCAGCATAAGTTTAAAATTAGTAAACATGCAGCTAAGTGAACGACAATCTACATCGGACGGGTGTCTTGTACATGTATGTGGCAAGTTAGCAGGCTACGCGTAGATACCGAATCTCAATCCGACGAGCAAGAGGTGGTAGAATCTCCACCGTAGGCTAAGGATTTGGATTTCACGCTGACTTCAGTTATTTTGTAGCTAGCAGCGACAACTACATGTAGTAAATCAACGTATTTTTCTTCCGGCCTATGTGCTGATACAGACTTGTGCGACGTCACTTGTATTGTTGAATCAAAATGAATTCCATCTCGCGAGCATTACAGCAATTGCAGCCGAAATATACACTACGTAGTATTAATAATAACTTACGTATAATGAAATATGCAGGCACCCCGAACAGGAGCTATCGGATGGTAGAATTATGGAGTCTTTATAGACTTTCCTGACTTATCTTTTAAATGGACAACGGCAATGAACTGGCGTATGCTCACTAGTACAACACTGCTTCCAGCGTATGCCGCCTCCGCCTTAAAATGAACTAGCCTTTATCACTCTCTAAGTTTAAGGTACGGCACCAAGTGTCCATGTTAAAGTTCCAGCTACATTTGCACGGCATCGCCCAAATTGACAGGTAGCTTAAAGAA
The DNA here is from genome assembly GCA_024211575.1 of Phytophthora melonis. Classification (NCBI taxonomy): domain Eukaryota; phylum Oomycota; class Peronosporomycetes; order Peronosporales; family Peronosporaceae; genus Phytophthora; species Phytophthora melonis. The sequence goes on along the minus strand of JAMXKT010000076.1, from coordinate 1,051,193 downwards.
GTAACACACCTTTGGCAGCATTGTATTTGAATTATAACGACGGTTTGCCCTATCAACCTCGGGCAATGGAGGGCCGTGTATCCATGCACTAGGAGAGTTGGTAGCTTGCCACGAGGGCTATGGCCCGCAGGCTCGAGTGCAGCGTAGCGTGGCTTGGGTGTCGTCGCCTAACTGCATCAAATAAATAGGTTAGGCTGTGAAGACTACACCCAAGGCGTATGAGTCTAGAAGAGCTTTCTTAACTCCAGCGTGATTGCACTAATACATGTAGGTACATCCGTAGATGCAACCCATCATTGGTAGAGATGGACCTCTCGTAGCAAACAGTGGTTTGCCAAACACATTGGACGAAACTGGTTCATGTGCAAGCTTGTCCTTTTGTTGTGCATACCAGACACATGCTGTGATACCCAGCAGCGCACGACTACCGTATAATACTTCTTCCATCCGACAACGTCTTATATCCGACAAACACTATTGACCAATCATTTAGCGATATATTTTTGAAAATATCGATATGGAGTGATTTGATTAGCTACAACCAAGAGTAACCCCGTGTAACCACTGAAGATTGGATGTCGGATGGAAGAAGTATTATACGGTACGCATCTTAGTGTGTTTTCCAGGGATCCAGGACGTGAAAAAACATGGTGATATTCTGCAGTTTGTAGTGTCTATAATACGTTCTCACCCAACTCGCAGTTCGGTGCTCATAGCCGCGGCGCTAACCGGGGCGCGAGTACATACAGGTATTACCAAAACCCGCATTTGCGCGGGCGGGCCCAGCGCCGAGCTCACCAGCAAGCCGTGCACTACACTCTTCACCCGCATGCACTCTCCAGGACATCGTATCTTCATGAGAAAACGTGATGAACACGTGTACTGTAACGGGGTCACACGCACAAGTGGCTACAGCCACTTGCAACTCTAACAGACGCGATGTCTGTTAAAGGTTCAAACACTTCCTCGGCCTTGGTGTACGTTACATCAAGTGCCACATTCATTTACGATCACCACGACGGGTGGTCCATAGACATTTAGGATTCCTATTGGTTGAAAGCAGCATCTCTTAACCAATGAGCGACATGCATAGCAAAGGAATTCTGCCAACCAGCCGTTGGCAGATTCCCAACTTAGAATATTACATTTAGAGGAAGTCAGAAACATAACACAAAAATAACAGTTCTCATTTTAACCCAAAAACATTATTTGGATCGTTTATTTAGATTAATCTATACTCGGAGGCCCGAGTATAATTAACTCTAGTTTAAACTAAGCTACGCTTCCTCATACACGAGCGCACACGTGTAAGTTGTTGTAGTGAGCCAAGGTAGGCCCACTACACCTGGTAGCACTTTGTAGTCCGTCCAACGACCGACTAAGTTGAGTTCGTACGTCACCGCACGAACACGGAGCCGAGAACCTTCCCATGGATACCGAAGCGCCCATGGAAAGCTCCACGACGCCTGCAACCCATGTTGCACGCGCTGACTGTCCCCACCTGTCAGACCCAGAGTGGGAAGCCCTCCAACGACTGTCAACAGTCATTGGTGAGGCGACTGTAGCTACGATGCTGCGTACGCTAACGCCGACAGAGCAACACGGTGTTGCTCTGGGCTTCATCATGAGGGAACAGCGAGATGCTGCTGCCAATACCGCGGTGCCGTCGGGGACGACACCTCGCCCACAGTCGCTGAAGCTCAATGTGAGCAACTACGTCGGAAGAGAGGGTGAACCTCTCCTCCGTTGGCTTGTCGAACTCGACACTGCCATCGCGGCTCGACGTATCGTCGACCCGTTGTCGAAGGTCGCGTTCGCCATGTCATGTCTTGGCGGACGTGCAAGGAGCTGGGCGTATGGACGCCGGCTCTCCGACCCTACGTGCTTCAGCACGTACGAAGGCTTCAAGGTGGAGCTCAGACAGGCGTTTGAGCCCCGCAGAATGAGTTCCGGTCGAGGGCTGAGTTCCTCGACCTTCAGCAGGGCAAGCATGATGTCCATGCTTACGCCCAGAGAGCGCGGTACTTGGTCTCGAACATCGTGACCAACCCGATCGTCGAGGCGACTAAGGTCGTCACGTTCATGAAGGGGCTGAGAGATGGGCCTGTGAAGACCTATCTCTTCCGTGAGTACCCGAGTACTCTCGAAGCTGCCATCACGCTTGCGATGCAGGAAGAGTTTAGCCTGCGACAGGCTAAACTGCACGCGCACGTACCGAGGCCGCAACCGCGCCCGGTAGTGAGGACGGGAGGTCCGGAACCGATGGACCTCTCGAGCGCTGCCACTGCTGGACCCCAGCAGTCGCAAGGGAACAATGTGCGATGCTACCGTTGCGGTAGGATCGACCACTTTGCTCGAGAGTGCACGGCCCCGTGCACCAGCAGGGTGGTTATCGCGGCGGTGCCGGGCACCGTCGCAACCAAACAAAAAACGCTGGACGCCAGTAGGCGCGGGGCGCCCTACTGGTAATGCGGTCCCGCGTGTCAACCTTGGACACGCGACACTGAGGACTGCAGCCCCCAGTGAGGATCATTCTCACTGCAAGAAGCAAGATGACAAGGCTGATCTTGTCATCCTGAAGGTGAAGTCGATGAGAGCAAGCGGCTCTCGTCGTGCGTTGGTAGATTCTGGCGCGTCGAAGAACTTTGTTCGACTGCGAAGTCTATCAATGCTTGACTTCGAGGATTTAAAGATACCTCGAAGTATGTTGGAAGGACGACTGGCAACAGGTGCCGTCGTGAAAACCGAGAAGCGCATGGTACGCGTGCGCTTCACGTATGAAGGTCGAGTGTTTGTCGAAACCTTTATCGTCCTGGATCTGGACGATAAGTTCGACATGGTATTGGGCATGCCGTGTCTTGCACGGCATGATCCGGTAATCGATTGGGAGAAGCGCACACTCGTGCGCTTCGGTCGCGACTGCAGAACAGTGAGCGATGGCCCTGTTACCGCAACGCACGCACCGACAGGTGCGCGCGACTCCCAGTCAAGACAGCGCCTAGCGCCGCTGTCCCGGAACGCCCTGTGCGCGCGCAACAGCAGCAAGCGTCGGCGTCGCCGCCGACGGCTGAAGGAGAAAATGTGTCGATTTCGGAAATCGACACAAACATTTCAGCGAATCAGAATGAGTCTCCGGCCTCAAGAGGCCCGGATGACGAATATGTGTCACACGCCTCAGCCGTGGAGGCTGACGCGAATCTGATTGTGGGCGTGTCTCCGGTTCGAAGGGACGCGGATGACGTAATCATGTCACACGTCTCAGCCGTGGACGCTGACGCGAATGTGATTGGATCAGTTTTGGCCAATAATAAGGGCCAAGGTGATGGAACTTCGTCGACTCCGGGAGTCGATGGCTTTGATGGATTTGATTCGTCGGCTCGGGGAGCCGACGCACCCTCCGTAATGGGGGTCTCAGCCAATGGAAGGCGTCGAGGTATTGAAGTCACGTCGGTTCCGGGAACCGACGCTGCGAAGAGACATTTCGCGTCGACTTCGGGAGTCGACGCACCCTTTGTAATAAAGGGCTCCGCCAATAACAGGCGTCGAGGTATTGAAGTCGCGTCGGTTCCGGAACCGACGCTGCGAAAAGACATTTCGCGTCGACTCCGGGAGTCGACGCACCCTTTGCAATGAAGGTCTCCGCCAATAACAGACGTCGAGGTGAAGATGGCGTGTCGGTTCCGGGAACCGACGCTGCAGGCGGTGCGGACGGTTGCAAACGTTCCGCACCGGACAAACTTGCATGCTATCGTGCAGCCGGGCTGCACGACGAAGCGCCGCGCGACCAAGCCGGGCTTGAAGTCGCTCGCCCGCGGGAAGGACCCGCCGGCGGAATAAAAGAAGAACACCCGTCCACGGCTGGGCCTGGACGAGGTCAAGGACCATGCGGAGCCGGGCTCTGCAAGACAAGAAGACGGCGCATGCGAAGATCGCTGCTGCAAGTCTCGGCCCGGGGCCGAGACGCTACAGGAGATGTCTGCCGGGCAGACGAAGGCTGAGAAGCCGAACGTCGAGACGTTGAACGTCTTGACGCGTACCTGTGCCGGGTTCCGGTACAGGGAGATGACTCTCGCTAATCCCCCGACGCAAGCGTCGGAGTTGACTTCGCTTCCAGTCATGAGCTGGAAGCGCTTCGCGCGTGACCTGCACGATGGACGCATCGAGCAGATTTGCATTATTTCGGACGCCGAGAGAACGAAGAGCGAGAATGAAGAACTGAGGCAGTTCTTTATGGAGAGCACCACTGAGAGTGAGGACACTCTCAGTGCGAAGACCAAGAAGGAGCGCTTTGAAGAGCAAGGCTGGGACTCGCTTAAGGCGAGCCCCTTCTACGAGATTCGATTCGATGGCCAAGAGCACCATCTACAGTGCTCTTGATCTGCGCGACGGGTTCTATCAGATCCTAATGCGTGAGAGTGATATCCCTCTCACGGCAGTGAGCACGCCAAGCGGCATGCTCTGGGAGTGGCTAGTGATGCCGCAGGGTCTGAAGAACGCCCCTGCGACCTTCAACAGGTGCGTGACGCACTTGTTGCGCTCGGTGCGCGACTTCGCACCGAGCTACTTCGATGACGTGTTCGTCCACAGCCGTGCTGCGGACGAGATGAGCGACGTTGAGATGCACAAGGTGCATCTCCGGAAGCTGCTTGCGCTCATGCGCAAGCACAAGCTCTACGCGAACCTGAAGAAGTGCATCTTCGGGGCAAGCGAGATACCCGTGCTCGGGTGTCTCGTTGGGAAACAGGGTGTCCGCCCTGACCCTGAAAAGGTCTGAGTGATCAACGAGTGGCCGACGCCGACGAGCGTCAAGGAACTGCGGCAGTTCCTTGGCTTGGCCACGTACTTGTGCAATTACGTGAAGGACTACGCGGGCGTGATACGCCCGCTGTCACAGCTCCTGAAGAAGGACGCCGAGTGGATTTGGTCTGCTGAATGTCAGCAGGCCTTCGATGCAGTCAAGCAGGGCTTGACTGAGGCTCCGATCTTGGCGGTGGCCGACCAAGATCGCCCATTCCACGTTGTGTGTGACGCATCCGATTTCGCGATCGGATGTGCGTTGATGCAGCACGATCACGAGGGCCGTGATCGTGTCGTCTACTATCCGTCGCGTCAGCTGAAGCCAGCTGAGCGCAATTACCCGGTGCATGACAAGGAGCTCCTTGCCATGAAGTATGCACTTGCGAAGTTCCGAGTGTATCTACTCGGAAGTAAACCATTCGTGGTCTATACAGACCACGCGTCGCTGCGGACGGCTGTCAAGTCGCCACACATCTCGCAACGTATGGCGAGATGGCTTTCGTTCTTTGCAGAATACAACTTCCGGGTTGAGTACAAACCCGGAAGACTCAATGTGGTGGCCGACGTGTTATCGCGTCGACCTGACTACGCTACGAATGAAGTCGACGTCAATGCCATTGACGTCATGCGATTGAGCCCTCTCACGTCGTCGCTCCTCGACGACGCGGACGCGAAGCTCTTGCTGGCCTACGGCTCAGCGCCTTCTGACAAAGCTCGCCAGAAGCTGCCGAAGCATCTTCGTGCTCGTGCACACTGTTACCGGATGCAGGACGGGTTACTACTCTACAGTACAGTCGACGACAACGCGGACCGTGTTGTCGTGCCCAATAACCATGACCTGCGACTCAGGATCATGTATGAGTATCACGATGCACCGACTGCGGGGCATCCGGGCCGTGAGAAGGCATACCTTCTTCTCACGCGAGACTTCTACTGGGCCCACCAGTATAAATGGGTGCGCAAGTACGTCCGTGCTTGCGAGGTTTGTCAACGCGTAAAGCCTGCGCATTTCGCGCAGGCTACCTTACAATCACTACCGACTCCGTCGGAGTGTTGGCAGTCCATGTCATTGGACTTCGTGTTCGGTCTTCCCCCGGACAGCCAGGGGAACACGGGCGTTGTGGTCTTTGTTGACCGCTTCAGCAAGATGGTACATCTTGCTGCGGTACCCGCTGAAGTGACTGCGAAGCAGACTGCACGTCTGTTCGTCGACATGGTGTTCAAACACCATGGCATGCCGATGGACATCGTGTCCGATCGAGACCCGCGCTTCACCGCGCACCTGTGGCAAGAAGTGTTCACACTTCTTGGGAGCCAACTTTCGATGTCGACTGCGGACCATCTGCAGACGGATGGGCAAACGGAGCGCGTGAATCGCGTGCTCGTCGACATCCTCAAGAGCTATGCTCACTCGTTCCAACATTGGAACGAGTGTCTGTCGATGGCGGAGTTCGCCATCAACAACTCGGTGCATGCCTCGACCGGGCATACACCGTTCTACGTGAATGCGATGCGTCACCCGCGCCTCCCGAGCCTGCTCGGGGTGGTGACTCCTTCCTTAAGTGGGGGAGGATCTACGGGCCGCAACACAGCAGCCGCAGAATGCCGCAGACACTTGCACAGTGTCAGCCGCGTTAACACGCAAGAAGAAGAAGAACGCGTCTGTGTGGGGCACAGACACCACGAAGAACAAGAACAACGCGTCTGTGCGGGGCACAGACACTATGACTACTAGTGAGGACGAGCTGAACAAGTTCAGCTCGGATGCAATCAACTTCGTGCAGCGCAGACAAGCCGTCATTCGGTTTGTCCAAGACGCTATTGCAGCTTCTGTCGATCGACAGAAGCTGAATGCAGACAACGTTGGCAGGGGCAACACAAATGAATTCAAGAAGGGTTCATTGGTTTTGTTAGCTTCTCAAAACCTGCCTAAACATGCAGTCTCCGACTTCGGGGCGAGCAAGCTCGCTCCGCGCTTCATTGGGCCGTTCACAGTGTTGGCACGGCATGGCAACGCTTACACACTAGACATCCCGTCTAGCATGCGCCTCCACCCGACCTTTTACGTCGGGCGGCTGAAGCCATACCAGCAGCACGAGCCAGCTAGCTCGGCTGACCCGAGGCGGAAGCCGAACCTTTCTCCAGCGCGTCAACGCGCTGGGCCAAGCGCACGACGCGACCCCCAATGTCGACGGAGACGTCTGACGCGGTCTGCGCGGCCTGAGCGACTTGAGCCCTCAGGTTCGCAATCTCTTGCCTCAGAGCAGCGAAGTCACTGCTCTGAAGCCGCTCCACAGCGGCGACCCGGTCTTCGAGAGACGGAGGCCTAAAGTCAACCCCAGGGTGACCATACCCGGGGCGTGTTCCCACCACCGCCGCCTCCGATCCGTGATGCCCACGGCTCAACACGTTGGATTGTTGAGCGTATTGTCGACCATAGTATCCCGAAAACGAACCGTCATCCGGTTCGTTATCGTATTCGTTGGAGAGGGTTTCCGCCCCACCAAGATACATGGGAGCCGCGGAACGTCCTGCTGCAGGACGTTCCGGAAATGGTGAGGGCGTACGAAGCCCACCACGCACTGCCGGCGCGAAGGTAGTGCGAGCGCTGTGGTCACCCCCAGCGCTCGAAGCACCACGCTCGTCGCGTTCCTCACGTGCCATGAACTTGGCACGGAGATCCTTGAGGCTCGCAGGTACACGAATCGACGTGTACCCGTTTAGGTCGCGGTCGCTCAAGTGCGCCGCACCCGGAAGACACAACGTGCACTGCTGGCCTTCGGGCACAGCGCACGGAACTCCAGCATCCACAGAAGATCTGTGGAGCTGCTCCAACCTCCCACGCGTCGAGAACGTCTCGAAGCGCTCACGGGCATGCTTTACCCGCTCACGGTAGGCTGCCGGATTCTTGTTGAAGTTATCAACAAAGGCACTCCAACTTTGACAAAGTGCCTGCCATTCGGGCACTTTGCTGCGAGAAGAGGTCTTCTTGCTGGAGTAATATCGGAGCTCATGGAAGAGTCTGTTATCGTAGTCGCGCCTTTGATCCGTCATCGGATCAAAGTGCTGGCCCTCCGCCACCTCATCGTCCTCAATCGCGCTGCATACGTACAGCGTGATAGTGTTCGGGGGCACCGAGTTGCCCACCCGTGCCGCGATGTCTGCCGCGGACGGTATCCATGGATCACGCGCTGCATGAGCAGCGCGTGGAGAGCTTGAAGGCGCCGTATCGCGCGGCGAGCTCAAGGCTCCAGCAGCAGAGAGCGGAGTCTCCTTTCACGCTTCGAGCTCGAAGCGTCCGAATCGTCTTCTTCACGAGGGCGTCTCGACCCGGCGTGCGGGTCGAGACTGTCGCTGTCGATCGACTCCTTGCGTCTGCTAGGGAGGTCTCGCCCTCCTCCATGTCCACGTCGTCCTCGCTATAGTCAACGGCATCGTTGACTATCGAAGAGCCCTGAAGGACGATCTTCGGCTCGGCCGCGGCCTTAGCAGCGCGAGCGTCCTGCTTCGCCTGCTGCCGCTCGAAGTACTCGGGCGACAGAGAGATTCTCTGTCCCAGCGGCGGGTTTCCCCTCGGCGGCGGTCTTCCTCGGCGAGCTCATTGCGGAATGAGCTCGAGTTTTCCTTCTCCAAACGTGAAGAATTGACGACTGGTCAATTGCCTGATTGACGTGCCGTGACCGGCACGTCTAACCTTAAGGGGGGGATGGTGTAACGGGGTTACACACACAAGTGGCTACAGTCACTTGTAACTCTAACAGTTATGTTAGCTGTTAGAGAATGGTTACTTCCTCGGTCTTGATGTACGTTACATCAAGTGCCACATTCATTTACGATTACCGCAACGGGTGGTCCATCGACAATTAGGATTCCTATTGTTTGAAAGCAGCATCTTTTAACCAATGAGCGACATGCATAGCATAGGAATTCTGTCAACCAGCCGTTGGCAGATTCCCAACTTAGAATATTACATTTAGAGGAAGTCAGAAACATAAAACAAAAATAACAGTTCTCATTTTAACCCAAAAACATTATTTGGATCGTTTATTTAGATTAATCTATACTCGGAGGCCCGAGTATAATTAACTCTAGTTTAAACTAAGCTACGCTTCCTCATACACGAGCGCACACGTGTAAGCTGTTGTAGTGAGCCAAGGTAGGCCCACTACATGTACAGATCTGACCAACACAATAGCTTCCCAGCACAATTCGCAGTGACAGGACAGGCGACACTAGCCTTTCTGACAGAACTTGCAGCAAGCAGCGAGTCGCAGTGCGACAAACTCATTCTATCGAGGTGTACCGAATGTTCTCTGAATGTTGATGCAGCTGGAAGGGTTGGGTGTGGCCCATAAGCAGATTCCCTCACAGCACCCGCACTCAAGCAGCACGAGCCCAGCGCAACGGAGAGCCTAGCACAAGCAAGCACACGATGCCGGGCCTAAGCGCGTTGGAGCTTCCTCTGGAAACGCTGCATGGTGGCGACCAGATAGAGTATTTCTCGCGCGGCTTTGTGTGTGGCGACCCAAGGGGCCATCGGACCAAACTCGTTCTCCGTGTTGACAACACCGAAGGCGTCGAGTATCCAATCTCAGTACACTGGCGAGATGGTTCCGCTGGACAATATCATGCGGCTACTTACCGATCGCCATGGCAATGCATTCGATGCAGAGACTACGAAGTGGCGCAAGCTCCGCTCTTATCGACTGGTCGCTGGCAGTAGCAGTGCTCCAATGCGGCCAGCACTTTAAGCCGAGTGCTGCCGAGCATACTTCGTGGCGCGTTGGCATCAGCGCAGCGTCAGGCGCGTTTCGCAGTAGAGGAAATGGTTGGCGAAAGCTCGCAGTCAGAGGAGGACGGCAACTCGCTGTAAGAGGAAGCTCAATTGGCAGACGAGCTGTTGGAGGATGACCTGACTTCATGGCGGTCTGAGGAGGACACCCCCGAAACAGCCAATATCAACGATGGCGACTACGCGAGCAACATCACGGACTTGGACAACGTGGAAGCCTCGCATGATCCACAGGTTGTCGGTGAGGAGTGGTCGAGGCCCAGCGCTAGCGCCAAAGCCAGGAGAGAGACCACTCGGATTGCATGTCCCGGAGACATTAATTGTGCATTGAACTCGAGCGAGGAAAAAAACCCAGTGCCATCATGCAAGTCGGTAGTGGAGATTATTGACCTGGTGTCGTCGGATGACGGAGAACCAGATGTGGAAGTGCTTTCTCAAGCTAGCGCCTACGCCGAAATGCGAACTAGTATGGCTACGCCTGTTGAACTACCGCAGCAAAGTAAGCCGAACGCACGCGGCGATGGGGAAGGGTTCGCGCGAACTCCGACGGACGCGCAGTTGCTGAAGATTGCTAATTACATTAGCACTGTACCCAGTCGGTATGCCCGGCGTAAGATACGCCATTTACGCAAGAAGCGTCCGTCTCAGTGGCATGTGCCGCGCTCGCGGAAGCGGAAAGACCTGGCCAAGTGCGCCATAACTAGCAGCGGCAATCAAATCTACCACGCGTGCTCGGTGAAAGCAAAGAAGCTGAAGACGTTGCTGAAGCTACCGGGTATTCGGAAGCGTCTGCAAGCCCTGCGTGAACGCGGCCCTGAGTTTGTGGCGCCTACAACCGGAAGTACTTGTGGTGAAGTGCTGAAGGAGAAGTTCCCGCTACTACGACATTGAGTGGCACGGCGGCATGAGCGATCGACAGTCAAGAAGCCGTCGATCGGTGGATTCTGGTGTTACCAAACCGTTGATCAACCCGTGGCTTGAAGCTGACGAGAAGATCAAGGTGTTTAAGGTTGGTGAAGTCAAGATTGATCGAGGACGGACGTGGGCCAAGCCTGATCAAGGTCGAAGCATGCAGGTTGTCGATCGACTACGGCTGATCGTGGTGGGCTAGCCCCATGTGATCAACGTCGACCCAAGCCCCGATCAAAGGCAAGCATCGATGATTCAGTATGACCAGGGACGGAAGAAGACGGATCGGCGAGGGCCTGCGACGAACACAAGTCATCGATCGAGGTTCGATCGCCGACCGTCGATCGCGATCATGATCACCGATCGAGGGTCTGATAGCTGATCACCGATTGAGAGGCTGATCTCCGAACACCGGTCGATCGCGTTCATGATCACCGTTCGAGGGGCTGATCGCTGATCACCGATCGAGAGGCTGATCGCCGATCACCGATCGAGAGGCTGATCGCCGATCGCCGATCGAGGGGCCGATCGCTGATCGGCCAAGATGGGGAGAACGGTAAGGCGAAGCCAGGACAAGAATCCAGTTGTTGTGGGGTTGTAGGATGGTAGCTAGGATGGTAGCGGTAGGGAGACACCAACCAAACATAAATCAGAGCGCAATTTGCTCAGAAGACCACAAGTGACCTCAAGTCACCAAGTCCCAGGAACTACATTGGCCTCGGCAAGCGTCGACACTTCGGGTAGTGACCTAGCGGTACGGTTAAGACTGGATTAATACATTGGCCAGCTTGACCTACTCTAGTGATCTATTTCTTGTGTGCGAACTCTCGATCGACCGGATATCAGTGCTTGGCCGGCGATCGCTGCGTCTCTCAATCGACCTCGATCCCGCTATAGGAAGCGGCAAGCAACTCAGGAAAGGAAGGAACACACCCGAAAAGGCAACTACAGGCCTTGGATCGACTCCAGGCCGACCGATCGTAGCGAACAACCCTCGATCGGGACGAATACTCGGACGCAGAGCGAAGTTTCCCGCGCTGCTCCACGGACTATCCCGCGTCACGCCAAGACATTCGATCTTCACCAAGTGCTGCATCCTCGGAGCCCCGAGAGAGCAGATCTAGCCCGCCGACGGGTACACAAGGTGAGAACAAGTTCAGCCGATCACGGATCGTTGGGGACCCTCCGTTAGTCGGTGTCTGGGCGCTGGTGGGAAGCTCGATCAGGCCTTAACCAGATTTTGGCTGATCCCGCTACACCGCAATGGTGCGCGTGCCCGGATCTCTTGGGGACTCCGGATTTCACCGTGAGTCCGCAGAAGATGCGCAAGTGAAGAAACAACCAGGGGAAGAGGCGGCGTCGAACATCGGATCGACGAAGACGCTGCTGAACAAAACGAGATCCGCGGATCGACAGAGTGCTCGGAGGACTTCTGTCGACGGAATCGAGGGCGATCTGGAAACAGATCTAGAAGAGAAACCTCAACATCCTCCCCAGGTCCCTTCGGGGACCCCGGTGGATCTCGGTGCGAACCGAGATTCACTAACAAAACAAACCAAGGCCGGATCGGACCGATATGCATTCGCAGACTCGCCGATCAGGCTCGATCCTGACTACCTGGACGCGATCGCGGACAAGGCCCAGATCGCGCGAAGGAAACTGCGAGCGCCAGGCATGGACGACGAAGATCCCAGATCGCTGGTGCTCGACTGGTCTGAGGCTGACTTGGAACGTCAGTATCACTTGAAAGAATTGCGGGACTTCTTACGTCAAGATCCCGTCATGATCATCGTGCGGCCAGAGCAGATCGGCGACCCGAAGGGCTCGATCTCGGCCCCCCGGATGACGGACAACAAGTTGACGGCAGTGAAGAACCTGCTCGGGCTGCTGAAGGAGGCCGGCTTGGTGGCTGGAGCCTTTGACGCGAATGACCTCTTCGATCAAGAACTCGAAGTGATCCAGACGTCGATCGAGACATTAGTCGAAAAGCTGAGACCCTCGTCGACGTGATCACGAACGATCAGGTCCCAGACGCCCCAGATCAAGCGCCGTCAGCTCCAGTGGTGTCGACGCGGGCTGAATCGACAGGGTATCGATCATCATCGCCGTACGTCTCGGCGGCCGAACATGTGTCCGACACGTCGTCGGAACCCCAGCGAATGCCGCTTGGTCCTTCCGGATCGGCTATGCTGGACGCTCGATCACGTAGTCAGCGTCAGGAATGTACGCGATCAGGACCTCGGAAGCCGAAACCTAAGTCGATCGATCGGACGACCAGCGCGACTGGGGCGGACGAGTCGAACGGCAGTCTGGAAACTTACTTCCAGGCCGCGATGGCCCGTTTCTTGAAGGAACAGCAGCGCACAGTGGCCACACCTGCCCCAGTGACCCCAGACCATGTCGGATCACAGGACGTGGAGATGGAATCCGCCGGATCGCCGGATCGAGACGTCTCGCAGTGGGAATATGATCCGGACGACATCGATCTACCGAGCTCAGCTCCGGCCGTGGTGGCTACCGCCGCATCGGGGTCCGTCGGGTCTTCACTGATCCAGCGCGTACGGATTTCGGCGATGTCGGATCTTAAGGAGTTCAGCGGCAAAGATCAGGACGAAGATCGCGCCCGATCGTGGATCAGCAAGGTGAAATCGGCCTTCATGCGCGATCAAGCTACGGATGAAGAGAAGTGCCTGACTTTCGCGGATCTGCTGACTGGACCGGCGAAGAACTGGTACCGCCAGCTGGGACGATCGACACGGAACAAGTGGAGCGATCTGCTTCGGAGTTTCCAGATCCAGTATTGCGGCCTAGGAGTATCGGTGGCTTGGTAGTACTATCACTCTCGCAAGCGATCGGATGAATCGCCGTTGGATTACCTCTATCGACTGAATGTGGCGGCTCTGCGTGCGAGACTGAAGATCAAGGATGGAGATTCCAAGGCCCGTCGAGCACACGTCGAACATTTTATCGAGACACTGGGCGATCCCGATCTGGCCGATCAGTTGACCCTACTTCGGCTCGCGGATGCCGAAGATCTGGAGGAAGTCCTGCGCGCTCGAGAACGCGCGAAGAGTAGATAGAAACGATCCGCCTTCGGATCGAAGTATCGCCAGAAAGTCCCTACCTCTGCTCCGGCCGCTGCCACCAAGCGGGCAGTGCGTGCAGTCCAGATCGCGAACCAAGAGTCTGGATCGGACACGGGATCGGACGGATCGGACTCGGAAGGTGATCTACGTCGCGTCTACCTAGCGTCGGCTGAGAGCAAGTCTCGCAACGCTGGGGGTGACACGACGAAGCAGGATCGCAGCACCCAAGCGCCGATCGGTCATGACTCACCTCGATCAGACCCAAGGTCGCGATCGTCGCCCGATGGATCGGACCGATCGAACCGCTGCTCGCACTGTGGATCACGGAAGCACACGGATCTGGATTGCTGGAGACGTTTGACGTGCGAGAAGTGTGGAAAGCGAGGACATCCGGCGGATCGCTGCCTGTTTGTGTGTCGTGGGTGCGGTGAGCTGCACGAGATGGGCAAGTGTCCGATGGAGGAATTCTACAATCAGATCCGTCAATGGTTCAACCCGGTGAAACACGCAGGCATGCTGCCCGCGATCGCCGAGAAGATGTTAAACTAGGACGCTCGCCGGGTTGGAATCCGGTACGAGCCGAGCGTTCTAGGTATTGCATCTATGCATACGTGAACAAGAACACGGTAGATCGAGTAAGTGGACGGACTGATCTACGCGGTAATACATGTGATCTGCATGAGAAATCTGCCGCCAAGGTCTTAAGTCTACACCGATCGGACGACTTCAGCCGTTCTGACGCCGAAGTGCCCTTGGATCTCCAGTCTGGAGAAACTCGAGGTTATTGGAAGCAACGCAGACCTGAAGAATGGTTTACGCCAGCTGACGGAGAGTTGACGGCCGAGATCCCGAAACATGATCGCGATCGAAGTCTGCCTCGCGTCAGTGAACACCGCAGATCTGGCGATGTGGTACCCGATCTCCTCCCAGGGGAGTCCAGAGGGTACTGGAAACATCATTCGCCGGGTAAATGGTTCCGTCAGGCCAAGATCGCTGACAAGATCAACAATGAGAAGTCGATCTTACTCTTAGACACCGGCGCCGAGGTGTCCATCGTGGACACCGCCTTTGCTCGTAAGGTGGGGTGCTATGTCGACACGAGTCAGAGCCAGGAATGTGTGGGGATTGGCGAAAGCGTGTACATGACGGAAGGAAAGACCAGGATCAAGGTTACGCTGGCAGGATCGCTGGTGTATTTCTTCGATATCTGGGTTGGCGATCTATCAGGACAAGATGCGATCCTGGGTATGGACTTTATGGTCCCGGCGGGGATCCGCCTCGATCTGGCAGACGGCTCCATCTGCCTCCCTGATGAAGTCAAGATCCAACTTAGCGGACGGCGACAACTGTACAACGACAACGTCCGACATGTGTGTGTGGATCAAGGGATGCAGATCGCGATCGGCGATTCGATCGAACTGCCACTCCGAATGAAGGTGACAGATCGCGAGAAGCTATGGGTCACTCGTGGAGATCGCTGGGTGCCGACTGTAGTTCGAGGACCTGGCCGGATCAGGTATCTCCAGGTTACCAACATCAGTGACAAGGACATCGTTCTACACCGGAATGAACGGATCGCCATGTGGTTGGCCGGAGATCGGGTACCCCGGGTGCCAGGGTATGTGTCGATCGGGTCCCGTCGCTACATGGAATGGCAGAACTTGGCCTTCCAAGCCACGACGGAGGAACCGCGAGCTAATGAGGAGGCGTCAGTCGTACCACCAGCGTCAGCTGTCGACCGACCAACGTATCCGACACCCCGAGCGATTCTCCGGAGATCCGAGGTCTCCCCGATCGTCGATCGCTCGATTAGTCTACCCGACCCCACAACCGAATCGGGGGCGAGGAGCCCTGATCTGGAGGTAGCTGTTGCCGATATGCTTAGATCAGGGGGCGGGTCGCCTCTGGAGAGTGATCGCGTGGCCGAAGAGTCCAGATCGTCTACTTCAACCACTTTAGTTGGAGAACGGACGGACCTACGGTCGGATCCTACAAGGTCGTTGGCCAAATCCTCCGGATCGGAGGGCGAATGCCTTCCGGAGCAGGGACAGGTGCTTGTGGGCTACCGGTCTTCGCCGACCGCCGGCCTAGAGGACGAAGCGATGGATGACGATAAGCTGGGAGATGATTGCACTGGTGATCTGGAGGAGAACGGTGAAGCGATGTCCCCTCACTTGCCATCGGCCGATCAGGTCGACGGTTGTGCCGTCGAACCAGATCTCGGGGGCGGGAGTGCTGATCGGGTACCCCATGTGGCGACCTTAACGGTGGAAGAGTCGAGATCAAGAGGCGACACCATAGTTGACGACATTCCGATGTCGATCGACGGAGGTGATCAGGTGGAAATAGAGACCAAACCCACTGTCAATCGGGGTGATCCTGCTGCTGCTGAACCAGATCGAGATGTTGACGCCGATGATCAAGTCCATTACCACGAGGGCGGGAGTCTATCAGCCGAAGACGTCGAAGGCGAACTGGCTGTGCTTCCGGAAATTGTGATCTCGACGACGGATGAGGTGAAGATCGACGACATCAAGGTGGGAGATCTGGAATTCAACACCCCGGAGGAGATCGATCGACTGCGAAAGAAGATCTGGCACAGGAGGCACCTGCTGATCGGCAAGGGCAATGCACTTCCCCCAGCAGCCAGGGGCGTCACATGTGACATCGACGTCGGCGATGCGAAACCGATCGCCCAACGAGTCCGGAAGGTCGCCCCTCAGTTTGTGGAGAAGGTGTCGGATCTGATCAAGGGACTGCTGTCAGCCAAGATGATCCGGAAGTCGCGATCACCGTGGGCCTCGCCGATCGTCGTGATCATCAAGAAGAACGGCGTGGATATCCGGCTCTGCATCGATTATCGGCTCGTCAACAGTTAGACCCGGCTCATGGTGTATCCAATGCCCCTGATCAACGACCTGTTGGAAGATCTGGACAAGGTGCTCTGGTATTGCTCTTTGGATATGGCTAGTGGATTCTGGGTGGTCACAATGACCGATCGAGCTCGTGCGATCTCGGCCTTTATCACCCACATGGGTCTGTTTGAATGGAATCGGATGCCGTTCGGCCTGAAGAACGCTCCTCAGATCTATCAGCGACTTCTGGATGACGCGTTGTACGGGTTCACCAGAATCCCGCGATCGTCGAACTCGGAAGTCACCACGGACCTGATCGAGTCGGGCGAACCAGAAGATCCGGGGCGTCCGTCAGTGCTAGGCCGCAGATCGTACATCGACGACATTCTGGTGACGGCAGGATCATGGGATGAGCTGTGTTGGACGCCTGTGACAAGTGGAACCTCTCGATCAGTGTGGAGAAGAGCTCTTGGGGGATGCGCAAGGTGGACTATCTAGGACATCGCGTGTCAAACGATGGACTGGAGGCCAACCCGAAGGACCTCGCGGCTCTGACAGATCTACCGTTCCCTGGATCGCTCCGATCAATGCAGTCTTTCTTGGGCAGTCTTAACTACTACAGCCGTTTCCTGGAGGATTGCGCGATCTACGCGGCGATCCTGTATGAACTGCGCGAGGTAGACTTCGCCGAGTTGAAGAAGCGTCCAGATCTGCGCCGGATCATGGATGGTCAAGTGTCGAACGCAGTAGATCGGAACTCGGCAGACCCCGATCGGGCACCGTCCGTTCATGGAGTCGAGGTTGGCGACGAGCGCTGGATCCGTGCTCATCGCGCCTTCTCGACACTGAAGACGAAGATCGCGACGACGCCGATCCTGCGGCATTTCGATCGCGATCGGACTCCGGTGGTGATCGTGTACGCGAGTGACTGGGCGATCTCGGCCGCACTGATGCAGGAACACGACCAGATCTATCACCCGGTTACCTTCGCCAGTCCAACGCTGAAGTCGAATGAACTGAACTACAATGTGGTGGAGAAAGAAGTACTGGCTCTGTTACGGATCCTAGATCTGAACTATAACATGCTGGTTGGACGATCGATCCGGGTCCTGACTCGACACTCGACGTTGGCGTGGCTGTTCCGATCACCCGGCCTTCAGGGCCGATCGGGTCAGTGGGCCGCACTTCTATCGCCCTGGACGTTGGAGATCACGAAGTGCACCAAGGAGAGGACGAAATATTGGGGGCGATCGCCGCCAGTATTACACCCCGATCGGATGTCGATGACGCACTGATCGCGATCGCGCCGAAGAAGGAACCCCGGCGGAAGATCCAAGCTCCGATCCCGACTGTACGCGCGGATGAAGAACTGCTGGTGATAAGCTTCGATGGATCCGCCCGCGTCAAGCGAGGTGGGGGCGCGTACAGTGCGATCTTATGGAAGCTGCCCGAGTGGAGTGTGGTGAGAGCACGATCGGGCTATGCCGAGGGGCTGACCGTTAATGAAGCAGAATATCATGGTCTGCTGCTAGTTTTCGACCTCTTGGACGGCATGGATCGAGGCAGGCTGGTGGTCTGCGGTGATTCCAACTTGGTGATCCGGCAAGTGCGAGGTGAGATCGACTGCAAAGCACCCAAGCTGACGTTACTGAAGCAGAAGGTGCTGGATCGGTTACGGAACTGGCCAGATCATGAGCTGTTACATGTGAAACGGGACGGGAACGGCAGCGCAGACAGCTTGGCTAGCGCAGCGCTTCAACGTGAAGGTGGCGTCGTCGTCGAGGATGAGGCCGATCACGTGGATCTGACGGCATTGAACCGGCTCGATGAGATCCTGGTTGTCAGATCTGACGAACCGATCGCCCGACTATCACCGATGACTACCCGATCAAGCGCCAGATCACGACCGAATCCGACTGTCCTACAGGAAGAGTTTGTGGGGGACTACGGATCGATCGAATCCGTCGATCGCAAGATGAAGAGACGTGGATCGTGGGCATGAAGAAGTACCTGATGGGAGACGTGGCTGATCTGACACAGGATGAGGCCCGATCTTATGGCAACATTGCGGCGGACTACGAGATCGACGACAATGATCTGTTGTTCTACTGTTCTCCCTCCAAGAGATCGGAGGCAGATCGAGACGGGCTGATGAGGCTGGTCGCGCCGGAGACGCTGCATCAGGATATCCTGCACCACTATCACTCTACTGTGGAAGGCGGTCACCAAGGGATTGGACGTACCTATCAGCGGATCCGTGATCACTTTCACTGGAGAGGTCTCTTCAGGAGCGTGCAGAAGTATGTTGGAGAGTGTGTCGATTGTGAGACCGGTAAAGGGCGACCCACGATCAGGGGCGAGTCGCCAGGGAACATCCAGGCGACATATCCGTTCCAGATCATAGCGATGGATCACATACCTTCGCTGCCCAAGTCGTACAAAGGCAACACCGAACTGCTGATCTGGGTCGATCTGTTCACAGGATACGTGATCGCGAAGGCCAGCTCCTCTCGAACGGCACAGACGATCGCCGAATCCTACGAAGAGTGTGTGTTCCGGCGATTCGGTGCCAGCGAAGTGATCAGACATGATCGCGAACCGGGATTTATGGCTGACTTCTTCCGCGCCTTTAATAAGATCCTAGGTATGCGTCAGCGAGCGACGATGGCATATCGGCCCCAAGCGAACGGTACTGCGGAACGAATGGTGCAGACGGCGACGAGAGCCTTGAAGATGTTCGTGGAAGATCTGGATCAGAAGGATTGGGATGAGTACGCCGAGCGATTGACCTTCGCGATCAATACGGCTCATGATCGCGTTCGAGGAGACTCTCCTTTCTATCTGGTACACGGCTGGGATCCTCGATCGACGCTGGAAGCGACGATCCCTTTGGGTAGTACTCGAATCCAGGATCGGAATCCGCGACGTGGCGTTATCGGATCCAGAGGCACTATGATCAGGCTCGAAGTCAGGTGAATGCTCGTCTACGCGAAGCGATCGCGGATCGGGCCGATCGACACAACGAAGAGGTTCGACCGCACTCGATCGAGGCTGGATCCCAGGTGTGGCTGTACTTGGATCGGGTAAAGGAGGGGTACGCCCGGAAGCTAGCTCACCTGTGGCATGGCCCATTCCGTGTGGCCGAGAAGGTGAACGAGTACACGATGAAGCTTCAGATCGCTGGCACAGACTATCACCTGTTCCCGATCGTGCATGTTTCTAAGCTGAAGTTGGTCAGGGACTTCCCCGATCGACCGCAGATCGAGCTCACGGTGGACGAGGCGGATCGACTCGATTTCGACGAGATCCTACTTCCGGAGGACAGCTGGGCTCCAGATCGAGGTGCGAACGAGTATGAAGTGGAGAAGATCACGGATATGCGGACGGGTCGAAGGACACGGTACGGCCGGACGTATCGAGAATTCCTGGTACATTGGAAGGGTTATGGCGATCCTGACTGGATCGACGAAGCTGATCTCAACTGTGGAGCTTTATTGCACGAGTTCCTTCGAGATCGTGTGAACCGGAACCGATTCAATGCGATGCAGTCTCACGAGGAGGTGTGAGATCGGACCGCCAGGGCGAGCTGGTCGCCTTGGTGAGCGAAATGGGTGGCGGATCGGCGGGGAGGCCGTCGATCGGAGGAAAGGGCTGTATATGAATGCGTATGTACATGAGAATGCAGATCGAGAGGATGTGGAGCGATGGCAAAGTGTTACGATGATGGATCCGTGCTGATCGTGTTGGAGATAAGTGGAGCGATAGGCACCCGGCGGAGCGAACGAAGTATTACAATGACATGGATGGATCTGACGACGTCGGGTGACGATTGAAGAGGATCGGCCTCCGGATTGACTACGATCTCGGGCGGACTGATTAATCGACAGGCTGATCGCTGCGGCCGATCGCGTGAGCTGAATATTGATATTACGGCTGCTGTATACCGACATCGTGTTTGAGCTCGTAGCGAAGACGCGAGATCTGCAGCGCCGGGTGCGATGGGTGTATCGGTCACACGACCGATCGGGATCGCCCGCCTCAATCAGGTGTACCGGTTCCACTAGCGACCGTGATCGCCTGCCTCAATCAATCGGATGGATCTGGGCAGACTACGCAACCGAGGTGCATGGAGAGTTGGAGACTGTGTCCGTAGTGGGCCGCCGTACGACCCGACTTACGGACAGGGGGCGGTTGTGGTGAAGTGCTGAAGGAGAAGTTCCCGCTACTACGACATTGAGTGGCACGGCGGCATGAGCGATCGACAGTCAAGAAGCCGTCGATCGGTGGATTCTGGTGCTACCAAACCGTTGATCAACCCGTGGCTTGAAGCTGACGAGAAGATCAAGGTGTTTAAGGTTGGTGAAGTCAAGATTGATCGAGGACGGACGTGGGCCAAGCCTGATCAAGGTCGAAGCATGCAGGTTGTCGATCGACTACGGCTGATCGTGGTGGGCTAGCCCCATGTGATCAACGTCGACCCAAGCCCCGATCAAAGGCAAGCATCGATGATTCAGTATGACCAGGGACGGAAGAAGACGGATCGGCGAGGGCCTGCGACGAACACGAGTCATCGATCGAGGTTCGATCGCCGACCGTCGATCGCGATCATGATCACCGATCGAGGGGCTGATCGCTGATCACCGATTGAGAGGCTGATCGCCGACCACCGGTCGATCGCGATCATGATCACCGATCGAGGGGCTGATCGCTGATCACCGATCGAGAGGCTGATCGCCGATCACCGATCGAGAGGCTGATCGCCGATCGCCGATCGAGGGGCCGATCGCTGATCGGCCAAGATGGGGAGAACGGTAAGGCGAAGCCAGGACAAGAATCCAGTTGTTGTGGGGTTGTAGGATGGTAGCTAGGATGGTAGCGGTAGGGAGACACCAACCAAACATAAATCAGAGCGCAATTTGCTTAGAAGACCACAAGTGACCTCAAGTCACCAAGTCCCAGGAACTACATTGGCCTCGGCAAGCGTCGACACTTCGGGTAGTGACCTAGCGGTACGGTTAAGACTGGATTAATACATTGGCCAGCTTGACCTACTCTAGTGATCTATTTCTTGTGTGCGAACTCTCGATCGACCGGATATCAGTGCTTGGCCGGCGATCGCTGCGTCTCTCAATCGACCTCGATCCCGCTATAGGAAGCGGCAAGCAACTCAGGAAAGGAAGGAACACACCCGAAAAGGCAACTACAGGCCTTGGATCGACTCCAGGCCGACCGATCGTAGCGAACAACCCTCGATCGGGACGAATACTCGGACGCAGAGCGAAGATTCCCGCGCTGCTCCACGGACTATCCCCGCGTCACGCCAAGACATTCGATCTTCACCAAGTGCTGCATCCTCGGAGCCCCGAGAGAGCAGATCTAGCCCGCCGACGGGTACACAAGGTGAGAACAAGTTCAGCCGATCACGGATCGTTGGGGGACCCCCTCCGTTAGTCGGTGTCTGGGCGCTGGTGGGAAGCTCGATCAGGCCTTAACCAGATTTTGGCTGATCCCGCTACACCACATACTGAAGAGCATCAGCCGCTCTTGCAAGATGTGCCTTGGCCTGCTGGAGTTGAGCAGATTAAGGAGTGCGACACTAACGGGGTTTTGTTCCCCGACCTGGGGGAGTATCATTCGTGCAAGTGCATCGGTGACTGCTACTGGGACACGTGCGATAACATTGGTAGTGCTGTCTACTGCACGCCGGATTGCTGCCGGCTCCAGGCTTTTTGCAGCAACGCTCCCCGCTCTCGTGCGTCTCTCCAATTGTTTGACACTCAACGCGTAGGACTTGGTGTCTTCACAACGACACCGCTCAGAGTTGGTGATGTCGTGGGCGAGTACGCGGGCCGCTTAAGCGAATACCCGGCTCTAGTGGAAGGCCAGCCAGCCAAGGCTGTCAAGGAGAACAGCGGCTACACTCTTCTGTATAACACCAAGTCTGTCAACAAGAACTATGTCTACGTCGAGGCGTTGGAATGCGGTCCTATCACCCGATTTATCAGCCACGCATGCCGCCCCAATGCTACGTTTATCGAGCTGCAGAACCGAACGAGCGTCAAGGTCCTGCTCAAGATGATTGAGGACGTTGGTGCTGGAGCTCAAATTACGGTGCACTACGGAGATGAGAGGTGGTTCACGTGTGCCTGCGACGACTGCTGGACGGAGCCAGCTAGTGACGAGGAACTCGATGGCAAGTAGCGTTGCGCGAAGATCCTCGGGTGTACCTGCGCTAGATAGAAGCCAGTAAGGCAGTAACTCAATCGCAATGTTGGTAAGCGCACCAAACGGAGTGCAGGAAGTGCTGATTCCTTTGTGCGTGTCCAGTGCATTGACGAAAGCGCATAATTGAAAGCGAACTGATGCAGGTTGATGTATTAGCAATTAGCTACCCAGGTCACGCGAGGAGTTTGCCAAATGGGCAATCCCTCACGTGCTACCACATACCTACTAGAAGGGTGACTGTGTAGAGCATCTATCGCTACAATTGATGTAGATATGAAGGTTCTGGAGCTTTGTTGCTGGGATCGCGCGCGCAGAAGCTGCCGAAGCCTACCGTAGAAACGCGTTTTCGCCTCCAGATAGCTCGCCCAAGCCGGCTGTCGTGTACTGGGTTAGTAGAAACTCAGTGCTGGGTCAATGGAGCATGGGCGGCAACCTCGGTTCTGGTTAGTTTGTCCCGAACGTTGTCGCTTTCTACTCACAAGTATGCTGCGACCGTTGCAGTCCACATGAGCAGTTATGCGCAGCGCGTAGATGACGTGCACACAGACCCCAAAGGCGAACCAGTAGTTGCATGGGCACCACTGATGATCGATATCCACTGGCCAGCCGCCCCAAGGCTGCCCCTCGAACTCCATCCGGGCATAGTTTGAGCCCATCTGAGCGGATACGGCGATGGCCACTTCGCTGCGCTTATTAGGGGCGACGCTGACACGCGGAGCCAGCAACGAAATGACACGTATCACCGTCGGCGCTCCAGCACACGTAGCGTCTTCTGGGTGACCTCCTCCTAGGCCCAACAAGTTTGCTCGTGTCATTTCCGACACACGCCGCACGAGGGTTTGCGCTGGTAAAACAACAAACTGGAAAGCGCGCACACTGCTTGACTGGTCCTGGCAACACGCACTAAGCTCACGCAGCAGTGTATCCATCTTGAGCCTCCTGCGCAGTGTATAGTCTCTCTTCAACAGCGCATTGAATGTTTCGGCGGGATTATTGGTAGTCGCAAAGCCACTCGGCGTCGCAAATGCCTGCCACGTACTAAACCGCCCAAATAGCCATTGTGACGACATGTACTCAGCAAAAGACGCCAAATTCGGGTTGCTCCTCCAGCTCTTCAACGCGGCGTCCCGCAACTGCAAAAACGAACCCAGGTTCCTCGCAAAATGTAGATCGTAGATATCACGGAGTACCGAAGCCGCCACGAGCGAGGGAAAAGTCTTGATCGCCTTTTGAACGTTCTCCATCAGATGAAATAAGCACATCAGAAATTGAAAGCTGGGGTTTCCACTGAACACTGATCTCAGCGCGTTATACTGGGCTTGATCGCCATCCGCCATGGCATATTGAACCACCAGATCCTTGCATGTGACCCAGTAGTACAAGCGACGTAGAGACATCAACACAGCTTCGAACACAGCCTGTGTCTCCTGTGACACCACAAATAGCGCCACCACATGAAAGCCGCGCGACCGGTCGGATACTCCAACGACCGCAACAGGGTAATCACAGTGGTTCATTTTGTAAGTGGCGTCCACATGTAGGACAAAACTCTCCGGCGGTAGCTGCAGTCTCATCATCAACGTCTTCGTTGAAAGAACCACAATGAAAGGCCTTTGATCCGAACCATTGCCTACAATCGGTTTTCCATCGTAGTCTAAATCCCAGCCAAAGGCGAAGGCCTGGCCCATCGATTCCGTACTGTTGTAGGCGTTGGTACGAATCCAGGGCTCCAGCGCATCAATGCGATCGTGGTTTTCCAAGTGGGTACGCGAGTAGTGATTCACAAAATTCTGGACGGTACTTAGCGGAGTGACGATGGCGCTGACAAAATCCCAGCGCGAACTGACATCTTCGGTCGCCTAAAATCGACGCGAGATGCCACAAAAAGCATGAACCACTGGGTGAAATCGAGTGGCAAAACTGCGGTCCAGATGATACATTACTAGTCCTCCGCAACACTTATCCGTAAAAAAAAACCTGTTGTAGTATCAGTATCCGGTCAAATATACTAGAGTCTCGTAAAGCGACGTGTTCGGCATCGTAGACGTTGTTGCGATCTTTCAGCAAAACTGAGCATATCGTAATTTAGGCAGTGCTGAAGCGCTAATAGCTCAGTATCGCCTTTGCCTGTGCACCATATACTCAGGCATCAACAAACTAGGCACTTGGTGCATAAACAATCCAAAGTACCTAAATGGAGTTTTCAAAACATCCTTGTTTAAGAGAATGGCTTCAGGCTCCGTACTATAGTAAATAGTGGTCCATTGATGGTTATGTCGTTGGTACATGTATTTCTCGGTGCTTCTATCTTATCTAGCGCAGTAGCGACTGGGCTAGAACTACAAGAATCACTCAATCCGTCGCCGCTACAATAATTACTGCCGCCACCCTTCCCCGTTACTTTCGCCACTACGCCTTCAAGCTTCGCGCCAGTATAACTCGTGCTAGCTCGACCTCGTTTTGCTGTGTGCATTCGGCACGCCAATGAAGCTCTCATACACGACATCGCACTCAGCGGCAGCCGTACCTTTATAAGATGGAGCTGGGTCGACCGTAACATATCAATATACCATAATAAGTAAATAATAAATCTGTAGCGGGCTCACTTGCCTTGCCCGAGCCGCTGGGCAGGTCGTATGCTCACGCTGCCAGTTCGCACGTGAGTCTTCTCGCTTCAACACCGTACTGGCCGTCAGAGATCACTTGATCTCCCCCTGCCGGAACGTCCACCGTCGTGTCCGCTCCTATTATTGGGAATAGCCTAAGCTGCTCCTAATACCAACGAATAGACACTAGTTTTCACCAGCGACTACTCTACCGTCCGAACTACTACTGCACGTGCACCAACACCACTGACCGTCCACAGATCCCGCACTGCGCGCCTAGGAACAGCTCAGACCCTCTGTCCGAGTACTCACAGCAGCGTCAAGTACCGCCTGCAACCCGCTCGTCGTGCTAACGCCGCCCTCAGTCGTAGCAATACAGCGTTTCGGCTCCGTATCGCTCTCTCCGTACACGTTCGTGACCGTGCTTACTCAGCACGCGCCGTTCACCGTCCTCGTGCTCTCCAGCACGCACACTCCAGCCACTTGTGCTAAAGCCGTCGAATCTTAAAGTCCCGGGCCTCTCGGCCACCGACCATCGCTCCTCCGCCGAACTACAACGTCGACTCGACACCGGGCCTGGATTCAGGCATCACGTGCCGCTGCTCGTGCCACTCAGCGGTATTTCCGCCACTCACATCGTGTCCAACGCCGTACCCTCGAGGTACTCGACCTCCATCGTGCCGCCGATCTTCGGCTCGTAGCTCCCGTCCAGGCTGGACTCCAGCATCTGTGTCGTGTCGCCGTCCGTAATCGCCGTCTCGCTCACCTCGCCCTCCGCCTTGCCCGGCACGTCCACCCCGCTATCTCTCGCACATGGGTCCTCCAGTAGGGCCCACCTGTTACAAAACTAACGACATGTAACCTGGCAGTCGATTTATTATTAAATCTTCGTAACCTTACATCGGCTTGCGGATACTACAGAACATGCAAGGAGCAGCTACACTATATCTGTGCTCTGTTGCGCATCATTCAATTTCTCAGCTATTATGGATAACATCAGCTCTACAGCTTGGTGACCCTGATATCACCACAACCTAGACCGAAATTCTTGATCAACGCAGTGCCCGGACTAACCTTTAATGAGTCCTGGTGTGACAACGATTCACGCTCGGTCCTGTGAATACATTTCTTGCCAGGAACACAAACACTGTTGATAACCCCTTGGAGAATGCATTCTCTAAATCATATACTAATATGAGAGTGGTTCCTGTTTCAGACTAGAAATCACATGGTTTGATCATTGATGATCAACAGGCAACCCGAGCTTCCCTAAATAGACTTAACTGTCTTCAGCTCATCCGCCGTGTATACAACTATACTCTGAACGACGAGAATAGTTTCAAAACCACTCGATTCAGGAAGCGGCCACTACTCGGAACGGAGCAGCCCGTGCCTCTAATGGCGAGCGCAGCAGGGAGAAGAAAGCGATCGGAAAGTGATGAAGGTAGAGGTGGCAGCTCAACGGCAGATACTGACAGCTGTGAAGACGAGGACTTTGAAGACAGTTTAGCTGACGATGGTAAGAGCAGTGAAGGCAACGTTCTGGAGGGTGCGTGTTTTCAACTTCTATATTCGATCAGAATCTACTGTCAGCACTAACAACATGGATGAAGTGTCTTCGAGATGTCTACCACACGCACGGCCATCCCCAGATCAGCAAGACCGTCGCTTAGATGGCCCACACGCTACTGTTGTGATTGCTCCGGCGCTAGAGAAAACCCGGTTCGCATCTTGGGAGGAGTTTCATGACTACATCAAAGCGTACGAAAAGAGCACGTATCAGGTTGGTTTGCTTAATATTTCAATCGCATGTTACATGTTTAAAATGGATCTGACAATAAAAAATATCTGTAACAGTGTTTTCGCAGGCGGACGAGTAGGACAGTGAAGGAGCGGAATGCAAAAGTGAAGAAGGTTGAAAGCAGGATACCCGAATCGTTCGTGCAGTACGCGAAGGGACTGGAGTGTACTCATGCTGGGAAGTACAATCCTTGAGGCGAGGGCAAGCGTCAGCGTCAAGAGAGCTGCCGAATTGAGTGTCCATGTCAGGTTAGTTTTGTCGTAATTTACCTAGCGTGTTGCAGTTATATTTCCAGTGTTAGTCTGGATTTGAGTTCCAGACTGCGCTGTGTCGTAAGTGCTTGTGATAAATTCCTGGATTTGGTGTTGTTAACACGGGGACACTCCAACTCGTGAAGAGCTGGCATCGTGCAAAGCAAGCGG
Organism: Phytophthora melonis; assembly: GCA_024211575.1. Lineage (NCBI taxonomy): Eukaryota > Oomycota > Peronosporomycetes > Peronosporales > Peronosporaceae > Phytophthora > Phytophthora melonis. The sequence continues at coordinate 1,023,700 of JAMXKT010000076.1, read as the reverse complement.
TCACTGCTATTGACAAAGCGCTCGAGTGGCTTACTAAGATCAACTTTTCTATCGAGATACCAGCCGCCTTTGTTGTTCAATTTGACGAGAGCCTTGGTGACAGGCTCAAACCGTTGCCACTGACGCACGATTCCGTACGTCCCCTGTGCATAAAATAATACTTGGTATTTTGTCAGTATTAATGTAAAATATCTCCGTAATGCTGGTGCACGCTCTTGAACTTGCAGGTAACGGCTATCTATCTTGCCAAACTATGTTCAAAGTGGCGGCAAATATGTTTGGTCTCCACCGCGATGTCTCAGTGGTTGACCCGTCATATTTAGGAGTTGTTATCGACGGGAAGACTACGGTTGCTTGCGAGGCGCTCAAAACAATTCTAGAATCGGCTGCAAGAGATACCGTTCTGATCCCGGTGAATTGCAACAACAACCACTGGTGTTGCATCATGATAAATCGAGTCACACAGCACATCGCGTTTTACGACCCATTGAACTCGAAGTATGCGCTTCATGTTCGTGCTGTGGCTCACAAACGCGCGGGGATTCTACGATCCACCGCGTGAAACAGCTTCTTCACTGTTCGGGCTTACGACACTGACATTGGGATTCAGCGTGACAGCTACAACTGTGGCGTATATGTGCTTCTTTCCTTTGAGCACTTTACGGGAGCGCCGTTCTTTGGCCAGGCAGACAAGAAAACGCTGGAATATCTACGCTACAGGTACATGGCGATGTGCTACTAGATATAGTATCTAACAACATGGTACTACTGATAATACTTGATCAAATACATGCTTCATTCGTTTCTACTTTTTGCTCATGACCGGCGTGCAGTACCATTCGCTTTAGTTCTACGAACTCGGTGTCTTCCGTGGCCTTTGAGTACAATTTGACCTGCGGGTTGTAGTTGCAGTCCTGCTCGCGATCTCGACTACGAATACGAGCTGCACGCTCGTCGTCACCGACTTGTTGCACGATCCGATCCGTTTGCTTTGACACATGCGAAGTCAGACTCTCTCGACTTGTACAACTACGACTCTAGCTACGGGCTGTGTGTGCAGTTCTGTTCGTTTTTGACGGCTACCAACTCGTTCTCCAACGTGTATTGTGAATTCCGGTCAAATTTGCCGATTCGGGTCGGTTTTGAGGCCCCTGTCCAATCGATCTATACAAACATCAAGTCATTTAGCGAATCCTCGGCCCACAAACATATGGTTATGTGCCGCATGTCATGCCCAATCCGTACTTAATAGGGATTCATGATGCATAGACGGGACGAATATAGTCAACCTAAGTGCTTCTGGCGGTTTGCCCCGATCGATTCAATCCGCCCGGCTTGGAAAATTAGAGTAGAACTCACAATACTACAACTACGACTTGACTCTGAGCCGCACGCGCTGCTCTGGTCTCTTTCAACGCTTACATACTCGGTGTCGTCTATCTTCTATGTCTACGACTTGAGCAGTGGGGTTCTACTTACTTTAGACGGCTACGAACCAGTTCTCGTTGATCTCCTCTGACTACAAGCTGAGCAATAGCGATAGTTACGGCGCGGTCGCCATGGAGATGCCCGCACTAAGTTCTTTAGCTATTCTGGCCTACGCATAGGTATTCTTTAGGTACATCACTTTCAAGTAGCCAGTTCGCCCTTCCAGGTTCTATCCCTGTTTGTTTGATAACCGGAAACATATACCCTAGCCTGTTCAGATGGCACGACTCGCTCTATCATGTCTGGATGCTGTCTGGATGTTCTGGATGCTGTCTGGGTGGTCTGGATGCTGTTCTGGATGCTGTCTGTAACTCCAGGCTCGTCTCATTTTTTTTAGGTTGTAACAGCTACAAGTGCCTACTAATATATATATCTTTGTATGGTGCCTAATTCAAGATTTTCAAAGTGCCGATTTCAAGTCCAAATGGGCTTTAGGCACAATATCCTAGTTTGTTGATGCCTGCATATACTTAGTAAAGTCTCATGTTAACCATATGTTTATCCACAGGAATAGGAATAAACTGTATTTCAATACTGTATGCTTTCCTGCGAATACAGACGATCCCCTCGGTAGTAATCCCTAGGATAGGAATACCCGCTCATCAGGAATATAAAGGTGGGTCCCAACGATTTCTGAATGACCATCCAATACAAAGCCAAGTAAATATTCCCCCTCACCCCTCAATCGTCATAAGGAATAAAAAATCACGGATTATGAATGTGTTGGGGTGCTTAACTATGGGAAAAGTCCATTCTGTACATGACGTCTGCAGTAGTCTAACCAGGATACCAGCTCCTATTGTCCATTTTTCGTGCCGGATTTTATATTTAATGCTTGCATTGGCATTCGGAGCAGGCTTTCAGACCTGCTAGTACCGTTCCTTTGAATAGAATGGGGCTTGGGTGCTTGCCAACATTAGTGAAATGGGGCTCAGTACTATCGTGGCAACTTATTTTGCACATCAGTATCATTACCTACATCACGCCCCACATGCCTTACGGTATTATATTAAATATACTTTTATCCTTTTCGGTGTTACCGGGGTATATATCGATATCTGCACCAATTCCATTCATGTCCGCTCATCGATTTGAGCAGCCTTTTTAGGTGTATGTAACCAAAAGGCTGCACCAATACGTACCATATATGTGGTACAGTCCAGTGTACCACCCCATGGTACACCCTACGACAGGAATACCCTCATCTAGGAATAAAAGTGGCCATGACTAGCGAGGGGATTGTCTGTAACATACGAATATGTAGCGTAAATACTGTATACAGGTCCCCATCGCAATCCCCATCGTACATATGTATCCCAGACGACAGCAAGTCTTTTGGCTTGCAGTACACGCAAGAATTCTGGCCAAGAAGTAATCGAGGATTAGTGACGCCTTCGGCACCCCCGTGATTCCTTATGCTCGCGATATGAAGATACGATGTCCTAGAGAGTGTATGCGGGTGAAGAGTGTAGTGCACGGCTTGCTGGTGAGCTCGGCGCTGGCCCCCGCAAATGCGGGTTTTGGTACAGTAATACCTGTATGTACTCGCGCCCCAGTTAGCCCCGCGGCTATGAGCACCCAACTGCGACACACATGCATAATATCTTCTGCTGGGGAGCTGATGCTGCACAGAGTAAACATTGTGAGAGCTCCACCTTTTTGTCTGATTATCAATGTACGGGGCCAGGGAATCCCTGGCAGGGGATTGCCAACCGGGGCATTGTCAGTACTGTACTGTAACGTGGCCAGCAGTCACTTTACGTTTGTCTTTCAAGACCGCAAGACCCTTCTTTCCAGCGGAATCCCTCTCCACAGCCAGCCATGCGCAGTCTATTCTACGTTGCTCTTGCCTTTGCGGCCTTAGCTTGCAGTACCGTCGTCGCAGAGCCCTCGAATCCTGACGACTCTCCCCTCTTGTGGAAGGTCTCTCCTGACTCTGCGGCCAAAAGATCCCTTCGGGTTGCAGGCCAACAAGTTGTCCAGAGCGGTACGGGGAACGGGTACGGTGGGGTATGGAAAGCCATCACCCAGAGTACGAACAAGATCGTCCGCGCGCCGGATGTAGGAATGACCAAACTCATCGCGGCGGCCAAGAAGGTGAAAGGGAGCAAGAAATAGGCGGCTGTGAAGTAGCTCCGATGCGGAGAGAGGAGTGTGCGACTACCTTCTTTCACGAGTGAAAAGTGATGCATTTCAGGACAAAGCAGCACTTAGGATAAGTTACGAGAAACTAGTCGAAAGACTCCATCTTTACCAGCAATCTAATAACTCAGGTTAAATAGATTTCCTTCACTACTCCTGTTGTATAGCGATTCGCTAGAAGCGCGACATGCTGTTAGCGTACGTGCGCCCTGCAGACGAAGCGAGAGATCCGAAGGCATGGCTTCGCCGGGCGTCTACTTGCTCGGTAGTCTGCTCTACGCCTTCGGCAAGACGGTGGTGCAGTACATGGCGGGGATCCAAACCTATTTTCCCGCAGTGGACGCTGCGCTTCGAGCTGTTCCGCGTCTTTAATTTCGGGTGGGCATGGAGCTCCATGGTGAGCGCGTGCTCGGGGACGAGAGCTACGCGGTCATTGTGCGTGAACAGAGCGAATGGTTTGGTACCTCTTGGGGTCGCCTGGCTTGTCGTAAGGCTGGGAAGCGCTACGAGCCCGTCAAGATCAACTGCCTCGACCATATCTGGCTTCGTTCGTTGACACCACGAAAGCCCAACACTCAGAGACTCGTGGTGATGTACGCGCATGGTGGCGGCTTCGCCATCATGAGTCCGAGGCTGTACATCCACTTCAGCAACGCCCTGTGCAGCTTCATCGAGAAGGAGCTCGTTCGTCAACTCGGCCCCGAGGCTGCGAGCAAAGTGCACGTGGAAATCTTCCTGGCCAATTACCGCAAGGTGCCCAAGTACAGCTACCCGGCCCAGCCGCAGGACATCGTCAAGGTCTACGAACACTTGCTGTACCACGAGAACCTGGACCCCTCTCAAGTTGTGCTGGCCGGTGACAGTGCTGCCGCCGGACTGATCATGCCGGCCATGCTGAGAGAGCGTTGCAACAAGCCGCAGCTCCCGCCTCTCTGCGCAGCTCTCGTCTGTCCGTTCGTGGACCTCACCGGAGACGAAAAACGTCCGTCGCCCAACTGCATCCTGACCCAGGAGTGCTGCAACGCCGCGCTCAAGGCCTACCAGAGCTCGGAATCAGTAAATAAAATAAAAAAGTTGGGCAGTAAAATAACTGAAATAATTTATTGTGGTCGACCCCAATAATGAGTATTTCTCATATTCTAGAACGTTTATGCGGCTTCTAGAAGCTCCGGGAGCATTCGAGCTATACGAATAGTTCTCTTCTCGCTATCATTTTGAAATCTACCATGCCCCCGACGCGGAAGCAGCTCACCAGAACCCTCTGCTTGAAGGTGCCAAACGGCCGTCACAAATGCTGACTGTGCTTGAAGACGTGGAAGCTGTCATCCTCTGGTGTGACCCCAACACGACCCGCCACCTCCGACTTGACCACAACACTACCTCCAAAGCTTAAAGCCGACCTGCTGGCAAGCCACAGAAGACAACCTTCTGCCATCTGCAGCTATTGAAGGTCTGATGGACGCTTGCGAATGACTCGCACGCCCAGGACGTTTACTGGGAGTCTGTAACGGCAGCTTGGGCTGCTCGTATTCTTGCCGCCGACGGATGCTGTACGTGACGATGAAGACTTTGACGATATGGACACCAATCTCGAGGAAGGTCATGGCGAATGTCCCCCACCGCAGCCATGACCGTGTTCTTCATGCCCAGCAGAACGATCCGCGCTTGTGTATCGATCAGCACTGTGGGCGGATGCTGCGGATTCGCTTCTTCGTTACCACGTGCTTGGCGCTTTCTTGCAAAGCGGGCTACTAACAAGAGATAGCGTGCAGTGTCGTATAAATCGTGAATATAGCTAATTAGTGGTTTACTTGACGATCAATAGTTTATTGCCCAATAATTTATTGGGGACCCGGGTGGTGGACCCGGGGGGTTTCGCAGTTCGAAGCTTGCTTGTACGGATACCCTTACAGGGAGTCGATGGACTCGGGCATCTCCTGCGCCTGCTTCGCAGCCGCAGCATCTGCCGAATCTACCGCTGCATGTACAATCAAGTGTACCAAGTTTGATCGCTCCTTTTCAAAGGCATTGCCAGATGATATACATGTATCGCCGCTCCAACGAACTGGCTTGGGTTTGGCAAACCCACCGTGGTGATTCTACCTCCCCCTGCTCGTTGGATGAGGACTCCACGGAAATAGTTTTAACTTGAGTTCTTTGTAGTTAGTACTTCGAAGTAGAACAGTAATCAACAATGGGCTAATCAACGTAATGTCCTTCCTGCTTCTAAAATATGCGCTGATGCCCAGGCAGAATCCTGTATTGCTTAGATTGCAGTGTTGTGCTCGGAAACTTACAGGTGGCGATAAAAAAACGTGCATTCGAATATTTAGTGCTACCAGGATAACTGCTCAACCGAACTCGCAGGATAACCGGATGAAGCCAGGAATTTGCTTCACGTTTGATGAGTGAAAACTGAGGTCTAGCAGATTTTGATCGCGTGTAGGAGTAAGGATACGCCGGTTGTTTGTCCTTCGCTTTGCGATGTCCGCCCGGGACTTCCTCTCGCACAGGAATCCGCGGCGTACAGCGACAACATAGGAGCATTCAAACTCTGTTTGATAAAACATGGTGCAGCCGCACACATATTTTGTCCGGGTTGCCTAAAGATCTAACAACAAAAAAACTGTCAGCTTCGACATATATCAAGTATTAAACTGAACGTGCCGTATGCACGTATCATTAGGATGATCTGAACTAATATCGATAATAATTTACTTTAAACTTGCTTTGACAAGAACCGGATCAAGTAGTAGATCATTCTACACTACCCGTTCGGTGGATCTCTGCGGCTCGCAATTTAGTCTGACAAAAGACAAGCTTAAATCATCCGAGTCTTCGTAGACAAATGAAACTATTGGCGGGGACCCGGGTCCCGCAAATGATACCGACCAAATCGCGAATTATTTATTTAACGGATTTTACCGAATAATACCTGGACTACTATTTATTAGAGCCCCCGAAAAATTGATCAGCTTTATCGAGGGGGTTTCTATTTGGGTAAGGGCTTCTATTTTATGGAATGCAGAACGGACTAACCGATTTACGATATCATTGGTGTGCAAATATATTTGGCACGCTTGTTTAATATAGGCAGTAATTAAATTCATCAATATATTAAACAGAGTGCCTTTTGTTGCTGGTTCTAGTTTAGTAGAACGGTGCAAGTAATTGGTCCTCTCCTCTACACTAACATGCATTGCTAGTAGTAGTCTGATCGTCAGGACTAGGTAAATCCCAATATCTGTAAAAGCAAATGTTGAAAGAAATACCAACTATCCAGCATTTTCGATTCTTGACTCTAAATCACAAGTGTAAAATAGCTGCTAGGTCGCCGAGGTAACCAATCCACCTAAGTCCGTTGAATTTGTTTTAGTCGCATTTTTGCTCAATCCAGTAGCTTGAGTGGTGGCTACATGTGAATGGAGATAAGAAAATAAAACCGTTGCAATTGGGGAATATTGTTTTACTTACTACTGTTGTGCAAAATCTTTTTGTTGTTGTTCTCAAGGGACCTATTCCACACATTCTTAGTACAAGAGGTATTTCCTTCGTAAGGTTTTGTTAGCGTTTTTCTGTTTCGTAGCCCGGGTTTGTATTAAAGTATTTAATAATCAGGGCTTCTATTTGTTACAGGGCTTCTATTTATAGCTATAAAGTCATTCTCTCCACCGGGCTTTTAATAAATACAGAGCTTGTATTCGGTAAAATCCGTTAATTGTTGGCCCCCATATTGGTACCGTCGGAGCAAGTAAAACCATCAAACTCAAGTGCTGTCGACGAAAGCCTACCCACAAAATTTCTCACCGGTTCTGAATAGACCCGAATAACATGTCTTACCATATCCAAGTGCATCGTACATGAGCAGGAGATTAGCGATGAGGCCGGAAAGCACTCTTCCGCTGTACCAGGCAATCGTATAAATGTAGAGCCACAAGACTAGAACTTACCTTCCATTTCCCCTTATTTCCCTACGGAGCCTACGCTACGCTCTGCGTAGGCCATAGGCCAACACACAATGCCTATGATCATACATGTCTACCGCAGTTTGGGGGACCGATGGGTACCCGGGTACCCGCCACTTGTTTCAAATGCCTAAGTTTGCTTTTTGCCTTTTTGAGAAGACGTATCACGAGCTGCAGCTCTTTTTTAGTCTCCGGTAAATGAGTTCGTTCGCCACCGTAGAGGACGTCACCGCATTGCCGGCGAATAGAGTTGGTTTCGAATAAAAATATATATTGAACAAAATAAAATCGAGTTATACTTCCCATCTTGGATCGCACAACCTAGGACTTTAAGAAGGTTTTACCAATGTTTTAGTGGAATGTTTTATCTAATCCATCCGGATTAATTCCAGTGAGTGTGGGGATTCACACATTAACAGCCCGCCGACAGTTTACGTCACGGCAAACTCAGCTGACCACACGATTTTCGATAGTTTCTCAGAGAAACTATGCATGCAGAAGAAAAATTGTGTCTGAAGGAGGAGGAGGAGGACATGCCTAAGCTCTAAACAGATCGAATCGATAATTTTTCCGCTAATGGAATGAGTAAGTACTATGTTGAGCTGCATGTATAGTAGTATAATACGATGCAGTGATGTGGCACCAGTTGTGCCCAAGGTTAGAATCATTAGTACCGATGCCTCATATTGATCGAGTGAATACAATGCTTGCTACTTCAAGTAATCACAATACTTAAGTACGTTGTTCGTAGTAGTAGTCCGCTTATACACAATATGTTGTTCGTCGTAGTAGTCTCTGATGTTTGTGGTGGAGCTCCACTTCCTCTAATGATGTCTGACATCAATCTACAGTAAGCTCCAAGGCCATCACAACCTGTGTCGGTTTGATCGAGTGCTGTATGATGTTGTTTGAATGTTGTTTGATGTCATCCGCGCGGGGGTGAAGTGGAGAATGTAGCGTGAATGTCGTTCGATGTCATCCAAAAACTTTCCCCAATCGACAGTTCTTCGAACTGCGAATTGACGCGAGTTGACCCCCTCAATAAAATAAAATAATTATTTTCCGAGCTCTGGGCCTACCACCCGGAGCACGACGACTAGAGCAAATGGGGGGATGCCTCCTCCGTCCACTGCGACCTGCGCAACCTGCCGCCCGTATTCCTCCAGACCGGAGACCTCGACAGCATCCACCAACACGCGGTGCGCTTGATGAGCAAGGCCAAGGCGGACGGCGTCACCAACTGGGAGTACGACCTGCACGAGACCATGTACATGTGTTCCCCATTTTTCCGGCCTGGTTCCTGCCCCGGCCATTGAAAAGATAGCGGCGTTCATTGTCCGACAGGTGCAGCCGACGGTCAAGACCACCGGCTTCAGCCCCGCCGCTATGGCAGCATAAGAAGGTGCTCCTCGATTTAAAGCGCCCAAGATAGCGTGGCGCAGAGCTAACACAATCGATACATGTATGTACATTGAAGTCACCAAATTGAAGTTGCCTTGACCCCCTCCCCGAATAGAATCAACAGCTACGCTGCGCTGGCATTGACAGGGTCGTCATTGCAAGCCTTCGCAAAATGTTTCGCTGCCACCCGCTGCGACCCGCTTCACGGCAACCTGCGCGTAGGGCAGCACGTAGGACGGGAAGATGGTGAACACGAGCGGCAGGTCTTGGTGCACGTCCAGCTCCCAGTTGGTCCCGCCGCCCGCTTCAGCTTTCTGGGCCAGGCGCACCGAGTGCTGGTAGATGTAGTCGAGACTGTCGGCCTGCACGAACACGGGAGGAAGCACACGCAGGTCGCAGTGAACGGACGAAGCGTCCATCGGGTCGGACGCCGTCGCGTGGTAGCCCAGTCGATCACCTCTCTCTGGAGAGAGAAGGCAGTGCGCGGAGTCTCTGTGGGTCTCGATCTCGGACAGATCCACGCGGTCAAACAGCGAGGCAGATCACAATGGCAGCCAACGGAAGGTGCGCTTGGCTCACGTCTCTCATTCTCAGCAGCGTAGACATCGCGAGCCCACCCCTAGCACTATCCCTCACGAGGATAATCTGCTTATAAGCTTTTTTTAAAATAAGCTTAAGCTTATCAGCAGATGCTAAAATGGGTCATCACGGTTAGGTCAGGAGGGATGACATCACTCTTACAGTATACAACAGTAATAATATTGTGACACGCGGTGATCACTGGCGGTGGGATGTTGCCATGTTGCAGCTATCAGTGCCTTGCCGCCGACAGCGTTGCCCGTGCTGGACCCCCTGCAACTAGTTGATCTGATCAGCAGAGACTGCTACCAACACGCCGCCAAGCTTAAGCCCGACCGACCCGCCGTCATGTGTGCTGCATCACCCAATCATTACGTGGACATCCTTATGAGCCTTCGAGCTCGGGTGGAAACGTGGATATCACCAGAGTGATCCACGTTACCACCCAAGCTCGAGCGCTGTTCACAAGTATGTTTACGTGGTGATTATGACTCGTGGCGGCGTCGTAGTACATGCGCGCACAGTTGCTCACGTCGCTATTGACGACGACCGCTCTCGGTCGGCTCTTTGAGCCCCGTGAGCGGGCCCGCCAAGTCAAGCACGTCGAGCGTGGCGACACTAGAGACGCACGACTGTGCGCCTGTCTTCAGCGTGCGTGTCACTTGCCAGTGATGTCGAACGAACGGGCCGGCCCGTTTCTTCCATAGCCGGACCTTGCGTTGTTTCATGGTTTTTTTTATCAAACGCGTTTCTCAGGTTCTTCGTTGTTTGTTCAAGAAACCAAGGAACGATGAAACCTGAAGAGTGGCCGTTTTAACCCACGTCTACTCCTTTCGCTCGTTAAATATGATATGTGTTGTGATTAACATTTATGACAGGTATATTTGCGCGTATTTATGTGACCCCTTTTGGGTCGAAGAAACGATGAAACAACACAAGAAACGAAAAAACGGTTCTTCGTCTGATCCGTTTGATCGATCAAACCACTTTCGGCAACACTGCACTTGCGGCCTTCATCGCATAGAGATTGGCGATGCTGCGGGCACCGTCCATGGAAGAGCGCAAAACAGGTCATTGGCAGGTCAGGTACTGACCAAGGTTATTGTGATTGTATGCTGGCCGAGCTAAATACGCCAGCTGAGGTAACTACGCCGACTGACGTATTTATGCTGACCGAGGTAATTGTGGGCACGGCCTGAACGAACGGAACCTGAACCATGGTTCTGTCGTTATTTCGCGAACCAAATAAACTCCAGAACCGCGCTTCGCGAGTTTTTTTTGTTCAGACTAAGATTAACTTAATCGAATGAGCCGAGCTGACCCTGAACTTAAGTGAGAGGAAGGTTCACTTTGGTTCGTTTCCTAGGAATTTGATTGGTTAGACGATCTAAGCTTGAAAGGTCGTGGCTTTTGGAAAGAGCCAAGGAAAACGAACGAAATCATGGAATCCAATAACCTTTAGCATAAAGTAGTTGCAAAGATGAAACCCTGATAATTTACCTCTTCAAGATGAATAGCCTAAGAGGTTCGATATTTTAAGAGCAAAACTGTTGATAAGTAGAATGGTACTCGACGGTTATGCGGCTCTAACCGAGTAAGTCTTAGAGAGCCAATGAAGACGCAAGATGTGACGGGGCACACAGCACTTCTTGACAGAGGAAGCAGGAGTATACGAACTCCAAGTGAACTGCCGTTCACGTGTCCCTGGCCTTAAGGGGACGACTTGACTTGCTACAAAGGAGTAGGTTATAAGACTGACTGTATTTTGGTAGGGGTTAACTTGGCTCAATACAAACTACAAGTTAACTATACTAAAGCCCACACAAACTCAAATGGTTGGCTTTCGGAGCTACTGGTACCATGTACCACATGCTCGGGAGAGTGACACCCGTCACTCTTTATGTAATGGGTACACTTGATTGTACCCCGTTACATCCTCCCCCACTTATCTGAGAATCACACCTGATTCTCCAATCAGCTTCGAGAGAATCCGAACACCCAAAGGTCGGATTCTCGGGCGCCGCCGCCGCAAAGCTAGCGCGCCTCATTGTCACACCCACAGTGACTTGTGCCCGCAGCGGGCACCCCGCGCGGCACCCCTGCCCTCGGCGATGTTGGCCGCAAAGCCGACGCTTCTAGTGGCCGTATCCACAGCGCTAGCAGGCGCAGAGTGCCTCGGCACGGGATGCACGTGCCCCCAAACTTGCAGTGTCTCTCGTAGACCACCCGCAGTTGGTGTCGCATGGCCTTTGGGCCTCGCTAGCACATTCGGGCTGCGGTGCCTCCCGCGAGGGACGGCACCTTTCAGGTCAGCGCGTAGCGTAACCATGCTGTTCATCTCCAGCCATGACAGCGGTCCGACAGGACCACGCTCGTCACGGCGCAGTGTGTCGGTCGTCCGAGGACGTCGGCACGACCCACAGGCTAAGGTCAAACGTTGACCAAAGCCAAGAAGCATCCGGCTTCATCGTCGCCATAGTCCCGGGGGCCACGGCTGCTGCTCGCAGCCAGCTCATCGTACAGAGCAACGCGGCGGACTTGTTCAGAGTCCTGTCCCGCGTCACGGCCATCGTGTCGCCGACGCTGAGGTGTCTTCCATCGACACCAAGGTACCGCAATGGTACTTCATCACGGTGCGAGGTACACTGTCCTCCGTCACCAGCGATCGCATCATGCGTCGCAGGGACCAACACCAGGTCGGTGTGCACGCAAGGCCGCATGGCACACAGTCCATGCCGGACCTCACTGTGTACGGGAGCACCACCTCATACACCAAAGGCATGTCGTCTACCACATGCACCACGACTGCCATAGTGCCTCGTGCACTTCAAGTGCCACGTGCACGACAAGTGCCGCGTGCACTGCGAGTAGCTCGCGTACTCCAAGTGCCCCGCGCACAGTGAGCGTCAGGTGCCACGTGCACCGCAACCACCTCACAGGCAGTATGTGCCACGTGCACCCGTATGGCTTCGCGCCTTACAAGCACGGTATACACCGCGCTAAGTGTGAATGCCCGCAAAGGCAACACGTTCGGGCTCACCCTTCGTGGGCAACACCCAAGCTCCTTGTCGTTGACTACCTGACCGGCAGACGTGTCGCGCCCAGCGTAGCAACAGCATGGAGCTGTCCCTCGGGTTCGTCCTGGTGGACAACACCCATGCTCGGGGCTGATGGCGACCTGGCCGGCAGACGTGCCGCGCCCAGCGTAACCACAGCCTTGAGTTTCAGCATGATGCTGATAGCTAACTGGCCGGTAGACGTACCGCGTCCAGAGTAGCAACAGCATCAAGCTACGGCATGGTGATGCGTTCGCGCACATGCCTTCGTCCGCGGCCCAAGCCGCAGACTGGCTGCCATGTCCTCGCCCGACAGATGCAGCCTTTCCGCAGCGAATATGCGGCCACCTTCGGCCCAGCAGCGGCAGTGACCACTGCCAACGTTGCTGGCCATCGGTCACCAAGACCATGGGACCTAAGCAGCGACGCATCAGGTCCAGCACCTTCGTGCAATTCTTCGTAAGTGGTCGCACCATGCAACCACTACACCGGCTTCTGTGAAGAAGCAAGTCTCGTGCCAGAGACCTCGGGAGGAAGGGCACTTCCGATCCCCTCCCCACTTACGATTAGAACCCCGGTGGGTCAGGCAGCAGCCGACTGCCTAACCTCGCGCCGCCCTGCAGCGCCGAGTCGCTATACCAGCAGACTCCAGTGGCGCGGGCAGTTTTATTGCTTGGGCTCCAGGTCAGTATCGTCGACCAAGGCTTGATGTGTACCAGCCTGTATGCAGTTTGAGTCTGCGTGACTTGACGTGGTACTCTGTTACCCACGTCTGCGGGTGAAGACACCCATGACAGCGTACGACTTGTCCTTCCTTGAGAGTAGCTGCATCGCATGCACGCATACTCAGACTCTGCCATCTCGGCATCGAGTCCTGGACACTTGTTGCCCCAACGCCGCGCAGTGGCCGCGGCCTTCGCAGCCAGACCGATCATGCTCCTGCATGTGGTCAATTGAGGTGTCGCCCTCCGGCAGACGCACTCCAGTCGTGATCGACCAAGCTCGCCGAGTCGGCGGCGACGCAACATGCATCGCCGCAGGTACGACATGTACCCAAGCCACGTCTACTGTGCGCATCGACACCCAGTTGAACGTCATCCATGATGACCGGGTGCAAAGCCCTTGGAGGAAGGAAGTGCTTCCGAGCACTCCTCCCCCACTTAAAATCAGAGCCGCGCGGAGCCTCCAAGAGGGTCGTGCTGCTATGACATCGTGACGGTGTCACGAGTCTCTTAAACTCCGTGTGGCCAGTCGCCACATGCGAGGAGACTCCAGATACCTGATCACAAGTCTTGGTCATACGGACAGTGCGTGGCACTAAGTTACCCACGCAGGGAGACGCTTCGAGTGACTCCTTCAGGCTCATGCAGAGCCTTACCGCATCGTGTGGAACTACGTTACCCACACAGGAAGCGCATCATGCGACTTCACAGTCAGTTTCCGTCTGAGTGACGCGTGTGGAACTATGTTACCCACACAGGAAGCGCGTGCTGCGCCTTCCTCATCAGTTATGGTCTGAGTGACCTGGTGTGGCACTTGGTTACCCACACAGGAAGCGCGTGCAACGCCTTCCTCTTCAGTTAAGGTCTGGGCGACCGTGTGTGGTACTTGGTTACCCACACAGGAAGCGCGTGCAGCGCGTTCTTCTTCAGTTAAGGTCTGGGCGACCGTCCGTGGTACTTGGTTACCCACGCCGGAGATGCCTTGAGTGGCCTCCTCAGCATTACATGCTCTTGTGCGGAACTAAGTTACCCGCTAGTCAGTGGTCCTTGGTTACCCACCTGGTGGCGTCACCGAACACCACCCTTGTCAATGCTCATACCGAGCAACGACTCTCAGCACTGGAGTTGCTTGTTGAGGCAGCTCCACATGCCAGGCGCAACAGCCCTCGGTTGCAGATACACTGCACCATCGTCATGGAGGACATCATGTCAGTGATGCCTCCCTGCTTCTTCATCATCTTGTCGGACGCATCCAGCGCCCTGGCGGTCCCTTCGGACGCCCTTGTGTCTGGCCAGAGGTGGGAACATGACTCACCAATGCTCTGGCAGACACAGAGGGCCGACTTAGCCTCAAAGGCATTGTCGCGCTGCTCGACCGAGAGCCCGTGCAGCTTGCACAGCGCACTCAGGGCCAAGCCATACTTGTCCAGGCCGAGGGCATATACGGTTCCATGCCCAGGGCCATCTTCAGCACCATGTCCGGGACCATGTACGGGTCCATGTCCGGGAACATGCGCGGTTCCAGCGCTGCCGGCGTCGTCTCGTGCGGCAGCAAGGGTCACAGCGGACCCCAAGGTTCTTTTTGGACCCGGCCTCAGTCAATGAGACCTGCCCTTGTGCTTCGACTCTCGCAGAGTCTTGGCACTTGTGTCGTTATTCCAACCGACACATCTGGCGACGTGCAAACACGCGCGACGTCCCAGACTCAATCATGTCAAGGGATACCATTACCCCCGTACACTCACGTGTACTACCGACAGCCCACCGTTGTCCTTCATCAATGCGAGCATCAGTGCTCTCAAGGGACCCCGGGTCTCTGTGGTGTACGCCTTCCGTACACCCATCACAAAGCCTCAGGCCAACCCCAGCAAGGCCCTCGTCCTTACTGGTGGTTGTGTCCCCCTTGAGCACCTGACGGTGCATGGCGCCGGCACCCCCTTGACCCTCTGGTCTTCGGGTAGGTCTTCTTCCCAGACCCTGGCGATGGGCAGACACGTTGATAGTGTCCCAGTCCGCCGCAGCCATAGCAGCGGACACAATACTGTTCAGCCGAGCTCAGATCCATGGGTTCTGGTTCGCTCTCAGTGACCACAGGCTGTACAACAGCCAGAGCACCAGCCTGCTTGTGGCTGTACTCCTCCTGGAGGGCGACTTGGATCGCCTCTTCCATAGTGGCGGTGCGCACACAGAACAACTGCGTGCGCGCAGGACCGACCTTCAGGCCGTCCACGAAGACTGTCGTCTTGACATCTTCCGACAGTGGGTTCCCCACCAGCGAGGCTGCCAACGTGCGCATCTCCTGTACGTACGCGTACAGCTCGCGCTCCCCTTGTTTGCAGGCAAGGAAGCGCGAGCGCTGGCGGAACTCGTTGTTCGCCGGGAGGAAAGCGGCTCGAAACTGCTCACACAGCTGAGCCCAGGATGTGAAACATCCAGGCGACATCGCTTTGCGCGTATACGCCCAAGTCTTGGCACGTCCGCCAAGATTGGAGAGCGCAAAGGCGACTCGAAGGTTCTCAGCCGAGATGAGACCTGCGCTCATTGCGATCTCGGTCTCCCGGATCCAGAAGTGAAGGTTCTCACCTTCCTTCCCTTCGCACGGAGGCACAGCTAGCCGCAAAGGCTTAGGCTGCACCCGTCTGGGCTCACTCATCTGAGCCAGCAGGTTTCCCTGCACATGAGCGATGAGCCCGCGTTCGTACTCGTCAAACGCGCTCACCCGCTCGACCTGCTCGGCTGGCGTCGCCGCCGCCAAGCTCCGGAGGGCATCACTTCCGAAGATGCCCGCCATCTTCCGCACTGACTCGAACTGCGAGTCAGTCAAGTGAGGAAACTCACTTCGGACCATCGTGGCTCACAGACCTGAGCCACCGAGGATTCAGGTAGACCAATCTACCCGCGTAGGCGTAGGATTGACTACTAGTGCTACCAAGTGTGACGGGGCACACAGCACTTCTTGACAGAGGAAGCAGGAGTATACGAACTCCAAGTGAACTGCCGTTCACGTGTCCCTGGCCTTAAGGGGACGACTTGACTTGCTACAAAGGAGTAGGTTATAAGACTGACTGTATTTTGGTAGGGGTTAACTTGGCTCAATACAAACTACAAGTTAACTATACTAAAGCCCACACAAACTCAAATGGTTGGCTTTCGGAGCTACTGGTACCATGTACCACATGCTCGGGAGAGTGACACCCGTCACTCTTTATGTAATGGGTACACTTGATTGTACCCCGTTACACAAGAAAACGAACCAAGGACGTAACCGTAAATGGCTTGGCATGTGTTTAATTGCAAAAATGACCACGAACCTGGATTATCGATATACTGAGTTCCCAAAATGGTATCTGAAACCTCCGAACTCGGTAGACCGGTTTACCGGGTTCTCATGTCTCAGGTTCGTTCAAGCCGTGATTGTGGGTCGAGGTCGACCTTGGCTCTAGCAAAAGTACTATATGGTTGTGATCGATCCCACGACACAGGAAGCCCGTAGCTTGAGGGGTCATGTACGAGCACCGGCCAAGATATCCTCTTGTAACGATAAACCAATTTAATCGCACCAGGTATTGTTGTCATTAAAAATACTACAGTACTAGTACGTTCGTTCCCAAGTTGTACGGAATGTACGGATTCTCTTTGCCTTAAAATACCCGCAAATAGTGCTATTGCGAAATGCGAAAGCACACCACTATAATACGCGTTGGCACACCTACTCCTGCCTTAACCCCTTCAAACCGGTAGCTGTATAAGGTGCGTTACGATGGCTTGGCTATGTGACCGTTACGCTGTATATACAGCATAAGGAAATTAAACTTGATTTGAGTATTGAACTCAAACAAACCATACAAAAGATAAGTAAAAAAGTTGGACAAGAGACGAGTGATTATACCTAGCCGCTGTGGTTAGACTGTTGAAGTACCACTCTCAATTTCTCGATACAAGTGATTTTGCGCCTCTGCCTCGGACCAGTCATTTGAGATTTCGAGCCGCGGGAAAGAAGTGATGGTGGGCACGCGAGGAACAACGCCAACCGCTGAAAAGCTGCTGCTCCGGATGAAGAGCGGGGGACCATCAACTTCAAGGCGGTCTGGTCAGGATTCAAGGCGGCAGGATGGACATCCAAGCCACCCCCGCGAAGCATTGGCACTCTCTGGAAGTACATTCTGCCAGGGCGTGACGCTAACGGTGCTGAAGGCGTCGACTACTTGCTTGGAGAGCAAGCTGTGGTGAACCACGCTGTTCAACGTAAGGGCTATGATGTGAGGCTAAACTACCGATTATACAACTAATATATGTGAGTGGCTATGCAGTCGCCCTGAAGGAGAGGACAGAACGCGCCGCAGCTGCTCTTCCTGTCGAGGATACGGCTGAAGAGCCTCCCTTGAGTCCAGTCGAGGCTGCTGGCGCATCTTCTGCCGCGTCAGCCACGAACGATCCCCCCCAAGTGCCGCCACCTCTCCTGCTGCGTCTACGTCTGCTCAGGAACCTGAAGATGAACCCGCACCATCGAAGCAACCCCTACCGACCCGCCAGACCTCGTCGCCAAAGCCGAGCAAGTCGGCCAAGGCCACCAGGACCACTAAGCAGCCCAAGTCGTCCAAGGTTAGATTGGCGAAGCCGCCGAAGCCGACACACAAGTCACCAGCTTCCAAGTCGGGCTCGAGTTCAGCGCGTTCGTCAGCCGCTGAGTCACCTCCGGCTGCTGCGCCATCGACGCCTCCGACAGGTTTGGCCGTTGTGACGTTGTCTCCGCAATAAGGTTCTAAGTCGTATATGATATGTTGTATATGCTGGTTATGTATGCTGTACGATACAGGTTCTGGTCCTACCCAATCTTCACCACCCAAGCGCAGCAGCACGGACGGATCCTCGGTCGAACGGAGTCCACCAAGGTCGGATAGCCACAAGAAAAGCGATGTAGCGACTATCCCATATGACTATAGTATGACTGCAATTTGCTGGTGGGACAGCGAACCTGTTCATTTCCTGTCGGTGGGTGGGAATGTCGCCTTGGATCGTGTTGTGCGCCGCGAAAAGACTGGTGAGCAGAACGAAATAGCGTGCCCCAAGGTCATCAAAGACTATCACCGCTTCATGGGCGGAGTTGATGCGCACGATCAACTCCGCCTGCAAAAGTACTCTGTGCAGCGCTGCATCACCTATCGAAAGTACTACCGGTCGCTATTTTGGGGGCTTGTGGATCTGGCTATCACCAACGCGTTTATCATGCACCGCGCCTACTGCAAGAAGCAGAAGATCAAGGCGATGACCCACGTGCAGTTCATGTGCAAGCTGGACAGCAAGTTATCCAGGATGTTGCATCTGCAGCTTATTGCTGTGGTGTGGTAATACCACTAAAATTCTCTTCTACCAAAAGGTATTAGAGACACCAACAACACGCTAACCCGCAAAGGTAAGCGCTTATTGGATCAAAACCTGAAGACCAGGAACGATCCCTTACACCGGGTCGGTTGCAAGCGCCTCTGTGCACCTTAGGTTATCTTCGGTCAACCCAGAAACCTGTACCACTAGCCACGAGCTTAGGCTAGGATACTATGTAGCGCTTTCGCGCAACCCCACTGCAGTCCCTCAGAAAGGAAGGGTACCGGCGTGTTAGGCCTTATACAGGGGGACCAAGGTAAAACCTCGGTAGGTAGACTAATACACTCAGGGACACTCTTGTCCCACAAATATACAGTGAACGACACTCCTATGTCGCTCTTGCCTCTCCGGCCACGCCAACTCTTGGCGCCGCCAAGGAAACTCTCGGTCAAAGCACGATAAGCTCCCCGACAGGCATCCACACGCAGCCGAGCGTGTCCAGGCACTACAATAAGCTAGCTACACTTACCGAAGTCGGACTTGACCCTTGTTGGCTTTGGGGGAAGACTGTCTTTTTATTACTGAGTTTTATGAGGCCCAGGGGGCCTCGTTCTGGTCATCCTATGATGAGTCCTATGTTTGAGGCGAGGCGGGTGAACGCCTGACCGCCCAGGTGTATAGTTAGCGCGCCCTGGATGTGGACTCCCGAATGGGGGTGCACCCAGAACAGACCCTAGCCGGAAATGATACACCTAGATGTACACTCCAACCGGGGTGGCGTGTGTCCTTGTGAACAATCCCTGTGGGTTCGTTTGTCTTCGTAACCAGGGGTCTCCAACCGTGGATGAGTTGTCTTGATACTTGTAGGTCGCTAGGCAGCAGGGCAGAACGTAACCTTCTTGGACGTCGCCTCTGACAGCTCTCAGATAACCAAACAATACAAACAGATACAGAGTTATATACAAACACGTAGCCCTTCCTTATTCTTTTGGACCGTGAAAGGGTCGGTCACTACTCCAGTCAACTCCAGCCGGACTCCGGGATACTGGTCAATCCCGGACGGCTTTGGCTCACGCGCACCACCCTCAAGTACTGAGGGAAACTAACACAATCAAGTACGTCCTACCACACAATAGCACTTAAATCAATACTTCCCACCTGGGGCTACTCCAACCAGGTGACAAGGTAATCGGTAATATGAAATGCGGGGCCTTCCTGTGAGGGACGAGCTCAACCGCAACTAGGAAATGAAATGGAAGTGGATCAACCTCGGGTTGGTACCCGGTACTCACCCCAACTTGGACTGGACTCTGTTGCGGGAGCTCGACCCAGATGTCACAGTTGCTGGGCCCTCACGCGTAGACTTAGTCGGTCCTCCGGGAATGCACGTCCGGTAGGCTGCTCCAACTCACTTGCGCGATCCTTGGCAAAACGAACTCTGTTTATCTGTTATCTGTTGTCTCTTTTCTCTGTCTGTCTGGCTATCTGCTGTCGATCTTTACATGCACTCCATCTTGACTTGTCTTCACTATAGTCTTGTCGTCGTAATCATCCGCGGTCCCTCGTAGCATACTTCCAGCAAGTACAGTCATCACTGGGTACGCAAACGAAGTTCAATGTTCCACGGAATCCAAACAGATCTTGGCTGGTCGGCTTGGTCGGTCGGAAACATCTTGAACTTTGTATACTGGATCTTCACATCTGGGATGGTATCTTGGTATCTCCATTTGGGGTTCAGGCTCATTTCCAGACGGGTTCATATCCCATTTGGGCTTCACGTCTGGGTTTGCTTGGGCAACTTCGGGGCTTCTGGGTCTTTGCTCAATCCGGTCGGGCTCCTCCTGCGCTGTACGGTGCACCAAGAGCAGGCGGCCTCCAGTCGGGGGCACTTTTACGCTCTCTTGGGCTTTGCCTCTCGTCCGGTACTTGGCTCCAGCCGGGGTCCACTCTCGGGGACATCTCCATCCGGGGTCACCAAACCTTGTACACCGTCAGCGCGAGTCCGACCAGGATCCGCTTACCCCCTACGCCACGTGTCGCTGCTTCCCTTTCCCATAGTGAGCCTCTGAACCAACCAATCACGGGCAAGGCTCGGGAAAATCTGGAAAATCTCCAATTCCATCGTGTCAACCGCCCCTCTTGTTACGATCCATTGTAGAGCCCATTCAGCGAAACGATTGATCATGACAAGATCTCACGATCCGAGCAAGCCCAGATGGGTGGGCGCCCCAGACGGGGATATCTTCAGTCAGCTTCCAACTGTCGCGTCTCTTCTTTGTGCCCTGTCCCAACCGGGTCGCTTTTCATCAATTCCTCTTTCCAATCTGCGGCAACGAAATCTCCACTCACAACGAAAACTGCGCTCCACTTCTCAAGCCATGGACGCCCCTGCATCGAGCGCCGACGCGCCGCCTATCCCAGCGCAACTTCCGCCTTCTGCGCCTCCAGTGGGGGGTGCGGAAGCGGGCGCGGGCAACGGCGGCGGCAGTCAGGCCGCTAGCGGCGAGGTCCACGCCTGTACGGACGCCGTCGACGGCCAGGGCAGCTCCAGCGAAGTCGGGCGAACGACGGAGACCGGCATCCAGGGTGGCAGCGAGCACAATAGCGAGGAGGAGGAGCATGACTCGCCCCTGCCTGTGCATAGCTCATCTTCTCTGGTAGCCGGCGACCTCGAGGTAATCATCGATCAAGGTCCTCCGCGCGAGCGTACTCCAAGCGTGACTGCTGCGGTATCCAGCTTGCTGTCCTTCGACGAAGCGGTCGACTACACCAATTCGGGCATCATCCCATCGTCCAGTCCTGGGTCTCAAACCGTCTGCAACATCCTGCCTGGACGCCACGTGTTGCCCCCTAAACGGAGCAACGATGGGAACTCCTACCTGGTTGGGGTTCCCGCACATCCGCTCGCGTACCGGTCGGACTGCTACGTTCAGGAGGGATATGGCGGCACGGAGGCGCTCGCAATCTTCGATGGCCTCTCCGCCCAGGACATTCATGATTTGGGTAACCTGGTCGGCAGTCAGACGGAGCTGCGCAATAATTTGCTGCGCCCTCGTGTCGATCAGGGTTCCCTCCGACTAGTTGAGCTGGAGACCACATTGAGTTCACTACTCTGGCGACGAGAGTCCGCCTCCGTGCTGTCCCAATTTCCGGTCGAGCGCTTTGCCGAGCGGCTGTTCTACACGACGTCGTTACTCCATAGGGTCCTCGATCGGGCACGACACGGCGACTTCCCCATCCGGGGGGCAGCTGAGGCATCTCCTAACGGGGGTGTTTCCTTGCAGCAGCGGTACAACACGCTTGCCGAGGAGCACCGGTTCCTCCAGATGTATCATCAGCGGGAGGTAACTTCTCTTCGTGCGGAGAATGCTGCACTTCAAACCCGCTTGGAACACGATTTTGCCATGGCCGCGCGGACCTATCTGGACGAGGAGGAGGCATTGCGCACTAAGGTTGCCGAAACCGAAGCCAAGCTCGAACGCGCAGTGTGTGCAGTCGAGCGCCTGCGTGCTTCCAATCGGGAAAACGCATTCGACGCTACTCGGCTGATGCAATTCTTGAACCAGGGAGGAGCTGCCACGCGTGGTCGGTGGCCCAGGTTGGTACGATTGCTCCGGCATTTCCAACGGGGCTCGACCCCTCCAGCACACTGGGTCACGAACATCACCGTCGAGGCTGCTGATCGCCCATTCAGGATGATACCTCCCTATCCAGGCCCAGTCGACTCAGACATGGAGGACGATGACGATAACGTTCAGGCGGAAGACGATGGTGGGAATCCGGTCGGCGATCAAGAAAGGAAGTCCGAAGACAACCCACTTACGTGCTCCCGCGCGGGGTTCTCGTCAGCGGACACGCCTCCACCTAGGTCTAAGCGTCAGCGACCGGAGGAATCCCGTTCAGGTTCCTGTCCCCGCGGTCTAGCTGAGCTCTCTAGCAAGAATGGGCCTGTGTACGTGCAGCTCCGGCCATCTGTCCATCCTGGGTCTGATGTTCTCCCTCTGTCTCCCCAGACGGACTTCACACGCCTGATTCCGGACTGTGCTAAATCCCTTCCGGAGTTCGTCTCCTGGTCGGATGTCCGTCTGGATGTTCAGTTCCTGATGCGGATGAGTCGCGGGTACGAGGAGGCACTGGACATCCTCCGACAAGATCAGCCGGCTCATCAATACTTCCCGAAACCTTGGTTGCTCGAGATGTTAGTCAAGATGATGTACCATGGCACCCTTGATGACACACCCTGGACGCGTCACGTGCCCGAGACGTTTTACAAGCTTGCTGAGGTGATTCTCCAACAGCGTCTCCGCCAAGGGTTATACCCAGAGAAGTTCCCGCCGCTGCGCAACTTGGCCGAAGATGCAGCTGCGGTCCTGGAACTTGTTCCGGACGGGGACTCTAGCGAGAATAGCCACTCAAGCGACTCGGATTATGAGGACAAGCCTAAGCGATCTTCGTCCAGAAAGAGTGTGAGCGGGTCATCCAAGGCGGAGTCCATCGAGGGATCCAGTTCGGCGTCAAGCAGCGAAGAGGACGCTATCAAGCCGAAACGCAACTCCAAGCGGAACCGGGTGTCGCTGTCATCGGACAGTTCGTCTGGAGGTGACTCCCGGGCGGTGTCCTCTAAACGGGGTTCGTCTCGCTCGAAGTTCGCTCTGAGGGACAAGTTCAAAAGTACGCCGTCCAAGAAACAGCCCAAGAAGCGCAGTCGGACATCAAGGTCCCAGCGGGAGGGTGGTCAGCCTCGAAGCAATATGAGGACCTATCCGTCGAGGAGTTGGCGATCATCGAGACTCCGTCCGGTGACATTATCTCGTGGCGTCGTCGCGGCATTGGTACTCGCTTTGCTCCGAAGAAGGGTGGCCTTGAGGGCCAGACGCCTGGCTTCCCGAATTATGCACCACATCAGCCTGAGACCAAGTTCCTGGCTAGACGTTGGCCCGCTGTCGAGGACGAATACGCGGCCCTGATGGAGTCAGAACCCTGGCTGGAGATGTTCGCCAACCGGGTCAAGGTCATGTACTTCCACCGTCGGGACCAGTTGTCGCCTTCCGTGATTCGCATGCTCGATCAACACGTCGAGTACATGCAGGACCACCTCCCGGCCTTTTGGCACATTCTCCATTGGTTCATGATGCAAGTCAAGCCTGAAGACGATGAAAAACGGGGCGACCTCGCGGTCTACGAACGGGCTCAGGACCTCCACCGCAGACGTCAGACACTCCACGACGGCGTTGCTCGGACCTTCGAGGCCCGTATCAAGCGCATGATCAAGGCCGGAATGCCGGAGACGATGGTCTGGGAGCCTGGATTCTGGCTGTATCCGTGCAAGATTTGCTATCTGTATCTGGTCGACGAGTCAACCAAGAAGGATGACGGCACGCGTTACACTCTGGCCGACCAGATCGCGATGGCTGAGCGCGAAGACCCCGGCCGGACTCAATGGGCATCCTGTACGGATGCCGAACGTCTGGCGCATGTCCCAACTGAGATCGTTGACACGATGTTGCTGTCAGAGCGCGAGCGTGTCGGCAATTGGGTTTCGGCCAAGTTCCAGTGAGGTCATCCCATCCAGCTCCTGCGGCAATCCTGGATGTAGTTGCATATCCGTAGCGTAGCACTCTAATTCCATAACTACCGTTAATGTCTCCATCGTTCCCGTCATTCTCCTCTTCGTTCAGACTATTCAGGGTGATTCAATCCTGTTTGCAGTCTCGCTCCCTCTCTTGTGGCCTGGTTACTACCTTCCGGGCAGCATAGTCAACTCCATACACTTGTCGTCGAGAACTCCAATCTCATTCAGGTTACTCGCCATAATCACACCTTCATCGTAGATTCGCCCCATACAAACTCACAATCATTTTCCGTAGTTCACACATTCACATCCAGGCAATTAGGTTCTCCATCCGGGAACTCCAATTAGGGTCAACACTCCCAATTGGGGTTTCCCATCTGGACCTGACCACTCCGAACTATTGTACGTTAGGGTGGTCGTCCCCAGCCTGCATGGCTTGGAACCGCGCTCGGGCTTTCGCCCCTTGATTGAACTCGTACAAGAGCGCTCCACAATTCAGTTGCGTCATCGGTATCCATTCAGGCTCGTCGTACCCCTTCCACTTGATGAGATACTCTCGTGCCCGTTTGGACGTCCGCGTACGCTTGTTCCACCTGAGATCCAGGATCTTCTCCACTTCGTACTCGTCGTTCTCGTTATCGGCTTCCCAGCTGTCTTCGGGAAGAAGTGCGGTGTCGAAATCATCATCGTTTTCTATCTCCGGCTGGATCATAGGCCGTCTGGGATACAACGCCCGGGGTTTCAGTCGGCTGATATGCACCCAAGGGTTTACACGGTAGCCCGTATCCTCGACCTTGAGCTTCACCCGGAACTCGTCGACCACTTCGGCGATCCTGAATGGACCATGCCACAAGTGAGCCAATTTGCGACTCAGACCTGGCTGCACCTTTGGGATATACAGCCAGACCGCATCCCCGACGTTGAAACCTGACTTGAGTCTATCTGACAACTCGTTCCACTTCCGGGTTTGTTCTTCCGAGCGGGCCCGCTTGGCCTTCCTCTGGAGATCCTCCGCACATGCCCGAGCATAGCTGTAGTCCCGCTGGAGTTTTCTTCGCCACTCATACGCAGTCCGTTCGGGAACACTGGAGGGTTTAGGTCCCAGCATGGCCGAGATCGTACTTCTGGCATCCCAACCGTGGACCAGGTAGAATGGAGTGTCCAAACGGGTGGCATCAAACGACGTATTGAGCGCGAACATGAGTCTCTCTGCGTGATCGTCCCAATCGCTCTGGTCCGCTTCTGCGATGTAAGCCCGGATGGACCTCACCACAGTCTGGACGGAACGTTCCTGCTGTCCGTTCGCCTGGGGCCTGTATGCCAACGTGGCTCGTTGCCGACTACCCAGGAGCTCTCTGAACCGGGTGAAGACTTCACTCATGAACCTTGGATCTTGATCGTGACGTAGTAGAGAGCTGGCTCCGAAGCAGCGGAACACCCTCTCTTCATATGCCTCAGCTACATCCTGAGCGGTGGTAGAACTCATCGGTTTGCACATCACAAAACCCGAAAACGCATCCTGGAACAGGAGCAAGAACGTATTACCCCGTTCGGACTTCGGTAAGTGGGTCACGAAATCCATCGAGACCACCTCGAATGGCTCTCTGGGTTCAATGTTCCCGGGCGAGGGTCCAGGGTTGGGCGGACGCCCCTTGCCGCTGGCACAGTCGGTACACTCCTTGACATACCTTTCGACATCTGCGTACATCCCTGGTCAGTAGAACTCCAGCCGGAGTTTCTCGTGCGTCCGGGTTATCCCCTGATGGCCACCTTGGAAATCCTCATGGGCGTAGTGCAAAATGTCCAGATGGAGCGCTTCTGGCACGACTAGGCGCAGCTCGTCCGTCTTGTCGCGAGGTTGGTCTCTGTTAGACCGGACCAGTCGGTAGAGTACATCCCGGACGTCCAACACAAACAGGTCTGCCCGCTTGGACAGCTTGCGGATCTCCAGGCGGGAAAAATCATCCAGGTCGCCTCTCAGGAACTTCTTCAGATTCATCAACTCGGGATCTGCATCCTGGTGCACCTTGATCCGGCGCCACCTCTCGGCCTGGTACTCGAGCGGGTTCATAGACTCACCCCGATCGGGTTCTCCACGACTCTGGCTGCGAGTTATCGCGGCCATGACTCTGGCTGCCATTGGCAGGGGAGCTGATTCCGGCCCGGGACCTGCGTCCTTGGGCGGCTCAATCGTCGATCCTGACAGGGCTCACCTGGGGGGTCGTCGTTCGGGGCCACTTCGGGCTTCATGATCTGTTCGTGGATCCGTGAGACTCGCACCAGGTGCTCCATCTCATCTGGGTCATCAATCATACAGGACTCTCCGAGCGCCAGTGTCTTAGACGTCAAATAATCGGCAGCCTGGTTGTACTCCCGCTTGACGTGTACCAGCCGGATTGAGGTGAACTTTTGCTTCATCTCCTCATACTCAGCCAGACGTCGCTGTAGGTTTGGCTGGTTGCAATTGATCAGTCCTTGAGCCTGTTGGATGACGATCCGAGAATCTCCGACAACAACCACGTCCGGGATACCCCGGTCGTAGATCATCTTCAGCCCATTCAAAAGGCCGAGGTACTCGGCGTCGTTCACTGTGACATCGTCTAGGATGAAACCTTGCGCGGCCAGGACCTTCCATCCGGGGAGTTCCCAGATGATGCATCCGCAACTTCCTCGCCTCGTTGACGTCTTCGCGGCCCCGTCGAAACTCAGGACATATCCGGCGAAATTAGCCTCCAACATCTCCACGCTGATCACTGGTGGGGGTTTCACTTGACCCTTGGCGGGGATAAGTGATTCAGCAACTTCGTCCAGGTGCTCACGTGGCGTTATGCCAGCACCCAGGATTGCGGCCAGGCCGTCCTCATCTCGCTTCATTTTCTGCACCTCCAGGTCCCAATGGGATAGAGTTAACCCCACCGGACATGTCGACCATCGGCGGTCTTGGACTTCAATAGCCAGGACAATACCGAGTATCTGGTATACACCTTGATTGGGCAGCCCTGGACGAGAGTGCTAAACACATCCAGGACCCGCATGACTGCAACGGCTTCCTTCTCGGCGACATGATATCGGATCTCCGCATCGTTCAACACGCGTCCCGTGAACCTTACAGGCTGGATCACCCCGTCGTACTCCTGTCCGAGGACCGCACAGGCAGCCCAGCGATTCGCATGCGGGATGATCACAAACGGCTTAGTCCGGTCGGGATGTCGCAACAGAAGTCGACACGATCTTCCTTTTCAGGATCTCGAATGCTTCCTTTGCCCTCGACAAATTCCGGCCGGACTTCACTTGCTCATCCGTAAGCTCGTACAGGACCGCAGCTACAACTGGGAAGTCCTCGATGAACTTGTGATAATAGTTGAGGCTTCCGAGGAATGACTGAACTCCCTTCAGGGTGGACGGGAACGGTAGATCCTGAACGCCCTTCGCGATCTTCGGAGTCGCGCGCAGTCCTTCCGCACTGATCTCGTGCGAGAGATACGGGATGCTTAGCTTCCCAAACTCACTCTTGGGCAGGCTGACAGAGATGTTCCAGTAGCGCAGCCGGAATAACAGCGCATTCAGGTCCTCACACAACTGATCCCAAGTGGGTGCCCCATGCGCGATGTCATCGATGTAAGAGCTCCGTCCGAGGACGGGTCCCAGCTGGGACGGCATCGGGATGTTGCGTTGGAACACAGTCATTTGCTCAACCAAGACGGGGACGCCGCCTCCAGCCTGCTCCCGTTCGGACTCACCCCGAACGGACGGGTCCAAACCGAGGAACTCTAGCACGTCCGGGTCCACCTGCTCTTCTTCTTCCCGAGGGAGCCGCACGAAACCCCAAAGGCAGTTGTTGATCACCGCCTGATACACGAGCGGGGCGTTCTTAAGCCCAAATGGCATGCGGACCCACTGGAAGTGTCCGAATGGGCAGATGAACGCGGAGATCAACTTCGCACGTTCCGTCATCCTGACTGCCCAGAATCCGCTCGCCATGTCTGGACTCATGAACCACATAGCGGCTTCGAATCCAATCAGAAGATCATCGATCAGGGGCAACGGATAGCTAGAAAGCCGAATGAACCCATTGACCACCCGATAGTCGATGCACATTCGGATGTCAACACCGTTCTTTTTTAGGACGATCACAATCGGGGAGGCCCACGGCGACAGCGACATCTCGATCAGGCCTGTTTCCAGCAGCTTCTTCAGGAGCTCGTACACCTTCATCATCAAATGGGGGGCAATGGACCTTGGTCGTTGAGCAACAGGTTTGGCGTCGCCTACATCCAAGTCGCACACCACGCCCCTGGCCGGGCCGGCGCAGCATTGCCATCCCCAAGGAAGATCTTGCGATGATACTTGAGTATGGAGCGCAGCTTCTGTTCCCCATCCGGGGTAGTCTGTCCGGGTTCCCCAACGTCCGCCTTGTCGATATCACATTCAGGGCTCAGATCCTTCAACTCAGGAAGCAGGGCCAACTCATCACGCAGCTGGGACAGCATCTCGCTCCCCTCGTGCAGATATACTCCAGCTTCTAGGTCGAGTTCTTCTTGACTGATCCTCATGCACCGATTGTACTCTTCTTCCAGCTTCCGCAGCGGGGTACTGGGCATCGACACAGTGGGTATGTCGGGCTCTTCCTGGTCGGATATGCAATCCGAACTATCACCATCTGGGTCATACTCAGCAGAATCTGAAATGCTCAGCTTCCACTCGCCATGTCTTGGATCAGACTCAGCTGCGGTGCCATTATCACTGCGAGAACTCTCGACAATCGGGTGTCGGTCAGGTTCTGTATCATGACCATCTCCATCCGAGACCCCTCAATAGGCCCCACCGGGACTCAACAGCACTCTGCTGGAGCATGACCAGCCGGTCCGTCTGGGATCCCGGTTCGGGCCGCATAAGAATCCTTGTTGGCCATTCGCGCTGTGGTCTCTCTACAGCTGGGGTTGTCGACTCCACTCAAGCTCAATCTGCTCTCGTTCACGTGCTTCCGCTTCTGGAGACACCGTGTTCTCGAAGATGAGTTGTTGCCACTCCTGGTACCGCTTACTTCCTGGCCGGACAAATCTTCCAAATCGCGGGAAGTGCCCGAACTCGACAATCCGAGCCACTGGAGTCCGGTTGTCGAGCCACACACTCCGGTTGGAGATGTTCACCACCTTCACCGAGGACGCCCACGACTTGGTTGCATACAGGATCTGGGTAACCCACCGGTCACCCCGACCGGCCCAAACAACATCCTGTTGAGGATTGCTCTGGCCGTATCTGATCTTCACGACCGCGTGTTCCCCCGGACGGAGATAGATCCCCTCATCCGGGGTCACCGGGAGGTCCAGCCCTACTTTCTCACGGCGTGGGCCGTCACACATCACAACAGTTTCCTCGTCCGGGAGCTGCACGAGTCCTTCTCGTACGCTCAACCGCACTCCAGCCGCATACATGAAATTCATCCCCAGAAGTACCTCCAGCCCTTCGCCGATATTCGCCAACCATACACTCATCACGTACACCACGCGGAAACCCAGAGTGATCTTCACCCGGGCGTACGCTGTGAGGTTCGTGGGCGCTCCTCCTAATCCGGACACTCTGATCGGCTCCGGCAACATCCGGAATTTCAGCTTGAGCCTACGCGCAAGGTCTAAGCTGATCATGCTTCCAGATGCACCAGTGTCCAAAAGTATCCTCGTTCGGAGATCATTCACCGCCCCATGCACCGTCGCCACTTCATGACTTGCTTCAGGCTCATGGTCTTCCCACCAACCGTATCTCTGGCCGGGTTGTAAGAGGACTTCGACTTGATCATCTCCATCCAGGCTTTCCCGTCCAGAATCCGCACAATTGGGGTCGTCAAACTTGTCCTGAAATATAGCTGACATGCATTGGTGGTTATCTGGTTTTCTCCTCCTCAACTCGGGTCCGACATTCACTAAGACACACAATCCTTTGGGTTTCGCCAGCCCGGCGCGTTCTGGATCCCCATCCAGCGGGCTTACTAGTTTAACGGCGACCCCGGATCGGCCTCATCACCCAGCAATTTCTTGCGCAGGGCTAGAGGTAAGTCTTGTAACATCCCTTTCCGAGCGAGTGACTTCACGGCTTCCAGAGCTTCGTAATCTTCACAGGTTCCTTCATGTATTTTGCCACAGCGTGCACACGGTCTCACTCGACATGCGTATCCCGGATGGCCCTTCCGACTGCAACGATCGCAGATGATCTCCGCCCAGCAATTCTGTTCCTTATGGCCCAGCTTCCGGCATTTCTCACAGAACTCATCCCGATCGGGGTTCTCTCGCCGGGGCGACTGCCATCCCGGCCGAGGATTGCCATCCTGGCCGGGGCGATTGCCATCCTGGACGTGAATCTCCTTGCGCAGGCGGGCGCCACCCACTCTGCTCGATCGCCTTGAAAATGGCTTGACGAAGTTCGGGCTCTGGGATCTGAGCAATGGTTGGGGCAGTCGGTGTCACCTCAGCCGGGGTGTTCCGGCTGGACTCCTTCGATTCCGCTTGGGACGGCTTGGTCTCTTCGACTTCGTCCTCGAAACGCACACGACCTTCGGACTCGTAGCCGGACTCCCCGTCCGAAGTTGCCACAAACGCACGGCGCCTAGGCTTGAAACGAGAGTCCTGGATGTTGCCGGCTCGGAAATCCCGCTTGGGCGGTGGTGTATCATAACCTCCATCCAGGTTCAGGTCCTCCTGCTGCTCCAGGATATCTTCGAGGTCGTCCAGGCTGCGAATCTTCTGGTTAGCCAGGATGGCCTTCAGCTGGGAGTCCCGGAGGTTCTTCAGGAAACGCTTGACATGTTGCTTGCGCTCCTTCTTGGATTTCCGGTACTTGATCCCCGCCTTGACCGCAGCCTCGTTCAGCCTGTAGAAGAACTCCATCGGGGTTTCCGACCCCTTCTGCCGCATAGTGTAGTACCGTTCAGACTCCGACGTCCGAAGCTTCAGATACTTGCGGCGGAACTCTTGGGCGAAGCGCTTCCAATCGCTCTGGACGTGCTTCTCCAGCTGACCGCGCCAATTCCGGACGGCAGGCGACAACTTCATCTTCAGCTCGCGAACCTTGGTCTGGTCGGACCAACCACCCTGGACGGAGATGTTGGTAAACTTCTCCCACCAGGTACGTCGATCTCCAAGAGGGCCTTCTCATCGAACTGGCCCAGCGTGCTGGAGTTGACATACGGGCGGAACGTCCAGGAGGTCTTGCCGTCCCCGACCGTAGTTGATTCCGCTGTGGGTGTAGCATCCACACCATCCAGGCTGTCATCCGAGCTGGAACTGTCACCATCCGAGCTCGAGGAACTGGGGCTGGAGTCCGGGGACGAGTCGCGGTCCCGGCCGCGCCCTTGCGCGGCGCCTTCTTGCGGTCGTCCTTCTGGCGCTCATCCTTCCTGCGATCACTCTTCCTGGGAGGGTCCTTCTTCGGCTCTGTCGACTCCTTCTTCACTGGCGCCTTCGCCTCCTGACGGGTGGTCCCCGTCGGGGCAACTTGCGTCGCCGTAGTAGATCGGTGCACCGCATTAACTGCGATCGGCTCATTCTTCACCGCGGTTGGCCTCAGAGTCCTTGCCAGACGCGCGACGTCGACTTCCGGCAGTGTCGCCAGTAGCTGTCCCCAGCCGGCTTCGGTCGTGTTCTTCTGTCCCGGCTGTGCACTTGCGACCGTTGCGTTTCCCGTGATTGCGCCCGTTGCCCGTTCGGGGTTGTCACCTCCCGTTTGTATGGGAGTTGCTCGATTGAGGTCGGATGTTCCCTGTTCAGGTTGAGCTTGGACGGATGTCGCTTGAAGGTCGCGTATTCTTCCCACGTGGAAACGCTGGATGTTCTGAGCAGACTCACGCTCCTGCGCACGCGCGACTTCCGACGCCTGCAGCCTGGCTGCCAACGCGGCCAGGTCCTTCTGTGCCTGCCCGGCCCGGGCGGCCATCTCAGCGGCGTGCTTCGCGTCGGCTTCAGCTAGCTGCCGGCGGATGTACTCTGCGGCAGCTGCCTCCACACGCTCACGCTCGGCCCGTGCAGCTTCAAGACGGGCAGCTTCGACGTCGGCTTCAGCCGTCAGGGACTGCGAGGCGGCCTGGGACGCCTGGGCGTAGACCTCATGAAGGTGTCGCTCAAGCTCCTGGGCGCGACGTTCAGCATCACGCGCCTCCCGTTGGGCTTCGGCGAGAGCAAGCTCGGCCTCAGCGTCCCGGCTGGGATCCTTCCCCGTCGACACCGCTTCGCGCAGCCTTGACAGCTCGGCACCGAGTTGCTGGACCTGGTGGAAGGTCGACACCGCCATCTCCGCCATCCCCGACTGGGCCGACAGGCTTGTCCGTCCAGACCGGGACGACCGGTATGAACGCCTGGATCGACTCGAGCGTCTGGATGGGGATCGGTCTCGTGACGACCTCCGGTTAGAGCGGCGGCGATGA
Source organism: Phytophthora melonis (assembly GCA_024211575.1). Taxonomy (NCBI): domain Eukaryota; phylum Oomycota; class Peronosporomycetes; order Peronosporales; family Peronosporaceae; genus Phytophthora; species Phytophthora melonis. The sequence goes on along the minus strand of JAMXKT010000076.1, from coordinate 991,040 downwards.
CGCCGACCATCTCCGTCCGAATCCGAGCCACTCGACATCGAGCCACGCCGGGAACGTCGGTGTGTCCGGGACCTCGTCGACGTATGCGTCCTGGATGTCAGCCGGCTGGCCACTTCGTCCAGGCGCGCCATACTGGCATCAGCGTGATCAGGGATCAGCTCTCGCTTGGGGGCCACCTCGCGCGTCACATGGAAACCCACGTCTCCAGCGCCGACCGACACGCCAACCGGTCCCCGGGCGGACATCGCCAAGGATCCCAGCTGGGGCATCGGCATGTGCGACGCAGCGCTGTATCCGAGCGTCGAGGTCGATGAGTCCGAGGTGGTGTTCCTGGACACGTACGACTCGGACGTCGCGCCGTAGGAAGCCCGGTCGGAGGTGCCAACTATGCTCGGGACAGGGTCCGAAGTTGCACCTCTGACTGGGGCATCCCGGGCGGACTCTTCAGCCGACGGAAACTCGGACGGCAACGACTCGAACTGGGACGGCGGGGACGCAAGCGAGCTCTCAGCCCTCGGCGGTGCATGCTGCGGACGCTTGGGCGCTGGCTCACCGGTGGACGACCCGCTTGGACTCCGGATGGGACGAAGACCCGTCAAGCGTAGGCGTAGGACGTAGGTCCGGCCTAGCAAGAGCTCGTAGTCGTTCATCAATAGATCTCCATCCGCGTCTTCCGCGTGGTAATCCATGATCGATGGCTTCTCTGTCTTCGCTTGGGCCTCCAACGCTGGCAGGATCTTGAACGTCGCTCCAACGACCAGCTCGCGCCACTCGATGAGCTCGGCAGCAAGCAGTCGCTGGACGTCTCCGACCAGGGTCCGGATGGACATCGGCTCCACCTTGGACACTCGCGCCTCCACCCAGGCCGGCACCACGTTGACGAACTGGAACCCGGCCTCGAACAGGAGCGTCTGCAGGACTGCAACACACTCCCGTGAGTCCAGCAACCCAGTCGGGATCTGGACCCCAACCAGGTCTTGCGCGGTCGACAGGTCACGACGGCTCGGTGCCAGGTCGGCCAGCCAAACCTCGGCCGGGTCCGACGAAGCCACCTTGGACGCCAAGTACTTGGACGTCGCAAGCGTCGCGGTCAACCACAACACGGAGTCTGGATGAGACTCCGGCCAGGCGTATTCCACGTTCGGCGGAAGTGTGAGCCCAGACCGGGCTCTCTCCCACCGGGACGCCTGCAACGCTGCATACGCCTTCGCCGCTTGGACACTTGGGTGTTCGGCCGGCAGCTCTGTCGATGGGTTCCCCCGGCTGGCCCTCACCGAGAGTTGGGTCTCCGGTTGGGCATCAGCGGGCGGGATCACCGCCTTCGCAGGGACTGCGGCCGGCTTCTCCTCGTCGGCAGACGATGTCGGCTTGGTTCGGCGGACACTTGCGTGTCCGGCTGCACATCTTGACCAGGCAGAGAGGAGTCCGAAACTCGACCCTCCGCCTGGGGCTCATCCACGTCGGCGCCTCCCTCAGACGCCTGGTTGGGTTCACCCTGGTCGGGGTCCCCTCTGCGGTCTTCGACTCCGCGCCCGCATCAGCACATTCGGGCTCGCCGTCCTTCGACACTTGGTGCGCGTCATTCGGGACGGCCGGCTCGGGTGCCGGTTGGACTTGGTTCGAAGACCCATCTCCGGCCAGGGCTGCCTTACGCTTTTCAGCGTTTACCTTCCGAGCATTGCGTTGAACCTCTTCCAGGCTCGGTTGCTCCTCGGGCGGCAGCCCCGCCGCACGACGCGATTGACGCGACGCCTCTCCGCGTCCTCGTCCTCCGCGCCCTCCTTCGCGCATGTCTCCTCGCTTAGCTGTCATAGACGCCAGTTAGGAAAGTTAGCACACCTCACACCTATAAACTTACAAAATATAAACAACTCCGGTGAAATCCCTGGTTCGAATCCGGGCACGCGCACCAGCTGAGGCGAGGCGGGTGAACGCCTGACCGCCCAGGTGTATAGTTAGCGCGCCCTGGATGTGGACTCCCGAATGGGGGTGCACCCAGAACAGACCCTAGCCGGAAATGATACACCTAGATGTACACTCCAACCGGGGTGGCGTGTGTCCTTGTGAACAATCCCTGTGGGTTCGTTTGTCTTCGTAACCAGGGGTCTCCAACCGTGGATGAGTTGTCTTGATACTTGTAGGTCGCTAGGCAGCAGGGCAGAACGTAACCTTCTTGGACGTCGCCTCTGACAGCTCTCAGATAACCAAACAATACAAACAGATACAGAGTTATATACAAACACGTAGCCCTTCCTTATTCTTTTGGACCGTGAAAGGGTCGGTCACTACTCCAGTCAACTCCAGCCGGACTCCGGGATACTGGTCAATCCCGGACGGCTTTGGCTCACGCGCACCACCCTCGAGTACTGAGGTGACTTAACACAATCAAGTACGTCCTACCACACAATAGAACTTAACTCAATACTTCCCACCTGGGGCTACTCCAACCAGGTGACAAGGTAATCGGTAATATGAAATGCGGGGCCTTCCTGTGAGGGAGCTCAACCGCAACTAGGCAATGAAATGGAAGTGGATCAACCTCGGGTTGGTACCCGGTACTCACCCCAACTTGGACTGGACTCTGTTGCGGGAGCTCGACCCAGATGTCACGGTTGCTGGGCCCTCACGCGTAGACTTAGTCGGTCCTCCGGGAATGCACGTCCGGTAGGCTGCTCCAACTCACTTGCGCGATCCTTGGCAAAACGAACTCTGTTTATCTGTTATCTGTTGTCTCTTTTCTCTGTCTGTCTGGCTATCTGCTGTCGATCTTTACATGCACTCCATCTTGACTTGTCTTCACTATAGTCTTGTCGTCGTAATCGTCCGCGGTCCCTCGTAGCATACTTCCAGCAAGTACAGTCATCACTGGGTACGCAAACGAAGTTCAATGTTCCACGGAATCCAAACAGATCTTGGCTGGTCGGCTTGGTCGGTCGGAAACATCTTGAACTTTGTATACTGGATCTTCACATCTGGGATGGTATCTTGGTATCTCCATTTGGGGTTCAGGCTCATTTCCAGACGGGTTCATATCCCATTTGGGCTTCACGTCTGGGTTTGCTTGGGCAACTTCGGGGCTTCTGGGTCTTTGCTCAATCCGGTCGGGCTCCTCCTGCGCTGTACGGTGCACCAAGAGCAGGCGGCCTCCAGTCGGGGGCACTTTTACGCTCTCTTGGGCTTTGCCTCTCGTCCGGTACTTGGCTCCAGCCGGGGTCCACTCTCGGGGACATCTCCATCCGGGGTCACCAAACCTTGTACACCGTCAGCGCGAGTCCGACCAGGATCCGCTTACCCCCTACGCCACGTGTCGCTGCTTCCCTTTCCCATAGTGAGCCTCTGAACCAACCAATCACGGGCAAGGCTCGGGAAAATCTGGAAAATCTCCAATTCCATCGTGTCATGTTCCTATACAAATATCTAGTGTGAACGATCGCAATAAGGCGATTCCGGACACATCAAATGACGGCCGCGACCACACTAATAAGTGCGGTCGAAGTTCGCAACTAAATGCATATGTACCTAAAAGTGGGCACCATGAAGCCTCGTTCGGGGTTCTATTAGGACCCGACGAGGCTCCGGCCACTGACCGTTACTCCAACGAGGATAATGTAGTCGTCCAAGCAGAAGTAGCCATCTCCGTCTCTCGCTTGACCGCTTCTTGATGGAGCTTGACCTTCGGGCCGGCGAGGCAATCACCTTGGAAACACACGATTTCCGATACCACAACTGCCCCCGCCTCGACGCGAGCCTCCGACACTGGTGAGCGTCTAGGCGCCTTCGGTTCTTCGACTCCATGGCCCCTCAGTCGCGCGCATTCGCCAACGCGGCTACCGCAGCTCGTCGAACCCTCCAATGTGCTGGCCCGGTACGTCCACCACTCTTGTCGCTCCTCATCGTCACCTTGACTCTCGTTGTTGACTCCATCTACTCCTTGGCAATCTCAGGGAGCTGTAGATGCCGCCACCGACATTTCGGGGCGTCGTCTGGCGCGCCAGGCTTGTTCGACGAATGCTGCCGCTGCTATCGCCGCTGGTGCTGTACCACCAGGCTCATCCGCACCTGCTGATGGCCCTGCGCTCCTTCCTGCCGCTGCGGAGGCGTCGGTCGACCAACCACGAGGTTCCCCCCGTGGTATTGCGTCTTCTGCTGGGACCACCGAGACTTTGAGAGCGCTTGAAGACGCTACGGGGCGCACAGCGACGCACACACCAGGAGTATTCCGGTGGTCGTATGGTCCGACCTTGGTCGCTCCATCTATGTCATGCGGACTGCTGGTCGTTTCATCTTGGTTCCATTTTCTCCATCCTCACTGGCGTCTTCTGCCGCGTGTTGAACTCGAGCAGAACGGCGGTTGGTAGCTTTCCCATCGGTAGCCCATCCATTGCTACACCACCGGAATTCCGGTGGTCGTATGGTCCGACGTTGGTTGTGCGATCGATGCCCCGCGTACTGCCCCTGATGTACACCTTGGCTCCGTCTCCTTGATGGCATTGACATCTGCTTGGATAGCGCTGTATCACCCATGGGTCAAACGGAGCAACACGCCCTGCCACACGTCTGGCCTCAATACCAAACCACCGGGCTCCGGCGGTCGTATGGTCCGACCTTCCATGAACGTGCTGCAGGCCGCCGCTCGTCACACCTCGGTCGCATACTTCTTGCCATCACCGGCATCTGAAGTAGCTAGGTCTACATCGTTCAAGGGTTCGACGGCAAGTGCAGTAGTCAGGGAATGCGTTGACCCGACCAGCGTGACACCATTGTAGCGCCGGGACTTCGGTGGTCGTAACGGAGGCAAGGTTGGTTGCCCCAACTTGAAGCTCGCGAATAGCAGCACCGCCAACGTCGGTCACACCACAACTTGATTCGTTATCACTCGGAGATAGTGTAGCTGTGGCGATTGTGGTTTCGTTGCCTTCGTTCCACAGTTCCATACGGGTTTCCGGTGGTTGTAACCAAGTCGGGTTTAGTTGTCCAGTCTGTGGCTCGGGAACCACCACACCAGAAACGTCGGTCGTGCCTTCAACTGCTTCCTCGTTGGCGTGCGAAACCGTACCAGTGTTGACCGTGATTCGTGATGCACTTACAGCAAATAGTCGGTTGTCGTAACGTAAGGTCTGGGTGCCCCAGTCTCCACCAAGCGATCCGCTGTGTTACAATCACATCTCTTCGAGCCGCACCAATTGTCGTTCAGGGTTCCAACAGTTTCGGCGCAGGCTACAGCAGGTACCGCTGCCTTGGACGAGACTTAGTTGTCGACCGTAGCGGTCCCAGATCCACTCCTATCTCCACTTCATCATCAAATCCATACATAGTCCCAAATCGAGGTCTGGTGCACGGCGCAAACTTCTTCCACGATAATATCGACGTTCAAAGACTCGCTCACCCTTGCTTGAGCTTCGTCCTTGTTCGCTTCAAGCCGCAATATTCTCTCGCGTCAACATACATCGCATCCAAAACTCGGTCGCGGTTCCCAGAGCTTCTTACCATCCCTCGACCGCTGTGGCTGCTTCAAACGAGGCTTGGTTCACGGTTGTAGCCTTATCGCCCATCGAGATGGTTGAGCTTACGCTCATGGAAGACCAGACTCAGTCCGCAGAGGACCGATCTTGATCACGCTAGCTCTACCCGGGTATGTCTTGGCGATTTTGACAACCGTACTCCCAGGTACATATCCACTTCACCACCAACTCCATACCGAACCACGGAGTCGAGCGCACTTGACCGTGCGACATCCATACCAATCGCTGCGTCTGAAGCCTCGGTCGCCCTTCCATCTGCTTCATCATCACGTGTTTCATCTGTTGAAGGGTTGACCGGGGTTCACTTGCGTGTCCTGTTGCTCGTGGCTGCATTCCGATATCTCCATTCCATCGTGACTCGTTCACATAATATGCAACATGCAAATTCCAGTAATTTTCTTCGTCTGTCACTGCGAGCTGGATAGCCCTCGCAGGCAGTTCAATCATCATCTCCAGTAGCTTCTTTCGTCTGTCGTCGCGAGCTGGGTCACCCTCGCGAGCAGGTCGATCGTCGTTAGCGTATGCAACAAGTCCTTCACCACGTGCAAACATAGCATGCTGGGCTCGCCACTCGTACATTTCACCACCAAAGCGAGCGATGCTCGGCTGCGCACAGGTACATCATCTCCGGTCCGTTCCACTTCGAAACCTCGACCAGCCCGCTATCGAGAATCAGCACTCGTGTCTTGGTTTACCTCGTTCCATGTAGGGCCAAATCCGAGTGATAGGCTTCAGTCGAGGTAAAGGTAGAGACTCCTGGGCGTAATCGCTGGGGTTAATCTCGTTCGCGGTGTCATCACCGTCGACCGACCCCTCGGCAACCATGGCATGCATGACCGAGATATAGGTCGACTCCAGTAGTTGCTCAGGATCATTGATCGCACTTATGTCCGAGTTATCGAACTCAGTGTCGGCGTCAGCTGTGAAGGCTGCGATTTCGGTAGGAACGTCGTTAGGCCCTGGGTCGTGTTCGCCCCAGTCGACTTCACTACTACAGACCGCAGTCGACGTTTCTCCTGGCTCCAGACTGGGCGTGGCGGTCTCTGTTGGCAAGACATCCCATGTAGTTGTCTCGGCCGCTGCTGCCACGTCGCGGTCATCTTCCGACCCGTCGTTCGTCACGCTGTCACCATCATGCAGCTCATCACTGGCCTCCGATGCCTCAACCGAGGCGTGTGTCGCTCCCTGGCCGGTAGAGTCGGCACTACTGTCACGATTCGCGGGCATGCGACTCGGCGGGTCGAGAAGCGCATCTTCGGGTTCGTCCAGGTTATCCGGTGCGCTGGCTTCGTCGTCCAAACCATCGTTCGCCCCACTAGCGCCTTCCATCTCAGTTGTATCAACTCGAGCAACCTCGACCGAGCCTTCACTGACCCTGGAGTCGTGGTCATAGCCAAGTACATCAGGTGACGAGTACTCATTACACGACGATGCTTGCTGGCGGCCTCCCGGCCATGATGGGGCATCTGGTGGTCTCGGCAGGATCTTCCGCGGCGTCGGGTAAGCTCGGCGCACCACCGCAGGTGGCTGTTCAGCTAGCCATCGCTCGTAGAGGCGGCGTTCCCGCCCTTGAAGAGTCTCATCACGACTCGTTGAATAGGCTAGTACCTGCCACTCTTTGTATTTGTTCGAGTCCAGTCTCGCGTAACCCGTCTCTCGCGGCAGCTCGCCATGCGGTACCCAGAGCACCACGGAGTCATGCTTGGCACACCGTGCTGCGGAGGTCGTAATGTTGGTGAGTCGGACCCACGTCGGCCGCCCTCGTCGGAACCCGGTTACGGTCGGCACGAGCTTCTCCTTGCGGCGAACCCACACATCGTACTCCGACCGAGGCAACCGCTACCGCGGTACTCGGAACTCACGCCACTCACGACCGGGGATGTATAAATCCTCGGTCGGCCCACACGAAGGCTGAGTACCATAGGGTTCATCGTCCTCGACACTCTGCGACTTCAGCAGTGGCACCATGACCTCATCCGGGAGTCGAGCGGTGCCATGGAACAGATCCAGCCGGATACCGGCCGGGATCATAAAGTCCATTCCCAGTACCACGTCGACCCCTGCACTGTGGTTCATTATCCACATCTCGAACTCGTAGACTTGCTCCCATCCCAAGGTGATCTTCAGGAAGGCTCGCCTACGGGTCTCCATCACCCCAGGGTTGATACCACGGACTTCGAGACTTCGTCCGTGGTCCAGAACTTCTCGCACCCGGAGCCGCTTGGCGAAGGCAGCCGAGATCACGCTTACGTTCGCTCCAGTGTCGAGCAGTATCCTCGTTCGCGAGTCGTCCACCGCGCCATTGACCAAAGCTCTCATTCGCTTCCTCTTGTCGTATCGTTGGGACGACCACCACCCCAATCTCTCGCCGGGTAGTAATTTCACCGCCCGAGCGAGGTTTCGAGGTGGTCCCCTGACCTGGACTAGGCTGGTGATCAAAGCCTCGGTCGGGTGTCCATCACGTTCATCATCATCATCTTCATCAATACCGGTCTCAACGAGACTTGCGTCTCGGTTCTCTCCATTTTCCGTCGATCTCACACGCTCATTGTTCTTCAGGTCGTCAGGCCGTTTGCTTTCGCCTGTGAACGCGAACAGATAGTCCGCATCAACAGCAGGCTCAGCTAACTGTGGCAGCCCGATTGGGACCAACCCAGTTTCAGTTGGCGGGCTGCCTAGTTTAAATGGCTTCCATACACCAGGCTTTGCAGCTCTGGCGACAGATCCTTCTTGTCGACCTTGGACTTCAGGAGCTTGGTAAGCTCGTGGAGGGCTTCGCACTTCCCAGCATCGTGCACCTGTTTGCACAGTTTGCACCGCCGGTAGCAGAAGTGCACCGAGTGAGACGGGCTTCCGCATGCAGCGCATGGCCCATACTGGCGATGGCTGTCTCGTTCGCGGTTGGGCGGTCCTCCTCCGTTTCTGAAGCGCCGGTTGTCAGACCGAGCGAACGTTCCTTCGGCTGCGGCCCTCCGCTCAGCGTCGTTGGCGGCCGCGACATGTCCCTTAGATTTGTCATAGTCATAATCGGCATCCGAATCCTCGTCCGAGCGTTGGTCGTCCGAGTACTGGCGCTCGTCTTCGAAGTATTTCTCGTTCACCTCACCGGCACGTCGGAAGGCGTACGAAGCCTCGTTGCGTGCACCGACAGAGCCTCCGACGTTCCATTCCGCCATTACATCGGCTAACGCGTCGACCAAAGTCACCCTCGACCGGTACGGTGACGCATCGCGTCGGTCACGCCGGCGGTCGTCATCACGGTAGCGTCGTTCACGGCGGTATCCACCACGAGAATCCTCGTTCGACCTCGCATCGCGTCGGCGACCGTCATCTTGACTCCGAGAGCGCCGGAACGACGATTCGCGAGTTGATTTGTGGTCGCGGTGGCGCAGGATGTCGTTGATCATGTCTTCGAGGTCATGAATGCTCTTGACCCGCACATGGCACAGACGGTCTTCTAAGTTTCGGTCGTCACACGTAACCAAGAAGTGTTCCACGTGGTCCTTCGCGTCGCGTCCACCGTTCTCAAACTGTACGCCGGCGTTGCGAGCATAGCCATTAAGCCGGTTAAGGTAGTCAGTCACATACGTGCTCCTTGTCCTCTCGCTTGGCCGAGTAATACCGAGCCTTCGCAGACTGGGAAAACTTCGAACCGTAGTACTTGATGAACGCCTCGCTCAGCAACTTCCACGAGCGTCTCGTCTTGCGCGGGAGCTGGCGGCACCAGTGCAGGGCTCCGTCCCTGAGCTTGAGTTCGAACGGCATGCACCACTCGTTGGGGGTGCATGGGTTCCCTTCATCTCATAGATGAACGTTCGGAGCCACTGCATGGAGTGCTCGCTCTTGTCGCGCGTCCCGTAGAACGGTTTGATGTTGGCGAGGGTAGATGCGTGGCGATCTCGAGCTTCGGGGTTGAGCTCTGGTTGTCCGTTGCACTCAGTTCGCGCACTTGGCGAGCCCATTCGCTCGGCAGATCACCCTCGTTGTGGTCAGACACGAGGTCATCATCACTGTCCGACGAGTCATCTCGGGGTCGTAACGACGACTGGATCGGCGACCGGTTGCCGCGCGCGTGCCAGGCGTTGCGTACGAAGACTCGGTCTCCTAGCCAGACGTTCACTGCGGTCCGTAGATCGTGGGGTTACCATGTGCGAGTCTTGCATGTAAGGAGAAGCCTCACCCTTGGCTGCGAAAACTCCATCACCAGTGGCGGTCTTCCTAGGGGTCGCTGGTAGCGGGACCTTGGAGGGTCAACCACTTCCGAGGCCGAACGAAGCTTCGTTGAGCTCCTGCCGGCCACCCCAAAGGCGTCACGCAACTTCTTCCTCCACTTGGTGAGCGCTGCGGCGGCGGCAGTTGGTGCCCAGCTTGCGAGAGCGGCCTCCGTCGGGAGAATCTGGGGTTCGCACCCCATCGCACGCAGGAGATCCACCGTGTTTTGAGCGACCTGCCGAGTGCTCGTTGAGTTGATCGGCGTGGCTAACGCCCCTCCAAGGCCCATCCAGATGGCCTGGCGGACCTGCTTCGGGGAGAACAGTTGCATCCACTCACTCTTGGTCTTCATCAGCTCCAGGCATCGGCCTAGAACCTTGTTGGCCGCCGGAGTATCGCCGTTGAGGGAGGACGAGTGCCAACCGGCTTGGAGGTTGCCCCTCCTACCGTCACCGAGGGCTTGAAGTCGTCGGTTGCACCGTCATCCGCGTCGTAGGCGGGCTCGGGGCCCGGCATATCATTGAACGTTTCGGAGAGGTCGCGGGTGATCGACCTCGATCCTCCACTGCGGCCTGCCGACACCACCGCAGCTTCCGAAGTCTCGGACATCACAGTCCTGACATCCCAATCATCGTCTTCGTCATCTTCTTTGGCGTCCGAGGAATCCATCGCCGTGTCGTAGCTCGCCGAACGCTCGTCGATCGACTCCATCCGATCCGTCGCTGGGGTCGAGAACGAGCTTCCGGTGCGCACCGAAGCCTCGTTGCGCGTTCCACTCGACTTGACCGGCGTCGCTGGTACCGCTGACTTGGTTCCCTTCGCCATCTTCTCACTTCTTCTTCTTCTTCTTCGCTTCTCTCCTTCTTCTTCTCCTCTTCGCTCGTTGGGGTAAGACCTACAACAACCCAGACACACAGAAGGTCACACCAATCCCGGGTCGCGGCACCAGTTGTGGTGTGGTAGTACCACTAAAATTCTCTTCTACCAAAAGGTATTAGAGACACCAACAACACGCTAACCCGCAAAGGTAAGCGCTTATTGGATCAAAACCTGAAGACCAGGAACGATCCCTTACACCGGGTCGGTTGCAAGCGCCTCTGTGCACCTTAGGTTATCTTCGGTCAACCCAGAAACCTGTACCACTAGCCACGAGCTTAGGCTAGGATACTATGTAGCGCTTTCGCGCAACCCCACTGCAGTCCCTCAGAAAGGAAGGGTACCGGCGTGTTAGGCCTTATACAGGGGGACCAAGGTAAAACCTCGGTAGGTAGACTAATACACTCAGGGACACTCTTGTCCCACAAATATACAGTGAACGACACTCCTATGTCGCTCTTGCCTCTCCGGCCACGCCAACTCTTGGCGCCGCCAAGGAAACTCTCGGTCAAAGCACGATAAGCTCCCCGACAGGCATCCACACGCAGCCGAGCGTGTCCAGGCACTACAATAAGCTAGCTACACTTACCGAAGTCGGACTTGACCCTTGTTGGCTTTGGGGAAGACTGTCTTTATTACTGAGTTTTATGAGGCCCAGGGGGCCTCGTTCTGGTCATCCTATGATGAGTCCTATGTTCCTATACAAATATCTAGTGTGAACGATCGCAATAAGGCGATTCCGGACACATCAAATGACGGCCGCGACCACACTAATAAGTGCGGTCGAAGTACGCAACTAAATGCATATGTACCTAAAAGTGGGCACCATGAAGCCTCGTTCGGGGTTCTATTAGGACCCGACGAGGCTCCGGCCACTGACCGTTACTCCAACGAGGATAATGTAGTCGTCCAAGCAGAAGTAGCCATCTCCGTCTCTCGCTTGACCGCTTCTTGATGGAGCTTGACCTTCGGGCCGGCGAGGCAATCACCTTGGAAACACACGATTTCCGATACCACATTGCGCTGAAGCCGGAGGATATGTACGAAGAAAACACGTTTCAACCTGGTGAGTTGAGTATGCTGTATAAGCTCTGGTCGATATGCTGTATATGTATTACGGCTAACACGTATATACAGATGAAAATGTTTCCGTTGACGTAGAGGCGGAGGAACGTCAAGCGGACACCGGCAGCCATATTGCCAAGCAGAGTGCCGAATGGCGCAACCACTCAGGGCAGCGAATACGAGTGCAGAAGAACTGCAAGGTTTGTACGCTGAAGACGCCACGTGGCAAGCGTGGCGCCACCTCCACTTACTTCTGGGATGGATGCGACTTCCCTGGGCCTATTTATCTAGCTAGCGCCACGCGCTGCGACTCCGTCCGGAGTAGAGCTGAGCTCATAGCCATCTCGACTTCACGGGTCCAAAGCATTAAGCTTTCCCCTTCCTTGCCTTCGAAGGTCTTCACGCTCAACATGAGCGGCTTGGGTCTTGTTCCCGCGTCGGATGACGTAGCGGGCGCTTGCGGCGCCGCGGCCGTCGCCATCCTCTGCTGGAGGTACTCCAACAGAGCATTCTCGTAGCTGGAGAACGCCTCGAGACGCGCATTCACCGCGTCGGGGCCTTGTTGCGCCAGTTGCGTCACGCCCTCCGGGCCCAGCAAGGATATAAGCTTTTTAAGCGCATCCTGCTGGTTCGGGGGCAAGTGAGCGAACTGCTCCATCCTTCAAAGAGGGACAGTCTATCCAGACTCAGGTGTCGGATTGACTACAAGTGCTACCAAGTGCAGCGGGGCTGCCGTAGCTTTAGTGTCAGAGGAAGACGTAATAGACTCACAGAGTCGCGGCTAAAGATAGCCCGTTCTAATACCAGAACGCACGAGTCCGTACTCCCTACGGACTCCAAGAGTCAACCCTTAACTCTTAGCTGTGAATCTCCAAACTGAATGTATTTCTCTTTATCGCGGCAGAGCCGCCTTCGGTGTAAATGTATCTGGTTCACTATCTAGCATAGTGAACCCTAGTCATATGCATAATCTGTGACTCTGAAGCCATGTACTGATTCTCCTACTGAAATAGGTTAGACAGTGTGCACCACACAAGCCTGTGTGTGCCACACTTCGTAACCCTTCGGGTAACATTTGTGTACCCCGTTACACTAATGAACCCTTCTTGAATTCATTAGTGTTGCCCCTGCCAACATTGTCTACGTTCAGCTTCTATCGGTCGACAGAAGCTGCCATTGCGTCCTGGACAAACCAAATGACGGCTTGTCTGCGCTGCACGAAGTTGATTGCATCCGAGTTGAATTCGTTCAGCTCGCTTTCAGCTGTAGGCCCCGCCTCTGCGTCTGTCCTCGCGGAGTCTGTGCCCCGCACAGACACATTGTACTTGTAGCGCTTCTTCGTGTGTGCGTCTGTGCTCCGCACAGACGCGTTGTTCTTCGCCTTCTTGTTGGCGTCTGTGGTCTGCACAGACGCACTCTTCTTCTTGCGCACGATCGCAGCTGACACTGTGCACGTGTCAGTGGCATTCTGCGGCTGCTGCGTTGCGGCCGTAGATCCTCCCCACTGAAGGAAGCAGTCACCACCCCGAGCATGCTCGGAAGGCGTGGTGCCGCATGGCATTCACGTAGAACGGTGTATGCCCGGTCGCGGTATGCACCGAGTTGTTAATGGCGAACTCTGCCACCGACAGGCACTCGCTCCAATGTTAGAACGAGTGAGCGTAGCTCTTGAGTATGTCGACGAGCACGCGATTCACGCGCTCGGTCTGCCCATCCGTCTGTGGACGGTCTGCAGTCGACATCGAAAGTTGGCTCCCAAGAAGTGTAAACACTTCTTGCCAAAGGTGCGCAGTGGAGCGCGGATCTCGATCCGACACAATGTAGATCGGCATGCCATGGTGTTTGAACACCATGTCGACGAACAGACGTGCAGTCTGCTTCGCAGTCACTTCAGCGGGTACCGCAGCAAGACGTACCATCTTGCTGAAGCGGTCAACAAAGACCACAACGCCCGTGTTCCCCTGGCTGTCCGGGGGAAGTGTGGTAAAGAGATCCGCTCAAGAGCAATCCGGATGGGAATGGATCCGCCAGTTGACCTGGTGGCGGGATCCGGCAGTTGGTGACGATGTCCGGTCCCGCGGATGACGCCATGGTTGCCAGATGGAGGTGCGGTTGCAGGATGAGGGCGATTGAAGCTAGATCCAAGGTGAGTAGTGTGGTACACATGGATCCAGTCACCTAAATTAGGGCCGCCTGGATTAGGTATGGATGTGTACCAAATTATGGGTACAACGGCTATAGTAGGAATATTGGGTAGGAAGGAGAGCCAGTAGCAGGCAGGAGCTGGACCGGATGGGAAGGCTGGATACAGGCTAACATAAATCAGAGTCGAATTTGCTTGGGAACCAGTCACTTGGTCTCTAGTATTGGGATTTGTATTGGCCCATACTTTAATCAAGTAATTTGCCCCCCGCACACGTGGCAGACCGCTGGATAGCTTGGCCAGCAGCTCGCGCCCTTCGGCCCTCGCCCCCCAACTTCCCCGCTAATAGGAGGCGGCAAGCAACGTAAAGGAAAAGGATACAACACCCCCAACAAGGCAACAACTCCGGATCTGGTATATTACCTATCGGATCCACAAGATCTACGGCCAAGACCAAGGATCTACCAACCCAGGCCCGCGTGAAGGAACCCCCACTGCGGATCTACCCCAACATCTCCCCAAGTCCCCGCCAAGGACGTTCAAGTTCACCCGCTGCGCATCTCGTGTCAACGAGAGAGCAGATCCAGCCCGCCGACGAGTACATAAGGTGAGCCACTGAGCAACCCCACGGTTATCGGAGTACCCCCTCCGTTAGTCGGTGTCTGGGCGCAGTGTGTGAGTGTGGGATCCCTGCTAATTCCAGCGGATCCACTCCACCACAATGGTGCGCGTGCCCGGATCTCTTGGCGACATGGGATTTCACCGTGAGTCCCAAGATGATGTGCATGTGAGCAACGAATCAGGAGATGAAGCGCCGACGGAGGTAGGATCACCGGCGGCGTCGCTGAAGAATGGATCCTCGAACCGACAGAGTGCCAGGAGGAACTCTATCGGCGGACCAGAGTCAGATCGGGACGATCCCGATCTCGAGGAGAAGCCTCTACCCCTCCACAGGTCCTTCCGAGGACCCCGCGGGTCGTGCTGCGAAGCAGGACCCGCCGGACGAGCACCCAGCAGCGAAAGCGGTTGGATCCTCGCCCAAAACCCCGCGCAGAGTCAAGGAACTACATCGAAGAAGAAGACACGAGCTGCGCGGAAGAAGCTGAGAGCTCCAGACTCCGAGCCCGAAGATCGAAGTGCAACCAAGGCGACGTGGACCCAGTCCAAGCTAGAAATAGCCTACAGGCGGATCGTGCTGCAGGACTTCCTACGAGACCACCATGTAATGCGAATCCTTCAGCTACAGCTACCCGAAGGACTCACCGGGCCCGTGCAGGCCCCATCGATGACGATGAACAAGCTGGAAGACGCCACAGACCTGCTACGCCTAGCACAGGAGGCCGGGCTTACAGTCGGAGCCTTCGAAGCTAAGGATCTCTTCGGTCTGGAACTAGATACAATCCGGATCGCAGCGGCGACGCTGTTCAACAAGTTGAAGCCTATCGTGGGCGAGAAAGAGGCGCCAGAGCCTGCTCGGCCAAACCAGGCGAAGGAGGAGCAAGCCCCGACGCAGGAGTACCACACAGGATCGTCTACCTACGAGTCAGCCACCTCTGAAGTGGGATCGGACAGTTCGACCGAGCCAAAGCGTATGCCGCTAGGCCCGGCAGGTACCGAGCTGTTAAGGAACCGAGCGTCCACCGAGGTACCGCAAGAGAAAGTAGCATGGCCAAACCAGACTCCAACTCGGGCGTTAGTCCAGCCGACCAAGGCAGATCCACCGCACGAGTCGACAAGTCCACTGGAAAGGTACTTCCAGTCAGCCATGGACAGATTCTTGCAGGAGCGGAACATGACGTAGGTCCCGAGGACGCATCCTACTACTGCACGGCGGAGCAAGTCGGCCGCGGCTGCGACCTACGTGGGGACGCGAGACGTGGACATGGAGTCAGTGGGATCGCAGGATCATCCAGAGAACTGGGAATATGACCCGGACGACCTGGGAGCAATAGGCACCCGGAGAATGGCAGCCACGACGACGACAACGGCGCCGGTGACTGGGACGGCTATGATCCAGCGAGTCAGGATCTCAGCCATCTCCGATTTAAAGGAATTCACCGGGAAGGACCATGATGAAGAACGGGCCCGAGCCTGGATTAGCAAAGTCAAGTCAGCATTCACCAGAGACCAGGCCCCGGACGAGGAGAAGTGTCTTACCTTCGCGGATCTGCTCACCGGCCCAGCAAGGAACTGGTACCGTCAGCTGAGCCGGTCGACGCGAACGAAATGGACAGATCTGGTGAAGGAGTTCCAGTCACAGTATTGTGGGCTAGGAGTGTCAGTGGCGTGGCAATACTATCATGCACGCAAGCGCAGTGATGAGTCCCCACTAGAGTACCTACACCGGCTGAACGTAGCAGGTATGCGAGCCCGCGTCAGGATCAAGGATGGTGACGCTAAAGCCCGCCGTGAACACGTGGAGCACTTCATCGAAACTTTGGGAGATCCCGAGTTTGCAGACCAGCTAACGCTGCTACGACTGAGCGATGCGGAAGAGTTGGAGGAAGTACTGCGAGCGCGAGAGCGATCGAAGTCCCGGCACAAGAAGCCGGCAGGAGGAACCAAGTTCAGGCCGAAGCCACCAGCGACACCGCAACCTTCAGCGCCAACGCGGGCAGTCAGGGCGATGCATCTTCCGATGTCGGACAGCGAATCCGACACAGACGAGTCAGGGTCAGAGAGCGAGCTACACAGAGCGTACGTGGCAGCGGCGAGTGGTGCGCCACCGACGGAGCCTACTCCTGTGAACGGCGACAACCCCACCTCGCTGACTACGACCCAACCGGTGGCGGATCCCAATGCCCAAGATCGCCGCCCGCGTTTCCCGAACGACGGACAGCGCTGCTCGCATTGTGAATCCAGGAAGCACTCGGACCTAGGGTGTTGGAAGCGTCTCATCTGTCAGAAGTGTGGCAAGAAGGGTCACCCTTCGGATCGATGCTTTTTCGTATGTCGTGGATGCGGTGAGCTCCACGATCACGGCAAGTGTCAGATGGAAGAATTTTACAACCTGATCCGCCAGTGGTTCGACCCCAGCAAGCACCCGGGACTCCTGCCAGAGGCGGCGGAGAAGATGTTAAACTAGAGCGCTCGCCGGGTTTGAATCCGGTACGAGACGAGCGTTCTACGTTCTGCATCTATGCGTTTGTGGACAAGCAGTCAGGACGTCCCGAGACGGTCGCAAGACCGGGACTCGCTGATAATACACGTGATCATGAAAGAAAGCGTGTTGCTTCTGTTGCGAGTCTGCGTGCACCCGATGAATACCTGAGGTCAGAAGTGTCTATGACTTTGGATCTGATGCCTGGAGAATCGAGAGGGTACTGGAAATACTATGTACCTGGGAAACACTTCAAGCAAGCCAAGGTCGGCAGTAAGATCAACAACACTAAGGCTGTAGTCATGCTTGACTCTGGATCCGAGGTGTCGATTATCGACACCACCTTTGCTCGTGAGGTAGGATGTTATGTGGATACAAGTCAGAGTCAAGAGTGTCTCGGCATTGGGGAGAAGCTGTATGTGGCCACCGGGAGGACAAGAATCAAGCTCACGTTGGCAGGGCACCTGGTGTATTACTACGATGTATGGGTGGGCGATGATCTACCTCCGGACTACCAGGCGATATTGGGCATGGACTTCATGGTACCAGCCGGGATCCGCCTGGATCTTGGAGATGGATCCATGTGCCTGCCAGACGAGATCCGAATCCAGCTGCATGGGCGGCGACAGATCTTCAGTGACCGGGCGCGCACGGTAACGATCGGTCAGTGGCTGTCGCTAGAAGCGGGTGAGACGGCCGAGCTGCCTCAGTGTATACGTCTCTCCGACTCCGAACAACTTTGGCTCACAAGGGGCAAGAAATGGGTGCCCACGTTGGCCACTGGGCTGGGGAGGACACGTTACCTGCGGATCACCAACATTGGGGACGAGCCGATCTGTCTGCAACATCACGATCAAATAGGCATGTGGTTAACCGGAGATCATGTACCCCGCAAACCTGGCTTCGTATCCGTCGGATCGAGACGGTATGCTGAGTGGCAGAACCTGGTGTATAGCGCCACGACCGACGAGCGACCCGAGCCAGCTTCAGAGTCGCCGATACCGACGGTCCCCAAGCTTGCCTACCCGACGCCCAAAGCGATAATGAGCTGGCCGGGAGGAGTAGCTAGAGACCCGCCAGCCGCCTCACGCGTGTCAACGTTGCGGCCGGGAAGACAGGTTCCAGAGCGCCCGGATCAGATATTGGGAGCAGAAGGGGAGCCGAAGGCGGCCGAGGCAAAAGGTGAGCCACAAGCGCCGTTAAAATGCCCAGTGGATACGATAGGCAGCGTGGCTCGGAAGGACGGGCTGACTGTTACGCATCTTGAAGATTCGGAGCCCATCCCGAAGGCCGCAGGAAGTGCAGAGAAGCCGCCAGTTTATCCCACACACAGTGGATCCCCGCGACCGTCTGGGCACTCAACGAAGCCAGTAGCAAAAGAGACCGCCGACGCGCAAGGAGACCCAGCGGAAGGGTCGGAGCCTCGAGCTACAGGAGACTCCTCGAGCCAGACGTTGACGGATCAGCCAGAGATAACTCCGGGACCGGACGACAGGCCAGAGACTAAGACTACTGATGCAGAGACTGAAGGCCCGGCCCCGATCGCAGACGCGTACGTGCACGAGGCGAGTGCTCTACATACCGAAGACTACGAAGGAGAGCTGGCAGTACTGCCGGAGGTGACGGCTACCACGGAGAAAGTCAAGATGGAGGATCTGCACGTAGGTGATCCGGAAGAGAACTCCCCGGAGGAGATCCAGCAGCTGATAGACGAGATATGGGCGTACAAGCATCTCCTCATCGGAAAAGGAAACGCTCTACCCCCGGCCGCCGTCGGCGCAGTGTGTGACATCGACGTGGGAGACGCGAAGCCGATCGCACAACGTGTGCGCAAGGTGGCCCCGCAGTACCGGGAGAAACTCTCGGATCTCCTCAAGGGGTTACTCTCGGCTAAGATCATCAGCACATCGACATCCCCATGGGCGTCCCCCATCGTGGTCATCATCAAGAAAAATGGAGTAGACATCCGCCTCTGCATCGATTACCGACTGGTGAACAGCCTGACGAAGTTGATGATCTACCCCATGCCACTAATCAATGACCTGCTAGAAGATCTCGATGCGACGCTGTGGTACTGTTCATTGGATATGGCGAGCGGATTTTGGGTGGTGTCGATGACCGAGCGCGCGCGAGCGATTTCCGCCTTCATCACCCCATCGGGCCTGTACGAATGGAACAGGATGCCATTTGGGTTGAAGAACGCGCCCCAGATCTACCAGAGGTTGATCGACAACGCACTGTACGGGTTTCTCCGGATCCCGCCAGCTTCAGAGGGAAGCGATCTCGTCGATCTCTTCAAGGAAGGCGAGCCAAATGACGAGGGAGAACCATCGGTGCTGGGGCGACGTTCGTACATCGACGACATTCTGGTGACGGCCACCTCGTGGGATCACCTGTGTGGACGGGTGCGGAGGCTGCTGGAAGCGTGCCACAAGTGGAATCTATCAATCAGTGTAGCCAAGAGTTTCTGGGGCCTCAAGAGGGTGGACTACCTCGGTCACCGAGTGTCCGCTGGAGGTCTGGAGGCCCACCCTAAGGATCTGCAATCCTTAACGGAGCTGCCGTTCCCGAAGACCCTCCGAGCGATGCAGTCGTTCCTCGGGAGCCTAAATTATTATGGTCGCTTCATCGAGAATCTGGCAGTATACGCAGCAATATTGTACGAGTTGCGGGAGGTTGACTTCGCAGAGCTGAGGGAACAACCAACAGTGCAACGATCGGGTGACGATGAACCAGAGAAGGACGATTGCAGTTCGAAGTGGAGCAGAGCGGAGGCTGCCTTTGCCGCGTTGAAGATCAAGGTAGCGACTACGCCGATCCTGCGCCATTTCGACGCAGAAAAGGAACCCGTGGTGATTGTCTATGCTAGCGAGTGGGCGATCGCCGCGTCGCTTACGCAAGAGCATGACGGCGTCTACTTGCCGGTGATGTTCATCAGTCGAACGCTGAAACAAAATGAGCTGAACTACGGCATCGCGGAAAAAGAAGTGCTGGCGATCCTACGGATGTTGGATCTCGGGTACTCCATGCTGGTGGGGAAACGGATCCGAGTGCTAACCCGCCACTCCACGTTGGCATGGCTGTTCAGGTCGGCGGGGCTCCAAGGACGTCTGAGTCAATGGGCTGCGTTACTGTCGCCATGGACTCTCGAAATCGAACGTTGTGTTAAGGGTGAGGATGAGATAATAGGGGCGTTAGCAGCCTGCATCACCCCCAGAGAGAAGGTCGACGAGGCACTAGCTGCAATCGCCCCCGTGGACCTCGAGTATACTTAACTCAAGTAAAAGAAACCTACGCTTCCTCATACACGTGCGCACACGTGTAAGCTGTTGTAGTGAGCCAAGGTAGGCCCATTACACCTGGTAGCACTTTGTAGTCCGTCCACGAACACAGAGCCGAGAACCTTCCCATGGATACCAAGGTGCCCATGGAAAGCTCCACGACGCCTGCAACCCATGTTGCACGCGCTGACTGTCCCCACCTGTCAGACCCAGAGTGGGAGGCCCTCCAACGACTGTCAACAGTCATTGGTGAGGCGGCTGTAGCTACGATGCTGCGTACGCTAACGCCGACAGAGCACCACGGTGTTGCTCTGGGCTTCATCTTGAGGGGCCAGCGAGATGTTGCTGCCAGTACCGCGGTGTCGTCGGGGACGACACCTCGCCCACAGTCGCTGAAGCTCAATGTGAGCGACTACGTCGGAAGAGAGGGTGAACCTCTCCTTCGTTGGCTTGTCGAACTCGACACTGCTATCGCGGCTCGACGTATCGTCGACCCGTTGTCCAAGGTTGCGTTCGCCATGTCATGCCTTGGCGGACGTGCAAGGAGCTGGGCGTATGGACGCCGACTCTCCGACCCTACGTGCTTCAGCGCGTACGAAGGCTTCAAGGAGGAGCTCACACAGGCGTTTGAGCCCCCGCAGAATGAGTTCCGGTCGAGGGCCGAGTTCCTCGACCTGCAGCAGGGCAAGCATGACGTCCATGCTTACGCCCAGAGAGCACAGTACTTGGTCTTGAACATCGTGACCAACCCGATCGACGAGGCGACTAAGGTCGTCACGTTCATGAAGGGGTTGAGAGATGGGCCTGTTAAGACCTATCTCTTCCGTGAGTATCCGAATACTCTCGAAGCTGCAATCACTCTTGCGATGCAGGAGGAGTTTAGCCTGCGTCAGGCTAAACTGCATGCACACGTACCGAGGCCGCAGCCACGCCCGGTAGTGAGGACGGGAGGACTAGAACCAATGGACCTCTCGAGCGCTGCCACTGCTGGACCCCAGCAGTCGCAAGGGAACAATGTGCGATGCTACCGTTGCGGTAGGATCGGCCACTTTGCTCGAGAGTGCACGGCCCCCGTGGGGTGGTTATCGCGGCGGTGCCGGGCACCGTCGCAACCAAACAAAAAACGCTCGACGCCAGTAGGCGCGGGGCGCCCTACTGGTAATGCGGTTCCGCGTGTAAACCTCGGACACGCGACACTGAGGACTGCAGCCCCAGTGATGTTGACTCTCACTGCAAGAACCAAGATGACAGGCCTGACCTTGTCATCCTGAATGTGACGTCGATCAGAGCAAGGGACTCTCATCGTGCTCTGGTAGATTCTGGCGCGTCGAAGAACTTTGTTCGACTGCGAAGTCTATCCATGCTTGACTTCGAGGACTTCGAGGATACCTCGAAGTATGTTGGAAGTACGTTTGGCGACAGGTGGTGTCGTGAAGACCGAGAAGCGCATGGTACGCGTGCGCTTCACGTATGAAGGTCGAGTGTTTGTCGAAACCTTTATCGTCCTGGATCTGGACGATAAATTCGACATGGTATTGGGCATGCCGTGGCTCGCACGGCATGATCCGGTAATCGATTGGGAGAAGCGCACTTTCGGTCGCGACAGTGGAACAGAGAGTGATGGCCCTGTTACCACCACACACGCACGAGCAGGTGCGCGCGAATCTCCAGTCGAGACAGCGCTTAATGCCGCTGTCCCGGAACACCCTAGGCGCGCACGAGCGCGCGGGCGAGAACAGGTTGCGTCGGCGTCGCCGCCGACGGCTAGTAAAGAGAATATGTTGACTTCGGAAGTCAACACCCGCTTTTCAGCGAATCAAAAGAAGTCTCCGGCCTCGAGCGGCGCGGATGATACAAGCGAATCACACGTCTCAGCCGTGGAGGCTGACGCGAACCTGATTGGATCAGTTTTGGCCCGTAATGGAAGCCAAGGTGATGTAACGCCGTCGACTGGGGGAGTCGATGGCTTGGATGAATTCGATTCGTCGGCTCGGGGAGCCGACGCACCCTCCGTAACGGGGGACTCCGCCAATAGAAGGCGTCGAGGTATTGAGATTGCCTCGGTTCCAGGAACCGACGCTGCGAAAGACATTTCGCGTCGACTCCGGGAGTCGACGCACCCTTTGTAATGAAGGACTCCGCCAATGATAGGCGTCGAGGTGATGATGGCGTGTCGGTTGCGGGAACCGACGCTGCAGGCGGTGCGGACGGTTGCAAACGTCCCGCACAGGAAAAACTTGCATGCTGTCGTGCAGCACGGCTGCACGACGAAGCGCCGGGCGACCAAGCCGGCTTGAAGTTGCTCACCCGCGGGACGAACCCGATGGCGGAATAAAGGAGAACACCCGTCCACGGCTGGGCCTGGACGAGGTCAAGAACCAAGCGGAGCCGGGCTCCGCAAGACACGAAGACGGCGCATGCGAAGGTCGCTGCGCAAGTCTCGGCCCGGGGCCGAGACGCTACAAGAGATGTCTGCCGGGCGGACGAAGGCTGAGAAGTCGGACGTCGAGACGTTGAACGTCTTGACGCGCAACTGTGCCGGATTCCGGTACATTCATGGAGAGCACCACTGAGAGTGAAGACACTCTCAGTGCCAAGACGAAGAAGGAACGCTTTGAAGAGCAGAGCTGGGACTCGCTGAAGGCGAGTCCCTACTATGAGATTCTACTGGAGTACGTGAACGTACTTCCGGAAGAGATCCCTGCGGAGCTTCCGCAGGACAAGGGCATTCAGCACGAGATTGATGTCGTACCGGGCACGAAATACTGTGTCACGCTGCAGTGGCCACTGCCGCGAGAGCAGGTCAAGGCGATCGACGACTTCTTTGAAAGTCGTCGCAAAGCTGGACAAGTGCGGGAATCGAAATCCCCGCACAGTGCTCCGACGTTCTGTGTCAAGAAGCCACAGGGCGGCTGGCGCATCGTTTATGCGTACAACAAACTGAACGATGCGACGATACCGGCGCAGACACCGATACCGCGAAAAGATGTTATCATCGATTCGATGGCCAGGAGCACTGTCTACAGTGCTCTTGATCTGCGCGATGGGTTCTATCAGATCCTAATGCGTGAGAGCGATATCCCTCTCACGGCTGTGAGCACGCCGAGCGGCATGCTCTGGGAATGGCTAGTGATGCCGCAGGGTCTGAAGAACGCCCCTGCGACCTTCAACAGGTGCGTGACGCACTTGTTGCGCTCGGTGCGCGACTTCGCACCGAGCTACTTCGATGACGTGTTCGTCCACAGCCGTGCTGCGGACGGGATGAGCAACGTTGAGATGCACAAAGTGCATCTCCGGAAGCTGCTTGCGCTCATGCGCAAGCACAAGCTCTACGCGAACCTGAAGAAGTGCATCTTCCGGGCGAGCGAGATACCCGTGCTCGGGTGTCTCGTTGGGAAGCATGGTGTCCGCCCTGACCCTGAAAAGGTCAGAGTGATCAACGAGTGGCCGACACCGTCGAACGTCAAGGAACTGCGGTAGTTCCTTGGCTTGGCCACGTACTTGTGCAAGTACGTGAAGGACTACGCGAGCACGATACGCCCGCTGTCACAGCTCCTGAAGAAGGACGCCAAGTGAAATTGGACTGCTGACTATCAGCAGGCCTTCGATGCAGTCAAGCGGGGCTTGACGGAGGCGCCGGTCTTGGCGGTCGCCGACCAAGATCGCCCATTCCACGTAGTGTGCGACGCAT
This sequence comes from Phytophthora melonis, assembly GCA_024211575.1. NCBI lineage: Eukaryota > Oomycota > Peronosporomycetes > Peronosporales > Peronosporaceae > Phytophthora > Phytophthora melonis. Next base: position 967,150 of record JAMXKT010000076.1, on the reverse strand, counting down.
CCGACTTTTCGATCGGATGTGCGTTGATGCAGCACGATCACGAGGGCCGTGATCGTGTCGTCTACTACCAATCGCGTCAGCTGAAACCTGCTGAGGGCAACTACCCGTTGCATGACAAGGAGCTCCTTGCCATGAAGTATACACTCGCGAAGTTCCGAGTGTACTTACTCGGAAGCAAACCCTTCGTGGCCTACACAGACCACGCATCATTGCGTACGGCTGTCAAGTCGCCACACATCTCGCAACGTATGGCGAGATGGCTTTTGTTCTTTGCGGAATACAACTTCCGGGTTGAGTACAAACCCGGAAGACTCAATGTGGTGGCCGACGCGTTATCGCGTCGACCTGACTACGCTTCAGCTGATGCCGATGTCAATGCCATTGACGCCATGTAATGGAGCACTCCCATGTCGTCGCTGTTGGACGACGTGAAGACCGCGCACGCGCACGACGCTGACGCGAAGCTCTTGCTGGCCTACGGCTCAGCGCCTTCTGACAAAGCTCGCCAGAAGCTGCCGAAGCATCTTCGTGCTCGTGCACACTGTTACCGGATGCAGGACGGGTTACTACTCTACAGTACAGTCGACGACAACGCGGACCGTGTTGTCGTGCCCAATAACCATGACCTGCGACTCAGGATCATGTATGAGTATCACGATGCACCGACTGCGGGGCATCCGGGCCGTGAGAAGGCATACCTTCTGCTCACGCGAGACTTCTACTGGGCCCACCAGTATAAATGGGTGCGCAAGTACGTCCGTGCTTGCGAGGTTTGTCAACGCGTAAAGCCTGCGCCTTTCGCGCAGGCTACCTTACAATCACTACCGACTCCGTCGGAGTGTTGGCAGTCCATGTCATTGGACTTCGTGTTCGGTCTTCTGTGGTGGAGTGGGTCCGCTGGAATTAGCAGGGATCCCACACTTACACACTGCGCCCAGACACCGACTAACGGAGGGGGTACTCCGATAACCGTGGGGTTGCTGAGTGGCTCACCTTGTGTACCCGTCGGCGGGCTGGATCTGCTCTCTCGTTGACACGAGATGCGCAGCGGGTGAACTTGAACGTCCTTGGCGGGGACTTGGGGAGATGTTGGGGTAGATCCGCAGTGGGGTTCCTTCACGCGGGCCTGGGTTGGTAGATCCTTGGTCTTGGCCGTAGATCTTGTGGATCCGATAGGTAATATACCAGATCCGGAGTTGTTGCCTTGTTGGGGTGTTGTATCCTTTTCCTTTACGTTGCTTGCCGCCTCCTATTAGCGGGGAAGTTGGGGGCGAGGGCCGAAGGGCGCGAGCTGCTGGCCAAGCTATCCAGCGGTCTGCCACGTGTGCGGGGGGCAAATTACTTGATTAAAGTATGGGCCAATACAAATCCCAATACTAGAGACCAAGTGACTGGTTCCCAAGCAAATTCGACTCTGATTTATGTTAGCCTGTATCCAGCCTTCCCATCCGGTCCAGCTCCTGCCTGCTACTGACTCTCCTTCCTACCCAATATTCCTACTATAGCCGTTGTACCCATAATTTGGTACACATCCATACCTAATCCAGGCGGCCCTAATTTAGGTGACTGGATCCATGTGTACCACACTACTCACCTTGGATCTAGCTTCAATCGCCCTCATCCTGCAACCGCACCTCCATCTGGCAACCATGGCGTCATCCGCGGGACCGGACATCGTCACCAACTGCCGGATCCCGCCACCAGGTCAACTGGCGGATCCATTCCCATCCGGATTGCTCTTGAGCGGATCTCTTTACCACATTCGCCCCTGGAACGAGGTGACTGCTGCACAACGGCATCAGCTCGTGCCACCGTTGATCCGCATCATTCGTAGATTCGCTGCATCGCCGACACCACCCTTCTCCGCGTATACCATGACTCGAAACCGTCCTCGGCGCCCTGCGTCTGGGCAGCCTCGTGCGTCCGAGGCTCCATACGAGGCGGAAGCCCCTGCACCCAAGACCCGTGAGGCTGTCACCGTTGGGTATGGCCGCTCTCCGGACCCTCCCCGCCCTGTGCCATTTGTGACTCAGCGCCTTCTGACCCCACGCTGTCCGTCATGCCTCTGGCGCTGTCGCTCGACCCCGCACATGTTACTCCGTCTGCGCTACTGGCGATAATCCGTCACTACCACACGGTGCTGGAAGCTTTTGACGAGCTACGTCGGGCGTACGCTCTCGCTCGCCAACACAATGAGCAGCTCCACGCTGCGCCCGCTGCCATGCGACGGATCGCGGACCGCTTCGTGTCCTTCGTTCAACGCAAGTACAATGCCAGTCAAGCCAAGTTGGAGGACGCAAACTTCCGGGCCGCCGACGCTATGGCGTCCATGGATCGCATGAAGGATCAGCTGCGTCAGTTTGAGGTGCTCAAGATCGAGCACGAACTTCTCCGAGAGACCTCGACCGAGGCGTACGACCGTCTTCAAGATTACACGGCTCGACTGGAACGACGGATCGAGGGTCGTGTGATTGAGGGCGAGCTGGATGGATCCGTGCTCCAGATCGCTCAGGACCTGGGTGAAGTGCGTCGCGAAAACGCAGATCTCGCGCGTCATGCTGCCGACCATCACAACCAAATTCGCTCTGCTCAAGCGGCTCAAGCGTCAACTTCGGCCGACCTCGACCAGTCCCGTCGGCAGTGTGACCAACTCCAAACGCGGCTCAAGGATCTGTTGGCCCACGCTCAGCGAGTGGAAGCCTCCAACCAGCAACTCCGGGAAGATCTTCGCGCCATGTCCGGTGGTGACTCCGTCGTCCATTCGCTCCGGCTGGAGCTCCACGTGCGAGGGGAGCGGATCCGCGAGCTGAATGGGCTCCTCGCCCGTGTTGCTGCTCATCGGGATCGCCTCCAGCAAGATCTTCAGGCTGCCCAGCGTCGGGCTGACCTAGCTGCTGCAGCCGTGGAGCGAACTAACGAGGCCACAGCTCGGCAACATGATTCGGTCCATGACGCACAGCGTCGCGCTCGAGACCTTGAGGAGCAGCTCGATCGGTCCCGTCAAGCTCGGGCCCAACACGCGCGGGACTATCAAGCTCTCTCGGCTGATTATCGTCGGTCACGAGAGCGGTTGTCGCAAGCGCACACACGGGTGGCCGCACTTGGCACGCTGCAGAGCGAGAATAACGCGCTCCGCGAGGATCTGCGCGTGGTGACTGCTGCCCGGGACGCACTGCAAGCTGACAAAGAGGTGCTCCTGTCCGACAAAGAGGCGCTCCAGGTCGAGTTGATGGCCACCCAAGAGTCCCTCAGCCAGGCGCAGGCCCAGGCGGCCCCGACTGTAGTTGTCCCTCCTGCTGATCCTCCTACCCCTGCTACCACGCACACCGGTGTCGCTCAAGTCCCATGCGGCAATTGCCTCGAGTTTTTGGCGCAGATCGCGGACATCCAGGGCGCCAACAGTCATGTGCGTCGCGACTTCGACGACCTGGAAGCCGAATTCCGGTCGCTGGAGACCGAGCATGACGGCTTGGAGACCGTCTACAACACCTTGGTGGAAGATCACTCACTCGCCCTCGGACGTATCCAGGAGATCGCGTCCCTGGCGGTAATCGCTCCCTCCCGCGTTGCTGGTGTCTCGCCTCTGCCAGCGTGTCCTCCGTCCGCAGGGTCCCCATCTCCTTCTAAGCGGGCTCGGGCCCCACGTGTGAACACTGATCCTCAGGAGGGTCCGACCCTCCCGCTCCCAAGCGCGCTCGTCGTGGGTCTTCGTCTGCCGTCGTGCCTCCCGGAGGGTCATCTGACGCCCAGCCTTCAGCGTTGGCTCCACCAGCGGTCCGCACGCCCCTCAACCTTGACTCCATGGTGGACCCTGTAGGGGATGAGCTGGATGATGACTACGCCTGCTCCGATACCAGTACGGAGTTCGTCGGATCCGACTCCGAGAGTTCCGACGACGAGGACTTGCGTGTAGCCCGGGCTCGATCTCGATCCGACTTGCGTCGTCGCAGCCCTGAGCCGGGGTCACGCCCTTGTCTGTCCAAGATGGGTCAGCTGCCGCACCGATCGAAGTGGGCGACGCAGACGGTCAAGAGTCGTCGGATCCTGTAGAGCCCCTGCTGTCGCCCCTGCTCGGGGTGATCGGGCTGTTGCAGGAGACGCCGCTACTTGTGCCTTCGCCCCTTTCGGCCCCATCGAATCCTTTGTCCCTGGTCTCCGACAGCAACAGGTGGTGTCAGCGGCTGACGTCGCGCCGTGGGAACCTTCGCAGATCTCTATCTTGACTATGGATACCGTGACACCTCGCGTGATCATCGAGTACCAGGTGTTGACTGCTGGCTGGATGTTTCCTGAGCGCGTCGGGCGTGGCGGCGCCTTGGATCGTCAGCTATACGCCCCAGAGCTTATCACCCGAGCTAACGTGGAGGCGCTGTACGCTGAGGAGCCCTGGCAAGTGTTGGCTACCCGTCCCGCGCCGCACACCTTCGATCTGGACCTCTCGCCCCAGCTGATGAGCATAGTGGACGGATATCTGGAGTTCGAGAACGATTGCTTGCAGGCTATCTGGGGTCGACGCATCCCTTCCCGATCACCCAGGAGTTGAAAAGGTCTGACGCTTGGTGGTCTTCGTTCTACACCCGCCGCAAGAATCGTAGCTCGCACGCTCGCGAGAAGTACCGGAACTGGCAGGAGCAGGGTTTCGCGAAAGCTCGCCGGACCGGGTGTTGTGATTTGGATCTCTGGTTGGATCGCATGTTCGCTCGATTCCCCCAGCAGAACGAGGACACTACCTGGTTCCCCGGTCGCGAAGCTGTTGCTGCTGGACGTCCCGCACCCACGAACCTGCTAGCTGCCTTGGCTGATTGTGATCGTGCGGATCCGTGGCGTAACCACTTTCGCACGGCGCCTGGCACTCATCCCGCTCTCGCGATCCCTCGCCTGTTGCTGAAGTTTTCTCGCACTTCTTGAGGGTCTTGGTCGCGATCTTAAACTTCACCTTTTCCCCGTCTGGCTCAGGTTCGTCCTAGTGTTAGCGCTTAGTGGCTCGCCAGTCCGTTCACGTTGTAATCCCGACCCAATACCACCTTCAGTAGTCTACATTGGTTCGTGTCTCCACATGGTCTGATCCATTCGTCAGTTCATCATCATCTCACTTGTTCGTCATGCACACATGTACCTCCGATCCTCCGTAAACGGACAACCTCCTTGCCCGTTTATCGTATCAACTCCTTCCTCATAGCGTCCTGTCTGCCTGAGGTCCCTCTCCTTCTTGATACTGTAGCCTTCCTGCAGATCCTTCACCTTTTCTTCAGGTCAGCAGCCTACCTACCGACCTGGTTCCCCTCGTCACTCCTCCTCATGTGACTGCATGGCTTGGAACCGATTCCGTCTCGCACGGTTCGTCAAGAAGTCATGTATCAGCGCGCCACAGTTCAGATCTGCTTCGTCTACCCAGGAGGGCTCGTCATACCCCTTCCACCGGATCTTAAATTCCCGGAGTGTGCGGCCGTAGCGAGTCTTCCTCCCTGTCCTCACGTCCAAGATCCGCTCAACTTCGAACTCATCTTCCTCCAGCACTCGATCCCAGCTATCTTCGGGCAGTAGAGCTTCATCAAAATCGACTCGATCAGCTTCGTCGACAGTCAACTGGACCCGTGGGCGCTCTGGGAACTCTCTGACTGGTTTCAACTTGGAGATATGCACCACCGGAAAAAGGTGGTATTCCGTCCCTGCTGTCTCCAATCTCACCGTATACTCGTTCTCTAGCACTCAAAAAGGTCCATGCCACATGTGTGCCAGTTTCTTTGCGTAACCCTCCTTCACTCGATCCAGGTATAGCCACACGCGCGATCCAGCCTCGATCCGGTGGGGTGTGGCTTGCTCGTTTCGCGCCTCAGCCCGTTCCGAGATTGCCTTCTTCAACCTCTCATTCACGTCTCGCCTGGCCAGTTGGTAGAATTTCTGGATCCTGTATCGCCAACGGCGAGGGTTCGAGTCTCGTCTCTTGGTACTGCCCACGGGCAACGTTGCTTCCAATGTAGTCCTTGGATCCCACCCGTGTGCCAGGTAAAAAGGCGTGTCGCCCCTGATCCGATCGTGAGCGGTGTTGAGGGCAAACGTTAGCCGTTCCGCATACTCGTCCCAATCGCGCTGATCTTCATCCTGTACATACATCTTGATGGATCTCGTGATAGTCTGCACCATCCGCTCCGCCGTCCCGTTTGCCTGTGGCCGGTAAGCCATCGTAGCTCGTTGACGCTGACCCAGGATGCGGTGACATAAACCCGGGCTCCCGATCGTGCCGGATCACCTCGCTCGCGCCGAATCGGCGGAAGACACATTCTTCGTAAGACTCCGCAATCGTCTGCGCCGTACGCGATGCACTGGCCTTCGCCACCACATAACCCGTGAACAGATCCACCCAGATGAGCAACTCCGTATTGCCCTTCACCGACTTCGGGAGCGACGGGATATGATCCATCGCGATCACCTGGAACGGGTACGTTGCTCGGATGTTCCCTGGGGATCTTCCCCGGATCGTCGGCTTCCCTTTGCCCGTTTCACAATCTACGCATTCGCCCACGAATTGTTGTACCGATCTGAACATTCCTCTCCAGAAGAAGTGGGGCTTGATCCGCTGGTAGGTGCGACCGACTCCTTGATGCCCCCCTTCCAGGCTCACGTGATAGTGATGGAGCAGGTCAGGCTGCAGAGATTCTGGTACCACTAGCCGGAATAAGCCGTCTCGGTCCGCTTCTGCCCTAGCCGATGGCGCACAATAATATAGCAGTCCCTGCGTATCCACTTCGAAATCCGCTGCTAACATGCTACAAGCCTTGGCTTCCTTCTGTTACATCGCTTGGACGTCTCCTCGTAGATATTGTTTCAGCTGTTGGATCCACGCCTCCTCTTCTTGGGCTTGACGGATCCGCTCTACACGTAACTGCTGCACCACTTCTTCTTCTAGCACCTTCGCCTTCGTACTCCTTCCGGCTTGGGACCGCGTCCGTGTAGTACTGACCCGGACTGTGTCGCCCGCCATGGTCGGCACTAACACTTCATCCAGACGGTTGAGTGTGATCAGGTCCTCCATCTCTCCATCTGCCTCTACAACTCGTCCTTCCTCTCGTTGCAAAGCGGCACTGGCCAAGCTGTCTGCACTCGCATTCCAAGCTCTCTTCACGTGCAACAGATCGTGAGTTGGCCATTTGCGTAACCGTTCCAATGCTCGCTGTCTCAAGAGTGTTAGGCTCGGAGCTTTGCAGTCTATCTCTCCGCGCATCTGGCGGATCACCAAGTTGGAGTCGCCGCATATCACCAGGCGTCGTAGGTCCAGCCCTTGTAGCAGTTCGAAGCAGAGCAACAGTCCGTTGTACTCCGCCTCGTTCACCGAAGGTCGGCTGCATACTTTGACGCTGCCGCCACCACCGTCCACCCTGATAGAGCCCATACGATCGCACTGAAAGCTCCTCCGCCCCTTTTCACTCGGGCGGATCCGTCGAAGCTCGCTACCCATAGCTCTTCCTCCGGTTCCACCGTCGGGATGGGCATGGATATCACCTTCCGTGGCTCCTTCCGGAGTATACTTTGAACAAGATAAAGACTCTAAGTAGCTGATTTTGGTAAAGATGATAGCTGTTATTTTTGTTTTATGTTTCTGACTTCATCTAAATGTAATATTCTAAGTTGGGAATCTGCCAACGGCTGGTTGGCAGAATTCCTTTGCTATGCATGTCGCTCATTGGTTAAAAGATGCTGCTTTCAACCAATAGGAATCCTAAATGTCTATGGACCACCCGTCGTGGTGAAAGTAAATGAATGTGGCCCTTGATGTAACGTACACCAAGGCCGAGGAAGTGTTTGAACCTTTAACAGACATCGCGTCTGTTAGAGTTGCAAGTGGCTACAGCCACTTGTGCGTGTAACCCCGTTACAGCAAACCTCTATGAACCGACGCAAGTAAAAGACTTCGCGACCTGTAGCAATAAGCACAGAACGGCAAGCAACGGCATCACGGACGCACTACCGTGTTACGGTAACACGGTCATCTTACCGTGTTATGGTAACACGGTAAACGCAGAATCCCGCGTATATAGCGACCCGAGCGCCGGCGTAGACGCTATTAATCTTAAGCACTTCACCTGCATACGGTATACACCCTGCTGAGGGCCTTACATCCTCCTATTGAGCGCAATGCAGCCGAACGCGTTACCTTCAATGTGGTTACCCCTCTATTTTGATGCTTATGCTCAAAGCTATAATGGCCGTTTGCCACAAAACCAAAATAGTCCTCGAGACTATTTTCGGCGGGCCTGACAGGGCCCCCTACACCCTCCCTACCCCTTCTGTAGAAATCACAGTTCCTCTGTAGAATGAGAACTTCCACCTGTAGATGTACACTTTTGTCGTTTCCACCCGAGCTCGAACGCTGTTGTGGTGTAGCGGGATCAGCCAAATCAGTGAGATCGCCAATCCAACTTCCCAACTGCGCCCGGACACCGACTTACGGAGGAGGTCCCCCGATGATCCGTGATCTGTGTGCTGAACTGGTCACCTTGTGTACCCGTCGGTAGGGCTGGATCTGCTCCTCTGGTGTCTGCTGAAGCGTCCGAGCCTTGAAGACAGAACAGTCTGGGCGAGACGCGGGGATGTGGGTGGAGCAGCGCGGAAATCTTCACTCTGCTCGCGGTCGTTACTTCCGATCCAGTAGTAGTCGACTGGGATCGGGCGGCCTGGATCTGGATCCGGCCTTGGGGCTGCCTTTGGGGCTTGTTTTTTCCTTTCCGATGCCTTCGCAGGTCTTCCTTTGGGATTGGACTTATGCATAAATCAGAATCGAATTTGCCTTATACATCGCAAGTGCCTTCGCTTTCGCCTGGAATCGGGAACGTACATTGGCCCTACGGCGTAGCAAGATTTGGGTAGTGGAGCTAGCGTTGGTTAAGACTGGATAATATATTGGCCAGTTCTGCAACCTTCCTAGTGACCTACTTGCAAGTGCAGATCCTCGATCCACCCGGAGTTACTACTTGGCCGGGTGCATCCTCGACTCTCAACATCTACGGATCCCGCTATAGGAAGCGGCAAGTACGGCATCCCAAAGTCCTATCTCCCTATGGATCCTATCATCCCATCTGTACCTACTGATTCTATGGGGCTCATTTACCTTCCTTGCGTGTCGCTTGATTACTTCCGCTGAGCTATAATCTTGGATCCATAGCCGGTCCCTCCAATCCATAATCACCTGAGTCGTACTCAGAATCAGAACTGGATCGGGATATATCCATGTCTGGATCCATCACTCTGCCTCTCCGCCAATCGCATTTCAGTCTCCAATTTCTTGGATCCTGCTTCTCCACAATCGTCTCCTGTCGGCAGTTGGTGCCGCCCAATGGCATCACTGCGGGCACTTGTTCTCACTTTCGGATCCACCGTCTTGCTACCAACATGTCAGACCCTCCGCGTGACGAAGCTCCTGTCTCTTCAGGTGGGGGCGACCAGCCTGGCGGCGGGCACTCGCTGCCCGATCCCCCGCCTCCTATCCCAACGGCGGCAGACATTGCGGCCTTGGTCGCGGCTCGTGACGCGGCGGTGCGTGAGCAAGAGGAGGTCGCCGCTCTGCTACTTCGGGAGACTCGGGATGCCCGAACAACCGAGGCACACCTTCGGGACTTGATTGCGGAACGCGAGCACCTCCACCGAGAGGTTGCTGACCTTCGGGCGCGCACGGATCCAGCTTTCGGTGACACGCCTCGGATCCAAGACCTACAGGGGCAAGTCGAACGCCAATCTCGCCGGATCCACGAACTCCAAGCGTACCTCGCTGAGTCTGAGCACGAACTGCAGCGCCTCTCCGACAGTAACGATCATCTCGCCGCAGAAGTGACCTTGGCGGGGGCCGAGATCCACGAGCTTCAAAAGAAGCGCGCCACCACAGAGCGGGGTTGTCAAGAAGCTGAAGATAGACACCGTCTTGCTGAGCGCATTTTGAGTCGTACGCAGGAAGCTCTGCAAAGAGCGGAAGCCGAGTTAAAACCAGTGACCGCAGATCCACCTGCTCAACACCAATCCTTGGATGATCTAACACGGGAGCGGGATGGAGCCGTGGCAGCGTTGGCTGAGGCTAACACTCGCATGGATCGGCTGCAGACCGACAATTAGGCACACCAGCGTCTACACCGGGAGGCCCGTACCGAGCTAAATCAGCTTCGGGCTGTTCACATGGCGACGTTGACAGACTTAGATCGAGCTGTTCAGGGTCAATCCGCCTCCAAGTTAACTCGCCTTCAGCAGGCCCATGACGCTACAGTCGCGGATCTGGCTCAGACTCTTCGCGCTCGTGACAAGTCCCGCCAGGAGGCGGATCAACTCCGTGCTCGTGTAGCTAAGCTTGAGGAAGAGGCCGACACTGCCGAGGAGACCGTTAATACGCTGGGCCAGCGTGTCCATCGAAGCCGAACGACGTGGATTATCCCAGGATCTGACGCGCATGAACCATGAACACACCGCCCTGGATCGGGCACATGCTGCTGCACTGCGCCAGTTGACCATGATTACAGCGGTGTCGAGCATCCGTCCCGCTGCCGTGGAGGAGGTGTAAGATCCAGCTTTCATGTTAAGCTTACTCCGTGCTGCTCCTCCGGATTCGGCATCGTCAGGTCCAGTGTCAGAGCGTTCTCAACCCTCGGGTGAGGGGTCTGGATCCGCCACTTCCAAGTGCGATCGGGACGTTGCCGAATCTACGGATCCCACCCCCAATCCAGATCCCAACCCGACACCCCCGGCGCGGCGTCGCATCTTCCCGATCTCCCCATCAGGTGATCGCACCAAGCAGACTAGCAGCCATCGGACGGGTGGCTTGTCGGATGTGGATGGAGGCGAGATTGATGACGATGGGGGCGACCCAGACTCCGAAAGACTCGAAGATCACCCAAAACCTCTGGGCAAGGCTGTTCTCGATGACGACGACGCAGACGATGAAAACGATGACGAAGAGAGCGAAGAGGCCTCCAGCAACGTCGAGGGGAGTGAGGATCCAGATACCGCGGCCGTGACGAAGGAGTTGTTCGAGGCACAGACCTTAGAGGCCATGTCGCAATCTCGATCTGCCGAGCGCCGCCGCCAACAGGCTTCTTCTCGGCGTCAACTTGCTGCTAGTGGAGCTGGCGAGCCTCCGGATGGATCTGATGACTCGGATCCACCTTCTCGCCCCGATCCCCGGGGTCATCGTGCCGATCCCTCTCCAGACAATCGACCTGCTCAGCCCGATCCTCTCGCACCTGTAGCTCCGTTCGGTCCCGAAGAACGTTGTATTCCTGGTCGTCAGCGGATTGCAATCCATGGGTGGTTTCTCGGCTCAACGACGTGGCAATGGTGTCCCTGCTGGTCGGCGTCTTGTTCCCCGTATTGCCCACAGCTCCTGGTTGGTTATTCCCGTGTCTGGATCGTGATAACCGCCCTTCGTATGGATTGGGGGACTACTGCCATGAGTTGATCACCAGGGACAATGTAAACGCACTATACGCCACAAAGCCGTGGGAGGTTCTCGGAAATGACGGTGATTCGAACCTGCGGTCGGGGGTCGACTTGGAGTTTGAATGCAGAAATACGGGATTTACGAGGAAGACAACATCGTCTCGTATTGGGAGTCCACACACTCATTCCCGATCCCGGATGTAATGGTCGCTAAGTATCCATGGCTGCAGACATTCCAGAAAGAACGCGACAATCGCAGATCCCATGCCGGCCGAGCTTGGAAGCATCTGTTGGAGCTGTTGATTGTAGTGATGAGAGAGGGTTGGTGTGACTTGAGCATCCTGCTGGATCCGCGCATCTTGCACTTCCCCAAGGGTTCCGAGACGGTCAAGTGGTATCCTGGCGTCGTGTCGGGTCAGGCTAACCTTGTGGATCACAACCTACACCGTCCTGAACCCACCGATCTCCTCGAGGCACTGGATGAGTGCAATGACACGGATCTATGGCGTAACCACTACCGAGACACGCCTCAGTACCATCCGGCCCGCAACATCACACGCCTCCCAGCCAAGTTCTACGACCTCCGTGGTATTGGTGACGCCGAGTAGGCGTTGGATCCGTAGTATCTCGAGGTCAATCCAGATCCTGAACATCGTCGTCGACCATGCATTTCTGCACACATAACTCGCCACAATGAAATTCTCAATCCACCTTCAGCATCCTCCTTCATCCGTCACCGTATTCGCTCCATTGCATTCTCCATAACCATGACTCGTACGTTCAGATCCAACTTGGCGAGGCATACCTTCTCCTCGTATCCTCTCTTTCTGCCTTGTTCAGACGCTACAGGCATCCGATCCCTACGCGCATTTACACAAAATCCCAAACCCTAGACCGACATGCAGGCACACCAGCGTCTACACCGGGAGGCCCGTACCGAGCTAAATCAGCTTCGGGCTGTTCACATGGCGACGTTGACAGACTTAGATCGAGCTGTTCAGGGTCAATCCGCCTCCAAGTTAACTCGCCTTCAGCAGGCCCATGACGCTACAGTCGCGGATCTGGCTCAGACTCTTCGCGCTCGTGACAAGTCCCGCCAGGAGGCGGATCAACTCCGTGCTCGTGTAGCTAAGCTTGAGGAAGAGGCCGACACTGCCGAGGAGACCGTTAATACGCTGGGCCAGCGTGTCCATCGAAGCCGAACGACGTGGATTATCCCAGGATCTGACGCGCATGAACCATGAACACACCGCCCTGGATCGGGCACATGCTGCTGCACTGCGCCAGTTGACCATGATTACAGCGGTGTCGAGCATCCGTCCCGCTGCCGTGGAGGAGGTGTAAGATCCAGCTTTCATGTTAAGCTTACTCCGTGCTGCTCCTCCTGATTCGGCATCGTCAGGTCCAGTGTCAGAGCGTTCTCAACCCTCGGGTGAGGGGTCTGGATCCGCCACTTCCAAGTGCGATCGGGACGTTGCCGAATCTACGGATCCCACCCCAATCCAGATCCCAACCCGACACCCCGGCGCGGCGTCGCATCTTCCCGATCTCCCCATCAGGTGATCGCACCAAGCAGACTAGCAGCCATCGGACGGGTGGCTTGTCGGATGTGGATGGAGGCGAGATTGATGACGATGGGGGCGACCCAGACTCCGAAAGACTCGAAGATCACCCAAAACCTCTGGGCAAGGCTGTTCTCGATGACGACGACGCAGACGATGAAAACGATGACGAAGAGAGCGAAGAGGCCTCCAGCAACGTCGAGGGAGTGAGGATCCAGATACCGCGGCCGTGACGAAGGAGTTGTTCGAGGCACAGACCTTAGAGGCCATGTCGCAATCTCGATCTGCCGAGCGCCGCCGCCAACAGGCTTCTTCTCGGCGTCAACTTGCTGCTAGTGGAGCTGGCGAGCCTCCGGATGGATCTGATGACTCGGATCCACCTTCTCGCCCCGATCCCCGGGGTCATCGTGCCGATCCCTCTCCAGACAATCGACCTGCTCAGCCCGATCCTCTCGCACCTGTAGCTCCGTTCGGTCCCGAAGAACGTTGTATTCCTGGTCGTCAGCGGATTGCAATCCATGGGTGGTTTCTCGGCTCAACGACGTGGCAATGGTGTCCCTGCTGGTCGGCGTCTTGTTCCCCGTATTGCCCACAGCTCCTGGTTGGTTATTCCCGTGTCTGGATCGTGATAACCGCCCTTCGTATGGATTGGGGGACTACTGCCATGAGTTGATCACCAGGGACAATGTAAACGCACTATACGCCACAAAGCCGTGGGAGGTTCTCGGAAATGACGGTGATTCGAACCTGCGGTCGGGGGTCGACTTGGAGTTTGAATGCAGAAATACGGGATTTACGAGGAAGACAACATCGTCTCGTATTGGGAGTCCACACACTCATTCCCGATCCCGGATGTAATGGTCGCTAAGTATCCATGGCTGCAGACATTCCAGAAAGAACGCGACAATCGCAGATCCCATGCCGGCCGAGCTTGGAAGCATCTGTTGGAGCTGTTGATTGTAGTGATGAGAGAGGGTTGGTGTGACTTGAGCATCCTGCTGGATCCGCGCATCTTGCACTTCCCCAAGGGTTCCGAGACGGTCAAGTGGTATCCTGGCGTCGTGTCGGGTCAGGCTAACCTTGTGGATCACAACCTATACCGTCCTGAACCCACCGATCTCCTCGAGGCACTGGATGAGTGCAATGACACGGATCTATGGCGTAACCACTACCGAGACACGCCTCAGTACCATCCGGCCCGCAACATCACACGCCTCCCAGCCAAGTTCTACGACCTCCGTGGTATTGGTGACGCCGAGTAGGCGTTGGATCCGTAGTATCTCGAGGTCAATCCAGATCCTGAACATCGTCGTCGACCATGCATTTCTGCACACATAACTCGCCACAATGAAATTCTCAATCCACCTTCAGCATCCTCCTTCATCCGTCACCGTATTCGCTCCATTGCATTCTCCATAACCATGACTCGTACGTTCAGATCCAACTTGGCGAGGCATACTTTCTCCTCGTATCCTCTCTTTCTGCCTTGTTCAGACGCTACAGGCATCCGATCCCTACGCGCATTTACACAAAATCCCAATCCACCAATCTGCAACCACCTTGCCGATTCATCATCTCGGCTTCTCCACAGAATCACCAGCTCACTCCAGTGGATCCCAGTCCCACTACTCCTCGTGAGACTGCATCACACCAAACCGGTTTCGGTTAGTGCGATCCCGCAGGAACTCGTGCAGTATGGCACCGCAGTTGAGATCCGCCTCATCTACCCAAGATGGCTCCTCGTAACCTCGCCAGTGCACCAGGAATTCACGATGGATCCGGCCGTAACGGGTCCTCTTCCCGGTCCTCATGTCGGAGATCCTGTCTACTTCGTATTCATCTTCCTCCAGGTCCTGGATCCAGCTATCTTCCGGCAGCAGCGCTTCGTCAAAGTCATACCGACCTGTAGTTCCTTCGGTCAGCTGGATCTGGGGCTGATCCGGAAAACTTCGAACCAATTTTAGCTTGGACACGCGCACCACAGGGAACAACCTGTATTCAGTACCAGGAGTCTCGATCCGCACTGCATATTCACCGATCTTCTCCGCAACACGGAATGGCCCGTGCCACATGTGCGCCAGCTTGCGAGCGTATCCTTCTTTGACCCGATCCAAGAATAGCCAAACACGGGATCCGACTTCGATCTGATGTGGATGGTCTTCCTCGTTGTGTCGTTCCGCTCGATCCGCAATCGCCTCCCGCAATCGCGTATTGACTTCTGCTCGTGCTTGCTGGTAGTAGCGTTGGATCTCGTACCGCCATCTCCTCGGCTCTCTATCTTGACGGCGAGTGCTGCCCACCGGGATCGTCGCTTCGAGGGTGGATCTAGGATCCCATCCATGCACCAAGTAAAAGGGTGTTTCTCCACGGATCCGATCCTGAGCCGTGTTGAGTGCGAAGGTGAGTCGCTCTGCGTAATTGTCCCAGTCGCGTTGATCCAGATCCTGCACATACATCTTGAGAGCTCGCGTGGCGGTCTGTACCATGCGTTCTGCCGTCCCGTTAGCCTGCGGCCGATACGCCATCGTTGCGCGTTGCCGTTGACCTAGGATCCGGTTGAAGGATCGGAAGAAGTCAGCCGTGAACCCAGGTTCACGGTCGTGTCGGATCACCTCACTGGCACCAAATCTCCTGAAGACACACTCCTCGTAATATTCCGCAATGGTCGGCGCAGTTCGAGAGTCACTGGCCTTCGCAATCACGTATCCGGTGAACAGATCCACCCAAATCAACAACTCGGTATTACCCTTATTGGATCTGGGCAGCGACGGTATGTGATCCATCGCTATGATCTGGAATGGGTACGTAGCTTGGATGTTACCCGGCGACTCGCCTTGGATCGTGGGTCGTCCTTTGCCAGTTTCGCAATCCACACACTCACCCACATACCGCTGGACGCTCCGATACAAACCTCGCCAGTGGAAGAGGTCGCGGATCCGCCGGTAGGTACGGCCAATCCCCTGGTGACCACCTTCCAGGCTGACGTGGTAATGATGGAGGACGTCTTGCTGCAGGGTCTCTGGAAGCACCAGCCTCATCAATCCATCGCGATCCGCCTCCACCTTCTTCGTCGGGGGGCAATAGAACAGCAGATCGTTCCGATCCACTTCGTAGTCCATCGCCATAACACCATAGGATCGGGCCTCCTCCTGCGTCAGACCTTGGATATCGCCGGCCCGATACTTCTTCAAGCCGGAGATCCACGCCTCCTCGTCCTGTGCTTGGCGGATTCTCGCAATCCGGAGATCCCTCACCACTTCTTCCTGTAGGACCCGTGGATTGGATGTAGGCTGGGAGTTGGATCGGGATCTTGCACCGGCTCGGGTTGTCACGGGTGACATACGAGCGATGGGAGCATCCTCATCGACCTTCACGACCAGAATCTCATCCAGGCGGTTTAGGGTGACCAGATCCTGCATATCCGCTTCATCCTCAACCATGATCCAGGCTTGACGTTGAACCGCCGCGCTAGCGAGACTGTCAGCACTGCCGTTCCAGTCGCGCTTGACATACACCAGCTCATGATTGGGCCAAACACGCAGTCGGTTCAACGCCTTCTGCCTCAACAACGTTAATCCAGGTGCCTTGCAATCGATCTCACCCCGGACTTGACGGACCACCAGGTTGGAGTCGCCGCAGATCACCAGTCGTCGCTGCGCTTCGCCTTCGAGCAGATCCAAGCACAGCTGAAGTCCGTGATATTCCGCTTCATTGACGGTGAGGCCTTCGGCATACCCAGATTTAGCCTTCACCACGATCCACTCGGGCAATTTCCAAAGGATCGCGCTGTAGGCGCCTACTCCTCGCTTGACCCGAGCCGATCCATCGAAGCTGACGACATAGACGGTTGCACGGTCGGGATTGGGACTTGGATCTTGCGTCGAGGCTCCTTCTTGGGCGCGATGTCGATCAATGCCTGATATACCTTGGATCGGAGGGTAATGCTGGCCGCCAGAGTTCCTAGGATCTCGTCCTCGCCCTTCGCGCACTTCATAATTTCCAGAGTCCATGGCGAAAGGAGTGCAGCCCATTGCCCCAACCGACCTTGCAGACCAGTGGATCGAAACAGCCACGCCAGCGTCGAGTGCCCGGATCGGACGACCCACCAACATATTGTAGCTAAGGTCCAGAATCCGAAGCAGGGCCAGCACCTCCTTCTCGACGACGGCGTAATTGAGCTCATTCGACTTCAGAGTGCGGCTGGTGAAGGTGACTGGGTAATGGATCCCGTCATACTCCTGCATCAGAGCGGCTGAAATGGCCCACTCACTAGCATACACTACCACCACAGGCAGCAGATCCACATTGAAGTGTCGGAGGACCGGAGTTCTCGCCATCTTCTCCTTCAGTGTCGTGAAGGCCCGATGAGCCCGGATCCAGCGTAGATCCACACTGTCTGGATTGCATATCTCTGGATCCAAAGTCCTCACGCTGGCAATGTCCTTCGCCTCCAAGTAGGGGGTTTCGGTAGGTCGAAGTTGTAGATCCACCGCCTTCGGTCCTAATGGATCCGACACGTCCCGATCCATTAGACCCAAGTTCGTCAAACCCATGGCGACTTGGATGCGTTTCTGGTTATCCGGCTTATTCATCGCGGCAAAGTCCACTTCTCGTAGCTCATAGAGAACTGCAGCGTAGATCGCATAGTCCTCCAGGAACCGAATGTAGTAGTTCAGGCTGCCGAGGAAGGATTGCATGGATCGGAGTGACCCCTGAAAAGGTAGATTCGTCAGGGCTGATAGATCCTTAGGATTCGCTTCCAATCCAGCATGGGACACACGATGGCCCAGATACTCTACTTTGCGCTTCCCCAGAAGCTCTTCACCACGCTGATCGAGAGGTTCCACTTATCACATGCATCCAGCAGGGCATCCACCCGATCGCATAAATGATCCCAGGATCCAGCGGTCACCAAAATGTCGTCAATGTATGACCGCCGCCCGAGCACCGACGGTCTGCCAGGACTCTCAGGCTCTCCCGACTTCAGATCCAGATCTGACGACTTACATCCTGATCCGCAGTTGGGACTGGACGGACCGTTTGATCCCGATCCACTCTCGAGTTGTGGGATCCGGGTGAACCCATATAGCGCATTATCCAGCATCCTTGGGTAGATCTGAGGGGCGTTCTTCAATCCAAAGGGCATCCGATTCCACTCGAACAGTCCAAACGGGGTAATGAAAGCGGAAATCGCTCGAGCCCGATCCGTCATAGTCACCACCCAGAATCCACTGGCCATGTCCAGTGAACAGTACCACAGCACCTTATCCAGATCCTCGAGTAGGTCGTTGATCAGGGGCATCGGGTAGATCATCAGTCGAGTCAGGCTGTTAACCAGTCGGTAGTCAATGCACAACCTTATATCCACTCCGTTCTTCTTGATGATGACCACGATCGGCGACGCCCAGGGTGAAGTCGAAATCTGGATGATTTTGGCTCCGAGCAACCCCTTGATCAGATCCGACAGCTTCTCTTGGTACTGCGGCGCCACCTTACGTACGCGCTGGGCAATGGGCTTGGCATCGCCAACATCAATGTCACACACGACACCTCGTGCCGCCGGAGGTAGCGCGTTGCCTTTGCCAATCAGCAGATGTCGACGTCTCCAGATCCCTCGCCGAAGTCGATCAATTTCTTCCGCCGTATTGACATCTGGATCCCCCACCTGGATGTCTTCGATCGTCACTTCTTCTGTGGCCGGAGTAACTTCCGGCAGCACGGCCATCTCAGCTTCAACATCTTCTGCATGCAGACCCCCACTCACACGGTAGCAGACTTGGTCGTCCGCCTCCGAGTCATTGTATCGCGGGTTTTCCGTGGTCATTGGATCGGAGCTGATCATTGGATCTGACGTCGGACCTGATTCCTGTCCCTTCTCTCCGTCTGGATTTGCACCCCGTCCCATCTCGCCATCTGCATCTTGACTTTCCACCGGATCCATGGCCTGTCCCGTAGCACCATCTGTTGAATCTGCGGATCCGCCCCCTGTCTCTTCGTGATTATCACCCGATGTGACAACGGGTTGGACCACCTGTCCCACGTCAGCGGAATCCAGCGCCCCTTCGCCACCTTGCGTACCAGTCGTCGGACCTTGATCCGTCCGTCCATCGCTCGATCCCCGCGAGCCTTCGACATCGGGCTCGGCACTTGGATCCAGGTCGAGCGCGCGTTCAACAGGAGCTTTATAGCGTGAGCCGCAGTTGAAGCCTGGAGCAGCAGTATCCCTGTCGTCCCGGCCACGTATCCTTCGGTCGTCTGGTCAGGTAGATCCGACGACGAGCTGCCCTGTCCATCCTCAGTGTCCTGAGCATCCTTGGATCTGGACTCTACATGTCGAACTTGAGCTGGATGCGGCCTTCGCAGTATTGCACGTGGCGTCGGGTACTCGGGACGCTCCACCATCGGCCCCGGCGGGGTCTCCGGAGGCTCCACCTCCCCAGATACGGCGTCTGTCGTGGCCTGCAGCGCGAGGTTCTGCCACTCCATGTAACGGCGGGATCCGACGGACACATAGCCTTGGATCCCCGGGACTCGATCTCCGGCCAGCCACATCCCGACTTGGTGGTTTTGACGCAACACCAGCTCCTTCTCGCCGATGTTCGTGATCTGGAGGTACCGTACCCTGCCTGGGCCCTTGATCACCGTTGGCATCCATCGACCCTCTCGGGTAACCCACAACTTGTCATGCTCCGATCCTCGTAGGCGCATGGGCAGCTCCGCGGACTCTCCGATCCCAAGTTGCAAGTACCGATCCAGCTTCACCGACTGCGCTTTGTCGCTGTAGAGTGGACGGCGCCCGCTCAGCTGGATCCGGACTTCGTTGGGCAGGCAGAGGGTCCCGTCAGCCAGATCCAGCCGGATCCCGGCCGGGACCATGTAGTCCATGCCGAGGATGACTTCCTGTCCCGATAGGTCTCCCACCCAAATGTCGAAGAAATACACCAGGTATCCACCCAGGGTAATCTTGATCCGAGTTCTTCCTTCCGTTGTGTACACGTTGTCTCCGATCCCAACACACTCTTGGCTCTGACTCCTGTCGATGTAGCACCCAACCTTACGAGCAAAGGCGGTATCCACGATGGACACCTCGGCACCTGTATCTAGGAGTAAGATCGCTTTCTCATTGTTGATCTTGCCGTGGATCTCGGCCTGACGGAACCATTTTCCTGGCGAATGCTGTTTCCAGTATCCTCGGGACTCCCCAGGCAGGAGATACGAAGACTCTGGATCCGTGGTCCGCCGGTTCGCAGCAACACGCCTGAATCCGGGTCCAGTGGTATCTTCACCTGCGGCAGGCTTGAACCACTGGTCTGGATCCTGCTGTTTCCAGTATCCCTGACGCGCATCCGGATCCAAATCCATTTCCAGTGTCGTGTTGGATCTGGAGTAGTCATCAGCTTGTCGGAGACTTGAGACCACAGCAGTACGTTTCCCATGAAGATCACATGTATTACCGCGTAGATCCTGTCGTTGGCTAACTGGATCTGTCGATGTCTTGTTCACAAATGCATAGATGCAATATCTAGAACGCTCGGCTCGTACCGGATTCCAACCCGGCGAGCGTCCTCTCAGCCATCTCTGGCAGCATCCCCGCATGCTTGGCTGGATTGAACCATTGGCGGATCTGGTTGTAGAACTCCTCCATCGGGCATCGACCCACGTCGTGGAGTTCACCACATCCGCGGCACACGAAAAGGCAGTGGTCACCTGGATGGCCCTTCTTGCCGCACTTCTCGCACGTCAAACGTTTCCCGCAGCCAAGATGCGAGTGTCGCTTGGATCCACAATGCGTACAGCGACTACGTTCGGTCCCATCCGCATGCGCCCCGGATCTAGTGTCGCGAGCTGCTGAATCCTGCTGCAGACGGTCTTGTGGGTTCCGGTCCAGAGTCTTCTGCTCTTCTTCTGCTGGCTTCGCGTGATCTTGGGCTGCTGAGAGATAGATCCTGCGGTAATCGTCACACTCAGAGTCGGATCCATCGCTGGATCCGGACTCGGATCCCGAGTCAGGTTGGATTTGGATCGCACGAACATGTTTGGCTGGGCGGCCGGTGCAGGCGTCGCGGGGACCTTCTGCCTGTACTTGCTCGATCCATACGCAGACTTCTTCTGTCGGTTCTTTGCCCGATCCAGTGCACGGAGGACTTCTTCCATCTCGTCAGCATCCGGCAGTCGTAGCAAGGTCAGCCGGTCTGCCAGATCCTGGTCGCCCAGGGTCTCAATGAAATGGTCCACATGCTCTCGCTTCTCCTTGGATCCACCATCCTTGATCTTAAGTCGGGCGCGGAGCCCAGCGACATTGAGTCGGTAGCGATAATCCAACGGGGACTCGTCGGATCGCTTGCGCGCGTGGTAATACTGGCGAGCAACAGAGATCCCCAATCCACAGTATTGAGTTTGGAAACTGCGGAGCAGATCCGGCCACTTGTTGCGTGTGGATCGGGGTAGTTGGCGATACCAGTTCCTCGCGGTTCCGGCCAGGAGGTCCGCGAAGGTC
Organism: Phytophthora melonis; assembly: GCA_024211575.1. Lineage (NCBI taxonomy): Eukaryota > Oomycota > Peronosporomycetes > Peronosporales > Peronosporaceae > Phytophthora > Phytophthora melonis. Next base: position 945,676 of record JAMXKT010000076.1, on the reverse strand, counting down.
AAACACTTCTCCTCGTCAGGGGCTTGATCACGGAGGAATGCCGACTTCACCTTACTGATCCATGCTCTCGCCCGATCTTTATCATGGTCCTTCCCTGAGAACTCCTTCAGATCCGAGACCGCTGAGATCCGGACTCGTTGGATCAAGGCCGATCCAGTGGATCCGGTCGCGGTGGTGGCCACTGTGGCACGAGCTGGGGCCGGGAAGTCGATGTCATCTGGATCGTACTCCCAGTGTTGGTCAGGATCGGACGAACCAGTCGACTCCATCTCCACATCTTGGGATCCGGGGTTCTGTGCCGGCTCCGGCGCCTGTGTTGGGACCGGTACGCCTTGCTCCTTCAAGAACCTACTCATAGCTGCTTGGAAGAACGACTCCAGTCTGCCGGTGGACATGTCGGATCCTGATACCGTAGCTCTTGGATCCACCGCAGGAGCCGACTGCTTCTTGGATCGAAGCTGGGATCGGGGCTGGGAGCTTGCTTCACGCTGGATCTGGGCTCGAGCGCGTAGCATCGCGGCCCCTGAGGGTCCAAGAGACATACGCCGCGGCTCCGAAGATGTATCCGATCCAAGATCCGCAGCGGACACGTACGGTGATGACGTTCGGCATCCTGTGGATCCGGGACAGCTGGATCCAGCTGTGTCTGGGTCTCACCTACCAGCGCCTTCCGCCTGTTGAACAGCATGTCCGTCGTCGCGTGGATCTGGATTGGATCGACGTCGTAGATCGCTCTCGCATCGAAAGTTCCGGCCACGAGGCCGGCTTCCTTCAGCAGCTGCATGAGTCGCTCCATCTCGGCCAGGATCCCTTCACACTTGGCGGGTGCTGGGAGTGCTACGGGTCCCTGCAGGTCTCCAATCTGCTTCACGCCAAGCAGCCGCATCATTGGATCCCAGGCCAGGAAGTCATGTAGCTGCTTCGTGTGGAAGCGTCTCCAGCCTGCCTTCTCGGATTCTTCGTGGGATGACGTCTTTGGATCTTCGTCATCCGGATCCGGAGCTTTCATCTTCGCTCGTGGCATCGACTTTGTCTTGTCCGAAGAGGAGAGATAGACCTCCGGTTTAACTGGTGCATCAGCAAATGTATACCGATCCTTGTCAGCCTTGGTTTGTTTTGTTGGTGGATCTTGACTCGCGTCGCGATCCACCGGGGTCCCCAAAGGGACCTGTGGAGGAGGTTGAGGTTTGTCTTCAGGATCCATTTCTGGATCCACCTCGGTTCCGCCGACAGAGGTCCTCCTTGCACTCTGCCGATCCGTGGATCTTGTTTCATTCAGCAGCGTCGTCGTCGATCCTGACTCCGATGACGCTTGATCCCCTTGTTCCTTCTGCACTCGAACTTCTTCTTGGGACTCACGGTGAAATCCCGAGTCACCAGAAGATCCGGGCACGCGCACCATTGTGGTGTAGCGGGATCAGCAAAATCGGTGAGATCGTCAATCTAACTTCCCAACTGCGCCCGAACACCGACTTACGGAGGAGGTCCCCCGATGATCCGTGATCTGTGTGCTGAACTGGTCACCTTGTGTACCCGTCGGTAGGGCTGGATCTGCTCCTCTGGTGTCTGCTGAAGCGTCCGAGCCTTGAAGACAGAACAGTCTGGGTGAGACGCGGGGATGTGGGTGGAGCAGCGCGGAAATCTTCACTCTGCTCGCGGTCGTTACTTCCGATCCAGTAGTAGTCGACTGGGATCGGGTGGCCTGGATCTGGATCCAGCCTTGGGGTTGCCTTTGGGGCTTGTTGTTCCTTTCCGATGCCTTCGCAGGTCTTCCTTTGCCGTACTTGCCGCTTCCTATAGCGGGATCCGTAGATGTTGAGAGTCGAGGATGCACCCGGCCAAGTAGTAACTCCGGGTGGATCGAGGATCTGCACTTGCAAGTAGGTCACTAGGAAGGTTGCAGAACTGGCCAATGTATTATCCAGTCTTAACCAACGCTAGCTCCACTACCCAAACCTTGCTACGCCGTAGGGCCAATGTACGTTCCCGATTCCAGGCGAAAGCGAAGGCACTTGCGATGTATAAGGCAAATTCGAGTCTGATTTATGCTTAAGTCCAATCCCATCCCAAAGTCCTATCTCCCTATGGATCCTATCATCCCATCTGTACCTAGTGATTCTACGGGGCTCATTTACCTTCCTTGCGTGTCGCTTGATTACTTCCGCTGAGCCATAATCTTGGATCCATAGCCGGTCCCTCCAATCCATAATCACCTGAGTCGTACTCAGAATCAGATCGGGATCGGGATGTATCGATGTCTGGATCCATCACTCTGCCTCTCCGCCAATCGCATTTCAGTCTCCAATTTCTTGGATCCTGCTTCTCCACACTGTTCATAAGGATGTCCACGTAAAGATTGGGTGATGCAGCACACACGACGGCGGGTCGGTCGGGCTTAAGCTTGGCGGCGTGTTGGTAGCAGTCTCTGCTGATCAGATCAACTACTTGCAGGGGGCCAGCACGGGCAGCGCTGTCGGCGGCAAGGCACTGATGTCTGTAACATGGCAGATCACCCTGTGTCACAATATTATAACTGTTGTACACTGTAAGAGTGATGTCATCCCTCCTGACCTAACCGTGATGACCCATTTTAGGAAGCATCCCACGAGCAGAGGGGCAAGAGAGCTCTAAAGCCCCAATCTACGCGCTCGTACCTGCCGAGCGAGCACGATTTATGAGGTTTTTTAGCTCTCCCGTTTAAATACAAACGCAGCAAGGACCCGCGAGCATGCCGCGAGCGCGATAGAAACGAATCCCCCTTATAGGGCAAATTAGTATCAGCTCTTGCCGTGCCGCCCCCAGACGTCGCCAAGAGACCCGCGTGCTGCCCCGCCGTCCCGTGCAGGAGAAGGCGGAAGGCGGAGAAGCAGCAGTAGCGCCAGCGCGAGCAGCAGGAGTACGAGCAGCCGCCCGCAGTGCGAGGCCACCACCGAGAGCTACCTGCAGTAGGAGGAGGCCCCCACCGCCGCGTGCCGCCGGCAGACGTCGCCAAGAGACCCGCGTGCATTTCTACCGTGTTAGGTAGGACAAGACACGATAGACGGTGGTGAGTGGTAACAGGGAGCTTGTTGGCATGGTTGGACCACCTGTTGCATTTCGTGAGGCGGTTCAAGCTTATGAACCTTCTGCGGGCTACAGGCTTAAACCGCCTACTGTCACGGAGAAGTCATTCATTTTTGAGTGGGGTGTAAGTGTGGAGTATACCGACAATGATGAAGTGAAAACTGGCTGGGTATGTCTTGCGGACGAGGCGTGTCGACAGGCAGGTGTGAAGTTGGTGTTGTCACGAGCAAGAACATCTAGAGCAACGGAACATTTACGAAAGGTGCATCGAATTTCGTCGAAGAAAACTGCGGCTGCAGTTGAAGGGAAACGAAAGCGAGATGACACGGTTGAGCGGCTGCTATCGTCGAATTTGTATCGAACAAACCCTCAACGCCTTCATTTACTCCTGGAAACCCTTCGCATCATGAACATTAACTTGCCTTTCTGTAGCGGCGAGTACGAAGAATCCCGAGTAATTCGGCAGGTGGTGGTAAGAGGAGAGATGCAGACTACGATAAATGCAGAGCGAATTGCAAAGCCTATTGTCGACCTCTACGGCTCGACCAAAGTAGAGTTAATTGACTTCTTGGAACGTAATTGCTCCGACTGCGCGAATTTTGTGATCATGACAGACTTTTGGACGTGTCGTACAACTCAACAAAAATATTTCGGGTTGCGGCTTTATTTCGTGGATGAGTATTGGCAAATGCGATCGGAGATGCTTGGAACGCGCAACTTTAGCCCATCGTATGGAGATCGCGACGTTGGAATTCAAGGTCCTTTTTCGGCGTGGCTGGAAAAAATTCTAGAGGATTTCAGACTTCAGAAAATTTTTGTTTTTGCTGCCACGAGCGACGCTGGGCGTGACGTCAAAAACTTGCTGGCCAACAAAATGAAATACAGGTGGTACTGGTGTGTTGCGCACATGGCCCGTGTAGCGACAAAGGAAGCATGTGGAATGAGAAATGATATAAGTAAGTCGCTGAATCCGCCTATGACTAAGTTGATTTCACGAATAATGAAGACTATTTACCAAGTTCGCACCGTGGAAACTAGTGGCAATTTATTTCAAGAGTTGTGTAGAACACAAACTGAAACTGGAACAACCCAGCTTCTTGATTACAGTCCAGCCCGATTTTTGAGTCTGACGACAGCAATAAGAAGGATTCTGGATAAATGGACTGAGATTGTTGCCTGGTATGATGAACGCTCAAGAAAAGCAATTCGTGAAAACAAAGTCCCCCCTACTTTTCCACTACAAGACGACCAGCTAGATTTGATTCATCTTCTCTCATTACTACGGCCGATTGGGGGTGTTAAGCGTATGTGTCATGCTGAAGAACCAAACCAAGTAAATGCGCTTCATGCACTGTATTTGATAAGGTTAAACACGCTTGATCTAGACAAGCCTCTCAACCACTACATGTCGACCAAAGAAAACCAGAAGCTTATTACAAAACATGAGTTGACGGGCCTGGCTCAATTTCGGGACTGAGTCCTTACCCTATCCTATGTCCTTGCTACTGGGTATCCCCTACTTCGTGTTTGCTAAGCCTACCACCCTACGTCTATCCTTGCGTCTGTCGTGCTTGCACTACCGTTCTTCAACCTGATTTGCGTAACGTAATCAAGATCTCACCTCGACGCGTTTTGCTCGACGCGTTTTGGTTCGGCGGGGTTAGCTCGGCGGGGTTTAGGGTCGACGCGTTTTGAAGAGACGGGGCTCTGGTCGACCCGTCGAGTGATTACGCCTCGCACTGGATTCTGGCGCCGTGTCTCACAGCCCATCACCCTCGTCGGCTTTCCCGTCCATCCCCACAGCGCGTCGCGCCCCATCAACCGCGTTGAGTTCCATCCGTCGCGTCGAGCTCTATCCCCGCGGCGCTCTTCCCGCCGCTCGTCGCGCTTTCTCCGCGGGGTGCTACACGACATTCGTCCAGCTGCCACGCACGCGCACTCCCCAGGTGGGTGTGTCCTTGCAGAACGCGCCCCGCGTCTTCGCTTAGTCTCGACTTCCGCTTCTGCAGTTTGCCACGCGCCAAGCTTCATGAATCGCCGCCACGACATGGACGCCGACTGCATCGACTTCGAGGAGAAGGAGGAGGAGGTTGACACCGGCGACCTCGCCGCGGCTGCTTGCGCAGTCTGCGCGCTCGGCGCGCGTCGTCCTCGTCTCCCCGCCGCGCTCCGAGTTCAGCATCCACCTTCAGGGTCCCGCGTCCAGTCGGTGGCCGCTCTTGTTGTGGTTGCGCGCGCTCTCCAGCATGAAAATCAGGAGCTGCGCGCCCAGTACGAGCTCATCTCCGCGCACAACGTGGGGTTGGCCACGCACGCATCCGTGCTACACGACCGCAACCTGGCGCTTCTGCGTCGCGCCCTCGAGGGCTACCAGGCGGGTGTGGCTGAGCTGCAGACGGCATGGCTGTCCCGGGAGCATGGCGAGCTTACCGTCCGCCATATGGAGGAACGCGTGGAGGACTTTCGCGCTCGCGCCGAGCGCACCGGCGCGACCGAGACAATGCGCCGAGTCTCGGAAGCTGCCTCTCTCGAGATGTGCCGCGGACTTTAAGCTCAACTCGCGACTGCGCGGGGCGAAGTCGCCGACCTGACTGCTCGGCTTGTCCAAGCGCCTGTCGCTCCATCTCCATCTTCGCTGCCGCTGGCTCGGCTATTTGCAACCCAGGGGAACGCAACGATGCGCGGGCCGAGCGCGATGACCTGGCCGCCGAGCTCACCACCGCCCGGGCAGCTCTCGCTCCTGTTCAGACGCGTCTGGGTGACGTCGAGGCGGAACGTGACCGGGCGCAGCAGCATGCAGCTTCTCTCGAACAGGAGCGCGACGATGCTCGCGGCGAGCGGGACCGCGTGAGCCGTATCCTCGCAGCCGTCAAGCAAGAGCGCGACGGGGCGCTTGATACGTACAACCAAGCATTTCGCACCTCGGCCGCCTTATCATCGCGAGGGACCAAGCTCGGCAAGCTCTGGCTACTCTTGAGCAGCGACGCGCCCCGGTCGACGAGGAGCTCCGCGTAGCTCGCACTACGCTCTCTCAGGTGCGCGCCGAAGCGGAATCGGCTCGCAGCTTGAACGTCCCGCTGCAAGACGACCTCCGGCGCGCTAATGCTTTCCTCGTGGCCCACGCCGAAGAGCTCCGCCGCGGTGCGACTCGCCTTCACGAACTCGAGGCGTCGGTGGCCTCCGCCACGACGCGCCGTGTGGCGGCCGAGTCGGAGATGACACGCGCTCAAGCCGGCGAGCTTTGTGCTGCGTCTCGTGCGGCGCGATACCGAGCAGGGTGGTTGTCCATGCGTCGAGCGTCTCAACAGCGTCGAGGAGCCGTCGGTGCTCAGGCGCGTCGGCTCGGTGCTCGGGTCGTCGAACTGCTCGATTTGGCTGTCCGAGAGCGCGACGAACGCGCTGTGGCCTGGCGCCGGGTGCTTCGGGACGCACGTCACGGGCGTGAACTGGCACGTCGAGTGCGCGACGAGTTGGCTGATCGTCTAGCCGGCGTTGTGACGTGCGTAGGCAGTCAAATCGACACCGCCGGCTTGATCAGGCGACCCGAGGTCGCCTTCGCGGCCGAGGTTAACGCCGCAGTTCCCCTTCCACCGGCTTCTCCGACGCCAACGGGCGCTCCTGTGGCACCCGCTACCCCAGCTTCCGCCACTCCCGTTCCTGCTTCGACTGCGTCGGGTTCCGGTGCTCCTATTCCAACTTCATCAATGGGGCCGTCATTGTCAGGTTCCCGGCGGCCTCGCCATGGCGCGTCGAGCCACTCCGGGTCCCCGAGTCGTACTTCGGGGTCGTCCCAGGCGGCGTCCACCGCGTCTTCGGGCCCTTCTCCGCTACGTCGAAGCCAGCGCCCTTCTACGATGGCCGACACCACGGCCTCCGCTAGTTCGGCAGCTCAAGCACCCTTGGCCATGTCAGCTTCGGCCATCGTGGCATCAGCGACAGCGGCCGCGGCACAGGCTCAAGCGGGCGCGGCGCTCTTCAGCTCTGCGAGGACCAAGCGCGGCGCACCCAAGTCAAGCGCTGTCGGTTGCGGCAACCTGGGTCCCGCTCTCGTCCTCCCCTACGCTCGAGGTCGCGTTCGCGTTCCGCCTCCCATTCCCGATCGGCCTCTGTTTCGTCGACCCACTCCGCCGGGTCGGCGCCTCCGTCGCGCTCATCTGCTTATGTGCACTCGGCCGGCTCTGCTTCTCCGGCTGGCTCGGCCGCCTCTCGTCGCCCTTCGCGGCTCTCTCCGGTACCGGGTTCGGCGTCGAGGCGCCCCGGGTCGACTCCAGGGTCGGGCGACTCTCGCGATTCCAGCAGCGATGACTCCTCGTCTTCGTCGTCGTCCCGCGCCTCGTCGTCTAGCACTGCGTCTAGTGGCTCGCCGGGGAGCACCGCGGCGGCCTCCTTCTTCGGCCCCGTCATCCCTCCGGCGGGGACTCCGTCTGATTGGCGACAACCGCGTTACGCACCCTGGCCCAAGAGGGTGCGGCGTCTCCGCCTCCACCTCGTCACCGCGCAGGAGTTGCGGACGCTCTTCCTGCCGCCACTCGGATGGATCGTTCCCCGCCACGCTGCCCCCGAGCCTGCGAACTGGAACCGCGCTCTCGACTCAAGCGAATATCGACGCGCTGTACGCCACTCGTCCATGGCGATACCTCACCCAAGCAGTCGAGTCGCTCCTCTTCGCGTCGGGCGACGCGGTGTTCCAGCCCTTCTTGCGCCGACTTCGGCGTCACATCGAGCACTGGGCCCAGGCTTACTGGGCGTCGACGCACGAGCTTCCTGTTCCCGTCGCGGCGTGGAAGAGTTGGCGTACGGCGCGTAATTCACGGCGTTCCCACGCTGGCAACCACCTCAACAGCTTATTGCAGTTGGCGGTCGAGTTGTTCCGGTTGGGCTCCGCCGACATGGATCTCCTGTTGGACCCCATGGTGCTCCACTTCCCGCCCGCGCACTCGCAGATCGGCCGATGGTATTCGGGCCTCCAGCACACGACGCTGCGCGCAGGAGCCTTGGCGCCGGTTCCACCGGACGCCGCTCACCGTGGCTGAGATGGACGCCGGCGCGCGCTGCCGGGTGACGCGCGATCACCCCGCCTACCATCTGCCTCGCCTTGCAGGTAAGTTCACTCGGCAGATTTGAGTCTGGTCCATGGTCGCACCCCGCTGGGGCCGTAGCACTTTAGTCGTCGTAGCCATAACTTCAACACGTAGCCTCGATTCTCTCCTCCTTCGTTTCTTTCCCCTTTTTGACATCTTTTATGAGACGGCCCTCCGCCGTCCCATCTTTAGCAACAGGCTGGTCCCCTCACTTCCCTCATCCAATCCTCCCGCTCCGGCCATTTTCAGAGTCCACTTTCGATTTGCTTGCGCAGAGTCAAGACCTAACCAACCCGGCACTGGTTGTGATTAGGATCGGAAGGAAAGGTGCCCGAGAGAACTGATTTGGTATACAAAAACCAAGTCAAGCGACCATCGCCATGCCCCCAGCGCCAGACCCAGGGTCTGGCGAGGAGCAGCCTCCGCCGGGTGTCCCGTTAGACCCCGCGGGAGGGGGCAATAACAACGTTGAGCTCGGTGAGCTGGATAAGCGCCGAGGAGGCCATGCGTCGAGTAACGCGACCGCTCACGAACGGGAGGAGAAGACGGAGGAAGACACGCCCACAGGATGTACGGCGCCTGGACCCGACGACCCCGCACACGCTAGCGGTGGCCTTGTCCAACGCACTCAAGGAGACAAGAACTCCCACGCCGCGACTGCAGGTGTGGCTCGATCTCGTTCAAGAGCTGTTTGGGAAGATCCATCGGAAGAGTACGGTCAGCCCGAATGCCGTTACGGCAGCAGTGCAGCGACTTCCAACGTTAACCAGGGTGGAGAAAGAAAAACTGTTGGATCTTTTCGAGGACGTGGTAGTACGTCAGGGGCTGGATTGGACTGTGTGGAAGCAACAGGTTGAAGCTATGACTGCAATGGTCTACCGCAGCCGTCAGACTCTTGAGTTTGCACTGAACAAGCGTCTTGGCGCGCTTTCCTTTTCGGAGGCAACTCGTCAAGCCCCAGTCCTTACCCAATGGGCCCAGAAGGTTAAAGGAACCACGGAGACGCATACGCAACGCGCGAATTCCGGTGAAAAAGCGTTCATTTTTAACCCATACAAGTACTCTCCGGAGGAAATCGCTCACCTCCGCACCCAGTGCGAGCGGACGTATGGGAAACATCGAGTGGTGGTTTTCCGGGAAGGAACACCAGATGAATGGACAATTGTGCAAGGCATCGTGGAGGGAAATATCGTCTGTCGGCAGCTTCCACAGTTTTTCAGCCGCATCATGGGGACCGAGGAAAAACTGCGGATAATGGCAACTGTTCAAGCCCAAGTGGAGGGACGCCTTACGATGCCGCTGGACGACGAAGCTCCAGTCAAAGCAGCGTTTCAGAGCACTCGGAGTTTACTAGAAACGATTTCTATTGGAGCACAACGGAGAAACTACGCCAAAACCGATCCGCTATGGAGCATGCTCGCGGTAGTGAAGGCCATCAGCTATGATTCAGTCAAACATGACCTGAACTTTCACTTCTACACACGGGATGTGGCACGATGCTATCAGGGCATTCGGGTCGTGCCCTTCATTAGAAAGGAGCATCCCATCTACAATGTGCACGATCTGGCTGGGAAGGACAACGGAGGATGCGTGGCAGCTTCAGCGGGACGCTGACGGTGGAGTCAGCGAATTGTCGTCTCCTTGTGTCGTCGTACTTCACAACGTAGCGCGCACCATGGACATGAGCAAGTTGTATGCATTCCTACGAACAAAACTTGAAGTCCCCTTTGAGTTGGACGACCTGGATAGTGGTGGACCCCATTCCACCACCTCGACCTCGTGGGAACTCCGGTTCGCGTTGGATGGATGCCCCAAGGTACTCCGAGGGATCACGCGGTTTGTATGGCTGGATATAACGATAATAGTGCAGCATCCACATATGAGAGGCAAGCAGCAGTGCCTTCGCTGCGGGAAGGTGGGGCATCCCATGCGAGATTGCAGACTATCGGACAAGGACTTGAGGGGCCATGGCAGTATTGTGGCCTCGGAAGCAATGGTGATGAAATTGGAGGTGCCTCCCAGAACATTTACCAGCATGGAGGAGTTGAGGCAGGCTATCGCCCGTTGCCCCGAACGGTACAATCAGCCACCAGGAACTCAGAGCATCCCGACGCGGGACGCTGCGTCCGCTCCACCGACAACAACCTCGCATTCCACAGGGACCAACAACCGAAATGTTACTACGGAGACGTCGAACCAACAGGAAGAAGGGTGGTTCAATGGGAAGACCAAGAAGAAAGTATCCAAAGCGGCGAAGCGACTCACCATTGCGGAGGAAGTGCAGCGGATTCACACGACCACTACGAATCAGGCCGGCCTAACGAAGCCACCCGACAGCACGGAGCGGTCAGCAACAGGTACTAAGGAACATCCGCTGCTGATCGATTCCTCGGACGAACACGAGGAGGTAGAAGAAGGGGAAGAAGAGCGCCCGCGTACTCTAGAAGAACTTCGAGCTGAGAATGCAGCGTTGTTAGTGGCGGAGGACCAGGTAAAAGGTCAGATCAAGGAAGTACTTGAAGAAGTCGATCTGCTCCAAGGGCATCTTTTCGATCACCCCGTGGCATCCACTATGGACCAGCATGCTCACTCAAACAGCATATCCCTTGAGAAGGGGATAGAGCTCATGGGACTACGGCCAGTTTTAACACCAGGGACTGGAAATTGCCAAGCGTACGCTGTTGCTCAGGCTTTGGCGGGAAGCAGTTTCACCGCCTTTCCAGACCAACTAGCCGAATTAACGAGCGTTTTGAAGAGGGGGTGTGCTGCTCAGGCGCTGATCGACTTTCAATTGAAGTTTTCGCACAAGACGCGGAAAGCGTCGCTACTTCGGATAGGTCGAGGCTGGGAGAAGATGGCCAGTAAAGCGTCGGCGGATGAATTCCGTCGGTACCTGAATGACTACGGGGCGAGTTCCTCGCGGGTGACCGACACGATTAATGACCAGCTGTGGGGCAGCAATGACACGCTCGCAGCTTATGCGATGTTACTACAGCGGGATATAGTGGTTATCAGTGAGAACACGAACGGTGAGGGCTGGGGGGCGCTTCACTACCAACCGGAAACCCAGAGCACTGGAATCAAGCCGCATGCAGCTTGCGGTGAGTACAATCTCTCGGCTGAGTGGTGTATCAAAACGGTGATTCAGCAGAAATGTCGAGGTTCGCAACTACCTCTCGTCTTGCGATACACAGCCATTCACTATGGAGCGTATTTGCACGGGTGGCGGGCAGGGGACGTAGCTGACGAAGCTGACGGAGATGTGGAAATGCAGCCTACTGAGGAGGAGAGGGCAGCACATACATCGGGGGTCGTACCAGGAAACGGTCAACAGCCTCACACTCCACAACTCGAGGCGAACATGGCCGAACAGACGGAGGAAAATGATACAATCATGGCTAGCCCGGCGGGAGCACACCACCACGCCGATGTTGAACAGGAAGGCAAAACGGAAACCGATACACCCGAAAATCGCTCAGTCGGCGCCACCTACGAAGCAGACTCTCCATGGGTGCCTGCGGAGTGGTCAGGCGACCTCACTGAACTTGAGCGGCTGTGCGAAGGCCCAACCATTCCGCATGACCTCAAGGCCGAAATACAGCAAATACTGTGGCATGGCGGCGAGCGGAAAACTGAGTTGCTTCATTTCTTAGTGAACACGGCATCTCAGCTCTCGGAGCCCCAGCAACGACAGCTTGTGGAGGCGGACCTGGACATTCCAGCGGTGAAGGACCAGTACATGAAAGACTTTCAGGTCTCCGAGCCGGTCATACGGCAGTGGCAGGAGCAGAAGCTGCGATAGCATCCAGCACGACTTCGGACCCACCTGCCAGCTCGTCAGACTCGGACTATGTTCCATCGAGCCAGGAATCGAGACAGTCGAAGCCGCCAACTCGATCTCTCCGGCCGAGGAGAATACTTCAACGAAATGAAAGTTTATCGTTTGTGCTGGAGAAACGTGGTCATGAGGCAACACCAGATGAGCGCAAAGTGGAAGGCGGCAAGCTGATCAATGTTCATAATACCGCGGTACCTCTTAAGAAACGAAGTGGTGAGGACCAACCACAACGACTCCTTGATCAGAGAAATGATGTGGCTACCCCAACTCGGAACCTTATCCGGGAGTTCGATGAAGCCGCCAGCAGTGACGGATCGCCTGAACGAGTGGAGCAGTCGCAGACTTTTCCTAGTTGGCCTCTGTATTGGAATGCGTTAGCGCAGCTGTGGACATCTAGCACCAAGATTCCTTTTCCGACAGATCGGTCCTCAGTAGATATATGGAAGACAGCGGCTCGGAATGAGCCAATCCTTCTGCTCGAGATGCTCCGATCGACCCGTCAGCCGTATCGAGTACTACAGATTCTAGCGCCGGAAGTGATAGAACTATGGACGGCCAAATGGAGAGAACTGTGCTGGTTCGAATCGATTCGTGCCTGGAGCACGACTCAAGCTGACACCTACAAGAACCAGTCTCGGGTGCGACAACTACGTCAGTGGATCAAGGATGTGCAGAGCATGACAGAAGCAAAAGCACGTCGGGAGGTGCTTAACCGGCCCGAAGATTGGGCCATTCTGGAAGCGGAGAAATACGGGGGTGACCCGATCAGACAGCTCTGCGCACCAGGAAAGGAAGAACGCTTGGGCCACCATTTAATTTGCTCGCAGCTTTATGCGGAAAAGATCGCCGTGCTTGTGGGAGAGACTCTCATGCCTGACAACACCGTCTGGAGCTCCCTCCAAAGACATCGTCGGGCTCTACAAGACAACACGTGCTATCGGAAGAACTTCTACGGTGCAAACCATGCAATCAATTGGGAATCAATTGGAACGTTCATGAGTGACGCAGTAGTAACTGGGGACGCCGTCCAACCCACCCAGTACTAAGGGCACCGCTCTGTCAAAATTTCGGGGAGGTAGCGAGCAGACCTTTGATGCCTACGGGCGAAGTGTCCAGCTTGCTGATGCGGTTTATCACACAATGGAGGAGGGGGACCTTCAACCGGCACTCAACCACCACGACATAAGGATAGTGACGCAAAATGTAAGAGGTTTTCGGGAGCAGGACTGTTGGGAGTGGATGTCAGCCTGGCGGAATACACCGCTGTCACGACGACCGGCGCTAATCTTGTTACAAGAAACACACGTGACAACAAATGAGGAGAGGGAGGAGCTTACGCGGCGGTGGCAATGGATGTGGGGGCGATCTGGAGAGCACCACGCGCTTTCGTACTGGAGTGTGGCCCCTCATCAAGAAGGTGGTGTGGGCGTCTTAGTTTTTCCGGAGTATGTTGGGCAGGTCACGCCCTGGAAACCACATTTATGGACGGCGAGGGCGCTGGGACTTCAACTGCAGGACATGCACCTAGTCAATGTCTACGCACCCGTTCGTAAGAAGCAGAGAGAGCAGTTTTTCGATGACCTAGCGAGGTGGCAGATCCAGGAGGAGGAGTATCCGCTACTGGCTGGAGACTTTAACTGTGTCGAAACACCTCATTTAGATCGGTTGGGCGGAAGCCGATCCGAACGTACAGAAAGTGAGGCTTTGACGGGATTACTTCGCGCCGCACACTTGGACGATGCGCGGGTGTTGCTCGGGTCGGCTCTGGAGGACTTAGAGCTTGCCCCCCATGAGCATTTCACGCATTGGCAAGGAAAAGCAGCGAGCAGGATTGATCGTATCTACATTCCCATATCGCGCAGCAATTGGGTCCAGTGGTTAGATGTCAGGCTCCCACCGATGCCTTCTGATCATGATGAAGTAATGGTCCACTTAAGAGCACCTGTCGCTAGAAAGCCAAGACCTTCACCTCAGCGCATCCGATATCCCATTCGTGGGGTCATTCTGAACGCCTAGTGCAGGAGCTCTTGACCGAGCTCACGGGGCATGCTCCGCAGCAAGGATTAGGGCGGGCTGGCTGGGATCAGTGGATTAAAGCGTGTCATCGAGCAGTTAAGAAGATCGCAAAACGAGACAAAAGGCGCCGCAACAAAAGAGCAGCCCGACTTCAGCGTCAGCTCCGCGACAACGGGCATACAAGGCTGAAGCTTTTGTCAGCGCTTGTAGAAGACCTGAAAGAACGCAACCTAGCCCGAGTGGGAGATCGCCTTGAGCGGACACCAGACCAAGTCCGATGGTTATTCAAACGCACGGCGGTCTGGGAACGAGACCAGTCCGTCACCAGAATTCTTCCACCAGAGGACATGAATTTTGCCGCTGACCTGCCGATCCCCGAACGCTTCGCTCAGGTGTGGGCCACCATAATGGGGGAGCGGCACTGCAAGTTGAATGCAGATGAAATGAAAGCGGCTGTAGAGCAGTTTGCCGATATCCCGGTGGAGCGAAAAGTGCGAAAGGAGGATAACAATATGCTCATGGCCCCGATAACTGAAGAGGACCTCTACGATGCGATTAAAGCGCTCGAGCGGCATAAAGCGGTCGGTGAAGACGGCCTGGGGAATGACTTTTATTGTGATGTGCCCGAGGCAATGGTTCCGCGTCTCGTGGACGTATGCAACGATCTGCTACAGGGCAAAGAGCCACCCGCGTCCTTCCTCAAAGCTATTGTAGTTCCATTGCGGAAAAAGGGGGATTCTCCTAACGCCCTGGACTATCGCCCGATCTCGCTTCTGCAAACTAGCTACAAACTATTTGCCAAGGTGTTGGCCACACGACTACAGCGATTCATCGGAAAGTTGATTGGCAACACACAGCAAGGTTTTGTACATGGACGACAGATGAACCGGTCGGTGATTATGATGCTGGCCCATTTGGAATCGGCGATTAGTGATGCGCTGTTATCTGATGGGGATAGTGCTGGAATCTTATTACTTGATTTCGCAAAAGCCTACGACACCGTGGATAGGCTGTATATGCTCGAAGTACTACGACAATTTGGCTTCGCCGCGGAATTTGTACAGTTGATTGAACGGCTCCACGTGCATACGTCGGCGCAGTTTTTCGTTAATGGAGAGCTATCGGGACCATTCGAGGTCAAGTCGGGGATCCGGCAGGGGTGCCCGTTGGCGCCTTTGCTCTTCATACTGGCAGCGGAACTGTTAGGGCTCGCTTTAGCTCAGGACCCCACCTTGCTTGGAATCCCAGTACCGGGTACCAAGCCGAGACAACGGCATCAATTCTCAGCTTTTGTCGACGATTCGACACTTTCTTTGAGAAGAGCAGTCAGGTGCCCAGGGCGTTAGCGATTGTGGAGCAGTTTGGCAACATCCCAGGCCTGCGTATGCAGGCCAGCAAAAGCAAGTATATTTTTCTCAACAAGGCCGTAAATCGTGAGGAGTGGCATGGGGTTCCTGTTCTAGCGCCGGGAGCAATGGTGAGATATCTAGGATACGAAGTGGGCTTGGGGGATATGCACAAGTACAATTGGGCGAAACGAGTCAGCAGCGTGAAACGGCGTATGGCGACTGCTGAATATGCGGCCACTACGGTGCGGGATCGGGTGGATCTGCTCAACGCGGTAGTGCTGCCCTCAATTATGTTCACAGCCAAAGTGTTCCCACCCTCGCAGACGATCTTACAGCAGCTCGTCAACATGCAGAAGCAGTTTTTGTGGCACCGCCAGGTCATTGATGATCCAAGCCGCCATAAGATGTCTCCCATTTTGGTCTTCACCCCGAAGGAGGCAGGTGGACTGGGGTTAGCGGACATTTCGGTGGCGATTCAGTCACAGCGTGCAAAAGATACGCTGCTCTGGCTTCTCAGTCGCAGGGACATTTACTCTGATGCGTGGTTGGCGTGGACAGGAGTCTCGGCGCCGTCGACTGTAGAACTGGCTGCATCGCCCCGACGGACCCGAGCAATGTGTCCGGGGTGGACCCCGCGGAGACGAACGCTACAACTCGATATGGGCCCTCTCATCGCCCCATCGCCTCAGGAGGCACTCGTTCGACAACAAATGACGAAGCACAAATTACCGGAACTCGCAGCAGAGGCAGCGAGAGAAGAAGTCAGTACAACTCGTCAACCCGTTTCAGGGGAAGCGATCACGGTGCGGGTAGACCTGAGGGATATACCACTGTCTAGCGACATTCCGGTAGAGATCGCTGCATTCTGGGGGCAGGTTTACGTGGGTAGACAATCCTTGGATCCCCGATAGCAATGCCTCCACGTTGACTCGACGAAAGTATGAACGCATCCAAGCCACGAGAATTGAAGTCTTAGAAATTACTCGAACCACGACAACGCTATACACTGCGCGAGTACCGGTAACGGCCGGATTCGAACGGGGCCATACTATTGTGAAGCTGCAGCGCTGGCTTATTGCGATCCTCCTGAACTCTCCACGGTTAAACATTGGTGATGTGCTCGGACATCCCCCGCCGCTGCAGCTACGACGTCCGCCAGTGCTCGACCACCAGTACCTCTGGGAGCCACGCGACCGTCACACCATCCAAGGGACGACTAAGGACTACGCAGCGGGCATTACCCTACAACAACAGGCTAATGGGCTGGTATGGGTGGTAGTCGACCAGGAAAACGCGGCTTCAGATGTGAAGAAACTGCGAGATAACTCAGGAGGGGTTGTGTTTCTGGCCAACCCACTCATCCATGACTTCCCCTGGGCAGTGCCCACAACCACACGCAACAAGGCCGTTGTTTGGAAACTCAAGCAGCAAATTAAGCGGCGATTCCAAGGACGTAAAGCCCGGCACAAAATGTCTGTGCTGGAAAAGTGGAGAGCTATGGGGCAGACCGATGCATGGGTCCAAGGGCTGCAGAGTCAGACTCCTCGGCAACTCTGGGCCCATTGCAATCTGATAACCGACTATCAGGTGTGGGTGAACTATCGACTGGCAGCACAGCAGCTCAATCTCCACTATACGGGGCGGCAGGAGGAGCAGAGGTGTCCGCTGGATACGCGCTGCCCAGAAGGAAAAACAACGCTCACATATATCGTGTGGGATTGCTCAAGAGCCCAAGCATTCTGGAGAAAGTTACTGGCTCATTGGCTGGGCCAAGAAGTTACAGACAGTCAGCTTGCAGCATACAAAGACTTCCTCTCGTCTCGAACTCGACCGCCAATCGGAAGCCGTCTCCAAGAGCGCGTCCTTCATCTCTATGGGCAGTGGACTGTGGAATATGAAGCAGCTATGGGCCGGATATGGTGGGCATTTTGTAGCATCGGAATAGCCATCCTCTGGCAGACGCGGAACCAGGTTGTTCATGAAGGGGCTCTATGGGCGCCAAAGCAGCAACTTGCGCACATGTGGTCAAGCTGCCTCCGACAGCTTTGCGCTGTGGCCAAACGCGAACGCAACAGGGCGCACACACGAACACAAGGACTGGAGCTACAGCTCTGCATCGACTGTTTTACGAATATGAAAGTGGAACTGGGCCAAGAGAGCCCACTTCCACCTCAAGCGAGCTGGCGTCGGACCAACGAACCGGTGCTGCTCAAGCGATTCAAACTTTACCAGGAGGCTTATAACTAAGGTTAAATAGACTTCTTTCTCTCTCTCGCCATTTTCAGAGTCGGGGCTCTCCACCCATCCACCCCTCGGCAGCCTCCTGCCGACTTAGTCGCACCCGTAGGTGCTCACCCACCTGGGCCCGTCGCCCCCGCGTTCTCGTGCGACTGCATCGCCTCGAACCGGTTGCGCCCCGTGCGCTCTCGCAGGAAGTCGTACATGAGCCCGCCGCAGTTGAGGTCGAGCTCGTCGACCCACGTCGTGTCCGGATATCCCTTCCACTTCACCTCGAATTCGCGTCGCGTGCGTCCGTATAGCGTGGCCCGGCCTTCGCGCATGTTCACTAGCTTCTCGACCTCGTAGACGTCGTCGTCTAGCTCGCGTGTGGCCTCCCAGCTGGCCTCCGGCAAGAGCTCCTCGTCGAAGTCGAAGCGCTCTTCGGCCGGCACTGTCAACCGCGTCGCGGGCCGCGACGGAATTCTCGGACGGGCTTCAGCTTGGAGACGTGAACGACGGGGAATAACTGGTAGGGCGTACCTGCCGTCTCGAGGCGCACCGCGAATGCGCTGACCATCTCAGCGACACGGAAGGGTCCGTGCCACATGTGCGCAAGCTTGCGCGCGTATCCCGGCTTGACTCGGTCCAGGTAAAGCCAAACTCGTGAGCCCGCCGAGATGTCGTGGCTCGTCGCGTTCTCGTTCTGTCGGCGCGCTCTGCCCTCGACTGCCTCACGCACTAACTCTAGCGTTTGTGCTCTTGCGACCTTGTAGTGACGCTGAATGCGGAGCCTCCATCGTCTGGCCTCGACGTCTCTGGCCGACGAGTTTCCGATGGCCAGCATCGCTTCCAGCGTTGACCGGGGGTCCCAGCCGTGTACCAAGAAGAACGGAGTCTCATTCCGGTCATGCGACGTGTTCAAGGCGAAAGTAAGACGCTCGGCGTATTCGTCCCAGTCGCGTTGGTCGATGTCCGCGATGTACATCTTAATCGCTCTTTTGACTGTCTGCACCATGCGTTCTGCAGCGCCATTGGCCTGAGGGCGGTAGGCGAGCGTGGCTCGTTGTCTCTGGCCCATGAGCTTGTTGAACGCCTTGAAGAAGTCTGACATGAAGCCCGGCTCTCGGTCGTGTCGAATAGCCTCGCTCGCGCCGAAGCGCCTGAACACGGCTTCTTCGTACGCCTCGGCCACCGTCTGTGCGGTTCGTGACGCGTTTGCCTTGACCACGACGAACCCGGTAAAGAGGTCGACCCAGACTAACAGCTCTGTGTTGCCCTTGTAGGAAGCGCGCAATGACGGGATGTGGTCCATGGCGATGACTTGGAACGGATACGTCGCGACGATGTTGCCCGGCGACTCACCCTGAATAGTCGGGAGGCCCTTTCCCGTCTCGCAGTCTGTGCATTTTCCGACGTAACGCTGGACGCTCCTGAAGATCCCTGGCCAGTGGAAGTGGCGTCTCACCCGTTGGTACGTGCGACCAATACCTTGATGCCCGCCCTCTAGGCTGGCGTGGTCGTGGTGGAGTACGTCCTCTCGGAGAGTCTCCGGGACCACCAGCTTCATCATCGCGTCGCGGTCTTCGTTGAACTCGTCGATTCTCGGCTGGTAGTAGAGCAGTCCTCCCTCGCCTTCCTCGTACTGTGGCGCCAGCTTCTGGCAGCTCTTCACCTCGCCCCGGGAAAGGTCTCCGACGTCGCCGCGGAGATACTTCTTGAGGTTGACGATCCAGACCTCTTCGTCTTGGGCGATATGGATGCGATCCAGACGCAGTCGTTGCACTACTAGCTCTTCCAGGACGTCCGGAGGTCGGCTCCTACGCGTCGCGTCGCGTCCAGCCGCAGAGCGTGTCGTCACCGCGAGGACTTGTGCCGCCCCGCGTCCCGTGTTCCTGGTCTCCTCGGCGGGGTCATCCGCGTCGTGTTTCGGCGCGTCGAGAATTTTCTCGTCGAGGTTTTCCGCGTCGCGATTTTCCGTGTCGAGGTTTTCTGGGGCCACCGTAGCGGGACTTGCTGTCCGTGGTCGAATGATCTCTTCCAAGCGGTTCAGCGTCTTCAGATCTCGGATCTTCTCAGGGCTGTGTACGCTGCGGCCTCCCTGACGTTGCAGAGCTTGCCCCGCCAGCATGTCGGCGCTCGCATTCCAGTCTCGTCGCACGTGGAAGAGTTCGTGGTGTGGCCACGCCTCGAGCGCATTCCGCGTCTTTGTCGCAGCAACTTCAGCCCGGGTGACTTGCAGTCCATCTCGTCTCGCATTTGCCTGACCACGAGATTCGAGTCACCGCACACGATCAGTCGCGTGACATCTCCCAATTCTTCGAGAAGAGTGCAACCCAGCAGCAGCCCTCGGTATTCTGCCTCGTTGACTGTGAGGTCAGTCGCGTAGCCCGATGCGGCGCGTACGATTTCCCAGCTCGGCAACTTCCAGATGACAGCGCTGTATGCGCCGCCCTCTCGTTTCGCCTTGGCGGATCCATCGAAGCTCAGGACGTGCAGGACTTCGTCGGATGTCACGTCGGGGATGGGTATGGCAGCGATCTTCGCCGCCCGCTTCCGCGGGGCGATCTCCTCCAGCGCCGCGTCGACAAAGCTCGCGGCGTGATGCTCGCAGCCAGTGCGCCGAGGAGTTCTTCCTCCCCTTTCATGGACCGGCAGACATCCAGCTTCCATGGCGAGAGGATCGCAGCCCACTGTGACAGTCGGCCCTGCAGTCCCTTGGACCGGAACAACCAAGCAAGTGTCGTGTGGCGCGTCAAGACGCGGACTGGCCTCCCTGCTAGCATCGTGTAACACTCGTTCAAGATGCGCAGTAGGGCCAAGATCTCTTTCTCGACGACGTTGTAATTCAGCTCATTGGGCTTCAACGTGCGACTGGTGAACATCACCGGCATATACACCTCATCGTGGGCTTGCGTCAGCACCCCGGAGATGGCCCAATCGCTGGCATACACGATTACGACGGACTCTGGTTTCGCGTCGAAGTGCTTCAACATCGGAGTCTCGGCGAGTTTTTTTTTTTTTTGCTTTGCTTTGAGCGCGTCGAAGGCGCGCGCCGCGTGAGTCCACTTTTCCTGTCCGCGGACCTCCGGTCGTGCGACGTACTCGTCGAAGTCGGTCTCCGTCAGCGCATACAGCGCGGTGGCGTATACGGCGAAGTCGGCGATGAATCGGTGGTAGTAGTTGAGACTACCCAAGAACGATTGCAGGCCCTTGAGCGTGCGCGGGAACTCGAGCGCGACCAGCGATTCCAGATTCTTCGGCGTCGCCTCCAGCTCTCGTCCCGAGACCCGGTGGCCTAAGTAGTCGACCTTGGACATGCCCCACTCGCTCTTCTCGACACTGATGGACAAGTGTCACTGTTCGCAGACGTCCAGCAAGCGTTCGACTTTCTCGCATAGGTCGTCCCACGACGTACCTCCGATGAGGATGTCGTCGATGTACGACCTCCGTCCCAGGACGGAGTGGACACCTGGCTTCACATGTTCGCCGTCTTCGAACACGTCCCGTGTGCTGCCATTCGGGGACAGCTTTAGGAACCCGTAGAGCGCGTTATCGATCAGGCGTTGGTAAATCTGCGGCGCGTTGCACAGGCCGAACGGCATGCGCAGCCATTCGTACAGGCCCATCGGCGTGATGAAAGCCGAGATGAGCCGGGCTCGGTCCGTCATGGGGACAACCCAGAAGCCGCTCGCCATGTCGAGAGAGCAGTACCAGAGGTACGCGTCCAAGTCTTCAAGCAGGTCATTGACAAGCGGCATGGGGTACACCATCAGCTGCGTCAGCCCGTTGATGAGCCTGTAGTCGATGCAAAGTCGGATGTCTACGCCATTCTTCTTGATGATCACGACAATGGGCGACGCCCACGGTGACTTCGACTTCTGGATCATCCTCGCACTCAGTAAACCCTTGATCAGGTCGGCGACCTTCTCTCGGAATTGTGGCGGGATTTTCCGGACGCGTTGTGCGACGGGTTTGGCGTCGCCCACGTCGATGTCACAAACCACCCCCAGGGCGGCAGGCGGCAGAGCGTTGCCCTTGCCAATCAACCACGTCCGTCGCTTCCAGATGATTTGGCGTAGCCGTGCTTCCTGCCTCGCCGCTTCTTCGGGTGGGAGTCCGGTCGGCGCGCCTACCTTCAGGTCTTCGATTCTTACCTCGGCGGTCAACGAGAGATCCGGCAGCACGGCCATATCGGACTCGAGATTCTCCGCGAAGAGGTCTGATCCCTCATGGATAAGGACCGCGTCGTCCCCTTCCAGCTCACTCGGGTTCGGTTCGTCAAGTTTCGGCGCGTCGAGTTTCAGCTCGTCGAGTTTCGACTTCGGCGCTTCCCCAGCTGCCGCACTTCCTGTCGTCACCAGTGGCGCCTCGGGGTCGGCTATAACCACTCTTTCGTCCGCAACCTGCCGGCGGTCTTCAAGCAGCAGCCTCCTTTCGGCGCTTCTGCGATCGTTGCCACCCCTGGGGTCACGGAGCGTTGCGCTTCAGGCTGCTTCGATTTCGGGCGCAGAATCGCCTTGGGCGTTGGGTACGAGGGGCGGTCAGTCATCGGCCCGTTGAACTCGGCGGGGATACAATTCTCCTCCGCGTCGCACGTCGCGCCGTAGGCCAGGTTCTGCCACTGCTGGTACCGGGTGGAGCCTAGTCGGACAAACCCACGGTTCCGGGGCTGGCCATCGGCCGGCGTCCACCACCCAAGCGTTTCATGAGCGTCGAGGGTTATCGTTGCGTCTCCGATATTCGTGACGCGCAGGTAAGTTTTCCTTCTGAACTTCCCTTTGACATAGGTAGTAACCCATGACTCTGCTCGTGTCACCCACAGGAATGGCGCGTTTCGGTCTGGCCTCAGCTGGACTTCATGTGTCCCTCCTGGCTCCAGTTGCACGGGTGTCTTCACGTTCACTGGGTGCATTCGCGCCCCGTACAGCGGTCTTCGTCCAATCATCTGGATGTGGACCTCGTCGGGGAGGCACGCCGTGCCGTCCGCGGTGTCGATGCGCACCCCTGCGGGCACCATGAAGTTCATCCCCAAGATCGCGTGTTGGCCGACCAAGTCGCCGACCCATAGGTGCATGTAGTACACCAAGTTCCCGGCCAAGGTAATCTTGACTCTGGTTCTCCCCACCGTGTAATATGTCTCATCACGAATTCCCACACACTCTTGCGTGATCTCCGTGTCGATCAGGCAGCCTACCTCACGAGCAAAGGTGGTGTCCAAGATGGACACCTCGGCACCTGTGTCGAGCAATAACACAGCAAGGCGGTTGTTCAGCTTCCCATGAATCTTGGCCTGCTTGTACCACTTGTATTGTTTCCAGTATCCGCGTCGCTCCCCCGGTTGCAAGTCGATCTCGTCCAGAGGTGGTTCACGTGCAAACTCGTCGTCCGTCGTACGTCGGATCGCCGAGATTCGCGGTGCGTTCTCTCGCGTGGTACGTTCCAGGTTGGATTCACATGTATTATCATTCAGGGAAGTCGGGATCTCACTAACCACCTCTCGCGACTTCTTGGTCACATATGCATAGACGGAAACAGGTCGCTCGTCTCGTACTGGTTTCCAAGCCATCGAGCGTCCTAGTTTAACATCTTTTCGGCGGCCGGCGGCAGCACTCCTGCGTGTTTGTGCGGGTCAAACCACTGGCGCAACTGGTTGAAGAACTCCTCCATCGGGCATTCTCCAGCTTCGTGCACGTCTCCACAGGCCTTGCACACCCTCAAGCACCGCTCCGTCGGGTGTTGGTCACCGCACTTCTGGCACGTCAACAACTTCCAGCAGTCTCCTTCGGTTTGGCGACGTGAACCGCAGTGGCGACACCGCGGGCAGTCGCGTCCCGAGTCGTCGGGGTCAAAGTTGCGACGCGCTGACTCTCCCGGTGGGGCTTGGCCCGCGACGAACAACTTGGCGCGCTCCTCGTCTCCCTCGTCTTGGTCATACTGGCGGTCGTCGCTGTCGCGACTTTCGCGTTCCGAGTCGTACTCGTCCGCCGCGACGTGGATAGCATGTACGGCGCGCCGGCTGAGCCGGCGGGGTCGGCGCCTTTGACGGAACTTGCTTGAACCAAAGAGAGTCTTCTTCTGGTGGGCCAGGCCACGCTGTCGGGCGCGCAGTTTCTTCTCCAGCGCCTCGGAGTCGGCGACTTCCATTAGAGTGAGACGCGAGGCGAGTTCGGCTTCCTGAGTGTTCAGCGTCCGGATGAAGTGCTCGACGTGTTCACGCTTTTCATCGATCGTTCCCTCGGCATACGGGATGTTCGCCCTGAGGCCTGCCACATTGAGCCGGTACAAGTAGTCAAGTGGAGTCTCGACGGGGCGTTGCGCCGCATGGTAGTAGCGGCTGGCCATCGACACACCCTTGTCGCAGTACTGGATGCGAAACTGCTCCATCAACTCGGCCCATGACTTCTTCACCTTCTTGGGGAGTTGGAGGTACCATTGGCGCGCGGGGCCACTCATCAGATCGCTGAACAAGCCACACACTTCTTCACCGGTCATCCCGTCGCGTCGAGCGGCGGACTTCAGGCGGTTGAGCCACAGCCTAGCCTTCTCTTCGCCAGCATCGCGTCCCGAGAATTCCTTCAGTTCGGATGAAGCGGAGAGGCGAACTCTCGTGAGCCCGACGCCGGCCGTCGCCGTTGAGACCGCGGCTGCAGCTCTCGGCGTCCCGACGTCCAAGTCGAACAGGTCGTCAGGATCTTCGTCCACGTCGCGTCGAGATCTGGACCGCGACGACGAATGCGAACTCACCGACTCCATCGCGACATCGGCTGTCTCGTGGGAGCGCGTCGTCGCTGTCGCTGGGTGCTCCGGCTTTGCCTGGACGACGGGTGCCTCGGCGCGCGGGGCGCGCATTATCGTCGTCTGCATCAGTCTAACCAGAGACTCCTCCAGAGCCTTCGGGATCGCGCCCTCGGCGGGCTTCGCAGCTTCGGCGCGAGGGGGCGCCGGCGTAGCGGAGATCTGCATGACACGCGGCGGCCGGTCCATGGGCATGCGCTTGGGTGACTCGAAGCTGCTGTCTGAATCCACACTCGACTGGTACCGAGGTGGAGGTGATGGCGTGGTCGTCGAAGTCTGCCCCAAGGCCGTTGCCGGACTCGTCGCGTCTCGATCCGCCGCAGAGGTCGTCGCACCTTGCGTGATGGATCCCGCAAGAATCGTCAAAGGCTCCTGCACGACGCGAATCGCGCGCAACCAGGACTTGAGGTCTCAGTCACAGAGCCTCTCCAGTTCGAAAGCGCCCAGGACGAATGCCGAGTCACGCAACATCTGGAAGAGTGTCGGCGCAGCGTGTGCGACGCTGGTGATCTTGTCGTAGTCCGGCGAAATGAAGGGGCCCGTGAAGTTGCTCATCAGCATGGGCTTGAGGAAGACCAGGATGGGGTCTTGCTCTAGCAGCCGGAAGAGCTCCGTGCGGGCCACGACGTATCGTACTTCCTCGACGGTGTACTCGCGTCCCGTGTCCTTGCCTTGCGGCTTAGACAGCGACTCGTCCGCCGAGTCCGGCGCGCGCAGCTTCTTCTTCTTCTTCTTCTTCTTCTTCTTCTTCTTCTTCTTCTTCTTCTTCTTCTTCTTCTTCTTCTTCTTCTTCTTCTTCTTCTTCTTCTTGGACGACTTGCGCTTGGTAGCTGGCTTGGCGGTGGGTGATTGTTGGTCTTCGGCCTTCGCAGGCTTCCTACCGGTAGGACCGCGAATTGCGTCGCGGCCCTTCGTGGCTCCCGACGAGGGAGCCACATCGGGAACGGCAAACTGTTCTTCGTAGCCCTCCTGATCGTCGCTCGCTCCGTGGCCAGTCGTGAAGGTTCCTCAGAGCTCCACGACGCGACAGGTCCTTCTCCGTGCTCTCTCGTCGTCGGCGACCTTCCAACCGACGGCGCACCTGCCTCCGATGCCTCTTGGATCAATGGCCCGTCATTCGAAGTAGTATTCCCGGGTCGCGGCACCATTGTGGAGTAGCGGCCTCGCAGAAATCTCGCGGAGCCGGTCTCGCACAAACTCGACGCGTCTGGATAGCGGTCGCGCCGAGCAATCTCTTTCCCGGTTGTTGGAGTAGCGTATCTTCGAAATACAGACCCAAGTCTTCGCAGGCTTCAGAGTTGGGGGGTTGGTTGACGCTTGTTCCTTGTCGTAGGGCGTCGAGCCTTGGGCGTGCGGCGTTATCGGGCCGGCGTTTCCTTAGCGTTCCCGTCGGGCGTGCGGCGTTATCAGGCCGGCGTTTCCTGGGGCTTGTGTGGCGTTATCAGGCCGGCGTTTCCTGGGGCTTGTGTGGCGTTATCAGGCCTACACTGGGGGCTGTGCACGGCGGTTATCGGGCCAGTGCGTTCCTTCGCCTAGCAGCGCGTTATCGGGCGCCCCTAAACGGTATACGTTCAACGTGCCTTCATCTCAGCACGGGTCTGTGGGGGTTGAGTACCCGAACCAACAAACAACGGGGGCCGCGATATCGGGGCGGCTCTGCTTGCCGGCGCTTGGCGGTTCCCCTGGAACCGGAGGGAAGACGGGAGGTCTTTGTGGTTCAGAGAAATTTCGGGACTGAGTCCTTACCCTATCCTATGTTCTTGCTACTGGCTATCCCCTACTTCGTGTTTGCTAAGCCTACCACCCTACGTCTATCCTTGCGTCTGTCGTGCTTGCACTACCGTTCTTCAACCTGATTTGCGTAACGTAATCAAGATCTCACCTCGACGCATTTTGCTCGACGCGTTTTGCTCGACGCGTTTTGATCGGCGCGTTTTGATCGGCGCGTTTTGGTTCGGCGGGGTTAGCTCGGCGGGGTTTAGGGTCGACGCGTTTTAAGAGACGGGGCTCTGGTCGACCCGTCGAGTGATTACGCCTCGCACTGGATTCTGGCGCCGTGTCTCACAGCCCATCACCCTCGTCGGCTTTCCCGTCCATCTCCACAGCGCGTCGCGCCCCATCAACCGCGTCGAATTCCATCCGTCGCGTGGAGCTCTATCACCGCGGCGCTCTTCCCGCCGCTCGTCGCGCTTTCTCCGCGGGGTGCTACACCACACTTCTTGTAGAGTTGGCTGCGAAGATTTTGTAGGAACCATTTCTACTTTCACTTCCGCAAACATACCCTTCAACATGCCACGCAACCATGAACGCTCAGGCCGAACTTCGCCATCATCCGAGCTGACACGCCGTCAGCACGTGCTGTAATAAGCTTCGGTGAGAGGCGATACGTGCCTTGCTGCTGCTCACATGCTGCACGCTTCTTTTCGCTGTCGGCTTCGGACTGCTTTTCCACCCGACTCAGTCTTGTCTTTAAGTCCTCCAGCTCTGTCATGATCTCAGTATGCGAGTTGCCATGGCGGTCGTGCTGTTGCGCAACTTCGGCTGTCACCTCATCGATTTTCTTTTGCACAGCTGCGAAGACACGTTCCTCAAGTCGCGCCGCCGCACCGGACATTTCATTGCGCACCGCTACCTCAGTAGCGTGACGCTCCTCATTACATCGTCGAGCAGTGCCTTCCGCAATCGCTTCCTTTAATGCATCGCTCTCTGTTTGAACCGCGCGCTGCACCCGAATTCCTAACCGTGGCCCCACAGCGTTCACGGCGTCATTCATTGCACACAGCTTTGTATCGGACCGACTTTCTGAGCTGTTGACACGCTGGTCAACAGTGGCTACACGCTTGTCAACAATTGCTTGTGCGATGTTGGCAATGCGTCTCTCGGTTTCGCTCTTGATCTGACGATCCTGAACTGTCAGAGTGGCGATTTGCGTGACCAACGTCTCCAAAGCCTTATCAATTGCACCTTGCCGCTCTGTTTCAACTCGTTTCATTTCTTCGACCTCACCATGGATCCTGCGCATTTCTTCCTGGGTCTGAACGCTCAATGTCTCCATACGACTGGTAAGGGTCGCCTCCGTGCGCGCATCGTGCAGATTTTGCATCTTAGCCAGAGTATTCAGATGCGTCTCCAGCATAGATCTCGTGTCTTGCAGGTCCTGCTGAAACGGAAGGGTAGTTGCGTGTTGGCCTCCTGCTAGCAGCTGCACTCCTTGCTGCGTTGACGCCTGTGCAGCTAGTAAAGCCTCACCTTGCGCCTGAGCTTCTTGTAGAGCCGCATATTCCGATGCCAAATGCCTCCGTACGCACCCAAAACCGGTTAACAACACTCTCAGCCTGCCCATCAATGGCCAGTAGCTGTTGCGCGTGTTCGCCATCAAGCCCACTCATCCTTCTCGTAGCAACAACTATTTCATGATTAGTTGTGTCATCGCCACGATATTACGCAGCTGCAGCAGCTCTAGCTTGTGAACGGGTCAAGACCATTTTCCCTCGTCGCACTAACGGGATCGTGCGGGCGGCTGCTCGTACTCCTGCTGCTCGCGGTGGTGCTACTGCTGCTTCTCCGCCTTCTCCTGCACGGGACGGCGGAGCAGCAGGCGGGTCTCTTGGTGACGTCTGCGGGTGGCACGCGGCGGTGGGGTCCTTCTCTTGGTTATCCGAGCCGATTTTTAGCGTGTTTCGTACATTTTGCTTTTTTTAGCCAATGAATTTTTGCTTTTTTTCGAGCGTGCTTGTTCTGCTCCCCTGTAATATCGGATCAGGGAAGAGCACACCCAAATCTCAACGAGAGCGCTCGCAGGCTTTTTGCTGCTCGCGCTCGTACCCGCGAGCAGTGCTCCTGCTCAGCTCGTGGGATGCTTGCATTTTAGCATCTACTAATAAGCTTAAGCTTATTTTAAAAAAAAAAACTTATATGCAGATTACCCTCGTGGGGGTGCTGGGGTGGTCCACGCTGCTGAGAATGAGAGACGTGAGCCAAGCGCACTTTCCGTTGGCTGTCATTGTGAATTGCCTCGCGGTGGATCTGTCCGAGATCGAGACTGTTGCGTACAAGCAGTTGTAGGTAGTTGGGTAGTTGCCGTCAGTTTCGGAAGTGATGGCAATGAAAGCCTTCTTCCTTCACATCCTTCGGCTTATCATATTGCTGCCAGCAAGCGCTGGCTTCTTTCCTATGAATGGCCCTAAGTCGCCCTTTGTATTATCCAATCAGCATCTAGAAAACAGATCCTTTGGCTTTAACCCCTTCAACCCGAAGGATTTTGAGGGTGAGCTAAGCTGTATATACAGCCTAATTTTATCTAGAAGTTTGTATACTCGAGGGTTGCGGCGGGAAGGCGGAGAAAAAGGCGGTGACGCAGACGCTACGTGTAGCTATTCCTACGCTGTATTTGATGCGCTAACGTCGGTATATACAGCACCATTAAGCTGTATAAGCATGTCTTCGCACTACTCTTGCACAACGATATCACGATTCCTCCCACATGGTCAGTACAGAACATGAGACCCAAACTCTAAAAGCTACATCTATGCCGATTTTTTTTTGAAAATATGAGCGGAGACGATGCGACAGGCGGTCATACTGAAAACAAGTAGCACCAGTTGATGTACGTATGCAATCAAATGAAGCGTACCACTAACCTGCATACAAAAATCAAGTGAAACAAATATGTACGGTAAGGATGAACAAGCAATCATTGAACTTCCGCTTATCCCCCGGCTACACGCCGCTACAAATGAGCAATCAACACTACTTCTGTGGACGTGCGGAGCCTTACACGCGGCCCCACCTCGCTCACTCTTCCACGCGCTCACTCATCCGACGAAGCACGGCGGCGCTTCTTGGCCGGTGACTTGCGCAGCCGGATCTTGCTCTGCATGTGGTCAGGAATGGCGGTGCCGTTCCTGTAGGTGGTGTGCCAGATCTCCCAGCAGCTCATCAATACACCGTCGATGATCTTCTTCGGCTTCATGCACAGGTACACCTCCTGCGAGTCGACACATGCATCGCAGTAATACGTCGTGGTGCCGCCTCGCTTCCCATCCGTACGCATCAAAGAGCAGACCTTGCAGTTTCGCTGCACTCGCTTCGACTGCCCCGAGTGCGTTCTCCATTCATCAATCTGCTTCGGTAAGTGCTTGGTACATGTAGTACGTTCTGCTCTGCTCGCAGAAGCTGCAGGTGCCGCCGTAGACGCTGGAGAAGCAGTCGAGTCTAGCCATGATGTATATACAGGTTAGCATGGAGAATGATAAGCGTCTTATACAGCTCAGGAAAAGAGAAGACTTACCCGCTCCGAACTTGTTGCCTTCGTACATGTCCTCGCTCTTCAAGTGAATCAGCTCCAGGTGCAGCTTGCGAATGTACAGCACGTGCGTCAGTGGTCGTGTGCCCTTGCTAGCATGATACGTGCGGTGAACAATGTATCCGTTGAACTACTTTGCGTATTTTCCACGCTCTGTCAGTCTTCGCCCGTGGATCGAGATTACTTGAGAAGTGCAAGTTGCGCGAAATCTCCATGAATCTATCGCGTTTCATGTAGTTGGTAAAGACTCCTCGCGCAATACCACCTTCATCAGCCTGCTTCCAGTGGCTAGAGATCTTCTCACGGTTCGGCTGGATGGCCCGCGCCAACAGTAGGCCGATGAAGACGCACAACTCGTGTGGCATGATTGCTTTGACGGCCATCAAACTCATGCGCACATCACTTCTCGTCCGAATTGGTGTTTCTTCGTCAGGTCGGCGGCGTTGCATCTTTTTGCGTCGCTCAATATACGCCTCCACTCGCGCTTCAAGCTGTTCATGCTTGTAGTTGTTACAGCAAACGGCAATATGCTACCATAGAGCCACAGGCATGAAGAAGAAGAAACGAGCAAGTGGTGAATCTCCGCACTTGATTGCTTCTTGTAGTGGGCCTACCTTGGCTCACTGCAACAGCTTACACGTGTGCGCTCGTGTATGAGGAAGCGTAGCTTAGTTTAAACTAGAGTTAATTATACTCGGGCCTCCGAGTATAGATTAATCTAAATAAACGATCCAAATAATGTTTTTGGGTAAAATGAGAACTGTTATTTTTGTTTTATGTTTCTGACTTCCTCTAAATGTAATATTCTAAGTTGGGAATCTGCCAACGGCTGGTTGGCAGAATTCCTTTGCTATGCATGTCGCTCATTGGTTAAAAGATGCTGCTTTCAACCAATAGGAATCCTAAATGTCTATGGACCACCCGTCGTGGTGATCGTAAATGAATGTGGCACTTGATGTAACGTACATCAAGACCGAGGAAGTGTTTGTACCTTTAACAGACATCGTGTCTGTTAGAGTTACAAGCGGCTGTAGCCACTTGTGCGTGTAACCCCGTTACACCATCCCCATAAGGTTAGACGCGCCGGTCACGGCACGTCAATCAAGCAATTGACCACTCGTCAATTCTTCACGTTGGGAGAAAGAAAACTCGAGCTCATTCCGCAATGAGCTCGCCGAAGAAGACCGCCGCCGAGGAGAAGCCCGCCGCTGGGACAGAGAATCTCTCTGTCCCCGAGTACCACGAGCGGCAGCAGGCGAAGCAGGACGCTCGCGCTGCTAAGGCTGCGGCCGAGCCGAAGATCGTCCTTCAGGGCTCTTCGATAGTCAACGATGTCGTTGACTATAGCGAGGACGACGTGGACATGGAGGAGGGCGATGCCTCCCCAGCAGGCGCAAGGAGTCAATCGACAGCGACAGTCTCGACCCGCATGCCGGGTCGAGACGCCCTCGTGAAGAAGACGACTCGGACGCTTCGAGTTCGAAGCGTTCGCGTAGCGCAAAGGAGACTCCGCTCTCTGCTGCTGGAGCCTTGAGCTCGCCGCGCGATGCGGCGCCTTCAAACTCTCCACGCGCTGCTCATGCAGCGCGTGATCCATGGATGCCGTCCGCGGCAGACATCGCGGCGCGGGTGGGCAACTCGGTGCCCCGAACACTATCCCGCTGTACGTATGCAGCGCGATCGAGGACGACGAGGTGGCGGAGGGCCAACACTTTGATCCGATGACGGATCAAAGGCGCGACTACTATATCGGACTCTTCCATGAGCTCCGATATTACTCCAGCAAGAAGACCTCTTCTCGCAGCAAAGTGCCCGAATGGCAGGCACTTTGTCAAAGTTGGAATGCCTTTGTTGACAACTTCACCAAGAATCCGGCAGCCTACCGCGAGCGGGTTAAGCATGCCCGTGAGCGCTTCGAGACGTTCTCGACGCGTGGGAGGTTGGAGCAGCTCCACAGATCTTCTGTGGATGCTGGAGTTCCGTGCGCTGTGCCCGAAGGCCAGCAGTGCTCGTTGTGTCTTCCGGGTGCGGCGCGCTTGAGCGACCGCGACCTAAACGGGTACACGTCGATTCGTGTACCTGCGAGTCTCAAGGATCTCCGTGCCAAGTTCATGGCACGCGAGGAACGCGACGAGCGTGGTGCTTCGAGCGCTGGGGGTGACCACAGCGCTCGCACTACCTTCGCGCCGGCAGTGCGTGGTGGGCTTCGTACGCCCTCACCATTTCCGGAACGTCCTGCAGCAGGACGTTCCGCGGCTCCCATGTATCTTGGTGGGGCGGAAACCCTCTCCAACGAATACGATAACGAACCGGATGACGGTTCGTTTTCGGATACTATGGTCGACAATACGCTCAACAATCCAACGTGTTGAGCCGTGGGCGTCACGGATCGGAGGCGGCGGTGGTGGGAACACGCCCCGGGTACGGTCAACCTGGGGTTGACTTTGGGCCTCCGTCTCTCGAAGACCGAGTCGCCGCTGTGGAGCGTCTTCAGAGCAGTGACTTCGCTGCTCTGAGGCAAGAGATTGCGAACCTGAGGGCTCAAGTCGCTCAGGCCGCGCAGACCGCGTCGGACGTCTCCGTCGACGTTGGGGTCGCGTCGTGCGCTTGGTCCAGCGCGTTGACGCGCTGGAGAAAGGTTCGGGTTCCGCTTCGCGCCGGCCGAGCTAGCTGGCTCGTGCTGCCGGTATGGCTTCAGCCGCCCGACGTAAAAGGTCGGGTGGAGGCGCATGCTAGACGGAATGTCTAGCGTGTAAGCGTTCCCATGCCGTACCAACACTGTGAACGGCCCAATGAAGCGCGGAGCGAGCTTACTCGCCCCGAAGTCGGAAACTGCATGTTTAGGCAGGTTTTGAGAAGCTAACAAAACCAATGAACCCTTCTTGAATTCATTTGTGTTGCCCCTGCCAACGTTATCTGCATTCAGCTTCTGTCGATCGACAGAAGCTGCAATAGCGTCTTGGACAAACCGAATGACGGCTTGTCTGCGCTGCACGAAGTTGATTGCATCCGAGCTGAACTTGTTCAGCTCGTCCTCACTAGTGGTCATTGTGTCTGTGCCCCGCACAGACGCGTTGTTCTTGTTCTTCGTGGCGTCTGTGCCCTGCACAGACGCGTTCTTCTTCTTCTTGTTCTTCGTGGCGTCTGTGCCCTGCACAGACGCGTTCTCCTTCTTCTTGTTCGTCGCGGCGTCTGTGCCCTGCACAGACGCGTTCTTCTTCTTCTTGCGCGTTATCGCGGCTGACACTGTGCAAGTGTCAGCGGCATTCTGCGGCTGCTGTGTTGCGGCCGTAGATCCTCCCCACTTAAGGAAGGAGTCACCATCCCGAGCAGGCTCGGGAGGCGCGGGTGACGCATTGCATTCACGTAGAACGGTGTATGCCCGGTCGAGGCATGCACCGAGTTGTTGATGGCGAACTCTGCCATCGACAGACACTCGCTCCAGTGTTGGAACGAGTGAGCGTAGCTCTTGAGTATGTCGACGAGCACGCGATTCACGCGCTCGGTCTGCCCATCCGTCTGCGGATGGTCCGCAGTCGACATTGAAAGTTGGCTCCCAAGAAGTGTAAACACTTCTTGCCACAGGTGCGCTGTGAAACGCGGGTCTCGATCGGACACGATGTCCATCGGCATGCCATGGTGTTTGAACACCATGTCAACGAACAGACGTGCCGTCTGTTTCGCAGTCACTTCGGCGGGTACTGCAGCAAGATGTACCATCTTGCTGGAAGCGGTCAACAAAGACCACAACGCCCGTGTTCCCCTGGCTATCCGGGGGAAGACCAAACACAAAGTCCAAAGACATGGACTGCCAACACTCCGACGGAGTTGGTAGTGACTGCAAAGGAGCCTGCGCGAACGGCGCAGGCTTCACACGTTGACACACCTCGCAAGCACGGACGTACTTGCGCACCCATTTATACTGGTGGGCCCAGTAGAAGTCTCGCGTGAGAAGAAGGTATGTCTTCTCACGGCCCGGATGCCCCGCAGCCGGTGCATCGTGATACTCATACATGATCCTGAGTCGCAGGTCATGGTCATTCGGCACGACAACACGGTCCGCGTTGTCGTCGACTGCACTGTAGAGCAATAACCCGTGTGGTATAGCAGTACACACAAAATCGTCAGTTGTGGTAACTTGGCTACAAACACAACAATAGCCGAGCTGGTCGGCTTTGTTGGCCTGCGCCGGGTTGCCCCCGAGCGGTTCGGCCCAACCGGGACAGCGGGTGTCTCGCCTCTCGTCGAGACCTGCCAACCAAGATCACCTCCCCGGAGAACCGCCGAGTTCGACGGTCCCCGTTCACACAACCCTGTGCCCTCCACCAAAGGATGGACGACGGCGCTCGGAGCGCTTTTACAGGTCGCCGAGAGCAAAGGCTTCTCGACTCAGCAATCAGTGCCCGGGACGTACGGGAACACCGGCTCGCAGCGGTGGCGAGACTTTTCCTTCGCGCTTGGCGAGACACGCGCCCAACCCGGGCCGACCTTTATCTCTTGGCGCTGCCAGCCGAGTACCCTACAAGCTTATGCCTCTCGGGTACCGGCAGCAGACATAATCCGGCCCCGCGCAGGGACTTACCGGAACGTATGCACGTGTGTTAGGCCTAGAAAATTCTGCTCTGTTGTCTGTTATCTTTGTCGGGCGCCCTGAAGGGGCGCCTCTACTACTCCTAAGCTTCTATACAAATACCAAATGAAAGTGGGCGGTTTTGGATCCCAGCCGACCCTTCGCTGAGCTCGGCGACGCTTGAGCTCGGCTGGTCCGGATAAGCCGTCCGGATAATCCTTGAACTCGGCTGAGCCGGATAACTCGTCCGGATAGGCTGGTGAACTCGGCTGAGCTCGGCTGAGCTCGGCTACCAGTACAGTGTACCACTCCAGCCGAGTTGGTCTCGCGAAATCTGGTGTTTCCTACACCACAACTGCCCCGGTCATGTTCCGAGCCGAGTTGGTGAGGGGCCTGACCATCACTCCTCGAGTCAAGTCCCATATCGGCCAAAACTCCAACGGTAGCGAACAAGCTCCTTCGCTATGTCGTCGTCGGGCGCTCCTGCCGTTCCGCCGGTACGTCTTCCGCCTCCAGTTACTCCATCCATGCTGTTGCTAACTCTCCATCTGCTGATCTTCACAGGCTTCGGTCGCAGCGTCTCCACAGCCGTCACACACCTCAGCGCGAGATGAGGAGGAGTCCGCTGAGTTCGCCGACTCGGCGTCCTGGGCTCGCGGGGTCAGCGGTGGGCAGGGGCACCCTGTCATCGACTTGACAACTTCCCGTGGGTTCGACCAGGAGTCCGAGTCGGCATCTCGCATTCCTCCTCGCCGCTCGCCGAGTCCGCGTGGTGACACCACTTCGGGCACCGCCGACTCTCGTCGGTCGGACTCGGCTGAGCCGGTGAGCCTCGACTCTCTCGCCGCGCTGATCCACGCGCAAGCTGAGCAACGACGCACAGAGAACGCTGACTTGGCTCGGCTGTTGTCGTTCGTGATCACCCGCCCTGCTCTAGCTGCCGACCCAAGTGTCCGCCGAGCTGCCCTCGAGGCGAAATCCTTCGACGAGCTCGTGGATCTCCTTCACGGTCAGTACGCGTCGCAGAGTCAAGCGGGCGACGCTGCTGCGCTGCGAGTGGAACTGGAGGCGGCCCAGACCATCAATGCCGACTTGACTCGGCGGCTGGATTCCCAAGCAGCCGCGAAGGCTGACCTTGAGGAACGCTTGAAAGCTGTCGAGAAGGAGCGCGACTTGTGGAAAGCCGAGTCCAAGAAGTCGTCTCCACTTCTGACCAGCTTCCGGAAGGCACTGGCCGAGTCAGAGGCTTCCTTGAGGTCAGCTCGTGAGTCGCAAGATGCCAAGGTTAAGTCGGCTCTCGCTCACGCTGAAGAATTCCGCAAGAAGATCCGGGAGCGTGATTCAGAGATCGAGCGCCTGACTCGGTTGCTCTCTGCTCGGGATGCTGAGTATGCCACACTCCAAGCTATCTCGACCAAGCACTTTGAGCAGCTCCAGGAGTCAGCTCGGCTGATCACTGCTGGGGATCCACTGCCTCTTCGTAACGCCAAGGCCGTCATCGATCACCAGCGCGAGGTTATTCTCCGGCAGAAGAGGGTCATCGCTCGGACCGGCATGTTACCCATGCACGACCCTCACATGGCCGCTGCGGCTGCAGCTGGGTTGGACGTGCCTGGGTTGAACCCGGCTGACCTCCAGCTCAACGCTCGTCTGTGTCGAGTGTTGGCTCAGCGGTTCCCGAGGTGATGGACATCCCAGCCGGAGAGACTCGGCGTGTGGAGTTGGTTATCCATCCTCGGACAGACGGCGCGGCCTCTGTTCCGCCGGTGGCCGTGAGCTCGGCTGGTTCCTTCCTTGGCCAGTCGACTCGGCTGGCTGAGTCTGACACTCCAGGGTCCACGAGTTCGGCGTCCGCTCCGACTGCCACGTTTCCCGTGTCCAAGTCTAATGTGTCGCGATTCCGACGCAGCAAGTCTGTCGACCAACTCCGCCGGGCTCGACTAGACACCCTGACGCCAGCCGAGAAGCTTCGTCGCTATGCGAACCCGAAGTCGGCGACTGCTGCCGGCTCTCGGCCCAAGCCTCAGGTATCACTCGAGCAGCCATACGCATGCCCGCTGCCTGGCGAAGCTGGTCACGCAGATGCATCGGCTCGACTCGGCGAAGCTGCCCAAGAGGTGTCGGCAGCTTGTGATTTGTCACTCCGACCCGGTTTGAACTTGGCTGGTCTCACCGCTGAGGACGTGACAACCGGCGGCGACGCCCATTCTCAGGAAGACGACCTCTCTTTCGACTTCGGCGAGGTCTCTGAGTCTTCTGAGCTTCCTGCGGGGTCGGCTAGTCCGGTGACGAGTGGGCCGCTCATCAGCCTGGTCTCGTATCCTCCTTCTCCGGATCCGACGCCGGTGTCGACTCCCAACTCAGCTGCGTTGGACGTCTCCACCTCGTCAAGTTGGGCTCTTCCCTTTCGTCGTGTTCTGCCGTCGTCAGCTGGCGCTGGTCCGAGCGGTGCTGACTCCCGGCCGCCGAGTTCACCAGCGGCGTCTATGGTCGTGCCGAACTCGGCTCTCTCGCTTCCGGTGTCGGATCCTCTGCCGACTTGTGTTCGATGGGTGCCTCCTACTAGCACCGCTCCCGGCACGGTCGTGGCGAAGAGTGATGTCGCTACACCTAGCTCGGTCGCGGTTTCTGCTCCAGCTTCTGGCGTGGGTCATTCTGCTGCTTCGCCGGCCTGCGTAGAACCTGCAGCGGCGACTTCGGGTTCGGCCACCGTTGCGTCGGCGCTCAGTCCTGTTCAAATTGTTGCCCCGCTTAGCTCGGCTCTGGATTCTCAGAACGTCCTCCGGTCGGTATCCGCGGTTGTGAGTGCATCGAGCTCGGCTGCCGGAGGCTCGACTGCAACGGTATCCCACTCTTCAGGTGGCACGGTTGCTTCGGTGCTTAGCGCAGCTGTGAGCTCCTCAGCGCGGCGGCTTCTCGCTTGCTCTCGGCCTCGGTTCCCCAGTCAGATCAAGGGTTGTAGCAGTCGGGCAGGGGTTGCGTCGACTGTGGTCACTCCGGTGCAGGGTATCTCGATGGTTACCGCTACTCGGCCCACGGTTCCCATGAGCTCGGCTGGGCTGACGTCTCCATCGGGTCGTCCATTGCGTCCCACTGCAGCCACTGCCCGAGTTCTGAACGCCCATTGCTTGAACCTGTTGGAGACTCCCGACTATCTCGTTCTCCGGACAGCTCGGCGGAGCCATTCTTCTGGTTCATCAAGCTCGGCTCTTGGCTTGGATGTTCCTGGGAGTTCCACTCATCCACTGTCTCTGTCCGAGAGCTCTGACTCTGAGGCCCCTAGCTCTCCTCCTCGGCCTCCGCCCGCTACGCCTCTTCCGCCTCCGCGTGGCAAGGTCCAGAGTTACATGGCTGCTCGTCGGTCTCCTCTGGTCTCGTCTAGTGAGTCTGGTGATTCCGACTCTCAGTCGAGCTCCGCGAAGATGGGCAAGCGCCGGCGTAAGCCCAAGCCTAAGCACAAGCACAAGCACAAGCACCACCATAAGCACAAGTCGAAGAAGGCAAAGCGGGCTGCCTCTCCAAACTCGGCTGGTGCGGCTCGCCCGGCTAAACGTCACAAAGGATCGTCTCGGAGCTCAGCTAGTGCCGCAAGTGGCGTGTTCAGCTCGGCTGCCAGCGGTGTTTCCAGCTCGGCTGTGGGTGGCATCTCTATGCCTTCACCCTCTGGGAGTTCGGCTTCGGTGCCCATCGTGACGGTCCACGACGCTGGTGCTCATGATCGCCCTGAATTACCCGCGGCTTTACGCCTCTCCCTCGCCCAGTTACGCACTCGCGCAGGCCAAGCTGTCGGACGGGATGCTCGGATCACTGCCCAGCTAGCCCGGCTGCGTGACATCCGCTTTGTCCACTATGGGTCTCGGCGTTGCTGGGAGGCTATACTCAGCCACCAGACTGCCAAGATCACCGTGGCAGACTCCTCGGGAAGTCGCGCGTGCCGGTTACACTCTGCTCTCTGGCTGGGATCAAGGCGTTCGCTGACGTCTACAGCCCCGACCACCCAGCTCAACGGCTTCTCCGACTCCTTCCCAAGACACCTATGTTCGTCTCCCCGCAAGCTCTTGCCGATGCCAAACGCCGGCTGGAGAGTTCGGTGAGGTCGGCGAGTCTGATGGAGCGCCTCGCTGAGGTATTCGTGAGGATCCGCGGGGAAGCTCCGGAGTCAGCTTGTGACAAAGAGGGTCCCACCAAGTTTTTCGTGGCGTTATTCGAGCGATGCCACTGGGTAGTCGAGTCGAGTGTCCTGATGGGGCTTCACCCGGCCTTTCACGTGGGGCTTCCTTACCACGTGATAACCGAGATGTACGACGCGTGGGTGGCGTACAAGTTGGCTAGAAAGCGTCGAGGGATGCCTTGCGGAGTTTGATGACCATTCTTCCAGACGAGCTGTTCGCCGCTGTGATGAAGCTTCTCGGTGGGCTCGCTGCTCCGGAGGTTGACGCCGAGCTCTTTTCGAGCCGTCGGTCCCATTGTACCCCTTGGTCAACTTGTCCTGGATACCCTCAGGCAGGGACTGGTGTGCGGAAGCTGAGGTCACGGATGACTCCGAACCTTGGCGGGCCTGGTGGTGGACTGACCCCGTGGCGCATCCCTACAATACGTGCTTCCGGACGCGCAACTTGGAGTTCATGGTCTTCGCTCCTGCTGGAGTCGACCCGCGCTTAGTTGAAGATGCCGTCGAGGAAGACGTGGACCTCGACGAGCCGGCTCCTCTTCAGATCTCGTCGAGCGCTCCAGTCCCGGCCAACCGGGCAGGGATTCACATCTTTCAAGGTCGTGAGACGGGTGAACTCGGCTGGGCGGCCGGGGATTCGGATCCGCCATCTCCCCTGATTGGGTCGCCTAACCTATGCGGCCCTTCTCCGACGGCTTCTCTTTTCGGTCCCGCGTCGCCTGGATCTCCAGTCGAGTCGAGTGCAGAGTCGAGCGCGTCGGGGGTGGTAGCTCGGCTGGTCGGGCCCCGAGCTCGGCGATCTCGGCTGTGCGGGCGGCCAGTTCGAGAGTAACTCGGCCGGGCCGGCTACAAGTGCCGGGGCTCGATTGGTCTCCTCGCAGCAGCTGCAGCTACGGTTGTCCCTTCCACAGCGCGTTCCCAAGGTCCTGTGTCCTCGTAGTCTTCGGCTCGGCTGCCGGGTTCTTCTTCCCTTCCACCTTCCTTTGGCGTAATTCATGTAATATATGCAATTGACGCAGTAGCTTTCTTCGTCTCAACTCAGCCTGCTGTCTTCACTGAGTTGGCGGGTTCATCATCTTGGTGCAATAGCTTTAGTCCTCATCTGCAACTTGCACCATTTGCAGACGGTTTTCACGTTTCTTCTGCCGTAAGTAGTCGAACAACAGCCCACCA
Organism: Phytophthora melonis; assembly: GCA_024211575.1. Lineage (NCBI taxonomy): Eukaryota > Oomycota > Peronosporomycetes > Peronosporales > Peronosporaceae > Phytophthora > Phytophthora melonis. The sequence goes on along the minus strand of JAMXKT010000076.1, from coordinate 906,095 downwards.
CATGACAGGTTCGACAACGGCTCCCAGGTTGGCTCATCATAGCCGACCCACTTGACCTTGAACCTCCGCTGAGTTCTAGCTGTACTCGTGGATAATGGCAGCTCGTCGTCCAGGATGGCCTCGACTTCGTATTCATTCACTGCTTCGTCAGGCTCCCAGCTATCTTCCGGGAGGAGTTCTTCGTCAAAGTCGAGACGATCCGACTCGGCTAAATCGGCTACCAGCCGAGCTGTCGGCCGCTCGCCGAGTCCAGTGACCGCCCTCAGTCTCGATACATGCACCACCGGGTAGAAGCGATATCCACTCTTGTCAGGAGCTCCAGTTCGTAAGCGAATTCCTCTAACTTCTTCTTCACTCGGAACGGTCCGTGCCATCGGTGTGCCAGCTTCTTAGTCAACCCAGGTCGAACCCGTTCCATGAACAGCCACACTTGGTCGCCTTCCTTGAACAACGACCTCCGAGACTCGGCTACTTCGTCACTGTCTTCAGTCGACCCGGCTGCTTCCTCGGGTGAATTTGTTGTGGGGTCCGCTTCTCCTTCTTCGACCGGGACGGCTCTCTGTTCGACTCGGCTGAGCCCATCATTGTGTTCTTTAGCTCTCCGTTGCTTTTCTTTCAGCTGGAACTCGGCTGCCAGTTTCAAAGCCACCTCTCTCTGTCGGTTTGCTTCCTGCGCCATTCGGCTGCCCCAGTCGAGTCAGCTGAGTTGCCCCTGCCAGGCCTGACCGACTCGGTCATTGCCTTGAGCGTGGATCGAGCGTCCCATCCGTGTACCAGGTAAAATGGTGTCTCCCGCCGAGTCGAGTCTCTCGAGTTGTTGATGGCATGGACGAGTTTCTCGGCTACATCATCCCAGTCGGCTTGGAGAGGATCTTCCACATACACACGCACGGTTTGGATCATCGTCTTCACCGAGCGTTCTTGTTGACCGTTGGCTTGTGGCCGGTAGCTCAGCGTCGCTCTCGACTTAGACTGCATCATTTCCGAGAACTTTGGAACACCTCGCTCATGAACCGGGGGTCTCTGTCGTGGCGCACTAACGATGGAGCTCCGAACCTTCGGAACACATTTTCTTCGAAGGCCTTTGCCACTTCAAGTGCCCCAGTCTCACTCATCGCTTTAGCGATTACGAACCCGGTGAAGTGGTCTTGGAACAGCAGGAGTGCAGTGTTGCCCCGTCGAGTCTTCGGCAGTGGTATGACAAAATCCATCGACACCACGTGGAATGGTCGCTCCGAAACCACATTGCCGGGCGAGTAGCCCTTTAGGTGTGGTTTGCTCTTGCTGGTGCTGCAGTCCTCGCACGCTTGGACGTGTTTGACTACATCCGCATACAATCCAATCCAGTAGTAGTCGGCTCTGACCTTGTGGTAGGTTCGCACGATGCCTTGGTGACCTCCTTCGATGGAGTTGTGGCAGTTCTGCAGGATCTCGTCTATCATAGTCGTCGGGACCACCAGTCGGAGGGATAAGCTTGGTTCGCCGAGTTCGCCAGGCCGTCTAGCCTTGTCTTGTCGGTATAATAGCCCGTCTTCACTGAGTACGAACTCGTCGGCGACCTTCCCAGCGTTGCGAGCTCGGCGATGCGTGAGTCGCGCATAGTCTCCTTCGAGGTAGGTCTTCAAATCGGCCCACCGTTGTTCTTCATCTTGTGCTTTGGCTATCCGCAGACGTCGCTCAGCTTGGACCACCACTGGGTCGATGTCCATGGCGTTGGGTTGTCGGGCTTCTCCAAGCTCGGCTAGCGACTCAGCTGAGTTCGCCGGCGGTGCTGTGCTACCGAACTCGGCTTCCCCGCCACCTGCTGTCTAGCGGGCGGAGGTCGGCTATCACGTTCGAAGTCATCGCGTTCAGCTTCTTCATTCGGAGCTGAGTTCGGTGTTGGTTGCTCTGTCGCTTCGTCTTCAAAACGGACTCGGCGAACTTGACTCCTTGTCACGACAGCAATCTCCGCGCCTTCTGCTTGGGCTTCCGCCGAGTCCTTGTCCACGTACAGGATCTCAGCGATTCTGTTCAGGGTTTTCAGCTCGGCTTTCCGTCCCGCGTTAAGCACGACTTTTCCTGCCTTGGCCTCCAGTGCTTCGGTCGCGAGGGAGTCAGCAGCCGAGTTGTAGAGGCGCACTACATGCAGGTAGCGAACTGAATTCAGCTTGCTGACCAATTTCTTGTGGCGTGCCAGCTCGACTTGTAATGCCTCCTTCTTACACGCGATCACCCCCATGGATTGCTGGATCGCAAGCCGAGAATCGCCCACGATGATTAGGTCCTTCACCCCACGCTCAATAGCTGAAGTCACCCCATTGTTCATACCGGTGTACTCGGCTATATTCACCGTGGTCGATGGGAGGTGCGCGCTCGCAGCGATCTCAATGCTCCAGTCTGGTAAACGCCACAGAATCCATGAGCAACTCCCAAACCCACCGTGTTTAGCGGTCTTTGCGGATCCGTCAAACGAAAGGACGTGCCCCGTGAAGTCTCGAGGTACGTGTGCATACAGCAATGCTGGATCCATACGGACCACAGCCGAGTTCTTGGACGGCGGGGCGACATGCGTTAGTAGCTCATCCAATCCCACGGCCGGCGTGATAGACGCTTGGAGCAACTGGGCGAAATCCGTATCCCGTTCGCGGACCCGTTTGACCTTGAGGTGGAAGGGCGACAGGAGCACCGCAAAACTAACTGCTCTGCCGTAGAGCGACTTCGACTGGAACACCCATTCGAGAGTCGAGTAGCGGGTGTAGACGTGGATGTTTTTTCCGGCTAGCAGCGTGTGGCATACTTTGATGAGTTGCAGCAACGCGAGTACTTCCTTCTCGGCGGGGTGGTAGCCGAGTTCATTATCCTTGAGGACTCGGCCACAGAACCGCACCGGGTGGAGCTTTCCTTCGTGGAGCTGCATCAGCGTGCTACTCAGCGCCCACTCATTGGCGAATAGCATGACGTGGACGTCTTCCGCCGAGTTGAAATGACGAAGTATGGGCGCATCGACCACCTTCTGCTTCAACTCGGCGAACGCAGCTTTAGCCGCTGTCAAGTCACCGCCGGGTCCAAAATCTTCATCCTTTAGTTGATAGAGGACTGCCCCGTACACCGCCAAGTTCTGGATGAACCGGCCATAGTAATTCAGCGCTCCCAAGAATGCCTGCATCCCCTTCTTCGTCGTCGGGAACGGCAGTCCGGCTATCGCTAGCATCTTCTTCTGGTCGGCTTGGATCCCTGCCGAGGTCACCCCATGTGATAGGAAGTCGACTTTCGGCTGAACGAAGATGCTTTTCGGGAAGCTGACGCTGATGCGGCACTCAGTGAAGCGTTGCAGCAGTCGGTCGAGCGTCCCTAGGCAATCGTCGAACGTCCGCCCTCCGAAGCATATATCATCCACGAACGATCGACGATCGAAAACCGGTGCCAGGCGCGATTCATCCGGCTCACCCGTCTTGAACATGTCGGCCTCTGGGCTGTTGATGAAATCTTCCAACGGATCAAACTCGGCTTGAGCTCGGCGGTCGGCTTCAAACTTGGTCTGGCCGCTGGCCTCGAAGTCGAAGTCGGCTGCGAGTCGTTTCCGCTGGGCTTCTGAGGCAGCTTCGGCTTGCTGGATGCGCTTGGCGAACTCCTTCCAGCCACCCTTGGGTTGAACGTAACCCCATAGGGCGTTATCGATGAGCCGCTGGTAGATCATTGGAGCATTCTTTAACCCGAAGGGCATTCGCAACCATTCGAAGTGACCCAACGCGCAGACGAAAGCTGAGATCCAACGGGCACGCCGAGTCATCATGACCGCCCAGAAACCGCTGGCGGCATCCAGTGAGCAGAACCATAAATATGCTTCCAGCTCAGTGAGGAGATCATCCACTAGCGGCATAGCGTATTCCATGAGCAGCGTAATCGCGTTCACCAGCTTGTAATCGATGCACAGCCGAATGTCGACTCCATTCTTCTTCAGGACAATCACGATAGGTGATGCCCAGGGGCTGTTCGAGAAGGCGATCAGCCGAGCTCGTAGCAGCGCTTTGAGCAGTTCGTACAACTTGCCGAGATGTTTCAACGGAACTCGGCGAGCTCGCTGGCGGATTGGTGGGTGCCCTTGCACGTCGATATCGCACACTACGCCGTAAGCTGGTGGAGGTAGGGCATTACCGCTGGAGATCATGATCTTTTCGTGGCTTTTCAATACCTCCACCAGCCGAGTAGACTGCGGCCGAGTGTGCGCCGAGCTCTGCACATTGGCTGCTTCGTAGTCGAGTTGCGTTGACACCGCTTCAGTCAAGTCGGGTAGGAATGCCAACTCGCGAGCATAATCGTCGAGCTCCAAGTTCGTAGCTGGATGTTCGAACTCGGCTGAGTCTTCAGCCGAGTCGCCTTGGTCCTCTGCCCCTTCCTCGTACTTGGCCGCCAGAAGGTAACGTAGGCGCAAGTCTTCAATCGGGTCCGACGACATGGGTTCATCACTAACATCGATTTCCTCCTCAGGCTTCGGACTCGGCGGCTCGGGCCCAGGATCATCGATGATTGTCCAGTCAACCAGCTCGCTGGATTGCTCGTACGCACCCTCATCTGCTGTGCAGGCTCTTTGGCTGGGCTCGTCCTGAGCGGTCGTTAGTGGGATCTCTGCTCGGCTGGACGGGTCGTTGCCCCAGTCTGGCGTAGGCCCTTCGCTCGGAGTTGCTTCTTCAGGAACTAGGGTAGCGGTAGCCGTGGTCGCCGGCTCTACCAAGGCCAAGGGTGGACCTTCGGCTTCGTCCGCCTTAGTTTGCTCCTCCGAATCGGCTAACTTCTCCCATCGCTGGGTGCAAGTCAGCGTCGAATCCCGCTTCTCGGTAGGCGGCCATGTGGCCACCCCTTCGGCTCTGGATAGCTTCTACGGTCCACAGCGGGCGGCTGTCGAGCCAGCCACTCAGCGTACAGCTGTTGTTCCTTTGCAACAGATCCTTGTCCATAGCCGCTTCGTAGGCCATGACTTGCCAATCTTTGTACTTCGCCGAGTGCAGTCGGACATAACCATCTGGCGGCAACACTCCATGCGGTGCCCAGGCAACCACAGGGAAATGCGCTGGGCACCAAGTCCAAGTCGGCTTCAGGTTAGTCAGTCGGACTCGGACCACTCGGTTCCGCCGATCAAGCACTACGGTCGGTACCCAGTCTTTAGTCCGACGTACCCAGAAGTCGTGTGTTTCCTCGCTCGGTGGATTCCTCATCAGCCGGAACTCGGTGGGAACTCGGCTTTCGAGGTTCACCGGTTCAGTTGGGCCATCCGTGATATAGAGGCCTCCTTTCGGTTCATCCGCCGAGTTCTGGGACTTCACCAGAGGTAGGACAACCTCATCGGGTAGCTTCGCCACCGAGTTGTACAGGTCCAGACGGATCCCAGCCGGGATCATAAAGTCTGTACCGAGGATCAACTCGACTCCCGCGTGGTGATCGAGGATCCATACTTCAAACTCGTACGTGACCTCCCAGCCGAGTGTCACCTTCACCATCGTTCGCGACATCGTCGCCACCTTGCCCTTTCCAATACCTTGAACGTCAATTTGTTGGTCCTGCCGCGTAAACCGCTTCAACCGCAGTCTCCTCGCGAATCCCTCGCTGACTGCCGACACATTTGCGCCGGTGTCAAGCAGTATCTTCGTACGCTGGTCGTTCACTGCTCCCATAACGAGAGCCCTCATCCGAACTCGGCGGTCAAACTTTTGCGACGACCACCAGCCGAGTCGCTCTCCAGGGAGTAGCTTCATAACTCTAGTGGCTGTGGTCGCTTCCGTCGATCGCCGAGTCGCAACTGCACTGCACAATCTCGCTTGGCTTTCCTCTCCACGCTCGCCGAGCTCACAATCAAATCCGTCGTTTTCACACTCCAATACCTCGTCCTCTCCTCGTCCCTCGGGCCTTCCTGCCTCACCCACAAAGGCGAACACAAAGTTCGCCTCTACTGCCGGCTCGGCTGACTGTGGCAGCCCGGTATCGTCCAACCCAGTCAGTGTTGGCGGGCCGCCGAGTTTAAATCGCTCGGCGTGTAGAGGTCCTGGAGGTCTTCAGGTAATTTGGACTTGTCGACATTGGACTTGACAAATGCGGCGAGTTTCTCGTAGCGCTAGAACAGCTCGCACTGACCGACATCGTGCAGTTGCTTGCAGAACTTGCAGCGACGGCGGCAATAATGGACGGAGTGGTTAGCTCCACCGCAGGCAGCACAAGGGCCGTACGATGGGCGCTCACGAGAGTCACTGCGCCGACCAGTTTGGTCACGTCGGTCGTATCCCCGGCTGGTGCGGTCCGCCGAGCTCGGCTGGCTCCTTCGGTGATCACCCCTTGGTGTTCCAGCTGTGTTCCCGCGGTCCCCCGATCGACGATCGCGGTCGCTCGTGAACCCGGCGTCGATGTAATCGTCTTCCGAGTCCACAGCCGAGTCGGGGTAACTCAGCTGGCTACCATCGCTCCAGTCGCTGTCGGAGTCGTAGAGGTTGGACCGCCGACTGGATTGGCGCTTCTCGGCCAGCTCGTACGGGTCATCTTCCAACAGTGCTGCTGCCAGTCTGCGGTCTCGTCCTTCATCGCGCCGACTCCGTCGGTCATCTCGGCGGTCATCCCTGCGGCGTTCTCGGCGGTCGTCTCTGCGGTCATCTCGGCGTGATTCACTCCGCCGAGCTTCCGAGTGTCTTGGCGAATCAGTGCGCTTGGCATCTCGACTGCGGCTCCCGACGAGACGGTCGCGTTGTCTCTTGCGGCGTTCCCCCAGAATCTTCTGGTTGATAATCTTCTCGACCTTCTTGATGTCGGTGAGCTGTTGCGGATAGAGTAGATCCATAACATCATCATCCCCGCAGTGAAGCAGGAAGTGCTCCACGTGGTCGGCAGCGTCTGCTCCCCCGGCTTCGTACTGGATTTTCGCCGACTTCGCATATCCGTTGAGGCGAATGAGGAAGTCGCACACCAGCTCGTTATCCTTACGCTGAGCCGAGTAATAGCGGGCTCGTGCCGACTGGTCAAACTGCGAGCAGTAGTAGTCGGCGAATGCTTCACTCAGCAGACTCCATTTCCGCTGGGTCTTCTTCGGAAGCTGGCGATACCAGCTCTTCGCTCCTCGCTCCAGCCTCAGAGAGAATGGCTCATACCAGAGGTCTTGCGCCAGCCGAGTTCCTTTCATCTCGTAGATGAACCGCTTCAACCACTGGAGAGAATCATCCGGCCGGTAACGCTTGCCTTCGAACATAGGGATCTTGTCGAGGGACGCGTGGGTGCGGACTTCCACGTACTGCGTCCGATCGCTTTCGGTGTCATCAAAGCTGAGATGCTTGATGACGTCCTTCACCGACTCGTCAGCCGAGTTCCGGTAGTCGTACGCATCGTCGCTGTCACTGAGCTCGGCTGCATCTGCCGCATCAAACAACTCAGCGTAGCGTCCACTCAGCTGCTTGCCACGCGTTGGTGTCTTCATGTGCGAGTCTTCGAAGTAGGGTGTACCCTCAGTTGCTCGGAACACCTCAGCTCGTTTGCGGTCGGGCGTCTTCGGCAGCGGGATTCTGCTGGGGTCCTCGACGGTTCTCGGAGTGTCGGCCACCCGCTTGGCAATCGTCTGCCGAGTGCCGACCGCTCCCCTCTCGAGGCCAAAGGCCAGTCTCAATCGACGCTTCCACTTGACAAGTTCACGCGAAGCTCGGCTGGGGTCCCAATCGCCGAGTAGCAGACTGTTAGGTCGGCTCGTGCAGCGGAACCCCATCGCCTTGAGCAGCAACACCGTGTCTTCAACCAGCTGGTTGATGTCCGTGCTGTTCACCGGCTGTGTCAGCTCAGGTCCCAGGACCGGCCATCTCGCTTGAGCCATCGCCACTGGAGCAAACATCATCATCCACTCGCTTTGAGCTCTCATCTCCTCGCCGAGCTTGCCCAAGACCTTGTTGGCACTCGGCGTATCCACATTCCTCGTCGCTCGCGGAATAAGGGGCGGACGTTCCCCTTGCGCGGCGGCTTGATCTTCATCGTCCGTATCATTGCCGAGCTCGGCGGTCAGAGTGCGCACAACTGGGCGTGGGGTACCCATGCGCCCGACTTGTAGCGACAATTCGTCGACTTCGCCGAGTAGCTCAGCTTTCTCCTCATACTCATCTCCTTCATCCTCATCACTTCCTTGGCCTTGGGCATCCTCCTCGTCGAACTGGACGCTGCGAGTCTCGTCCACCGTCGCGTCCGTGATCATCGCATCCGCCAAGCCCGCCGAGTTGGCTTGTCCAGCCGAGTTGCTTCCAGCCGTCGCTGGACTCGGCGTGACGATTCCCTTGACCATCTTCACTTCTCTTCTCTTCTTCTCAAACCTTGGTTAGCTGGTACCTACGAAACACGAGCACACCCCTGTTCCCGGGTCGCGGCACCAGTTGTGGTTTAGCAGTACACACAAAATCGTCAGTTGTGGTAACTTGGCTACAAACACAACAATAGCCGAGCTGGTCGGCTTTGTTGGCCTGCGCCGGGTTGCCCCGAGCGGTTCGGCCCAACCGGGACAGCGGGTGTCTCGCCTCTCGTCGAGACCTGCCAACCAAGATCACCTCCCCGGAGAACCGCCGAGTTCGACGGTCCCCGTTCACACAACCCTGTGCCCTCCACCAAAGGATGGACGACGGCGCTCGGAGCGCTTTTACAGGTCGCCGAGAGCAAAGGCTTCTCGACTCAGCAATCAGTGCCCGGGACGTACGGGAACACCGGCTCGCAGCGGTGGCGAGACTTTTCCTTCGCGCTTGGCGAGACACGCGCCCAACCCGGGCCGACCTTTATCTCTTGGCGCTGCCAGCCGAGTACCCTACAAGCTTATGCCTCTCGGGTACCGGCAGCAGACATAATCCGGCCCCGCGCAGGGACTTACCGGAACGTATGCACGTGTGTTAGGCCTAGAAAATTCTGCTCTGTTGTCTGTTATCTTTGTCGGGCGCCCTGAAGGGGCGCCTCTACTACTCCTAAGCTTCTATACAAATACCAAATGAAAGTGGGCGGTTTTGGATCCCAGCCGACCCTTCGCTGAGCTCGGCGACGCTTGAGCTCGGCTGGTCCGGATAAGCCGTCCGGATAATCCTTGAACTCGGCTAAGCCGGATAACTCGTCCGGATAGGCTGGTGAACTCGGCTGAGCTCGGCTGAGCTCGGCTACCAGTACAGTGTACCACTCCAGCCGAGTTGGTCTCGCGAAATCTGGTGTTTCCTACACCACACCCGTCGTGCACCCGATAACGGTGTGCACGAGCACGAAGATGCTTCGGCAGCTTCTGACGAGCTTTGTCAGAAGGCGCTGAGCCGTAGGCCAGCAAGAGCTTCGCATCTGCGTCGTGCGCGTACGCGATCTTCACGTCGTCCAACAGCGACGACGTGGGAGTGCTCGATTGCATGGCGTCAATGGCATTGACGTCAGCATCAGTTGAAGCGTAGTCAGGTCGACGCGATAACGCGTCGGCCACCACATTGAGTCTTCCGGGTTTGTACTCAACCCGGAAGTTGTATTCCGCAAAGAATGAAAGCCATCTCGCCATACGTTGCGAGATGTGTGGCGACTTGATAGCCGTACGCAATGATGCGTGGTCTGTGTAGACCACGAAGGGTTCGCTTCCGAGTAAGTACACTCGGAACTTCGCGAGTGCATACTTCATGGCAAGGAGCTCCTTGTCATGCACCGGGTAATTGCGCTCAGCTGGCTTCAGCTGACGCGACTGATAGTAGACGACACGATCACGGCCCTCGTGATCGTGCTGCATCAACGCACATCCGATCGCGAAATCGGATGCGTCACACACAACGTGGAATGGGCGATCTTGGTCGGCCACCGCCAAGATCGGCGCCTCAGTCAAGCCCCGCTTGACTGCATCGAAGGCCTGCTGACAGTCAGCAGTCCAATTCCACTCGGCATCCTTCTTCAGGAGCTGTGACAGCGGGCGTATCGTGCCCGCGTAGTTCTTCACGTACTTGCACAAGTACGTGGCTGCCAAGGAACTGCCGCAGTTCCTTGACACTCGTCGGCGTCGGCCACTCATTGATCACTCTGACCTTTTCAGGGTCAGGGCGGACACCGTTCTTCCCAACGAGACACCCGAGGACGGGTATCTCGCTCGCCCCGAAGATGCACTTCTTCAGGTTCGCGTAGAGCTTTTGCTTGCGCATGAGCGCAAGCAGCTTCCGGAGATGCACCTTGTGCATCTCAACGTCGCTCATCCCGTCCGCAGCACGGCTGTGGACGAACACGTCATCGAAGTAGCTCGGTGCGAAGTCGCGCACCGAGCGCAACAAGTGCGTCACGCACCTGTTGAAGGTCGCAGGGGCGTTCTTCAGACCCTGCGGCATCACTAGCCACTCCCAGAGCATGCCACTCGGCGTGCTCACAGCCGTGAGAGGGATATCGCTCTCACGCATTAGGATCTGATAGAACCCATCGCGCAGATCAAGAGCACTGTAGACAGTGCTCCTGGCCATCGAATCGATGATAACATCTTTTCGCGGTATCGGTGTCTGCGCCGGTATCGTCGCATCGTTCAGCTTGTTGTACGCGTGAACGATGCGCCAGCCGCCCTGTGGCTTCTTGACACAGAACGTCGGAGCACTGTGCGGGGATTTCGATTCCCGCACTTGTCCAGCTTTGCGACGACTTTCGAAGAAGTCGTCGATCGCCTTGACTTGTTCTCGCGGCAGTGGCCACTGCCGCGTGACACAGTATTTCGTGCCCGGCACGAGATCAATCTCGTGCTGAATGCCCTTGTCCTGCGGAAGCTCCGCAGGGATCTCTTCCGGAAGTACGTCCGCGTACTCCCGTAGAATCTCGTAGTAGGGGCTCGCCTTCAGCGAGTCCCAGCTCTGCTCCTCAAAGCGTTCCTTCTTCGTCTTGGCACTGAGAGTGTCTTCACTCCCAGTGGTGCTCTCCATGAAGAACTGCCTCAGTTCCTCATTCTCGCTCTTCGTTCTCTCGGCGTCCGAGAGAATGCATATTTGCTCGATGCGTCCATCGTGCAAGTCACGCGCGAAGCGCTTCCAGCTCATGACTGGAAGTGAAGTCAACTCTGACGCTTGCGTCGGAGGATTAGCGAGGGTCATCTCCTGTGCCGGAACCCAGCACAGGTACGCGTCAAGACGTTCAACGTCTCGACGTTCGGCTTCTCAGCCTTCGTCTGCCCGGCAGACATTTCTTGGAGCGTCTCGGCCCCGGGCCGAGACTTGCGCAGCGACCTTCGCATGCGCCGTCTTCTTGTTTTGCGGAGCCCGGCTCCGCATGGTCTCTTGACCTCGTCCAGGCCCAGCCGTGGACGGGTGTTCTTCTTTATTCCGCCGGCGGGTACTTCCCGCGGGCGAGCGACTTCAAGCCCGGCTTGGTCGCGCGGCGCTTCGTCGTGCAGCCCGGCTGCACGACAGCATGCAAGTTTTTCCGGTGCGGGACGTTTGCAACCGTCCGCACCGCCTGCAGCGTCGGTTCCCGGAACCGACACGCCATCATCACCTCGACGCCTATCATTGGCGGAGCCCTTAATCATAAAGGGTGCGTCGACTCCCGGAACCGACGCGACTTCAATACCTCGACGCCTTCCATTGGCGGAGACCCCGATTACGGAGGGTGCGTCGGCTCCCCGAGCCGACGAATAGAATTCATCCAAGCCATCGACTCCCGGAGTCGACGGCGTCACGTCACCTTGGCTCTCATTACAGGCCAAAACCGATCCAATCAGGTTCGCGTCAGCCTCCACGGCTGACGTGTGTGACTCGCTTGTGTCATCCGCACCGCTCGAGGCCGGAGACTTCTCTTGATTCGCTGAAAGCGGGTGTCGACCTCCGAGGTCGACACATTTTCTTCCAGCCGTCGGCAGTGATGCCGACGCTCTTTGCACTTGCACGCGCCTTCTTGCGCGTCCTGGGCGTTCCGGGACAGCGGCATTAGGCGCTGTCTCGACTGGAGATTCGCGCGCACCTGCTGGTGCGTGTGTGGTGGCAACAGGGCCATCGCTCTCTGTTCCACCGCCGCGACCGAAGCGCACTAAAGTGCGCTTCTCCCAATCAATTACCGGATCATGCCGTGCGAGCCACGGCATGCCCAAAACCATGTCGAACTTATCGTCCAGGTCCAGGACGATGAAGGTTTCGACGAACACTCGACCCTTGTACGTGAAGCGCACGCGTACCATGCGCTTCTCGGTCTTCACGACGACACCTGTCGCCAAGCGTACTTCCAACAGACTTCGAGGTATCTTTAAATCCTCGAAGTCAAGCATTGATAGGCTTCGCAGTCGAACAAAGTTTTTCGACGCGCCAGAATCTACCAACGCACGACGAGAGCCGCTTGCTCTCATCGACTTCACCTTCAGGATGACAAGATCAGCCTTGTCATCTTGCTTCTTGCAGTGAGAATGGTCCTCACTGGGGCTGCAGTCCTCAGTGTCGCGTGTCCAAGGTTGACACGCGGAACCGCATTACCAGTAGGGCGCCCCGCGCCTACTGGCGTCCAGCGTTTTTGTTTGGCTGCGACGATGCCCAGCATCGCCGCGATAGCCACCTTGCTGGTGCACGGGTGCCGTGCACTCTCTAGCAAAGTGACCGATCCTACCGCATCGGTAGCACCGCACATTACTTCCTTGCCGCTGCTGGCCCCCAGCAGCGGCAGCGCTCGAGAGGTCCATCGGTTCCGGACCTCCCGTCCTCACTACCGGGCGCGGTTGCGGCCTCGGTACATGCGCGTGCAGTTTAGCCTGTCGCAGGCTAAACTCTTCCTGCATCGCAAGCGTGATGGCAGCTTCGAGAGTACTCGGGTACTCGCGGAAGAGATAGGTCTTCACAGGCCCATCTCTCAGTCCCTTCATGAACGTGACGACCTTAGTCGCCTCGTCGATCGGGTTGGTCACGATGTTCGAGACCAAGTACCGCGCTCTCTGGGCGTAAGCATGAACATCATGCTTACCCTGCTGCAGGTCGAGGAACTCTGCTCTCGACCGGAACTCATTCTGCGGGGGCTCAAACGCCTGTCTGAGCTCCTCCTTGAAGCCTTCGTACGTGCTGAAGCACGTAGGGTCGGAGAGCCGGCGTCCATACGCCCAGCTCCTTGCACGTCCGCCAAGACATGACATGGCGAACGCGACCTTCGACAACGGGTCGACAATACGTCGAGCCGCGATGGCAGTGTCGAGTTCGACAAGCCAACGGAGGAGAGGTTCACCCTCTCTTCCGACGTAGTTGCTCACGTTGAGCTTCAGCGACTGTGGGCGAGGTGTCGTCCCCGACGACACCGCGGTATTGGCAGCAGCATCTCGCTGCTCCCTCATGATGAAGCCCAGAGCAACACCGTGTTGCTCTGTCGGCGTTAGCGTACGCAGCATCGTAGCTACAGCCGCTTCACCAATGACTGTTGACAGTCGTTGGAGGGCTTCCCACTCTGGGTCTGACAGGTGGGGACAGTCAGCGCGTGCAACATGGGTTGCAGGCGTCGTGGAGCTTTCCATAGACACTTCGGTATCCATGGGAAAGTTCTCGGCTCCGTGTTCGTGCGGTGACGTACGAACTCAACTTAGTCGGTCGTTGGACGGACTACAAAGTGCTACCAGGTGTAGTGGGCCTACCTTGGCTCACTGCAACAGCTTACACGTGTGCGCTCGTGTATGAGGAAGCGTAGCTTAGTTTAAACTAGAGTTAATTATACTCGGGCCTCCGAGTATAGATTAATCTAAATAAACGATCCAAATAATGTTTTTGGGTAAAATGAGAACTGTTATTTTTGTTTTATGTTTCTGACTTCCTCTAAATGTAATATTCTAAGTTGGGAATCTGCCAACGGCTGGTTGGCAGAATTCCTTTGCTATGCATGTCGCTCATTGGTTAAAAGATGCTGCTTTCAACCAATAGGAATCCTAAATGTCTATGGACCACCCGTCGTGGTGATCGTAAATGAATGTGGCACTTGATGTAACGTACATCAAGACCGAGGAAGTGTTTGTACCTTTAACAGACATCGTGTCTGTTAGAGTTACAAGCGGCTGTAGCCACTTGTGCGTGTAACCCCGTTACACTTCTGGTGTGGGGCCAAACGGTTCTTTCCTCAAGTCTGGGTAACTATTCTCGTCACCAACAGGCTCGTATGGGGCTTGGAGGTGCTCGTAGACGTCCGGGTTGATCGGCTCGGACCACCCTGACGTGGCGTGCGCTCTTTGTTTTTCCAGGTCCTTGTCCACCAAGTCACCAGCCAGCACCTTTTCAGCTCCACCCAGGCACTCGAGAAACTTCTCTGCAAAATGGCGTTCGGAAATAGCTGCGAGAGAGTTGGGGTCTTTATCTTCAAATTCGTCTTCCTCGGCTTGGTCGTCGCGGTCGCCTTCGTCACCATCCGACTCATCTTCATCGACAAGATCGTCTTCCATAGGCTCATCGCCAGACTCCAGACCGCCGAATTCGTCTGGGTCGTCGTCGTCTCCGACCTGGTTCAGATCATCTTCATCATCACTTGACATTACGCTGCAGACTGTAGCACATCATATACAGCACATCATATACAGTGTGAGTATAATCAATGTAATACAGCAGATCAAATACAGCAGAAGCTTACCCTCAGAATGATTGGCCGCCGCATCGTAATCGCTGTCTGCGGCATTGTCCTCGTCGCCGACTTCCTTGTCCGATGAGCCAAACAGAGAAGTGCCGGGAGGTGAAGATTCCGCGGAGCGTCTTGGTTGAAGAACCCGGGGCGTCGTCGGCACCAAGTGGTACTCAGCTTCTTCGTCGTCGTCGCTTTCCAAGCTAACACAACCTGCTGACACATGAAACCGATGATAAGCTCAAATGTCGATAGCACATACTTTACCCAAACTTACTGCGCGGACGTTTAGCAGGTGCACGTCCCTGGCGTGGAGCTGGACTTCCCTGGGTTGCTGCTGCAGACGCATGAGTCGTCAAAGCGGGGGTTGTCGCTTTTCTTACAGCATCCAGAGGCGGTGGTGCAGCTTCACCCGCAGCATTCGTAGGCGGAGTCGCGGGTTGACTTACTGAATCGCGGGGAGGGGAGGCCTGTGGTGCTGGCGCGAGTGCGCCACCAACATCGCCGTCATCTTCTGGAGCTGCAGCATTACCAAGTCAACACATTAGTTAACCGCTCAATATGATAAAACCATCTTGCCAGCATACCTTTTGCAACGCAAGCTGCACTCAGGGCTTGAGCGCCTTCCTTCGAATGAACTGCAGAAACAGAGCACTGTGTTAGACTGATACACCACGTAATAGAAAACAATAGATTACATACCACGGACGTAGTGGGCGAGAACGTGGTCCTCGCCCAAGAAGTAGTCCTTGCCCTCCGTGCCGGCCGCGGTCCCGCCCGGGGGGATGAATTTCCACCGTGTCTCGATCGAGCTAGCGGGGGGCAGTTTGTGTGTCCACCCACTCGCTTTCAGCTCCCTTCAGACGGCCTTCCACGTCGTTGTCTCGCCACGCAGGATGCGGGCCGCGCGTCGCTTCTCGCGGGGTCCGGTCATTTGAGCTCTTGGCCGCTGATTTCGGAAGTGAGACTCAGAAAGAGGGAGGCGGCTCCTGGCCACTCAGTACGAAGCCTGCAAGAATTAATTGGTGGTGTATCGTTTGTGTATAATACTCTGGTAATTAATATTCCAAAAACTTGAACATAGACGATGGTACCTTCCCGCATGCATCTATGCGCACAGTGGACAGAAACACTGATTTCACTTGACTTAGTCTTTTTATAGGCAGTGATAGAGGCAGGCTCACAAAGCGATCCGAGCATACAAATTTCAAGTATAAAAATTTCTTATGCTGTATTTATACAGCTTAGATTTGAAATTTATCCTATCTGGATGATTTGCTAACACATCTTATACAGCGCACCGGGTTGAAGGGGTTAACTTATCTTCACTATGGTATACAACGGAGAAGCTTATATGGCGCAACACTCCCACTAAAGATGCCAGCGCGCCTCTCGAAAGATCGTTCTTGACCATTCGACTTCAATGCCGTTCTCAGATTATTTCGTGTCGCATACCCAAAATTAAATTATCAGGTTGCCCAAGATACTTTTATCATAAGCAGTGCAGATACCCAATATAAATCAGATCTGCCCAAATTAAGTTTCATACTTTATCTTATATATTGGAGAGAGCACCTTTCCCATAAAGCTCCCTCCGCCTTTTTTGCTTTTACTTCTCACTCTCTCTTCTGTCTCCGTGGCGCACAAGTGCTGGTCCGACGAAAACTCCGAAAGTGGGGGGGGGGGTGCCGTAAGCCGTTCACATTCTCCTGGCTACAGCTGTGTGACCTAGGCCACAAAGCCCTGCGGGTTAACATGCAGCCAACAGCCCAACTGGGGACCCTGTGGACGGAAAGTCTCATTCTTTTGAGCTACTCGCGGTCATCCAGTCTATGATCATTGTACTGTAATAGGTTGGTGGTACGGGCTCACGAGGAGTACTGTGGTCGCCTGCAGGAGGACGACGAGCAGGGCGTGCAAATTGGACGCGAGCGTCCACGAGTGGCGACCGAACAGCAGCCGGTGGCGAGTGACGACGAGCAGTCACGGAATGAGGTGGGCACGCGCCACGAGGGAGCTTTGACCAGATGGTGAGCGGCTGGCGCTGAGCAGTGCGAGCCAAATAGGTAGTGAGCGGCCTACGAGGCCACGAGATCGAAGATGGGAAGCGTTGAAGTACCTCGTGCGACTGGATTTGTGTATCCAGTACGGGCAGTGCGGCCCCGAGATCGGCGGCAGTTAAGAATTTGCTGGGTAAGCAGCAAGAGACTTCCCGCGTTGAGCGCAAGTCGATCGAGGAGAGCAGAGTACGCGCGTGTGACAGCGTGCAGCGAGAGCGAGTAGTTCGAGGGGTTCGAGTGCCCCGAGGGCACGAACGGAGACGAGGAGCGGTGGTGCACGGACATCAGTTCGTGTATTGGTTGTTGGTGGACTGCGACTAGAGGTAGTTGGGTGCGGCGAGCTAGGGCTTTGGACGGCGTGCGGCGTGACGAGGTTCATTGTGGACACCGAGGTCCTGTTGTTCCGGAAACCCGCGTGTGGGCGCCAAGGGTAGTGAGTTGTAGCTAGCTAGTGACAGACGTAGGACATTGGGGGCAAGTGTAGTTCTTGGCAGTGGCTAGCTTCTATTGACGAGGTAAATACAAAGTAGGAACGGACGCATCGAGGCGGACGGTCCGGCAGGGGGGAACCAGGTGGGTTCCTGACGGCCATCAGCGAGTTCGAGTTCAGCGAGACGACCAACGAGGACGTGACGCAGTATCAGCACTACGAGCCGTACGACTCACCGGCAAGCAGGTGTCAATAGACTTGTTACATGGTGGTCATACAGGGGCCTCAGAGCGACGTACGAGGTTCCATGACGACGCTAACGTCTACGAAAACTAAGACCGCAACGAGGTCTGGCAAGACCCGGCGCAAGACGCGACTTTCGGCGAAGGACATGCCCAAGATCGTCGACGATGATGACGATACGGACAGCAACGAGGACGGACACCGGAACGACAATGACGAAGACCAGCACGATGACGAACCTCCTGTGCAGGATACTTCTCAAGACGTGCAGGTGCCCGAGCAAGGCCCGCAGCAGGACCACCCGGCGGAGCCGGTTACGACTGACCCAGCGACAGCGGGCGAGGACGTGCCGGTGGTAGTGGGCAACATTGAAGCGATGGCAGCGGCGAACGCGCCACCAGCGCCTGGAACGACGGCCGCGACGAGCGGCAGTACCGCGGGGAATGGTGGACCGGTGACAACGACGGACATGGCGGCAATGGCGGCGATGATGCAACAGCTGGCGTCTGCCGTCGCTGGCCTTCAACCTCAAACGTCGGGTGATGGACGAGACGCTGAAGATCGCGGTGACAGGCGCAGGGCCTCGGCGAGGCGAGATCGGTCGGAGCCGCGAAGCCGAGCACCAGCGCGGCGGTCGCCTCCGGCGGTAGCAGCTACACCCGCTCCACCGAGGGACCGAAGTGAGCCACGACACGAGCGGGTACGGCGAGCGGAAGAACCATGGCTGGTTGGCTCACAAGCCACTGGCGCCACGACGAACGTGGGTGCAAACGAAGGGTCGGTGGGCGACTCCTCACAACCGGCGTCACCTCCCACCATGAATGCGCTGACGACGGCTTTCCAGCAGCTAGCGGCGATGGTGTCGACGCTGCATCCCCCACAGGCTCGGGCATCGAGGGCAGAGCGGCGCAGTCAGCACCCTACGCGGCACCGCGGACGACACGCGGGACCTCCAGCTGTACCACCGAGCGACGACGGCGATAGCAGCGACTCGTCCGAGTCGGAGAACGGCGGTGGCAGCGGCCACTCGGATGACAGCGGGAGCAGTGACTCGGAGCGCGAGGATGATGAAGGGAGCTCGGGTGGCGACTCGAGCGACGAAGGGACTCGCGAACGGCGTGCGAGACGCGAGCGAGGTGAACGACGCGGACACCGGCGTAGCCAGCGACACGGACAAAGTGAGCGACGGAGCTCGCGGCGAGAGGTGGACGGGCAACCCCGGCGGCGAAGCGTGAAGGATCTGGAGCTGCCAACTTACACCCCCTCCCCGAAAGTGTCTGTTTCCACGTGGATTGATCGCGTGGATCTGGCCCTGCAAGGCGCGGAAGAGTCGGGTAGAGGCAAATGGTCCGACACGGCGGTGTACTACATCATGGGCAACAAGCTCATGGAGAATGCGGCGCGCTGGTGGGTCAACATGAACAGACGACTGCCCCGTCGTAAGAAGACATGGACGAACCTGAAGAAGGCGTTGCTCCGGCGGTACGGAGAGCGCCTGGACAAGTCTGCAGCCGAGTGGCGTGTGAGTATGAGGAGGATGATGCCTGGTGAGACGTACGCTGACTTCGCGGCGGGGTTGAGAGATGTGGTTGGGCGCAACCGAGTCAGTGAGCGTGTATTACTCGCACAGTTCTATCGCAACCTAGACAAGACTACGAAGAAGCTGGTGCGCCAGGACCCCAAGCCCATGACGCTGGAGGACGCCGTGGACAAGGCGACGGAGATTGACGACCCTGCAGACAACGTGGCACAAGGCATGATTAATGTTGGGCTTCCTTGGGCTACAGCACCGAGTCCTTACCTGATCCCCAGGGCTGGCACCACTGGCCAGATGATGATGATCCCAGGCATCGGTGGTACGAACTTGCCCGCGGAGATGACGGGCGCGACGGAGAGCAGTGAGAGCGGTGTGACAGTGCGGCGGGACATTGAGCCAGTGGCGCTCTTTACCAATCCGCAGGGGTGTACAACGATTTCTCCGGCACGTGGGACCCGCCACCCGGACACATCTGGAACGGCAAGTACTGGTACGAGCCGCGCAAGACGGAACGGAAGCGGCCGGCGGCGACGGCAGCGACGAGCAAGCCGGCGGTGAAGAAGTCGGTGACCAAGTCGAAGCTCAAACCCAAGCGAGAAGTGGCCGAGTCGAGCAGCGACGAGTCCGACGCCAGGCCGCGGAAGAAGCGCGTGAAAGCTGC
This sequence comes from Phytophthora melonis, assembly GCA_024211575.1. Classification (NCBI taxonomy): domain Eukaryota; phylum Oomycota; class Peronosporomycetes; order Peronosporales; family Peronosporaceae; genus Phytophthora; species Phytophthora melonis. The sequence continues at coordinate 886,635 of JAMXKT010000076.1, read as the reverse complement.
TGTGAGGCAGGTGGTCGCCGAGGAGAAGCGCGGCAAGAACGCGAGCTCGACGGAAAGGAGTCGACTGGCTGCAAGCAGTGGTGGTCGCCCACCGAGCAGTGCGTGTTACCAGTGTGGTCAATCTGGTCACTGGGCGATGCAGTGCCCGAACGAGTCCAAGTGCTACGCCTGTAACAAACCGGGACACTATGCCCGAGCGTGTCCGGATGCCGAAGCAAAAGCGCGCAACGACGAGTACATGAAGCACCGGGGAGAGAAGGCGCGGACGTCGGCGGAAAACGACGACCGGGCGCGGTAATGGGGGTATGGCGTCCGGCGCGCGATAAGAATCCCCAGCAGGAGATGATGGTCGAGTGCGACGCCGGAGGAGGATGCGGTACAGCTGCGCGAGCTGCTGTATGTGCCCTCAGAACGACGGAAAGTGAGCAGGTGGCACCAATGGAGGTGCAAGACGACGGACATGAAGTGCAGTCGACGGTGGGCGAAGAGTCGGTGGAGGACACCCACCTCGGCGACGAGAATGAAGAAGCGAAGACGGAAGAGTGCGAGAAGGACAGCGAGGACAAGAAGAGCGGAAGGCGCGCGGCTCCAGTGCGCACTGTGCATGCTGAAGCTACCACGCGTACCGTTGGCATGCCGAAGCTATTGGCGTTGATGGAAGAAGATTCGGTAACCCGAGACGAGGGGCGCGCCGCGCGCTATGTGGCGACAGTGAGGCCGGCGATGGCTTCCGCCAAGTACGTGAGAGCGACGGTTAAGGAGTCGCAGCAGGACGGTGGGTGCCACGAGTCCGATAGGAAGTTGAGCGGTAACGGCAAACGCAAGTGCCATGTTGGCAGCGGTCAACAAGGTACCGGTGGGTCCGGACAGCAGGGGCACCGTGCCGGCGAACAAGAACGTGCGCGTGTAGATGATGAAGACGAAGGATCAGCTGGTGAAGGCGGACAAAGCGACGGCACCGACGGCGACGACAGCCGTGCGACTGGAGAAGGCAGTGATGCCTCGCCCAGCAGCACTGTGCACGAACGAGCTCGAGCTGAAGAAGGCGCGAGTACGGCAAGGGCCGATGGAGAGCCCGAGGAGACGAAGATGGAGACGGTCACGGTCGAGTCCGCGGCAGCGACAGACGAGAGCGGCGACAGCGACGCCTCAGAGCCCTCCACGGAGTTAGAGGTGCTCGACGAGTCCAGGGACGACGAGCTAGACGACGTGCAGCGTGCCCGCCTGGCAAGCGAAACGCGCTCGAAAGCTGCGGAAGCGGCGTCGCGCGAAGGTATTACTGGCAAAGCAACGCCAGGAAGAGCGAGCAAGTACAGATGAAGAACGACGACTCGATGAGGAACGTCATGCAGTGCGACAGCGAGCTGCTGAGGACGCGCTGAGCGAGCTGGCACAGCGACGACACCGACGAGATCAGCAGCATGATGGTGAAGCACCGCAACAAATCGATACAGCACGAGTGAGTCTCGTGCAGCATCGGCGGGACACTGCAGTGGAGCGCCGCTCTGGTAGTGACGATGCAGTGGAGTACATTGGCGCAGATGATGGTCTACCTACAGCGACAGTACACGTGGCAGGCGCGCAACGGCACGTGAAGCTCGACAGTGGTGTGAGATACACCATTGCCGGCACTGACTGGATGCAGTTTGGAGATCGAGTGGCGACTGAAGCCCCGGTGGACTTCGTCGAGGGAATTGGCGGTTTCCTGTTGGATGTCGTAGGCGTCTGGCGTTTCGCGATGACGACCGTGTTCGGCGAGGTGATCAGCATGGACGCGTGTGTAGTGGATGGCTGCACTGATGAGTTCCTCATTGGTGTAGACTTCATGAGAAGTCACGGAGCAACTATGGACTTCAATCACAACGAAGTGCGGTACACACGAGGGGGGCGGAACGTCGTGATTCCCTTTCGGACATGCAGTGAGTCGAGTGGCGCGCGAATTGCAGCAGTGCGCGTCGTGCGCAAGCGACAGCTCGAGGGGCGTACAGTTACACCCGTGGAGGTGTCAGTAGCCGCGGAGGACGGCGCGACTGGCATCTTTCTACCTGCGGTGTACACAGGTGCTGTGATGTTGGCGGCGACGGTGACCAAGGTCCGGGATGGCAAGGCGTGGGTGCCAGCTGTCAACGCAGGCAGTGAGAGAGCGAGGCTACCAGCTAAGAAAGAACTGGGGACATGGATTCCCATTGATAGCGAAGTGTCGGTGTTGCGAATGAGTGGTGAGTTGGATCGCGAGCGCGTGCGCGCGTGGTTGGAAGAACTTGGTGGCGACAGCGAGACGCCGCTAGACGATGAGGGTGATGTGAAGGTGGGCGTTGACGACGATGACAGCCGACATCTGATTGTGAAGCTACTGCGAGTCTATCGACAACTGGTGCAAAACACGGGGATTGCCCACCCGCCACGGCGTTAAGCACGGAGCACCACATTGACACGGGAGATGCTGCCCCGATCATGCTCAAAAGGCGTAGACAGGCGCAGACGGAGGGCGAGGTGGTCGAGACGAACGTGCGCAAAATGCTGGCGGCCGGCGTGATTGAAGAAGGCAACGGAGCATGGGGATTTCCGGTGGTTCTCGTCAAGAAGAAGGACGGGGAGGTGAGGTTCTGCGTCGACTACCGAGCATTGAACAAGATCACGAAGAAAGATGTGTACCCACTTCCACGAATTGACGAAACCCTGGAGGCTCTTGGTGGAGCTCTACTATTCACGACGCTAGACTTGAAAGCGGGGTACTGGCAGATTAAGATGGCGAGCGAGGATAAGGCTAAAACAGCGTTTCTTACGAAACAGGGCCTCTATCAGTTTGTCAGAATGCCCTTCGGTCTTACCAACGCGCCTTCAACCTTCCAGAGAATGATGAACAGTGTATTACGGGGCTCACATGGTCTACTTGTCTAGTCTACCTCGACGACATTGTAGTGTACACGAAGGGCGGCATCGAGCAGCACGTGGTCGAATTGGCGTGCGTGTTGGAACGGCTGCGTGCGGCGGGTTTGACGTTGAAGCTGAAGAAGTGCGTGTTCGCGACTGAACGCATGGAATACTTAGGGCACGAGCTGAGTTCGGATGGAGTTCGACCCTTGGAGCGATTGGTGTCGGCGGTGCGCGACTTTCCGCAACCCAAGAACGCTATCGAGGTGAAGAGGTTTGTGCACCTCGCCGGATACTACAGACGCTTCATTGAGCAGTTCGGGTCGATAATGGCCCCGATGACGAAGCTCCTGCGAAAAGATGTGCCGTGGGAATGGACGGTGGCGCAGCAAACGGCGTTCGAGCACGTGAAGATGGTGCTCACCACGAAGCCGCTGTTGATCTATCCTGATTTCAGTCTACCGTTCAGGCTAGTCACGGATGCGAGCAAAGTCGGACTCGGTGCGTGCTTGATGCAGGATCGTGGACACGGCTGGCAACCGGTGGCCTACGCGAGCAAAGTCAACAGTACGACGGAGGCTAACTACGGGATCACTGAGCTCGAGTGCTTGGCCGTGGTTTGGTCGATTAAGTTGTTCAGGCCTTATCTCTACGGTAGGCGGTTTACGATTATCACTGATCATGCCGCGCTGAAGTGGCTGATGACGAGTGCAAACCTGACGGGCAAGCTTCATCGGTGGGCCTTAACCCTACAAGAGTTCGACTTTGAGGTCGAATATCGACCTGGTAGTACGAACGTAGTGGCGGACGCTTTGTCGCGAGCGCCTACGCCAACTGCGCGAGTCTTAGCGGCGGTGGGCAGGCGGCAGCGAGCACGACAGCGAGCGGTTGAGCGTGCAGCAGCAGCTCCGACTCCTGACGTGCATGCGAATGTGATGGTTGCAGCAGAAGACACGGTACGCGCGACGGCAACGGTCACCGAGACGGCAAGGACGACCAGTGCGACGAATCCGCCCTCGATGTCGAAGGGGAGCGGCATGGACAGTGACGACGCCGTGTTGAACGTTGCGGATGGCGAGACGGCAGGCGCAACAGGGATGACCGCCGCTGAGCGGGTGTCCGCGGAAGATAATGATGACGCATCAGCAATGAGTAAGGAGGTCTCGCCCGAGGACGCGACAGCGCGTCGCGGCGCACAAGACGAGGACGATGCCATTGGGGACGGAGGCCCGACGACGAGTGCAGCAGGCGTGCCCTTGGCGACGGCAGCGAGTGATACTACTAAGAAGACGAAAACTTCGACCCGGAAGCCACGGCGAGTGGCGCAGCGAGATGCTGAAACGACCGTACCGAGACCTTTGACGAGGGCTGCGAAGCGACGTGCTGAAGAAGCTCAGCAACTAAACGCGGTGATGGCGGTGGACGATGGTGAGAAGCAGGCGGCTGCAGACACGAGCAGCACGACGAGTATGGTGGTGGAGCACGGCAGCGTAGCCGACAGTGCGACGACGGCGAGGATCGGCGGAAGAACCACGGTGGACGAGAGCGCCCATGACGGTGGCAGCATCGACGGCGGCGAGCGCGAAGTGCAGGCGGCGCAGCGAGGTAGTCAACCACTTCGAGTAGCAGTCCCAATGAACGAGACGCCCCGCGACCAGGATGTGAGGGCCAGGTGCGCAGTGGCGCCCAACACGGCAGTGGCAATGGAGAGCTCGGCGAGGATGGTGCATATGGAGGCACCAACGCCGACCACGACGGAGCTGACGGAGAATAGGACGGGCACGGTGCGGATGGAAGCACTAGTTCCGACGGCAGCGAGACCAACGCCACGTACGACGGCGGTGGAGCAATCGATGGTGGAACCAGTGGCGGCGGCGACGAGCAAGAAGGCTCCAAGACCCGTGGCGGCCAAGGGACCAGCCAAGGATGACGAAGTTGATGATGATAGTGTGCGCGGTACACGACGGGAGCGAATAGTGCATGCAGTACAGCCCCACGATGGACGAGCGACGGCGTCGGAGCGTACGAAGGCGACGACGGTGTCGACAACGGCGGGAAGCACTCTATGGTGGAGGGCACGGCGGCGTCGAAACGCTCGAAGGTGAAAGTAACCGCGAGAACGAGTAGGAACGACGGGTGCGACGAAGCCAACGCGTACGAAGGCGGCGGCGACGTCACGACCTGATGAACGAGTGCCGAAGAACACGACGGCGCCCAAGCGCACGAAGACCAAAGCTGTGTCACCTTGTGACGAGGGACGAGAACGCGAGCGCGGACAAGTCGGTCCGATACTCGGTGGCGACGGTGAGCAGTCACTGATGCTCACGGTGACGACGAACAAGCAGCGAACGGCTAGCACGGAGGAGCGAGCCGTGCAGCGAGCTCGTAACCCCACTCTGCAGTTGACGGATGACGAGATTGTAGAAGCCCAGGCCAAGAGCAGGCTTGTACAGACGATGGCTGAGGCCGGCGTACATCGGGGCATGAAGGTCGAGCGGCGGCACGGACTATTGATGATCAACACTGCAAAGGGGAGGCGAGTCATTCTACCTCCTGCATTGTGGGCCGTGGCGTTCAAAGAACACCATGATTCAGTATGGGCCGGTCATTTGAGAGCCCCGCACACGTACGCACGCATTGCGCAGGTGTACTGGTGGCCAGACCTCCAGCAGCAAGTGAGACGGTGGGTGCGTGGATGCCAGGAATGTGGTAGCAGGAAGGCACGGCCGCGAGACGTGGTGCCACCATTGAGAAGTTTGCGCGGTGGAGACGTCGGCGACAGGTGGGCCCTTGATGTGGCAGGGCCCCTGCCAACAAGCGACGGCGGTCAGCGCTACGTGATAGCGGCGATCGAATACGTCACGAGGTACGCAGTGGCTACAACGGTGCAGCAGCACACAGCGGACAAGGTGGCCGAGTTTCTGATGCGTCATGTAGTGCTTAAGTTCGGCCCTTTTCGCGAGCTCCTGACGGACGGAGCACCAGAGCTCACAGGCAAGGCGATCGAGCAGCTGGTCGTTTTGCTGCAAGCACAGCAAACCAACCCTGTGCCATATCGACCGCAAATGGTGGGCCTTGTGGAACGGTTCCACAGAACCTGGAAAGACTGTGTATCTATCTACATGAACGATGATCGACAACATGATTGGGACAACTGGGTGGATTTCGCCGTCTACTCCTACAACTCAGCGCAGCATTCGACGGTAAAGCTGAGTCCAAACGAGCTGATGATGGGCAGAAGACTGCGCAGCCCGAACGAACTGCTGCGTGCGGCCGACGTGACCGAGACGGGCGAGCTGAATGAGTACCATCGGCGGCTACTGCAAGCGATGACGCACAGTCGTGAGTGCGCGGAGCGAGCACGAGCACGTGAGCAGGCCCGACAAGCGAAGTATTACGATCGCAAAGCAAAGCGGAGGCGTACCTTTGCGCCTGGCGATAGAGTATGGATGTACAGGCCACCACGCGGGCCTAAAGCATCGAAGTTTGTTCATCAGTGGTTAGGACCTCTACGAGTGGTAGAGCATGCTGGCTACGACAACTTACTACTCGAACGGGAAGACGTGGACGGAGAAAGCGAGCGTTTCATTGCGCATGAGTCGTTTCTGGTGACCTATCATTATCCCACCACGATGCTGGAGCGAGTCGCAGCGGACATTGCAGAACAGCTGGAGCACGAAGATGCAGGCGGACGCGAAGCTGTCCCGACGACACGCGCGGCTGTACGAGCAGCGGCAGCAGCTCCGCAGACAGCAGCGGCAGCAGGAACTTCAAAACGAACGCGACGAGCAATGGAGAGTGAGGCGACGTGGCGAGGAACAAGTGAGCTCCTGGTGGAACTCAGACGACGACGACGGCGGAACAAAGCAGGCCACTACGTACTCGAGTACCAGCTGCGACCAGCGAAACGCAACGATCAGCGAGATGAGTCAGGCGCGGATGACGAACGGCAGTGGATCTCTGCCAGGGAGTACGACAAGTTGTTCGAGGCCGACAGAGTCGTGGAAGACTCTGTGGGTGAAGAAGGCGTGTAATAGGTTGGTGGTACGGGCTCACGAGGAGTACTGTGGTCGCCTGCAGGAGGACGACGAGCAGGGCGTGCAAATTGGACGCGAGCGTCCACGAGTGGCGACCGAACAGCAGCCGGTGGCGAGTGACGACGAGCAGTCACGGAATGAGGTGGGCACGCGCCACGAGGGAGCTTTGACCAGATGGTGAGCGGCTGGCGCTGAGCAGTGCGAGCCAAATAGGTAGTGAGCGGCCTACGAGGCCACGAGATCGAAGATGGGAAGCGTTGAAGTACCTCGTGCGACTGGATTTGTGTATCCAGTACGGGCAGTGCGGCCCCGAGATCGGCGGCAGTTAAGAATTTGCTGGGTAAGCAGCAAGAGACTTCCCGCGTTGAGCGCAAGTCGATCGAGGAGAGCAGAGTACGCGCGTGTGACAGCGTGCAGCGAGAGCGAGTAGTTCGAGGGGTTCGAGTGCCCCGAGGGCACGAACGGAGACGAGGAGCGGTGGTGCACGGACATCAGTTCGTGTATTGGTTGTTGGTGGACTGCGACTAGAGGTAGTTGGGTGCGGCGAGCTAGGCTTTGGACGGCGTGCGGCGTGACGAGGTTCATTGTGGACACCGAGGTCCTGTTGTTCCGGAAACCCGCGTGTGGGCGCCAAGGGTAGTGAGTTGTAGCTAGCTAGTGACAGACGTAGGACATTGGGGGCAAGTGTAGTTCTTGGCAGTGGCTAGCTTCTATTGACGAGGTAAATACAAAGTAGGAACGGACGCATCGAGGCGGACGGTCCGGCAGGGGGGAACCAGGTGGGTTCCTGACGGCCATCAGCGAGTTCGAGTTCAGCGAGACGACCAACGAGGACGTGACGCAGTATCAGCACTACGAGCCGTACGACTCACCGGCAAGCAGGTGTCAATAGACTTGTTACAGTACTTTTCGACCGGCGACAGATGAGAGAGTCGGAATGTCAAACTTAACTTAAAGTTGAGTCAAATGTACTCAAAGAGTGCGGGGCTTGCAGCCCAGACCGGCAAGAAGCCCACAATTAGGGTTAGGTTGCACCTAAAAGTGAGGTTTTAGCCCTTAAACTGACCTTAAACCTTAACTTTGCTGTAAATATTTGCCATTGTTGTTAACTTTAATCATCGCTTTGTATTTTATACTGTCCTTATACTGAAAAAACTTCCTGAAAAGTGGTTCATTATTTGTGGCTTATCATAAATTGCCTTTGGCACAAAGTTCATTCTTATTTGTGTCCGAAAACAATTATTTGTGGTGAAAAGTAATTTTATTTCTCGCAGCGTAGTTTATCGAAAGCTTACGCCTCAAAATTCTTTACACCCATCATCTTGCGAAGTTTTTCAAATTGACCTTGAGTCAGTGGCTTTGTGAGTGCATCTGCTATCATATCGTTGGTATTACAGTAAGTAATACTAATACTTTTATCTTCATGCTTATCGCGGGCGTACAGATGCCTGATGTCAATGTGTTTTGTTGACGAATGACTGCATGGGTCCTTTATGATACTAATTGCGGCTGTATTATCGCACCAACACTGTGTCGGCAGCGCTTGGCCGTAACCCAACTCATTCAGTAGTAGTCGTAACCACATTGCCTCTCTTACCCCTTCACTTGCGGCTACTAATTCCGATTCCGCTGTGTTGAGACTAATACAGTCTTGCTTAACACTCTTCCAAGTAATACATGCACCAGCGAGTAATGATACATATCCTGTAATTGATTTCCTTTGTTCATTTGCATTCGCGAAGCTCGCGTCTGTGTATAGCTCTACCTTAATAGTACTATTTCCATTGTACTCTAAGCCATACTTCGACGTTCCTTTCAAGTACTTTAGTACTCGCTGAGCCGCTCTCCAATGAGTCTTATTATAGCAGGATAAGTACTTGCTCAACTCTCTTACAGCGTTTGCTATATCAGGTCTAGTGCCTCTTACTAAGCACATTAAAGAACCAACCAATCCTCTGTAATCAAACGGCTGAGCCGCTACTGATCGGGCGATAGGTTGGTCTCCTTTGTAAGAACCACGCTCTTAGCTTGTGGTGTAGGCTCTGTAGTACAGTCCCTCATCTGAAACTTCTCCAAAAGGTCCTGAATATACTTTTGTTGTGATAGACGCAGTGTTTTTCCGTCTAAATCTCTTTGAATTTCCATTTTCAGCAAATAATGCAATTCGCCTAAGTCTTTCATAGTGAACTTTGCTGACAATTTTGCTTTAAGATCTTTGATCGAGCTCAAATGTGAGCCAGCAATCGTAAGATCGTCCACATAGACGCATACAATTAGCGTGTGCGTGACTCCTTGAACCTCCCACCTTTTCAGATACAAGCAATGTTCTTTCTTGCATCTAGAAAAGCCTAAATCTTTTAGAAAGGCATTTATGACTTCATACCAAATTCTGGGGGCCTGTTTTAGGCCGTACAAACTTTTCTGAAGCTTACAAACAAGCCCAGATCCATCATGGAATCCAATTGGCTGTCTCATGTAGATAATTTCACTTAGTATGCCATTTAGGAAGGCAGTCGAAACATCCATTTGGTGTAGGTGCAGATCTAGGACTGTAGATAGTGCGAGCAAAAGCCGCAGGGACTCATACCAAGCTACAGGGGCAAAGACTTCCTGGTAGTCAATACCATAGAGCTGGGTGTTCCCTTGGACTACCAACCGTGCCTTCAATCTGTCAACTGTACCATCTGAATGGTACTTGACGTCGAACACCCAGTGACAACCGAGTGCTCGTCGCCCTTCCGGCAAAGGCACTAACTTCCATGTACCGTTCTTTAGTAGGGCCTCAAATTCTGCCTTTATTGCACACTCCCACTGCTTAGCATATTCACTAGCCCTCGCCTCCTTAATAGATCGACGAATGGGAATGCGTTTCTTACCAGTGGTAACATTATTTAGCTGTGTAACGTAATCCGTCAGCCTGACGTTACGCTTTCTTTTCCGTTTAGACCTCCATTTGTGTAACGGGGTTACACGCACAAGTGGCTACAGTCACTTGTAACTCTAACAGTTACGTTAGCTGTTAGAGAATGGTTACTTCCTCGGCCTTGATATACGTTACATCAAGTGTCACATTCATTTACGATCACCACGACGGGTGGTCCATAGACATTTGTGACGAGACTGAACGAGGTTTTGCCTCAACCAGTCATCACCTGCATACTGACCTGCCTGAATCCGCCATTTTGATTGGTCGAGACCGAACCCGGACCCGGCTGTACGCCGTGCGACAAGACTTGAGCTGGAATTCGGCTGTGTTCCGCGGAGCGAAGTGCACTCAAGCCTAGGATGGGCCCTTCAGGCCTGGAAGACTGCGTTCAGATGAGAAACCCTGAACGCACTCGATCCGTCCAGGCCGCCCCCGTCCTTAAGCGGGTTGACACATTGAGGCCGTCGAAAACGCCTGCACGAACGTATCGTGTACGGTGTCCCGCCTCGCCTAGGCCCTGAACGCACATGAATTTCGTGTACCCGGAGCTCAGCCACCCCAGTGAAGTCGCGTACATGGTGTCCAGACCGCTGACCACCTGGAAGAAGTCCCGCCAAGTGCCCCACAACCAAGCGAAGAGTCGACCTGCCCTTGGCCGCAAGGCTTTGAGCACGGTTTCAGCCTTGGCCGCAAGTCGCCTTTGGCTGCAGACCTTGAACGCTCTGCGTTCAGGCCTGCCGACTCTGAAACCCGGTTTCAAGGAATGCGGGCTCAAGGTCTCCCAAGAGCCAGTCATGCACATAGACACGGGCACATTGAAGCTGGGCAAGAATCCAGTGGAGCGAGTCTACGTCAACAGTTCCAGTATACTCAAGTCAAGATATTCGCCAGACGCGTGGCGAAGAACACAGAAGAACACAGAAGAACACAGAAGAACGCTACGAGAAGAGATACCTTTACACAAAGCCTAGCGATAGTCTAGCAGATAACAATCAGAGAGTTCGTTTTACCCCCTACTGCGCAAGTCGCCGAGGAATCGGGTCCGCTGCCTTTAAGGACAAGGGCAGTGCGGAGCTCCCCACACACATTCAAGTCCAATTACGTGGGGATCAGTCTGCTCCGGCTGCTGAAGTGATCCACGTATTCCATTTCCCAGTTGGGCCCATTGCGTTGAGGTAAGGGTGGTGTCCCATTTCATGTTAAGAAGGACATCTCGGGTGGTTTAGCAGCAGTCACCCCCGGGAATAGTTTGATCGACTGCGTTTAGAACCGGATTGTATTTGGTTTGTATATTTCCCTCATCTGAGGGTGGTGCGCGTGTGAGAGTGCGTTCAAGGTTGACCAGTGCCTTGATCGCCGATTAGTTGACTGGTGTACGACCCACCGCCCGAGGGTCTTAAAGAATAAGTGGCGGCTGTGTGTTTGTGTATAACTCTGCATTTGTATTGGTTATCTGAAAGTGGTGTGTATTTCTGGGGTTCTAACTTGTGGTAGTAACCCTGGTCCTTCACCCGCTTCTGCGTTCAAGCCGTTCAGAGAAGTGCGTTCAGACAAGTGGACGTTGCGCTCAACGAACTCAAGGCTTCCAACCCCACAGACAACTCGCCTGGTGACCTATCCAGGCTCCCCAAAGACAAACGACACCGATAGGGATTCACAAGGTGCCACGCCACCCTGGCCGCAGTTTCTTAGGAAATCTGCGTTCAAGGTTTACCTTCCCAGAAAAGGCCGTTTGAGTCTTGCCTGACCCAAAACCCCCTTCTGGGCTACCGCTATACACCTGGGCGTAAAAGGTTTCACCGACCTCGTCACAGCTGGTGCGCGTGCCCGGATTTGGGGTCCTCGGATTTCACCGAGTTGTCTGTATTTTGTGAGAATTGAATAGTTGGGCTTCGTTAACTACTGACCAAGTTTCTATGGCTGGAGCAAGAAGCAAGAAGGATGGAGGGCGCGGTGACGGAGGTCGCGGTGAGGCGACGCGTCAGTCGCGCCGAGCGCAAGGATTGCCGGCTGAATCGCACAAGGACCTGGATGTCATCAATCGGGAAGCGCGTGCGAGGAGGAAGGCAGAGCGGGATGCGAAGGAGGCCGAAGACAAGGCCAAGTCGACTGAATCTGCTGATCAAGACGACCAAGTGTCGACGGAGGCAGCTGGAGAAGAAGACCTGCGTTCAGAGTCGAAGCCGGAACGCATCCCGGAGAAGCAGGCTCAGGCGACTGAGTCTGCGAAGGCGTCTGAGGGAGGCGCCGATGTGGGTGAGCCCCCGGCAGCGGATCGAGTCTCAGACTCTCCGCAGCCGGAACAAGAAGAGGAGGCGGTCAAGGAAGCGCCGGCCAAGATCAAGGCTGAAGTGATCGAGATCGAGGAGTCGGACGCGGAAGAGTGTTCAACGCTTGAGGATGCGAAAGCGTCCTCGCACTCACAGCAGAGTTCGTCGAACCAAGCCCCGTCATCGTCGCAGAGTCAAGTCCCTGAACCCGGAGTGTTGCCGCGAGGCGATGCACCAAAACCGGTTTCAGCACCCCAGAATCTGAATGCAGATGTGCGTTCAAGCTTGAACGCAGGTGCTGAAGTAGCGGACACGATTCAGCTTGATGAGACGGCGGCGAAGAACTTTGTGGCGCGCCAAGTTTACCGCTGGGAGCAGATGCGTTCAGGACGCGTCGTCCCGCCCTCAGTGGAGTACGCTTGGCCAAACCCGCGACCGGACTTTTCGGCTTGGCGGGAGGCGACGATGGCTACATCAGACTACTTGCGACGTCGGATGGCTCTGGAGAATCGAGATGAGGCTTGGATTGCTGAGCTACGTCCTGAACGCAGAGTGTTGGGCTTCGCTCAAGACCTGACCGCGGTTGCTATCCCGCCGAACATGATGTCTTCACGTGAGTGTGCGGCGGTCCTGGAGACTCTCCTCTTTGAAGCTGGCTTTGAGTTCGTCAATGCCGTTCCAGACTGGTTCATGACGCATGCGTCCAAGATCAACCCTGGATATGTGCGTTCAGTGGTGGAGGAGGTTCAGCAACTCCTGACTATCGAGCTCATCGAGTGGAAGCAGCTCACGGCCGGGGCGTCGTTCAAGGTCGTCCCAGCTTTGGATGCGAAACATGCGTTCAAGGAAGAGAAGACTCAAGACACTCAAGCGGTGAAGGACGATCTATCAATGGATGATTACGAAGTCGAACTGCTTGGCCAAGCCTTCGTCTCGCAATGTCGGATGGCTGGGATCCTGGCTCTTCACAGCCCGCGAGGGTCACCGGAGAATGAGCCAAACCCCAAGCGCCCGCAGTACCGACCGGCTCGCCCGTTGAGTGTGTCGACTCCATCTGTCCACTCGCTGGTCCCCTCGACCGACGTGAGTCTGAACGCAGATGCCCAAGCCATGAGCGTACAAGGTTCGACCTTGAACGCATCTTCGAGTGGCATCTCCGACTCTGTTCCAAGCTTGATCGGCCCGTCGGGGACGTCGACCGACTCAGCGTACGCGACTTCCTTCCACACGCAGACGTCACGAGATAGCTCATCGTCGTCTTCACTGATGTCACTGGGCCACAGTGCTTCAACGCACATGCGCCCAGGCTTGGTCATGAGTGTTCAGGCAGGTGGGGGCTTGGCCGCAGCGCCCGATATGGGCATGTTTGTGACCAAGACCGTGATCCCCGCTCGCCGAACGCTGCCGGACCAGGATGATGTGGACATGGCTGAAGTGGAGAGTGCTGGAACGCGAAGCAGCAAAACCGCGTCCAGGCGTCGATCGTCCAAGGCGAAAGCTGCGATCAAGCAGGAGAAGACGGAGCCAGAGCCGAGTGAATCGGCCTTGACTTCTGAAGGACGACAACGATCGTCAGTGAGCTCGCGCCGTGACCGCTCCGTGAGGACCAGGTCCAGCCGGACTAGTCGCTCTCTACGTTCAGGATCGAGATCCTCATCAGCCTCGTCCGGAGCGGCTCAAGTCGCCTTGAACGTCATGCGCCAGCTCCAAGAGCAGCAAGCCGCGTTTCAGACTCAACTGAACCGGGCCCAACTGGACATGCGACTGGAGATACAGCGTGAGCTGCAGAACGCAAGCTTCGAAGTCCGTGCGATGAAGGAAGAAGTGTCCCGGGCTCAAGCGGAGAAGGCCGACGCTGAACGCGCTTTCGCCCAAGCTGAAGCTGCACGTGTGGAGGCTGAACGCAAGGCCCGGGAAGAAGCTGAACGCAGATCGCGCGAAACTGACTGGTATCCTGAGGTCCCCGCGTACTCTGGTCCAAGTGAACCCGCGGACTACAAGGCGGTGCATGAGGATCACCTCTTGTATTCGCGTCCCGACGTTGCTGAAGTGGCCACCAAGCTTGCGAAGCAGCAATACGAAGCGGACCGAGAGGACCTTGAGCGTCGCTGGAAGGAACAGCTGAACGCAGCCGAGGCCAAGCATCAGCACGCTGTGGCTGAACGCGCAACCGCCGAAGCGGAACGCGCTCACCGCGCCGAAGAGGCTAACAGTGAGCTGAAGAAGCGCTTGGACTCCGTACAGCAGACGATTCAGAATGTTCTCTTGGAGCGGGAGCGAGAACGCGCGGAACGGGAGCTGGAACACGACACTGCGCTGAACCGCCAGAAGTTCCTGGCTGATCAGAACCGTGAACTGCGTGCAACCCTCTCTCAGGTGCAAGCTGCTCGCGTGACTACGGCCCCTCAACCAGCAACCGGAATCAAGGCGGAGACGTCGGCAGCTCCTCAATCGACAACCTTGAGTCAAGTATCCAGCGGTGCAATCAATGATGGCGTGACACCCAGTACCGGTTATGTACACTCAAAGAACACGACCGAAGTCGGTGCTGCCCAGCTACGTGCGACCCTAGGTGCAACTCCCCCGAAGAAGGAAGCTGTTGAACAGGATCGAAGTTCGCAAGGGACGAAGACTATGGCGATGTCGAGGAGTTCCACGTCCAAGTCGGAATCTGCGGCCAAGAAAAGTGCGGCCAAGAAAAGTGCGGCCAAGAAATCTGCGTCCAGAAGATCCTCCTCCCGGAAGGGCAGCAGGGAGGACGCAAATCCGCCGTCTTCCGATCCAGACGACTCCGACTCGAGCCCGTCCGGCTCCAGTCATGACGACTCAAGTTCCAGTGACTACAGTAGCAGTTCCAGTGACGATCTTGACCCGGACCTGACTACTTCAACGACGACCAAGGAAGGCACGACCGTCTGGACATATCGACCGTATATCAACTATAATGCGGTTGAGAAGTTTAGCGAAGATGCGTCCGTGGAAGATCGCGTTGGCTGGTGGGAGAGGTTCATTGACATGGCGGCTCAAGGTTCCTGGCCGGACAAGATGAAGATCCGCCAGCTTCGTGGACGGATGTCCTCGTCGCTCAGAGATTGGTACGCTCAGCTGCCTAAGTCCACCAGGCATAACTGGAAGAAGCTGTCTCGTCGGTTCAAGGTCATGTACTGCCGAACGACCGGCTCCTACTCCGAACGCTACTACACCATGAAGGTGCGCTCGGGTGAGTCTCCACGTAAGTTCTTCTACCGGCTGAACGCAGCTGCGGTCAAGGCTGGGATTGATTTCCAGAAGTCATCCAAGCATCGAGAGCGACATCTCCGTCGTTTCATCAAGAAGCTGAAGGACACCCAGCTGAAGACCGCCCTGCAGGGACAAAAGTTCAAGAGTATCGGTGAAGTCGAGCATGCGCTAAGACGTCATGAGGATATCTGGCGCGAGGAGGGTTATGACACCCCACCGCCGAGACGTGACTTCCGCGCTGACAATGACCCGCAAGGCCGTTTCAAGGGTCGAAGGCCTGGACGCGCTTTCATCGCTCAAGATTCAGAACCCGATTCAGACTCTGAGCCTGAGCGGCGCGTTCGGTTCGAAGAGCTGAAAGATGAGTTCAAGCCCACACCGCAGGTAGCGCTTGCCAAGGGACGTGAGAAGGTGGTGACTGAACCCGCACCCGCCGAGACGCAGCCTGTGTTCAAGGTGGAGAATGTCACGAAGGAAATTTATCGTGTTCTGGATGCTGAAGGATGGCGTCCTCCACCCCAGCCTGGAAACGTGGATACGCGCTCAGGCAATCCGGATCTGCGTTCAAGACCCATGTCACCACGTTCAAGCAACACGCCATGGCAGAGGATCTGTGAGAGTTGCGGGAAGTTTGGACATTCAAGGGAGAACTGCTGGGCGGACCTGGTCTGTGATCGCTGTCACCAACAAGGTCACCCGACGGATGCCTGCCGCGCCAGCCCATGCCCTGGTTGTAACCAGTTTCATCGTGGATACTCGTGTGAAGATTGGAGAGCTATCCAAGATGTGAAGAAGATGAACCGCCAAAGCGCACTCAACGAACCGACTCTGGACGCAGTCCAACGCGGTGAGGCCGACTCTGGGAAGAAGCCGTTAAACCACTAAGCCCGCTGGAAGGGGTTCCAGAACGCGTCGGGCTAAAGAAGACCCCAGAGCTGTGCGCCTTAGCGTACGTCGGCCCAGAGTTGAGAAGAAGAAGAGAAGACCAAAATAACCAACAATGCATGACCATGTTTCAAGATTCATCCCCCAATTCAACCAACATGCGTTCAGACGATGTGCGTCCAGACAATGTGCGCCCAGAGTTTCCTGATCCGGACTCCCCGATTGAGTTCCGGCTTCAGCCAGGTGAACGCTATGGCTGGTGGGAAGATCACGAACCGGAAGATGCACACGAGGTTGCTATGGTGCATGGTGCTGTGAATGATTGTCGGACGAAGATCCTCCTGGATACTGGAGCGTCTGTGAGTATGTTGAGTTTTGACTTTGCGCGTAAGTTGAAGCTCAAGCTCCGGATGCACAAGCAGTTGAAAGTTTCAGGCTTGGGAGGCGTCCCGACATACATCTCAGCCCACGCTGAGGTCAAGATCACGCTTGGTCCAAGGGTGGTTTACATCTTCAGGCTTTGGGTCGCCAACATTGGTGAAGGAGTGGATGTGTTGCTCGGCATGAATTTCATGTTCAGCGCGGGTGTGCGATTGTCGACTCGAGAAGGACTGATTCAGCTCCCAGATGAGGAGACGATCTTGATGTATGGTGGAGCTGATCGGAGTCGGCTGGGTTTGGAGGTTCCTGTGCGACCACCGGAAACCTTGTTCCTTGAACCGGGACGAAGTGCTGTGGTGCGTATTCACTATGGACAATCCAACCCCCAGCGTGAAGTTGTCTGGGCTGGTCGCGGAGATCGATGGGTGACCAAGATTATTTATGCGGCCAAGTCCTGGCCGATTGCGGTCAAAGTTGTGAATATCTCGGACAAGATGATTTGGATCGACACGAGTACCGATATCGCCAGGATCATTGAGTATGGATTCTTCCCTCGCTATGGACGATTTGTGCGACCAGGCACCCGGCGGTATCAGGAGTGGCAGCAACTCATTTATGAGAGCACTATCTCCACTCAGGCTCAGCTGCGCGCTGATCGACTGCTGCAACTCATGCATGACCAGGCGCCGCCTTGTGTTCCTCGGAAGGAATACCCTTGGCCGTCCAAAATCATGCTGCGGACAACCCCTGGTACTGCTCAGGTTCGGATGGCGTCATTGAACAAGAAGCCCAAGAGATTGCGGGTCACCTTCACCGAAGAGGATGCCGACGAACGAAGTCAGGACGTAATTGAGCTGAGCACTAGGAGCATCGGAGTGCAGACGGATCCGAGTCCAGATGAAGGGTCATGCGCTCAAGGTCTCAGCGTCGCTGCTCAGAGCTTGCGTCACGTGGTGAGTAAAGTTGCCACCACTATGCTTGTCGGGAACGATACAAGTATTGAACGCAGGTTTCCAGAGAACACTGACCAGACTGAAACCCTGAACGCGGATCTGGGAGAAAATGCAGTTTCAGACTTCTCGTGCCAAGGTTTTGCGAGTACGCCGGTGCAACGACTGGAGGCAGAGTACGCGAGAGTCATGCGCGTGTCAGCTGAAGAGTTGGATCTGGAACCGGCTGTGTATGTTCGAGAGGGCAGCGAGTTGATGGCTCAATTGCGCGATCAGCTAACCATGCTGCCCGAACTTCAGGAGTTGAGCCCGGAATGCAACATTGAGGAAGCAGACGTTGGTGAACCAGGTGTCTCGACGCCGGAAATGGAGACGAAGCTGAGGAAGATTCTGAAGTATCATCGCAAGATCTTTCTGGGCGATGGAAATGCTGCCCCCGCCCCTGCTCGAGGCGTAGTCTGCGATCTGGATGTTGGAAATGTGCGACCAGTAGCTCAGCGCGCGCGACAGATTGCCCCGCATTTGCTGGTCAAGGTCTACGAGTTGCTCAAGAAGCTCCTTGAAACGGGACTGATTGAGCACTCTGAATCGGAGTGGGCTTCGCCGATTGTTATCGTGCTCAAGAAGAATGGGGTTGACATCAGGATGTGTATTGACTACCGCGTGGTGAATGAGTTTATCAAGCTGTCGCGGTACCCACTTCATTTGATCGACGACCTTTGATTGGATTTGAGGCGGCAATGTGGTTCATGAGTCTGGACATGGCTAGCGGTTTCTGGGCAGTGCTGATGACTGAGCGCGCCAAGCTGATCTCGGCATTCATTTGCCCGTTTGGACACTTTCAGTGGATTCGGATGCCATTTGGGCTCAAGAACGCCCCTCTCATCTACCAGGCTGTGATCAACAACTGCCTGTGGGGATTTGTGCGTCTGCCACCCGAGGAGGAAGCTCTCGTTGACCGTGATGTGCTGGATTTCCTGAAACTGGATGAGTATGATACTGACCGCACATGCGTTCAAGACCCCCAGCGCACCTGCACTGAAGACTCTGAACGCAATCCATCCGGAGTCCCGGTTTTAACAGACAAGATGACGGCATTTCAGCGCAACATCCCAGCCCCCTCGCAGATGGGTCCGGTGCTTGGACGCAGCTCTTATATCGATGACATTGCCCACGGCGCTTCGACTTGGGATCAGTTGTGTGATGACTTGAACGCACTTTTGTTCAGATTGCGGTATTGGAACATCTCAGTGAGTCTTCCAAAGAGTGAATTTGGCAAGCTGACCATCCCATACCTGTCCCACGAAATCAGCGCTGAAGGCATCAGAGCCACGCCCAAGATTGCGAAGTCCGTCCAGGACCTGCCGTTCCCATCCACGCTCAAGGGAGTCCAGAGTTTCTTGGGAAGTTTGAATTATTACAACAAGTTCATCGAGGACCTCCCCGTGGTGGCAGCTTCACTCTATGAGTTGACCGAGGAACAAGTGCGTTCAGGCAGAGACCTTGAACGAGCGAAACAAGCGTTTGAGATCCTGAAGCGCAAGATTGTCTCGACTCCGCTGTTACGTCATCCGGATCGCACGAAGCAGTTCGTCATCATTCCACACGCCAACCCCTGGGCTGCTTGTGCAGTTTTAGGCCAGATGCACGATGGAGTGATTCAGCCCGTGCGATTCACTGGACGCATATTGAACGAGTATGAGCTGCGTTACCACATTGCTGAGAAGGAAGTGCTGGCGATATTGCGGGTGCTCGAGCTGTTCAGGCCACTCATCTATGGTTCAGCGTCGCCGGTGGTAATTTACACCCGGTACTCAGTGCTGAAATGGTTGCTGAATTCGAACTCCATAGAAGGTCGATGCCTGAAATGGGGTTTGGAGCTGTCTAGGTGGTCACTGGAGATTCGTCGCGTTCAGCGAGACGAGGATGGTCTCGCTGCCATACTAGGGGCGGGCATCACCCCACGTGAACACTTGGACGCAGTTGTGGAAGAGTTGATTCCAGCCAAGGGACGCGTCAAGAAGCCACCTGCGGTCAGCATCGAGATGCTTGAGGCAGACTATCAAGGTGTAGTGCTCAGCTTTGACGGTGCGGCCAAGACCTCAACGCGTGTTGGAAGCTGCGGGTGTGTTCTCTGGCAGCTACCGGGCTGGGAAGTCTTAGACGCACGCGGGTTCATCCTGGAGGATGTAACTGTGAACGACGCTGAGTACCATGGACTGCTGAATGGGCTGAAAATGGCAGCTGAAAGGGGAGTCGAAGATCTGGTCGCAGTTGGTGATTCAAGGATCGTGATTCAACAAGTTCAAGGTCTGATAAACTGCAACCAGCCCAACCTTCAACGCAGACTGGCTGAGTACGAAGTCATTCGCACGAAGTTCAAGACCGTGCAGCTGGTTCATGTCAAACGCCTTTTCAATCAGGCCGCCGATTACCTGACGTCGAAAACCTTAGCGTTGGGCAAGTCGTGGCAGGTTGAAGATGCTGAAGAACGCTTGCACCTACAACTCGTATCGAGGATAGCTGAACAGGTGATGAGACCCGCTGAAGTTCCGATTGAGGCACAGGTGCACACAAGGACCCTGAAAGCGGATCTGGAAGGAGTGCGTTCAGACTTTGCCACAGCCCCCCTGACACCTGCGGCCAAGGTTTTGGCTGTAATGACTCGTGCACGTTCAAGGAATGAAGCTGATTCGAGCGAACCTATGGGGCCTGTGGAGTATCAGGCAGAGCGATGGCGGCGTATCAAGGCTCACCAGGATGGGGACTCCTTCCTGATGCAGATCAAGAAGTACCTGAAGGGAGAACTTGATCAATTCTCCCACGCTCAGGTCAAGAAGATTGCTAAGTACGCTGACCAGTACGTCCTGGACTCCAGGGAGATCCTGTATCGCCTGGACACAGCTACCCGAGGCCGCCCGAGAGACAAGGAGTCTGAATTGAGATTGGTCGTGCCGACAGATCTGCGTCCAGATGTCTTGCACTACGCGCATGAAGATGTTCAAGGCGGACATCAAGGCATAACTCGAACGTACGAAAAGTTGCGTTCAGAGTTTTACTGGCCGCGGATGTACGCTGATGTGGAGGTTTTCGTGAAGGAATGCACTGATTGTGCATCTGCCAAGGGACGCCCGCTGAACTCAGGACCTTCACCCGGCAACATCGAGCCTAGTCGCCCGTTCGAAGTAGTGTCCATGGATTTCGTCACGCATTTGCCAAAGTCTGAGCGAGGAAACACGTTTCTGCTCCTGTTTCAGGATGCATTTTCAGGCTATGTGATGTGCAAACCGATGAGCTCCACGACTGCTCAGGACGTGGCCGAAGCATACGAGGAGCGTGTATTTCGACAGTTTGGTGCCAGTTCCAAGTTGCGTCATGATCAAGACCCAAGATTCATGAGCGAAGTATCAGGGATTTGCTTGGCAGCAGACAGCGGGCGACCCTGGCGTATCGCCCTCAAGCAAATGGCCAACAGGAACGATCCGTCCAGACAGTAATTCGCAGTGTCCGAGCTTATGTCGCTGAATCGGACCAGAGTGATTGGGATGAGCACGCTGAGCGACTGATGTTCGCGCTCAACACATCTTTTGATGCGACCAGGCTTGATACGCCATTCTACTTGGTCCATGGCTGGGACGCCCAAGGGACGCTGTCCGCGATGCTTGGGCCCAAACCGTCGAGTGTGCCTGAACGCAGTGCCTATGAGTGGCGTCGCAAGATGCAACGAGGTTACACCTACGCTCAGGCTTGTGCGGAGGACTTGCAGAAGAAAGCGAAGAGACTGCGTTCAGAGGCTCAAACCCTGAAATGGCAGGAATTGTCTGATCGCATCAAGGCCGGGTTCCAGGTTGGAGATGCTGTCTGGCTCTACATACCCAAGGTTCAGCCGGGTTTGAGCCGGAAACTGGCTCACATGTGGCACGGCCCATTCCGGATTGAGGAGATGCACGACAATTTCAGAGTCAAACTCAAAGTGAAAGACACTGGATATCGCGTGAACCCTTGGGTGCACGTTAGCCGCATGAAACCGCGCGCCTTGTTCCCCAAACGCCCGACTGAAGAGATAGAAGTGTCGGAGGACGATGATTTTGACGCCGTCCTGTTGCCAGAGGATAGCTGGGAGCCTGATGTTTCGAACGACGAGTATGAAGTGGAGAAGATTTTGGATCTGCGCTGGGTCAAGCGTACTCGGACTTCACGTCGCACCCGAGAGTACAAGGTCAAGTGGAAGGGCTATGATGAGCCAGAATGGCTACCAGTCGCACAGCTGAACTGTGGTGCCCTGTTGTATGAATTCAACCAGGGAGCTAAGGCGCGAGCCCGCTTCCAGGCTATGCAAGCTGGGGATGACCACCCAGGCGTGTAGGGCTCGTTAAGCTCGCGTGCCTGATCGCAGATCGCTGAATGTGTGAAAGTGACTGAACCTGCCTCTGAAACTGACTGAAGCCTGAATCGACACTAAGTGACCCTGACCGCGGACAAATGTCTGAACGCGGATTTGACTGAATGCAGATGACGGTAACGATGGATATTGCAGAGTGGAGATATGGAGATTGGATTGTGGAATTACTTGTGTTATGGAGAGAGAAGAGACCAAGTGGAGAGAGGCCAGCCTGCTGCGCGTTGATGTGACTTCGGCGGAGAAGTGCTGGAATGAGAACTGAGAGGCACGACTGAAACCACTTTCAAGCAAAAGATGGTTGAACGCAGGAAGATGAAGAAGGTTGAATCAAGGAGGAGAACAGACAAGGAGAGATGAAGACATGTATTTCCGGGCGGAGGTGGCTACGCTACAACGTGCAAATGGAGTAGAGCTAGAGCTGCGCTCAAGGCCTGAAACGAAGAAGTGCGACCAGCGATTCATTGATCGCTCTCGCCCGTGTCACCTTCCTCGGCTCCCTCTTCCTCGATTTCCTCCTCTTCAACGTCCTCTTCTTCAACGTCTTCGTCCTCTTCGTCCTCGTCGCTGACCTCGCTCATATCGTCTTCGTCTTCGTCTTCCTCATCGTCGGGCTCGTTGTCCAGACGGTCGGGGACGATCCAGTTGCGCGCGCGCTGAGGCAGAGGGATTGGATTGGAACGCAGATCAGCTGAAACGTACTTGGTGCGCTCAATCTCGTTGGGCGCAGTTGCCCAGAGGGTACGCGCCGGCTCACGCTCGTCCAACTCGATCAGCTGCTGAGAGAGAGGCTTGGCTTCGCCGTTTGAATCAACGACGCGAGGGTCTTCCCAGATCCAGTTGCAGATCCGCTGCGGGAGCGGCCAAACGCCAGGTTCTTGAAACAGCGTTTCAGGGAAGTCCTTGATCTTGCGCAGCTGCTTGAGATGGGTCTGGTATCGCCGAATCAGGGAGTCCGTGCGACTGCGGCGAAGCTTGTAGAGTCTCCGAGAGGCGGCGTCACGCTCAAACTTGATCGTGATCCAGTGCAGCAAGTCCCACCAAGCCTGACAGAACTTCTCCATGAACTCGACGTGCTTCTTGAGACCACGCATGATGTCGGCGCTCAGCTGGGACGCATCATGGTAGTACAGCACCTTGGTGCGTTCAGCGAACATGACGTTCCAGGAGCTTCTTCTTGATCATCTTGCCCCGCGAGTTCACCGGGAAGAGAGTCGAGTACAGCTCCATGCTCCAGCGTGCCTCGAGAAACTTCATGTCACACTTCTGCGGCGCGTAGTTCGGGAACCCGATGGTCTGAGGCTTACTCTTCTTCTGGTAGAAGCACATCTTGATTCCGGAGTACCTGTATGAGGTGGTGGTTGCTGGATCGGGAGTTTCAACCACGCTCAACTGCTCCAGTGTCAGCTCCTCGAAAGGAATTCTTGCCAACTTGGTAGCCTTGCGTGGAGACTCCGTCAGCTGCTCAATGACCTTGGCTGTGAGCCTCGCTTTCTTGGCCGCAGATCCAGACTGTCCCCGCTTGGTCTTGGATTGGTTCCGCGGCGAACGACGACGCGTAGAGTCCGTGTCTTGGTCGGATACACTTGATTCAAGCATGCTGAGCTTGCGTTTGGCTGTCCGAGACGACTGCGACGCTGAAACTGCATTTTCCGTGACCTTGGACGCTGTATCTGAATCATCCGGTTCAATGCTACCTGCGTCCTCGTACTCAGAGTCCCCACTGCTGCTGGAAGAAAGAGGCTCAAGCCCATCTTGGACATGCTC
Source organism: Phytophthora melonis (assembly GCA_024211575.1). Taxonomy (NCBI): domain Eukaryota; phylum Oomycota; class Peronosporomycetes; order Peronosporales; family Peronosporaceae; genus Phytophthora; species Phytophthora melonis. The sequence continues at coordinate 862,906 of JAMXKT010000076.1, read as the reverse complement.
TTCGTCCAGCGAGAACCAGGGCTCAGGCTTCTCCCCCCGGTCGAACATGCTTTCCAGCCGAACTTCAGCGCTGAGGTAGTACATCTCTGGAACGAAGCTTGACCAAGGAACTGCGTCCAGCCCGTCGCTCCGAATAATGCTGACCAGCATCTGGATCAGAGGCTCAGCATGGATGAGCGGGTGAACAACGTGTTCCCCGCTCACGAGCTCCTTCGCGTCCTCGTAAGTGAAGCCATTCCGCATCACATAACGCAAGTCAGGACGAAGCTTACGCCAGATCTGAGGCCCCGGGAGGGCCGCTCGCGCTTCGTCCTCGGAACGAGCGAGGTCGGACGACGCTGGGAGAGCCAACTGTGAATTAGGGCGATGGTTGCTTGGACGCAGTTGGAGACCTTTCACAAATTCGTTCCAGGACATTGTCTTACGACTGCCTTTGGACGCGGATTTCCCCTTGGACGCAGATTGCTTGGAACCGGGCTTGCTGGTCCCTGCCCTACTCCCAGTGAGATCAATCGTTTTCTTGAGCGGAGGGACGAGCTTGGACCCGGAGTCACCACCTGTAGCCTTCTTGCGCTCCGCCGCATAGTCGCCACAGTCACATTGAGGCTGATCGATGGCCACCACGTGGATGTTCGTCATCCAGCCAGCCGGAGGCGTAGTGCCATCTGCGAAGTGGCCGAACAGCTCCTGAAGACGTTTCCAGTTTCCAGATACCGTGACCTGAGGTTCCCGATTCAAGAAGTCGCTGAACGCCCATGCGCTCAAGGTCTTCTCTCGGATCTCTCGACGCAGTACCTCGCAGAGAGCCTCAGATGTTCGCAACTGGTCCTTCAGATCGGCAATCTCGTCTGCGTGGGCATTCAGTGCGTGTTGGTGGTCTTCTTGTTGGCGAGTGAAACTTTCCTTGAACGTGGATTCGCCCTCAGCCTTGGCCGTGGTAACGCGATCGACCTCCCTCTTCCAATACGCCTCCATCGCAGCCCATTCCCGTTTGAGACCATCGTTGGCGTCCATCAGATGCAGCGTCCCTTGCAGGGACGAGATGCCGTCGCCTTGAGTTACCTGTTTCAGCTGACGGTACTTGTTCAAGAGCCGTTTCAGGAGGGACATGGTGTTGATGGTGCGCTCAGCGAGTCGCTCTGATCGGAAGGCGCTCAGTATCGAGGCGAACTCACGTTGCATGACCAACGACCCCAGCATGCACGCAAGGTTGGGACCAGATGGGGGACTTGGTCGTGACTCAAGCATGGCTGAACGCACATCCGACCCGATGACTGATTCAAGATCCTTGAAGTCTTGGTCAGAGAATGTCTCGAGCGTTTGGAGTACTTCGAGTCCGCCATACCCGTCGTGGAAGTGCGCCCCATTATGGATCGCATCTGCCGATGCAGGAATCCCCACGATCTGAAGCGGAGCCTCAGTAGCGAGAGAAGGCGGAGCCAGCCAACTTGCCGGACGCTGGGCGCTCTCGTCAATGAAGCTGAAGCTGGATGCAGGAACGAGCTTGGACGCAGAGAGGCCAGCGTACTCAGCGCCGGAGACGATCCGGTTTTCGCGCCACCCAGGCGCGAGAGATGAATGCTCAGCGGGAGTCTTGGTATCTGCGTTCAAGCCGGATGAAACTGCGCTCAAGCCGCTTGGCCCGTTGGGACCCACGTTCAGCTGACCGCCGCTCTCTTTGGCTTCTGCATCCGCGGTGGGGCCCTCCGCAACATCATCGCTGCCCACGTCGACGTGCTGCTCACCGCCGTGGTCATCAATGTCGGCATCCTTGTCCGTGGAGTGCCCTGGACCCTTGTTACTCGGAGAAGACGCCTTTGCCGGCGCCTCTTGCGAGTCCGACGCCTTGTCGACGTCCCCGATTGATTGGCGCGCGCCGGCGCGCCGCCCCCTCCGTGCGCGCCTCTGGTGCGTCATCCTTAGCCAGTGCCATGCTGCTGTGCCGCTCGTGCGACCGCGAGGTTGCCGTGTTGGTGCGTGTGTGTCGGTGCCGCACGTTTGGAGAAGATTTTGCAATGATACGGAACGCTGGAATGGATTTCACAGTTGGAGACGAGTCTGGCCGCAGTTTTGACCGTTGCTGACTGAGCGGGACAGGGCGGAACAGCGTGCGAAAGTGTGGCAGTTGGTTAGCTGGCCGCACTTTAGAGCCGCGTTCAAGCTCAGCCTCGCCAGACTTCGGTCCAGCCATGATGTGCCAGCTCGGACGGAATTTCCTCTATGACAAACCATGACTGGAAGGGACGGTTGTGACGAGACTGAACGAGGTTTTGCCTCAACCAGTCATCACCTGCATACTGACCTGCCTGAATCCGCCATTTTTATTGGTCGAGACCGAACCCGGACCCGGCTGTACGCCGTGCGACAAGACTTGAGCTGGAATTCGGCTGTGTTCCGCGGAGCGAAGTGCACTCAAGCCTAGGATGGGCCCTTCAGGCCTGGAAGACTGCGTTCAGATGAGAAACCCTGAACGCACTCGATCCGTCCAGGCCGCCCCGTCCTTAAGCGGGTTGACACATTGAGGCCGTCGAAAACGCCTGCACGAACGTATCGTGTACGGTGTCCCGCCTCGCCTAGGCCCTGAACGCACATGAATTTCGTGTACCCGGAGCTCAGCCACCCCAGTGAAGTCGCGTACATGGTGTCCAGACCGCTGGCCACCTGGAAGAAGTCCCGCCAAGTGCCCCACAACCAAGCGAAGAGTCGACCTGCCCTTGGCCGCAAGGCTTTGAGCACGGTTTCAGCCTTGGCCGCAAGTCGCCTTTGGCTGCAGACCTTGAACGCTCTGCGTTCAGGCCTGCCGACTCTGAAACCCGGTTTCAAGGAATGCGGGCTCAAGGTCTCCCAAGAGCCAGTCATGCACATAGACACGGGCACATTGAAGCTGGGCAAGAATCCAGTGGAGCGAGTCTACGTCAACAGTTCCAGTATACTCAAGTCAAGATATTCGCCAGACGCGTGGCGAAGAACACAGAAGAACACAGAAGAACGCTACGAGAAGAGATACCTTTACACAAAGCCTAGCGATAGTCTAGCAGATAACAATCAGAGAGTTCGTTTTACCCCCTACTGCGCAAGTCGCCGAGGAATCGGGTCCGCTGCCTTTAAGGACAAGGGCAGTGCGGAGCTCCCCACACATTCAAGTCCAATTACGTGGGGATCAGTCTGCTCCGGCTGCTGAAGTGATCCACGTATTCCATTTCCCAGTTGGGCCCATTGCGTTGAGGTAAGGGTGGTGTCCCATTTCATGTTAAGAAGGACATCTCGGGTGGTTTAGCAGCAGTCACCCCCGGGAATAGTTTGATCGACTGCGTTTAGAACCGGATTGTATTTGGTTTGTATATTTCCCTCATCTGAGGGTGGTGCGCGTGTGAGAGTGCGTTCAAGGTTGACCAGTGCCTTGATCGCCGATTAGTTGACTGGTGTACGACCCACCGCCCGAGGGTCTTAAAGAATAAGTGGCGGCTGTGTGTTTGTGTATAACTCTGCATTTGTATTGGTTATCTGAAAGTGGTGTGTATTTCTGGGGTTCTAACTTGTGGTAGTAACCCTGGTCCTTCACCCGCTTCTGCGTTCAAGCCGTTCAGAGAAGTGCGTTCAGACAAGTGGACGTTGCGCTCAACGAACTCAAGGCTTCCAACCCCACAGACAACTCGCCTGGTGACCTATCCAGGCTCCCCAAAGACAAACGACACCGATAGGGATTCACAAGGTGCCACGCCACCCTGGCCGCAGTTTCTTAGGAAATCTGCGTTCAAGGTTTACCTTCCCAGAAAAGGCCGTTTCAGTCTTGCCTGACCCAAAACCCCCTTCTGGGCTACCGCTATACACCTGGGCGTAAAAGGTTTCACCGACCTCGTCACACATTGAGGATTCCTATTGGTTGAAAGCAGCATCTTTTAACCAATGAGCGACATGCATAGCAAAGGAATTCTGCCAACCAGCCGTTGGCAGATTCCCAACTTAGAACATTACATTTAGAGGAAGTCAGAAACATAAAACAAAAATAACAGTTCTCATTTTAACCCAAAACATTATTTGGATCGTTTATTTAGATTAATCTATACTCGGAGGCCCGAGTATAATTAACTCTAGTTTAAACTAAGCTACGCTTCCTCATACACGAGCGCACACGTGTAAGCTGTTGTAGTGAGCCAAGGTAGGCCTACTACACCTGGTAGCACTTTGTAGTCCGTCCAACGACCGACTAAGTTGAGTTCGTACGTCACCGCACGAACACGGAGCCGAGAACCTTCCCATGGATACCGAAGCGCCCATGGAAAGCTCCACGATGTAGTGGGCCTACCTTGGCTCACTACAACAGCTTACACGTGTGCGCTCGTGTATGAGGAAGCGTAGCTTAGTTTAAACTAGAGTTAATTATACTCGGGCCTCCGAGTATAGATTAATCTAAATAAACGATCCAAATAATGTTTTGGGTTAAAATGAGAACTGTTATTTTTGTTTTATGTTTCTGACTTCCTCTAAATGTAATATTCTAAGTTGGGAATCTGCCAACGGCTGGTTGGCAGAATTCCTTTGCTATGCATGTCGCTCATTGGTTAAAAGATGCTGCTTTCAACCAATAGGAATCCTAAATGTCTATGGACCACCCGTCGTGGTGGTCGTAAATGAATGTGGCACTTGATGTAACATACATCAAGACCGAGGAAGTGTTTGAACCTTTAACAGACATCGTGTCTGTTAGAGTTACAAGTGGCTGTAGCCACTTGTACGTGTAACCCCGTTACACCATCCCCCCCTTAAGGTTAGACGCGCCGGTCACGGCACGTCAATCAGGCAATTGACCACTCGTCAATTCTTCACGTTGGGAGAAGGAAAACTCGAGCTCATTCCGCAATGAGCTCGCCGAAGAAGACCGCCGCTGGGACAGAGAATCTCTCTGTCCCCGAGTACCACGAGCGGCAGCAGGCGAAGCAGGACGCTCGCGCTGCTAAGGCCGCGACGGAGCCGAAGATCGTCCTTCAGGGCTCTTCGATAGTCAACGATGTCGTTGACTATAGCGAGGACGACGTGGACATGGAGGAGGGCGATGCCTCCCCCAGCAGGCGCAAGGAGTCAATCGCCAGCGACAGTCTCGACCCGCACGCCGGGTCGATACGCCCTCGTGAAGAAGACGACTCGGACGCTTCGAGTTCGAAGCGTTCGCGTAGCGCAAAGGAGACTCCGCTCTCTGCTGCTGGAGCCTTGAGCTCGCCGCGCGATGCGGCGCCTTCAAGCTCTCCACGCGCTGCTCATGCAGCGCGTGATCCATGGATGCCGTCCGCGGCAGACATCGCGGCGCGGGTGGGCAACTCGGTGCCCCGAACACTATCCCGCTGTACGTATGCAGCGCGATCGAGGACGATGAGGTGGCGGAGGGCCAGCACTTTGATCCGATGACGGATCAAAGGCGCGACTACTATATCGGACTCTTCCATGAGCTCCGATATTACTCCAGCAAGAAGACCTCTTCTCGCAGCAAAGTGCCCGAATGGCAGGCACTTTGTCAAAGTTGGAATGCCTTTGTTGACAACTTCAACAAGAATCCGGCAGCCTACCGCGAGCGGGTTAAGCATGCCCGTGAGCGCTTCGAGACGTTCTCGACGCGTGGGAGGTTGGAGCAGCTCCACAGATCTTCTGTGGATGCTGGAGTTCCGTGCGCTGTGCCCGAAGGCCAGCAGTGCTCGTTGTGTCTTCCGGGTGCGGCGCGCTTGAGCGACCGCGACCTAAACGGGTACACGTCGATTCGTGTACCTGCGAGTCTCAAGGATCTCCGTGCCAAGTTCATGGCACGCGAGGAACGCGACGAGCGTGGTGCTTCGAGCGCTGGGGGTGACCACAGCGCTCGCACTACCTTCGCGCCGGCAGTGCGTGGTGGGCTTCGTACGCCCTCACCATTTCCGGAACGTCCTGCAGCAGGACGTTCCGCGGCTCCATGTATCTTGGTGGGGCGGAAACCCTCTCCAACGAATACGATAACGAACCGGATGACGGTTCGTTTTCGGGATACTATGGTCGACAATACGCTCAACAATCCAACGTGTTGAGCCGTGGGCGTCACGGATCGGAGGCGGCGGTGGTGGGAACACGCCCCGGGTACGGTCAACCTGGGGTTGACTTTGGGCCTCCGTCTCTCGAAGACCGAGTCGCCGCTGTGGAGCGTCTTCAGAGCAGTGACTTCGCTGCTCTGAGGCAAGAGATTGCGAACCTGAGGGCTCAAGTCGCTCAGGCCGCGCAGACCGCGTCGGACGTCTCCGTCGACGTTGGGGGTCGCGTCGTGCGCTTGGTCCAGCGCGTTGACGCGCTGGAGAAAGGTTCGGGTTCCGCTTCGCGCCGGCCGAGCTAGCTGGCTCGTGCTGCCGGTATGGCTTCAGCCGCCCGACGTAAAAGGTCGGGTGGAGGCGCATGCTAGACGGAATGTCTAGCGTGTAAGCGTTCCCATGCCGTGCCAACACTGTGAACGGCCCAATGAAGCGCGGAGCGAGCTTACTCGCCCCGAAGTCGGAAACTGCATGTTTAGGCAGGTTTTGAGAAGCTAACAAAACCAATGAACCCTTCTTGAATTCATTTGTGTTGCCCCTGCCAACGTTATCTGATTTCAGCTTCTGTCGATCGACTGAAGCTGCAATATCGTCTTGGACAAACCGAATTACGGCTTGTCTGAGCTGCACTAAGTTGATTGCATCCGATCTTAACTTGTTCTGCTCGTCCTCACTAGTGGTCATTGTGTCTGTGCCCGCACAGACGCGTTGTTCTTGTTCTTCGTGGCGTCTGTGCCCTGCACAGACGCGTTCTTCTTCTTCTTGTTCTTCGTGGCGTCTGTGCCCTGCACAGACGCGTTCTCCTTCTTCTTGTTCGTCGCGGCGTCTGTGCCCTGCACAGACGCGTTCTTCTTCTTCTTGCGCGTTATCGCGGCTGACACTGTGCAAGTGTCAGCGGCATTCTGCGGCTGCTGTGTTGCGGCCGTAGATCCTCCCCACTTAAGGAAGGAGTCACCATCCCGAGCAGGCTCGGGAGGCGCGGGTGACGCATTGCATTCACGTAGAACGGTGTATGCCCGGTCGAGGCATGCACCGAGTTGTTGATGGCGAACTCTGCCATCGACAGACACTCGCTCCAGTGTTGGAACGAGTGAGCGTAGCTCTTGAGTATGTCGACGAGCACGCGATTCACGCGCTCGGTCTGCCCATCCGTCTGCGGATGGTCCGCAGTCGACATTGAAAGTTGGCTCCCAAGAAGTGTAAACACTTCTTGCCACAGGTGCGCTGTGAAACGCGGGTCTCGATCGGACACGATGTCCATCGGCATGCCATGGTGTTTGAACACCATGTCAACGAACAGACGTGCCGTCTGTTTCGCAGTCACTTCGGCGGGTACTGCAGCAAGATGTACCATCTTGCTGAAGCGGTCAACAAAGACCACAACGCCCGTGTTCCCTGGCTATCCGGGGAAGACCAAACACAAAGTCCAAAGACATGGACTGCCAACACTCCGACGGAGTTGGTAGTGACTGCAAAGGAGCCTGCGCGAACGGCGCAGGCTTCACACGTTGACACACCTCGCAAGCACGGACGTACTTGCGCACCCATTTATACTGGTGGGCCCAGTAGAAGTCTCGCGTGAGAAGAAGGTATGTCTTCTCACGGCCCGGATGCCCCGCAGCCGGTGCATCGTGATACTCATACATGATCCTGAGTCGCAGGTCATGGTCATTCGGCACGACAACACGGTCCGCGTTGTCGTCGACTGCACTGTAGAGCAATAACCCGTCGTGCACCCGATAACGGTGTGCACGAGCACGAAGATGCTTCGGCAGCTTCTGACGAGCTTTGTCAGAAGGCGCTGAGCCGTAGGCCAGCAAGAGCTTCGCATCTGCGTCGTGCGCGTACGCGATCTTCACGTCGTCCAACAGCGACGACGTGGGAGTGCTCGATTGCATGGCGTCAATGGCATTGACGTCAGCATCAGTTGAAGCGTAGTCAGGTCGACGCGATAACGCGTCGGCCACCACATTGAGTCTTCCGGGTTTGTACTCAACCCGGAAGTTGTATTCCGCAAAGAATGAAAGCCATCTCGCCATACGTTGCGAGATGTGTGGCGACTTGATAGCCGTACGCAATGATGCGTGGTCTGTGTAGACCACGAAGGGTTCGCTTCCGAGTAAGTACACTCGGAACTTCGCGAGTGCATACTTCATGGCAAGGAGCTCCTTGTCATGCACCGGGTAATTGCGCTCAGCTGGCTTCAGCTGACGCGACTGATAGTAGACGACACGATCACGGCCCTCGTGATCGTGCTGCATCAACGCACATCCGATCGCGAAATCGGATGCGTCACACACAACGTGGAATGGGCGATCTTGGTCGGCCACCGCCAAGATCGGCGCCTCAGTCAAGCCCCGCTTGACTGCATCGAAGGCCTGCTGACAGTCAGCAGTCCAATTCCACTCGGCGTCCTTCTTCAGGAGCTGTGACAGCGGGCGTATCGTGCCCGCGTAGTTCTTCACGTACTTGCACAAGTACGTGGCCAAGCCAAGGAACTGCCGCAGTTCCTTGACACTCGTCGGCGTCGGCCACTCATTGATCACTCTGACCTTTTCAGGGTCAGGGCGGACACCGTTCTTCCCAACGAGACACCCGAGCACGGGTATCTCGCTCGCCCCGAAGATGCACTTCTTCAGGTTCGCGTAGAGCTTGTGCTTGCGCATGAGCGCAAGCAGCTTCCGGAGATGCACCTTGTGCATCTCAACGTCGCTCATCCCGTCCGCAGCACGGCTGTGGACGAACACGTCATCGAAGTAGCTCGGTGCGAAGTCGCGCACCGAGCGCAACAAGTGCGTCACGCACCTGTTGAAGGTCGCAGGGGCGTTCTTCAGACCCTGCGGCATCACTAGCCACTCCCAGAGCATGCCACTCGGCGTGCTCACAGCCGTGAGAGGGATATCGCTCTCACGCATTAGGATCTGATAGAACCCATCGCGCAGATCAAGAGCACTGTAGACAGTGCTCCTGGCCATCGAATCGATGATAACATCTTTTCGCGGTATCGGTGTCTGCGCCGGTATCGTCGCATCGTTCAGCTTGTTGTACGCGTGAACGATGCGCCAGCCGCCCTGTGGCTTCTTGACACAGAACGTCGGAGCACTGTGCGGGGATTTCGATTCCCGCACTTGTCCAGCTTTGCGACGACTTTCGAAGAAGTCGTCGATCGCCTTGACTTGTTCTCGCGGCAGTGGCCACTGCCGCGTGACACAGTATTTCGTGCCCGGCACGAGATCAATCTCGTGCTGAATGCCCTTGTCCTGCGGAAGCTCCGCAGGATCTCTTCCGGAAGTACGTCCGCGTACTCCCGTAGAATCTCGTAGTAGGGGCTCGCCTTCAGCGAGTCCCAGCTCTGCTCCTCAAAGCGTTCCTTCTTCGTCTTGGCACTGAGAGTGTCTTCACTCCCAGTGGTGCTCTCCATGAAGAACTGCCTCAGTTCCTCATTCTCGCTCTTCGTTCTCTCGGCGTCCGAGAGAATGCATATTTGCTCGATGCGTCCATCGTGCAAGTCACGCGCGAAGCGCTTCCAGCTCATGACTGGAAGTGAAGTCAACTCTGACGCTTGCGTCGGAGGATTAGCGAGGGTCATCTCCTGTGCCGGAACCCAGCACAGGTACGCGTCAAGACGTTCAACGTCTCGACGTTCGGCTTCTCAGCCTTCGTCTGCCCGGCAGACATTTCTTGGAGCGTCTCGGCCCCGGGCCGAGACTTGCGCAGCGACCTTCGCATGCGCCGTCTTCTTGTTTTGCGGAGCCCGGCTCCGCATGGTCCTTGACCTCGTCCAGGCCCAGCCGTGGACGGGTGTTCTTCTTTATTCCGCCGGCGGGTACTTCCCGCGGGCGAGCGACTTCAAGCCCGGCTTGGTCGCGCGGCGCTTCGTCGTGCAGCCCGGCTGCACGACAGCATGCAAGTTTTTCCGGTGCGGGACGTTTGCAACCGTCCGCACCGCCTGCAGCGTCGGTTCCCGGAACCGACACGCCATCATCACCTCGACGCCTATCATTGGCGGAGCCCTTAATCATAAAGGGTGCGTCGACTCCCGGAGTCGACGCGAAATGTCTTTCGCAGCGTCGGTTCCCGGAACCGACGCGACTTCAATACCTCGACGCCTTCCATTGGCGGAGACCCCATTACGGAGGGTGCGTCGGCTCCCCGAGCCGACGAATAGAATTCATCAAGCCATCGACTCCCGGAGTCGACGGCGTCACGTCACCTTGGCTCTCATTACAGGCCAAAACCGATCCAATCAGGTTCGCGTCAGCCTCCACGGCTGACGTGTGTGACTCGCTTGTGTCATCCGCACCGCTCGAGGCCGGAGACTTCTCTTGATTCGCTGAAAGCGGGTGTCGACCTCCGAGGTCGACACATTTTCTCTTCCAGCCGTCGGCAGTGATGCCGACGCTCTTGCACTTGCACGCGCCTTCTTGCGCGTCCTGGGCGTTCCGGGACAGCGGCATTAGGCGCTGTCTCGACTGGAGATTCGCGCGCACCTGCTGGTGCGTGTGTGGTGGCAACAGGGCCATCGCTCTCTGTTCCACCGCCGCGACCGAAGCGCACTAAAGTGCGCTTCTCCCAATCAATTACCGGATCATGCCGTGCGAGCCACGGCATGCCCAAAACCATGTCGAACTTATCGTCCAGGTCCAGGACGATGAAGGTTTCGACGAACACTCGACCCTTGTACGTGAAGCGCACGCGTACCATGCGCTTCTCGGTCCTCACGACGACACCTGTCGCCAAGCGTACTTCCAACAGACTTCGAGGTAGCTTTAAATCCTCGAAGTCAAGCATTGATAGGCTTCGCAGTCGAACAAAGTTTTTCGACGCGCCAGAATCTACCAACGCACGACGAGAGCCGCTTGTTCTCATCGACTTCACCTTCAGGATGACAAGATCAGCCTTGTCATCTTGCTTCTTGCAGTGAGAATGGTCCTCACTGGGGGCTGCAGTCCTCAGTGTCGCGTGTCCAAGGTTGACACGCGGAACCGCATTACCAGTAGGGCGCCCCGCGCCTACTGGCGTCCAGCGTTTTTTGTTTGGCTGCGACGATGCCCAGCATCGCCGCGATAGCCACCTTGCTGGTGCACGGGTGCCGTGCACTCTCTAGCAAAGTGACCGATCCTACCGCATCGGTAGCACCGCACATTACTTCCTTGCCGCTGCTGGCCCCCAGCAGCGGCAGCGCTCGAGAGGTCCATCGGTTCCGGACCTCCCGTCCTCACTACCGGGCGCGGTTGCGGCCTCGGTACATGCGCGTGCAGTTTAGCCTGTCGCAGGCTAAACTCTTCCTGCATCGCAAGCGTGATGGCAGCTTCGAGAGTACTCGGGTACTCGCGGAAGAGATAGGTCTTCACAGGCCCATCTCTCAGTCCCTTCATGAACGTGACGACCTTAGTCGCCTCGTCGATCGGGTTGGTCACGATGTTCGAGACCAAGTACCGCGCTCTCTGGGCGTAAGCATGAACATCATGCTTACCCTGCTGCAGGTCGAGGAACTCTGCTCTCGACCGGAACTCATTCTGCGGTGGCTCAAACGCCTGTCTGAGCTCCTCCTTGAAGCCTTCGTACGTGCTGAAGCACGTAGGGTCGGAGAGCCGGCGTCCATACGCCCAGCTCCTTGCACGTCCGCCAAGACATGACATGGCGAACGCGACCTTCGACAACGGGTCGACAATACGTCGAGCCGCGATGGCAGTGTCGAGTTCGACAAGCCAACGGAGGAGAGGTTCACCCTCTCTTCCGACGTAGTTGCTCACGTTGAGCTTCAGCGACTGTGGGCGAGGTGTCGTCCCCGACGACACCGCGGTATTGGCAGCAGCATCTCGCTGCTCCCTCATGATGAAGCCCAGAGCAACACCGTGTTGCTCTGTCGGCGTTAGCGTACGCAGCATCGTAGCTACAGCCGCTTCACCAATGACTGTTGACAGTCGTTGGAGGGCTTCCCACTCTGGGTCTGACAGGTGGGGACAGTCAGCGCGTGCAACATGGGTTGCAGGCGTCGTGGAGCTTTCCATAGACACTTCGGTATCCATGGGAAGGTTCTCGGCTCCGTGTTCGTGCGGTGACGTACGAACTCAACTTAGTCGGTCGTTGGACGGACTACTAAGTGCTACCAGGTGTAGTGGGCCTACCTTGGCTCACTACAACAGCTTACACGTGTGCGCTCGTGTATGAGGAAGCGTAGCTTAGTTTAAACTAGAGTTAATTATACTCGGGCCTCCGAGTATAGATTAATCTAAATAAACGATCCAAATAATGTTTTGGGTTAAAATGAGAACTGTTATTTTTGTTTTATGTTTCTGACTTCCTCTAAATGTAATATTCTAAGTTGGGAATCTGCCAACGGCTGGTTGGCAGAATTCCTTTGCTATGCATGTCGCTCATTGGTTAAAAGATGCTGCTTTCAACCAATAGGAATCCTAAATGTCTATGGACCACCCGTCGTGGTGGTCGTAAATGAATGTGGCACTTGATGTAACATACATCAAGACCGAGGAAGTGTTTGAACCTTTAACAGACATCGTGTCTGTTAGAGTTACAAGTGGCTGTAGCCACTTGTACGTGTAACCCCGTTACACACGACGCCTGCAACCCATGTTGCACGCGCTGACTGTCCCCACCTGTCAGACCCAGAGTGGGAAGCCCTCCAACGACTGTCAACAGTCATTGGTGAGGCGGCTGTAGCTACGATGCTGCGTACGCTAACGCCGACAGAGCAACACGGTGTTGCTCTGGGCTTCATCATGAAGGAGCAGCGAGATGCTACTGCCAGTACCGCGGTGTCGTCGGGGACGACACCTCGCCCACAGTCGCTGAAGCTCAATGTGAGCTTTAGCGTCAGAGGAAGACGTAACAGACTCACAGAGTCGCGGCTAAAGATAGCCCGTTCTAATACCAGAACGCACGAGTCCGTACTCCCTACGGACTCCAAGAGTCAACCCTTAACTCTTAGCTGTGAATCTTTGAACTGCATGTATTTCTCTTTATCGCGGCAGAGCCGCCTTCGGTGTAAATGTATCTGGTTCACTATCTAGCATAGTGAACCCTAGTCATATGCATAATCTGTGGCTCTGAAGCCATGTACTGATTCTCCTACTGAAATAGGTTAGAGAGTGTGCAACACACAAGCCTGTGTGTGTGCCACACTTCGTAACCCTTCGGGTAACATTCGTGTAACTCCGTTACAAACTACTTCGGAAGAGAGGGTGAACCTCTCCTCCGTTGGCTTGTCGAACTCGACACTGCCATCGCGGCCCGACGTATCGTCGACCCGTTGTCGAAGGTCGCGTTCGCCATGTCATGTCTTGGCGGACGTGCAAGGAGCTGGGCGTATGGACGCCGGCTCTCCGACCCTACGTGCTTCAGCACGTACGAAGGCTTCAAGGAGGAGCTCAGACAGGCGTTTGAGCCACCGCAGAATGAGTTCCGGTCGAGGGCTGAGTTCCTCGACCTGCAGCAGGGCAAGCATGATGTCCATGCTTACGCCCAGAGAGCACGGTACTTGGTCTCGAACATCGTGACCACGTCGCAACCAAACAAAAAACGCTGGACGCCAGTAGGCGCGGGGCGCCCTACTGGTAATGCGGTTCCGCGTGTCAACCTTGGACACGCGACACTGAGGACTGCAGCCCCCAGTGAGGTTAACTCTCACTGCAAGAACCAAGATGACAGGCCTGACCTTGACATCCTGAATGTGACGTCGATGAGAGCAAGGAACTCTCATCGTGCTCTGGTAGATTCTGGCGCGTCGAAGAACTTTGTTCGACTGCGAAGTCTATCAATGCTTGACTTCGAGGATTTAAAGCTACCTCGAAGTCTGTTGGAAGTACGCTTGGCGACAGGTGTCGTCGTGAAGACCGAGAAGCGCATGGTACGCGTGCGCTTCACGTACAAGGGTCGAGTGTTCGTCGAAACCTTCATCGTCCTGGATCTGGACGATAAGTTCGACATGGTATTGGGCATGCCGTGGCTCGCACGGCATGATCCGGTAATCGATTGGGAGAAGCGCACTTTAGTGCGCTTCGGTCGCGACGGTGGAACAGAGAGCGATTGCCCTGTTACCACCACACACGCACCAGCAGGTGCGCGCGAATCTTCAGTCGAGACAGCGCCTAATGCCGCTGTCCCGGAACGCCCTGGACGCGCACGAGCGCGCGCGCGAGAACAGGTAGCGTCGGCGTCGCCGCCGACGGCTAGTGAAGAAAATATGTTGACTTCGGAAGTCAACACCCGCTTTTCAGCGAATCAAAAGAAGTCTCCGGCCTCGAGCGGCACGGATGACACAAGCGAGTCACACGCGTCAGCCGTGGAGACTGACGCGAACCTGATTGGATCAGTTTTGGCCCGTAATGGAAGCCAAGGTGGCGTAATGCCGTCGACTCCGGGAGTCGATGGCTTGGATGAATTCTATTCGTCGGCTCGGGGAGCCGACGCACCCTCCGTAATGGGGTCTCCGCCAATGGAAGCCGTCGAGGTATTGAAGTCGCGTCGGTTCCGGGAACCGACGCTGCGAAAAGACATTTCGCGTCGACTCCGGGAGTCGACGCACCCATTGTAATGAAGGACTCCGCCAATGATAGGTGTCGAGGTGATGATGGCGTGTCGGTTCCGGGAACCGACGCTGCAGGCGGTGCGGACGGTTGCAAACGTCCCGCACCGGAAAAACTTGCATGCTGTCGTGCAGCCGGGCTGCACGACGAAGCGCCGCGCGACCAAGCCGGGCTTGAAGTCGCTCGCCCGCGGGAGGTACCCGCCGGCGGAATCAAAGAAGAACACCCGTCCACGGCTGGGCCTGGACGAGGTCAAGGACCATGCGGAGCCGGGCTCCGCAAGACAAGAAGACGGCGCATGCGAAGGTCGCTGCGCAAGTCTCGGCCCGGGGCCGAGACGCTCCAAGAAATGTCTGCCGGGCAGACGAAGGCTGAGAAGCCGAACGTCGAGACGTTGAACGTCTTGACGCGTACCTGTGCTGGGTTCCGGCACAGGGAGATGACCCTCGCTAATCCTCCGACGCAAGCGTCAGAGTTGACTTCACTTCCAGTCATGAGCTGGAAGCGCTTCGCGCGTGACTTGCACGATGGACGCATCGAGCAAATATGCATTCTCTCGGACGCCGAGAGAACGAAGAGCGAGAATGAGGAACTGAGGCAGTTCTTCATGGAGAGCACCACTGGGAGTGAAGACACTCTCAGTGCCAAGACGAAGAAGGAACGCTTTGAGGAGCAGAGCTGGGACTCGCTGAAGGCGAGCCCCTACTACGAGATTCTACGGGAGTACGCGGACGTACTTCCGGAAGAGATCCTGCGGAGCTTCCGCAGGACAAGGGCATTCAGCACGAGATTGATCTCGTGCCGGGCACGAAATACTGTGTCACGCGGCAGTGGCCACTGCCGCGAGAACAAGTCAAGGCGATCGACGACTTCTTCGAAAGTCGTCGCAAAGCTGGACAAGTGCGGGAATCGAAATCCCCGCACAGTGCTCCGACGTTCTGTGTCAAGAAGCCACAGGGCGGCTGGCGCATCGTTCATGCGTACAACAAACTGAACGATGCGACGATACCGGCGCAGACACCGATACCGCGAAAAGATGTTATCATCGATTCGATGGCCAGGAGCACTGTCTACAGTGCTCTTGATCTGCGCGATGGGTTCTATCAGATCCTAATGCGTGAGAGCGATATCCCTCTCACGGCTGTGAGCACGCCGAGTGGCATGCTCTGGGAGTGGCTAGTGATGCCGCAGGGTCTGAAGAACGCCCCTGCGACCTTCAACAGGTGCGTGACGCACTTGTTGCGCTCGGTGCGCGACTTCGCACCGAGCTACTTCGATGACGTGTTCGTCCACAGCCGTGCTGCGGACGGGATGAGCGACGTTGAGATGCACAAGGTGCATCTCCGGAAGCTGCTTGCGCTCATGCGCAAGCACAAGCTCTACGCGAACCTGAAGAAGGCATCTTCGGGGCGAGCGAGATACCCGTGCTCGGGTGTCTCGTTGGGAAACAGGGTGTCCGCCCTGACCCTGAAAAGGTCAGAGTGATCAACGAGTGGCCGACACCGTCGAACGTCAAGGAACTGCGGCAGTTCCTTGGCTTGGCCACGTACTTGTGCAAGTACGTGAAGGACTATGCGGGCACGATACGCCCGCTGTCACAGCTCCTGAAGAAGGATGCCGAGTGGAATTGGACTGCTGACTGTCAGCAGGCCTTCGATGCAGTCAAGCGGGGCTTGCCTGAGGCGCCGATCTTGGCGGTGGCCGACCAAGATCGCCCATTCCACGTAGTGTGCGACGCATCCGATTTTGCGATCGGATGTGCGTTGATGCAGCAAGATCACGAGGGCCGTGATCGTGTCGTCTACTACCAATCGCGTCAGCTGAAACCTGCTGAGCGCAACTACCCGGTGCATGACAAGGAGCTCCTTGCCATGAAGTATGCACTCGCGAAGTTCCGAGTGTACTTACTCGGAAGCGAACCCTTCGTGGTCTACACAGACCACGCATCATTGCGTACGGCTGTCAAGTCGCCACACATCTCGCAACGTATGGCGAGATGGCTTTCATTCTTTGCGGAATACAACTTCCGGGTTGAGTACAAACCCGGAAGACTCAATGTGGTGGCCGACGCGTTATCGCGTCGACCTGACTACGCTTCAGCTGATGCCGACGTCAATGCCATTGACGCCATGCAATCGAGCACTCCCACGTCGTCGCTGATGGACGACGTGAAGACCGCGTACGCGCACGACGCGGACGCGAAGCTCTTGCTGGCCTACGGCTCAGCGCCTTCTGACAAAGCTCGTCAGAAGCTGCCGAAGCATCTTCGCGCTCGGGCACACCGTTATCGGGTGCACGACGGGTTATTGCTCTACAGTGCAGTCGACGACAACGTGGACCGTGTTGTCGTGCCCAATGACCATGACCTGCGACTCAGGATCATGTATGAGTATCACGATGCACCGACTGCGGGACATCCGGGCCGTGAGAAGACATACCTTCTTCTCACGCGAGACTTCTACTGGGCCCACCAGTATAAATGGGTGCGCAAGTACCTCCGTGCTTGCGAGGTTTGTCAACGCGTGAAGCCTGCGCCCTTTGCGCAGGCTCCCTTGCAATCACAACCGACTCCGTCGGAGTGTTGGCAGTCCATGTCATTGGACTTCGTGTTCGGTCTTCCCCCCGGACAGCCAGGGGAACACGGGCGTTGTGGTCTTTGTTGACCGCTTCAGCAAGATGGTACATCTTGCTGCGGTACCCGCTGAAGTCACTGCGAAGCAGACTGCACGTCTGTTCGTTGGCATGGTCTTCAAACACCATGGCATGCCGACCGACATTGTGTCGGATCGGGACCCGCGTTTCACAGCGCACCTGTTGCAAGAAGTGTTTACACTTCTTGGGAGCCAACTTTCGATGTCGACTGCGGACCATCCGCAGACGGATGGGCAAACCGAACGCGTGAATCGCGTGCTCGTCGACATACTCAAAAGCTACGCTCACTCGTTCCAACATTGGAGCTAGTGTCTGTCGATGGCGGAGTTCGCCATCAACTCGGTGCATGCCTCGACCGGACATACACCGTTCTACGTGAATGCGATGCGTCACCCACGCCTCCCGAGCCTGCTCGGGATGGTGGCTCCTTCCTTAAGTGGGGGAGGATCTACGGCCGCAACACAGCAGCCACAGAATGCCGCTGACACTTGCACAGTGTCAGCCGCGATAACGCACAAGAAGAAGAAGAACGCGTCTGTGCCCTGCACAGACGCCGCAACGAACAAGAACAACGCGTCTGTGCGGGGCACAGACGCCACGAAGAACAAGAACAACGCGTCTGTGCGGGGCACAGACACTATGACTACTAGTGAGGACGAGCTGAACAATTTCAGCTCGGATGCAATCAACTTCGTGCAGCGCAGACAAGCCGTCATTCGGTTTGTCCAAGACGCTATTTCAGCTTCTGTCGATCGACAGAAGCTGAATGCAGACAACGTTGGCAGGGGCAACACAAATGCATTCAAGAAGGGTTCATTGGTTTTGTTAGCTTCTCAAAACCTGCCTAAACATGCAGTCTCCGACTTCGGGGCGAGCAAGCTCGCTCCGCGCTTCATTGGGCCGTTCACAGTGTTGGCACGGCATGGCAACGCTTACACACTAGACATCCCGTCTAGCATGCGCCTCCACCAGACCTTTTACGTCGGGCTGCTGAAGCCATACCAACAGCACGAGCCAGCTAGCTCGGCTGTCCCGAGGCGAAAGCCGAACCTTTCTCCAGCGCGTCAACGCGCTGGGCCAAGCGCACGACGCGACCCCCAATGTCGACGGAGACGTCTGACGCGGTCTGCGCGGCCTGAGTGACTTGAGCCCTCAGTTTCGCAATCTCTTGCCACAGAGCAGCGAAGTCACTGCTCTGAAGCCGCTCCACAGCGGCGACCCGGTCTTCGAGAGACGGAGGCCCAAAGTCAACCCCAGGTTGACCATACCCGGGGCGTGTTCCCACCACCGCCGCCTCCGATCCGTGACACCCACGGCTCAACACGTTGGATTGTTGAGCGTATTGTCGACCATAGTATCCCGAAAACGAACCGTCACCCGGTTCGTTATCGTATTCGTTGGAGAGGGTTTCCGCCCCACCAAGATACATGAGAGCCGCGGAACGTCCTGCAGCAGGACGTTCCGGAAATGGTGAGGGCGTACGAAGCCCACCACGCACTGCCGACGCGAAGGTAGTGCGAGCGCTGTGGTCACCCCCAGCGCTCGAAGCACCACGCTCGTCTCGTTCCTCACGTGCCATGAATTTGGCACGGAGATCTTTGAGGCTCGCAGGTACACGAATCGACGTGTACCCGTTTAGGGCGCGGTCGCTCAAGCGCGCCGCACCCGGAAGACACAACGTGCACTGCTGGCCTTCGGGCACAGCGCACGGGACTCCAGCATCCACAGAAGATCTGTGGAGCTGCTCCAACCTCCCACGCGTCGAGAACGTCTCGAAGCGCTCACGGGCATGCTTAACCCGCTCGCGGTAAGCTGCCGGATTCTTGTTGAAGTTATCAACAAAGGCATTCCAACTTTGACAAAGTGCCTGCCATTCGGGCACTTTGCTGCGAGAAGAGGTCTTCTTGCTGGAGTAATATCGGAGCTCATGGAAGAGTCCGATATAGTAGTCGCGCCTTTGATCCGTCATCGGATCAAAGTGCTGGCCCTCCGCCACCTCATCGTCCTCAATCGTCGCGCTGCATACGTACAGCGGGATAGTGTTCGGGGGCACCGAGTTGCCCACCCGTGCCGCGATGTCTGCCGCGGACGGCATCCATGGATCACGCGCTGCATGAGCAGCGCGTGGAGAGCTTGAAGGCGCCGTATCGCGCGGCGAGCTCAAGGCTCCAGCAGCGGAGAGCGGAGTCTCCTTTGCGCTACGCGAACGCTTCGAACTCGAAGCGTCCGAATCGTCTTCTTCACGAGGGCGTCTCGACCCGGCGTGCGGGTCGAGACTGTCACTGTCGATCGACTCCTTGCGTCTGCTGGGGAGGTCTCGCCCTCCTCCATGTCCACGTCGTCCTCGCTATAGTCAACGGCATCGTTGACTATCGAAGAGCCCTGAAGGACGATCTTCGGCTCGGCTGCGGCCTTGGCAGCGCGAGCGTCCTGCTTCGCCTGCTGCCGCTCGAAGTATGCGGGGACAGTGAGATTATCTGTCCCAGCGGCGGGTTTCCCCTCGGCGGCGGTCTTCTTCGGCGAGCTCATTGCGGAATGAGCTCGAGTTTTCTTTCTCCCAACGTGAAGAATTGACGAGTGGTCAATTGCCTGATTGACGTGCCGTGACCGGCGCGTCTAACCTTAAGGGGGGATGGTGTAACGGGGTTACACGCACAAGTGGCTACAGTCACTTGTAACTCTAACAGTTACGTTAGCTGTTAGAGAATGGTTACTTCCTCCGCCTTGATGTACGTTACATCAAGTGCCACATTCATTTACGACCACCACCACGAGTGGTCCATAGACATTTAGAATTCCTATTGGTTGAAAGCAGCATCTTTTAACCAATGAGCGACATGCATAGCAAAGGAATTCTGCCAACCAGCCGTTGGCAGATTCCCAACTTAGAATATTACATTTAGAGGAAGTCAGAAACATAAAACAAAAATAACAGTTCTCATTTTAACCCAAAACATTGTTTGGATCGTTTTTTTAGATTAATCTATACTCGGAGGCCCGAGTATAATTAACTCTAGTTTAAACTAAGCTACGCTTCCTCATACACGAGCGCACACGTGTAAGCTGTTGTAGTGAGCCAAGGTAGGCCCACTACAGTTTGTCACCACCGACCCCATTTTCTGCTCCCACTATTCGGGTGGTCGGTGGTCGCGTCACAGACGCAGAAGCTGCTGCTTCAACTTCGGTGGTCGCTGCAACTTCAGTGGTCTCTTCAACTTCACTGTCCATTCTAGAACGCTTTCCTAAATTTTGTATGACCTTTTCTTCTTCCTGATCAACACTACTGTCTACAGTAGGGAAGGATCTTTGTATCATCGCCTCTGTACTTATGGAGCTAAATTTGACGTCGCGACAGATTAGATACTTATTAGCCTTGACGTCTAGCAGCCGATACCCCTTATATTTGGGTGTCAGACCCCGAAACTTACACTCGATGGCTCGATCACCGAGTTTTGGATCTGTACGTTTAGATTTTGGAACATGTGCAAAGCATGTTGCCCCCCAAATTCTAAGTGCTAAGCCATGCGGCTTCTTACGGTGCAGTAACTCATATGGGCTCTTCATCTCCAGCCTGGCCATTGGTTGGCGGTTAGTGATATCTACAATATAGTTTAATGCTTCTGGCCACCATTTAGCCGGCATATTGGGCCCTCTTAGCGCACAGCAAACTCCAGCCATCATCGTCTGATGCGCTCGCTCTGCACTTCCATTTTCTTCTTGGGACTCTACATTTGAACTATGAAAGTCTAACCCAAGTTTTAGACAAAGTTTCGATACCTCTGTATTGAGAAATTCAGATCCTCCGTCTATTCTGATTCGCTTAACTTTAAAAGGAAATTGTACTGACAAATTCTTCAACAAGTCCCGAATTTTACCGGGAACTTCCTTTAGGGATTTTACCACAACGTACCACTTATATGCGGTAGCGTCATGTACAACGGACAGGGCATAGTGATAGCCGAATGAGCCATATAAGCCATTCACCCGTAGCTTTCCAGTTGAGTCCATATGGAGTGTATGGAGTGGCTCAGTGGTCTTGGCTCCCACCATGTTCCTATAGGACATCCTTCTGTCTTTCATTTTTGCACACGTCTCACAAAAGAAGTGAACCTTTTTCAGTTCAGCGTAAGATATTTTCGGCAGCCCTTCAATTTTCTCGTTACTTATCGTTCGGATTAACCGTTCCTTACCAACACGGCCTAATCTCAAGTGCCATTCTTTAAAATATTACCAAACTTACGGCTTTGGACACTAAAAATGCTCGTCCGGACTGGTTTTACATTTGGTAAGTAATAAACTTCGCCTATTGCCACTGCTGCAAACAGTAGCTTGAAATCTTTTCCCAAGAAAAAGAGGAAATCTCCAGACTTTGACTGAAAGTGCCTGTACCCTTGCTTTGCCAAATAATATGCACTTAGTAAATTACTGTCGCAATTCCGGTCATATGAGATATCCGTTAGACTTCACCCTTTTGCGATGGTTCTGTGTAAAACATGGCTAACTAGCATGTTTTACAAAATCGACCCAATCAGAGTTTATAATGATAATTTTAGCCAGTAAAGGTCGGGGCGGTAACCGTACTAAAACATGGCTAAGTAGCATGTTTTATATTAGGTACGATTAAAATCCAGTCTTATGTCCGATTTTGGTTTGCGGGTCTCGGCGTTAAACCATGCATCTAGTCATGTTTTACGGTTTTGTATCGGGAGGCTTCCATACAAATTCCAAGTATAAAAATCATCGCAAAAGGGTTAACGCACTCAAATATCCTTCAGGATTTAAAAATTTCAGCTTTATTGATCCCTTAAGTGCACTATGTGAAACGGTACCATTACCGTAAGTGAAGACGTGGCTCTGACCAGGCTCCAGGCTTCCCGTAAACCAGCTTCGGTCTGAGATTATAGCTCGGCCTGCACCTGTATCCACAACCCACATATTGTCCGTTAACTTTAGGCTCTTTAAGTACCGTAAATAATCCGTGTGAAATTTACGTACCATATCTTCCACTTCGTCCATATTTTGCGGCAACGGCGACTCAGCCGACTTGCCGTCGTCCTGATTGGCCGGATCCAGACTTCGGATGTCGTCCATAATCTGGTCCTCCTCGGCCCTCTCGGGTGCCGTCTTTCCGTCCTCATCGAGACGTTTCTTACCGTCAGTTACTACCGCCTTCATCGTGTTAACTGCGGTTTTCTTGGCCTTTTTCGCGCCGGGGGCCGTTTTGATGTCGGTCCGGAACAATGGTCCACCTTCGCGGTTCGGGTTGCGGTCGGACGCCATAACGGGACAGTCGGCCTTGAAGTGGGTCCTCACATTGTTGATGGGGACGGCCGAACTTCTGTCCATGTTCTGACAGATATCCTTCTTTGACTTTTCTTGGAAAATGCGCCTGTGGTATAGCAGTACACACAAAATCGTCAGTTGTGGTAACTTGGCTACAAACACAACAATAGCCGAGCTGGTCGGCTTTGTTGGCCTGCGCCGGGTTGCCCCGAGCGGTTCGGCCCAACCGGGACAGCGGGTGTCTCGCCTCTCGTCGAGACCTGCCAACCAAGATCACCTCCCGGAGAACCGCCGAGTTCGACGGTCCCCGTTCACACAACCCTGTGCCCTCCACCAAAGGATGGACGACGGCGCTCGGAGCGCTTTTACAGGTCGCCGAGAGCAAAGGCTTCTCGACTCAGCAATCAGTGCCCGGGACGTACGGGAACACCGGCTCGCAGCGGTGGCGAGACTTTTCCTTCGCGCTTGGCGAGACACGCGCCCAACCCGGGCCGACCATTATCTCTTGGCGCTGCCAGCCGAGTACCCTACAAGCTTATGCCTCTCGGGTACCGGCAGCAGACATAATCCGGCCCCGCGCAGGGACTTACCGGAACGTATGCACGTGTGTTAGGCCTAGAAAATTCTGCTCTGTTGTCTGTTATCTTTGTCGGGCGCCCTGAAGGGGCGCCTCTACTACTCCTAAGCTTCTATACAAATACCAAATGAAAGTGGGCGGTTTTGGATCCCAGCCGACCCTTCGCTGAGCTCGGCGACGCTTGAGCTCGGCTGGTCCGGATAAGCCGTCCGGATAATCCTTGAACTCGGCTGAGCCGGATAACTCGTCCGGATAGGCTGGTGAACTCGGCTGAGCTCGGCTGAGCTCGGCTACCAGTACAGTGTACCACTCCAGCCGAGTTGGTCTCGCGAAATCTGGTGTTTCCTACACCACAACTGCCCCGGTCATGTTCCGAGCCGAGTTGGTGAGGGCCTGACCATCACTCCTCGAGTCAAGTCCCATATCGGCCAAAACTCCAACGGTAGCGAACAAGCTCCTTCGCTATGTCGTCGTCGGGCGCTCCTGCCGTTCCGCCGGTACGTCTTCCGCCTCCAGTTACTCCATCCATGCTGTTGCTAACTCTCCATCTGCTGATCTTCACAGGCTTCGGTCGCAGCGTCTCCACAGCCGTCACACACCTCAGCGCGAGATGAGGAGGAGTCCGCTGAGTTCGCCGACTCGGCGTCCTGGGCTCGCGGGGTCAGCGGTGGGCAGGGGCACCCTGTCATCGACTTGACAACTTCCCGTGGGTTCGACCAGGAGTCCGAGTCGGCATCTCGCATTCCTCCTCGCCGCTCGCCGAGTCCGCGTGGTGACACCACTTCGGGCACCGCCGACTCTCGTCGGTCGGACTCGGCTGAGCCGGTGAGCCTCGACTCTCTCGCCGCGCTGATCCACGCGCAAGCTGAGCAACGACGCACAGAGAACGCTGACTTGGCCCGGCTGTTGTCGTTCGTGATCACCCGCCCTGCTCCAGCTGCCGACCCAAGTGTCCGCCGAGCTGCCCTCGAGGCGATATCCTTCGACGAGCTCGTGGATCTCCTTCACGGTCAGTACGCGTCGCAGAGTCAAGCGGGCGACGCTGCTGCGCTGCGAGTGGAACTGGAGGCGGCCCAGACCATCAATGCCGACTTGACTCGGCGGCTGGATTCCCAAGCAGCCGCGAAGGCTGACCTTGAGGAACGCTTGAAAGCTGTCGAGAAGGAGCGCGACTTGTGGAAAGCCGAGTCCAAGAAGTCGTCTCCACTTCTGACCAGCTTCCGGAAGGCACTGGCCGAGTCAGAGGCTTCCTTGAGGTCAGCTCGTGAGTCGCAAGATGCCAAGGTTAAGTCGGCTCTCGCTCACGCTGAAGAATTCCGCAAGAAGATCCGGGAGCGTGATTCAGAGATCGAGCGCCTGACTCGGTTGCTCTCTGCTCGGGATGCTGAGTATGCCACACTCCAAGCTATCTCGACCAAGCACTTTGAGCAGCTCCAGGAGTCAGCTCGGCTGATCACTGCTGGGGATCCACTGCCTCTTCGTAACGCCAAGGCCGTCATCGATCACCAGCGCGAGGTTATTCTCCGGCAGAAGCGGGTCATCGCTCGGAACGGCATGTTACCCATGCACGACCCTCACATGGCCGCTGCGGCTGCAGCTGGGTTGGACGTGCCTGGGTTGAACCCGGCTGACCTCCAGCTCAACGCTCGTCTGTGTCGAGTGTTGGCTCAGCGGTTCCCCGAGGTGATGGACATCCCAGCCGGAGAGACTCGGCGTGTGGAGTTGGTTATCCATCCTCGGACAGACGGCGCGGCCTCTGTTCCGCCGGTGGCCGTGAGCTCGGCTGGTTCCTTCCTTGGCCAGTCGACTCGGCTGGCTGAGTCTGACACTCCAGGGTCCACGAGTTCGGCGTCCGCTCCGACTGCCACGTTTCCCGTGTCCAAGTCTAATGTGTCGCGATTCCGACGCAGCAAGTCTGTCGACCAACTCCGCCGGGCTCGACTAGACACCCTGACGCCAGCCGAGAAGCTTCGTCGCTATGCGAACCCGAAGTCGGCGACTGCTGCCGGCTCTCGGCCCAAGCCTCAGGTATCACTCGAGCAGCCATACGCATGCCCGCTGCCTGGCGAAGCTGGTCACGCAGATGCATCGGCTCGACTCGGCGAAGCTGCCCAAGAGGTGTCGGCAGCTTGTGATTTGTCACTCCGACCCGGTTTGAACTTGGCTGGTCTCACCGCTGAGGACGTGACAACCGGCGGCGACGCCCATTCTCAGGAAGACGACCTCTCTTTCGACTTCGGCGAGGTCTCTGAGTCTTCTGAGCTTCCTGCGGGGTCGGCTAGTCCGGTGACGAGTGGGCCGCTCATCAGCCTGGTCTCGTATCCTCCTTCTCCGGATCCGACGCCGGTGTCGACTCCCAACTCAGCTGCGTTGGACGTCTCCACCTCGTCAAGTTGGGCTCTTCCCTTTCGTCGTGTTCTGCCGTCGTCAGCTGGCGCTGGTCCGAGCGGTGCTGACTCCCGGCCGCCGAGTTCACCAGCGGCGTCTATGGTCGTGCCGAACTCGGCTCTCTCGCTTCCGGTGTCGGATCCTCTGCCGACTTGTGTTCGATGGGTGCCTCCTACTAGCACCGCTCCCGGCACGGTCGTGGCGAAGAGTGATGTCGCTACACCTAGCTCGGTCGCGGTTTCTGCTCCAGCTTCTGGCGTGGGTCATTCTGCTGCTTCGCCGGCCTGCGTAGAACCTGCAGCGGCGACTTCGGGTTCGGCCACCGTTGCGTCGGCGCTCAGTCCTGTTCAAATTGTTGCCCCGCTTAGCTCGGCTCTGGATTCTCAGAACGTCCTCCGGTCGGTATCCGCGGTTGTGAGTGCATCGAGCTCGGCTGCCGGAGGCTCGACTGCAACGGTATCCCACTCTTCAGGTGGCACGGTTGCTTCGGTGCTTAGCGCAGCTGTGAGCTCCTCAGCGCGGCGGCTTCTCGCTTGCTCTCGGCCTCGGTTCCCCAGTCAGATCAAGGGTCGTAGCAGTCCGGCAGGGGTTGCGTCGACTGTGGTCACTCCGGTGCAGGGTATCTCGATGGTTACCGCTACTCGGCCCACGGTTCCCATGAGCTCGGCTGGGCTGACGTCTCCATCGGGTCGTCCATTGCGTCCCACTGCAGCCACTGCCCGAGTTCTGAACGCCCATTGCTTGAACCTGTTGGAGACTCCCGACTATCTCGTTCTCCGGACAGCTCGGCGGAGCCATTCTTCTGGTTCATCAAGCTCGGCTCTTGGCTTGGATGTTCCTGGGAGTTCCACTCATCCACTGTCTCTGTCCGAGAGCTCTGACTCTGAGGCCCCTAGCTCTCCTCCTCGGCCTCCGCCCGCTACGCCTCTTCCGCCTCCGCGTGGCAAGGTCCAGAGTTACATGGCTGCTCGTCGGTCTCCTCTGGTCTCGTCTAGTGAGTCTGGTGATTCCGACTCTCAGTCGAGCTCCGCGAAGATGGGCAAGCGCCGGCGTAAGCCCAAGCCTAAGCACAAGCACAAGCACAAGCACCACCATAAGCACAAGTCGAAGAAGGCAAAGCGGGCTGCCTCTCCAAACTCGGCTGGTGCGGCTCGCCCGGCTAAACGTCACAAAGGATCGTCTCGGAGCTCAGCTAGTGCCGCAAGTGGCGTGTTCAGCTCGGCTGCCAGCGGTGTTTCCAGCTCGGCTGTGGGTGGCATCTCTATGCCTTCACCCTCTGGGAGTTCGGCTTCGGTGCCCATCGTGACGGTCCACGACGCTGGTGCTCATGATCGCCCTGAATTACCCGCGGCTTTACGCCTCTCCCTCGCCCAGTTACGCACTCGCGCAGGCCAAGCTGTCGGACGGGATGCTCGGATCACTGCCCAGCTAGCCCGGCTGCGTGACATCCGCTTTGTCCACTATGGGTCTCGGCGTTGCTGGGAGGCTATACTCAGCCACCAGACTGCCAAGATCACCGTGGCAGACTCCTCGGGGAAGTCGCGCGTGCCGGTTACACTCTGCTCTCTGGCTGGGATCAAGGCGTTCGCTGACGTCTACAGCCCCGACCACCCAGCTCAACGGCTTCTCCGACTCCTTCCCAAGACACCTATGTTCTTCTCCCCGCAAGCTCTTGCCGATGCCAAACGCCGGCTGGAGAGTTCGGTGAGGTCGGCGAGTCTGATGGAGCGCCTCGCTGAGGTATTCGTGAGGATCCGCGGGGAAGCTCCGGAGTCAGCTTGTGACAAAGAGGGTCCCACCAAGTTTTTCGTGGCGTTATTCGAGCGATGCCACTGGGTAGTCGAGTCGAGTGTCCTGATGGGGCTTCACCCGGCCTTTCACGTGGGGCTTCCTTACCACGTGATAACCGAGATGTACGACGCGTGGGTGGCGTACAAGTTGGCTAGGAAGCGTCGAGGGATGCCTTGCGGAGTTTGATGACCATTCTTCCAGACGAGCTGTTCGCCGCTGTGATGAAGCTTCTCGGTGGGCTCGCTGCTCCGGAGGTTGACGCCGAGCTCTTTTTCGAGCCGTCGGTCCCATTGTACCCCTTGGTCAACTTGTCCTGGATACCCTCAGGCAGGGACTGGTGTGCGGAAGCTGAGGTCACGGATGACTCCGAACCTTGGCGGGCCTGGTGGTGGACTGACCCCGTGGCGCATCCCTACAATACGTGCTTCCGGACGCGCAACTTGGAGTTCATGGTCTTCGCTCCTGCTGGAGTCGACCCGCGCTTAGTTGAAGATGCCGTCGAGGAAGACGTGGACCTCGACGAGCCGGCTCCTCTTCAGATCTCGTCGAGCGCTCCAGTCCCGGCCAACCGGGCAGGGATTCACATCTTTCAAGGTCGTGAGACGGGTGAACTCGGCTGGGCGGCCGGGGATTCGGATCCGCCATCTCCCCTGATTGGGTCGCCTAACCTATGCGGCCCTTCTCCGACGGCTTCTCTTTTCGGTCCCGCGTCGCCTGGATCTCCAGTCGAGTCGAGTGCAGAGTCGAGCGCGTCGGGGGGTGGTAGCTCGGCTGGTCGGGCCCCGAGCTCGGCGATCTCGGCTGTGCGGGCGGCCAGTTCGGAGAGTAACTCGGCCGGGCCGGCTACAAGTGCCGGGGGCTCGATTGGTCTCCTCGCAGCAGCTGCAGCTACGGTTGTCCCTTCCACAGCGCGTTCCCAAGGTCCTGTGTCCTCGTAGTCTTCGGCTCGGCTGCCGGGTTCTTCTTCCCTTCCACCTTCCTTTGGCGTAATTCATGTAATATATGCAATTGACGCAGTAGCTTTCTTCGTCTCAACTCAGCCTGCTGTCTTCACTGAGTTGGCGGGTTCATCATCTTGGTGCAATAGCTTTAGTCCTCATCTGCAACTTGCACCATTTGCAGACGGTTTTCACGTTTCTTCTGCCGTAAGTAGTCGAACAACAGCCCACCACATGACAGGTTCGACAACGGCTCCCAGGTTGGCTCATCATAGCCGACCCACTTGACCTTGAACCTCCGCTGAGTTCTAGCTGTACTCGTGGATAATGGCAGCTCGTCGTCCAGGATGGCCTCGACTTCGTATTCATTCACTGCTTCGTCAGGCTCCCAGCTATCTTCCGGGAGGAGTTCTTCGTCAAAGTCGAGACGATCCGACTCGGCTAAATCGGCTACCAGCCGAGCTGTCGGCCGCTCGCCGAGTCCAGTGACCGCCCTCAGTCTCGATACATGCACCACCGGGTAGAAGCGATATCCACTCTTGTCAGGGAGCTCCAGTTCGTAAGCGAATTCCTCTACCTTCTTCTTCACTCGGAACGGTCCGTGCCATCGGTGTGCCAGCTTCTTAGTCAACCCAGGTCGAACCCGTTCCATGAACAGCCACACTTGGTCGCCTTCCTTGAACAACGACCTCCGAGACTCGGCTACTTCGTCACTGTCTTCAGTCGACCCGGCTGCTTCCTCGGGTGAATTTGTTGTGGGGTCCGCTTCTCCTTCTTCGACCGGGACGGCTCTCTGTTCGACTCGGCTGAGCCCATCATTGTGTTCTTTAGCTCTCCGTTGCTTTTCTTTCAGCTGGAACTCGGCTGCCAGTTTCAAAGCCACCTCTCTCTGTCGGTTTGCTTCCCTGCGCCATTCGGCTGCCCCAGTCGAGTCAGCTGAGTTGCCCCTGCCAGGCCTGACCGACTCGGTCATTGCCTTGAGCGTGGATCGAGCGTCCCATCCGTGTACCAGGTAAAATGGTGTCTCCCGCCGAGTCGAGTCTCTCGAGTTGTTGATGGCATGGACGAGTTTCTCGGCTACATCATCCCAGTCGGCTTGGAGAGGATCTTCCACATACACACGCACGGTTTGGATCATCGTCTTCACCGAGCGTTCTTGTTGACCGTTGGCTTGTGGCCGGTAGCTCAGCGTCGCTCTCGACTTAGACTGCATCATTTCCGAGAACTTTTGGAACACCTCGCTCATGAACCGGGGGTCTCTGTCGTGGCGCACTAACGATGGAGCTCCGAACCTTCGGAACACATTTTCTTCGAAGGCCTTTGCCACTTCAAGTGCCCCAGTCTCACTCATCGCTTTAGCGATTACGAACCCGGTGAAGTGGTCTTGGAACAGCAGGAGTGCAGTGTTGCCCCGTCGAGTCTTCGGCAGTGGTATGACAAAATCCATCGACACCACGTGGAATGGTCGCTCCGAAACCACATTGCCGGGCGAGTAGCCCTTTAGGTGTGGTTTGCTCTTGCTGGTGCTGCAGTCCTCGCACGCTTGGACGTGTTTGACTACATCCGCATACAATCCAATCCAGTAGTAGTCGGCTCTGACCTTGTGGTAGGTTCGCACGATGCCTTGGTGACCTCCTTCGATGGAGTTGTGGCAGTTCTGCAGGATCTCGTCTATCATAGTCGTCGGGACCACCAGTCGGAGGGATAAGCTTGGTTCGCCGAGTTCGCCAGGCCGTCTAGCCTTGTCTTGTCGGTATAATAGCCCGTCTTCACTGAGTACGAACTCGTCGGCGACCTTCCCAGCGTTGCGAGCTCGGCGATGCGTGAGTCGCGCATAGTCTCCTTCGAGGTAGGTCTTCAAATCGGCCCACCGTTGTTCTTCATCTTGTGCTTTGGCTATCCGCAGACGTCGCTCAGCTTGGACCACCACTGGGTCGATGTCCATGGCGTTGGGTTGTCGGGCTTCTCCAAGCTCGGCTAGCGACTCAGCTGAGTTCGCCGGCGGTGCTGTGCTACCGAACTCGGCTTCCCCCGCCACCTGCTGTCTAGCGGGCGGAGGTCGGCTATCACGTTCGAAGTCATCGCGTTCAGCTTCTTCATTCGGAGCTGAGTTCGGTGTTGGTTGCTCTGTCGCTTCGTCTTCAAAACGGACTCGGCGAACTTGACTCCTTGTCACGACAGCAATCTCCGCGCCTTCTGCTTGGGCTTCCGCCGAGTCCTTGTCCACGTACAGGATCTCAGCGATTCTGTTCAGGGTTTTCAGCTCGGCTTTCCGTCCCGCGTTAAGCACGACTTTTCCTGCCTTGGCCTCCAGTGCTTCGGTCGCGAGGGAGTCAGCAGCCGAGTTGTAGAGGCGCACTACATGCAGGTAGCGAACTGAATTCAGCTTGCTGACCAATTTCTTGTGGCGTGCCAGCTCGACTTGTAATGCCTCCTTCTTACACGCGATCACCCCCATGGATTGCTGGATCGCAAGCCGAGAATCGCCCACGATGATTAGGTCCTTCACCCCACGCTCAATAGCTGAAGTCACCCCATTGTTCATACCGGTGTACTCGGCTATATTCACCGTGGTCGATGGGAGGTGCGCGCTCGCAGCGATCTCAATGCTCCAGTCTGGTAAACGCCACAGAATCCATGAGCAACTCCCAAACCCACCGTGTTTAGCGGTCTTTGCGGATCCGTCAAACGAAAGGACGTGCCCCGTGAAGTCTCGAGGTACGTGTGCATACAGCAATGCTGGATCCATACGGACCACAGCCGAGTTCTTGGACGGCGGGGCGACATGCGTTAGTAGCTCATCCAATCCCACGGCCGGCGTGATAGACGCTTGGAGCAACTGGGCGAAATCCGTATCCCGTTCGCGGACCCGTTTGACCTTGAGGTGGAAGGGCGACAGGAGCACCGCAAAACTAACTGCTCTGCCGTAGAGCGACTTCGACTGGAACACCCATTCGAGAGTCGAGTAGCGGGTGTAGACGTGGATGTTTTCCGGCTAGCAGCGTGTGGCATACTTTGATGAGTTGCAGCAACGCGAGTACTTCCTTCTCGGCGGGGTGGTAGCCGAGTTCATTATCCTTGAGGACTCGGCCACAGAACCGCACCGGGTGGAGCTTTCCTTCGTGGAGCTGCATCAGCGTGCTACTCAGCGCCCACTCATTGGCGAATAGCATGACGTGGACGTCTTCCGCCGAGTTGAAATGACGAAGTATGGGCGCATCGACCACCTTCTGCTTCAACTCGGCGAACGCAGCATTAGCCGCTGTCAAGTCACCGCCGGGTCCAAAATCTTCATCCTTTAGTTGATAGAGGACTGCCCCGTACACCGCCAAGTTCTGGATGAACCGGCCATAGTAATTCAGCGCTCCCAAGAATGCCTGCATCCCCTTCTTCGTCGTCGGGAACGGCAGTCCGGCTATCGCTAGCATCTTCTTCTGGTCGGCTTGGATCCCTGCCGAGGTCACCCCATGTGATAGGAAGTCGACTTTCGGCTGAACGAAGATGCTTTTCGGGAAGCTGACGCTGATGCGGCACTCAGTGAAGCGTTGCAGCAGTCGGTCGAGCGTCCTAGGCAATCGTCGAACGTCCGCCCTCCGAAGCATATATCATCCACGAACGATCGACGATCGAAAACCGGTGCCAGGCGCGATTCATCAGGCTCACCCGTCTTGAACATGTCGGCCTCTGGGCTGTTGATGAAATCTTCCAACGGATCAAACTCGGCTTGAGCTCGGCGGTCGGCTTCAAACTTGGTCTGGCCGCTGGCCTCGAAGTCGAAGTCGGCTGCGAGTCGTTTCCGCTGGGCTTCTGAGGCAGCTTCGGCTTGCTGGATGCGCTTGGCGAACTCCTTCCAGCCACCCTTGGGTTGAACGTAACCCCATAGGGCGTTATCGATGAGCCGCTGGTAGATCATTGGAGCATTCTTTAACCCGAAGGGCATTCGCAACCATTCGAAGTGACCCAACGCGCAGACGAAAGCTGAGATCCAACGGGCACGCCGAGTCATCATGACCGCCCAGAAACCGCTGGCGGCATCCAGTGAGCAGAACCATAAATATGCTTCCAGCTCAGTGAGGAGATCATCCACTAGCGGCATAGCGTATTCCATGAGCAGCGTAATCGCGTTCACCAGCTTGTAATCGATGCACAGCCGAATGTCGACTCCATTCTTCTTCAGGACAATCACGATAGGTGATGCCCAGGGGCTGTTCGAGAAGGCGATCAGCCGAGCTCGTAGCAGCGCTTTGAGCAGTTCGTACAACTTGCCGAGATGTTTCAACGGAACTCGGCGAGCTCGCTGGCGGATTGGTGGGTGCCCTTGCACGTCGATATCGCACACTACGCCGTAAGCTGGTGGAGGTAGGGCATTACCGCTGGAGATCATGATCTTTTCGTGGCTTTTCAATACCTCCACCAGCCGAGTAGACTGCGGCCGAGTGTGCGCCGAGCTCTGCACATTGGCTGCTTCGTAGTCGAGTTGCGTTGACACCGCTTCAGTCAAGTCGGGTAGGAATGCCAACTCGCGAGCATAATCGTCGAGCTCCAAGTTCGTAGCTGGATGTTCGAACTCGGCTGGAGTCTTCAGCCGAGTCGCCTTGGTCCTCTGCCCCTTCCTCGTACTTGGCCGCCAGAAGGTAACGTAGGCGCAAGTCTTCAATCGGGTCCGACGACATGGGTTCATCACTAACATCGATTTCCTCCTCAGGCTTCCGGACTCGGCGGCTCGGGCCCAGGATCATCGATGATTGTCCAGTCAACCAGCTCGCTGGATTGCTCGTACGCACCCTCATCTGCTGTGCAGGCTCTTTGGCTGGGCTCGTCCTGAGCGGTCGTTAGTGGGATCTCTGCTCGGCTGGACGGGTCGTTGCCCCAGTCTGGCGTAGGCCCTTCGCTCGGAGTTGCTTCTTCAGGAACTAGGGTAGCGGTAGCCGTGGTCGCCGGCTCTACCAAGGCCAAGGGTGGACCTTCGGCTTCGTCCGCCTTAGTTTGCTCCTCCGAATCGGCTAACTTCTCCCATCGCTGGGTGCAAGTCAGCGTCGAATCCCGCTTCTCGGTAGGCGGCCATGTGGCCACCCCTTCGGCTCTGGATAGCTTCTACGGTCCACAGCGGGCGGCTGTCGAGCCAGCCACTCAGCGTACAGCTGTTGTTCCTTTGCAACAGATCCTTGTCCATAGCCGCTTCGTAGGCCATGACTTGCCAATCTTTGTACTTCGCCGAGTGCAGTCGGACATAACCATCTGGCGGCAACACTCCATGCGGTGCCCAGGCAACCACAGGGAAATGCGCTGGGCACCAAGTCCAAGTCGGCTTCAGGTTAGTCAGTCGGACTCGGACCACTCGGTTCCGCCGATCAAGCACTACGGTCGGTACCCAGTCTTTAGTCCGACGTACCCAGAAGTCGTGTGTTTCCTCGCTCGGTGGATTCCTCATCAGCCGGAACTCGGTGGGAACTCGGCTTTCGAGGTTCACCGGTTCAGTTGGGCCATCCGTGATATAGAGGCCTCCTTTCGGTTCATCCGCCGAGTTCTGGGACTTCACCAGAGGTAGGACAACCTCATCGGGTAGCTTCGCCACCGAGTTGTACAGGTCCAGACGGATCCCAGCCGGGATCATAAAGTCTGTACCGAGGATCAACTCGACTCCCGCGTGGTGATCGAGGATCCATACTTCAAACTCGTACGTGACCTCCCAGCCGAGTGTCACCTTCACCATCGTTCGCGACATCGTCGCCACCTTGCCCTTTCCAATACCTTGAACGTCAATTTGTTGGTCCTGCCGCGTAAACCGCTTCAACCGCAGTCTCCTCGCGAATCCCTCGCTGACTGCCGACACATTTGCGCCGGTGTCAAGCAGTATCTTCGTACGCTGGTCGTTCACTGCTCCCATAACGAGAGCCCTCATCCGAACTCGGCGGTCAAACTTTTGCGACGACCACCAGCCGAGTCGCTCTCCAGGAGTAGCTTCATAACTCTAGTGGCTGTGGTCGCTTCCGTCGATCGCCGAGTCGCAACTGCACTGCACAATCTCGCTTGGCTTTCCTCTCCACGCTCGCCGAGCTCACAATCAAATCCGTCGTTTTCACACTCCAATACCTCGTCCTCTCCTCGTCCCTCGGGCCTTCCTGCCTCACCCACAAAGGTGAACACAAAGTTCGCCTCTACTGCCGGCTCGGCTGACTGTGGCAGCCCGGTATCGTCCAACCCAGTCAGTGTTGGCGGGCCGCCGAGTTTAAATCGCTCGGCGTGTAGAGCTCCTGGAGGTCTTCAGGTAATTTGGACTTGTCGACATTGGACTTGACAAATGCGGCGAGTTTCTCGTAGCGCTGGAACAGCTCGCACTGACCGACATCGTGCGGTTGCTTGCAGAACTTGCAGCGACGGCGGCAATAATGGACGGAGTGGTTAGCTCCACCGCAGGCAGCACAAGGGCCGTACGATGGGCGCTCACGAGAGTCACTGCGCCGACCAGTTTGGTCACGTCGGTCGTATCCCCGGCTGGTGCGGTCCGCCGAGCTCGGCTGGCTCCTTCGGTGATCACCCCTTGGTGTTCCAGCTGTGTTCCCGCGGTCCCCCGATCGACGATCGCGGTCGCTCGTGAACCCGGCGTCGATGTAATCGTCTTCCGAGTCCACAGCCGAGTCAGGGTAACTCAGCTGGCTACCATCGCTCCAGTCGCTGTCGGAGTCGTAGAGGTTGGACCGCCGACTGGATTGGCGCTTCTCGGCCAGCTCGTACGGGTCATCTTCCAACAGTGCTGCTGCCAGTCTGCGGTCTCGTCCTTCATCGCGCCGACTCCGTCGGTCATCTCGGCGGTCATCCCTGCGGCGTTCTCGGCGGTCGTCTCTGCGGTCATCTCGGCGTGATTCACTCCGCCGAGCTTCCGAGTGTCTTGGCGAATCAGTGCGCTTGGCATCTCGACTGCGGCTCCCGACGAGACGGTCGCGTTGTCTCTTGCGGCGTTCCCCCAGAATCTTCTGGTTGATAATCTTCTCGACCTTCTTGATGTCGGTGAGCTGTTGCGGATAGAGTAGATCCATAACATCATCATCCCCGCAGTGAAGCAGGAAGTGCTCCACGTGGTCGGCAGCGTCTGCTCCCCCGGCTTCGTACTGGATTTTCGCCGACTTCGCATATCCGTTGAGGCGAATGAGGAAGTCGCACACCAGCTCGTTATCCTTACGCTGAGCCGAGTAATAGCGGGCTCGTGCCGACTGGTCAAACTGCGAGCAGTAGTAGTCGGCGAATGCTTCACTCAGCAGACTCCATTTCCGCTGGGTCTTCTTCGGAAGCTGGCGATACCAGCTCTTCGCTCCTCGCTCCAGCCTCAGAGAGAATGGCTCATACCAGAGGTCTTGCGCCAGCCGAGTTCCTTTCATCTCGTAGATGAACCGCTTCAACCACTGGAGAGAATCATCCGGCCGGTAACGCTTGCCTTCGAACATAGGGATCTTGTCGAGGGACGCGTGGGTGCGGACTTCCACGTACTGCGTCCGATCGCTTTCGGTGTCATCAAAGCTGAGATGCTTGATGACGTCCTTCACCGACTCGTCAGCCGAGTTCCGGTAGTCGTACGCATCGTCGCTGTCACTGAGCTCGGCTGCATCTGCCGCATCAAACAACTCAGCGTAGCGTCCACTCAACTGCTTGCCACGCGTTGGTGTCTTCATGTGCGAGTCTTCGAAGTAGGGTGTACCCTCAGTTGCTCGGAACACCTCAGCTCGTTTGCGGTCGGGCGTCTTCGGCAGCGGGATTCTGCTGGGGTCCTCGACGGTTCTCGGAGTGTCGGCCACCCGCTTGGCAATCGTCTGCCGAGTGCCGACCGCTCCTCTCGAGGCCAAAGGCCAGTCTCAATCGACGCTTCCACTTGACAAGTTCACGCGAAGCTCGGCTGGGGTCCCAATCGCCGAGTAGCAGACTGTTAGGTCGGCTCGTGCAGCGGAACCCCATCGCCTTGAGCAGCAACACCGTGTCTTCAACCAGCTGGTTGATGTCCGTGCTGTTCACCGGCTGTGTCAGCTCAGGTCCCAGGACCGGCCATCTCGCTTGAGCCATCGCCACTGGAGCAAACATCATCATCCACTCGCTTTGAGCTCTCATCTCCTCGCCGAGCTTGCCCAAGACCTTGTTGGCACTCGGCGTATCCACATTCCTCGTCGCTCGCGGAATAAGGGGCGGACGTTCCCCTTGCGCGGCGGCTTGATCTTCATCGTCCGTATCATTGCCGAGCTCGGCGGTCAGATTGCGCACAACTGGGCGTGGGGTACCCATGCGCCCGACTTGTAGCGACAATTCGTCGACTTCGCCGAGTAGCTCAGCTTTCTCCTCATACTCATCTCCTTCATCCTCATCACTTCCT
This sequence comes from Phytophthora melonis, assembly GCA_024211575.1. NCBI lineage: Eukaryota > Oomycota > Peronosporomycetes > Peronosporales > Peronosporaceae > Phytophthora > Phytophthora melonis. The sequence continues at coordinate 826,328 of JAMXKT010000076.1, read as the reverse complement.
TGGCCTTGGGCATCCTCCTCGTCGAACTGGACGCTGCGAGTCTCGTCCACCGTCGCGTCCGTGATCATCGCATCCGCCAAGCCCGCCGAGTTGGCTTGTCCAGCCGAGTTGCTTCCAGCCGTCGCTGGACTCGGCGTGACGATTCCCTTGACCATCTTCACTTCTCTTCTCTTCTTCTCAAACCTTGGTTAGCTGGTACCTACGAAACACGAGCACACCCCTGTTCCCGGGTCGCGGCACCAGTTGTGGTATAGCAGTACACACAAAATCGTCAGTTGTGGTAACTTGGCTACAAACACAACAATAGCCGAGCTGGTCGGCTTTGTTGGCCTGCGCCGGGTTGCCCCCGAGCGGTTCGGCCCAACCGGGACAGCGGGTGTCTCGCCTCTCGTCGAGACCTGCCAACCAAGATCACCTCCCCGGAGAACCACCGAGTTCGACGGTCCCCGTTCACACAACCCTGTGCCCTCCACCAAAGGATGGACGACGGCGCTCGGAGCGCTTTTACAGGTCGCCGAGAGCAAAGGCTTCTCGACTCAGCAATCAGTGCCCGGGACGTACGGGAACACCGGCTCGCAGCGGTGGCGAGACTTTTCCTTCGCGCTTGGCGAGACACGCGCCCAACCCGGGCCGACCTTTATCTCTTGGCGCTGCCAGCCGAGTACCCTACAAGCTTATGCCTCTCGGGTACCGGCAGCAGACATAATCCGGCCCCGCGCAGGACTTACCGGAACGTATGCACGTGTGTTAGGCCTAGAAAATTCTGCTCTGTTGTCTGTTATCTTTGTCGGGCGCCCAGAAGGGGCGCCTCTACTACTCCTAAGCTTCTATACAAATAACAAATTAAAGTGGGCGGTTTTGGATCCCAGCCCACCCTTCGCTGAGCTAGGCGACGCTTGAGCTCGGCTGGTCCGGATAAGCCGTCCGGATAATCCTTGAACTCGGCTGAGCCGGATAACTCGTCCGGATAGGCTGGTGAACTCGGCTGAGCTCGGCTGAGCTCGGCTACCAGTACAGTGTACCACTCCAGCCGAGTTGGTCTCGCGAAATCTGGTGTTTCCTACACCACACGCCTCAGTGCGCTTTCCACCTTCTCGACAGTGAAGTCGCCATTTTTCATGGAGATGGACGATGCCCAAAACTCATTCGGCAACTGGGACAGGACCTCCACACATAGCCATGATTCAGTGACCATGTCCTCTCCCAGAAGCTCTTGCGCATTTCGGTTGATTTCATTGCGCGCTTTCTTCAGCTGGGCGAAGAGGGTGCGAAGATCGCGCCACTGGCTCCGAGCCAACCTTGACCAGGCTCGAGTCAACTCAAGCAGACCAGCCGCATCGCCCTGCCCATAGTCCTTCTCGAGGGCCTTCATTACCTCGCATGGGTCTAGGTTCAACACTAGGTCTGAGAGCGTTGACAGGAACGAGTTGGGTAGGACCTGATTTAGCATGTTTTGCCGGTCTCCGCGACCCCTTTCCCAGTCCATCACGTTCCAAGCCATGATGTTCTTCTCCTTATCGGTGAGGCCACTATCCCCAGGGACTGATGGCGGCTTCTCCGGGCTTCCATGGAGGAAGTCCACCATCAAAACGTGGACAGGGGGCAGCGCCTTCTCTAGTTGCTTGCGCTTGTACAACTGATCGAGGTGATTGACGTGCGTCAACAGCTTATCCTTCCACATAGCGAACCCTTTGCCGGTGAAGGCCTCCAGGCCGCCAGCACTTTTCTTCTCGGTCGTCATCGACGTAAGGTACTTGAAATGTTGCGTACAAGCAGTTGTAGGTAGTTGTGTAGTTGCCGTCAGTTTCGGAAGTGATGGCAATGAAGCCTTCTTCCTTCACGTCCTTCGGCTTATCATATTGCTGCCAGCAAGCGCTGGCTTCTTTCCTATGAATGGCCCTAAGTCGCCCTTTGTATTATCCAATCAGCATCTAGAAAACAGATCCTTTGGCTTTAACTTATCTTCACTATGGTATACAACGGAGAAGCTTATATGGCGCAACAGAGACCCACAGAGACTCCGAACACTGCCTCCTCTCTCCAGGGAGAGGTGATCGACTGGGCTACCACACGACGGCCTCCGACCCGACGGACGCTTCGTCCGTTCACTGCGACCTGCGTGGGCTCCTCCCGTGTTCGTGCAGGCCGCTGTTGGAAGTAGATGAAGCATGCATGTTGCATGTACGACCTCTCTATTGAACGCGTGCCAGACGCGTTTCGGCCCCCCGCCGGGGGCCTCGTCAGTGGCTTTACCAATCGAGAAGTGAGCTCTCTCTCTCTACGTGCCCTCCTGGGCGGTCGCCCCTACGAACCTTCTCGAATCTTCCTAAAGATCTTCGTGGAAACGACTCTGGTGTCGTAACCGTGTACCCCCACCACGGGGTTACACCTACGTGCCTGCAGCACTTCCAACAGCCGCCAGTCTCGACTACATCTACCAGCACTCGGTGCGCCTGGCCCAGAAGGCTGAACCGGGCGGCGGGACCAACTGGGAGCTGGACGTGCACCAAGACCTGCCGCTCGTGTTCACCATCTTCCCGTCCTACGTGCTGCCCTACGTGCAGGTTGGCGTGCAGCGCGTCGCAGCGCTTGCAATGACGACCCTGTCAATGCCAGCGCTGCGTAGCTGTTGATCCTGGTCAAGGCAACTTCAACTTGGTGACTTCAATGTGCATACGTGTATCGATTGATTGTGTTAGTTTTGCTGCGCCGCGGAACTCGGAGCGCTTTAAATCGAGGGGCACCTTCTTATGCTGCCATAGCGGCGGGGCTGAAGCCACTGGTCTTGAGCGTCGGCTGCACCTGTCGGACTATGAACGCCGCCATCTTTTCGATGGCCACGTCGGCGTGCGGCAGGAACCAGGCCGGAAAAATGGGGACCACGTGTGACATGGTCTCGTGCAGGTCGTACTCCCAGTTGGTGACGCCGTCCGCCTTGGCCTTGCTCATCAAGCGCACCGCGTGTTGGTGGATGCTGTCGAGGTCTCCGGTCTGGAGGAACACGGGCGGCAGGTTGCGCAGGTCGCAGTGGACGGAGGAGGCATCCCCCCATTTGCTCTGGTCGTCGTGCAACGGGTGGTAGGCCTTGAGCACGGCCTTGCAGCACTCCTGGGTCAGGATGCAGTTGGGCGACGGACGTTCGTCTCCGGTGAGATCCACGAACGGACAGACGAGAGCTGCGCAGAGTGGCAGGAGCTGCGGCTTGTTGCAACGCTCTCTCAGCATGGCCGACATGATCAGTCCGGCGCCGGCACTGTCACCGGCCAGCACAACTTGAGAGGGATCCAGGTTCTCGTGGTACAGCAAGTGTTCGTAGACCTTGACGATGTCCTGCGGCTGGGTCGGGTAGCTGTACTTGGGCACCTTGCGGTAATTGGCCAGGAAGATTTCCACGTACACTTTGCTCGCAGCCTCGGGGCCGAGTTGACGAACGAGCTCCTTCTCGATGAATCTGCACAGGGCGTTGCTGAAGTGGATGTACAGCCTCGGACTCATGATGGCGAAGCCGCCACCATGCGCGTACATCACCACGAGTCTCTGAGTGTTTGGCTTTCGAGGTGTCTGCGAACGAAGCCAGATATGCTCGAGGCCGTTGATCTTGACGGGCTCGTAGCGCTTCCCAGCCTTACGACAAGCCCGGCGACCCCAAAAGGTACCGAACCATTCGCTCTGTTCACGCACAATGGCCGCGTAGCTCTCGTCCCCGAGCACGCGCTCACCATGGAGCTCCATACCCACCCGAATGAAGACGCGGAACAGCTCGAAGCGCAGCGTCCACTGCGGGAAAATAGGTTTGAATCCCCGAGCCATGTACTGCACCACCGTCTTGCCGAAGGCGTACAGCAGACTACCGAGCAGATAGACGCCCTCCAGCGGGTTGTTACACAGCCCTCGCAACGCAGTGTGCAGCACCTTGAGCACAACCGCACCACTGACGCTGCCGAGCAGCAGACCCAGCAATTTGAGCCGACGATGCGGATCCGACCACGCCAGCAGCAACGCAGCGGTGAACGCCCAGGACAACGACGACTGCAGTCGACCGACACTTGCGAGCATATTGAGAGACTTCGTTCGGATCTCGCGAAAACGCAAATGACTCGATCGAGTCAGTCTCCATTGGCATTGACACTGCAGTGGCCTGCGCCATCGAGATCGCTAGACCGACAGCCGGTGGGCGAAGCCATGCCTCGGACCTCTCGCTTCGTCTGCAGGGCGCACGTACGATGGCAGCATGTCGCGCTTCAAGCGAATCGCTTGACAACAGGAGGGAGTGCATGCAATGCTAGTGCTGCAAATTGCTGATCAGGCGTGAAGACTCGCGTCTCGTTTGGTACAGTACATGCATTTGATCCCTTCGAGAGGTATTGGTCAGTGTGGTGGTGCTGGTTGTCCGTAACTACATGTGTATACATGTAGTTAGCAGACATTTCCTGTGTGTCGGTTGTCGAGCTCCTTTCCAGGTTTTGGACACACCTGTAGTTGGTCAGGCGAGCCGTAGCACTCGAACATGAGAATGGGGTCATAGCACTGCCGTACTGCGTGGAAGGCGCTGAGCGGCGCCAATGGTTGCCAGGTGCCATTGCGACTTACATGGCCACGCAACATCCCTGTCACTTTGTTCATGGATACCTCGCGTGTGGACGATTGATGCTGATCTCGTGCTTTGAGGCTTGGAGACGGTGCGTGCAGCCACTTGGCCCATGTTGAAGGCCTTTCAAGCACCGAGTACTGTGAACCTAAGCATTCAAGATGCAGCGGGGAGTTGTGAGTGTAACGTCAGCATTCACTATAAACCAACCAACCAAGACCCTTAGACCCTCCGCGGCATATTCCGCCGAGTCCACGTTCATTGATCTCATCACGCCTGGGCGCGACGCTTCTCCGCAGCGGCCACGGCCTTAGCGAGACTCTGCTCGAAGGGCGGGTAGCACACGCCCTCCTCCGTGATAATGCCCGTCAGGTAGCGGTTCGGCGTGATGTCGAACGCGGGGTTGTACACAGGGCAGCCCTCAGGCGCGACGCGCACACCGCGGATGCAGGCCACCTCGTCGGCGCTGCGCTCCTCGATGGGGATGCCCATGCCCTCGAGGAAGTTGAGGTCGATGGTGCTCGTGGGCACGCACGCGTAGACCGGCACCTTGTTCTCGTTGGCCACCACGGCCAGCTTGTACGTGCCGATCTTGTTGACGACGTCGCCGTTGGCCGCCACGCGGTCGGCTCCAAACAGCACGACATCCACCTTGCCGGCCAGCATGAGGTAGCCGGCCGCGTTGTCGGCGATGAGATGGATGGGGACGCCCTCGCGCATGAGCTCCCAGGCCGAGAGGCGCGCGCCCTGGAGACGCGGGCGCGTTTCGTCCACCCAGACGTGGACGTTCTTGCCCTGCGCGTGGCACTCGTAGATGACGCCGATGGCAGTGCCGATGTCCACAGTGGCCAGCGCGCCAGTGTTGCAGTGGTGCAGGATGTTGGCTCCCTGGGGAACGACCTCGGCGCCGAACTCGCTCAGGCGCTTGTTGATCGCCACGTCCTCCTCGGCCAGCGCCTGCGCCACCGTGAGCGTGTACGCCACCAGCTCGGCGACCGTCACGTCCTGCTGCACCTTGGTGCGCAGCTCCTTGACCACGCGCTCCGTCGCTGCAGACACACAGAAGGCATTAGCCACAGATACAACGATAGATTAAAGACCGTGGACGCACCCCACGTGAGGTTGACGGCCGTCGGCCGGGCCGCGTCGATGGTGGCCTTGGCCTGCTCCACGGCCTTGAGCACGTCCTCCTTGGTGCTGCTGTCGGTGGCCGGGAAGTTCGTGGCTCCGATCGCCAGGCCGAACGCGCCGGCAGCGCCGATGGCCGGGGCGCCGCGCACCGCCATGTCGGCGATGGCCTGCGTCACGGCCTCCACCGTCTCGCAGCGCATCAGCACGAGCTCGGTCGGCAGCTTGCGCTGGTCGATGAGCTGCAGCCCGCCGTCGGTCCAGAGCACGGATCGCATGCGCTCGCCAGCCATTGTGTCCTCGGTACAGTAGCCAAATGGAGTATGTATCGGTCGGTCGGTCGGACTTAGTGGCGGTTGATCTCGTGATCGGGGATCGGGATCACGCAGTCGGGACGAAGCGACGTGCGTAGGTAGATCCCGAGCCATGCAGTGGACCGACGAGCTCAACGCGCTGCTGAACCAGTGCGTTTTCGCCAGCGGCTACGACTTCGACGCGTCCAGCGAGCTCCTCTGCCAGCAGGCCGCCAAGCTGCGACTCTGGACGTAAGTTGCGTGTAGCTCTGGTGTTTGTCGTGTCCCGACGTGAAGGGGGCTCACTCGTTCGTATGTGCTGCAAGCGGTGACGAGGAGCTCAAGTTGACTGCGAACCAGTGTCAGGAGCAGTGGATGGCCTTGAACCCGACGGAGGACGACGACGATCGCGATGATGATGAAGAGGATAAAGCTGATCGTCCGGAGACAGAGGCCAACGAGCACGTCGGCCCTCGAGCCTCGGAGCTGCATGACACGGCACCCCCGGAGGGCGATGGAGACGGTGCTGAAGAAGAATCGGTTGTCGTCCCGGACGGAGGACCTCGCCTTGAGCTGTCCTTGTCGGATGCAGAGCTCGACATGCTGCTGAGCACGCTGCCGCCGAGTGAAGAAGAGCCCGAAGTTAGCAGCTCAGCCGACTCGAAAGACCGGCAGCGGAGTGAGATGCAGTGGGTGCTCGCCTTCCTGACGGACCCGGACGCGATCGCAAGTGTCGATGTCGAAGCCAAGAAGTTAATGGGCAGTCCCGAGAAGCACGAGGACGACAACTACCAGGTCTTCCTGCAGGACCTCCAAGAGGCCAACTTGATGTCGCCGGCGCCGACCGCAATTGCAAGGCATTCGCAGCGGCAGGAAGTGGCCGGGCCAGCTACGGATGAAGACAATGGTGTGGCCGAAGGAGACAGCAGTGATGACGAGGATGAAGAAGAGTGGGAACGGACTCGCCGGGAGATGAAAGCCATGAAGTTACTCTAACCTGGCGGGTCTATTAGGTCAGCCGCGCATAAATATTTTACCAACAGTTCACCCCTTTCGTCGTTTGTTTTGCCGCTTTCTAGGCGCCGACTTTGGAGTATTCGCCGCTCCCTCCTTTTTCTTCCGCTTGGCATGCTTCTCAGGCTCCTCCACGTGCATGACGCTAGCATCGAGACCAACCTCCTCATTGAGGACTTGTAGCCAAAGGAGCTGCTTGTCGCTGAGACGATCTCGTGGGCCCTTCACCTCCACCAACTTCATCCGAGCAACGTAGCGACCCCCACTCAGCAGCTGCAGCACACGCTCGAGCGGTTCCACCTCAATTTTCTCCTCTATCCGTTTCCCTTCATCGTTGTCTTCTAGCGACGGAATGCTCGACAGAACCTTCTCGTTCATGTTCAGCTGCTCATCCATGCCGCAAAACGCGTGAACGTTTAGACAGTCATGACTATCAACCGGCCACTCGGGAGACAGCGGTACAGGATCATCGCCAGGTCTCGGCAGTTCGATCCTCAGCAGGAGCAGATCAGGCAGACCATTCTGCGCCTGATGGAACTCTTTAGACGTTGCCATGTAGCGCAAAAGACTCGCGAGTGGTTTCCGACCAATCGCCGCGATAGTGAGCAAATGATACTGCAGCGACGCCACCTGGTCGATTGGCCAGCCCACAAACCGCGTCACCGTGCCGTACTCGGAGCACCATCTCGTCACAAACGCCGACAGCAGCTTCTCGAAGGACCACTCCTCCTTCACTTGGGCTATCCGGCGCTCAATCAGGTCACGTCGAGCTTCGTAAAACACATCCGCGTAGCCGAAATCCAGCGGTGCGGACTGGAACGGCGTCTGGAAGACGTCTGGGATGCTCGCGTACAGCACGTCCCACATCAAGATGCCAAACAAGTTTCTAAGCAACGACCCCTCCGAGTGGAGTCCGTACCAGCCTCCAGTCTTCACCTTCTCGGCAGATGTCTCGCCGCCGAGGGGCTCGCCATTGTAGTGGTCGCGGTAGTACTGCAGCACAAGCTGCTCCACTGTGCAGGGCTCGTCGTCGTAGCCCACGAACCGCGATTTCTCGCCCATTTGCCGGTTCAGTGGACGGCCCACGATGTGATTTTGCCTGTAGTTGTAGGTGGCGCGTGTCTCCACGGGCACCGCTTTCTCTTCATCGTTATCGTCATGCTCCTCATTAGGAGTGATCATGCTCGTGCCGGTGTTTTGCAGTAGCATCTCAGTCGTGGAGAAGGACTCGATCCTGTCTTTTTGACGCTGCAAGCGATTCAAGCGCCTTTCAAGCGCGATTCGGTCTGCTGCCAGCACGTGCGGGTCTTCCAGCGCATTAACACACGTATCTCGGGCTTGGTCTGTGCACTTTAAGTGCTCCAAGTTCAGGGCTAGTCGATCCCACCAGTAGCCGCGCTTTCGCTCGAGAAATGGGGCGGCCAGCAACTCGTTCAGCAGCAATGTAGCTATCTGATACTTTCGCATCTTCTCGTACAAGCCAACTGCAGTGTGCAATATACGCACCAAGTGATACCCAGCGTTGCACTTGGAAAAGAAGACGGGAACCCCCGACAACCCGTAGGCAGCCGCCTTCATCCACTTTAGGTACGCCTGAAGACAGCCTCTGCTGGCCAGCACCAGGTCATCTAGCGACTGCATTTTCTCAATCTCGCAGTAGAACTGTTCCCAGCTGCGCGTCTGCCAGTCGGTCGCAGCATTGGGTTCTCCTTGTCCTGAGTTTCCCTCAAGAATGACGCATCCGTCTTCCTCACTCTCGGTAGCTTCCTCATCTTCGTAAAGAATATACAACAGTCTCTGGTACGCGAGAAACACCGGCAGGCTGTCCGACAGCATCCACTTGAGCTCCAGGTCTGGCTCCTGGTACTCTTTCTCGGGTGTCACGACCTGGATGCACTGCTCGACGACGCTCATGATACGGTGCAGCTGATGCGCCACCTCGTAGCTCACATACGCCTCCGACGACGGGAACACGCGATGAGAGTTGATCCTTTGGGCAGCAGCGTCGGAGCCTATGGAGAGTTTGTACTCTGGGTACGCAACCTTCTTGAAGAAAACCATCAGCCCCGGCCACTGCGTCGGCTCCTGTCGAATTTTATGCGCTGCCAGCGCTATCAGCTGACCAGCATCCTCCGACGGAGGCGGCATCAACGACGTCGCGTTGAACGGAGGCGTCGACACAAAGTAGAAGAGCCGATGCATCCGCAGCATCAAGTCCCGCGTCGCAGGCGTCAAGCGTACTACCATCACGTCGGAGATGTTCCGTCCAGCCAGAGGGTACGACTCGAGCCAAATCTGTTGCATGAGCTGAGCCACTGGGATCCTTGATCCGTCGATGCGCCTCTGGGTCTTGACGACCTTCTTGATGGCGGCCATGAGGTTCGCCTTGGCGATGTGCTTCTTGCTGCCCGTCATCTTCATGTACAGCATCGCCAGCTCTGGAGCCGTCGCACAGCGCTCAATGGCGTCAAGCGCCACGTCCAGTCTCTTCACCTCCTGCTTCTCCTTCCTGCCTGGGGACAAGGGGTTTGTTGTAGAGATGGGTTTTGTGCTTTTAGGAGACGCGGCGGCTGTGACTGGGAACTTCTCGAGGAAGCCAGCCTCGATCATCACGTGGAGAACGTCCTGCACCTGTTCGTTGACTGGCAGGAGCTGCTTCTCTTCTTCTTCATCTTGATGTTGTTGATCTTCTTGTTCGTATTGTTCTAAACCTTCTCGCTCTTGTTGCTCACTCTGCCTTTTGATATCTTCTGCGCGGATAAAGTATCGGAAGAGCGACGTTGTCTTGAACCACGGGCCGCGGCGCTGCAGCAGCCGCGCGTAGAGCTGCTGTTCGAAGGGCTTGAGGTCCGTCAGGAAGCGAGAGGCGCGCGCCAGCTCTTGCGCCGAGAAGAGCTCGCGGAAGTCCGCGCGCTCGAACAGCAGCGACGACAGCACCAGCGTCAGGTGCCGCGCGTACGCGTCCTCCCACGGCGGCGGCTGCTCCTCCTCTCCGCCATCTTCCTCTACTGCTTCGAGCTTCGGCTCGGGCTTCACGACGCCAGCCATAGTCAAGTCAAGTCAACCGCTGTCACTAAATGTTCTCTTCAAAATAGTGAAGTTACAGTACCGTACACGTTTGCTACAGTACATGCCGTAAGTTACACAAGGATCTATCCTCTACCTATTCGCACCAGCACCGCACAGGATACGCGAAAGAGAGTACAGTAAATGGCGGTAATACGCTCCGTGACTCCGTGGTCTGCGGGAAGCAGGCCTTGAGGGGCACTGCGGGATTCGAATGAAACACAGATGTGATATCCGCCGAGCCTCGATCGAATCCACGCTGTGCTTCGATCGTCTCCGCGCTCCTCTTCACATTTTTCGGTCTGTGTTCGACTGGGTAAGCGATCGCCAATACATTGGGCTACGACAGTTGGGCTCCCGACCTTGGCCTCCTTCCCTGAAAGCGTCAGCGTGTACCCCCTCCTCACCAAGTATCCATGCTCAAGGCCCACCGCCACGCAGCTTTGCTCGTCCTGGCGATCATACTGCAGAGCGTCTTCGTGGATAGCGCCCACCGCCAGCAACTCCTCCACGTGACGTTCATTGTCTCGGGTATTGCGATTGCCATCGCGGTGGCGTGTGTCAGCGTTCGTGTCTTGCGCCAACTCTCATGGGAACTAAGTTTCGTCTTCATTCGGATCATCGCCGCAGTTTCCAATGCATTCGTGCAGTACGTAGCACGAGGTTGCACCACCAAGTTCCCCAACTGGACGCTCCGCTTCGAGCTCCTCCACTCCGTACTCCGAGTCTGCACCGAGACCTACGGCGAGCGCATGGCCATCGAGCGCCACGCGCAGTGGGTCCGTGCTCAGAGCGACCTCTTGGGGTCTCTACTGGGCTGGGTCTCCTGTCGCCGCTTCAACCGCAGCCTCGAAGCCGTGCCCTTCAACGGACTCGAGCACGTGTGGCTGCGCAACAACGCGGCGCCAAGCGGCTGGTGGTGCTGTATCTGCACGGCGGTGGGTTCGCAGTGCTGAGTCCGAGACCCTACACGTCGCTGGGCGCGGAGCTGGCGGCGATGGTCGAGAGCGAATTGAAGCAGCGAAGCGGTCGGGACCAGAGCGTCGACGTGCTCCTTGGCAACTACCGCAAGGCGCCCGAGTGCAGATTCCCGACGCCTCCGCAGGACACTGTGGCGCTGTACCGAGACTACTTGCTGCAGCACGAGAAGCTGCAGCCATCACAGATCCTTCTGGCGGGCGACAGCGCTGGCGTGGGCCTCGTCCTGTCCACAATGCTGCGCGTACGCGACTCGAACCCGGAGCTGCTGCCGCTGGCCGCCATGCTGCTGGCCCCGGCCGTCGACCTCACGAGTGACGAGCCGGACGCGCCGCACTGCTTCCTGTCGCGAGCCATGTGCAAGGCCTTCACGCGCGCCTACCACCCGACGTACACTGACCCGCACACGTGGGCGGACGCGTCGTCGGCGCATTGCGATCTCCGCGGCCTGCCGCCTGTGCTGCTGCAGCTCGGCCGACTCGACTACATCTTCCAGCACGGCGATCGTCTGGCGGCCAAGGCCAAGGCGGACGGAGTGACCAACTGGGAGCTGGACGTGCACGACGACATGCCGCACGTCTTCTCCATCTTCCCGAGCTTCGTGCTGCCGTACGCGCAGGTCGGCGTCCAGACGCTGGCGACGTTCGCTGCCAAAAGCTTCGCCAAGAGTGAAGGCTGCGAGACTAGAGACGCCAGGGCGACTAAATACTACATAGCTTAAAACTCGAAGTACTGGTCCGTTCAACTTTACGTTGGGCTTTCGTGAACGGACGCGATATCTCGAGGAGACTCCAAAAGGACGAAAGAGATCCGTCTTGACGCCGCGCGCGACGCTACAGAGCCCAGTCTTACCTCACCTCACCTCACCACCCTCGACTTTAACAGCCTACCTACCTCTTGCCATGTCGAAGCGCGAGTCGAAGCACGCGGATGAGGGCGACTCTGGCAGCGACGAGGACATCTCGGACAGCGGCAGCGACGAGGACTCGAGCGAGGAGGACATGTCCGAGTCGGACGACGACCGCAAGAGTAAAGCCAAGGACGGAGCCAAGGCCTCCGCCGTCAAGGCTGCAGGCTCGGAGCGCACGCTGGTGAATCAACCGTTCGACGAGGCCGTGGACCTGAGCGAGTCGGAAGGCAGCATCGCGTCTGAAGACCCCAACTCGCCCAAGCGGCAGCCGGGCGCGGGCAAGGCGCTCAAGAATCAACCGTTCGACGAGGCGCTCGAGTTGTCCGTGAGTGTGCAGGCGGTGGAGAGTCCCAAGACGACGTCGGCCGCTGCGTCAGAGAAGCCCTCGCTAGGATCTAATGCGAGGGACGCAAAGGGCGGAGCGTCGTCGGCGTCGACTGCAGTGGGCAACGAGATGAAGAACAAACCGTTCGACGAAGAGGTTGATCTGAGCGATTCGGGCGACAGCGTCGACACCAACGGCCAGCCGAGTCCCAAGGCTCGACACGACACCAAGGAGAGTCAACCAACGCCGTCCGCAGCGCCAGCGCGCCAGCCACCGCAGCCAATGCAGAGTGAGAGCAAGAAGACCAGCGTGGAGACGGCATCTCCAGCTCCGAAACCTGCAGCTGCAGCTCCTGAGAAGCGACCGGAGCCAGCGCGAAAGCCTGCACAGGAATCGGCAAGCTCCTCCGAGGACTCGGACAGTGGAGACGACGACGATGACGAGGATGATGATGACGACGACGAAGGAGAAGAGTCCCAGTCCACATCTCACGCGCCTTCAGCTGCAGCTCCACACGCGAGCAGCAGCGCAGGAACGGGAGCTGCTAGCTCTGGTGGAGGCAGCTCGAACCACGCGGCCATGGTGGCCAACGCTGGCGGCTACAAGGAGAGTGACTTCGCGCACCTGAAGGTCTCCCATGAGATCCGTGAGCTCTTCCAGTACATCGGACGCTTCAAGGCGCAAGAGATCGAGCTGGAGACACGGCTCAAGTGCTTCATCCCTGAGTATATCCCAGCGGTGGGGGATATGGACGCCTTCTTGAAGATTCCACGTCCCGACGGCCAGGCGGACCAGCTTGGACTGAAAATGCTGGACGAGCCAAGCTTGACTCAATCCGACGCGACAGTCTTGGACTTACAGCTGCGCTCCACGTCCAAGAAGAAGCACGGCGACATTGTCGTCCGCAGCATCGAGAACGCCGAGAAATCCCCGCGAGAAATCGACCGCTGGATCAAATCCATCGCCGACCTGCACCGCACGAAGCCGCCGCCACAAGTTCACTACACTAAGACAATGCCCGACATCGAGAGTCTCATGCAGGTCTGGCCAGAGGAGTTCGAGGAACTCCTGAGCAAGACGACGCTGCCCAGCGCGGACCTTGACATGGGGCTCGAACAGTACGTGCGCGTCATCTGCGCGCTGCTGGACATCCCCGTACACAAGAACGTCTACGAGTCGCTGCACGTGCTCTTCACGCTCTACCTCGAGTTCCGTAGTAACCAGCACTTCATGCCTCTATTGTGACCGTTAAGTCGTCAATAGAAGCGTCTGCTCTCGATGTTTTACTTGAAATTCAACCGAGAAACAAAGCACACTCGGATGTATACCCCCACTTCAATATCCAGGTAAGTTCTCACAATGTTAATAAGGAAGCAACAGCACAGTGCTGACTTGGCTCTACTGGCGGCAATCCTCTCCTGGTTACTGTTTCTTGTCATTATCCAAGTTGTTGAACAATTCCTCGTGCTTCTCCATCACCTACAGCAAAAGAGGGCATTGATCAGCTAGTAATTTTTACTGCTAGATATTCGAGCGCCATTACCTTTTCCTGGACCTCTTGCAGGCACTTCCAGCCGAAGAGAATGCGCTTGGAGATGGTCTCTCCGTCCTACATTGTAAAATCATTTACAAATATAACGTTAGGATTTCATTATTGTTATAATTGCATTGGACTCAATGAGCTCCTCGGTCTATTACCGTCTCGTAGCGGTTCTGCTCGATCTCCATGCGCGCATTCTTCTGTAGCACGTCCGACCAGAGCTGTCCCTGCTCGTTGCGGTGCGGGAACATGCGCGTGGTGCGCAGGATATCGCGGTACAGCCGCAGCACCTCCTTCCTCTTGTCCAGCAGCATTGTCGGCGTTTGGCCCAAAATTCACTACTGAGCAGCACGATGTGGTGTACACAACCCAATATTCACAGTAGATCCACTTCAAGTGGGAGAGAAGCGGATACACACGGTATGCTCTGAGTGGCGAGACGGAGCTCAAAGATGAGCTGGTGGATATGCATCGGTCGTTGCAGGCGCCACTCGACCTCCTCCCTCTCCGTCCAGGCCGAATTTCAGGGGATAACGTGATAATTAGCACTCGCTACCACTTGTCCGACAGCCCTTCAGCTTTGATGGTTTAACGCTTGTTTGGCATGATTTTGGAGCTGTAAAGGTGGTTCTGGGGCCGGTGGTGGGGAAAGTGGAGTTTCAGCGAGCTCGGGTGCTGCTGGAAGTGGATCGTCGCGCTCTGGCGATGGCGCACGTGTCGATGCTGGATTCGATCCATGGTGGAGCTGCCAGCGGCAGTTGTGGGACGATGATTCACGCAGCTCGCTGGCACATTTGCGTCCTGGTTTTTGACTTGCGAAGCAGGAGATTGGAGCCTTGTGGGTCTCAAGCGCGAAAGAATGAGCTGCTGAGTAACGTCCAGTGGAGGTTTATCGAGGAGACGCTCGAGCGCGCAGTAAATGTTTGTTGTGGGCCAAGCGTAGAGCAGGAATCGCGTGTCTTCAACGTCTCTGTAAATCGTTTTTTCGTCCATTACATTTAGAAGTATTTTATTTTATAACAATTTGAAAGTTCATTTTGAGAAAATGTCTAAGACGTAAATTGCCACACATGTATGTTGTATCGTTCCAACTTTTACGTGATAAACTTTTATTTTCAACGTAAAGCAAATACTAAACGCTTTTTTAGGTGGTAAACTGTAATAGAAGTCATAATATAGTAATGTGTATCTCCGAATATTGTTGAATGAGACTCCCAAAATTACATGAAGCCTTTCCAGATGATTTTATACTTGGAATTTGTATGGGTGTTTCCGACACAACCCGAAAAATTATGGCTAGAAGCACGGTATTCTGCCGGAACTAAAATCGGACGTAAGACTGGGTTTTGTGTCCGTGCCTGATTCAAAACATGCTAGTAAGCCATATAGTGTATTTGGTGAAATAGGTAAACATTGCAAAGACGATATTTGTATTTACAAAATATCGGTAAAACGTTCGGATGATTCAGGCACGCAATGCCGCATTCTTACGGTTATAGGAACTATATTCAAAACTTTACATCAATTCAACTAACAATATCGAATCACTCAAAATCATTATGATATACATAGCATTAGACTAGTAAAAGAAACCCAAAGCAAAAGTAATCTAAAACCGTCATCCACATTTTTTATATTAGTGAATGTATACATATTTTGTTTTTAGCTATGGACCTCTGTTAGTTCTTGCGAATAATGGGAAGATTGATCTTATAACGCATCTAACGCGTTAGATACAAGGCGTCTGAGTTCGACCCCCCTAAATATTTTTTTAAGAAATGCTTTTCATCTAGATCAGCAAAATAAAACAACAACAAAACAAATTCTAGGTGGTACATTTGATACACACTTGCCAATAATACAAAACAAAATGCACGAGTCAGATGAATATTTTTAGTTCGTATGGGTGCAGCACGCCATGACGGGGGCGGGCTGTAACGCTATACTCGTCTCACTAACTATGTCGTGCGTACGTTTGTCTGCCGCTTCTTCGTGCGTAGACACCAACTACAAACTATTGAACACTACGCGTATGTGGTCACCGGACCTTTGGAAACGCCTTACTCCAAGTCGTAGTCGAAGTTGGAGTTGGGATCGATCTCCGTGTCCGACTCAGATTTAGCCGCTTGATCATGCTCTCACACGCGACGTGGAGGCTGCTTGGCTTGGGCAGGACTGGAGCCGATGGCGGCGGTGCGTTGGCCTTCCTGGCCCCGGCGCGGAACTCGAACTCCTTCAGCACCTCCGGATTGACCAGATCCGCGAGGCAGGGACGCGGGCGCATGATCGGAGTCGTCGGAGTCCGAGTCGTAGGAGACGTGGCGGTACCTTTCCTGAAGCCCAGCAGCCAAGGCGTCGACCTCTCCGCCTGGAGTCGAAGTCACCTCAAGGGCGACAGCGGCCTGGCTATGCGAACAGAGGGAGGGGAGGGAGGGAGGGAGGGAGGGAGGGCGAGGAGCGCGTAAATGGACGGCACTGCGGCACGACCGTGGCACTTCGCGAGTGGGGAAGGGGTAGCCAGAGGCTTGGTGAGGTTATGTCTGTGTGCTGAAGAGGCTACCAGGGACGACCGACCAGCAGTCTGGAGACTGTGGCGAAGCGGCTCCGCGAAATTTGCAGATCGCGGGGGTCCTCTTGCACACGGTGCCCGAACTGCCGACTAACGGAGGGGGTACTCCGATCTTCCGTGAAGTTGCTGATCCTCACCTTGTGTACCCGTCGGTGGGCTGGATCGCCCTTCGGATGATCTCGGAAGACGCGCTTGGGGTTGAGTCTTGGACTGTCTGGCGGACAGCGGGAACTTGTGGCAGCAGCGCGGATATGCGTCACGCTGCGCCGGAGTAGTAGTGGCGGTTTCGATCTGGGTTCTGTCTAGATCGTCACTCGCCGGCCAGGTGTGATCTTGGCCTGGGGTTGCCTTGAGGTCGGTGTGTGACCTTCCTTTGCCTTTCCTTGCTTGCCGCTTCCTCTAGCGGTGGGTGGTAATGAGGGTTGACGGACGCTGGGCCAAGCTATCCTGGCGTCCGGGGTTCCTTGATCTTGAGGCGTAAGTCGACTTGCGTAGCGTCGGGTGGGTCAAAGTATATCCCGTTCCCGGTAGTGCGAAGGCGAAGACCACTTGATCAGTAGAAGGTGAAAACAACTCTATTCAGTGTTAGCTTTGCCTAAGTCCTTGTCCTATCTTCCCTTGCTCTCCTATGGTCCTGACGCGTGCTCTCTGGCTCCCTCGGCTTCATTAGTGGCGCCACCGACTCTCTGTAGGATGTTGACGCAATCCGGGTACCAGATCATCACTCTATACCCCAGATCGACGTCATCCCTCCCTAAGCTGATGTCGCTTCACCCCCGATCATCTTCTGCGGGGTCACTCTTCCTGGAGCTCGATGTCACTGTTGCGGGAGATCACATTTACCTCGATTGAAGACTTCCGACTTCCGGAAACTTCCTTCTCGCTCCACCACAATCGTCCCCTGCACGAGCGGAAGTCGCACAACGGCATCCACTCGCTGCACCCGTCGTCAATCTCCACTCCGTCTCCTTGTGCTGCGCTCACGATCGCGCTCCATGTCTTCAGCCCCTGATGGGCTGGCTTCGGGCGAACGTCCCCCAGATCAAGCTTCGTCAGCGCCTCGTGGTCCGGCGCATTCCACGCCGCCTTCTCCGTCTTCGCCTCAAGCAGCGCCGTCTCCACCTTCGCGGCTTCCACCTGCTAGCGTAGGCGCTACTCCTTCTAGATCGCCGTCACCAATATCTCCAAGCACTGGCTCATCGGCGACAGGGCCTTCGGTGACTGGTTTGGCACTACTTGCCGCAGTCGCTGGCCCCGGCGTGGGCGTCGGAAATCCGGAAGATCGTCCGCCTCCTTGCCGGACATGTACTCAGATTGCCACTGCCCCAACCGTCCGCTTAGATCGGCCTCGCCTCGACCGGACGTTGATCCACAACTCGCTCCAATCGATCCAAGCCTCTCTCCGTCAGGTAGAGGGGGCGCTCGCGCATGGCGACGCTGATATCCAGTTGGAGGCGGAGCACACGGAGCTCCAACGTGCGCATGTCGCCGCGCTTCGTCACTCGAGCGAGCTCCACCGCCAGATCGACTCCTCTACTTCTGCTGTCCAATCCCTCGCTCACCGCTGCCAGGAACGCCAAGATCAGCTGCTTCACGAACTTCAGTTATCGAACTCACTGTGTAACGGGGTTACACGCACAAGTGGCTACAGCCACTTGCAACTCTAACAGACGCGATGTCTGTTAAAGGTTCAAACACTTCCTCGGCCTTGGTGTACGTTACATCAAGGGCCACATTCATTTACGACCACCACGACGAGTGGTCCATAGACATTTAGGATTCCTATTGGTTGGAAGCAGCATCTTTTAACCAATGAGCGACATGCATAGCAAAGGAATTCTGCCAACCAGCCGTTGGCAGATTCCCAACTTAGAATATTACATTTAGAGGAAGTCAGAAACATAAAACAAAAATAACAGTTCTCATCTTTACCAAAATCAGCTATTTAGAGTCTTTATCTTGTTTAAAGTATACTCGTGGACCTCGAGTATACTTAACTCAAGTAAAAGAAACCTACGCTTCCTCATACACGTGCGCACTAAGCTGTTGTAGTGAGCCAAGGTAGGCCCACTACACCTGGTAGCACTTTGTAGTCCGTCCAACGACCGACTACCTGAACGTTCGTACGGGACTGTACGGACGGGGAGCTGAGAACCTTTCATGAACACGGAGGTGCTCATGGAAAGCTCCACTACGCCTGCAACTCATGTTGCACGCGCTGGCTGCCTCCACCTGTCGGATCCAGAGTGGGAGGCACTCCAACGACTGTCAACAGTCATTGGAGAGGCGGCAGTTGCTACGATGCTGCGTACGTTATCGCCGACAGAGCAACATGGTGTTGCTCTGGGTTTCATCCTGAAGGAGCAGCGCGACGCTGCTGCCTCTACCGCGGTGCCGTCGGGGACGACACCACGCATGCAATCGTTGAAACTCAACGTGAGTAACTATGTAGGAAGAGAGGGTGAGCCTCTCCTCCGTTGGCTTGTCGAACTCGACACTGCCATTGCGGCTCGACGTATCGTCGACCCGTTGTCGAAGGTCGCGTTCGCCATGTCCTGTCTTGGCGGACGAGCGAGGAGTTGAGCGTACGGACGCCGACTCTCAGATCCTACGTGCTTCAGCACGTACGAAGCGTTCAAGGAGGAGCTCAGACAAGCGTTTGAGCCCCCACAAAATGAGTTCCGGTCGAGGGCGGAGTTCCTCGACCTGCAGCAAGGTAAGCATGATGTCCATGCTTACGCCCAGAGAGCACGGTACTTGGTCTCGAACATCGTGACCAACCCGATTGACGAGGCGACCAAGGTCGTCACGTTCATGAAGGGATTGAGAGATGGGCCTGTGAAGACCTATCTCTTCCGTGAGTATCCGAATACTCTCGAAGCTGCGATCACTCTTGCGATGCAGGAGGAGTTTAGTCTGAGGCAGGCTAAACTGCATGCGAATGCGCCGAGGCTTCAACCACCTCCGGTCGCGATGGCGGGAGGTCCGGAACCAATGGACCTCTCGAATGCAACGGCTGTTGGCTATCTACGCCAACAAGGAAGCAATGTACGATGCTTCCGTTGCGGAAGGATCGGTCACTATGCCCGAGAGTGCACGGCACCCGTGCACCGAGATGGTGGTCGACGCGGCGATGCTGGGCATCGTCGCGGAGAAACAAAAAACGCTGGAACCCAGTAGGCGCGGGGCGCCCTACTGGTGAAGCAGTCACGCGTGTCCAACTCGGACATGCGACACTGAGGACTGCAGCCCCCTGTGAGGACCCTTCTCACTGTGAAATGCATGATGACAAACCAAGTCTTGTCATCTTGAACGTGTCGTCGAAAAGAGAGAGCAACTCTTTTCGTGCTTTGGTTGATTCGGGCGCGTCGAATAACTTTGTTCGACTGCGAAGTCTATCAAGGCTTGACTTCGAGGATTTAAAGATACCTCGAAGTATGTTGGAGGTACGACTGGCGACGGGTGTCGTCGTCAGGACCGAGAAGCGCATGGTACGCGTGCGCTTCATGTATAAAGGTCAAGAGTTTGTCGAAACCTTTATCGTCCTAGACCTGGACGATAAGTTTGACATTGTGTTGGGCATGCCGTGGCTTGCACGGCATGATCCGGTAATCGATTGGGAGAAGCGCACTTTAGTGCGCTTCGGTCGCGACGGTGGAACAGAGAGCGATGGCCCTGTTACCACCACACACGCACCAGCAGGTGCGCGCGAATCTCTAGTCGAGACAGCGCCTAATGCCGCTGTCCCGGAACGCCCTGGACGCGCGCGAGCGCGCGCGCGAGACAAGTAGCGTCGGCGTCGCCGCCGACGGCTGAAGGAGAAAATGTGTCGATTTCGGAAATCGACACAAACATTTCAGCGAATCAGAATGAGTCTCCGGCCTCAAGAGGCCCGGATGACGAACATGTCACACGCCTCAGCCGTGGAGGCTGACGCGAATCTGATTGTGGACGTGTCTCCGGTCCGAAGGGACGCGGATGACGTAATCATGTCACACGTCTCAGCCGTGGAGGCTGACGCGAATGTGATTGGATCAGTCTTGGCCAATAATAAGGGCCAAGGTGATGGAACGTCGTCGACTCCGGGAGTCGATGACTTTGATGGATTTGATTCGTCGGCTCGGGGAGCCGACGCACCCTCCGTAATGGGGGTCTCCGCCAATGGACGGCGTCGAGGTATTGAAGTCACGTCGGTTCCGGGAACCGACGCGGCGAAGAGACATTTCGCGTCGACTCCGGGAGTCGACGCACCCTTTGCAATGAAGGGCTCCGCCAATAACAGGCGTCGAGGTGAAGATGGCGTGTCGGTTCCGGGAACCGACGCTGCAGGCGGTGCGGACGGTTGCAAACGTTCCGCACCGGAAAAACTTGCATGCTGTCGTGCAGCCGGGCTGCACGACGAAGCGCCGGGCGACCAAGCCGGGCTCCGCAAGTCAAGAAGACGGCGCATGCGAAGGTCGCTGCGCAAGTCTCGGCCCGGGGCCGAGACGCTACAAGAAATGTCTGCCGGGCAGACGAAGGCTGAAAAGCCGAACGTCGAGACGTTGAACGTCTTGACGCGTACCTGTGCCGGGTTCCGGCACAGGGAGATGACCCTCGCTAATCCTCCGACGCAAGCGTCAGAGTTGACTTCGCTTCCAGTCCTGAGCTGGAAGCGCTTCGCGCGTGACTTGCACGATGGACGCATCGAGCAAATATGCATTCTCTCGGACGTCGAGAGAACGAAGAGCGAGAATGAGGAACTGAGGCAGTTCTTCATAGAGAGCACCACTGAGAGTGAAGACACTCTCAGTGCCAAGACGAAGAAGGAACGCTTTGAAGAGCAGAGCTGGGACTCGCTGAAGGCGAGTCCCTACTATGAGATTCTACGGGAGTACGCGGACGTACTTCCGGAAGAGATCCCTGCGGAGCTTCCGCAGGACAAGGGCACTCAGCACGAGATTGATCTCGTGCCGGGCACGAAATACTGTGTCACACGGCAGTGGCCACTGCCGCGAGAGCAGGTCAAGGCGATCGACGACTTCTTCGAAAGTCGTCGCAAAGCTGGACAAGTGCGGGAATCGAAGTCCCCGCACAGTGCTCCGACGTTCTGTGTCAAGAAGCCACAGGGCGGCTGGCGCATCGTTCATGCGTACAATAAGCTGAACGATGCGACGATACCGGCGCAGACACCGATACCGCGAAAAGATGTTATCATCGATTCGATGGCCAGGAGCACTGTCTACAGTCTCTTGATCTGCGCGATGGGTTCTATCAGATCCTAATGCGTGAGAGCGATATCCCTCTCACGGCTGTGAGCACGCCGAGTGGCATGCTCTGGGAGTGGCTAGTGATGCCGCGGGGTCTGAAGAACGCCCCTGCGACCTTCAACAGGTGCGTGACGCACTTGTTGCGCTCGGTGCGCGACTTCGCACCGATCTACTTCGATGACGTGTTCGTCCACAGCCGTGCTGCGGACGGGATGAGCGACGTTGAGATGCACAAGGTGCATCTCCGGAAGCTGCTTGCGCTCATGCGCAAGCACAAGCTCTACGCGAACCTGAAGAAGTGCATCTTCGGGGCGAGCGAGATACCCGTGCTCGGGTGTCTCGTTGGGAAGAATGGTGTCCGCCCTGACCCTGAAAAGGTCAGAGTGATCAATGAGTGGTCGACGCCGACGAGCGTCAAGGAACTGCGGCAGTTCCTTGGCTTGGCCACGTACTTGTGCAAGTACGTGAAGGACTACGCGGGCGTGATACGCCCGCTGTCACAGCTCCTGAAGAAGGACGCCGAGTGGATTTGGTCTGCTGAATGTCAGCAGGCATTCGACGCAGTCAAGCAGGGCTTGACTGAGGCGCCGATCTTGGCGGTGGCCGACCAAGATCACCCATTCCACGTTGTGTGTGACGCATCCGATTTCGCGATCGGATGTGCGTTGATGCAGCACGATCACGAGGGCCGTGATCGTGTCGTCTACTATCAGTCGCGTCAGCTGAAGCCAGCTGAGCGCAATTACCCGGTGCATGACAAGGAGCTCCTTGCCATGAAGTATGCACTTGCGAAGTTCCGAGTGTATCTCCTCGGAAGTAAACCGTTCGTGGTCTATACAGACCACGCGTCACTGCGGACGGCTGTCAAGTCGCCACACATCTCGCAACGTATGGCGAGATGGCTTTCGTTCTTTGCGGAATACAACTTCCGGGTTGAGTACAAACCCGGAAGACTCAATGTGGTGGCCGACGCGTTATCGCGTCGACCTGACTACGCTTCAACTGATGCTGACGTCAATGCCATTGACGCCATGCAATCGAGCACTCCCACGTCGTCGCTATTGGACGACGTGAAGATCGCGTACGCGCACGACGCGGACGCGAAGCTCTTGCTGGCCTACGGCTCAGCGCCTTCTGACAAAGCTCGTCAGAAGCTGCCGAAGCATCTTCGCGCTCGTGCACACCGTTATCGGGTGCACGACGGGTTATTGCTCTACAATGCAGTCGACGACAACGCGGACCGTGTTGTCGTTCCCAATGATCATGACCTGCGACTCCGGATCATGTACGAGTATCATGATGCACCGGCTGCGGGGCATCCGGGCCGTGAGAAGACGTATCTTCTTCTCACGAGGGACTTCTACTGGGCCCACCAGTACAAGTGGGTGCGCAAGTACGTCCGTGCTTGCGAGGTGTGTCAACGTATGAAGCCTGCGCCGTTCGCGCAGGCTCCTTTGCAGTCACTACCGACTCCGTCGGAGTGTTGGCAGTCCATGTCTTTGGACTTTGTGTTTGGTCTTCCCCCGGATAGCCAGGGGAACACGGGCGTTGTGGTCTTTGTTGACCGCTTCAGCAAGATGGTACATCTTGCTGCAGTACCCGCTGAAGTAACTGCGAAGCAGACTGCACGTCTGTTCGTTGACATGGTGTTCAAACACCATGGCATGCCGACCGACATTGTGTCGGATCGGGACCCGCGTTTCACAGCGCATCTGTGGCAAGAAGTGTTTACACTTCTTGGGAGCCAACTTTCAATGTCGACTGCGGACCATCCGCAGACGGATGGGCAGACCGAGCGCGTGAATCGCGTGCTCGTCGACATACTCAAGAGCTACGCTCACTCGTTCCAACACTGGAGCGAGTGTCTGCCGATGGCAGAGTTCGCCATTAACAACTCGGTGCATGCCTCGACCGGGCATACACCGTTCTACGTGAATGCAATGCGTCACCCACGCCTCCCGAGCCTGCTCGGGATGGTGGTTCCTTCCTTAAGTGGGGGAGGATCTACGGCCGCAACACAGCAGTCGCAGAATGCCGCTGACACTTGCACAGTGTCAGCCGCAACAACGCGAAAGAAGACGAAGACCGCGTCTGTGCAGGACACAGACGCAACCAAGCAGAAGGAGACCGCGTCTGTGCAGAGCACAGATGCAAACAAGAAGACGAAGACCGCGTCTGTGCAGGGCACAGACGCACACAAGCAGAAGAAGAACGTGTCTGTGCGAGGCACAGACACCACATCGACGAACGCAGAGGCCGGGCCTACTGCTGGAAGCGAGCTGAACGAGTTCAGCTCGGACGCAATGAACTTCGTGCAGCGTAGACAAGCCGTCATTCGGTTTGTCCAGGACGCTATTGCAGCTTCTGTCGATCGACAGAAGCTGAACGCAGACAATGTTGGCAGGGGCAACACAAATGAATTCAAGAAGGGTTCATTGGTTTTGTTAGCTACTCAAAACCTGCCTAAACATGCAGTTTCCGACTTCGGAGCGAGTAAGCTCGCTCCGCGCTTCATTGGACCGTTCACAGTGTTGGCACGGCATGGCAACGCTTACACGCTAGACATTCCGTCTAGCATGCGCCTTCACCCGACCTTTTACGTCGGGCGGCTGAAGCCATACCAGCAGCACGAGCTACCTAGCTCGGTTGAACCGAAGCAGAAGACTCGGCGGAAGCCATCATCTTCTCCAGCGCGAAGTCGCGCTGGAGCAGCAGGTCGAGCTGGAGATCCAGCCCGGCCGGGACGATCGAGGCGGTCTAGGAGACCGTCGCAAAGTAAGGATACTCAAGAGCACCGAGCGCAGCGCTCTGTAGCTACTCCACGACCGAGTTCCGGTCGTGGGGAGAAGCGAGATCAGGGTCAACACCAAGTTGACCACACACGGGCGTGTTCCCACCACCGCCGCCACCAATTCGTGACGCACACGGCTCAACTCGATGGATAGTTGAGCGGATTGTTGACCACAGTATCCCGAGAACGAACTTAGAACCAGTTCGTTTTCGTATTCGTTGGAGAGGATTTCCTCCCAACCAAGATACATGGGAGCCGCGGAACGTCTTGCTCGAAGACGTTCCGGACATGGTGGAGGCTTACGAAGCCCACCATGCACTACACACTGGACTGTAATGCGAACGCTGTTGTTAACAACAGCGCCCGAAGACACTTCGAGGGCAGGCCGTGGTGCCTGCCCCGCGGCAGCGAAGCACTTCGCACGTTGCCGCGCATGATACTCAGCAGCAGAGAGGTCCTCCGCTGCTGCGCCAAAGGTCTTCAACTTCAACGTGCTCGTTCTATCACGAGCACGCTCTCTTCAAAACGTCATGCATTGACCAAACAGTCAATGGTGGTTGACGTGCCGAGACCGGCACGTCTAACCTTGACGGGGGGATGGTGTAACGGGGTTACATGCACAAGTGGCTACAGCCACTTGCAACTCTAACAGACGCGATGTCTGTTAAAGGTTCAAACACTTCCTCGGCCTTGGTGTACGTTACATCAAGGGCCACATTCATTTACGACCACCACGACGAGTGGTCCATAGACATTTAGGATTCCTATTGGTTGGAAGCAGCATCTTTTAACCAATGAGCGACATGCATAGCAAAGGAATTCTGCCAACCAGCCGTTGGCAGATTCCCAACTTAGAATATTACATTTAGAGGAAGTCAGAAACATAAAACAAAAATAACAGTTCTCATCTTTACCAAAATCAGCTATTTAGAGTCTTTATCTTGTTTAAAGTATACTCGTGGACCTCGAGTATACTTAACTCAAGTAAAAGAAACCTACGCTTCCTCATACACGTGCGCACACGTGTAAGCTGTTGTAGTGAGCCAAGGTAGGCCCACTACACACTGTTGGTATCGCGCAATCTGGACGTAGAGGCCTTGGAGGAGAGAGTGGAGGCGGCTGCCAGGACCCAGGAGGAAATGGATCGATTGCGGGTGACTTCTGACACCACTGTCCGGCAGCTCCGCGACCGAGTGGCTTCCTTAGAGGCCCAGATCACTGCCGTGACCAACCATCCCGATATCGGTCCCGTACCACCCCCAGCATTAGCGCGGCGGCTCCAGACCCAAGATCAGGAGTTGCTGCGGCTTCGTCGCGCCCATCAGGCTACGCAACAGCGCTGCGACGCTCTAGAGCGATCTGAAGGTGCCCTGGAAGAGGCGGTCGGCCAACTACGTGCGCAGATCGACTCCCAAAATCGCCGGATTTCTCGACTTCGTGAAGAGCGGGACAGCCTCCAAGGCAATCCCCGCGAAGCGCAACGCCAGCTTACCCGCGTCGAGGAGATGCGTCAGATGGAGACCGAGCGCCATCTCAAGAGGAGGACCGAGCTCCACGGCTTGCGTAAGTTCCTCCGGCATTGTTGTCTTGTTCGCTTTGACGTCACTTGCTGACCGACCGTTGATCTTGTTTGTCTGAACGCTTGTAGAGGCTCACGTCGACTCCATGCGATCTAACACTGCTCATTTAGAGCTACGGCTCACGCAGTGGATCGACCCTAGCCACGTCGCGGGCCGGCTGCTTGTTGACGCCCAACGCGAGCTGGAAAGGCTTCATCAGACGCAGGATGCGGTTTCAGCGAGCTATCAGTCTCCATAACAGCTACACGGAGGCATACACGAGATACTCTTCCGTGGCGGCGGCCATGGGGCAAGACGTGGGACTCCCAGCGCCATCTTCTTTCACCGTGCCTGTGTCCAGCCCTCCAGCTGCCTCCGGTGAAGCACGCGCTATGCCTCCAGCCACCAGTGAATCTCAGGTTTCGGGGCGAGCGCGCAAGACCTCAAGATCCTCGTCTGCCCCTCGTCGGGGTGCGCCGTCCCGTTCGCGATCTCCGCCTCGCAAGCGTTTAGCCTCTTCCAGATCGTGTCACGGCCGCTGACGCCGATACGGCGGCGGACGCCTCCGAGGTCGAGATCCGTGATGCGGCACCCGAACACCAAGATGCCTGTCCCCGGCAACTCCCATTGTCACCGGAGGTTGACGCGGCCCAGGACGACATGGACGCTGACGCCGAGGGGTTCGAAAGGAGTCACGAGCCGCCCTTTTACGTTCACGCTCCGAGCACCGGCGATCTTCTACGACTGCGACTGGATCGTCGGGTCGGCCTATCGATCTGAGCTCAGCTGGAGCGGGAGACTCACCGGGCGGCTCTTCGGACGAGTCTAGGGACCGAGAAGGCATGACAAGTGATCCTTCTCCCAGGATGCATCCGAGGCTCCGCGAGATGCCGACGATGGGTCAGAGGGTGACCGTGAGAGTGGGGATGGCCGTGAGGGAGATCGCGAAGCAATTACCCAAGATCAAGGTCCTGATCAAGACAGCACTCAGAACCCAGACGCGGAGCGCGAAGACGAGATCGAAGACGCCGAGCGGGCAATTGCCGAAGTGGACGACGCGACCCTCAGGCCGACGACGGTGCCACGCACGCAGTGGATCCCCGGATACCGGCACCTTCGCCCCTTTCGTCAGTCCGAGGTGATCCCGTGGGACTGTGAGACCGTGAGCCACCTACGAGTGGCGGAGATCGACGTCCGCGTACTGGGCAAGCTGCTGGTTAACGTGTCCGAATGGCTATTTCCAGAGATCGACCCTGAATCACATCCACATCCCAGTACGTATGAACATCTCATCACCGGTGCTGCCGTCGATGCGTTGCTGCGTGCCGATCCACCGCCTTGGTCAGTTATGGATACAGATGAGTCGCCGCTGACGTTCATGTCCCATCAGCGGCCAGCGGGGTTCGTCGACGCGTATCTCGATCTTGAGCAGCGGCATTTCCTCGCGTTCTGGGAGTCGACCCACTTCTTTCCGATCTCCGACGCGATGATGCTAGCGGATCCTCGACTCGCGGCGTATCATGAGGAGCGCCGTCAGCGGCGGAGCCGTGGTGGGGTGGCGTGGCGGAGGTTCTTGCGCAAGCACTTGATTCCAGCGCTGCGCCATCGTAGGTGCGATCTCGACATCCTGTTGGACCCGTTCTTCTTGCACTTCCCCAAGCCACTCGATCTGAAAGAATGGTTTCCACGAGTGGATAATGACACGCAAACATTGGCTGACGCACTCGAGATCGTCGACCGCGAAGAGCCGTGGCGTACTCAGTTCCGCCAGCAACCGAGTGCTCATCCCGCCATGCAGATCGCTCGCCTCCCAGATAAGTTCCTCGTTGCCCAGTAGGTATGTGGCGCCGTCCCTTCATTTTACGTAACTCAATCGAACTTGCGATCTTCATCTCCCGTCTTCTGTTTGTCTTCTGCATTTAGTTTTCTCCGCACCGATCTCTCGTCAGGGCCTGCACACTCCATACTTGACATCCTCTTTTCCACCTTCTGGTGCGTGATCTCTTCATCGCAGACCACGCAGTCAGTCCAGACACAGAGTGCCTCAATGCTGACTGATCCATACAAACTCATACACCTCCATTCCTCCTGACTTGCTAACTCCCCGCAAGCCCTTCGTCTCGTTGCCTCGTGCGTCGACCAACTCGGCACACGATCTCGCCGCACTACTGCTCTTCGTGCGACTGCATGACTTCGAAGCGATTTCGATGCACTCGCTCGCGCAAGTAGTCATGCAACAGCGCTCCACAGTTCAGGTCAGCCTCGTCGACCCACGATGGCTCGTCATATCCTTTCCAGTAAACCAAGAACTCTCGTAGCACCCGCCCATACCGAGTACGCCGTCCAGATCGCATATCGGCAATACGCTCCACTTCATACTCGTCGTCGTCGAGATTTGCTTCCCAACTATTTCGGGTAGCAGCGCCTCATCAAAATCGAAGCGATCTTGGTCCTGAGTCGCGAGGATGAGGCTCGGCCGGTCTGGGAAGACGCGCACAGGCTTCAGCTTAGAGATGTGCACCACTGGGAACAGTCGATATTCGGTTCCGGCGATCTCGAGACGCACGGCGTAGGTGTCGATGACTTCAGCAACCCGGAATGGGCCATGGAATGGGCCATGCCACATGTGCGCAAGTTTGCGCGCATAGCCCTCCTTGACCCGGTCGAGATACAGCCACACCTGCATTCCAACCTCGATCTCGAGTGGACGCACGGTTTCGTTGCGTTGGTCAGCTCGATCCCGAATGGCCTCTCGTAGCCGCTCATTGACTTGCTGCCGGGCCTGCTGATACTGCTTCTGAATATGGTAACGCCATCTGCGAGGCTGTCGATCTCGCCGACGCGTTGATCCAAGCGGTACCATCGCCTCCAACGTAGAACGAGGGTCCCAGCCGTGGACCAAATAGAAAGGTGTATCTCCACGAATCCGATCTTGGGCCGTGTTGAGCGCGAACGTGAGGCGTTCCGCGTACTCGTCCCAGTCTCGCTGGTTGACGTCTTCGACGTACATCTTCAGGGCGCGAGTGAGCGTCTGTACCATCCTCTCCGCGGTGCCATTGGCCTGAGGCCGATACGCCATAGTTGCCCTTTGCCTCTGACCGATAATCTTGTTGAACGATCTGAAGAAGTCATGAATCCAGGTTCGCGGTCGTGTCTTATCGCCTCGCTGGCGCCAAATCTGCGGAACACGCACTCCTCGTAGTTTTCAGCGATCGTGTGAGCTGTCCGCGACGAACTGGCCTTCGCAATCACGAACTCAGTGAAAAGATCGATCCAGATCAATAGTTCTGTGTTCCCCTTGTACGACTTGGGCAGTGACGGGATATGGTCCATGGTAATGATCTGGAACGGGTAGGTGGCTTGGAGGTTACCAGGCGACTCTCCTTGTGCAGTCGGCCTTCCTTTACCCGTCTCACAGTCCACGCACTGACCCACATAACGTTGCACACTCTGGTAGAGTCCTCTCCAGTGGAAATGGGCTCGGATCCTCTGATAGGTTCTCCCGATGCCCTGGTGGCCACCTTCCAGACTCGAGTGGTAATGGTGCAGGAAGTCCTGTTGCAGGGCCTCCGGGATCACCAACCGCATCACGAGATCACGATCCTCATTCGAGCGCTTCGACGGTGGACAATAGAACAGCAGACTCGCCTCGTCGATCTCGTAATCTTCTGCGAGTTTAGCACACATCTTTGCTTCTGCGGAGGTCAGGTCCTGCACATCCCCAAGTAGATACTTCTTGAGATCGACAATCCACTTCTCTTCGTTCTGCGCGTGGCAGATGCGCGCCGTTCGCAGTCGCTGCACAATCGATTCCTGCAATACTTCTGGGGCTGCCCTCCGTCTGGATCTCGTAACCGCCGCGATCTTGACCACAGTCGCATCGGGTCGCGGGACTAACAGTTCGTCTAGTCGATTTAACGTCCCCAAGTCCTCGCGCTCTTCGTCCGAGGTGACAACCGCGCCACCTTCTCGCTGGAGGGCGGCACTTGCCAGTCGATCTGCACTCTGATTCCACTCCCGCTTCACGTGAAGGAACTCGTGGTTGGGCCATGATCGCAACTGCTCCATAGCCTTCTGGCGCAGCAACACTAAACTCGGAGCCTTGCACTCGATCTCGCCGCGCATCTGTCGAATGACCAGGTTGGAGTCTCCGCAGATGATCAGACGGCGCCCCCTGTCCTGGGCGGCCAGGAAATCGAAACAAAGCAACAAACCGTGATACTCCGCCTCGTTCACCGTAAGATCAATCTGGTACTCCGAAGCGGCCGACATCACTCTCCATTCCGGCAATCCCCACACAATCGCGCTGTATGCGCCCCCACTTCGTTTCACACGAGCGGATCCGTCGAAGCTAACCACCAGCAGCTTTTCATCAGCCTCTACCGTAGGTGGTGGCATCGTGATCGTTTGTCGCGGCTGCTTCCTCGGGGAGATCGACGTCAAGATGGCGTCGACCTCCTCGCGTGGCGTTATGCTTGCGGCTAGCACACCCAAGATCTCGTCTTCTCCCTTTGTGCACTTCACAATCTCCAGTGTCCATGACGACAGTAGCGCTGCCCAAGCGTCCGAGGCGTCCTTGCAGGCCGGATGAGTGCACCAGCCACGCCAACGTCGAGTATCTGATCAGGACTTTGATCGATCTTGTGACCAGTTGCGTGTAGCAAACATCCAGCATCCTGAGCAGTGCCAATACCTCCTTATCCACCATTCCATAGTTGATCTCGTTCGGCTTGAGCGTCCGGCTGGTGAAGGCGACTGGCTTGTACACCCCCTCGTGCTCCTGCATCAATGCCGCAGAGATCGCCCACTCGCTGGCGTACACTATGACCACCGGTTCCCGATCTGGGTCGAAGTGCTGCAGGATCGGCGCCTTCACGATCTTGTCCTTCAACACCGTAAATGCCGTGGTGGCTCGGCCCCACTTGTCACTGTCAGTTTGGTGCTTATCATCTTCGGCACCATCTGCGCTGGCCTCGATCTTGGTTTTCCTGGCGATTTCGTAGAAGTCGGCCTCGCGGAGTTCGTACAGCACTGAAGCGTAAATCGCGAAGTCCTCGATGAATCTGCTGTAGTAGTTGAGACTACCTAGGAACGACTGCATCGATCTCAGGGTGGTCGGGAACGGCAGGTTGGCCAAAGCCGATAAGTCCTTCGGGTGAGCCTCCAAGCCTTCCGCCGACACTCGATGTCCCAAGTAGTCGACCTTCTTCAACCCCCAGAAGCTCTTGGCCACGCTGATCGACAAGTTCCATTCCTCGCAGACATCTAGCAGCTTCTCCACCTTCTCGCACAGCGTATCCCACGAACCAGCCGTAACCAAGATATCATCGATATAAGATCGGCGACCCAGAACAGAGGTCTTCTGCTCGTCGTTCGGTTCTCCATCCTTGAACAAGTCGAGCTGGCCCTGTCGATTTTGGTTGTCCGTGATCTTGAGGAAACCGTAGAGTGCATTGTCGATCAACCGCTGATAGATCTGCGGTGCGTTCTTCAGTCCAAATGGCATTCGATTCCACTCATACAGTCCCCAGGGGGTGATGAACGCGGAGATCGCACGAGCTCGATCTGTCATCGTCACCACCCAGAAACCGCTGGCCATGTCCAGCGAGCAATACCAGAGCACCTTGTCGAGGTCCTCGAGAAGATCGTTGATCAGCGGCATCGGGTAGACCATCAAGCGCGTCAGACTGTTGACCAAACGGTAGTCAATACAGAGTCTGATGTCAACTCCGTTCTTCTTGACAATCACCACGATTGGTGACGCCCAAGGGGGTGCCGAGATCTTGATCATCTTGGCCGACAGGAGTCCCTTGATTAGCTGCTCCAGCTTCTCGCGGAACTGCGGCGCCACCTTACGGCAACGTTGAGCAACTGGTTTCGCATTTCCGACGTCAATGTCACAGATCGCACCTTTTGCGGCCGGTGGTAAGGCGTTGCCCTTTCCCATCAGCAAGTGCTTCCGTCGCCAGATGATCTGCCGCAGCCGGTCAATTTTCTCCGGCATGTTTCCGTCAGGATCTCCCACTTGGATATCGGTGATCGCGGCTTCCTCAGTCGTGGTGAACTCCGGGAGCACCGCCATTTGACCTTCGATGTCTTCCGCGTAAAGATCACCGCCTTCCGTCATGCACACTTCAGGATCTTCTGATTCGACTGGTCTTGGGCGCGCACCAACTTCAAGATCACTCGTGGGCGTGGGTTTACTCGCCGTTCCGACGTCCCAGAAAGTCGCTGGATTTTCGTCCGTTTCGACCCGTCGATCTTGATTGGACGCCTGATTTGCGCCTGTCGCACCACCGTAATCCTGATGAGACGCCTGATTTGTGTCTGTCGCAACCACTCGATCTTGATTAGACGTCCCCTGTCGCACCAACGGGACGCGTTCATCCAAACATTCCGTGTCGCAGACTGGGTATTCAGCGTCGTAATCACCCCATGGCCTGTCCGCCCCCTGCGACATGGCGAAATCATGGCGCGTTTCTTCCGCGCCGTTTTCGTCGATGGTCTTAGGTTCCTCGTCGCTGCTGGGTATCGCATGAGACGCGATGGGATCGTCATGCGGCGCTTCCGGATTGGCATCGTCGGGGTTCTTGGGCGACTCCCATTCGGCACGTACTGTTGTCACCTCCGGCCGCATCGCCGGGCGGGCCAAGATCGCGGTCAGCGTTGTGTACTGCGGCCGATCCACAGCAGGCCCTTGCACGACGGTGGGCCCAGGCACGTCCTTGGTAGCGTCGGTGGTCGCTTGGTACGCCAAGTTCTGCCACTCGGCATACCGGCGCGATCCGACGGAGACGTACCCAGGTAAGCGCGGCACTCGATCTCCGGACAACCACATCGCGAGTCGCGTACCTTGATGCAACACTAACTTGCGATCGCTCACATTCGTCAGTTGTAAGTAGCAGGTCTTGCCTGGACCACCAGTCACGGTAGGCACCCATCGGTCGCCGCGCGTAACCCAGAGTTTCTGACGTTCCGTTGATCTCACGCGCAGCTTCACTTCGGTTGATCCGGCCACGTCGATCTCGCGATAGTCGGTCAGGTTCACTTGCTCGACCTTGTCACCGTAGAGCGGACGTCTTCCAGCCAGCTGAATTCGCACCTCGTCCGGCAGGCAGATAGTTCCGTCGGCTAGATCGAGGCGGATTCCGGCCGGCACCATGAAGTCCATGCCGAGGATCAAGTCTTGGCCACCGGTCGGCGGTCCCACCCAGACATCGAAGAAATACACCAGTGATCCAGCGAGTGTGATTTTGAGCCGTGCACGTCCTTCCGCCAAGTATGGAGATTTCCCAACACCTTCACACTCCAATGTCTGACTTTCATCAATGTAGCACCCCACCTTACGAGCAAAGGCGGTGTCTAGAATAGAAACTTCGGCACCACTGTCAAACAACAGAGTGGCTTTTTCGTTGTTGATCTTGCCCACAGCTTTCGCTTGCTTGAACTTCTTGTCGGGCACATGGTATTTCCAATAACCACGCGATTCTCCCAACGCGAGGTCCAAAGCCATCTTCACACTCGATCTTGAGTATTCATCAACTTGGTGAAGACTTGATACGGTGGCCGTAGGTTTCTTTCGAAGATCACATGTATTGTCGATGAGTTTGTTTACAGTCGACTGCGACTGCCTCTCGACATACGCAAAGATGCAGAACTGAGAACGCTCGTCTCGTACCGGATTCCAACCCGGCGAGCGTCCTAGTTTAACATCTTCTCCGCGGACTCGGGCAACATGCCTCCGTGTTTGGTCGGATTGTACCACTGGCGGATCAAGTTGTAAAATTCCTCCATCGGGCAGCTTCCTTCGTCATGGATTTCTCCGCAGGCTTTGCAGACGAAAAGGCAGCGGTCTGACGGATGACCACGCTTGCCACACTTCTCGCACGTCAGTCGCTTCCAGCATCCCAGATCGCCATGCTTGGTAGATCCACAATGACTGCACCGCTGAAGGGGCGCCCCCATGTCTTTCGGTTTCGAGTAGTGTCCATATCGACGATCTTGACGATTCCGCTCTTGATCCAGCGGACGCCGGTCTTGGTTGGAGGGGTGACTCTCAGTCATTACTTCACTGTCACTGGCTCTGGCAACATACACCCGGCGCAGATCTCCATTCTCCTCCGTTCCACTAGATCCTGCATCCGAGTCGCTGCTGTCGCTCTGCACCTGGATCGCCCGCACCGTGCGGGTACCAGCGGCGGCCTGCGGTTTCACACGGGGTTTAAGCGAGCCGTACACAGTCTTGCTCTGCCGCGCTTTGGCACGCTGGCGAGATCGCAGAACCACTTCAAGAGTGTCCGTATCGGGGATCCGGAGTAGGGCGGGCTGGTCCGCTAGATCACGATCATCCAAAGTCTCGAAAAAATGCTCCACATGCTCGCGACGCACATCCGGCGGCCCGTCCTTGACTTGCAGGCGCGTCCGCAAACCTGCAACGTTGAGTCGATGAAGATATTCCAGAGGCGACTCATCAGATCGTTTCCGAGCATGATAATACTGGCGGACAACCGAGACACCACGTCCACAGTACTGGATCTGGAAGCTCTGTAGCAAGTCCTTCCACGTGGCGCGGGTTGTCCGACTCAGCTGACGGTACCAGTTTCGCGCTGGACTCGTGAGTAGATCGCCAAATACCAGGCACTTCTCATCATCGGGCGCTTGGTCGCGAACGAAGGCCGATCTTACCTTGCTGACCCAAGATCGAGCTCGGTCTTCGTCACCATCCTTCCCCGAAAACTCCTTCAGCTCTGACATAGCAGACACGCGGATGCGTGGTGCCGCACCGGTGTTTCCGGTTGACGTAGAAGCTGTCGCTGCGATCGCCGCGCGCACAGGTCGCCCTAGATCAAGGTCGTCGGGGTCGAACTCCCATGACGAAGAATGTCGTTTTGGTGATCCAACAGACTCCATCTCCACATCTTGATCCCCAGTCGGCTGTGACTTCCGCGCGGTAACCGGCAGCTGCTGTTCCTTCAGAAAGCGTTCCATGGCCGCTTGGAAGAACGACTCAAGCTTTTCCGGAGAGTGGCGCACTGACGCTGTTGCGATCTTCGACTCTCGAGTTGGCACCGTCACCTCGCGCTCGGCCCGCTCCGCTCGACTTCGCAACATAGCAGCACCTGAGGGTCCCAACGTCATGCGCGGAGGCGGGTTGTAATGGGCCTACCTTGGCTCACTACAACAGCTTACACGTGTGCGCACGTGTATGAGGAAGCGTAGGTTTCTTTTACTTGAGTTAAGTATACTCGAGGTCCACGAGTATACTTTAAACAAGATAAAGACTCTAAATAGCTGATTTTGGTAAAGATGAGAACTGTTATTTTTGTTTTATGTTTCTGACTTCCTCTAAATGTAATATTCTAAGTTGGGAATCTGCCAACGGCTGGTTGGCAGAATTCCTTTGCTATGCATGTCGCTCATTGGTTAAAAAATGCTGCTTTCAACCAATAGGAATCCTAAATGTCTATGGACCACCCGTCGTGGTGATCGTAAATGAATGTGGCACTTGATGTAACGTACATCAAGGCCGAGGAAGTGTTCGAACCTTTAACAGACATCGCGTCTGTTAGAGTTACAAGTGGCTGTAGCCACTTGTGCGTGTAACCCCGTTACACCATCCCCCCTTTAAGGTTAGACGCGCCGGTCACGGCACGTCAATCAGGCAATTGACCACTCGTCAATTCTTCACGTTGGGAGAAAGAAAACTCGAGCTCATTCCGCAATGAGCTCGCCGAAGAAGACCGCCGCCGAGGAGAAGCCCGCCGCTGGGACAGAGAATCTCTCTGTCCCCGAGTACCACGAGCGGCAGCAGGCGAAGCAGGACGCTCGCGCTGCTAAGGCCGCGGCCGAGCCGAAGGTCGTCCTTCAGGGCTCTTCGATAGTCAACGATGTCGTTGACTATAGCGAGGACGACGTGGACATGGAGGAGGGCGATGCCTCCCCAGCAGGCGCAAGGAGTCAATCGACAGCGACAGTCTCGACCCGCACGCCGGGTCGAGACGCCCTCGTGAAGAAGACGATTCGGACGCTTCGAGTTCGAAGCGTTCGCGTTGCGCAAAGGAGACTCCGCTCTCTGCTGCTGGAGCCTTGAGCTCGCCGCGCGATGCGGCGCCTTCAAGCTCTCCACGCGCTGTTCATGCAGCGCGTGATCCATGGATGCCGTCCGCGGCAGACATCGCGGCGCGGGTGGGCAACTCGGTGCCCCGAACACTATCCCGCTGTACGTATGCAGCGCGATCGAGGACGATGAGGTGGCGGAGGGCCAGCACTTTGATCCGATGACGGATCAAAGGCGCGACTACTATATCGGACTCTTCCATGAGCTCCGATATTACTCCAGCAAGAAGACCTCTTCTCGCAGCAAAGTGCCCGAATGGCAGGCACTTTGTCAAAGTTGGAATGCCTTTGTTGATAACTTCAACAAGAATCCGGCAGCTTACCGCGAGCGGGTTAAGCATGCCCGTGAGCGCTTCGAGACGTTCTCGACGCGTGGGAGATTGGAGCAGCTCCACAGATCTTCTGTGGATGCTGGAGTTCCGTGCGCTGTGCCCGAAGGCCAGCAGTGCATGTTGTGTCTTCCGGGTGCGGCGCGCTTGAGCGACCGCGACCTAAACGGGTACACGTCGATTCGTGTACCTGCGAGCCTCAAGGATCTCCGTGCCAAGTTCATGGCACGTGAGGAACGCGACGAGCGTGGTGCTTCGAGCGCTGGGGGTGACCACAGCGCTTGCACTACCTTCGCGCCGGCAGTGCGTGGTGGGCTTCGTACGCCCTCACCATTTCCGGAACGTCCTGCAGCAGGACGTTCCGCGGCTCCCATGTATCTTGGTGGGGCGGGAACCCTCTCCAACGAATACGATAACGAACCGGATGATGGTTCGTTTTCGGGATACTATGGTCGACAATACGCTCAACAATCCAACGTGGCGAGCCGTGGGCGTCACGGATCGGAGGCGGCGGTGGTGGGAACACGCCCCGGGTATGGTCAACCTGGGGTTGACCTTGGGCCTCCGTCCCTCGAAGACCGGGTCGCCGCTGTGGTGCGGCTTCAGAGTAGTGACTTCGCTGCTCTGAGGCAAGAGATGGGCTCAAGTCGCTCAGGCCGCGCAGACCGCGTCGGACGTCTCCGTCGACGTTGTGGGTCGCGTCGTGCGCTTGGCCCAGCGCGTTGACGCGCTGGAGAAAGGTTCGGCTTCCGCTTCGCGCCGGCCGAGCTAGCTGGCTCGTGCTGCTGGTATGGCTTCAGCCGCCCGACGTAAAAGGTCGGGTGAAGGCGCATGCTAGACGGAATGTCTAGCGTGTAAGCGTTGCCATGCCGTGCCAACACTGTGAACGGTCAAATGAAGCGCGGAGCGAGCTTACTCGCTCCGAAGTCGGAAACTGCATGTTTAGGCAGGTTTTGAGTAGCTAACAAAACCAATGAACCCTTCTTGAATTCATTTGTGTTGCCCCTGCCAACATTGTCTGCGTTCAGCTTCTGTCGATCGACAGAAGCTGCAATAGCGTCCTGGACAAACCGAATGACGGCTTGTCTACGCTGCACGAAGTTCATTGCGTCCGAGCTGAACTCGTTCAGCTCGCTTCCAGCAGTAGGCCCGGCCTCTGCGTTCGTCGATGTGGTGTCTGTGCCTCGCACAGACACGTTCTTCTTCTGCTTGTGTGCGTCTGTGCCCTGCACAGACGCGGTCTTCGTCTTCTTGTTTGCATCTGTGCTCTGCACAGACGCTGTCTCCTTCTGCTTGGTTGCGTCTGTGTCCTGAACAGACGCGGTCTTCGTCTTATTTCGCGTTGTTGCGGCTGACACTGTGCAAGTGTCAGCGGCATTCTGCGACTGCTGTGTTGCGGCCGTAGATCCTCCCCACTTAAGGAAGGAACCACCATCCCGAGCAGGCTCGGGAGGCGTGGGTGACGCATTGCATTCACGTAGAACGGTGTATGCCCGGTCGAGGCAGGCACCGAGTTGTTAATGGCGAACTCTGCCATCGACAGACACTCGCTCCAGTGTTGGAACGAGTGAGCGTAGCTCTTGAGTATGTCGACGAGCACGCGATTCACGCGCTCGGTCTGCCCATCCGTCTGCGGATGGTCCGCAGTCGACATTGAAAGTTGGCTCCCAAGAAGTGTAAACACTTCTTGCCACAGATGCGCTGTGAAACGCGGGTCCCGATCCGACACAATGTCGGTCGGCATGCCATGGTGTTTGAACACCATGTCAACGAACAGACGTGCAGTCTGCTTCGCAGTTACTTCAGCGGGTACTGCAGCAAGATGTACCATCTTGCTGAAGCGGTCAACAAAGACCACAACGCCCGTGTTCCCTGGCTGTCCGGGGAAGACCGAACACGAAGTCCAAAGACATGGACTGCCAACACTCCGACGGAGTCGGTAGTGACTGCAAAGGAGCCTGCGCGAACGGCGCAGGCTTCACACGTTGGCACACCTCGCAAGCACGGACGTACTTGCGCACCCACTTGTACTGGTGGGCCCAGTAGAAGTCCCTCGTGAGAAGAAGATACGTCTTCTCACGGCCCGGGTGTCCCGCAGTCGGTGCATCATGATACTCGTACATGATCCGGAGTCGCAGGTCATGATCATTGGGAACGACAACACGGTCCGCGTTGTCGTCGACTGCATTGTAGAGCAATAACCCGTCGTGCACCCGATAACGGTGTGCACGAGCGCGAAGATGATTCGGCAGCTTCTGAAGAGCTTTGTCAGAAGGCGCTGAGCCGTATGCCAGCAAGAGCTTCGCGTCCGCGTCGTGCGCGTACGCGATCTTCACGTCGTCCAACAGCGACGACGTGGGAGTGCTCGATTGCATGGCGTCAATGGCATTGACGTCAGCATCAGTTGAAGCGTAGTCAGGACGACGCGATAACGCGTCGGCCACCACAGTGAGTCTTCCGGTTTATTACACAACCCGGAATTTGTATTCCGCAAAGAAAGAAAGCCATCTCGCCATACTTAGCGAGAAGTGTGGCGACTTGACAGCCGTCCGCAGTGACGCGTGGTCTGTATAGACCACGAACGGTTTACTTCCGAGGAGATACACTCGGAACTTCGCAAGTGCATACTTCATGGCAAGGAGCTCCTTGTCATGCACTGGGTAATTGCGCTCAGCTGGCTTTAGCTGACGCGACTGATAGTAGACGACACGATCACGGCCCTCGTGATCGTGCTGCATCAACGCACATCCGATCGCGAAATCGGATGCGTCACACACAACGTGGAATGGGTGATCTTGGTCGGCCACCGCCAAGATCGGCGCCTCAGTCAAGCCCCGCTTGACTGCATCGAAGGCCTGCTGACAGTCAACAGTCCAACTCCACTCGGCATCCTTCTTCAGGAGCTGTGACAGCGGGCGTATCGTGCCCGCGTAGTCCTTCACGTACTTGCACAAGTACGTGGCCGCCAAGGAACTGCCGCAGTTCCTTGACGCTCGTCGGCGTCGGCCACTCATTGATCACTCTGACCTTTCAGGGTCAGGGCGGACACCATTCTTCCCAACGAGACACCCGAGTACGGGTATCTCGCTCGCTCCGAAGATGCACTTCTTCAGGTTCGCGTAGAGCTTGTGCTTGCGCATGAGCGCAAGCAGCTTCCGGAGATGCACATTGTGCATCTCAACGTCGCTCATCCCGTCCGCAGCACGGCTGTGGACGAACACGTCATCGAAGTAGCTCGGTGCGAAGTCGCGCACCGAGCGCAACAAGTGCGTCACGCACCTGTTGAAGGTCGCAGGGGCGTTCTTCAGACCCCGCGGCATCACTAGCCACTCCCAGAGCATGCCACTCGGCGTGCTCACAGCCGTGAGAGGGATATCGCTCTCACGCATTAGGATCTGATAGAACCCATCGCGCAGATCAAGAGCACTGTAGACAGTGCTCCTGGCCATCGAATCGATGATAACATCTTTTCGCGGTATCGGTGTCTGCGCCGGTATCGTCGCATCGTTCAGCTTATTGTACGCATGAACGATGCGCCAGCCGCCCTGTGGCTTCTTGACACAGAACGTCGGAGCACTGTGCGGGGACTTCGATTCCCGCACTTGTCCAGCTTTGCGACGACTTTCGAAGAAGTCGTCGATCGCCTTGACCTGCTCTCGCGGCAGTGGCCACTGCCGTGTGACACAGTATTTCGTGCCCGGCACGAGATCAATCTCGTGCTGAGTGCCCTTGTCCTGCGGAAGCTCCGCAGGGATCTCTTCCGGAAGTACGTCCGCGTACTCCCGTAGAATCTCATAGTAGGGACTCGCCTTCAGCGAGTCCCAGCTCTGCTCTTCAAAGCGTTCCTTCTTCGTCTTGGCACTGAGAGTGTCTTCACTCTCAGTGGTGCTCTCTATGAAGAACTGCCTCAGTTCCTCATTCTCGCTCTTCGTTCTCTCGACGTCCGAGAGAATGCATATTTGCTCGATGCGTCCATCGTGCAAGTCACGCGCGAAGCGCTTCCAGCTCAGGACTGGAAGCGAAGTCAACTCTGACGCTTGCGTCGGAGGATTAGCGAGGGTCATCTCCTGTGCCGGAACCCAGCACAGGTACGCGTCAAGACGTTCAACGTCTCGACGTTCGGCTTTTCAGCCTTCGTCTGCCCGGCAGACATCTCTTGTAGCGTCTCGGCCCCGGGCCGAGACTTGCGCAGCGACCTTCGCATGCGCCGTCTTCTTGTCTTGCGGAGCCCGGCTCCGCATGATCCTTGACCTCGTCCAGGCCCAGCCGTGGACGGGTGTTGTTCTTTATTCCGCCGGCGGGTACCTCCCGCGGGCGAGCGACTTCAAGCCCGGCGGTCGCGCGGCGCTTCGTCGTGCAGCCCGGCTGCACGACAGCATGCAGTTTTTCCGGTGCGGCACGTTTGCAACCGTCCGCACCGCCTGCAGCGTCGGTTCCCGGAACCGACACGCCATCATCACCTCGACGCCTATCATTGGCGGAGTCCTCAATTACAAAGGGTGCGTCGACTCCCGGAGTCGACGCGAAGTGTCTTTCGCAGCGTCGGTTCCCGGAACCGACGCGACTTCAATACCTCGACGCCTTCCATTGGCGGAGACCCCATTACGGAGGGTGCGTCGGCTCCTGAGCCGACGAATAGAATTCATCAAGCCATCGACTCCCGGAGTCGACGGCGTCACGTCACCTTGGCTCCCATTACGGGCCAAAACCGATCCAATCAGGTTCGCGTCAGCCTCCACGGCTGACGCGCGTGACTCGCTTGTGTCATCCGCCCCGCTCGAGGCCGGAGACTTCTTTTGATTCGCTAAAGCGGGTGTTGACTTCCGAAGTCAACACATTTTCTTCACTAGCCGTCGGCGGCGACGCCGACGCTATCTGTTCTCGCGCGCGCCCGTGCGCGTCCAGGGCGTTCCGGGACAGCGGCATTAGGCGCTGTCTCGACTAGAGATTCGCGCGCACCTACTGGTGCGTGTGTGGTGGAAACAGGGCCATCGCTCTCTGTTCCACCGTCGCGACCGAAGCGCACGAGAGTGCGCTTCTCCCAATCGATTACCGGATCATGCCGTGCGAGCCACGGCATGCCCAATACCATGTCGAACTTATCGTCCAGATCCAGGACGATGAAGGTTTCGACGAACACTCGACCCTTGTACGTGAAGCGCACGCGTACCATGCGCTTCTCGGTCTTCACGACGACACCTGTCGCCAAGCGTACTTCCAACATACTTCGAGGTATCTTTAAATCCTCGAAGTCAAGCATTGATAGACTTCGCAGTCGAATAAAGTTCTTCGACGCGCCAGAATCTACCAACGCACGACGAGAGCCGCTTGCTCTCATCGACTTCACCTTCAGGATGACAAGATCAGCCTTGTCATCTTGCTTCTTGCAGTGAGAATGATCCTCACTGGGGGCTGCAGTCCTCAGTGTCGCGTGTCCTAGGTTGACACGCGGAACTGCATTACCAGTAGGGCGCCCCGCGCCTACTGGCGTCCAGCGTTTTTTGTTTGGCTGCGACGATGCCCAGCATCGCCGCGATAGCCACCTTGCTGGTGCACGGGTGCCGTGCACTCTCTAGCAAAGTGACCGATCCTACCGCATCGGTAGCACCGCACATTACTTCCTTGCCGCTGCTGGGGGCCAGCAGTGGCAGCGCTCGAGAGGTTCATCGGTTCCGGACCTCCCGTCCTCACTACCGGGCGCGGTTGCGGCCTCGGTACATGCGCGTGCAGTTTAGCCTGTCGCAGGCTAAACTCTTCCTGCATCGCAAGCGTGATGGCAGCTTCGAGAGTACTCGGGTACTCGCGGAAGAGATAGGTCTTCACAGGCCCATCTCTCAGTCCCTTCATGAACGTGACGACCTTAGTCGCCTCGTCGATCGGGTTGGTCACGATGTTCCAGACCAAGTACCGCGCTCTCTGGGCGTAAGCATGAACATCATGCTTACCCTGCTGCAGGTCGAGGAACTCTGCCCTCGACCGGAACTCATTCTGCGGGGGCTCAAACGCCTGTCTGAGCTCCTCCTTGAAGTCTTCGTACGTGCTGAAGCACGTAGGGTCGGAGAGCCGGCGTCCATACGCCCAGCTCCTTGCACGTCCGCCAAGACATGACATGGCGAACGCGACCTTCGACAACGGGTCGACGATACGTCGAGCCGCGAGGGCAGTGTCGAGTTCGACAAGCCAACGGAGGAGAGGTTCACCCTCTCTTCCGCCGTAGTTGCTCACATTGAGCTTCAGCGACTGTGGGCGAGGTGTCGTCCCCGACGACACCGCGGTATTGGCAGCAGCATCTCGCTGCTCCCTCATGATGAAGCCCAGAGCAACACCGTGTTGCTCTGTCGGCGTTAGCGTACGCAGCATCGTAGCTACAGCCGCCTCACCAATGACTGTTGACAGTCGTTGGAGGGCTTCCCACTCTGGGTCTGACAGGTGGGGACAGTCAGCGCGTGCAACATGGGTTGCAGGCGTCGTGGAGCTTTCCATAGACACTTCGGTATCCATGGGAAGGTTCTCGGCTCCGTGTTCGTGCGGTGACGTACGAACTCAACTTAGTCGGTCGTTGGACGGACTACAAAGTGCTACCAGGTGTAATGGGCCTACCTTGGCTCACTACAACAGCTTACACGTGTGCGCTCGTGTATGAGGAAGCGTAGCTTAGTTTAAACTAGAGTTAATTATACTCGGGCCTCCGAGTATAGATTAATCTAAATAAACGATCCAAATAATGTTTTTGGGTTAAAATGAGAACTGTTATTTTTGTTTTATGTTTCTGACTTCCTCTAAATGTAATATTCTAAGTTGGGAATCTGCCAACGGCTGGTTGGCAGAATTCCTTTGCTATGCATGTCGCTCATTGGTTAAAAGATGCTGCTTTCAACCAATAGGAATCCTAAATGTCTATGGACCACCCGTCGTGGTGATCGTAAATGAATGTGGCACTTGATGTAACGTACATCAAGGCCGAGGAAGTGTTCGAACCTTTAACAGACATCGCGTCTGTTAGAGTTACAAGTGGCTGTAGCCACTTGTGCGTGTAACCCCGTTACACGGGTCATCCACACTGTCAGAGTCCACCTCTTCCGTCGCCGATACGTATGGAGACGACGTCGCCGTCTGGTCACCTAGGTTGGGGAGCGGATGTTCCGGCGTGACCGGTGTCGATCTCGATACCGTCTTGGGCGATCTTGATGCTTCTTTCGAGGGTTGCTTCGGCTCACCGACCAACGGCTTCAGTAGCAGGAACAG
Organism: Phytophthora melonis; assembly: GCA_024211575.1. Taxonomy (NCBI): domain Eukaryota; phylum Oomycota; class Peronosporomycetes; order Peronosporales; family Peronosporaceae; genus Phytophthora; species Phytophthora melonis. The sequence goes on along the minus strand of JAMXKT010000076.1, from coordinate 782,628 downwards.
CTTATGTGCCGAGTTCTGGATCGTGCTGAGCTTCAGATCAAACAGGCTCTCCGCATCCAACACTCCTGCAATGATACCAACTTCCTTAAACAGCCGTAGCACAGTCTGAACGGCATCCAACTTGTCCGATCCCGGGGCCGGTTGTGACACTGGCCCCGTAAGATCACTGAGGAGCTTTGGTCGGAGGAGCTTCATCACGTCGTCCTGCAGCAAGAAAGCGTGCAGCTCCCTCGTGTAGTATGCTGCAGCCACTTGATCTTCGGTCACACTCAGCGCAAGATCGGCTCGATCGTCCGCGTCGGAGTCTGGAGCCTTCATCTTCTTCCGGGATGACTTCGATCTCGCTGGTTTCTTCTTGGCTGATCTAACGCTGGGCGGTTGGGTTCCGGCTTGTGCCGGTGGACTTTCGTCCGGCAGGTCACGATTCGCATCGAGTCCTGCGGGGGTCCCCGAAGGGACCTGGGGAGAAGGTTGAGGCTTTTCTTCTAGGTCCGTCGCCGGACCTTCCTCTGTTCCGTCGGTAGAGCTCCTCCCTAGGCTCTGCCGATCCGCGGGTCGATCGTGTTTCAACGGCGTCGATGGCGATCCGATCTCCGTCGACGCTTCATTCCCTTGTCCAAACTCAGCTTGCGCATCCTCTTGGAGGGACTCTCGGTGAAATCCCGAGTCGCCCAAAGATCCGGGTACGCGCACCATTGTGGCGAAGCGGCTCCGCGAAATTTGCAGATCGCGGGGGTCCTCTTGCACACGGTGCCCGAACTGCCGACTAACGGAGGGTACTCCGATCTTCCGTGAAGTTGTTGATCCTCACCTTGTGTACCCGTCGGTGGGCTGGATCGCTCTTCGGATGATCTCGGAAGACGCGCTTGGGGTTGAGTCTTGGACTGTCTGGCGGACAGCGGGAACTTGTGGCAGCAGCGCGGATATGCGTCACGCTGCGCCGGAGTAGTAGTGGCGGTTTCGATCTGGGTTCTGTCTAGATCGTCACTCGCCGGCCAGGTGTGATCTTGGCCTGGGGTTGCCTTGAGGTCGGTGTGTGACCTTCCTTTGCCTTTCCTTGCTTGCCGCTTCCTCTAGCGGTGGGTCGTAATAAGGGTTGACGGACGCTGGGCCAAGCTATCCTGGCGTCCGGGGTTCCTTGATCTTGAGGCGTAAGTCGACTTGCGTAGCGTCGGGTGGGCCAAAGTATATCCCGTTCCCGGTAGTGCGAAGGCGAAGACCACTTGATCAGTAGAAGGTGAAAACAACTCTATTCAGTGTTAGCTTTGCCTAAGTCCTTGTCCTATCTTCCCTTGCTCTCCTATGGTCCTGACGCGTGCTCTCTGGCTCCCTCGGCTTCATTAGTGGCGCCACCGACTCTCTGTAGGATGTTGACGCAATCCGGGTACCAGATCATCACTCTATACCCGAGATCGACGTCATCCCTCCCTAAGTTGATGTCGCTTGAGCCCGATCATCTTCTGCGGGGTCACTCTTCCTGGAGCTCGATGTCACTGTTGCGGGAGATCACATTTACCTCGATTGAAGACTTCCGACTTCCGGAAACTTCCTTCTCGCTCCACCACAAGACCATGGGGTTTATAGCGTTCTGTGAATTCATGCCTGCGACCTCCAGCATTATTCGTGGTTGTTAAGCCCATATTCAAAGTTCAAATATACCCAGATAATATTATCCGCAACAGCTGGTGCAAATTTGATTACGAAATAAAAAACTGGAACGTAAAACATTAAAAACGTCAATGTTTCTCAGCTACAAGTGTAAACAGTGAGGAAAATTTTTGATCTCTGTAAATCGTTTTTTCGTCCATTACATTTAGAAGTATTTTATTTTATAACAATTTGAAAGTTCATTTTGAGAAAATGTCTAAGACGTAAATTGCCACACATGTATGTTGTATCGTTCCAACTTTTACGTGATAAACTTTTATTTTCAACGTAAAGCAAATACTAAACGCTTTTTTAGGTGGTAAACTGTAATAGAAGTCATAATATAGTAATGTGTATCTCCGAATATTGTTGAATGAGACTCCCAAAATTACATGAAGCCTTTCCAGATGATTTTATACTTGGAATTTGTATGGGTGTTTCCGACACAACCCGAAAAATTATGGCTAGAAGCACGGTATTCTGCCGGAACTAAAATCGGACGTAAGACTGGGTTTTGTGTCCGTGCCTAATTCAAAACATGCTAGTAAGCCATATAGTGTATTTGGTGAAATAGGTAAACATTGCAAAAACGATATTTGTATTTACAAAATATCGGTAAAACGTTCGGATGATTCAGACACGCAATGCCGCATTCTTCCGGTTATAGGAACTATATTCAAAACTTTACATCAATTCAACTAACAATATCGAATCACTCAAAATCATTATGATATACATAGCATTAGACTAGTAAAAGAAACCCAAAGCAAAAGTAATCTAAAACCGTCATCCACATTTTTTATATTAGTGAATGTATACATATTTTGTTTTTAGCTATGGACCTCTGTTAGTTCTTGCGAATAATGTGAAGATTGATCTTATAACGCATCTAACGCGTTAGATACAAGGCGTCTGCAGTCAACCCAACTAGCCAACATGAACCGGACCGGATAATGAACCGGGACTGGTTAACCGGCCTAAGTCCTCTTGGACTAAATTGTATTGCCATAATTGTCTCAATTTATTATTTTATTAAAGTATGGGTGGGCCAATAATCTATATTATAATATAGTAAATACAGTTATTGCAATTCCGCAATCATTTTTTTCGAGCCCTGCTGCTACGTAACATTGATTTCAACTTGCCTTTATATTGAAGAGCACATGGGATCCATCCATACAAAGTTACTATGCAAGCTTTTTTCTTGCCAGCATACATGTATGCTTGGTGCCTGGATACCCGTATGATATCTACCTGGGGAGGAAAGGTTAACCCTTTTGCGATAGGTTTTATACTTGGAATGTGCGTGGGTGTATTCCAATACAAACCCGTAACATTTAGTTCTAACTTGGCTCTACTGGTGAAAATAACTGTTTCGCGTTGGTATCCCTGTTGCTCTACTGGACATCTTGCAGGCACTTCCCGCCAAACAGAGTGCACTTGGACATGGTACCTCCGTCCTACATGAAAAACATAACGTTAGGATTTCGATAAGGAGTACGACCAATTTTTTGCCCATTTCATCTTGTACCCATATCTCGACAACAATGATACATTGTTAAGAATAGGCACCGCTCCTGACTGCCGATTATTTGGTCAAGAATTTGGGCTAGTTGACAGCACTTCAACCGCAGTGCTAGACTTCAATCACTGCAGTGTGAAATCGCTTTCCAGACAGTTTCAATGCCGCATAGAGTCATTATGGTTAGGGGGGGGGGGGGGCATACTTGTACTTTTAGAGAAAAGGAAAGCGTAAAAGTATCTCCAGAGCAGTTAATATAATAGTACTGCAATACGACAACATGAAAGCACCCCTTATTGTCATAATTGCACTGGGCAAAATGAGCACCTCGGAAGTTTACCGTCTCGTAGCGGTTCTGCTCTGCTCGGAGCGATGAGGGAAAATGCGCGTGGCGCACAGGATCTCACGGTACAGCCGCTGCAGCACCTCCTTCCCCTTGTCCAGTAGCATTGTTCGGTGTTTGGTCAAATCTCACTACTGATGACTGATGAGCATGGTGTGGTGTACACAACCCGATATTCCACTTCAAGTTGACCTTTGGAAAGTCGCGGATACTCTCGTATCATGGGGAATGCCCCGAGTGGCGAGATGGAGCCCGCCAAGCTCAAGGAGGAGCTGGCGGACATGCATCGGTCGTTGCAGGCGCTGGGCCTCCGTTGTCGACCTCCTCCCGCTCTCCGGCCTGGCCAAATTTCAGTGGACAACGTGATAGTTAGCACTCGAGAGGGTACAGGATGATCTACTTGTCCGACGGTCCTTCGGTTTTGATGTTTTGACGTTGTTTTCATTTGTTTTTGGCATGATTTTTGCAGATGTGAAGGTGGTTCTGGGGCCGGTGGTGGGGAAAGTGGAGTTCCAGCGAGCGCGCGTGCTGCTGGAAGTGGATCGACGCGCTCTGGTGACGGCGCACGTGTCGACGCTGGATACGGCCACGAACTCCATGGTGGAACTGCCCCAGCATCAAGTCACAGTGCAGTGTAAAGCTGATCGCCCCGTGGTGTTCGTGCTGGAGAGGCTGGTGCCTGGTAAAAGTTATACTGTCACGTTTGGGGGCATTCGCAGCAAGGACGTCGAGTCGAAACGCGGCAGGTTTCGGACGCAGAGTTTGGAGCATGGCAGCAAGTTGAACGTCGCCGTGGTTAGTGGGGACAACGTGTTTCATATTGAGAGCGGAGAGGCAAATTTGTGGCAGGACGTTCGGGGGCGCGTGGAGCGAGGCGAGACGCAGATCGTGCTGCATTTGGGCGGACAGGTCGCGATGCACCGCATGTTCGACAAGGCGGTGCAGTTACTGTTGCTCTATGGACAGGGGGCGTCGGGTGATGCTGCAGCGCAACCAGACTGGGCGCTGATGGAGGCGAAGGCGCTGGAGGTGCTTCGCTCTGCGTACCGGTCCCAGTGGACGCTGTCGCCCCATCTGCAGTTCGTGCTGGCAAACGCCTGCAACCTCATGATGTGGAGCGACGCCGACGTCTATCCGTGGTTCACCACGCGTGACGAGTTTGTCATCGACCACGAGCAGCCGACGCTGCGGATGCAAGTGGTTCGAACTGTCACGCGCAGCGCCCGACGACTGTTTCACGAGTACCAGCGGCAGTTGTGGGACGACGATTTTAAGCGGCTCGTCGAGCGGGAGGTGAGTCCAAGTTGCTGCTCTCTAAGCAAACTGTGAGTGGTCTAATGATTTTACTGAATTGGTTAGGTGGAGCTGCTAGCGATCGCGGAGACAGCGTTAGCGTCGACAGCTCAGATCTTCGCGTTGTCTGTTCAGATCCCGAAGACCGCCGAGGAACTGGAGCTTCAGAAGAAGCGACACGAAATTGAAGGCGCCAGACGGGTGGAGAAGAATCTGCGGGCTTTGGAGGCGGAGAAGGCGAAGCTGGAGGCGCAGCTGGTGAGCTACAACCAAGTGCTGGCGCCGCAGCGAGGAGAAGAGTTTGCGTATGAGGTAGGGAGCATTTGCATCCTCGTTCTTGACTTGCGAAGCAGCAGATTGGAGCCTGGCGGGTCGCAGGCGCGAGAGAATGAGCTGCTGAGCAACGTGCAGTGGAGATTCATCGAGGAGACGCTCGAGCGCACTAGTGTTCAGCTCCTCCTCGTGTGCTCCGAAGCTCCGCTCATAGACGACCTCGCGTCCGAGGCGAAAAGCTCTGTGGCTGACACCTCCGAGGCAGTCGAGACGACCTGGAGCGCGAATAAATCGGCCCACGCGCGCTTACTCTCCCAACTCTTCGAGTGGAAGCTCCAGCAGCCCAACCGCCAATTCGTCGTGCTTGCTGGGGCCAATCCTGTGCGCTGCTTTGCCAGGATGCGCGTGAAGGACACGAAGCTGAGGACGGACTCGGAGCAATTCACAGTTGGAGCGATTTCAGCGAGACCTCATAACTCATTGATAGCAAGGAGGAGCGGTCTGCTCCATGGTCGATTTGAGTTCGAGCACGTTGAAGAAGTGATCAACAAAAAGTGTTTTCTCGACGTGAGAGTGGAGAGCGGACAGAGTAACATCATCGAGGCTTGCCGAGTAGGGAAAGACAAGCAGACCAACAACCTCCCGAAGGTTCTGCTTGGGCCAGTGGTTGGGTGGGTGGACGAGTTCTGTGCGGTTGTGCTCCTGGAGGTCGACCGAGAGGCTGACGTCGTGTGTCTAGTGAAGAACCCGCTGACTCGTGAGAGCCGTCGCGTGTTCCAGCGGTTCTTAGCCGACCAAGCCAATTCATTCTTCATCACGCACCTGCGTTCTGGTCATTACTATCGACTGTCGTTCGAGAATGTCCAGCTTTCGGAACAATTCCAAGCAAGTTTTACGACGGCGGCGAAATCTCCGCAACAATTCGACGTTGTAGCACTTGGAAACGATAATGGCGTTGTCGATATCCCAGGAATACTGGCTGAAGACAAGAAGGACGCCGCTAATTTGTGGCAAACAATTCAGGAGAGCACAGTTAAGATGCCGTTTGTCGGTCTGAATCTGACGATTCATCTCGGCGGACAGTTCTTCCCCGCATCCAACCCCCATATCCACGAGGCGCTAGTGTACGCCGGTAGTAACATGGCCTCCCACTCTCCCAATCAAGTTGACGGGGTCAATGAGAGCGAAGTGCTCACCGCCGCTATGATTCATCGGAAGTTCCGCGAGATGTACCGAGCAGTGTGGAACACGCCTGGTATCCGTGAAAGCCTCGCCCACGGTGCACATCTGATCTTGACCAATGAAAACGACCAACTCCCTGCGAACAACCAAGAGGGCGAAGACCAACAGAATGTCAATGTTCGCGAACTATTGGCGAAATTCCACGTGCGATACCAGAATTTGCTGCTGCCCCCTTCCAAGCGTCTGCGAGGTGATGAAGCTCGATGGCTCAAGCCCCTTAGTCACTGCTTCGGATCCTTCGGGCTGTTTGTTCTCCCGAAAGAGGAACTAGGAGGTTCATCTATTCACGAATCCACGTGGGAAGCTCTTCAGATGCTGCTGGAGACGCCGGCGTTGTCAACGTTATTGCTGGTGTCGACCGAGGCTCTCTTTGATGAATGTCTAGAGGGCATCAGGGAGAAGGCGTGTATGGACTCCGCCTACCGCAGAAACTTTGGATTTTACAGGAAAGACGTGAAGCGCTTGCTGGAAATCCTGTTCAACTGGCAGCGGGTCGATCCGACGACTGCTCAAGAGTCAGAGGCGAAGAAACAAGTCGTTCTTCTCAGCGGAAGTCGCTACCAAAGCTTCGACTCGGTCATTCGTGAAATTCACGAGTACGAGAGGACGGCTACCATCTCCACGTTCCCGAACCTCCCCACTGCGGATAAACAAGTACTGTTCCAGTACGTGGTGGGTCCGTTGCAAGCTTCAACTTCTGGTATTCAGTCGAGAAAGCTCTTCACGCAAGGAACGATTCTAGAGCGATACACGTACCATCACTGCTTCATGCAGAAAGCTCCTCCATCGGCTGAAGAAGTATCCCCTGGTTTGCCTACTACGGGTGACGAAAATGTGGAGGTGATTACGCACAACGAAGGGGTCATTGCTACGGAAGTGACGAACCAATTAGTTCATCTATCGTTGTCAATGAGCGACAAGAGTCCTACGGACGCGTCAGAGATTGAGTCTGCGCAAGTGCCCTCCTCTTCTGGGATATGCAGCTTCGTGTCATACGATCCGATTCAATCGGATACGAGGCCCAGTGATGTAAAGGCTGACTCAAGTGATGCCGATGAACGCGTTCGATACTGCCAAGCTGGCTCCTGGAAGCTCCCGACAGTGTTGCCCATTTGGCTTCGAGAGGTAGGCTATTTTGTCCGATTTGATACGTCCAGCTATTTACCCTTGTTTTGCTTTCTGGTGCGAATCTGTAGCTTTTAGCGCAAGCGACGACCGAGGCAGAAGAACAGCAAGTGAAGGAGCGTGTGATCTACCTACGCGAGCAAGAGAGTGAGCTTCAAGCTTCGTTCCAGCGCAGTCCTGCTCTCGTGGACGGTTTGGTGTCTCTGTCGAACGCGAAAGCTTGTGCCGAAGCACTTGCTGCGTCGTTCAAAACTGCCCATCGCCTTGGATCATCGGAATTCCGCGACCGCTTCCCCAAAGCCCCGTCCGCTTTCATCGTATCCTTCACTCTCCAGCAATTGCGCACAGCGGAGCCTCCCGTCCAGCAATTTTCCAACGTTGGCGCCGTGGAATTCGACCAATACGCGCTCATTTTCCAGCACAGCTTCGTGAATGCGTGGCTGCTCAGAGAACGTCTCGAGCACTTTTGGGGCTAAAACGTAGTGCAGGAGCTCGAACGTTACAATAGTTTCTATTGGAATGTACAGCCTAAGCGAGGCTTAGAATAATAATGTTTGGCTGTCAAAATTGAGCAATCGCATGCGCGGTTAAGGCCCAGCCCAGTAGCATCACGAGCCAAGACGTTGCTGAGTTTGGTGCGCCTGAGGAGCGCAAGTTGGTCGACGTGGTAATATCGTCGGCAAACGTGAAGCTCTCGGCCGAATCGCAGATGACGGAGGGGTCTGGGCACGTGAGGACGCCGGAGAACCCGGGAACCGACAGCTGGGCCCCCTTTGAAGTGCAGGTCACCACGGCCGCGTCTTTCGTCTTGCTGCGAGGGATCGTGAACTCGATTGTCGTCTTGCTGGGGTCGTTGCTGCCGTCGGCGGGGGCGATGCACCGCATCGCGTAGCATCCAGTCTGGCGTCGAGAGTTGACGAGCCAATTGGTCGAGTCGTCACTGCGCAGCGTCGTAGCTGTGCACTTGCAGTTGGAGCAGTAGGATTCGCCGAGGATGTTGATATTGGTTTTGGACGGGAAGACGAGGTTGCTAGGGTTGCTGCAGTCTCCGTACGTGTAGCCGACGTTCATGGGGCAGAAGTCGGCGAAGTCGTCGCCTCCTTTCGAGGGGGCACCCGGGAAGTACCGATAGTCGCGGGGGATCGACTTGCCAGTGGATATCGTACAAACAGAGCGAGATCCGGCGTCCACCGAGCAGCTTTCAGCGCTGTTGCTCGTGCAGAAGTGATCGGCCGCTACGGATTCCCCGTGTCTGGGTTGATGCACTTCTCCGTGGCAAAGGCGCACCCTCGGTTCTCTCCAAAGTGCAGTCGTTCAGCTGCAGACGGGATCGCGCGGTACCATCCCGAGTCTTCGAAGAATGCGAGCGTCAGTGCGCTGAAGACGTTGCGGTGGCTGTCCACTGGGGTCATGTACTCGGGCTCGAAGATGCGCTCCTCCCAGTGCGAGCCCAGACAGCCCGAGTCGTCCTGCTGCTCGATCTCAGCCCCAGTCAGCGAGCTGCAGTTGAAGTGAGCCTTGACGAACGCTGCCACTTTGGGGGTGACCATCTTGGACACGACGTGGCCTCGTTCGGTGGAATGCTGCACTGTGTTCGTACTCGGTTCGACGTAGTAGTCGATGGGTGAGCCGTTCGGACACGTCCCCGACTTGAAAGTCGGCGGCCGTCCATTGGCATCGCGTGGGGTCCTCGGCGTGCCGTCCGGGTAGCGCATTAGAGGGAAGAACTGCGCTGAGAACCCAAGCGCGTGCGTGATCTCGTGCATGGCCGTCGCCACTTGCGAGTCGTAGTCTTCGGCCGCTGTGCTGATCTGCGAGGGGCAGAAGTTGACCATCCCGAAGGTGGGGCGGTCGTACTGGTCCTTCTGGCAGGATGAGGCGTACGCGAGTGTGCGAGCTCCGCAGTAGTCTGTGGTCGCCGACCGAATGTAGAGCAGGAAGTCGGTGTTCTCCACACCTTGGGCTTCTGTATACGAGCAGACCCCACCCGTGCATCCTTCCTTGGGGCAGGAGTCGCACTTGCGCGTGGCTCCGAAATGTTCCGTCGGAATGGGCATCTCGAGACACTTCTCGTTCAGCACGAACGTCTTGCAGATTGGAGGCGTCGTGAGCCATTGCGTTCTGCACGTGTGTTGGGCAGCCAGTTGGCCTTGAACCGGGATGACCTTCAGGGCGTTCCTGAAGCGCTCGATGGCGTCCGGGATGATCTTGTTGATGAGTACTCGTTTTTCATCCGAAATGAGGCTGAGCGTGGCTTCGTCGTAGTACGGGGTGATCCGAATGGGTTGGTAGGCGTCATCCGTCGTTGTAGTTGTAGACTCGTACGTCTGGAAGTTGGTCGAGTCTTCGGCCTCCAGCTTCCGCTTCCGGTTGCGCAAGTCAAACGGATGAATGTCGCCGTAGTGCTGGTGGCTCTCGCCGACTTTGTGGTCTAGCTTGTCGTGGATGCAGCCTTGAGCTAGCTGCAAGAGCACTATACAGACACCAACCGCTGCCTTGATACAGCTCGCCATCGTCAACGTGGAGGCAATCGGCAACTAAGCTCACCCCTCTCCGCTCCATTGAGCCGATCCGCGTCATGGCGCTTTGCTATTGGGTTCCAAAGCACTTCCTGGCTATTTTCAGTGCCGGACTAAGGTCCTGGAGAAGGAGGAAGGTGGATGCGTGAGGATGAGGATGAGGGTGCACGTACGCAAACGAAGCTAAGTTAAACTCTTAACAAAACTTGTAGTAGCAGCTCTTCAACAACAGCAAATCTCCTCCACTTTCGACTTTCGACCTTCGTGAAAATGCACAGTAAGATTACCGTTAAAATCAGTCACACACAGTTTGTATATACAAACAAACTCGAAGGTATCGATCAGAAGATGCCGCAAAATGACGATGTAGTTGTTCAAAATAATTTATCTCTTTTTTTCTAACTAGAGGCGAAGCTTTGGTCTGGGAGGACAGTGTAAACTTCCTTGTGTGCCTATTGATAAATATATAAGGCGATAATAATGTAACATGAAATTGATGGCAGGTTCCAAACCCTGATGTAGCGTCTTTCTGAATAAATTGCGAAGTTACCGTGCAAAAGAACTTAATGGTGCGCGCGAAGCCCCCGGCCGAGCGCGCTGAGTTCATGCATTCCAGCTATACAAATTCACACAAGGATTCATTGGCTTTAGTCAACTTAGAGCGGCCAAAACAAAACCAAAGCCGAAACAGGCGCAGGAAAGAGAGCAATTCGTTAGTTGCTATTTCATAGTAAATGTTAGCTTACAATGAGAAAATACAGCTATCCAAATTTCATTCAAGAATTGATCACTAAAGTGTGTGGTACACACTACGGATACGGTCGACATTCCGGAAACAACCAGCCACGAGATGTACAAACTTTGTGATGTTTCGGTAGCCATAATCTGTGGACTATGGACTCAGGCGACATTTGCCAATTAAAGTTGGGGGGGGGCCTCCCGGCCGCTGAAATAAAATTGGTTAGGCTGTTCAGCCAGCTAAAGCTGTCCTCCCAGTATAAGTCTATAGTAGGTTGTTTGTTCATCAAAACCAGGGCGCAGCCGCGTAGACAGCTGCGAACAGCCCAACCAAGTGTGCGATCCAAGACGCTGTCGAGTGTTGTGTGGTTGCCGCGTTGGGGGAGCGCAGGTTAACAGTTCCTGAACCCGTTGCTCCCGTACCCGAGTCGTGCACGAAGCTGTAGCTGGCAGCAGAGTCGCAGATGACATTCGGGTCCGGACACGTCAGCAAGCCTGAAAACCCCGGTACCACCAGTTGTTCACCTTTCGTGGTGCAGTTCACCCGAACCGCGTCGTTCGTCTTGCTACGCGGGATCGTCAACTCGATCGTACTCTGACTCGAGTCGTTGCTGGCTGTGCTGGCGTAGCAGCGCATCGCGTAGCAGCCAGTCTGGCGCCGAGAGTCGACGAGCCAATTGGTCGAGTCGTCACTGCGCAGCGTAGTAGCTGTACACCTGGAGTTGGAGCCATACGACTCGCCCAGGATGTTGACCTCTGTTTGGCCCGCTAGCTGCAGGTTGTTGACGTTGCTGCAGTCTCCATAAGTGTATCCGATGTTAATCGGGCAGTAGTCGGGGTACGAGTCGCCTCCTTTGGTCGGGTCACCGGGGAAGTACTGATAGTCGCTTGGGATACTCTCACCGTCCAGAAGGGAGCAAACGGAGCGTGAAGTCGCGTCCACGGAGCAGCTTTCAGCGCTGTCGCTGGTGCAGAAGTGGTCGCTTGCAATGGATTCGCCGGTCTCCGGGTTGATGCACTTCTCCGTGGCGAACTCGCAGCCGCGGCTCTCCCCGAAGTGCATCCGCTCAGCTGCCGATACGTTCGCGCGGTACCATCCAGAGTCCTCGAAGAACGCCAGGGTCAATGCACTGAAGACGTTGCGGAAGCTGTCGACTGGAGTCATGTACTCAGGCTCAAAGATGCGCTCTTCCCAGTGCGAACCCAAGCAGCCATAGCCATCTTGCTGCTCGATCTCAGCTCCACTCAGTGAACTGCAGTTGAAGTGCGACTGCACGAACGCAGCGACGTTTGGAGTAACCATCTTGGCGACTGAGTGGCCTCGCTCGGTAGAATATTCTACGGTGTTGGTGCTCGGCTCGACGTAGTAGCTGATTGCTGAGCCGTCGGGGCACGTTCCTGATCTGTAAGTAGGCGGGCTGCCGTTCTCGTCGCGTGGGGTCCTTGGAGTGCCGTCCGGATAGCGCATTAGAGGGAAGAACTGCGCTGAGAATCCGAGCGCATGGGTCATTTCGTGCATGGCCGTCGAGACCTGCGACTCGTAGTCTTCAGCCAATGTGCTGATCTGCGAGGGGCAGAAGTTGACCATCCCGAAGGTAGGGCGGTCGTACTGGTCCTTCTGGCATGACGAGGCGTAGGCAAGTGTCCGAGAGCCGCAGTTGACGGTATCCGCGGACCGAACGTAGAGCAGGAAGTCGGTATTTTCAACTCCGTTAGCGTCTGAGTATTCACAGTCGCCACCTTTGCAGCCATCCTCACTAGGACAGGTGCTGCACTTGCGCGTGGCTCCGAAATGCTCAGCAGGGATCACCATCTCCAGACATTTCTCGTTCTTGACGAAATCGTTGCAGACACGAGGCGTTGATGGATAATAGGAGGAGCACGTGTGCTGAGCAGCCAACTTGCCTTGAACTGGGACGACCTTCAGTGCATTCTGGAACCGCTCGATGGCGTCGCCGACGACCTGGTAGAGGACGGTTCGCTGGTCCTCCGTGATGAGGCCGAGTGTGGCTTCGTCGTAGTACGGCGTGATGCGGATCGGCTGGTACGCGTCATCAGCTGCAGTGGACTCGTACGTCTGGAAGTTGGTCACGTCGTCGTCTTCGAGTCTTCGATCCTGGTTGCGGGTGTCGAATGGGTGTATTTCGCCGTAGTGCTGGTGGCTATCAACCACCTTGTGATCTAACTGGTCGTGGATGCACCCTAGGACCAGCTGAAGTAGTAGTGCAAGAAGCAGGATGACTGCTACCTTGATGCTCTCCACCATCGCCGATCTTTGTGGTGGAGAAGAAATCGCCAAGTAAGATCATCCTTCGTGCTTTGAATCGAGCTACCAGCGCTTGTTCAAGTTCTTAGCTGTTGCTCTTGAGGTGCTTATCAAAGCACCTCCTGCCTATTTTCAGTGTTAGGCTCAGGTCTCGAAGCGTGCGCGCAGTCCAATTCTATTTAAGCTAAAGTACTACAGTAGTAAGGCCTAAAAGCGATTATTGAGCTCAACCCCGTCCAGGTTTCTTGTGAATTTCGACGGACTCGATACTTAAAGGGCAATGATGGTGCGAGAGCATTGATGTCGCTTTGCACTGGATGAGTGGTAAATCATGGACGTGTTTAATAAAATGCACATACAAGCAACGCCAATCCTAGTAGGTGCACAGTCAAACTTGCTCGTGGCTGTAAAGTGTGTGCAGCGTTAGTGGAGCGCAGGTTGGCAGTGCCTGAACCCGTGCCACTGGAACCTGTCCCGCTTGACCCACTGGACCCCGTTCCGCTCGAATGTGTTGAACCGCTTGCACTCGAGCTTGATCCTGTCGCGCTCAAGCTGGTGGAACCGCTTGCATCCAAGCTTGAGCCTATTGCACTCGAGCTTGACCCACTTGAACCAACGTCCCCTGTACCCGAGTCATCGACGAAATCATAGCGCTCAGGCGAGTCGCAGATCACATTCGGGTCTGGACATGTCAGCCACCCTGAAAATCCGGGCACCGACAGTTGTTCCCCCTTAAAGGTGCAGTTCACCTTGACCACATCATTCGTGTTGCTGCGGGGGATCGTTACCTCGATGATACTTTGACTGGGGTCGTTGCTGCCGTCGTCGTCGTAGCAGCGCATAGCATAACACCCCGTTGAACGACTAGCAGTCATCTTCCGCCCTGATGCGATCGCGTCGTCACTGCGCAACGAGCTAACTGTGCACCTGGAATCGGATCCGTACGACTCGCCCAGGATGTTGATCCCTGTAGTACCGGCCAATTCCAGGTTGTTGACATCGCGGCAGTCTCCGTACGAGTAGCCGGTATTAATCGGACAATAGTCGGCGTACATGTCTCCTCCCTTGGTCGGGGCGCTTGGAAAGTATCGATACTCGCTTGGGATTGTTCCACCTGAGCTGAGCCAACAAACGGAGCGTGAAGTCGCGTCCACGGAGCAGCTTTCGGCGGTGTTGCTGGTGCAATAATGGTCGCTAGCAATAGACACCCCAGTCGCTGGATTGATGCACTTCTCCGTGGCAAACGCGCAGCCGCGGTTCTCTCCAAAATGCAGTCGCTCGACCGTCGATAGATTCGCTCGATACCATCCCGAGTCTTCGAAGAACGCCAGGGTCAGCGCACTGAAGACGTTGCGGTAGCTGATCACTGGAGTCATGTACTCGGACTCGAAGATGCGCTCTTCCCAGTGGGAACCCAAGCAACCCGTTCCGTCTTGCTGCTCGATCTCAGCTCCACTCAGTGAGCTGCAATTGAAGTGCGACTGCACAAACGCGACAACATTGGGCGTGACCATCTTGGCGACTGAGTGGCCTCGCTCGGTAGAGTACTCCACTGTGTCGACGCTGGGCTCGACGTAAAAGCTGATCTTCGAGCCGTCGGGGCATGTTCCAGAGTCGTACATGGGCGGTAACCCATCGGCGTCGCGTGGTGTGCGCGGAGTTCCGTCGGGGTGCCGCATGTACGGGAACAAGATGGCGGAGAACCCGAGTGCGTGCGTTATTTCGTGCAGGGCGGTGGCGAGTTGCGCGTCGTAGTCTTCCTCCGCCGTGCTGATCATCTCGGGGCAGAAGTTGGCCATTCCAAAGGTGGGGCGGTCGAATTGGTCCAGCTGACACGTCGAGGCGTAGGCCAGCGTGCGGCTCTCGCAGTTGTCGGTTGTTATGGACCGAACGTAGAGCAGGAAGTCCGTGTCGTCAATGCCTCCAGCGGCCGTATAGGCGCAATTGCCACCAAGACAATTATTGGTGCTGGGGCAGGTGCTGCAGTAGCGCGTGGCTCCGAAATGTTCCGCGGGCATCGGCATCTCGAAACAAGTTTCATCCTTGACGAAATTGACGCAGACTGGGGGAGTAGTATCCCATTGCTCGTAGCACGAGCGCTGCGCTGCCAGTTTGCCTTCGACGGGGACGACGCTCAGAGCATTCCGGAATCTCTCGATGGCGTCGGGGATGACCTTGTAGATGACCGCTCGCTTCTCAGCAGAGATGAGGTTGAGCGTGTCTTCGTCGTAGTACGGCGTGATACGGATCGGTTGGTAGGCGTCCTCGGCCGTCGCGGACTCGAAGTCCGTCGCGTTCGCATCCAACGGGCGGGTGTTGGCGTAGTGCTGGAGGCTTTCGACCACCCGGTGGTCGAGTCGGTCGTGGATGCAGGCGCAGCTCAGTGGCAGCAGCAATGCCATGACCCCTTTTAGCACCTGATACCTCATCATCACCAGCTTCATTGACGCGCCGACAATCGGCAACTATGAGCTGCTGCTGCTGCTGCTGCTGAGCTTGTCCGCTTCGCTCCTCTTCGTGCCCCTGCATGTCAGTGCCGCCGCCTATTTTTGAGTATCGACTCGACTCAGATCCCGGAGACGGTCAGCACCAGTGTCTACGTGCGTCCCGATGCCGACGACCTAAGCTTAGCCTAGCCTAGTTTAGCAACTAACTGCTTATCCAGCCGTGTGAATCAGTTGAAGTTGTCTTCAGCTAGATGTACCATCTTGTTGGTACATTTGATCGTACTTAGTCGAACGATATGATCCAGTTTGATTGTCCCCATACAAACTCAAAGTGTGAAGATGAAGGCGCTGATCCTCGTGGGCGGCTTCGGCACGCGGCTGCGGCCGCTGACGCTGTCGTGCCCCAAGCCGCTGGTGGAGTTCTGCAACAAGTCCATCGTGCTGCACCAGATCGAGGCGCTCGTGGCGGTGCGTGGGCGTGGCGACGGAGCTCGACAGAGATGCGAGCCATCTTCCCGCAGTATCTTGTCATCAGAGGATTTTAGTTTTTGACAGCTGTCAATAATTGAATGCTATTCTGTCAAAAATGCAGGTCGGAGTGACGGAGGTGATTCTGGCCGTGAACTACCAGCCGCAGGTGATGCTGGCGGCGCTCGAGTCCATGGAGAAGAAGGTTCGGAGGCTGCAAGAAGCGATCAAGGCATTGTTGACACGTCTCTGACGTCAATATGACATGTACTTTATTACGTTATTTGCAAAACAGTACCAGATCAAGATCTCGTGCTCGCACGAGACCGAGCCGCTGGGCACGGCGGGGCCTTTGGCGTTGGCCCGCGAACTGCTGGACGACGGCGACCCGTTCTTCGTGTTCAACAGCGACGTCATCTGCGAGTACCGGCTGCAGGATTTCCTGGACTACCACAAGGCCCACGGGGGCGAGGGCACCCTCATGGTGACCCGCGTGGACGAGCCCTCCAAGTACGGCGTGGTCATCTCGAACGCCGACGGCCAGATCCAGCGCTTCGTGGAGAAGCCGCCCGAGTACGTGGGCAACAAGATCAACGCCGGCATCTACATCTTCAACCGCGAGGTGCTGGACCGCATCCAGCTGCGCCCGACGTCCATCGAGAAGGAGATCTTCCCCAGATGGCGGCTGAAGGAAACCTCTTCTCGATGGTGCTGCCTGGCTACTGGATGGACATCGGCCAGCCCAAGGACTTCCTGTCGGGCATGTGCCTGCACCTCGACTTCCTCGAGCGCTCCAACTCGGATTCGCTGTCCACGGGCTCCAAGTTTATCGGCAACGTCATGGTGGACCCCACGGCGGTGATCGGCGAAGGCTGTCTGATTGGCCCCAACGTGGTCGTTGGTCCTGGGTGTGTTATTGAGGACGGTACGTACGCTGGATTCGTGACCATTGTGTTGAAAAGAAGACGTTGACTTTTACTGCTTGATGTACTTGTGTCGATAGGGGTTCGACTTAGCCGGACGACGCTGCTTCGTGGTGTCACGGTGCGCGCGAACTCGTGGATCCAGTCGAGCATTATCGGATGGGGGTCAACTATTGGGCGATGGGTAAATGTTTCTTCGTGTTATTTTTTTTTACTAGTACCATCATCGTAGCCGTTTGTCGTCTGAAAAATTGCTAACGTGTGCTGAATCGCTGCTCTATAGTGCCGAATCGAGGGCATCACCGTCGTCGGCGAGGACGTGCAGGTGAAGGACGAGAAGTTTATCAACGGCGGCCTCATCTTGCCGCATAAAGCCATCTCCGCCAGTATTCCCGACCCCGGCACCATCGTCATGTGATCGGACAAGCCTGCAAGGGTCAACGTTGGTAGGATACATGATGGCCCACACGTGCCACGCGACTTTTTTCCCATTTTTCTGTTTGCATATCGCTCAAACAATTTTTACAGCAGCTTTCAACGCAAGAAGGCTCGACAAGACTTGATGTTCCATCCAAACAGGAGCTTCATTAGCTGTCGTTCGCCTCCAGACAATATGCCTATCGACTTCACTCGCAGTCGATCACTGCCTGCCTATTCATACGCAATATATGCACCTACACCCCGCGCCTCAAAGAGACAGGAGGTTGCAGGAGAACCGATGATCCTCTTATAGCGGCACTGCGCCCTCTTCACTCGAGCGGGACGAGGACGACGAGGTGAGAGTCGAGTTGCCGTTGGGCGAATGGGACATCGGTTCCTCATACCCCACACGGATGCGGAGCTGCTGCATCTCCGTCTCCCACTTGCCCTCCAGGTGCTCGATGTGGTTGCGCAGAGTGCGGATCTCCTCCACCATACCGGCGTACTCGGCCTCGGCAGCCTTGCGGGCCTTTCCGCGGTCGCGACGACGGTAGACGCACTTCAGCGTCTCGCCGAAGGCAACCATCACCAACGCGAACACCATCGAGAACATCCACTCGTACCACTCGATGTACGCAAAGCCGAAGAGGTCGTCCATGATAACTGGGATGTTGGTCACAGACAGCGTCAGCGTGAGTGAGCCCACGGCAGCCATCTGCATCCACTTGTTGCTGAACATGTCCTTGAAAACAGACTTGGTGAAGCTGCGGGCAGTGTAGGCACGAAGCATCTCCATAGTCGTGATGTAGATGAACGCCATGGTCTGCGAGCGCGACGTGCCCTCGGAGACGCACTCGTAGTCGCCACCGTAGCAAAGAAGCTTGTCGCTTTCGTAGTAGTCCAGCGAACGGATGCTTTCGTCGAAGAGGTAGTTCCCGTTGAGGTCACGGGCGCCGCAGTTGCTGTACGCCTGCCATCCATTACCCATGCCCATCCAGCGCGAGCACACCACATTCTTGTAGGCTTCTTCGCCGCTGTTGCTATCGATGCCCGCGGTAATGTCGTCTAGCAACACGTTCTCGAAGTTCCAGTACAAACCGATGGTAAATACGATCAATGCGCCAAAAGCGATCAGGAATGCGTTTGAAAGCACAAGCACCCACAGACGGCCATGGATGATGTGCTCCGAACGAGGGCGCGGGCGCTCCGACATGACCGTGCCATCACCCTTTTCCAGGCTGAGGGCCACGGCCGCCATACCATCCGCAAACAGGTTGAGCACCAGGATCTGCAGCGGCTCCAGCGGGTTTGGCATGCCTACGGCTATCGCCGTGAAAATAACCGTAATCTCGCCGAAGTTGGTCGACAGCAGAAAGCACACGAAGCGCTGGATGTTGCCGTAGATCTCGCGACCCTTTTCGACGGCGGAAACAATGCTGCAAAAGTTGTCGTCCGTCAGAATCATGTCAGAAGCACCCTTGGCAACGGCAGTTCCTGCGATTCCCATCGCTACACCGATGTCGGCCTCCTTGAGTGCAGGTGCGTCGTTGACACCATCACCGGTCATCGCTGCCACGTGCCCTTGACGTTGCAGAGACTTCACAATCTCGATCTTGTCTTCAGGCTTCGCACGCGCGAAGACCGACACTTGGCTGGTGATTTCGTCCAGCTCCGCATCGGGGAGGTACACGTTCTGACGCGGGCGCAGCACACCACAGTCCACTGCTTGCGTGTCGGCATCTGCACCGTTTTGCAGCAGATCGATGTCGCGAGCGATGGCCACAGCAGTCTTGAGGTAGTCGCCGGTGATCATCACAGTACGAATCGAAGCCTGACGAGCTGTGTGGATGGCATCCTTGACGCCTGCTCGAGGAGGATCGATGGAGGCAACGAGGCCGACGAAGATGAGCGGGGCACAGAGAGCCTCAAATTTGGCTTCAATGTCATCTTCGTCTTCTGCATACGGCAACTTGTCCAGCGGGCGGATTGCCACCGCTAGAACTCGCAGCGCTTGAGAAGACAGGTCATCCACAGCCTCCAAGATCCTGGTGCGATCGCTTTCGTGCATCTTCGTGACGGATCCGTCAGTACGCAGTAGCTGGGTGCAGTTCTGAGCAATGTAGTTGGGGGCTCCCTTGACGTTGGCCACAAACTTGGTCATTCCTGGAAGTTGTAGCATGTCCAGGTGCGGTTCACCCACCGAGACCTCATTAACGGTGATCATCATCTTCCTGGAAGACGAGAACGGCACCTCAGTCAGTCGCGGGTACTTCTTCATAGCTTCTTCACGCCAAATGCCTGCCTTGGCGGCCGCGACAACAAGAGGGGCCTCCGACGAGTTGCCCATAGGGACCCACATGGGGGCACCAGTCTCGCTCTCTTCCTGCTGCAAGCTCGTGTTGCTGCACAGCACCGCAGATAGCAGCGTCGTGCGCACGGGAATCGAAGCCTTGGTCTGACTGACGCCGTTGCGAAGAATGTCGCCGGTTGGGTTGAAGCCCGTGCCGGTAATGTCGTATACGACTGAGTCGCTCCACATCTTGACAGCCGTCATTTTGCCCTCCGTCAGGGTGCCCGTCTTGTCAGTGCAAATGACCGAGCTCGCGCCCAGCGACTCGACTGCAGCGAGCTTGCGAACGAGGACGTTCTTCTTCACCATGGCGGCCGTGCCGGTGGACAGACAAATCGTCACCACCATTGGCAGTCCCTCAGGAACTGCACTCACAGCTAGCGACACGGAGACCATCACCATGTTGAGCCACACGGGGCGCGACGGGTTTTTGGGGTCGGCGTTGTCTCGCACCATTCCGACCACGAAGACAATGACGCAGATCCCGAGCACCACCGTGCCCATGACGACACCCAAGTGATGCAGGCTCTGCTGCAGAGGGGTCATCTTGGGGTAGTACTTGTCAACAAAGCGGCGCCAGCAGTTGGGGCGTGATCCATCAGCGCCGCTGCCTCCCTTGAGAAGAGCAGCAATGGAGCCCACGCGGGTCTTCATGCCCGTCTCCACCACTACGCCGGTCGCGTTGCCCGTAGCAACAGAAGTGGAGGCGAACACCATGTTGTCGGCCGTGAGCTTCTCACTACGACTCATGTCGGCGTCGTACTTCTTGAGCACGTCCTCGGACTCGCCCGTGAGGATCATTTCGTTGACCTTGAAGTCCGAGCTGAAGATGAGGCGAATGTCGGCCGGCACAATGTCACCAGTCGTGAGCACGACGATGTCGCCCGTGACCAGTTGCTCGCTCGGGATCTGCACCTGGCGGCCGCTGTCGCGCAGCACGACGCACTGCGGGAGGTCATCTTTGTAGCGCCTCGAGAGCGTTGCTGGCGTTGTGCTCCTGGATCGTGGCGATGACAGCGTTGAGCGTGACGATAGCGATGATAGCCAGGCCCTCCACGAACTCCTGCAGGGCGATGGAGGCCACGGCCGCGGCCATCAGCAGGCCGATGATCACGTTGGTGAACTGCAGCAGGAATATGACGTACACGGGGGCCTTCTTCTCGGCCTCGAGTGAGTTGGGCCCGTTCTGGGCCAGGCGCTTGCGGGCGGCGTCGGCGTCAAGGCCGCGCTCGGCGTCCACCTGGAAGTCCTCGAGGATGGTGGCCACGGGCTTCTCGTGCCAGGCCCACTGGTCCTGTTGGTGGTCCACTTGGGCGAATGATTCGCGGGTCTTGCGCGGGTCCATGGCCACGAGGCGCTCGGCGTCGCTCAGGAATCGGTCGCGGTGCGAGGAGCGGCGCGAGCGCTCGGCCGCGTCGTGGGCGTCGTCGTCTTCATTCAGTAAGAGTTGTTGATGCTTGGTGTGGCGCGCGGCGCCGCTGGCTCTAGGAGTGTGCGCTGCAGCGTAGGAGAAAGAAGAGGAAGGCGGCGTCTCCTCGGCCGCGGCCGCGTCTTGCAGAGACGACGCTCGCCTCAGTTCGCTCGTGTCCACGCATGAGTCTCGGCCATATAAGTCTGGGGGTCAACCATTCAAGGGGAACGGCGGCGCGGGCGGGCTGGAGAAGGGGGCGGGTGAGGCGGAGCTGGAAGGCTGGCGACTGCGGCGGCTGCTGGAGTGCGCACAAGGCGGAAAGTTGCAAAGTGATCGCCCAGAAGGCGAGGCAACCTGACCTGCACTCCCGCTAATTGTGGGTGCGTCCTGATACCGCCAATACAAAAACCAAGTCTATTTGTGTTTACCGCGGTACACTCATCAGGCGGCAAAGAGACTTTGAAGCCTCTTTTCTGGGCTTAATCCGTCTTTGGAAAGATATTATGATCCAATACAAAATATGGTGATCTACTGAGATATTTCGAACTAAGTAACTCTCTATTTCAAAATTGAAGTCATTTCAGTTTGTTTATTCCATATATACTGCATTAGGGTATTCCTGTGTATGCCTTTCGACGCGCGATTTTTAATCGACGAGGCACATGATCGCTGGGCAAGAGGCGTGCCTGCACATGGTTGCCTCCACGATGGTCTCGCCTCGCTACGAGAGAGAGAGAGCGAGGCGAGCATGTGTGCGTCGAAGTTGCAGCTACAACAGCAGCAGCAGCAACGCTGTACATGTATGGGCCACGAAGGACTCGATTGCTTTCCTCTTCGGGGCAGATCCCACTGTTCGTTGGCGTCATTGCCGTTGAATTCCTGCGCTGCGGCATGTTCCTGCTTTGGCGCTTGCTTCGGCGGTGTCTGCCGCGATACTCTATCTAGCGGGTTGCAGCACAAAACCAAGGCAGGGCATAATTGCAGTCGCTGAATCTTTGGCAGGTGCGGTCTCCCATCGTCGGACGGCTCAATGGTCCTCATTGCAACTGCATGAGCAAAGGCAAGTCGCCCAATGGCGAGCGTTGCTGCTCCGCTCGGATACATGCGCGCTCGTTGCCAATGGAATCTGGGCGACGCCATGAGTCACGATGTGTCCGGTCGTCTCCCGACGCGAGCGCATGAAGCTGCTGGCGTTGGAGAGGTCACCGCTGTCGCTGCTCCGTACACTTGCAAGCGCTGGTCCCGCGGCGGCCGACGGCGCTGGTCCCGCGGCGGCCGACGGCGCTGGGCTCTGCACTGTTGACACATCATGCCACACTTCGAGCTCGCGCGTGCTGCGGGGCACAACCGCGGGAGGGTCACACGCCGATGTAGAGCACGGGGGGCAGCACAATCGCCAGCCGGCCAGCAGGCCGGACCATCACCAAGCGCTGCAGCTGGGCGGTCGGTCGGTCGGTCGGGAGGTTAATTAATCAGGCGTGTCATTATAACCTGCAACCACGAACGAAATTCGTCAAGAGAAACAAGTAGCGAGCTCACTTTATGGCTACCTTCGCAATTAACGTGCGCTCGCCCAGGCTTGGACAGCTCGACCGATCAGCTCTGGGTGAAGTTAAACTGGACGTCGCCCTGCACCGGCTGAAAGTTGAGCGCCTCGCCGGTCTGCTCGGACGCCACCACGGCCGGCGCCAGCGTGGCGTCCGCCTCGTCGCCGGCGTTGTCGAACCACGTGTCTATCAGCTGCGACGCCATGCTGCTCACGTCGTCGTTCTGGTCGTAGGACAGCTCCTCTATCTTCTCCAGGCAGCCGCTCTCCTCGACGGCTATGCGCCCCTCCTGCGGGTCCTTCTGCAGCAGGCTCTCGATCGCCTCCAGGATAACGAGCTCCACCATCGGGTCCTCCCACTCGTCCAGGAGCGGGCAGAACGACTGCAGCACGCCCATGCGGACGACTTCCTTGATAAAGTCGAGGTTCGCTCGTACGATTATGTTGCACATCGCCCATGTAGCCTCGCGCTTGACGCCGTACTCAGCCCACGCCATCTGCTCCACCAGCCCATTGATGACTCCGGGGGCGTTCATCATCGCAACTACCTGCTCCTCCTGGCCGCCAGCGATATTTGACAGCATCCAGCACGCCTCCTCGCGCACTGCGCGACTTGTTGTCGTCATAACACTAGGGATCACCTCTAGTAGTTTGGCATCGATCACGGCTTGGGAGAAGGAAATCTCCGCAGACACAATGTTACCCAGTAGTCTTAGCACTGGTGCCAAGATAACACTGCTCTGTGAAATGTACAGCAGTTCCACCAGCCGCGGGCACAGGCCGGCGTTAACGATGCCGCCCACGACGTCGCTATCGTGCAGCGTCATTTCGACCAGCGCCCAGCAACTATCGCACAGCGTCAGTACTTGCTCATCCAGCAGGTCAGTTTCTTCGTCCTCGAGCTCGTCGTCTTCGCCAATGGCGTCGTCCATCACCTGCAGCGGCCGCATATCTGCCTTCTTCGCCTGGAACACCATGTTCTCGCCCGTCTCGAAGTTCACGTCAACGTCCATGACCTCAACAGTCGTCTCATCAACCTCGCGTACGAACCGCACGACGGCGATATCGTTCGGTGCGGGCTTGCCCGTGTTGATCTACGTGCGTCAGAAGGGGCTCGGTTAGGCATAACTCAGGTTGACATCTTACGAACCAACAACAACAAGTAAACGCACCTCGAAGATCCGCCACGGCGCGATGGCCGCAGCCTTCTTGAACTTGATCGCCTCGCCCGCCTGGCCATTGGCCGAGACGAAGTTGCTCACCTTCTCGTTCGAGAGCTGCAGGATAATGCTCGACAGCACCTCCATCATCTCGCGCTTGGTATCCGGTCCCATGACGCCGGTCTTGTCCAGGACGTCGGGGAACTCGACCAGACTGCGCAGCAGCCACACTGCCGCACGGCGGAGCGACGGCGTGGCCATGCGGATGTGCGGCAGCACCACGCTGGGCGGGCACACCTTGACGATCTCCTCGCAGCTCTCGGCGGACGCGGACGCAATGTTGCCCAGACACCAAGCGGCCTGGATTTGCAGCTCCGAGATGCCCGACTGGAAGAGCTGCACGAGCTTAGGCACAGCGCCCGACGCGATCACGGCGCTGGCCTTGTCCATGGACGAGATGAAGCGCAGCGCGAAGGCCGCGTCCGAGTGCAGCTGCACGGCGTTGGCGTCGGGCAGGTCCTCGTTCAGGATGGCCACGAAGGAGGGCAGCGCCGCCAGGATCGTGCGCCACAGACCCTCGTGCTGCGAGTCGCTCTCGTCGAAGAGCGGCGGCACGCCGCTGGACAGCAGGTACACGAAGGCGCGCATGGACTTTGCCGCGTGAGCGCATCCGGCCGCTGGATGCCTGTGCGCGTGCCACCTAATGGTTAGTAAAAGAACAGTAGATAATGAGTTGAGTGGAGAGTATGACGCACCGAGCAGCAGTGCTTGGGACCGCGAGGCCAAGTTGAGCAGCAGCTCCTTGCGGCTGGCGGTCTGCGCGGCGGCCGGCGGGTGGTTGGCCTTGAGGTTGCGGCGCGTGGCGTACGCGTCCTCCTTCTTGGCCTTGCGGATGGACAGCATAGTCTGCTGGCGGTTGCGGCGGCCCGTCAGCACGCCGACGTTGCCGCCCACCTTGACGGACTTGCGCGCCTTCGGGGTCGACATGCTGTCTGGTGCTGCTACCTCTCCGACGTCGCTGACTCACTTGATTCCAGTATGAAGACGAGGGCATCGATCCCGATGGGAAATTGGCTTATGGTACCAAGTTTCTGGTACGTCTCGTCCAGCAGCGCGCGGGTCACAAAAAAAAATGATCACTCACGGAGATCATTTTTTGTTGTTGCCATGACGCTCGCGCTGCAGGACGCGACGGAGCTGGTGGCCAAGTACGTGGCCCGCGCGTCCAAGCAGGGCGCGGACCTGGCCGCTTGCAGTCCGTGCAGACTCGTGCGCTCCGGTTTCGGCGCCGCCGTGGGCCGGTCGTGGCCGCTGTCCCCCGCCGAGTGCTGGGTGCGTCTGGACATCGTCACGCCGAGCCAGATCAACGGGCCGCTGTCCCAACCTGGCCGGCCGTCGCTCGCCCAGCAGCTGCAGACCCGCCGAGCGCTGCTGGAACTCGTCTGCCAATTGAGCGCGCCGCCGTCGTGTCGGTGGGAGGAGAGCTTCGAGTCTCTGTGGTGGCCGGCGCTGCTGAGACCCGCGGACTTTAATGACGAGAAGTATCTCGAGACGGTGCGAGACGTCGGGGCGGCCCCCAAGCTCGCGCTGTCCACGGGGAGACCGACACTGGAGGGCGTGCAAATGTTCTTCCAGTTCTTGCAGATGGACCCTCAAGGGCTGCTGGATGAGGAGGACAGACATCTAATTCAGTGTCTGCAGGTGCCGGGAAGTCGGCGGAGGAGACAACCGGTTGAAGTTTGTTTGAGACTGTCCAATAACGTGATGGACACTTCTATTCTGCGCAGTATTGTGGACGGTACGCGGGACCTTTTTGCCACGGTGGACACTTCGACGGACGAGGAAGGGGAGGGGTCCCGGCGCATCGAGTTCGAGCTCACGTCGCTCTGGTTCGACAACTGCCGCTTTCTGAGCGCGTCGGAGGACTTGCTGCTGCTGGCCAAGATGGTCACGCTTCCGTCGTCAACGATCCGCAATTTGATGTTGGCCGGGGTGTATTTCAATTCGCTGAGGAATCCTACGGGGCTCCAGAGCTTCCAGTCGTTTACTAGACAAGTGCTGGCGCCGTCGTCGCCTCTCAGGACGTTGGATCTGACACGTGTGGGGATCGATGGTAACTCCATGGCGGCTCTTTGTTCTGCGCTTCGGTACTCGTCGCCTCTGGCGAAACTATCCGTCGGGTACACGACCCGCGGTGCGCATTCAAACTCTCGGTTGTTGTGGGCGTGGATCTTCTTAGCTGTGTTCCACGTAGACTCGGGCTCTGAACTGGATCACTTCGATGTGTCTGGATTGCAGCTGCAAACGGATGACGTGGAGGCCCTTGTGGTCATGCTAGAATCGCCTCATCCCGGAAGAACGCTGGTGCTTTTGCAGGACGGACGTTTGCCTGAGGGTGAAGGGTGCGAGGAGTGTGAACTGCCTCCGAACGAGCGGCTTTTTGTTCGACTGCTGGATGGGTCTCAAGCATGGACGAACCCTGGCTATTCTACAGCATGGCCCCAGTTGCTGCCTGTCACACTGCAAGCGAATGACTTCGAGTACGAGGTCATGGTGCGGCTAGTTGACTGGTTGTGCATTTTGATTCCAGGCTATGGATTTGGCTGGGTGGTTAGAAGCGCTGTGAGGTACGAAACATTAAAGCCATCGCGCGTGTCGAAATCGTCTGGTGCAAGAACACGACCCGGATTGCAATCTCTAACTTATCGGGGGGCAGAGGAACAAAGCAACGGTGTGGTGGGTTTACTGCGGCTGCTGGGTAGATCCCTGGGATCACTTGACGTCCCGGCATGTGGGTTAAATTCTCGGGATTTGGACACAATCCTCCATGTCTGCCCAAATCTGACGAATTTGAACGCGACCCGCAACATGATGACGGACTTGTCGCCTCTGTTGCGAGCATTCGACGAGGGCTGCTGCCAAATAGCTAAGCTGGGCATTCTCGTGGAATCCATTACCCCTACTATCGGCCCTCAGTTGCTATCGTTGGTGCGGCACTCAAGCAGCAAGCCCCTGAAGAGGCTTCAACTTGAAGTCATCGGTCACGATACTATATGCACTGAGGTAGACTTTTGGAGCGGCCTTCAGCGTGCTCTCTCGGCAAATGTCACGCTGCATTGTCTGAATTTATCACTTTTATCTGCCGAAACTCACAAGGCCGCGATGGCGTCGATCAAACCACTCCACGGGCAAGCTCTGCGCTACAAGACACCACTTCAATTGAAAACATCGTTTCTCAGCGTCGTGGAGCGCGGTGCATCGTCGAATGCGGCGTCACTAGATCAGATGGCACTGTCTAATATTTTTTCAATTGCTGCAACTTCAGGAGTGCGCCGCGAAGTGCACGTGCGCCGTTAAAACTTACTAGTAGTAGAAAATAACATTTTAAGAAAAGGTTGCTACTACTACATACATGTACACGGCTTAAAGTGGAATGGTCTGACACAATACACGATGACATGTGCTCTCGAAATGAAAAGTGAACAGTTACCAGCGTATCATCACTCCTGGCGCGTAGGATGGTAGTTCAACTACATGGAATTAACGTGCCTTAGCCTTACTTCACGTTTGGATAAATTACCCGTATTATTTGGCAGTGGTTGGTGTGGGTTGACTCCAGGCCCGCCTCCAAGATAGAGTGACCTAACCTTTTGACGAGCTCGATTTAGCAAAACGGAAAAGTTGAAAACCATAACTAGGGCTCCGCGAAGGCTGGGATAGGAGGATTTTGGAATAAACACTTTATTTTTAACTTTATTAATTATTTTACTTATTAATTCGGTCATTTCCTGCGCCTGCTTCGCAGCCGCAGCATCTGCCCGGACATTTGCCTTTTAAGGCATCTACAGTCTACAGTTTTAAAAACTGTAGATGCAATATATCAACAGGCAATGCTCAACAAAATTAAGAAGGCGAACCCTGGCTGAGGTCTATTTGAAGCTAGTAGAATCGGCATGCTATTGTACCGTACAGTCCACCTCAATCGTCCCTTTACTTCGCTACAGCAATATATATATCCTGGTAGTGCTACTTTGTAGTACGAGAATATACGAGAATATGTGGTCCACAGAAAAAGTAGGTACTGAACCAATACAATTTTCAAGTGTAATGGTCTTATAAATCTAATATTTTTCATCAAAAACACAAATCGAATGATTTACACAAGTTTTATTACAAATTATTACAGGATGGTGGCTTAAATGATATATTACCTTATTTCAGTGATTTCTATGGTACAAAAATACGTTAGACGTATACCGTACGTATCCGATGTTAGACTATGGGCTTGAATGTAAATCGAATGCTTACGTAGGTGTACGTTACAAAGGCCTATTCGTGCTCTATCATCAAGATCTATAGTGGTGTCGTCGTACTACACGCGAAGCCACCTGGTCGTGTACGAAGTTTAGTTGCTTGTTAAGAGTGCCTTAATTGTAGTTGTTGGTTTGTTGATCAACTACCAACATAACTCCAACAAATCAGGCATAGCTCTGGTATCGCGATGCCCCGCATATTCAATCAGCGCCGCGCGGCATCCAACGCGGCATTCACCCTCGACACTTTGATGCATTTGGACATAGCTTCGGGATCGCGGTGCCCCGCGTTAACGAATCGTCAACTGACGTCGCCGCAGCACGGTACCATGTCGTAACTAGGAAATAAAATATGCACACAAAAGTTAGTTCCGTAAGATTGATGAACAGATAGCGTTATGGTAGCAGTGCGCTCGGTCCCGCGGCAGCGAGTATAAGCCCGCGGAGGGTGGGGGCCACCGCAGCAACCGAGCACGTCGCATTGATTCGTTGCATGATTGCTTGGTTGCATGGTTGCATGGTTGATCTGTAGATTGGTAGATTGGTTGGTAACAGCGCGCTCGGTGTCACGGCAGCGAGTATGAGCCCGCGGAGGGTGGGGGGCTACCGCGGCAACCGAGCACACTGAAGAATGAGAAGAATCGTAGGAGAAGTTCTGATGGCTCGACCAAGTCAAGTTCTTTCAGAACTCTCCTCAACATCTTCTGGAAATAATTCATCTTGATACGCTTACGGCAGATGTACAGTCCTTCAAAAACCTTGGCAAATGCAATATCTTGAAGTTAGCATACATTTTGTTGTACATTACCTGACAGTTTTGTTATTCAAAACGCAATGCGCAGGCGACTGGTACGCCGCAAACGCGGCGTGGATAAGTCGCGAGCGCGAATCGCGTTTGTGTTCAGTTATCCTATTTCAGCCCGCTTCGGTGCTGACTCGGCACTACAATTGAGCGCTACCAGCCCAACCCTCTAGTTGATTCATACCAGTGTCATCGGTAGCACACTGGTTCAGGATGCCCACGCATATAAACCTTTTTGGAGGGGCCAGTGAGGCACCGCGGCCATACCGGTTCTACAGGTATCGTACCGGTTCAAGCTGCCCATGCATATAAACCTTTTGGAGGACCCAGTGCGCCACCGGAGTCGTACCCAGTGCGCCACCGGAGTCGTACCGGTTTCATAGAGATGTACCAGTTAGATGTCAAGAGGGGTCATCTTTTGACTTGACGTACCACGGATATAATCCTATTTGGTCTGCGATAGCAGCACTAACGTTGCTTCCTATCCCAGTATAAATATGTATTAATACCTAGCCAGAATTCCCACTACTACCTAACCCTGCCCGTGACATCAGGAACTCCCTACTTCCTTTCCTTTTGAAGGCGCAAAGCTCAAGCAGAGCTCAGAGTCTCTGAACAACAAATACTCTCTGAGTCAGAGAGCATTTGTTGCTCGCACTTTGCAGCGCCACCCACAAGCCGAACGTATTTAGCCATGTGTGAACATGTTTGACCATGTTTGGAACTGCTGAGTACCCTAACTCGTTTAGAAAACATGGACTGTATCAACGGCCAAATACCTACATATACATGTAACAACCGAGAGCGTCCTACATCCCATTCATATTATGAGCAACACCCAAGCGCACCTTACGTGCGTATGCAGACACAATATTTGAAAGTGTGAAGGAAGGCATGAGTGTCGGTAGTGTCATGTCCGATATGAAATGGTCTACGTTGACGATAGGTAATTACAGTAACAAAATTCACGAACAATATCAATCGGACGGTGGAATCGGTGAGTATCTCACAAGTTGTGAGTCACAGTGTTCATTTAGCAGCGTCAGTCACCACCTCACCACCTACTAAGTACAGCTCAGGTTTGCCAGTGGAATCCGCTCGGGGAAATAGCGCAAGTAAATACATGTATCTGAGCACTCTCGATTTTAATAATATCGGCTTCGTATAGCCTCTATAACTTAAAAACTTGAAGAGGGGAAAACGTTGGAGTGGTGTCTGTAATACTGTACGATGGTCAATGGTCTTGGGTGCAGACTGCAACCAGAAATTTATGTAGCCACCATTATTAATAGATCAACCGCCAGAACAAAGGAATTACACACTGAGATTTTACAAAGTGATTGTGATAGTTCACCCAAATTCACTGATAAAGGCATACTAGTATAGTACGAGCGTGTGCATACAAATGTCAAGCTACTTGTAGAACTATAGTAGTACTACAAATAGTAGTAAAGGTGGCGTGTTATCTACTACAATACTACATCAAATATTAGCACTGACTGTATTAATATCTACTCCGGTTGCTACGGCACTATAAGGGCAGAAGACAGGTGACCCATGTTACATGGCACTTCCGTATACATGACAGCTTAGCTACGCTTGAAGGCCCCTTCCTAGTGGGTAAGGTGTGGGATGCTCGCAACTGTACTGATGTGACCTCTGCACTAAAATTGTAGCAACTGTATTCAGTGTTTGTCTTGATGAGGACAAAATAGAAGGCCCAAATTCCCCCATTATTTTTTCGCATCGGTCACTTCCGCCGGCATAATCCAGCTTTTTCGCGATCGAACAAAGCGTATGAGCTCAACGGATCCATAATACGGTGCATTTCCTAAAATAAATTGTCGTCTGCACTATGTATTGGCTTTTATGCATCAATAGCAGCTTTAGATTAAAAGAGGGTTATGTAAAGCCAAGTATAAAGGTGACAGAGTAGCAACGAGGACAGTGCTCATAGCAGCAAATACTGCTAGTTAAGGTGCAAGCACTTATTTTTATATTGTGCAAACTTTAAAAATGCGACGCGATTTAATTATTATAGAAAGGAGGTCAGTGGTTCTTTGATTTTGCTGAGCCCGGATCGTTAGCTTCGTGACTAGCTTCGCGAACAACTTGAATAAAAATATCTACGAGCCAGCGACTTACAGTAATGCAGCTATAAGCAGACCACTTCAAAAGTGGGAAAAAATTGAAAATTCCCACATTTCCCACTTCCTGGCAAATTGAGATTCCGATACAATCTCTAATTAACGCCCCCACATAGGGTGGGAAAAAATATTGTGCCTTTCAGAAACTTTGGCCAATCTGACCTCAAAAAGGTGGTCTTAAGAAGGAGAGGCTAGGGCTAGACCTAGGATTTGCTGCTGGCCTTGCATCGGATTACGGAAGAACTACGTAGGAGCTCCGGAATAGGTCACTTCCTGATAGAATGTGGGAAAAGTGACTTGTCCCACTTTTTAAGCGGTCTGGTTATAAGTATTGCGATGTGGTGACTGGTAGTAGTATATTGGCGACTCATAAAGTGACGAATTCCCACAACGTAGAAATTGGGGACCCGGGTGGGGGACCCGGGGGATTTCGCAGTTCGAAGCTAGCTTCTACGGATACCCTTGCAGGGAAACGATGTACTGGGGCATCTGCCTAATCTACCACTGTACAACCAAGTGTACCAAGTTTGATTGCTTCTTTTCAAAGGCACTGCCAGTTCATATATCGTCTCTCCAACGAATTGTACTTCAACTCTTGGGTTAGACAAGCCCACCGTGGTGATTCTACCTTCTCCTGCTCGTCGGATTAGGACTCCACGGATTTAGTTTAACTTTACTTCTTTTGTAGTTGGTAGAACGGTTATCAACAACTAGCAAATTATCGTATATATATCATTCCTGCCTCTGAAATGTGCGCTGATGCCCTGGCGAAATCCTAAGTTTCTTGGATTGCATAGTGTGCTCGGGAACTTACAGGTGGCGAAAAAAAAAAAGGAAAACCCCGTGCATTCGAATATCTAGCGCTGCCAGGCTAACTGCCCTACCGAACTTGCAGGGTAACCTGATGAGTTAATAAGACTGAGGTCTAGCAGATCTCAATCTCGTGTAGGAGTAGGATACACCGGGTGTTTGTCGTTCGCGTTGACGATGTCCGCCCGAGCTTCCTCTCTAACAGGAATCCGGGGCGCACATACAACGTAGGAGCATTCATACTCTGTTTGATTAAACATGGCGCAGCCGTACACAGAATTTGTCCGGGCCGCATGGATATCTAACCTCAACAAAACTCCCAGCTTCCATTCGTCCAAGTGTGTTTTGCCATTTATCAAGTACTACGAAGTATTAAAGTGAACGTACCGGATTCATGTAGCATTGAACTAATATCGGTAACAAAATACTTTGGAGTTGTTTTTAACAAAAACAGGATAAAGTAGAAGATTATTCTACAGTAGTAAATGGGCTTGGTGGATCTCTGCAGGTTATAATGTAGTTAAGGCAAGCTTTGTAGTTAAGGCAAGCTTAATAATCCAAGGTCTTCATAGATAAAATGCCTAAGCGGATGCAGCTAGATTCTTAATGGCCCCACACGAGCCATTCATAAATCGATTAATTTGAACTGGGTTCCGCTGATAGGCACTTGCAGGGCCATGGGACGTGCCATTTCGTATTCTAGCACTAAACCAAGCAACCGGCCTACGTACTAACGACCCAGCTACAACGATTGCCGGAGTACCACCCACCGCGCCCTGCAAAGGCTAGGATAGGTGGATTTGACCATATCTGTTTTTTCTTTGTTTATAGGAGTTTTTTTTATATCATTACCCATTGGTGCCTGCTTCGGAGCCGCAGCATCTGCCTGGTAATGGGATCTGAAAAGTAGATACCGTATAAGTACTTCTAGCAAGTTTGGAGCGATATGAGGACAACATGAGTTTTAACTGAGAAGTACCAATGCAGTAGCTACAAGACCGAAAGTGTGACCGCAGGAGACATTTACTCTATGTAGTATAGTCCTCAACTCATACCAAACTTTGACATTGAGCACGCTATTTTATTAGAAATCCACAAAATTTTAAAGCTACTTCGGCACGACTACATTAATGGCCCCACGACCGCAATGCACGGTGATATACGGCGCGCATCTTGGCGACTACAGTAGAAGTCGTGGTCTACAGATAGTTTCCAGGGTACAATGCGACCAAAAACGCACTTTAACGATGATACAAGATGTTTAATACTCCAGGTTTCTCATAAAGAAATCCCCGTAGTTCTTCCTCCCACTTGCTAGGCAAGAAATGCGGCGGGTAGTTACGCTTCAAGGTTGTGCTCGCACGCTTTGATAGTTGTCGTAATACTACTGCTGTTGTGAAAGCTCTGGTTGCCCCCTGGAGAATTACACAATATCAGCCTATCGACAATTTATATCACGGAAAACTCTGGTGACCACAAGATTTTCAAAAAATCTCTCTGAAAAAACTGTCCAGGCACAAGAAAATAAAGAGGAGGGTATAAGTTATGACCAAGACTGAATAAACTGATTAATCGATAGCTTTAACACTAATGAAATGAGTAAGTACTATGTTGAGAGGCCTGGAGCTGCATGTAGCTTAATACGATGTATTGATGTGGTAATGGCACCAGTTGTGCTAAAGGTCAGCATCGAGGCTTCTCATTGTCACAAAAATCATTGCTACGACGAATAACGTGCATGCACATCTGTGCAATAGCAAGAATTGCATCCTTTCAACCAATAAAATGTTGTGATGGAGCTCCACTTCCTCTGGTAGCACCTGCCATCAGTCTAGAAGGAAAAGAAGCTACGATGCGAATAGGCATCTATCAAAAGCTGTGTAATTCAGACCGGATTCGATCGAGTGCTGTATGATGTTGCGTGAATGTTGTTTGATGTCATCCGCACGAGAGATTGTATCGGAATAATATATTAATCTGACTGTGTATAGCAGCACTTCTGTATTATTACTATTTGCCAAAGCACTGAGTCAGTAGTTTCACGCTATCACAATCATTTCTGTAAAATCTCAGTGAAAATCACTGATTTATGGAAATTCCTCGCGAATTGCATCTATATTATTAATAATAGAAGGGCTCCAAGGGCTCCCTTCCTCAGCGCCACCTGTTAGTGCTCTATCAGCGAGATTTCCGCGTCGGGATCAACTTTCGGCTTTGAAAACCCCTGCAACGTGACGCAGAATTTACAGTGCGGCCCCCCGTTTTCGCGGAGGGCGGACCATACAAACTCCTATAGACTTATTGGATTTGCTGCAGCATCTTTGCGACGTGCCCTGTTCGTGAGCAAGGGAATACTATGAAAGGAGATGAGCTGCCCTGTGAATATAGGGTGGACATATCAATTATGGTAGTTTATAAGAGGTCAGCGGCCGCGAAAACGGGGGGCCGCACTGTACAAAAGTGCAGCTTTCGCTTCTCTACCCCGTATTACTACGTGCCATCTTGAGAACGCGCATCGTTTCGCCGTGTCCGTGCCGTGGATAAATACCTGTACCGGTACATGTACCGGTATGCTGGCTGGCGGCAATTTACAGCTTGTTCGCTGCAAACCAGCCGAAAAGCCAAGCGACTTCTTCACAGTACCGTATGCAAGCTTTGGATCATGAGCAACATCTGCAGTAGTTTGATTGAACTTCTTGAATCGGACATCTGACGGGTGAGCCATTCGTTCTAGTACCAATAAGCTTACCGGTATATCACCCAGAGCGCAGCAACCGCCTCAATCATGGCAAGTTATCATAATCCTGCAACTTGGTAAAAACTCCCAACATTTTCGAAAGCTATTCTACGAGTCCAACCAGATATCCTATGCCGCATTATTGTGCCTTTCACTTACCGGTATTCTGTTGTGATAATTCTGGCATAACTCGATTCAAGAACAAATTTTTGAAAGCATTTGTCAGCGAGTTTGGTGATGCGATGGCCGCGACACCCTCTGCAGGCAACATGAAAACGAGTTGCAGGCCCCGCCTGCTGTCTTTCAGTCACGAACAGAAAAACGGGTGACCACCAGCCAGCCCACCGAGGCCGCTTTCTTGAGGGTGTGTCAAGCACCACTCATTCCCCAACTTTCTTCGCAGCGCCGAAGCCGCTTCAACCGAGCAAGTACCAGGGACCAGGTTGTTCTAACTGCAAGCATGAAGGTGATCCCGAGCGTCATGGCCCTTGGTGCCTTCGTCGCCGCCCTCGTCTTCAGCCCCGAGTCTGTCCGCGCTCAGGTGGTGGAGGCCGAGCCCGGCACCGAGCTCTTCAACCAGTTCCGTCCGGTTTACCACTTCTTGGCTCGCGAGAAGTGGATGAACGACCCGTGCGCGCCGTACTACGACGAGGCCACGGGCCTCTATCACATGTTCTACCAGTCGAACCCGAACTCGACGATCTGGGGCAACATGACCTGGGGCCACGCCGTGTCCAAGGACCAAGTGACCTGGAAGGACTACCCCGATGCCCTGCTGCCGTTCCAGGACAAATGGGACAACCTGGGTGTGTTCTCGGGCTTCTCCATGGACAACGCCATCGACGGCAAGCACACCGTGTTCTACACGGGTGTCACCGCCCTCCCGATCTCCTGGAAGAAGGAGTATCTCTTTGGTGAGCACGTGCTGTACGCCACCACCAGCAACGGCGGTTCTACCTGGCAGAAGGGTGCCAAGCCCTCATCAAGTTGCCGCCCAAGGGCATGAACGTCACGGGCTGGCGCGACCCCATGCCGTTCCACTCGCAGTCGCTGGACAAGCACTTTGGCTACGACGCTACCGCCGGCAGCAACTACATGCTCCTGGCCGGTGGCATCCACGAGGAAGGCCCGCGCATCTTCCTCTACCACGCTGAGGACTATGTGAACTGGGAGTACAAGGGCTTCCTGCTCGCCCAGGAGAAGAACACGTCCTTCTCCGAGTACAGCGCCAACTGGGGCTTCAACTTCGAGACGACTATCTACCGCGAGATGAAGGACGAGGACGGAGAGCTGCACAACGTCATGCTGTTCGCCGCTGAGGGCGACCCGAACCGCTACCCGATGTGGGCCACGGGCACCTTCGGTGCTGCTGGCAGTGACAGTGACAGCGCGAGCTCAGACTCGGACGCCGGTCTGTTCACCCCTCTGATGGTCGGCGTGTCGGACCGCAGCGACTGGTACGCCAACAGCATCTACACCGACAAGCACGGCAAGGACGTGCTCATCGGCTGGATCACTGAGGACAACAACTTCGCCGAGGGCCAGCCCCAGGGCTGGGACGGCATCCTGTCGCTGCCGCGTGAGGTCGGCATCTCCATCGTGCGCGACATCCACGACGTCGACGACCACCTCGTGGGGAAGGGCGACTGGATCGTGTCGAGCACGCAGAACGTGACGGTGGCCGGCGGCAAGACGCTGCCGAGCAAGACCATCAAGACGCTCAAGGTGCGCCCGCACAGCGACCTGCGTCTTCTGCGCAACGCCGAGTCAGCCGAGGTGGTGCCCAGCGTGACGCTGAACGGCACGTCAAGGCGCTCAAGTCGACCGGCAAGTCGTTCGAGCTCATCGCGCAGGTGTCCGACTTCGAGCGCGGCACCCAGGTGGGCTTCGAGGTGCGCCACAGCAAGGAGGCCAAGGAGACGACGACCATTCTGTACGACGACAAGGAGAAGAAGATCATCATCGACCGCTCCAGCAGCTCCAACGCCGAGTGCCCCGTGTTCGTGGACAACGAGGTAACCCCCGTCTCGGACGTGATCTGGGGCCACTTCTACCTGTACGACGTCTTCCAGCCCGTGGAGAACGACGACGACGCCTCGGACTCTGGATCGCTCGAGTGGGATCTCGACTCGGACTCCGACTCGGTGGCCGGCGAGGCGGACTTGCTGGCTGATGATTCGGACTCGGCCTCGCTTGATGTTGACTCGGACTCTGACTCGCAGGCGGACGACTCGGAGTCTGGAGAGGGTGATGTGTACAAGGTGACGCGTGAGAACCTCAACTTCCACGTGTTCGTGGACGTGTCGACGGTTGAGGTGTTTGTGAACGACCGCTTCGCTCTCTCGGCTCGCATCTACCCGTGCGGTGAGGCGTCGGACGGCATTTCGCTGACTGCTTCGGGCGACGCCACGTTCGAGAAGGTGCAGGTGTGGACGAACCCGAAGCACGCGTGGCCTGCCAAGCGCTCGGTGCCTACCAAGCAGATCCACAAGAAGACCGGAAAGATCGTGAAGACGGCATAAGTCGAATCGGCGAGTGAGAGGTGTCTAGAGTACCAACCGCCTCACTCACGCAAAACAGCAATCTCACAAAACAAATAAACGTAGCGTCCTACCATTCTACATGTACTTGTAGCACTTCGTGCTTATTACCTAAACTTACCATCATCCATCTAAAAGACTTTCGAAAGCTTCGGCGACGCTGTTACCATAGGTTTGGTAACAGTGTTGCCGAAGCTGTTATGGTTCATAAGCCAATTTCAACAATGCTTCGCGTGCGTCGGTGTCGTTACAACATGATACCGCATAGATAACGCAAGGAGGGTGTCGACCATCTTACCACTTCGTTCGGAGCCCTTCGCATGTCAATTCATGTCGAAGATCCAAATCTTGTTGGCAACCCGCACACTGTCTGTCTGGTAATGGAGTGACCTCATGCTGACGAAGAATTATCAAGGCGGATCAAATGGTAATAACAAGATAACGATACGTGTTTTTGACTTATGTATGCTCCGAGAGCATTGCAACCGATGTTGCCTCGACTAGTATCCCCTCAACAAGCTTAGAAGGTCGGCACCGTGCGCTTGTCAGCCCACGCGTGCTTGGGCTGCGTCCACACCTGCACGTTCTCGAACGTCGCGTCACCCGAAGCGGTCAGAGCAATGCCGTCCGACTTGGTCTGGCTCGCGCACGGGTAGATGCGGGCCGACAGCGAGAAGCGGTCGTTCACGAACACCTCGACGCTCGACACGTCCACGAACACGTGGAAGCTCAGCTTCTCGCGCTTGGACTCGCACACGTCGCCCTTGGACGCGCCCGTGAAGATGTCGTACAGGTAGAAGTAGCCCCACACCGAGTCGTTGCCAGGCGTCACGTCGTTGTCGGCGAACACGGCGCACGTGGCCGACGAGCTGTTGGAGCGGTCGATGATGATCTTCTTCTCGGAGTCGTCGTACACGATGGTCGTGACCTCATCGCCGGCGCTGCTGCGACGCACCTCGAAGCCGACCTTGCTGCCACGCTCGAACTCCGGCACCTCAGCGATCAGCTCGAACGACGCACCCGTCGAGTTGAGCACCTGCGACGAGCCCTTCACCGACACGCTGGCCACCTGCTCGAGCGCGTTCTCGTTGCGCAGCAGCTTGAGGTCACTCAGCGGCTTCACGCTCAGCGTCTTGATGGTCTTGCTCTGCTTGGCCGAGCCGTCGGCGCACGACACGTCCTTGGAGTCGGACACAATCCAGTCGCCCTTGCCCACGAGGTGGCTGTCAACGTCGTTGATGTCGCGGACGATGGCGATGCCGACCTCACGAGGGACCGACAAGATGCCGTCCCAGCCCTGGGGCTGGCCCTCCGTGAATCCCGTGTCGTCGGTGATCCAGCCGATCAGGACGTTCTTGCCGTCCTTGTCGGTGTAGATGCTGTTAGCGTACCAGTCGCTGCGGTCCGACACGCCGACCATCAACGGCGTAAAGAGACCGGCCTCGGCGTCGGTCTCAACACCGCAGCCGCCGCCGGAGATCGTGCCGGTGGCCCACATCGGGTAGCGGTTCGGGTCGCCCTCAGCGGCGAACAGCATGACGTTGTGCAGCTCACCGTCCTCGTCCGTCATCTCGCGGTAGATGGAGGTCTCGAAGTTGAAGCCCCAGCTTCCGCTGTACTGCGAGAACGTGGTGTTCTTCTCCTGGGCAATGAGGTAGCCCTTGTACTCCCAGTTCTTGTAGTCCACCGAGTGGTAGAGGAAGTGGCGGGGACCAACCTCCTTAATACCACCGGCCACAAGCAGGTAGTTCGAGGCGTTGGCAGCATCGAAGCCGAAGTGAGCGTCCAGCGACTGCGAGTGGAACGGCATGGGGTCGCGCCAGCCCGTGACGTTGAGGCCCTCAGGCGGCAGCTCAATCAGAGGCTCGCTGCCCTTCTGCCAGGTCTTGCCGCCGTCGTCCGTAGTAGCGTACACAACGTGCTCGCCGAACAGGTAGGGCTTCTTCCAGGAGATCGGGAGGGCAGTGACACCCGTGTAGAACACGGTGTGCTTGCCGTCAATGGCGTTGTTCATGGCGAAACCCGAGAACACGCCCAGGTTGTCCCATTTGTCTTCGAACGGACGGAGCGCGTTGGGGTAGTCCTCCCAGGTCACTTGGTCCTTGGACACGGCGTGGCCCCAGGTCATGTTGCCCCAGATCGTCGAGTTCGGGTTGAGCTGGTAGAACATGTGGTAGAGGCCCGTGGACTCGTCGTAGTACGGCGCGCACGGGTCGTTCATCCACTTCTCGCGGGCCTGGAAGTGGTAAACCGGGCGGAACTGGTCGAACAGCTCGGTGCCAGGCTCGGCCTCCACGACGTCAGCGCCGACAGCCTCGGGGCTGAAGACGAGGGCGGCGACGAAGGCGCCGAGGGCCATGACGCTCGGAATCACCTTCATGGTTGGTTGGGGAAGTCTCCGAAGATCGGTTGGTCTTGGAACCTGGGAAGTAGCTTCGGCGGAGCGAAGTGAATTGAGGAATGGACACCGATTCGACTGGGCCAAAGGCGTCCAGGACTCGATCCGGCTCGTCCGCTGTGAAGGTCCCGTCCATTTTGACAGCCCCGCCCGGGTCCGC
This sequence comes from Phytophthora melonis, assembly GCA_024211575.1. Lineage (NCBI taxonomy): Eukaryota > Oomycota > Peronosporomycetes > Peronosporales > Peronosporaceae > Phytophthora > Phytophthora melonis. Next base: position 743,028 of record JAMXKT010000076.1, on the reverse strand, counting down.
TTGAAGTTGGGGCAGTCCACAACGAGGCGAGGGGCGGAGTTAACACTGCGGTGGCTGCGAATCCCTTGATGAGGGCGCTTTTGCGCACGTTTGCGACGCCTCGAACTTGATTTACTTCAGTTTGCTCATGAGGGACGTGAGACGTTCGAAAACCTGCGATCTTGGATACCGAAGAGGCGCGATTTGCACATTTCATACAAAGGCTCTTGCCGAGACCTGTGTAAATTTGCTGAACCTTCGATACACAATGCGCTGATACAGGTTGCATTGACGCACATCGGCGCGGATAAGTTCAAGCAGCGTGCCCGACCAAGCAGCCAACCTCCCCCATCTGTGCTGGCAGAGACACCGCAAAACGCGCCGAAATTGCGCGCCTAATACTGTACACGTAGCCTCCGGTTACGGTTATTTGTAGCTCCGTCACCGCACGTGATTTTCAGGCACTCATTTGTTGCAGCCGACGCTCCCAACTTGGGGCCCAAGTGCGGTCTTCCGTGCGGCTCACATAGCAAAAGTTGGCAGGGAACGAGGTCTCGCTTCGGGCCGCACACGCAGCTTCAAAGACGCCCCGCGCCCTGCAAAGCAGCGAGATCAAGCTCAAGAGCCGGCATGGAGTTCGACCATACGAATTGATCCTGCCGATGCGCAGAAACCCGGAGCGCTGATTACTTGTGCCGGGGCTCTGTCGCTGGTGTTGCGCTGCAACGCAGGAAGAGGAAGAAACGCTCCGCGCAGAGGAATTTCCATAAGTCAGTAAATACTACTGAGATTTTCTCTTGGGATTGGAAAATAGTATTCTGCTCGACTGCTACTACATTACTATTTTTGAAGATCAGTAGTTCTTGGTCGACAGTTCTAAAAATGCAATATTTCTTGTACCGGGAGGGCTACGTAGTAGCCTGTAGGGCACCACCAGCTTTATTTCGTTCGAAAAATGTCGACTGAGTTACAGGCAACATTTGCGGTACTATCCCATGATACCTTAGGCAACATTCGCCCAACTCACTGCCCGCCGTGGGGCTCGACGTGCGTTAGGTCGAGTCACTCACAGGCCACGATGAAGATGCAGATGCCAGCTTTCTACAAGGAAGTTGGATGCCTCGCGCCACTGCGCTTCATGCTGCGGGTCTTAGTCGGCGGCTTGAACAACGCGGAGTCCGTGGTGCGAGAGGGGAGCGCCTCAGGACTCAGCCGCACATCACGGACACTCTCTGCAGTTGCTTAATCTATATGGACTCTGGCTTGCGGAATTTATCTTTTTGTGGCAATATCGACGACAGTGGTGACGATGAAGGAGACTCTACAGCACCCTTACGAGCACGTGCGCTGTATTGGTGATGGCCACATAAGCGGAGTTTTGTGCCACTGGTGTGGCACAAAACTCCGCTTAACTGACTTCACACTCATGCTACGAAAGGCTTCCTTACAAGATTCACTTGAGGGGTTTGAGCTTTTGCATAACTAGTTACCAGTCATCATCGCCCGCATTGGGAGTTAGAGACTTTTAAATCTACCAAGTGCCAATAGGCTACACATAGGTGCTTGATAAGATTATGAGAACCCTGATATAAGCAGAGAGTTATGAATTTCTTGTCGCGCGATTCACAAACTTGACATGAGCTTCGAAAAGTGTTGACCTTGAGTCATATTGCTTCTTAGTATACTATGGATTCCTAAAACGTTGCCAAAGTTTATATTTAAGTATAGCTCATCATCGCTGCTATACACCATTCGATCGGAAGATGAAGATGAACCCCACTTCAGACAACAGCTGAACAGTCTTTTTGTGACAGCGATCATGTACATCTACCGTAGTTACTTCTTGTTTTCACTTGAGAAACACCCTCCCGGTTTAAGCGACAGCGATCTAGTCTCTATTAATGTCGACGTTGTGTGCCCCGCGACCAAATTAGATACCCAACCGAAGCCCCCCAATTTACATTTACCGTCTCCATTTGCACAATCGCAAACTTACGTTGTCTAGCTTTACATTCATTGTAACCCGAGGCCAAAAACACTAAGCATCATTCACAACAATTTCTGCAGCCTACAAGTCAAGATCTCATCGCGCTCCATGGCTGGCTCAAGGGTCCGAAAAAAAACCAACTTCGGCGGGGCTCCGTTTACGCTCGACGCTACAGACCTCACCGTAGCAAAGTCGCTGGGTTTTTTCTTAGATGGGTTGCGGAGGACTGGGGCCATCTTGGTTGGTATCTGCAAAAATACAAAGTGGTGCTCCTACAACCAATCCAGACCACGGCACTCATGTCGGCATAGGTTGCAGGAGCGGCATGAGCAAGCGCGACGCATGTCTATTATTACACCATAGAGATAGTACTATTACAAATAATACAGCCGAATACTAATGCGTGGGAAAAGTACTGATCAGTATTTTTCCTGTTACTAATCCGAAAATGCAAATCTCAGTAGTATTTACTGACTTATGGAAATTCCTCCTCCGCGCAGCATGTGTCGGGCTCTCTTCCGCCTCTACGGGCTCGGGCTTGAGACTCGGGTGCCGGATTGATTCGTCGAGAGTGGTGCAACTGTCAATCGCAAATACCCACCTAGACTAGAAACGCAAATTTTGGGCTTGTCAAGACTAACGTGTGCCGTGCGTGAGCAGCTACTATACATATTCCCTTTGATCATCAAGCATCAACCAATACGATGTTGAATTGGGTCTGCACCGTGGCCTCCATAGCAGCGCTTTAGCGGAAGCTGCATCCCAGTTCCAGTCGAATGGTCCCGACCATACACAGGTTTTGCCAAAATATACAGAGGGGGAGTCCAGAACATACACGCAAAAGCAGTACAATAGACAGATGTCTTTGTAATCATGTACATGTAATCACACCGTGTCATGCAATTCCGCCAAGCGAATGAATTCCTCCTTGAGTCATACAGTCGTACACGTACAGGTTTATCAAGGATTCTTTCAGTTTGATGTCAGTTTGCATCGTAGATCATACAACTCCTGGAAAATTCTTTCTCAAAGTCAAAATGCATCAACAAACGTGCCCTTTTCAACAAGCACTTAGCATTACAGCACCAGAGTCCGAGATCTCCAAGGCACGAACATGCTCATCTGCAGAGCAACTCAGCCACAACCTACTGCTCTCCGACACTACCTTCGTGGACCCCCGAGCTTGGCTTCTGCGGGTCGCAGTGCAACAAAGGGGCGTTCATGGACGCAGCGTCAGAGGCAGAAGAAAGTGAGCAGGGCGGGGAAGCGCCTTCGGTGTGGTGCGGGCACGATTGTAAAGGCGTTAATCCCGGGACGAAAGCATCAGAGTACACTGACCAGTGCGAGTGTAACTGAAGTTCCGCGTGAAGGTGAGCAAATTGTTTGTATAGTCTTTCAAACGCTGTGAAACAGCGGTGTCAAGTCTAATTTACACCTAGAGCTCCATGATTTGTATTCTGCAGTGGTATCAACCGGAAAGCTAACCGAAAGACCTGGGGCTCAGCGGGAAGATACTGCAGACGTCGGCTTAGTTTACGCAATAGTGGACCGGGAGCCCAAAGGCGTCGAGTTTTGGTATCGAGTCCAATGGCGCGATGAGCCTGATGGTTATCGTTGGCCTGATTCGTGGCTGCCTGGTAAGCGTCTAGTTGAAGATGGTTTCGAAAAGGCATGCGAAGTGGTTGATATGTGGAAGACGTCGGCGTACAAGTCGTTTTATGACTTTTGTCGTGTGAGTGGCCATGTCCATAATATCGGTGCTTCTCCAAAGGGGACATGTGCTGTGTTTTCGGTCGAAACCGCTGTCGCGCTGCTCGGAAACGAAGTGTGGGCGCCTCCAGGATGCTTTGAAGATTTTACGTGTTATTGCAAAGATCGGGGCCGGCCGTTGAAAACGGAGGGTTTATCTACTGGAGAATTGCGGTACTACATTAAGTTTTTGAATGGCCGCTGTACTGGAACGGCCGCATACCAGATCAGTATTCGCACGTTCGACCAGAACTTGCTTGGAGGTGTAAATGGCAAGTCAGCGCCCACTCAATTGGTGAATTGTGATCTGTCCGATGGAGTGTACGTGTGCGCCGCCTACAGCTCTCTTCGAGTGACGCACTGTTTTACTATGCACGTTACGAGTGGAGATACATTCATTTACGACACTGACAACGTAGCAGTGCCAATGGCAGAGTATGATAAGGAGTGGATTGTAGGCATCGTCTTTTTGAGACGCATCGCACTACACCAAGCCTAACGTGACACCTGCCTACAGTGCTTGGTGGTTTCTTGATGGTAAGAAACACAGGAAGTTTTATTTGTGTTTTCGACTTGAGGTCTTATCACTAAAGTCTTTACGTCTTATATTATTCTTACCGCGTAGGTGGTTCGATTTAATGCCCGCACATTTTGAGATATCAACTCTACGGAACCAACCTTAAGCACTCGGACACTGATGCGGGCTCACAACGCCGTGTGGGCATTTGCTGCTACGAATGGAAACGACTACGCACGTGGCTACGCTAGCAAGCGCCAAAGCCTGTCCGAAACTGAGCGCCGCGTTCGTGATACGACTTTTTTGCGTGGGTCTGGTGGGGCCCGTCTTCGAGACGCGTGGGATGCAATTGGCAAGGAGGAGCGGCAACGTCGAATGTTGACTACGCCGGATACCAGCTTTCCGAATGGCACAACTGGTTTCCTGGACGAGCGTAAGCACTACAGAGGGAAACGAAAGCAGAACCCGTCCCTGAGCGGCGTGAAAAAGATAAAGCGTGGTGAGTGCACGAATCCTGAGTCTAAAACCATTCGACAAATGGACCTGAACCTTGGACAACCAGTACGGCAAGTAACTACGCAGCACACTGAACAAATTCCGGCTCAAGTGCCCAAGGCATGCGCACGACGCAGCGACCATTTAGTAGCCATGTCGTAAAGATCCTTCTGTTTGCGAACGGCATCTTCTTCTTCTTCATCATCAAGCTCATTTTCATTTTCGACGAGGGAATCTTCTTGAGCACAGTGATCCTCACCAGAATCATCTTCTCCACCATAGTTATCACCATCCCCGTCTCTAGCGTTCTCAACACCGGACACAGCGTCCGCACCAGAGGTTAAGAGCAAAAAGACACTGAGGGCTTTAGATCTCGAGGAATATTGGGAGGACCGGGGACTACTAGATGGTACACCACCATCGAACACAACACGAAAGTCATTTTCTTCGACCTCGTCGGATTCGGTATCAGCTGGTGGGATCACCAAAACCCTGACAAGGGCAGCATCGGAGGTTGTCTCAAACTGAGCACGACCGGCTTCGAGCATTCCCGCCGCAGCCTTGACAACGTCACTAGTAGGCTTCGCCTTGTAGTCACGACTTCACGGGGTCTAGTGGGTTGATAGTCTCGATAAAATCGCACAGTTTTAAAAGTAGCCGGCGCATGTGGTGGCGGCGTCTTTGTAGGAACGACTTCAAAGCTCCGTTCAGGTTTTCACAGGGATTGTTCGTACAGGCGAACCCACGTGGCGTGTGGTACGATTGCCATTGTGAATACCGGCCTTTGAGCCATTGGGCGTCAAAATAGTCGGCAAACGACGCGAGCTGAGCCTTTTGACGCCATTTCACGAGCTCTTGGTCGCGGATGGTCTCATATTCGTCCGTTGTGTTCGCGTAGTGCATATCTACAATAGACGCCATAACTTGCATCCTGTCCTTGATAGGAAGATGTTGAACGCGTTTCCGCACATTGTACAAAACGTGGAAGAAGCACATGAGCATCTTCGCACCGGCAAATGCTGGTATAGACCCGAAAGCGCTGTATTGTGCATCCTCAGCATCTCCCATCACTGCGCTAACTCTTAGCGTAGCGCCTCGGACTTCTCGCACTAAGTCCACAAAGCTCCGAAAGCATTCTGTGTACTCGTGTACTGTTCTCCGGCTTACGACAAAGAATGCACCCACTTGGTACGCCCTCGACATGTCGGTAAAGCCGCACGTGATTACGGGATACCCAATGTCGCTAACCTTGAAAGTCGCATCGGCGTGAAATTGACAGTAAGTCCCGTTGGCTGTAAAGCGCAAACAGGCATCGATCATGGCCAATGACGAAATACCAACGATAAACGGATCTTCATCCGATCCGATACCGACGTAGCCGTATCCCTCTCGATCCAGCTTTGCTCCAAACACAAATGCCGTGTTGACGTCCATGCCACTGTGGTAACTGCGAAGACGGATAAGCTGTTGGATGGCGCTCCTAGAGTTCTTACTGCCTTGATCACGTCGAATGCGCTTGAGAGCGTTGCGGACTTGTTTTAGAGTCGGTAGTACACGGGTCGGACCTGACGCCAATGTTTGCTGTCGCTTCCAATTCACCAGGATGAGGCGCGGAGGAATTCCAATCTCATCTTGCTGAGCAAAGAACAACTTCATGGCGGACGTAATACGCGCTGGGTGAGCTGAATCACAAGGCAGAACACCACGCCTGTGACCGTGCTCATTCACCCATACAGTCCACGAGTCTCGAGCAGTGCAAGTGAATACTTTCCAGATAACCTGGCACTTCCCGAGACGAGTACACGTTTTGCTTGTACACTCCAGTCGGCGCTCTGTCATTGTATGCCGACCACCACACACACGACAGTCATCAAAATCGCGCTTGAGAAACACAGCGGAACAGCACATCGATTCACTACGAAAGTCCTCGTAGTTATCCTCTGAGCTTTGTATAGAAAGCTGTTGCCATGGCTCCATTTCCTGTTCTTCCGGTCGGCGAAGCAGAGGTCCGAGAGCCGAGCTTCGCAGCGGATGCAAGAAATGTTGTGGGTGGTTTCAGGAGAGTTTGGAATTCTATAGATAGTAGGCACAATATATCAAAGCAAAAGCATTCATCATGCAATTGATAGTAGCGCAGGATGTTTGATAAAACCTTTTCTGAATGCAATTCATTCGACCGGATGGTATATTCTGACCCTATCCAGTATGGTTTGTCCTTAATTTACATGAGGGGTATGGCGCGACCCCACCTGGTATGCTAGAACCTCAACTCTGTATGTTTTGGCCTAAAATGCTGTATATTCCGGCACCCTCCTCCCAGTTCCATGCGGATCCTGCCTCCTGCTGGCTGAGATGGGGGAGGCCCATCCTGACCGAACTTGCGTGGATTGATTACAGCATCTTCGTTCATGTTGAAGAAGTTGCTCTAATCGCAGCTCTCCAACCCGCTGCAACAGAATTCTTATAATAGCAGCGGGCACACGTTCTACATAACAGCAATTACCCATCAGGTGATCCTTAATACATGTGCATGGTACCTGTACCTGCATTTGTCGATCTCAAACTCCCACACGAAGGCTATTATTGCCCCTTCAAGAGCCAGATAACAGCAGTACTGTACAGTAGTAAATTATAATGTCCGAGATCAAAATATTTTGCGATGATCGTCAGTTTATCAAATGTTTCGTCTTACATATCCGCTGGAGAAGCTGCAGCTCTCGCAACATGATGTAGAGCCACAATCCCCGCCATATACAGATGCAGTTGTGCTCCAGCTTAAGTCGACGAGCACCTTTTTCAACAAATCCTACGCAAACGTTATCCTGTGTCGGCAGCAGCCACACGTGATGGAGCACATAGCTACAGTCACGACTCATTAGAGGACTTTCGCAGCCCCAAATTGACCACGTTTCAGCTTCAGTTTCAGATAGGCAGTGTTTAGGGGGCGAACCTCAACTCAAACGTGGGTAGGTTTGAGCTAGTCGGGGTTCTAGCTCAAACCTCAAAAGCAGTGTTTTGAGATTCAGATAACATTTTAGCCAATAGAATCGATGAAAACCTCGAGCGAATGTGCTAAAATTGCGATGGAATGTGGCGTGGTGAAGGAGCTGCTACCGCGACGCGGCCGCATGAAAGGCTGTTGACGGACGGCACCGCCGCGTGCACTTTCACGGGCAAGGGGAATCCCATGTATCGTCAAGTCGAGACGGTACGGTTTACGTTGGCCAGCACGCTTGAAATGCGTGGGGGAGTCTCACAGACACGAACCGTTACGGACCTTGAGCTACCAAACCTTGTCCTCCTTTGTTTCTGCTGCAACGCTTCGTTAAGCTGGCCGTAGTTATGCCCAGTCAGACACGAAGTCCTACGTTTAAATATCGATGTATGCATGTTCGCTAGCACATGCAGGCGCGTGCTAAGGCTAGCCTACCAACGAGCTCCGCGCAGCTCATGCCTCCGTGCCATTCGTTAGACGCTCTACCTCAATCTGAAATTGAAACTCAAGCGCTTTTCAGATTACATAAATGCGTTCATTCTGAAGCTGAATCCTAACTCAAACGCGGTTCCGAAAGTCCTCTATTGAGCCCCCACCATCAACAGACGTATGCATCAACATATCGGGTGCTTCGATTCTCAAAGTATGTTATCGAGTCTACTGTATTTCAAGGCCACGGAGTCTGTTGACGATTCTACCTCCAACGGTGCTTTGAGTAGATTACATAATATACTTTTTAGGTGCTTGATTGAGGATGTACATACCCAATAGACTACATGTATCCAGGATGTCATCCACCCTCGTGTAAACAGTAAGGCAAGTCGCACTAAATGTCTTGAACGTTGAATTGAAAAGCACGACCTGTACTACCAAGCAGCCCCGAATACGATAATCATTATTTTCGATCTGAGTATTCGGACTACTCTTAGACAAAGAAGTTAAGTGACACCAATGTATTTCAATGCGAAACGAAACGAAACGCACTACTCAACACGCTCAGCCATACACTACATCTGCCTTGTGTGCATTTAATGCTTTAATACTGTGGATCATACATCCGCTTAAACCGCGAACATCCAAAGAAGGAGGGCGTGGCCCCAACAGATTAGTTGCGTGACATAACGCGTAACTCGGCTTAGCTTAAGCTTTGTGTACTCCAACCAGCAGATTGTCGACTCAGCAGCCTCAACGAAAAGTTTCAGTTGTCGGTAGCTCGGCGAAATGCATTCCGCCATTCAAGCTCCATGCGCCAGCTTCAGCAAGTGAATTGTGGTACACGCGATACTCATGGGTGTGGTTCCGCAAGGGCACGTCCTCGTCACGGCAATCAGCCCTATTTTAGGTACCAACATCAATATGTAGCAGCACTTTTAGTTGTAGGTGTTTCCAGCCAAGTCGAAGGCGACCTAGTTGGCAATGCTCTGCGACATCATAAAACTTTCTACACCTTTGCCAATCCAAGTTGGCAGCAGTGTAAAGCAAAATGGAGTGTCCCGTAAATACGAAAAATATTTTTTTCAGAAATTTATTTTGGAGGATTAGTACAGACCAATGCGGATTTAGTCCACAGCAAACATCTAAGTTCCATACTCCATGGGCTCGCTACGAATAGCGGCGGCGACAGACAGCGCACAGTGACGCGCCATCTTGTTAACGAGGCGCATGTCAATGCACGGCATGCAGTGCTCCGCGGCTTTCTCGAGCAAGCGCATCAGACGCTCTGTCTTCTCGCCGCGCGGCAAGTTAATCATCTCATCGTGGCTCAAGGCCAGATACGCCTTGATGCGAGCTTTTAAAACGCTGAAGCAACCTGCACAGACAAACATTGTATCGCTTCAGTACCTGTACAGTATATCGCACCAAACGATAAGCTAACCGTACCTTCGATCGGGTTACACATAGGCGAGTACGGTCCCAGGCGTAGCAACACCAGATCCGCTCACTGTTTAACGAGGTCCTCCGTTTGGCAGTGGGCAGGCGCGTTGTCCAGGATGATGACGATGTTCTTGCCGAGAAAGTGGTCACGGTACACGTCGTGGGCCTTGACCGCGTCGTATACCGCGTCCACAAACTCGGCATTGACCTCCATCTTGATGCTGCCACGACGAGTGGTGTACAGTGTAGTGCACGAGGCCGACTTCGGGGAAACTGCGCACCTAGTCACGCCCTTCTCGGTGTGCATCGAGCACACGCGTGCGGGCCGCAAGCCCATGCTTCGGCTCTCGGGGCATGTTGCCGGCGGAGATAGTCTGTTACCGCATCGCCGAAGTCATAGTTCCTACCTGATCTACAAGGGGGTTGTGGTATAAGGGACCCCTTAAGTATACTTTGTCTGGTGATTGCTGATAGTAAAAACGATTATGATTGGCTTATACCAAGTGCGCTTTATGATAAGTGTACGAACAATGACTTCGGCGATGCGGTACTGACCAGTGGTTATGAGTTTGCTCTGCACTAAATCCGCATTGCTCTAAAACCTAATTTTAGAGAATATTTTCCGATTTTTGGGTGTTACTTAAGTTACTTCACACCGTTTTGCTTTACACTGCTGCCAACTTGGATTGGCAAAGGTGTAGATTAGCCGCACGCGAGTAGTCAGCAAGCGCTTGAATTAGACCAATCCGATGCTAGAGGTTTGGTTTGCCTTCGGTCGGTTCGAACCACTTCAAACTAAACCGTCAAACTGTAAGGGCCTGTTTCATTTGAGAATAACTGGAATAAGAATAGCGGGAGATATTCCTCCCGCTTAAATACGACAAAATACGACGATCCTATTGGCTCAGAAGTTATTCCCAGGAATAAGTTATTCTGACTTTGAAAGTCAGAATAAGTTATTCCTGGGGAATAGCTACATGGCCGGGGCTTCCTCTTCTTTTCCGTCGAGAACCACCTAACTCCGCAAGCCAGCCGTGCTGACGCTGCTGGGAGTGCGCCTAGCCTTCGTGGCGAGATGAGAAACCTCCGGTCTATACGAGGGCTCATTGTGGCAGGGTAGAGCATCTTCAGTGCTCCTCTAGAGCCCGCTAGGGCCCTCAGCATGGCGCGCTCGACTGCCGAGCACGCGACCAGTGCTGGTGGCATTGTTGGTGAGAGGGACTTTTGTGAATGGCGGCCGGCCAATCATGTGCTTCCCTCCATAACGCATATTCTTTTCCTCAGTTATTTTGGGGGCTTTATTCTCCACCTGTTTCGTTTGAATAGCGTAGAATAGCTATTCCGGCCCGGCGCTATTCTCAAATGAAACAGCCCCTAATGAACTTGGTTTACTGGAAATTTTCGGTTGGTTTGAACTATGAACCTGGAGGTCGGTTTGGTCTGTTTCAGGCGTGAGAAAAAAAAACAAATAAGATCAGCACGTATTAGAGTCTTAAGCAAAACCAAAAAATCGCTCTTTGCGGTTGGGGCAGATGGCGTTACACCAAACCACCGGGTCTCAATCGGAAATTTCGATCGAAAACTTTTATGCGAACCGGACAAAACAGCTATTACATTTTACGGTATACATCACACAAATTACGGTTCCCATCCGATTGGTAAAATCACGCATACTGGAATGTATTTTCAGGGTTATCAGTCGGAGCTGTCAGGACTATAGCTCACTCTCCGCCCGCTACTCGTTCGCAGGCACACGCTCCCGTGTAAATGTCGGAGCGGACGAGCTCGCCAACGCGCCTCACTGTAAGCTCTCGGACCTAAGGAGTACGACCAATTTCGTGTTTTACTGAACCCATTTCAAATTGTACCTATATCTCGACAACTAGAATACATTGGAAGGAATTAGGCACTGTATCTGAATGCAATTATTTGGGCTAGAATTGGGCTACGTGCCAGCATTACAGCCACTCATACAACAGTACTAGACTTGAATCACTGCAGTGCTTGAAATCGCTTTCCAACCAGTTTCGTGTCGCCTTTTTGACTTGCTTATAGTATGTAGTGCCGCTCTCCTTCAAGGAGACTCCTTGCATGGGATTAGTAAGGTTAGGGGATCATATTTGCACTTTTAGCGATAGGAATACGTAAAAATGACTACAGAGCAAGTTAATTGGATGAAATACAAACAACACAAAATGGGTTGGAAGCACGAAATTGGTCGTACTCCTTATATTGTGGCGGCTACCTCTCGGCTTGACAGCGGTTGGAAGCAAGGTGCCATTGCTAACAAGAACATTACCAACCGTGAAGTTGTAAAGCACCTCAGCCGCTACCAAGGCAAATGCTAGAATAGCAGCCGCTACCACTATTGTGCCTTTCACTTATTCTGCCTTGATAATTCTGGCATAACTCTAATCCCTTATTGTCCTTAATTATTCCCCAAGTTCGCTAATTCCCATGCTAATTCCGGGTCGTCCCCGTGACCGAATTAGGAGCGGCGATCGTGAGGCCAAGTTAAGGCGGGATAAGCTAATCCGGCCTGCATTAGGCGGAAACATAGCGATTGACGCAATCCATGCCATTCTGCTCGTATCTCCGTCGATTGGCTCTCAAATGCTGTTAGGCCCTAACTTAGGGGCAGCGCTCACAATCTTAGGCAGAATTAGCACTAAGCATAAACTAGGGAAAAAATGACAACACTCGTAAGAAATACGGTTTTAAATGCAGAAGGCGTAGCTACTGACTATCCCTACCCCGTACCAATCTCAATTATACCGCACATACACTCGCATACGTCTACTGACAAATGAAAGCGTCATGGAGGGCGTCTTGCACGATTGCTTGCTATGGCCTTGCTCTCCGGCGGAGTCTCCGCACCTGCCACACCGATACCCGTGTATCTCTCTCCATAGACCGTCAACCGCGTCGAGATCAACCCGACCGTCGTGCGGCATGACGTCGTCTACTACGTCGTGGACGTCTTTCTGCTGCACCACACGTCGCGCATCCCGACGATACCCACGGCCAGCGCGTCACAGCCAGGCTACCAGGTGCTGCACCGCTTCTCGGACTTCGCGGAGCTTCTCAAGAGCTTCTGCTTCGTGGCCATGGCGCTTAACAGAAAGACGGAGCCCCTTCGAGAGATGCCGCGTTCGATCCCGCACCTCGTCGAGTGCTTCGAGCGCAGTTAAGCGGAGGAGGAAAAGGAGGCTCTGTGTCATCCATCGTTGTCTTCACTCCGTCGTCGTTCAAGTCTATTAAGTGTCTCGCTGCGAGGCAGGCGCTCGCCTTCCATGGACCTGCTGGATGCGTGGCTCGAGGGAGTCTGACTAGTAATGATTACTCGGCTTCAAGCCGGCCAACGCGTGCGTGCAATGATCTATACTACGTCCGACGTAGTTCGTCGTGGTAAGTATATACAAGATAATATCAACTCACGCTGCTGCTACTATTGCTGTCGAAGAAAGCGGTATTATAGCAGGGGCTCGGGCACGCTGTGTGCGGCACTGCGGAACGTGGGATTCGCCGCAAGCAGTCGCTTTGTAGGCATCGTCGTGGACACCATGGTGTATATGCTGCTTGCGGGCGGGCCGCTGTTCACACGCGCCGTACGTGCATCATGGGAAGGATGGCGGATCTCCACCATATCATCACCCATGTTATTTTGCGCTTGAGCCACATGTGGAGGCTGTTTGGGTCTCCAGAGGCTACCTCAATTGGGGCTTTCAGGTTGAGATTGTCCACGGACAGCAGCACACTTGTCCGAAGCCAACGGTGGTCACCGACCACCACGCCGTAGACGTAGTAGCTCAGTGTCACCAGCATAGAGGGTCTCACGCGGAAGCTCTTTGGCTGAAGGCCGACCATCCTGCGGGAGTCTTGTCCGTGAAGAGGTGAAGGGTAAACTTCTCGACGAAGAGAAGTGTCCGGGGAACAGCAAACGTGAATTGATGCGGCTTGGTCGCGCCTCACTACTGCCCGACGACGCTGTCATCCTTCCTCGATGGCCATGGGCAGCGGAGCCAGCAGCAGCACGACGTTCTCGCTCTAGTCCTCCTCTTCGGCGTCCACGGCCCATCGTGTCCAGCAGCAGCACGACGTTGTCACTGATGTCCTCCTTCTCGGCGGGCATGGGCAGCGGGACCAGTAGCAGCACGAGACTCTCGCAGATGTCCTCCTCTCCGACGGCCACGGGCCAACGCGACCAGCGCGCGGGTGGCGCCTCCTCGGCGGCCACGAGCAACGCATTCATAGATGCAGTAGTGCGACTCTTTGAGGTTGTGTACTCATACGCCTGTTGTCACTAGGTGGCATACGTTTACACGCCTTCAGCACAAGTTTTCGCCCCAGTTTCCTGCATACGTGTAGTGTCACACAAACTACGGGTTCTGCATTTACCGACGACATTCATACGCGTGCTGTCATTTTCCCCATAAACTAGGGCTCCGCGAAGGCTGGGATAGGAGATTTTGCAATAAACTCTTATTTTTATTTTTTACTGTTTTTTTTTCTTATTAGTACGGCCATCTCCTGTCCCTATATTTGCCTTAAAACTGTACTTAGTAAATGCGATATATCAACCGACAATGTTTAGAAAGGCAAGCCTTGGCTGACGTCTGTTTGCAGCTTGAAGAAAATTCACGCTATTGTACGTCCACTTCCATCGTCCCTTTACTTCGCTACAGTTCAATTGATTTACTGATTCATACCAGTGTCGCACCGTGGTTATACCGGTGTGATGGGTATCGTACCGGTTCAGTCTGCCCACCTTTTGGAGAGCCCAGTGCACCACCGGAGTCGTACCGGTTTCATGGAGATGTACCAGTTAGATGTCAAGAGGGGTCATCTTTTGACTTGACGTACCACGGATATAATCCTATTTGGTCTGCGATAGCAGCAACGTTGCTTCCTATCCCAGTAGAAGTCCGGACTTTAATAGGGCGAGTACGTTACATGAAAGTCACAATATTTTTGGAGAGCTAAATCTAAGTACAAAAAGGCACAAACACAATTGTATATTTTTAGTTTTTTTAGAATCTACGAACCTAAAACAACGTTTTTTTATTGCTTCTTAAATGTACTCAGCTCATTATACTAGGGCTCCGCGAAGGCTGGGATAGGAAGTTTTTGCTATAAACGCTTTCTATTACCATGATTTTGTTTACGAACCAAGGGCATCTCTGCGCCTGCTTCGCAGCCGCAGCGTCTGCCCGGTAATTCACCTTACAACTGTAGATGTATGGCATGCCTTGGCGGTGCTTAGACACAGTGATAAAACGAACGTTGCTCGAGATCTGTTTTGCTGCTTGTAGAAAATGAATATGTTTTGCTTTGTTTGCTTCTGCAGCAGTTCGTCCGCTTCAATCATTCACTTTACATCACCCCAACTATTCGATAAATGTTACTGACGCATACCGGTTCAATCTACCCACGCATATAAACCTTTTGGAGGGTCCGGTGTGGCACCGCGGCCATACCGGTGTAATGGGTTTTCTACCAGTTCAGCTTGCCCATGCCACCGGAGTCGTACCGGTTTCATAGAAATGTACCAGTTAGATGTCAAGAGGGGTCATCTTTTGACTTGACGTACCACGGATATAATCCTATTTGGTCTGCGATAGCAGCAACGTTGCTTCCTATCCCAGTAGAAGTCCGGACTTTAATAGGGCGAGTACGTTACATGAAAGTCACAATATTTTTGGAGAGCTAAATCTAAGTACAAAAAGGCACAAACACAATTGTATATTTTTAGTTTTTTTAGAATCTACGAACCTAAAACAACGTTTTTTTATTGCTTCTTAAATGTACTCAGCTCATTATACTAGGGCTCCGCGAAGGCTGGGATAGGAAGTTTTTGCTATAAACGCTTTCTATTACCATGATTTTGTTTACGAACCAAGGGCATCTCTGCGCCTGCTTCGCAGCCGCAGCGTCTGCCCGGTAATTCACCTTACAACTGTAGATGTATGGCATGCCTTGGCGGTGCTTAGACACAGTGATAAAACGAACGTTGCTCGAGATCTGTTTTGCTGCTTGTAGAAAATGAATATGTTTTGCTTTGTTTGCTTCTGCAGCAGTTCGTCCGCTTCAATCATTCACTTTACATCACCCCAACTATTCGATAAATGTTACTGACGCATACCGGTTCAATCTACCCACGCATATAAACCTTTTGGAGGGTCCGGTGTGGCACCGCGGCCATACCGGTGTAATGGGTTTTCTACCAGTTCAGCTTGCCCATGCCACCGGAGTCGTACCGGTTTCATAGAAATGTACCAGTTAGATGTCAAGAGGGGTCATCTTTTGACTTGACGTACCACGGATATAATCCTATTTGGTCTGCGATAGCAGCACTAACGTTGCTTCCTATCCCAGTAAAATCTAAAAATAAAGTGTATAACATTGTTGTATAAAACTGTTAAGCAAGATTGGTTTTTAAGCTTCGAAAATTTGCTGAATAAAATCACAAGTTATGGTTATAGTTTGGCGATAGAAGAAAAATAAAAAGTGAAGATAAATTCCAAAACCGAGTGAGCTGTTAATTGTCAGGAGCTTGAAATTCTCAGATTTGGTATCAGTTCTAAAATGTTAATCTTCTTTCTTTTCGCATTGAGGTACATTGTTGTCACTTATCATGCTATATGGTAACGACATCCCATGACCTTGTCGGCGGTCGTCTCTAATCCTACCTGCCCTGTAAAAGGAGATTGGGTTAGAGTATTCGTAACCCTTAAAGTGTGGAGGCCGCGAGCCCCGAGGAGCTCTCATAAAATGTTAATCTTGGAGTTTGTATGTACTAACCGTCAAGTACCGGTAGTTCTTGGTACGGGCTTCTATTCAGGAGTGGCTTATATTCGGGCGAGTACGTTATTTTGGCGATGCATGTAAGCAATCATTTCATTTCAAATCATATATTCAGTATTGTAATTACTTTCTTTAAATATACAAATATTGCATATTCAGAAGTAATTATATATCATATTTATTATAAAACCAGTTCAATTATTTCAGAGAAGACGTGAGGAGCTTTTGCTATCAAGTCGTAAGGCGTGTCGCTTCGCACGAGCTCACGAGCTCAGTGACAATAAAAGTGAGCTCAATGGATCGATCGAATCCTGTTTGAGAGTCTCAAAACCTTTCTCGGAATTACTTGTAAATGCAAGTATGCTCCATCGTTCACCCTAAACCTTTCTCGGAATTACTTGTAAATGCAAGTATGCTTCATCGTTCACCCTTACATGTAATTAGTGGTGTCTTGGATTATTTACTTTCTGAAAACTCATTTGTATTGACCAAAATCAAAACGTACCACTTGCCGAGGTTTTTATCAGAATCAAGAATCTTTTTCAATTTGAGATGAAAAAGAGATATTAAATAAACAAAAATGTTCGTCAAAAGTGGTGGAATGATTACAGGAGTAAATGGTTCATCACCCGTTGGTGTTGCTTGTGCTCATGCACTTGTACAAAGCTGACTGTTTGGATTTTCAGGTGGGGCTCAAGTTGAACCTCAACAGAACCCACCCTCCTCTCCTATCCACTTGCCGTCCGCAACATACCCGCCGTATAGCAATAGATACTAACGCGCATATAGTTGGGTAAAATATCACGTTCGTTGTTTTGTTTTTATAGGTGTTTCCGGTAGTGCTTCGCCAGCGTTGGACCGCAACTTCGCCAATGCGGCTTTGGACCGCAACTTCGCTAAAGCGGCTTAAAACGCGGGAACTGTGCGCTGGTCAGCCCAAGCGTGCTTGGGCTCCGTCCACACCTGCACGTTCTCGAACGTCGCGTCACCCGAAGCGGTCAGAGCAATGCCGTCCGACTTGGTCTGGCTCGCGCACGGGTAGATGCGGGCCGACAGCGAGAAGCGGTCGTTCACGAACACCTCGACGCTCGACACGTCCACGAACACGTGGAAGCTCAGCTTCTCGCGCTTGGACTCGCACACGTCGCCCTTGGACGTGCCCGTGAAGATGTCGTACAGGTAGAAGTAGCCCCACACCGACTCCGAGATCGGCTTCACGTCGTTGTCGGCGAACACGGCGCACGTGGCCGACGAGCTGTTGGAGCGGTCGATGATGATCTTCTTCTCGGAGTCGTCGTACACGATGGTCGTGACCTCATCGCCGGCGCTGCTGCGACGCACCTCGAAGCCGACCTTGCTGCCACGCTCGAACTCCGGCACCTCAGCGATCAGCTCGAACGACGCACCCGTCGAGTTGAGCACCTGCGACGAGCCCTTCACCGACACGCTGGCCACCTGCTCGAGCGCGTTCTCGTTGCGCAGCAGCTTGAGGTCGCTCAGCGGCTTCACGCTCAGCGTCTTGATGGTCTTGCTCTGCTTGGCCGAGCCGTCGGCGCACGACACGTCCTTGGAGTCGGACACGATCCAGTCGCCCTTGCCCACGAGGTGACTGTCGACATCGTTGATGTCGCGCAGGATAGTGATACCGACCTCCCGCGGGACCGACAGCATACCGTCCCAGCCCTGGGGCTGGCCAGTAGTGAAGTTGTTGTCCTCAGTGATCCAGCCGATCAGGACGTTCTTGCCGTCCTTGTCGGTGTAGATGCTGTTAGCGTACCAGTCGCTGCGGTCCGACACGCCGACCATCAACGGCGTAAAGAGACCGGCCTCAGCGTCGGTCTCAACACCGCAGCCGCCGCCGGAGAACGAGCCGGTGGCCCACATCGGGTAGCGGTTCGGGTCGCCCTCAGCGGCGAACAGCATGACGTTGTGCAGCTCACCGTCCTCGTCCGTCATCTCGCGGTAGATGGTCGTCTCGAAGTTGAAGCCCCAGTTGGCGCTGTACTCGGAGAAGGACGTGTTCTTCTCCTGGGAGAGCAGGTAGCCCTTGTACTCCCAGTTCACGTAGTCCTCAGCGTGGTAGAGGAAGATACGAGGACCCACGTCGTGAATGCCGCCGGCAACCAGGATGTAGTTGCTGCCCTTCGAGGCGTCGTAGCCGAAGTGAGCGTCCAGCGACTGCGAGTGGAACGGCATGGGGTCGCGCCAGCCCGTGACGTTGAGGCCCTCAGGAGGCAGCTCAATCAGAGGCTCGCTGCCCTTCTGCCAGGTCTTGCCGCCGTCTTCTGTCGTAGCGTACACGACGTGCTCGCCGAACAGGTAGGGCTTCTTCCAGGAGATCGGGAGGGCGGTCACACCAGTGTAGAACACGGTGTGCTTGCCGTCAATGGCGTTGTTCATGGCGAAACCCGAGAACACGCCGAGGTTGTCCCACTTGTCCTCGAACGGGTGAAGGGCGTCCGGGTAGTCCTCCCAGGTCACTTGGTCCTTGGACACGGCGTGGCCCCAGGTCATGTTGCCCCAGATCGTCGAGTTCGGGTTCGACTGGTAGAACATGTGATACAGGCCGGTGGCCTCGTCGTAGTACGGCGCGCACGGGTCGTTCATCCACTTCTCGCGGGGCGTGAAGTGATACACGGGGCGGAACTGGCTGAAGAGGTCGGTACCGGGCTCGGCCTCCACGACATCTTGGGCACGCGCAGACTGCGGGCTGTAGACGAGGGCGGTCACGAAGGCACCGAGGGCCAGGACGCTCGGGATCACCTTCATGCTTGGAGGAGTGGCTTGGTCAGTTGGAGGGTCTTCGGTGGGGCGAAGAAAATTGGGGAATGGCAAATAAGTGACAAAAGCCGGCGGGTGAGCAAACGAGCTCCTTCTTCCTCCTCCTCGTCCGCTGCTGTCGTTGCAGCTGTGGAAAAGCCGGCGTTTGTCTCCCGGATGCAACCCGACTCGCGCGATGCCGCGCCTTGGGGCTTTGAGTATAGGAGAGAGGTGATCAACCTTCATCCGGGATAACCACCTGGGGCACTTTGGCCATGCGACGCCACGAACTTGATACTTTTGCCCGTGTGCTGTTCGACTCGCTTCGACTTGGATCGCGTCGATTAATCTCGCGATTAACACGTCGAGCCTCTGTACCAGTTCGCCCCAAACTTCAACGGAGACCAAGCAGCACCCACCCACCCGGCTTCGACTTTTTCGGGGGCTTTGCGCTGCAACCCTGTACGGTAACAAGCTGCATCGCAGCGCGTGAGTGACTTTGGCCCACAGCAGTCGCCACGTTCACTGTCAAGCTGTGGTTTCTCACCAGCAAACAAGAGATCAATCTACAGTACTTACAGTGCATTGTAGGAGACGAGAATCTCTCCGGGGATAACGGGTATCCTGTCGATACACATACGTGAACTTGGGGGTTTCAACATCGGTTCACTCCGTACGCAAATTGAATTTTGGCATCTTGTGCTGCAACTGTTGTGAGCGTATCCTGATGGTTAATCCAGATGCGAAGGAAAAGCTTCCGCTTCGGCGTGTGCTTTTGAGACAACGATCAGCCATGGATGTTGACTTTCAAGTTTGTTTTTTTATATATATTTTTTTAATGGTGTTTCTAAAATCCTCTTTTGCTTTTTCTGCTCCATTTTCTCTCTCTTTTTTTCTTCTTCTTGGCTTGCCGCAGTCGATACCTGTGCCGCAAATTGCATGGGGCAGGATGAATTATCCTCACGGCTGTCGTAGATCAGCACGACGCATCACGTGTCGGCTGAAAAAAGCTCGACACGCCGCGCGGGCTCATGCGAGACGCCGTCCGCCTGCCACCACTCGGGTCTCCTTGTTGCCAAGCGCGGCTTTCGTCTCTCGCACGCCCTCGACTGCCGCTTCGTAGTCACACTTGGACGACAACTTGGTCTACAATCTAACAACTAAACGCTCGTCGGAGCGCTTAAATACGCATGCACGTACGCCACCGGCGAGTCTTCCGTCCCCGTCCGTGGCGTGATAAAATGCTTGCTCGTTCTCCATCAGAAGAACGAGCTCACCCTCTCTTCCTTCACCCAGCCTGTGTGCCTGGATAGGACCGCGGCGCGTTGCGGAAATCTCGTCGCTGCTTCCGCTGGCCCCCGCGTACTTGCGCGGGCCTCCGCTGCGCCACTTGCCGTTGCGGTTGTAGCTGTTGACGTAGTACGGGGGGCGGAACGTGGGCGTGTTGCTCTGCGAGAAGCCCATCCTCTCCAGGTCGTCTGTGTACTTGGCGCGCTCCAGATCGGCGTTGCTGCGTCCTAACCGGAAGACAAACTCGGGCAGCTCCTCCCAGCTCAACACCTTGGCGTCGGCAGTCATATCTGGCTGCTTGTCCTCCATCTGCTGCAAGTCCGTCGCCAGGAAGAAGCGTATGGTCTGCTCCAGCGTCTTCTTCACCTCCGGGTCGTCCTTCGGCTGGATGGTTTCATGCCGTCGGTAGTGGAACTCGATACCAATAAACATGCAGGAGCCCGGTCCGCGGCGCTCAGCGTCGCACGTGTGGGGGAAGTATCGCGGGAACGCGTGCACTCGCGAGACTGGCGGCATGTGGTGCAGGTTGTCCACGAGTTTGCGGAGTCGGGACTGGACAAACTTGCCCCACTTGTGCATCGCGCTCTCCGAGTCCGCCTGGAAGTTGAACACCATGTACGAGCTGTACCGAATGAAGAAATTCGACGGCTGGAAGAGCTTGTCCCACGCGCTTCCTTCGCCAATGCACTGCACTACTCCTTCCGTCGAGTCAACGGCATTCAGCGGCTGGTCGAAAGAGGGCATCGACGTGGCCATACACACAACTGCTGCCTTCAGGTCCGCTTCAGAGCTTTCAGGCGACGGCGCAGGCGTGGGGAACGGCTTGGAAATACCAACCGCAATTTCAGCCAAATACCTTGCGCGCCAGAGCTCCTCGTAAATCACGGAGAACGTGGGCTGCGAAACCTGGACAGACGAGTTCATGTGCGGGTACGCCGGCGTGATAATCGGCATGATGTGTGAACGGTCGAACACGCTTTGACGAGGATCCCACATGTCGAACCCGAGGCCAGCATCGTAAATCATGTTCAGCATGACGGGCTGCGGCCACTGCCACTCTGAAAGCACCTGGAAGAATCGAACAAAGATTTTGGCCGGCTCCGCGTTCGGGTACAATTGGCACACGAACGCAACGAGGATGGCCCAGCTGATACCACCCAAGTAGCCTAGCTTGGCTGAGTAGATCCCGCGACGACGGGCCCACGCACGCACAGCGCGCAGCACAATCCGGTACTCACGGCGTCTTGGCACCAGGCACAGCAGCATGGAGCTCACTCGTGGGGCATTCAGGGCCTTCATCGACGTCTCGTGAACGCCAACCAGCATGTGATCCGAATCAATGTTCTGGTTGGGCTCGACGCTCGACACAGGCAAGCGCGCGAACAGCAAATCCATCCGCACGCCCAAGAACGACAGCGAAATAAGCGGCACATACGCGTTGGGCACAGGCGCCAGGTGGGATACCCCCGGCGTCTGCTCCAGCAAATGGCAGAACGAGCTGAAAAAGTCGTCGTGGGTCACGTGCCAAGGCGCGACGCACACTGCGTCAATATCCGAGTTGGGGTCGTCCAGGCCGAGACGGTACGAGCCAGCAAGGAACAGGGATCCCTTCGTCAACGCAATGTGCTCCTCGCTCAGCTCTCGCTCACGTCCGACCATCTTGACCCACTTGGTGAGCAGATCCGACAACTGCTTCAGCACCTGCAACTTGTGCATGCGCGCCTCAGGCACATCCATGGGCGAGATATCGTCAACATAGTCAACAAACGATTGTAGCGCAGTGGGGTCCATGATCGGCTGCATCGGGCTCTCCACAACGCTACCAACGGCTGGAACCAGGTGGCACTTGTGGTACAGTACATCGCGAGCCTCGTCGAGATACCCCTCGCAGATATTCGTGAACAGGTTCTGCTGCAGCTGCGTCGAGATCACTCCTTGCTGCGCTGCATGTTGCACCGACCACGACAGCGCGTTCGACTCTTCGTACTCGCGGTTGGCCACAAACTCGGCCGCCAAGTTGTTCATCCGGTCCAGCAGCATGTACGCCTCCTCGTCCTCCTCGTCGCAGTTGGACAGCATCGACGACAGCTCGTCGTGCTCGTAGCAGGCTTCCATTTCGCGGCGGTGCGCGCCAAAGTGCGACAGCGGACTGTGCCGCGGACTCGGGCACGAGGACTCGGCGGTGGACTCGCTGTTGGTGTCGTCGCAGTCCAAAAAGTCGTCGTCACTCTCCAGAACCTTCCGCGCGTGGAGTCTGCTGCTGTTGCTGTTGCTGCCAACTGCCAGGCCGTGTGACAACAACTCGCTCTCGTCCGAGTCCAGCCCGGTAGACGAGGTGCTGGACGGAGGAGGGGAACCTGTCATAACGGGACTACGCGGCTGGGAGGAGACCGACAACCGGGCAACGGCCTTGACGGGGCTGCTCTCGCACGACGAACTGGATAGAGATTCCTGCGTATCCGAGTCTGAGGGAGCCCCCAGCGGCAACGAGGCTCGACGCAATAGCACGCGGTCGTTCGACGCGGTGCGGACGCGCGGACTGCCATTGCAACTCTCCTGGTTCACACCATCGTATTTCTCCGACAACGAGTGCGCTTTACGCAGAGCAGAGGAGGAGGAGGGGGTGGAGGACGACGAGCAGGCGGAAGCGGAGCGGGAGGCGCGTTTGCGGCCTTTAAAGCTGTCGCCCGAACCATGCAGCAACTTTTCCCTCTCGCAGAGTTCCTCCAACGGCGTCAACTTTTTAGGTGTGTCTTCCTTTGCCCTGGGGGAGGTGCAGGGGCTGCGGTTAGCACTTGCACTTGCACTTTCACTCTTGTTGTCGTGGTGCTTGCGTCCCTGGTGCGATTTCAGGGCCTCGCACCGCTTCTTGAAGCTCGGACTCTCCACGATCTTGGTGATGCTGCGCGAGCGGATGGTGCGCGGGCCGGGCGTCTTCTTCTCGTGGCTGTTGCCTCTGGTTCGCGGAGGCGGCTGCACTTGCACTTGCAACGGCTGCGGCGGCTCCTTGACAGAGGAGGGAGACGGCGCGGACGCGGCGGCGCGCGCACCACCGCGTCCTTGAAGGAGAAGACGCGCTTCGGGGGCGCGCGCGCGACTGTGGGGGCGGGCTCCTGCCGCAGCACGGCGCTGTGGCTGTCGTGGCGCATCACCATGCCTGCTGCTGTTTTCCCTTCTAGACTCGGTTAGCACTAGCTTAAACGTGCCGCTGGTGCTGCTGGGAAAGTTGCCGACTGGACTGCGCCTCTGCTTTCACCGGTCGAGCCTAAAGGCGGATCCGCAACTGTCGCCGTTACTGCGACGCTTCCGTTCCTGCCTCTAAACAGCTCGCTCCGTCGCACACGCACACAGGGGGGGTCTCTAACCTGTCGGCAACAAGTGCAAATGCAAATGCAACAGGAAGGTCTCAGTTTTCTTTTTCCCAACACTTGGGCAACCCTAACGCTCGATGCGTTTAGACGCAAAGTGATGTCGGTCGCACCTGCACTGGCACTTGGGAAAAAAAACTTGCTTGCGTCTTGCCGAGGCGGATACGGTAGAGATAGAGAGCCAAGTCGATTGACTGCGTCCGCCGAACGAGGGTGGAGCGGGGGACGCCGAGGGCGCGGGGCGGGAGGCGACAACCAAACGCTGCCGCTCGCTGCCTGCCGCCGCCTGACGCTGCGAACCTGTGGACGACGTGGAGGAATGCGAAAATGACAGTCCGTTGTGAGCGGCCCACCCAGCAAATGCCAGAAAAGAGACGGTCCTATACAAACACCAAGTGTACGTTTTGCCCGGCAAAGTTGTAGTTCGGAGGGGCCACTGTTCGGGACAATCACGGTTCGACTCGCGTCAAAGCGCCTCTTGCTTTCAGTATGAGGACGAGGACGCCTTCCCCTACGACCTGATGCTGTCCTGCTGATCTGCGGCGGCCGCGATGGTGGCGCCAACAAACCGGCGTCACGCGGCACGCCGTGTTCGTGTTGGGGCTTCGATCGAGCTCGGCCTCGGGACAATTCTTGTGCCCGCGGGATGATCAGAGGAGTGGCCGGCTGCGCCTGATCAGTGAATCTGCGGACACCTTATACAAACCACAAGTGTGCCGGCGGCGAGCAATCTGCGGCCGCAAGTGGCGTCACCAACGGAATGCTGTGTACAAACCGGTTAGAATCATGTTATCTGTGATATCGGATAGTTATCAAACTGCTATCAGCCTAATTTCCGTGCTGAAAGAGCGATGTTCCTGTAGGAATATATATACTGGATTTCATTAAAATGAGAAGAAGTACTGTACGCTGTTTAGATATGAAGTTGGGCAGGTCTGAGACACGGACCCAGCACTTGATCAAAGGATGCTGGCGTGAGCGTGCTGAACATCCGACCCTCTCGGGATGCGCTTGGAGAGGTCGGTGCGGACACAGCCGCGGCGGCCGTGTCGTCCAAACGGCGGCATCACTTCAACACTGTGCATCACATCGGCGCGCCACGGTCTCCGGTGTCGTCGTCGACACTCGCCTTCGGAGGCGATAGCCGCTCCTGGCGTGCTGTCACGGCAAGCCGAGGCCGCAGCAGCTACAGTACCTGGGCCAGCATTGAAGGACGCCGTCCTGGCAGGCAGGACTCTTGCGTCGACAAGGTGGACCACGACGCTGCGTTGGAGCCTATGCCTCAACTTGGCTACCTCACTGCGGTGCTTTCCGTCGTCCGTCCGAAACGAGACCAGACGCAGCCGCCGACACCAACGACAAACCACCTCGTAAGTACTGTAGAAGGCGAACGTGAGAGACTCGCTCACCTGCACGCGCAACGGTAACTCGATGATCACCGCGATCCCCCTCCCGGTCAGGGTAACTTGTCCGCACTGACAACCAGCACCGCTGCCCTCGATCAACTTATTCATTCGTCTGATTGTGCTCTTGTCGGCTTATCAGGAGAGGTCGAACTACATTTGTCGCTAACACTTCCAGCTCGCTTGAGCGTTCAGGACGCTGCCAGACACGGCAGATCATGTGGCGGGTGGTGCTCGATTCCGTCGAGCGTTGTTGTTCGTCTTATGGGGGGGGGTCTATCATAGCACCACCCGAGAGGCAGCGCATGCTCTCGAGCCAAGAGTCTGCGTTGCCTCAAGAATCGAGTGGTGTTCTAGTTTGCTGTTGCTGGGTCTGCGGCAGACTCTGCCGAACACCGGGTGCATTGTGTGCGAGTTTCTGATTCACCAAGCGAAGGATCGCCATGTACTGCATGTACACGTCTAGTACTGCATGTAGTAGTACCTAGGTATCCATTTCACCCTTCATTTGTTCGGCCGGAAGCATTGGAGCATTCGTCTATCGAAAGCAACAAACCAGAAGCTTGTGCTTTAGCTGAGCTGGACTGCTTGCCAGTTGTAATACGGGACAGGCCCTTGGTGAAAACTCCGTTCGCGGCAAGGCATCGAGGCTTGACATGACGCCAGCGTGCATGTACATGTACAAGTCAAGGGTCCAAGCGTTGCAGGCTTCACTTGTCTGTTGCCCTCGACACATCCGTGATTGAGCGTGTCGATCTGTCCGCACTACGCAAGCCCACAAAACGACCACCAGGTGGCGAAAAACATGAACAAGATTAACCGAGTTTTGTATTCGCGCGTGTCCTTGACGTGAGTTGCGTTCTACAGCGTCAAGGCAGCGTGGATTGCACCCAGCCACCAGGTCGTTTGCGTCGTGGCGGAGCTCCGTCGGCGTCTCTTTCATTCCTCACTTGTCCTTTTCCCGCTTCTTGGACACCTCAAGCTGCAAACCTTTTTTCAACCAAGTTCTCGGATATCGATACCTTCGTCCACCATGCTCCAGTTTCTCGGATCCGCTGTGACCTTCGCGCTCGGTGCCGCGTCAATGGCGACCGGTCTTCCCGTGCCCGACGGAACGTGGCCTACCAGTCAGGGCAACGTCAGCTTCACGGAGGTTTACGTCGTCAAGTCTGGTGAGGTGTTCGACGGCGGCATGAAGACTTACGACCGCTCGGACATCACGTGTCTGGGCCAGACCGAGAGCAATGGCACGTCGAAGGCCGTCTTCGAGGTTCAACCTGGCGCCACGCTGAAGAACGTCATCATTGGCACGAACCAAATGGAGGGCGTCCACTGCGAGATGTCGGACTGCACGATCGAGAACGTGTGGTGGGAAGACGTGTGCGAGGACGCTCTGAGCATCAAGGGCGGCAATGCCTCCAGCGTGTCGCGAGTTCTTGGCGGCGGAGCGCGTTACGCTGACGACAAGGTGATCCAACATAACGGATACGGCACTGTCGCTGTTGACGGGTTTTTCGTGCAAGACTTCGGCAAGTTGTACCGCTCGTGTGGCAACTGCAAGAGCAACCCTCGCCAGCGCTTCCTCAACGTCAGCAACACCTTCGCCGACCTCACAAATATCCAGGCCCAGCGCGTGGACCCGAACGTGAGCATCATCATGATGAATGAAAACTTTGGCGACCAGGCTATCCTGAAAAACTTCCACGTGAAGCCGGGTAAGGAGAACTACACGGAGTGCGCCTCCTCTTTTGGTGTGAACAAAAGCGGTGAGAGGCCTGTGATTTTGAGTAACGGCCCCAAGAACCCTGTGTGTCAGTACTCGTACGACGATGTTCACATTGTTGAGAGCAAGCAAAACGCTGAGCAGCAGCAACAACAGCAGCAGCAGCAGCAGCTATAACTCCAAGTGTAGCGATAGCGCCAAGGGTCATCGTCGAAAAACAAAGTCCTCCTTGCTCGAATCGTAGCTAAAAGGGATGTAAATGTGAATGTTCAATCTTTGACTTTGCTGGATAGTGGCCGAATGCAGTGGCAGTAGTCCCGATGCATCCATTTTGCTGCATTTTCAACAGTAAACATTTACCATGGCAGGATACTGGTCGCGCGACTGATAATAACGATAGGAGGACCTTGGAGCAGCTCAAGTGGTGTGGAAAGGTTACCAGCGTAACGTTAGCGGCGGAAGTACACTCCATGGGAATGCGTGAATGCTCAACCCGTTGAGGCACCAGTCCAGCAAAACTTAAGCAACGGTTCTCACAAACCAACTCACACCAGGTTGGCGCACTCTTTATGCGTACCAAGGCGCTTTGTGCCTCAACTGAAGGGGTTCGTCTTAATTAGTGTACTCCGCAAACATGATGTTGATTTTCACAACACACTTACTTACAGTTAGTGTTGTTTGCAAACGCGTGCGTATATTTGCGTACGTTTGCTGCTCTATCACTAGGATACTAGCCGAGCGCCGCCGCTACGCGGCGGTAGTTATGTGGTTAGTTTTAGTAGTGAGGGCCGCCCACCTCCGCTTCGCTACGGTGGGCTTGTTAAGATTAAAATGTTATTAAAATCGATTGCGTGCAGGGTGCATGTTAAAAACAGTTTATGTTGGAAGTACTCTCTTGTAGCGTTACGTGGCTGATATCAGTTTAAATAACTATTCCCACGTCAGAGAATTACTATGAATAGATTCACGTTGTAGGGTAAAATATTGTTTCTTGCACGTTCCTATGTTCTAAGTCGTGGTTAGTCGTAGTTGTAAAACCCGCCCACCTCCGCTTCGCTCCGGTGGGCTTTTGTCAAGTTTAGCTGGTTTTTTGTTTAGGGTGTATTACATGTAGAAAAGTGTTTTTGTGCTGAGAGTACTCTTGTAACGAGCTTGTTATTTTGCCCAGCTCGTGGGGCAGATCGTATTGCTCCGCTGCGTTCGTTCGCCCGCGGGAACTGGAAGTTAACTCCGTACTGGCCGACAGCAGCTAACGGAGCTACTGCGCCGGATCGCTCGTACACACGAACGTATCCTATTTATTAAAGAGGCTAGATTACTCAATAGTCCTCAGCCGACTCGTAGCTATCAGCCCACAGCCAACAACTAGAACCAACCACCCAGTCAATACAAGAGAGTTCACCCACGCACGTGAGCTACTAGCTCCCCACTCATTCGTTCGTCAGCACCACAGGGGCCTGCACACCCGAGTAGCTTCGCCGTCCCCAGATCCCACGCGCGGTACGTTCGTGGCTAATGCCGAACGCTCGTGTCCGTCACCCACTGGCACCTCACGTCGCCTGCGACCCAACTAACCACTCGACTGCTCGTCCCTCTGCAGCTACTCGTCCGTCAGCAACAGCAAAGCACCCGTCGGCACTCCACCGTCACCTGTCCGTCACCCGTCCAGAAGGAGCTGTGACGAAGCGCCCCGTGCCTCTGCAGCTCAGGTTGCTAGACCGCTCGACCTTGGTCTTCGCTCAGCCCTTGCACCGCTTGGCTCAGCCCTGCTTAGCGCTGCAAGAGTTCCGCTCAGCTCCTTCCACTGAGCGAACACTCCCACTCCACTTCGCTGGGCTTGGCCGCTTGGACTCTTGGCTTAGCGCCGACTCGGGTCGGGCGAGGCGTGTGTTCCTCACTCTGCGATCCCCTTGGCGGTTCTTTCGATCACGGCTACGCTGTGGGCCCAGACTCGCGTCGGCCACACCAGCTGCTGTCGATGTTGAAGGTTACCGGAGGTGTTCCCAGACGAAACTCGCTCCCCACTTGGCGAGTCCCAGTCCGCACGTGTCCACAGCCCGAAATGCCCTGGGTTTTCCTTAATGAACACAACACCACACACAATAGCCTCTACTTCCTCTCTTTGGTTCCGGCTTAGAACCACAACACCCCTTCTTTCCCGGTCGGCCTGGGTACGAGCCGAGTTCGCCTTTTATTTGTCTGAGCCTGGGCGAGGCTCGTACCAGCTTCTCCTTTCTTCTCTACGAGTCAAGCTACGACCCGGTTGGTTGGAGTTAGTTGACTCGGTTTGAGCCTAGTCCGAATCCAAGGCACTCACACACACCCTAGGACTTCCCGCGCACCAGGTCCACAATGAACCGATACTAATAATCACACAATGTACCGGGGCACGCCAATGTCCCCAAGCACACAATACAATTACCCTGCCTAAACATTAGAATGGATCACCTTCCACCCGAAATATGAAATACACCCTAAGATGTAACCTTAATATGAAATAACCGTACTGCCGTCGCACCGAGGCACGCTGACAACGTTGATATGTTAAGTTGAATTTGTGTGGATGATCGCCAAGACACCTTCTGGCCAAAGACCTCCACCACTTGCGCCCTTCGGGGCAAAACGAACTCTGTTTAAATTTAACACATGCACAAACTAGGACTCACTAAGTGGGGCGCGATATCCCTCTGGGTACACTCTGACTGGCTGCGCGAAGAGTGTCGGCTGTATGCTTACCGGGCGACCTTGAAGATCCGCCTGAAATCTTTGGTCTCAGCCAATGCGGTGGCTCCATGCTGGCGGCGACGCCTTGGAGTCGCTGCTGGCCGTTGAGATCCGCTTGAAGTGTCCGCGATCTTGAGCGGGCGCACCCAATGTAGGCTTGATTACGGCTGCTTCACCGGATGAGTGTACTGGCCAGTACCACCAACTTCGAAGTCAGTACCACTGTCTGAACTTAAGTCCAGCGACTCCTCACCCGGCACTTCAACTGGTCTTCGACAACTCCGCTCAAGTCCATGCTGCTCCGCTCAGGTCCATGGCACTCTGCTCCGCTTCTCGGCTCAGGTAATGCTTCTCGGCGCCACATCCAAGGCTGGGCTCGGACTCCATGCCACTCTGCTCAACTCGACATCTTGAGCGAAGACTTCATGAGCATGGCGATACTTGGGTCGCTTTCAGCTTGGTCTCGCTCAGACGTCTGCAACACGACTCGGCTCGACACCTTGGGCAATCAGCCCCATAGCCGCAGGGGACGTCAGGCTCCAACTCCACCAGACCCCGCTCAGCCCCTTAGCTTGAGCGGGACTTGGGTCATCACACTTGAGGCTCAGTTCGGACTTCGCGCAACTTCTCTCAGCTTTCCAGACTCAGCTCGGGCTTGGGATGTCTAATGCCAGGCATCTCGGGTCCCAGACAGGTATCTCTCAGGGCCGGGGTCTGAGCGAAGCTTCGCCCAGTCCTCGGGTTCCGTCACCTTCGTCGCACGTCTCATGACCAACAGTTGGCGGTCTGGATCCATCTCAGCCATGGCGTACTTGAAGTCCGCTTGATTGATACGGGTCAGCTTCGTTGATTGATACGGGTCAGCTGGCCATTGGGTTCGGTGGAGAAATCCACTGGGCCTTATCACAACCGTCCCTTATGAGTGTCGGGTCCACGGAGGTCATTTCCGACTTGGACCCGGCGCCCATAACCCAGATGACTCGCACTGCCTCTTCCCACAACCGTCCGATCCTGCCGAACTTGTGGAGCGTGGTTCCCGCTCATTTGCGAAATTCCGACCAAGTGCAGAGACCGCGGTGGCAACTCCAGCACCAACAAGTGCTGCGCCTCCGCAGTCACCCGCACGTCTTCATCCGCATCCGCCGCTTCTGCTGCTTCGTGCCAAGCATGGCCGACTCGCAACGGGCCGGCGCGCCGTCCTCGGGCGGCACAAGTCAAGCTCCAGCGTCTCAGGGCGCTCTCGCGGCTCCCGCAGTGCTCCAGGCTCCGTCCAGCGCGTCATCGGCTGCTTCAGCGACACCTGCAATCTCTGCGTCGCTGCAGACACTGCTCTCAACGCCGTCGCCGTCTTCGGAGGCTGCGCAGGACAGCCCCGCGGCGCCTACGACGTCTGCTTCACTGGCAGCCACTGCGGCGTCTCCTTCTGGCGCTCCTCCACGGCCTCCAAGCGCTACGGGCCCAGCGGCAGCTAGCGCCTCGACGCCTGCGACTTCGGATGCGTCTTCGGTGGCATCAACGGCGGCCACTACGACTCAAGCGCCTTCGGCGAGCGCCCCAGCGACTTCAGGCGGCGCTGCGGCACTGGTCCTTCGTCCGACGCCTGCTGTGCCTTCTCCCAGCGTCCTGCAGACGGCTCAAGCTTCTGGATCCACCGTGCCGGCGACCAGCACCATCTCCGGGCTGCTCCACACCATCGAGGCATCGCGCTATCGCTCAGCCACTGGGCAGCGCCTTCCATACCAGCCTTGTCTCGCTCCGTGGGACCAACTTACCCTCCCGGGGCAAGTCGTAGTGCCAGCGACACTGGAAGACGTTCGCGATGGCGCACTCTTGGCTGGGGCTCCAGATGGTCTGGGGCGACTGATGAACATAGCTCGGCTTTCTTCAGCTGAGCTCGACCGGCTGAGCACGCTCATGGGCCAAGATGCCGCTGGTGCTGTGCTGCAGCCTTGCCCAGTACCTCCGCCAGATATCACAGACCCGCGCGTCCGAGTGGCTCTGGATCGCGAGATGGTATCGCTCGCTCAGTGTTTCGGCGTCGACCAGCTAGCCGCCAGGTCGCTCAACACGGTCCAATATCTCCAACAGACAGTGCGGTTTCTCCGAGGGCTCGAGGAAGGCGTCGCTAGTGCTTCGAGGTCAGGCGCCACAGGGCTAGCTGTCAGAAGTCAGCACT
Organism: Phytophthora melonis; assembly: GCA_024211575.1. Lineage (NCBI taxonomy): Eukaryota > Oomycota > Peronosporomycetes > Peronosporales > Peronosporaceae > Phytophthora > Phytophthora melonis. The sequence continues at coordinate 711,183 of JAMXKT010000076.1, read as the reverse complement.
TCGCCCAGGCCCTGAGGCGTCAGAGCGATGCACACCAAGCTGAGCTTCAGCGTCTCGAGGCTGCGCATGCGGCTGAACTTCAGAGAGTTGTGGCTGGAACCAGCGGCGTCCAGGCTTCAAGCGCCTCATCTGTCTCCGAGATCCAGAAACTCAAGGCTGAGCTTGACGCCGCGACCAAGTTGAGCGCCCAATTCGCCACTGAGAAGATACAAGCGGAGGATACCGTTGAAGAGTCTGCATCGAAAATTTCGTCGCTCGAGTCCGAGCTCGTCGAAGCTCAGAAGCGAATCGCTGAGCTGGAGGCTCAGATCTTGGACTCCCGGTCATTCGATCCTGGTGCTCTCTGCGACTTCCTGATTCACGGCAGTGCCTTCAAGGGCAATTGGAAGCGGTTTCTCGAGATGCTGCAGCTATACCGGACTGGGAAACCCATTCCAGCGGGCTATCGTACCACGATCCAAGTTTCGGCACGCGACTTGGACTTCGAAGACACTGATCCGTACACGACCCAAGCTGCTCAGCCCAGTTCCGTCTCGGCAGCAGCCTCTTCGTCTCCGAGATCCGCCCCAGCAGTCACGACTCCCACCTGTTCGTCGCTGCCGACCACACCACTGCGCACACCACCGATGCTCAACTAGAGCAGGTTAACTTCGACCGGGTCTGGCAAACTCCGACGCAAGGCGCTCAAGTCGTTGCCTCTGGCTAAGGCTTTAGCTCCGAGTAGGTCGAAGAAGGCTGGTGGGCTGAAGGTCCAGACGAGTGTTGCGCCCAGCTCGGCAGCTGCGCCGGAAACCGTGGACTTGACTCGCTCAGCTTCCAGCACACCAAAGTCCAAGGCGCCAGTGATCAAGCCGTTCACCCAGCGAATTGCCCTGCCTCGCCGCCCGACCAAGTTCAGACCTGAGCGCAAGAATGCGAAGAAGGAATCCCCAGCGCTCGCTCGGACTTGGATGCTGCGAAGGCTGTGCCCAACCAGTTCAGCTGGGACAGCACCCGCCCAGACGTCCAAGAGCTCATGTTGGCGGGCGTGGCATACTGGGACGCGGTGGACGAGGTCCAGAAGGACCAGATGCTCCATGATCAGTTTGGGAAGAAGAACTTGATCTACATGCTGACTTCGGCCATGTACTGGGAGGCTTTGGATAGCACCCCGTGGATCCAGTATGTCCCGGACAAGTACTTCGACGCGGCTGCAAACCGACTTCAAGTTCCCAGCCTGGCACGGATCCCAGTACCTTGGCGGACCTTGCCCAAGAGGCCGAGCTCAGGTGACGATGACTCGGATTCTTCGTTCATGTCAGTCCTGTCCTCAGAGGACACAGATGACGACGACGACGACCAGACTTACCACGGGTCGAAGGCCAAGGCTCCAAGCTCCATCAGCACCCGATCCCAGAGTTCTCCGGCAGGCAAGAAGCGGCAGCGAAGCTCAACGTCGTCAGGGGGCAGCTCAGGAACCAAGAGGCGGCGCTCTGCTTCTGGGACTTCCGTGACTTCGGGCGACCCTGAGCAAGACGACGCTGAGACCCCAGAGGAAGGAGTCGACAACGGCATCGTCGAGGCGCCCAAGAAAGGAAGCTGGTTCCACAATGACATCCGAGTCCAGAAGTTGCATCACCAGACGATTGGCTTCCCAGCCTACATGCCGTCCAAGACTGGGATCGAGCAGCTCCACCAGCGCATCGAGTACGCGCTCTACTTGGAGCTACTCAGATCAGAACCCTGGGACGACATGTGGAATGGCCGGGTCGACGTCCTCGTCTACCACACGTACGCTGAGCTCACTCCTGAGATGAGTGAAGCAATCGTCGTCATCGCCGGGTTTATGAGTGCCTGGCGTCGAGCATACTGGGAGCGTCTCCACTGGTACCCGTTCCCGTCCAAGATCGACTACGCCCAGCTCGCCAAGGAACTGGGCTTGCCTGAGCTGGCCACCGTCTATCGCGAGCGCAAGGACCGCGCTCAGGAGTTTGAGCTTCGTCGCAGGGACTTAATGGATCAACTCAAGGGTGTCAAGGGCTACTCGGATCGGATCTGGTTCGAGCCGGGACTCTGGGCTGTGCCCAAGGATCCGTGCCACTGGATTCTCAGAGACCCAAGCCTCAAGATTTCCTTGGCGGATCAGCTCTCTGCCCTGGACGACCAAGAGCCCGCTCGCACGCAGTGGGCTACTCGCCACTCGGACAAGCAGTTCGAGGTGATCGTTCCACCAGAGCTCAAGCCCAAGAGCAGGTCTGAGCGGGAGGCGAACCCCATCATCTCGGCACCGGAGTACAACCACGACACGCTTGCCGAGGTTCTTCGCGCTCTGGAGGCAGCGGAGGAGGATGAGGAGGACGAGGCGTAGGCAACAAGCGTTCATCATTATTTTTCTAATTCACCACTCGTTTTTCACTTCGCCTCTTGTTCCTTTCACCTCAGCTTCCGTAACACACTTATTCTCCACGAGAAGCTCCAAGTTATTCTCCACGCCACTTAGCGTAGTCGTAAATCCACACAATACAAAATGTTCACACATAGAACGTCACAGCGACATACACAGGTTCACAGCTGAGGTGCCTTTACTGAGCATCAGGCTCAGGAAGCTCATCCCCAGCTTGCATTGCTTGGAACCGTGCTTTCGCCTTGGCGCTCTTGTTGAACTCGTACAGTAAGGCTCCACAACTTAGCTGAGACATAGGGAGCCACTCAGGGTCGGGGTACCCTTTCCATTTGACCAAGTACTCACGAACTCTTCGGGAGGTCCGAGTCCGCTTGACCCAGCGCACATCTTGGATGGCCTCCACCTCGTATACGTTCTGAGCTTCATCAGGTTCCTCAGCGTCTTTCGGCAGCAGAGCTGCGTCCAGGTCGTCATCCTCAGCGACTTCGATCTCAACAGTAGGTCGTTCAGGAAACAGGGCACGCGGTTTGAGCCGGCTTATGTGAACCCAGGGGTACAGCTTGTACCCAGTTCCCTCGATCTTCAGCTTACAGCGGAAGTCGTCTGAGGTCTCCAAGATCCGGAACGGACCGTGCCAGAGGTGAGCGAACTTCTTCGTGAGCCCAGGTTGCACTCGAACCAGATATAACCACACAGCATCACCAACTTCGAAACCCTTCTTGAGTCTCTCAGACAGCTCAGCCCAGATCTTCGTCTGAGCAGCTGAGCGCTTGACTTTGGCTTCGGCTTGTAAGTCCTTGGCCCAGGCCTGAGCGTACTCGTACTCACGCTGAGTCTTGCGGCGCCACTCGTAGGCGGTCCTCTGATCCAAGCCTGTCGGGGATGGTCCCAGCATGGCTGAAACAGTGCTATGGGGATCCCAGCCGTGAACCAGGTAGAATGGCGTGTCAAGACGAGTAGCGTCAAAGGACGTGTTCAGAGCCCACATCAACTTCTCCACTTGGTCGTCCCAGTCGCTCTGGTCTGGCTCAGCGACATACGCTCGGACAGCTCGGACTACTGTTTGCACTGAGCGCTCTTGCTGACCGTTTGCCTGAGGTCTGTACGCTAGAGTCGCGCGCTGCCGACTCCCCAGCATCTCGCGGAACCGGGCAAACACCTCGCTCATGAAACGCGGGTCTCGGTCATGGCGGAGCAGAGAGCTCGCACCAAACCTCTGGAACACACACTCCATATAAGCTTCGGCGACATCTTGAGCTGTGGTCAGACTCATTGGCTTACACATGATGAAGCCCGAGAATGCACACTGGGATAAGAGTAAGAACACGTTCCCACGATCGGACTTGGGTAGATGCGTAACAAAATCCATGGAGACCACTTCAAAAGGCTTGGTCGCCAAAATGTTTCCCGGCGACGGCCCAGGGTTGGGTGGAGCTCCCTTGGCAGTGACACAATCCACACATTCCTTCACATAGCGTTCCACATCTGCATACATCCTCGGCCAGTAATACTCTTTGCGCAGTCGTTCGAAAGTCCTAGTGATCCCTTGATGGCCACCTTGGAATTCTTCATGACTGAGTTGAAGCAAGTCATCTCTAAGTGTCGTTGGCACAACCAATCTCAGATTTCCAGCCGCGTCCCTGGGCCTCCCCGGAGTAGATCGACTCAGGTAGTATAGGACCCCTCGCGAATCCAGAGTGAACTGATCTACCACCTTGGCCACATCTTCAGCTTCAGTAGCAGATAAATTCCCCAAGTCTCCGTTTAGATAGTCTTTGAGCTTCTTCGTCCAGGGCTCAGCTTCCTGCAGAACCAGGATGCGTCTCCATCGCTCGGCAATTGATGCAGCAGGAGTGGCTGCTTCAGGTGAGTACGTTGGAGCTTGTCTGAGTGGGATCTCAGCATTCTGAGCGGGGCTGGCACCTTGATCAGTGTCGTTCCCGGCCACCGTAAGCTCAGCGTCCCTGACCCGAGCCTGATTCCTCGTCACTACGAAAATCTTGGCACTGGGTAATAGGGGCTTAGCTGCATCTTCCAGTCGAGTCGGCTCAGCCACCACTTCCACATCCGTTTGAGTGTCAGGCTGCTCAGTTTCAGGTTCGGCAGGCTCAGCATCATTCACCTTGACCAACTTCTCTGGGATCCGATTCAACTGCTTGAGCTGAACTAGTTCAACCGGGTCTTCAATAGTGATGGCGCCTTCAGTCACCAGAGTCTTCGTCGTGAGGTAGTCTGCAGCCGCGTTATACTCCCGCTTCACGTGCACCAGGCGTAGTCGCTGGAACTCTGGGCGGAGCGTCTCAAACTCGGCTAACAGCACTTGCAACCCAGGGCTCAGACACTGGATCAAGCCTTGAGCTTGCTGGATCACAATTCGAGAGTCACCAACTACTACAAGGTCTGAGATACCACGAGCCTTTGCCATGCGAGCGCCTTCGAGCAAACCATGGTACTCGGCCTCATTCACCGTGATACCTTCGAAATGGAAACCTCGAGCTTCAACCACGTCCCAGGACGGGAGCTTCCACAGAATGCAACCAGAAGCGCCTGAGCGATCTGAGAGTTTGGCGGCTCCATCGAAACTCAGCAGCCATCCCTCATAATCTGCTTCCAACATCTCTAGGCTGATTGGTGGGGCTCGGACCACTCGTCCCTTGTCTGGGATGAGGTTCTCTGCAATCTTGTCCAACTGGTCTCGAGGTGTGATCCCAGCTCCCATGATCGCAGCCAAGCCATCTTCGTCGCGCTCAACCTTGTGAACTTCCAGAGGCCAGGGCGACAGACGGGCGGCCCACTGCTCACAGCGTCCTTCCAACGATCGAGACTTGAACAACCACTTCAGAACGGAATACCGAGTATAGACCTTCAGCAGCTTACATCCGCTCAGCATTGAGTAGAAGACTCTGAGAACTCGGAGCAGCGCTACGACCTCTTTCTCAGCCGGGTGGTATCTGAGTTCCTGATCATGTAGTGTCCTCCCAGTGTATCGTACCGGGAAAATGACTCCGTCGTACTCTTGGCCCAGCACCGCACAGACCGCCCAGGGGTTAGCGTGTAGAATAATCACGAACGGCTTCTCCCTGTCCGGGTGTCTGAGCAGCGGGGTAGAGACGATCTTCTGCTTCAGGATTTCGAACGCCTCCTTAGCTCGGCCGAGATCACGCCCAGCTTGGATCTGCTCATCCGTCAACTCGTAGAGCACAGACGCTACAACCGGAAGGTCTTCAATAAACTTGTTGTAATAATTGAGACTCCCAGAAACGACTGCACTCCTTTCAACGTCGATGGAAATGGAAGATCCTTGACGCCCTTGGCTATCTTCGGCTTAGCTCGGATCCCTTCAGCTCCAATCTCATGCGAGAGATATGAGATAGACTTCTTGCCAAACTCACTCTTGGGTAAGCTCACCGAGATTCCCCAATACCTCAGTCGATAGAGTAACCGATCTAAGACTTCGCACATTTGGTCCCAGGTCTCTGCTCCATACGCGATATCGTCGATGTAGGAGCTGCGTCCCAGAACAGGGCTCAGCTGAGGTGGAGCCGGGATGTTTCGCCGGAACACGGTAGTCTCCTCAGACAAGGGTGGAATCTCTTCTTCCTTAGCGGAGTCGTCCACCTCAATCCCCAGGAATTCCAACACGTCCGGATCAACTCGAGCCTCCTCACAGGGCGGCAGTCGCACGAAACCCCATAGACAATTATCAAGCATCTGCTGGTATATCAGCGGGGCATTCTTGAGACCAAACGGCATGCGCTTCCACTGGAAATGTCCCAAAGGACAGATGAAGGCTGAGATCAGCTTAGCCCGGAGTGTCATCGGCACTGCCCAGAAACCACTGGCCATGTCCAAGCTCAGGAACCACATCGCTTCCTCGAACCCGATCAACAGATCGTCAATCAAGGGTAGAGGGTAGTGTGAGAGCTTGATCAGTTGGTTGACCAGTCGGTAGTCAATGCACAGCCTGATATCCACACCGTTCTTCTTCATCACAATCACAATTGGCGAAGCCCAGTCTGAGTGCGAATACTCGATGAGCCCAGTCTCCAGCAGTTTCTTGATCAGAGCGAACACCTTGTCAAGCAAGTGTGTCGGAACTTGCCGAGACCTCTGAGCAATGGGCTTTGCGTCTCCAACGTCCAGGTCACAAACAACTCCACGAGCAGGGGCTGGTACTGCATTGCCGTCCCCGAGAAAACTGGCATGATGTCTCTCCAAAATCGTCCGCACTTGAGCGTCCATTTCTGGAGTCGTAACGCCCAGTTCTCCCACATTAGCCGTTGAGAGGTCCGCATTTGGACTGAGGTCCTTCAACTCCGGAAGAGCAGCGAGCTGATCTCGGAGGTCGTTCAGCAATTCCATGCCTTCATGGAAGTACACTGCAGCTTCTTCAGTGTCCTCACTGATCTCGACTCGGAGGCATTGGTCGTACGTTTCCTGAAGACGGGCAATCGGATCGGATGCAAAGTCGGTTGGCTCAGCCCTGAACACTCGATCCAACTCGGTTTGAGCGTCTTGAGCATCTACACCACCTCCAGCAGGAGAGGTCCGAGCTGAACTTGACTCTGAAGAACTTGGCTCAGTCACGGACTGAGTGTCGGCCCTCTCCGACATGCTTCTCTGGCTCGTCCCTGACTGTACGTCATCCGGGTGAGGTGACTGCGGTAGTGGTGGCTTCCATGAAGCAGGACGTCCCTGGGTTTTCCGGGCCATCTTGACTTGGGCAATCTCAGGCGACACCGTATTGGCGGCGTACGCTTCAGCTCTCCGCTGCTCCATGTTGGCTCGGTCTTCCTTCGGGTCATCAGACTGCTTCAACAGCAGTAGCTTCACAGGTCGCTTGTAAGGTGGCCTCTCCACAGCGGGCGGAGCGTTGAGCTCAGCTAGCCGAGCTGCCTCCTCTTCTTGTCTCAGAGCGTCTGGGGAAGGCTCGGCTTCGTAGATGAGCTGAGCCCAGTCCCTGTACTTCCTTGAGTAAGGCCGCACGAACCGCTTTCCGTTGGGCAAGTAATCCTTCTCCACCAGGCAAGCAACCACAGTGTGTTGGCGAATCATGACTTCTTGCTCCGAGATGTTGACCACCTTGACTGCCTTGGGCCTCCGCCCAGGTCCGTAGATGAACTGTGTAACCCACTGATCACCGCGCCCAGCCCAGGGAATCACTTTCTCTGGATCGGCCTGATGATACTTGACTGGGACTATCACAGATTGCCCAGGGTGAAGGTAGGCAGTCTCATTCAGCCAGACGCTGACTTCCAGTCCGACATGGTCAATCTGGGGACCTCCAACCAACAACAGAGATTCTTCGTCTGGCAACCTCACAACACCTTCGCGAGCACAGAGTCGCACTCCAGCAGCTACCATAAAGTCCATTCCGAGAAGACAATCCACTCCTTCACCGATGTTGCCAACCCAGATATTCATGACATACACCACGCGCACTCCCAGCGTCAGCTTGATCCTAGCTTGAGCAGTAATGTAGGTCGGGGCGTCTCCCATCCCAGTTACTTTGAGCCTGAAACCACGGCGTAGCTTGAGCTTTAATCTGCGTGCAAGATCTAAGCCCAAAATGCTTGTCGTAGCTCCAGTATCCAGTAGTATCTGCGTTCTGTGGTGAAAGACTGCTCCGTGTACCATCGCCATCTTCCGCTTCTCGCCAATCAACGTGTGCTCACTCCACCAACCGTACTTCTCGCCCGGAGTCAGAGCGAACTCGAGATGGTTCTCCATTTCATCCTCCGGGTCCAGCGTGTTGAGGTCAGTATCGAAAGTGTAAACACCAGCTTCATAGTAAGAAGTTGTACATTCGGGGTTATCTCTGCGCCAACATGGAAGGGCTGGGCCCACATATGCAAAGGCGCAGAGCGCTTGGGATTTAGGCTCGTCACGCACTGGTCTCCCAACCAGCGAGCCTAGTGGTTTAACGACTGCTCTCGGAGCTCCGGGCTATCCAACAGAGCTTGGATCACCTCGGGAGCAAGGCCCTCAACAGAGCCTCCGGTACGGATTGCCTCGCGTACCGCCTTGAGCGCCGACCACATATCGCACAAACCCCGGTGATGGTATTCGCCACACTTGGAACATGGCTGACGCCTACAGAATTGGGTCGGATGACCCTCATCGTGGCATCGCCCACAGATAAGTCGGCTCCAGCACTTGTCAGTCGGGTGGTTACGGCTGCCACATTCGTCACATTTCTGCTCTGGGTGCTGGTCTCCTCCACGGTCATAGCGCTGAGCGTTCGGCTTCCAGGCCAATCTCTCAGCGACTCGGAAAATTTCTTCATCGGTCAGGGAGGTAGAGCGACTGAGCTCAGCTTGAGCCGAGCTCGCAACAGCAGGAGCTGGCGCGGGCGCAGGCGGGGGCAGAGTCCGATCAGTCGAGTGATCCACGTCTTCTTCAGAGTCTGCCTCGCACTTCAGGTCGTAGTCGTCCTGGAAAAGCGCCTGTCGTCCCAGACCTGGGTCGACTTCCACACCTTCTGCCTTGAACGCTCGTCCCTCAGCTCGACGTTGTGGAGGTTTGAAACGTCCAAACTGTAGTCCTTGCGCTGGGCGCCGCTTCTGCTCATAGCCCTCGTCTTGGCGGAGGGCCTCGATTCTCTTCAGGGTTTTCTCCAATTCATCCAAAGTATCGAAACGCTGTCCCTGAAGAGTGGTTCTCAGCCTTGAGTCAGTCAAAGCCTTGATGAAACGCCGTATGTGTGCTTCTCGATCACTCGTCGGCCTTAGATAAGGTATCCCAGCCTTCTTGGCGGCATGGTTCAGACGGTAGAAGAACATCCGAGGTGTGTCGGAGTCCCTCATCTCCATCGAGTAGTATCGCTCAGCCTTGGAGCTCAGCGTGCGACACCATTCCTTCTTGAAGACATGTGATAGCTTCTTCCAGTCAGAGCGAACGTCATCCGGGAGCTGGGTGCACCAATCTTTGAGCGAACCTGTGAGCCTCATGCGCAGCTGAACCACCCGGGTCTTCTCGTCCCAGGGAGCCATCGTAGCGTAGTACATGAACCTCTCCCACCAGTTGACTCGGTCCTCGAGGGGCCCCTTCTCATCGAACTTCTCCAAGGCATCATGAGGGATCATCGCTTGTACAACAACTCGAGTCCCAGAACTGGCATCAGCCCTTGGGCTGAGCAACAGCGCCAAACTGTCCTTCGAGTTCGTACTGCGAAGAGTCACTTGAGCTTGATTCGTCAGAGTCGGAGCCGTCCCCGTCCGAATCTCCAGGCCTGCCAGGCTTGGTCGCCCGAGCCTTGCCTTTCGTTCCGGATGTCGAGCTGGACACACGAGACTTAGACTTGGCTTCAGAGTGCTTGACTGAGCTTTGGGCCTTGCCGACACGGCGGCTCGTACCAGTTACCTCAGACTTGACCTGGTTAGCTTGGACCAACTGCTGCATCACGCTCGTGAGCTGGGCTAACTGTGCCAGGACCGGATCGGTCGGCGTTCGAGTCGACGCGATGGGTGCTGAGACCATGGGGTCTGTTGACAATGGCACACGTCCAGCAACCGAGGCGACGGGGCCAGGATGTGAGCTGGGCGGCTCCTGGGCTGCAAGGAGTTGGCGGGTCTTCTCCTCCTGCTCCTGCATGGCTCGCTGATGTTCTGCTTCTGCTTGCGCATGCTTCTCTCTCAACCTCAGCAGTTCCAGCTCGTGCTCCGTCTTGATCTCAGCGGCCCGCTCTTCTTGTGCCCTCTGCTGTTCAGCCCGCATAGCCCTAACCTCAGCTTCTTGTAACTGTTTTTGGACCTGAAGTAGTTGCTGTGCTCGAGCTTCGTCCGCCTTGCGCTTCTCAGCTTCCGCAGCGGCGCGACGTTGGGCCAGCTTCTCCAGGGCTTCCAGTTGCTTCTGTTGTTCCGTCTTAGCTTGCTGTTGGGCAGCTGACATCTGGGCGTTGGTCGCCTGAAGCTTCTGGTACTCCGTCTGCAATCGGGCTTGCTCCGCCTGGTTGTCTGCTAGCGCTGCGCTCAATCTCGCCTCAAGAGCCCTACGTTGGGTCTGCTCCGCATCAAGTCTGGCCCAGGCAGAAGCCTCACTCTGTTGAAGAGCTCGCTGATAGTCTCGCTCCACGGCTGCCAGGCGGTCTGAAGTCATCGACCTCGCAAACGCAGGCGTACTCACGTCATACGAGTCTCGGAATCGGAATCCAGCAGACTGCGTCGGTCGGGTTTCGGCTTGCTTCAGAGCTGGGCGCTTCGATTCAGGACTGCCAGGCAGCGGTATCTGAGATGGGTGCTCAGGTTGATACGCTCTCGGCTCGGCTCTAGCTGATGCTTGACCAGCTTGAGTAAGCTGAGGCGTGACTGAGATCGTCATCCCAGGGAACGAGCTGCGGGACATCGTCGTAGCTGAGCCTCGCATCACGGTCGCCGTCGACATAGGCATGTGCGAACCAGCTCCGATCATGTAGTCAGTTGTAGACATCAGGGAGGAACCCGAGAACCTTAATCCAGACAGATTTCCACCTTCATCCATAACCATGTCAGAACCAGAGCTTGCACCAACCATGCTGGGCACTTGTTCGTTGCGAAATGCGAGAGCAGTCTCTGAGACAGCTTCACCAGAACTTCGATAGCTTGGTATAGAACCTCCAGCAGAAGACCTTGTGAGCAGAGCACGCTTCCGAGATGGTTCACCTTCAACGCTCGAGGCCGGGCTCCGAGGTCTGAGACCTGTTAGCTGAAGTCGCATCACAACTTCGGGCCCCAAGAAAAGCTGAGTGTCCTCGTCCATGATCGCATCTCCATCCCTGTCCAAAGGGAAGCCAACTTGAGTCTCAGCAGCTTGAGCAGCCATCAGCTGGGGGTCTGAATTCGGCCTCACGTAGTATGGGGTCGACCCGACCGCAGTCTTCCAGGCACTAAGCTCAGCCCCGAGGAATCGGGCGATGCGCTCAATCTCAAACCGAATCTGTGAATCCGGGACTCTGGCAACTTCACGCAGCGTGTGCCACGCTGGGACTTGGTTCAGGAATTCATAGCCTGCCTCGTGCAACATCGTCTGCAACAGAGCGACGCATGCAATGGGCGGCAACAGTCTCAGCGCCACACGTACTGCCTTCAAGTCGGAGACAACAGGAATCCGTCGACGTTCAGCATGGAACACATTCAGCCATCTCGCAGCGGGCGACCGAGTCACCGACATCAGATGCCTGGCCGTAGCTCCAGCCGCTCGGATGAATCCCCAGAGATCGTAGCCTCCGTGACATGGCGAGTAGGCCACGTCTACCGGGTGCACGACTCCCGCGGGCACAGACATCCACATCTCAAACTGGGTCCGGCCATACGCGAGTATCTCGACTTCCGATAGCTCAGACAGCTGGGCTAAGGCTCGGCTTTCAGCCTCAACTCCTTCGGGGACACCTCTCAGCCTTTGATAGGAGCGTTGGTCCGGCCAAAGCGAACTTGACCAGGCCCCGCCGCCACCTGACGCTCCGAAGTATCCAGCTCCAGGAGTAAAGCCGAACTGGACTGGGCCCGTCCCAGTCCCAGAAGCACCTTGAGCTCGCAGCTGCATCTCTCGGCTTCCCAGCACGCTCAGTGCACCACCCTCGGCTTGGCTACCGCGGGGATCCGCGGCAGTTGGCTCCGGGTTAGCACTTCTCGGCTGAGAAGTTGCAGTCGCAGCCTCAGAAGTCCTGCGCGGCGTCAATGCTCGGCTCACAGCAGGTTCCCTCAGGCTTGGATTTTCACCAACACAAGTGCTCGGCTGAGCACCCGCTCCACCTCCTTGTTCATCCTCAGGCTTCTTCTCCTCAGGTGAACTTGGTGGTGGCACAGCAGTTTCCGTCGGTGGTGGCACTTCGGGCCCAGCACTCGTCTCAGCCTCGCCTGACGACGCATCTTCTCCCTCAGCACTGGGTGTCCGGGCTCCCGAAATCGATCTACTCTGCTAGGTCGTCCTGGACTCCGTCGGCGCCACCTCAGCTGGCATTCCAGCCACTCTCAAACTTCGCCGAAGCGAAGACTCACTCTTCTCACCTCCAGTCTTGGTTTCCTTCGAATCAGCAGCAGTCGACATGACTGTAGCTTGTCCGTCCAAAGTCGTATCCCTGATCCGGGCACGCGCACCACGTGTGACGAAGCGCCCCGTGCCTCTGCAGCTCAGGTTGCTAGACCGCTCGACCTTGGTCTTCGCTAAGCCCTTGCACCGCTTGGCTCAGCCCTGCTTAGCGCTGCAAGAGTTCCGCTCAGCTCCTTCCACTGAGCGAACACTCCCACTCCACTTCGCTGGGCTTGGCCGCTTGGACTCTTGGCTTAGCGCCGACTCGGGTCGGGCGAGGCGTGTGTTCCTCACTCTGCGATCCCCTTGGCGGTTCTTTCGATCACGGCTACGCTGTGGGCCCAGACTCGCGTCGGCCACACCAGCTGCTGTCGATGTTGAAGGTTACCGGAGGTGTTCCCAGACGAAACTCGCTCCCCACTTGGCAAGTCCCAGTCCGCACGTGTCCACAGCCCGAAATGCCCCGGGTTTTTCTTAATGAACACAACACCACACACAATAGCCTCTACTTCCTCTCTTTGGTTCCGGCTTAGAACCACAACACCCCTTCTTTCCCGGTCGGCCTGGGTACGGGCCGAGTTCGCCTTTATTTGTCTGAGCCTGGGCGAGGCTCGTACCAGCTTCTCCTTTCTTCTCTACGAGTCAAGCTACGACCCGGTTGGTTGGAGTTAGTTGACTCGGTTTGAGTCTAGTCCGAATCCAAGGCACTCACACACACCCTGGGACTTCCCGCGCACCAGGTCCACAATGAACCGATACTAATAATCACACAATGCACCGGGGCACGCCAATGTCCCCAAGCACACAATACAATTACCCTGCCTAAACCTTAGAATGGATCACCTTCCACCCGAAAATATGAAATACACCCTAAGATGTAACCTTAATATGAAATAACCGTACTGCCGTCGCACCGAGGCACGCTGACAACGTTGATATGTTAAGTTGAATTTGTGTGGATGATCGCCAAGACACCTTCTGGCCAAAGACCTCCACCACTTGCGTCCTTCGGGGCAAAACGAACTCTGTTTAAATTTAACACATGCACAAACTAGGACTCACTAAGTGGGGGCGCGATATCCCTCTGGGTACACTCTGACTGGCTGCGCGAAGAGTGTCGGCTGTATGCTTACCGGGCGACCTTGAAGATCCGCCTGAAATCTTTGGTCTCAGCCAATGCGGTGGCTCCATGCTGGCGGCGACGCCTTGGAGTCGCTGCTGGCCGTTGAGATCCGCTTGAAGTGTCCGCGATCTTGAGCGGGCGCACCCAATGTAGGCTTGATTACGGCTGCTTCACCGGATGAGTGTACTGGCCAGTACCACCAACTTCGAAGTCAGTACCACTGTCTGAACTTAAGTCCAGCGACTCCTCACCCGGCACTTCAACTGGTCTTCGACAACTCCGCTCAAGTCCATGCTGCTCCGCTCAGGTCCATGGCACTCTGCTCCGCTTCTCGGCTCAGGTAATGCTTCTCGGCGCCACATCCAAGGCTGGGCTCGGACTCCATGCCACTCTGCTCAACTCGACATCTTGAGCGAAGACTTCATGAGCATGGCGATACTTGGGTCGCTTTCAGCTTGGTCTCGCTCAGACGTCTGCAACACGACTCGGCTCGACACCTTGGGCAATCAGCCCCATAGCCGCAGGGGACGTCAGGCTCCAACTCCACCAGACCCCGCTCAGCCCCTTAGCTTGAGCGGGACTTGGGTCATCACACTTGAGGCTCAGTTCGGACTTCGCGCAACTTCTCTCAGCTTTCCAGACTCAGCTCGGGCTTGGGATGTCTAATGCCAGGCATCTCGGGTCCCAGACAGGTATCTCTCAGGGCCGGGGTCTGAGCGAAGCTTCGCCCAGTCCTCGGGTTCCGTCACCTTCGTCGCACGTCTCATGACCAACAGTTGGCGGTCTGGATCCATCTCAGCCATGGCGTACTTGAAGTCCGCTTGATTGATACGGGTCAGCTTCGTTGATTGATACGGGTCAGCTGGCCATTGGGTTCGGTGGAGAAATCCACTGGGCCTTATCACAGAGCTGTCGCCCCCAGCAAGAGCTTTCGCCCTCGTGTGTCGTTCCGCGACCCGTTTCCAAGCCACCAACAACTTGTACGTGCTCACTTGCGTCTGAGCCCGCTAATCTCGTTCTGCGTCCTTGGCCGCAGATTCTGTTCTCCGCCCGCTTGTGCCCAAGCGTTCCAATTCCGTTCTCCCAACCCGTCGCGTTCGCATGCGGCAACCAAATCCTTCTCCGCTAGGTATCGCCGTCCTATCATAACCGATGACCTATTATAGGCTGTGGACAACGCAAATTGCCTCCTCCATTCGGTCTGAACCAGAAGAACCGACCGCCAGACAACGTAAATTGCCTCCTCCCTTTGGTCTTAATCGCTCGCACTTAGCCGGAAGACACCGTGAATGGCCGTCATTAGTGTGTACACACCAGTTTAGTGCTGATCTCCGGTTGCTCGTTCGGGGTGCGACGGGTCGGAACCGTTCCCTGCCCGAATCCGGTGACCTTCCACCGTGAATCCGTACCAGCCGCTCTTGCTCGCCACGTTCGACTTGTCGCCCGGCCCGCACAGCGAGCTGCCGCTGTTCGCCTCCAGGGCCACCACGCCGTGACCGCCATCTGCCCTCGGCCTGTTACACGTCTTCTCCACCTGCAGAGTCTTCCACGACTCTGCCGGCCTGGTACAGTCGGTCGTACTCGCGTATGGACACCCAGCATCTTTCGTCATCACTCGCTGCTCCACGCTGTCGCCCTCGTGTTCGTAAGGGCTGCAATTCGTACTCGAGTATGTAGTGTCCTGCCCGATTCCGCCTTCGTCGTCGTCGTAGCTCCACCATGAGCTCGTCCTGCTGTCTAGACTCGCTCGCACTCGCCACTGCTCGTCCATCTCTCTTTTGGCCGCGTCCTGCAGTCGCTGCACGTGCAGGAGCCGTCGTTGCTCCACAGCTTTTCCTGTCGTCGCTGCATCAGCTTCGCATTGGAACGCGCCTTCATGTTCCAGCTGCGCTTCCAAGTCAGCCGCTACGTCTCGTAATAGCTCAGCAGGATATCGATAAGTAACTAAAAATGACACGTGTGCCACAAACTGCTCGCACTCGCCACTCCTGTCTTCTCGTTCAATCAGATAGTTGTCGTACCCAGCTGATTCGACGATCCTCATCGGGCCGATCCACTGGTGAACGAACTTGGATGCCTTCGGCCCTTTTGGCGGCCGATACATCCAAACACGATCTCCTGGTTCAAAAGTTCGTCTCTGCTTCACTCGTCTGTTGTAATAGCGTGCTTGTCGTAGTTGTTCACGTTCTCGTGCTTGTTCAGCACACTTCTGACTGCTCGCTAACGCCGCCAACAGCCGTTCGTGATACTTCGTCAACTCGCCTGCCTCAGCAACACTGGTACGTCGTAAGAGCTCGTTTGGGCTCCGTAGCTTACGTCCCATCATTAACTCGTTCGGGGATAACTTGACCGTCGAATGTTGTCCAGAGTTGTAGGCATACACCGCACAGTCGACCCACACGTCCCAGTCATGCTGCTCATCCGCATTCATGTACGTGGACACACAGTCCTTCCACGTACGATGAAATCGCTCAACTAATCCAACCATCTGCGGTCGGTATGGCACAGGATTCGTCTGTTGTGCCTGCAGCATCACCACGAGCTGCTCAATAACTCGCCCCGTCAGTTCAGGTGCGCCATCCGTCAGCAATTCTCTGAATGGGCCAAACCTTAACACTACGTGCTTCATCAGGAACTCAGCAACATTCTCAGCCGTATGGTGGTGCACCGTTGCCGCTACAGCGTATCGCGTTACGTACTCCACCGCTGCAATCACGTATCGTTTCCCACCGTCGCTCATCGGCAAAGGACCAGCTACGTCCAAAGCCCATCGGTCACCTACGTCTCCGCCTCTCATACTCCGCAATGGAGGGATCACCTCGCGCGGACGAGCCTTGCGGCTACCGCACTCCTGACACCCAGCCACCCATTGTTTGACTTCTCTCTGTAAGTTAGGCCACCAGTAGAGCTGCGCGATTCGAGCGTGGGTATGGGGTGCTCGCAAATGCCCCGCCCAGATCGAGTCGTGATGCTCTTTGAACACAGTCGACCATAACGAAGGAGGTAGGATAACACGTCGCTCCTTCAGCGTCTCAATCAATACCAATCCGAATGCTTTCACCACTTTCCTGCCTTGATATTCACCAGCGTCCATCAATCGTTGTACTAATCTGCTCTTCTGCTGTGCTTCAATGATTTCAGCGTCCGTCAGCTGCAGAGTCGGCTCACCAGGTCGTCGTTCATCAGGTTCGTCATCAGGAGTGTTACCAGCATGTACAGCACCGTTCAGCATCACTAGTTCACCGCCAGCATTTGTCCCCCTCGTGTTTGTCTTCGTTCGAAGCTGCTGCCGCGGTTCCACCGTCGTCGTTGTCTTCGTACGAGGTGTCCGTGCTTCTGTTCGCTTATATGCACCATCGTGCGCCGTCTTCACGGACTTGCTGTTCGTCTGACCCGCAGCACCGTCACCAGTACTCCGGTTCGTCACTGTACTCCCCTTCGTTGTCTCTCGCGGCTTCGAAGTCGCTCCTGTCTTCGTTCGTCGCGCAGTCCGTCGTCGTGGCGACCCGCCGTCCGGTAGCGACATCACCTCGCTTGTCACATCAGCTGCACGTTCCTGCTCGGCTCGTGCATCTCGTCCTTGGGCACCTGCTGCCCGTGGTGCCGTCGGCAACGTCGTCCGTGGTCTCGTCTCGGCCGTCGTCACCAAGGTGTTGCTGCCCGTATTGTTCGTCGTCCTCGTGTCGTCCGCCGTCAACGCGTTGCCCGCCGTCATCGTGTCGTTCGCCACCACCGCGTCGTCCACCACCTCCGTGCCGCCGCGGTCACTCGTGATGTCCAGCGCCGTCGTCGTCATCAGCCTCCGGCGCTCTTCTTCCTCAGCTTGTCGCTTGGCCGCTCGTGTCCGTGGTCTCAGAGCTGCCGTGTTATCGTCCTGCTGACCCAATCGCCGCGATCTCCTTGTCCGCCCGCTCGTTGGTGTCTGAGCTGGTGCCATGTCCAATTGCATCGCTTGCTCAAGCACCTGCTGCGTCGGTTGCGTCGTTGCCGTCGCTGCCGTGCCCTCCGTAGTTACGGTTGAGCTACCAGATGACCCTGGTCGCCTATCCGCTCCATCCGCCGTCGTTCTCAGTGCTGTCACGGGGTTCTCGTCCGCGCCCACTGTTCCCTCGGCCAGTGGTTCTTGTCTGGAGCTTCTGTTCTCCATCGTCGTGCTGCCATTCTCGTCAGTCACTGCCGTCACTTCGGATTGGTGCGTGTCATCCACGCACGACTCGTCCTCGCTGCCAGTCACCGCCGTACCACTCGGACTCGTCCACCCTTCACTGGTTCGTGTCTTCCGGCCTGATGCCGCACTCGGCGTCACTGCATGCAGTCGAGGTGCCACGTCAGTCGTCGTCGAAGCTGTCAGCGTCGTCACCTCAGCTCGCCCCCAGCCAGACCTTCCAAACTCGCGCCGTGTGACGCCGCCATTCGTGTGGCTGCCACTCGGCTTGCTGCACGCTGTCGTGATAGTCGCCGCCGCCCGATCGCTGCCATCACTGTCGCCACGACGGGTGCTCGAGAGAGGGCATCCGCTACTACGTTCGTATTGCCCGGCCGATACTGAACATCAAAGTCGAACTCCTGTAGTGTTAGGGCCCAGCGATGAAGCTTCCCCGTGAGGTTGGGACTCGTCATCAGCCATTTTGGCGCCGCATGATCGGTCAGTATGGTGAACTTACGCCCGTACAAGTAAGGACGAAATAACTTGATAGCCCAAACAACTGCCAGACACTCAAGTTCAGTGATGCCATACTTGCTTTCCGTCTCACTGTTGACCTTGCTTGCGTACGCCACAGGTCTCCAACCACCGTCTCGTTCCTGCATCAGACATGCGCCCAGACCAATCTTGCTCGCATCAGTAACCACTCGGAACGGGAGCCGAAAGTCAGGGTAGACTAACAGAGGTTTAGTTGTCAGAATAGCCTTAATCCGCTCAAATGACTGCTCCTGCTCAGGGGTCCACGTCCATTCAGCATCCTTACGCAATAACTTAGTCATAGGAGCCGCGATAGATCCAAAGCCCTCCACAAATCGCCGATAATAACCAGCCAGATGCACAAATCTTTTGACCTCAGTGGCGTCCTTGGGTCGCGGAAACTCCTGCACGGCCGAAACCAGTCGTTGTAGTGGCCGCACACCGTCACTACTAAGCTCATGCCCTAGATACTCCATAGACTTCGTAGCGAACGTGCACTTCTTTAATTTCAAAGTCAAGCCAGCCGCAGACAGTCGTTCCAGCACATTTGCTAGCTCCACGATGTGTCGCTCAATGCCGCCACGCGTGAAAACCACAATGTCGTCTAAGTACACTAGACAGGTAGTCCACGTCAGACCACGTAACACGCCGTTCATCATTCGTTGGAAGGTGGACGGAGCATTAGTCAATCCAAAAGGCATACGAACAAATCTGTAGAGTCCCTTCTTCGTAGTGAACGCTGTTTTGTCTCGATCTTCTGGCGCCACCAGGATCTGCCAGTAGCCCGCCCGTAGATCCAACGTCGTAAATAATAGAGCTCCACCCAAGGCTTCAAGGGTTTCATCTATTCTCGGTAGCGGATAGACATCTTTCTTCGTCACCTTATTGAGCGCCCGATAGTCCACACAGAAGCGCACTTCTCCATCTTTCTTGCGCACAAGGACGACAAGGAAGCCCCACGCCCCGTTTCCTTCTTCAATCACCCCCGCATTCAACATCTTACAGACGTTCTCTTCGATGATCTTATCTTCTGTCTGCGCCTGGCGCCTCCTTTTCAGCATGATAGGCGACGCCTCGCCCGTGTCGATGTGGTGGTACATATCGAGATCGGTCGCAGGTGGGCAATCGCCCGAGTTCACTGATAACTTCCGATAGACTCGCAACAACTTCATTACCAACTTACGCGAATCAGCGTCCTCCACGCCAATATGCACCTCACTCTCTTCCTCCAGCGGCGTCTCAGTGTCGCCCATTTCGTCCAACCACTCGTTCAGCCTGTCCAGCTTCAACTCGCCGTTCATCGTCAAGACGTCCATGTCCTCGTCGAGCGGCACCCACGTGCCCAACTCTTTCTTGTTCGGTAACTTGGCAGGTATGGTGTTGGCATTGATCGCCGGCACCCACGCCCGTCCATTGCGTACTTGAGTCACAGTCGCTGCTAACATCACCGACCCCGTGTGCTTCGTAGGGATGAAGACGCCGCATTCGCCGTCCTCAGCTGCCACTGACACCTGTACAGGTGTCACCGCACGCTCCGCCAACTGCGTCTTTCCTGCCAGACGCACAGCAGCAACCCTCGCCCCACCACTGCCATCGTGAGTACGGAACGGAATCACCACTGCTCGCCCTTCGTCATTGTAGCGAACTTCGTTCCTGTCGAAGTCCATAGTAGCGCCCTTAGACCTCATAAAGTCCACACCCAGTAGGAACTCGCTGGTACAGCCAGCAACCACGCATGCATCCACAGTCACCTTCTCATTGTACACACTTCGTAGTTCAAAGCGCCAGACGCCCACCACATCAAGTAGGAACCCTCCGATCCCTTCTACGTAGTCTACGGGCGCATCGGTCGCCACCCGATCACCCAGCGCCATCCAATCCGTGCCAGCAATGGTATACCGAGCGCAACTGTCCAGCTTTACGCGTCGTCGCTCTCCAGCCACCTCCATCATTGCCGTAGGTAAGCCATCCTCCGTGCCTACAAACTCCACGGCGTCACCGTTCGTCACATTCGTCTCACCAGCCTGTCCACGCTGCTGTTTCACCAGGCTCACCCGTGCTGATGGCGCAGCCCGTGCGTCATGCCCGTCATCATCGCGCTGTTGCAGTCGCCGCTGCTCCAGTACTGCGAGAGCTTCGTCTGCATCTGCTTGCCGCCGTGCCAGCAGGACACCCGCAACTCGCCGCTGTTCGTCTTCCGCTGCCCGTACTTCTCGTCGCCGCTTGAGCTGCAATACCATGAAGCGTCGCCGCTTCGCCGCCTTGCGAGCTTTACGTCTCACTATGCGAGCTCGGTCGATCTCGTCCTGTTCGTCGCTGCCGGAGGAGCCCACGTCACCATTGAGCCCCTCAGCATCGATCCGCGACAGCTCAGCGTGCATCTCATGCACGTCCGCCGTCACCGTGTTCCTGTCGTCATCCATGGGCGTCACCGCCGACATCGCGTCCATGTTCGAGTTCTCCACGGGCACCGTGGTCGTAGTGTTCGTCTTCGTGCTCGCCAAGGGCACCGTGACGATGTCCACCGTCGCCGTGCTGATGGTCGTGGCACTCACTTCCGTGTCGGCGCTGATCACCGCCTCCTTCGTTGAGATCACGCTCGTCGTCTCCGTCTCTTCGTCCGCCGCTGCGCTCGTCTCGGTCTCCATGCTCGTCGTCGTTGTGGCAATGTCGTCCGTCGGCTCCGTGACGTTCACCTCGGTCATCGTGAGTGCCCTCGACGTGTCTACACCGTCCGACGCTGTCTCTACCGCCGTCGTTGTCATGGAGGTGCGAGGCGTCGATGTCTCCGTCGACGTGCCCTTCGTCTTCGTCTCCTTGTTCGTCATGCATTCCTGCGCGCCTTCTCCAGCCCGAAGCACACGTGCGCCTTCTCCAGCATGACGTACATCTTCATCTCCTGCAGTATGGACTTGGCGCGCGCCTTCTCCAGCTGCATCACCATCACTTCGTCCCCGTATGCAGCGGGGCTGCCGTAGCTTTAGCGTCAGAGGAAGACGTAACAGACTCACAGAGTCGCGGCTAAAGATAGCCCGTTCTAATACCAGAACGCACGAGTCCGTACTCCCTACGGACTCCAAGAGTCAACCCTTAACTCTTGGCTGTGAATCTTTGAACTGAATGTATTTCTCTTTATCGCGGCAGAGCCGCCTTCGGTGTAAATGTATCTGGTTCACTATCTAGCATAGTGAACCCTAGTCATATGCATAATCTGTGGCTCTGAAGCCATGTACTGATTCTCCTACTGAAATAGGTTAGACAGTGTACGCCACACAAGCCTGTGTGTGCCACACTTCGTAACCCTTCGGGTACCATTCGTGTAACCCCGTTACACCCTCCCCCACCAAACCGTGGACACGGGTGTTCACGCTTAACGGTCAACGACCGGGTCTTGTTCCGTCAAGCCTCCTTCTCGAACGAGTCAATCCACATCGTGTGGACGTCTCTGAGAACTTCTCGGCGCAACGCGCCCTCACATGACTTCAAGTCATAACGCCTTTGGTCTTTCGACCGCAGAAACCCTCTCGCGAGGTCCGCCTCGGAGCCTCGCTCCTCTCGCGCTTCGGCACCTCGTGCCTGCGAACCCCAAGCCCCCGGCGCAGGTGCGCACACCGACCGCGCCTCCCAGGCTCTCGGTCTCCCAGTACTTCGCGGCGCAACGCCTCAAGCAACGCTCGCGGCGAGCACGCCCCAGCTCCCCTCGAGCACTAGCCCATCAGACCATGGACCTCAAAGATCTCTTCGGAGATGAGGAGGAGGGCGAGGTGGACTACAGCGAGTCCGATGTCGGCTCTCCGAGCCATGAGGGTGAAGCAACGTCCCCACGACGCTCCCGAACCGCCGCGACGCTTCGCCCACGTCGCCGGCACGACGCGGAGGTGGCACGTCGGCCACAGTTGGCTCGTCGAGCTCCCGCGACCCAGAGCGCCGCGCGCGAACATCTCCTGCGCGCTCGTCGAGCCATCTCTCTACTGAGCGCACTGCGCCGTCGAGGGAGGAGCCGCGGCCACCGCTGCGCACTCCAAATCCGTTCCCTGAACGCTCTTCCGGGCTCCGCGAGCTGCGCGAGCTCACTGAGTCACGGTACTCGCCGCCTCGTGCGGAGGATGCGCCCTTGGGCCCCGTCATCTCCAACCCTTTGGACGAGGCTCAATCCGAGCAGGTTGCGGCGCAGCTGGCCTCCATGCGCTCCCAGCGCCCCGAGTTGCGGCCCCTGCTGAACCCCAGCACCGCCGAGTACGGCTTTCGGCCTCGTGACCCCGCGGAGGCATGCCGTCAGGCATTCCAGCCGACGTTGGCTCAGCATGTCATTGGGCCTGCGGCCCGTACTCCGGAGGAGATCGCTCTTCGAACGTCTCTACGACAGCGACTCTTGACTCCACAGTCTACGACTGTCTCCGAGTACCGCGAGCGGTTGCGCCTGCAAGGCAAGGGTTTGTCCGTGCCCGCAATACGGACGTACCCTGTGGTGCTCAGCCCGGGCGAAAGCCTGACCGAACACGAGGCTCAGTTCGAGCTCTGGGCTGAGAAGAAGAAGAAGCTTAGCTCCATGGATGCTCTTCGAGCTAGCTTCAGCGAAGTGGATGTTCGTATCGAACGCAAGCTCCGCTTCGACTTTGCGAAGGTCCGAGCCAAACGCAGCCTCTCGGCCAACGCTCAGCCGCAGACTCATTCTAGTGCTGCGCGCTTCGCTCCTTTGAGCCCTCCAGTCGCTCCTGCCCGTGAGGGCGTGAGCGCTGTGGCTCAGGGCCAACCCCGGAGCAATGTGGCTGATCCAGCAGCTCCCCAGCCTATTGCCGGGAAGCGCGGGACGGCCGGCATGCCGGCCTCGAGCCCACGGGGCGCTGGTGATCAAGCCGATCAAAAGCGTCCACGACGTCTGGGCAGTCTTGGCGAAGGGGCACCTCAAACTCCCATGAGTTCTCTGAGTGTGGGTACCCTCGCCACTTCACCAGATACTGGTTTTGACCCCGGCACCGCCGCTTCGCCAGCAGGCGCTCCACATGGTAGTGAAGGTTCCCTTGCTCATCGAGCAGCGCCGGTGGAGGACGCACCAAGCCGCCTCGCGACGTTTGATGAGTTGTTCGAGGCTCAGCAACAGACGACTCGTCTTCGGGACCATGTCCAGGATGTCGATGCGCGTCTCGCGCGTACTGCCACGGAGCTCGACGAGCTTGCTCGGGACTTGAGCTGGGTTCAAGTGCCTCGCGAGGTCTGGGACCGACTCCGACATTTGGAGAGCTGGGTGCAGTATTATGGCGATCGCGACGATCGTCGTAGCCAGGAGCTCTCCGAGCTTCGACGTCAGCAGGCTGCATTGCAGGGTCAGATTGACCTTCTGGCCCGCATACAGGGCCCGCCCGCTGCGCTTCCTGAGCCGGGGGCCCCTATGCCTGCGGCACTTCCGACTCCGACTCTGCCCTCAGGGCTCGCGGCACCGCCGATGCCGAGCCTTCCGCCTGTGCCTGCAGCGCCTGCGATGATGGTCGCGTCTGCGACGCCTGCGACCGCGTCCTCGACGCTCGCGACCTCCGCGCCTGCGACCTCGTCGCCCTCGGTGCCTCCATCTGCACCTGCGTCGGGTCATGGTACGGCTTGAGCAAGCCCACGTAGAAGACGGGATGCGTCCGCATCTTCTTCGGAAGATTGAGCGTGTACGCAAGGCCCTTCCTGGCCACGACCTTGAAAGGTCCAATGAAGCGCGGGCGCAACTTCGTCTTGAAGACAGCGGACACTGCATGTGTAGGTAGGTTCTTAGCATTTAGCAATACCAGGTCCCCGACCTCATAACTGTCAACATTGCCTCTGCCTTTAGCATCTGCATGTTCCTTTTGCTTGTCTTGGCTCTCAGTCATTGCGTCACGCACGTGTCGTAAGACACTCAAACGCGTCGACAAGAAAGCGTCAACCTGTTTACGAACAGTAGCCGGGCTGACATCAGCTAGCCGATCAGCTAAATCGGCTTCCTCTCCCCCACCAAGCCCGAGGCCACCACGTGGCGGCGTCAGCGGGACGCGGGGATGAGACAAGCTGTTCACGTAGAACGGCGTGTAGCCGGTCGAGGCATGCACGGCGTTATTCAACGCAAACTCAACGAGTGGTAGCATAGCGCTCCAACGCTTCGGCGTCTCAGCGCAAATGCTGCGGAGCACGTCTTCGACGACGCGATTCACTCGCTCCGTCTGACCATCGGTCTGCGGGTGATCCGCCGTGGACATGTCCAGCTTGGTGCCAAGCACCGCAAAGACCGCGCTCCAGAAGTTGCCCGTGAAGCGGGGGTCTCGGTCCGAGACAATCGACTCAGGGAGTCCGTGTTGTCGAAACACTCGGTCCAAGAACAGCGTTGCTGTACCCTTACCATCGATGGTATCCGGCACAGCCGCAATGTGAGCCATCTTGCTCAGTCGGTCTACAAAGACCACGACTCCAGTGTTGCCCGCCGCATCCGCCGGCAGGCCAAACACAAAGTCCATACTCATGGATTGCCAACAGCCCGAAGGGACAGGCAAGCTTGCCAACGGGGCTGCAGCATGGGGTGACGACTTCACTCGCTGACACGTCTCGCACGTGCGCACATAAGTGCTCGTCCACTTGTACATCTTCGGCCACCAGTAGTGGGTGCTCACCGAGCTGTAGGTCTTCTCACGGCCAAGATGGCCAGCCACCGGCGTGTCGTGGGCCTCATAGAGGATTCGATACTTCAGGTCCTCATCATGAGGAATGACCACGCGTGGCGTGTCCTCGGAGCCAGTGCTGTAGAACAGCAGGCCACCATCGAGGGTGTAGCGATGCAAACGCGCGCGCACTCGCGCCGACAATTCAATGTCCGAGTCTTGAAACTCCTTGCTCCCGAGAGCCTTCAGCAACGCGACACAAGTGTCATCCTTGGCATAAGCCGTTCGGATCAGATCCGGTAATGACGAAGTCACGGTCGTTATATGAGCCAGCTCATAATCCGGCCTGCGCGACAGCGCGTCCGCGAGGACATTCTGCCTGCCAGGCTTGTACTTCACCTCGAAGTTGTACTCCGCGAAGAAGGACAGCCAACGGGCCATCCTTTGCGAGAGATGAGGCGACTGAGTCGCAGTGCGTAACGACGCGTGATCCGTGTAAATCACGAACGGCTGAGAGCCCAACAGGTGAACCCTGAACTTGACGAGCGCATACTTCATCGCAAGTAGCTCTTTGTCATGGACAGGATAGTTCTTCTCAGCAGCCTTCAGCTGACGAGATTCGAACGCCACCACGCGCTCGCGCCCCTCGGCGTCTGCTTGTAGCAGGGCACAGCCGATGGCAAAGTCCGAGGCGTCACAGACGACACTAAACGGACGAGCGGGGTCTGGCAAAGCCAGAATAGGCGCATGAAGGAGACTACCCTTAATTGCCGCAAACGCATCTTGATGCTCGGTGTTCCAACACCACTCCGCGTCCTTCTTCAGGAGATTGGAGAGTGGCCGAGCCATCTCAGCGTAGTTCTCGCTGTACTTGTGCAAGTAATTGGCCAAGCCAAGCCACTTGCGAAGATCCTTCTGGTTCTGGGGAACCGGCCAGTCAACAATGGCCTTGACCTTGACCGGGTCGGCCCTCAGGCCACGCTTCCCGATGAAGCACCCTAAGAAGGGAATCTCTTCTGCTCCGAAGATGCATTTGTCAATGTTGGCATACAACTTGTTTTGACGCATGCACTCGAGCACAGCACGCAGGTGCTCGACATGGTTCTCCATATCAGTCTTCCCGTGCTCCGCACGACTGTGGACAAAGATGTCATCGAAGTACGTCTGTGCGTACGCCCGATGGGGCCGGAAGAGCTGCGTCACAAGACGATTGAACGTCGCTGGCGCGTTCGAAAGCCCTTGGGGCATCACCAACCACTCCCAGAGCATGCCGCTCGGAGTACTCACCGCAGTGAGGGGAATGTCGCTCGTCCTCATGAGCAACTGGTAGTAGCCATCGACCAAGTCGAGCGCACTGTACATCGTACATCCTGCCATGTTGTTCTGAAGAACGTCCTTTCGAGGAATCGGCGTCTGCGCCGGAATGGTGGCGGCATTCAGCTTGTTGAAAGCATGCACAATACGCCACTTGCCATTCGGCTTTCTGACGCAGAACGTCGGCGTGGAGTGAGGAGACTTACTCTCACGCACCATGCCCGCTTCGTGCTTCGCACGGAAGAACGCGTCAATGACGTCACACTGCTCCTTTGGCAAAGGCCACTGCCTCGTCACGCAGTACTTTGTTCCCGGAACGAGATCAATCTCATGCCGGACACCTCGATCCGGAGGTAGCCCCGAGGGCGGTTCCTTCGAGACCACGTCTTGATAATCCTTCACCACGTGATACAAGGGATCCGACGGATCCTTCAGGATCGCCGATCCGCTTCGCGCATTCAGCGCCTTCTTAGTGTCCTCCAGGACAGCTTCATCCAGAAGCGAGGACGAGTTCAACTCTTCTTCAGGTCGTATGACCACCACCTCCGCCAAGTCTCCAGCCTTCAAGGCGTCGCCCAACTCGGCCAAGGACATCTCGTCCAGCTCCAGGAGAGCAGATAGTGAGGGCAAGTCGGTGAGACTGACGTCTCCGTCGACGTCGCCCGTCACTCCATTCACGAGTGTGTAGAGCTGCTCGCTCTTGTGTAGAGCCCCACCGCTCGGCACACCCTTCTCGACTCGTGAGACCGCAGACGCCTTGCGTCGCGCCGCCAGCGCTTTGCGGCGCTGCCGCCTCTTCATGGACACTGTCCGCCCAGAAGAGCTCCGTGATTTCGCGTGCTTCTTGACGCCAGGTGTCACCACCTCATTCAGCTCCAGAGGAGCACCAGTGTCTTGATCGACCCGCAGCCTCCACTCAGTGGATTACGTGCCACTCCACGATCTTCATCCGGGCAGAGCCCCTTGTCCCTCGGCATCGTGCCGACCGCGCCGTCGCTGGCACGCAGCAGGGCGTCGCCCTCAGACGCACACCCGCTCAGCGGAATTAGTGCCGCTCCACATCCTTGATCCGGGCAACGCCCACCTTCACTCGACTTCTCGTCGACCGCGCCTTCACTGGCACGCAGCAGGGCGTCGCCCTCAGACGCACACCCGCTCAGCGGAATTAGTGCCGCTCCACATCCTTCATCAGCCGGGCCTCGCCCATGGCTACTCGGCTCCATGCCGACCTTGTCCTCACTTGGGTACAGCGGGGCGTTGCCCTCAGGCGCACACCCGCTCAGCGGAATTCGTGCCGCTCCACCTGCCGTCCACGAGCCACGCTCGGAACGCTCGTTCTCGACACACGCAGTGTCCACCAACTCGGAAACTCCGATGTTCAGCACATTGACCGACTCGGTCCAGTGCTCGCGCCAGAAGCGCTTCTGCTTCCTAGCAGAGGTGGGTTCAAGACTCGCCAATGCTCCGCCAGGAGAGAAGAGCGTAGCACCAAGGGACTTCGACATCCAATCTATCCAAGGCTCATGGCGTACCATCCACCCCATACCAAGGATGAGATCATAACTCGAATCGAGTACTAAGACCAGACAGCGTTCCAAGCTATCAAAAGCTAATTACGTCTCGCCCTAGTCCAGAGGTTCTTTTGGGACCGTGACTCGAGTTCACGTCGCGTGAAGAACAGTGACGATGTCACTCCCACGGGCTACCAGCGCCTCAGCATAAAGCTGACTTCCGTCCATCGTGGAACGCCGGGCGTAATTACCCGACGCTCCCGAATCGATCAAAATCGTCCATGGCTTTGTGAAGCCCTTCACCCAAGCCTGGACAACTAGCAAGCCCGGCTTGCACACACGTTCCGTGTTATAGAGTACAGCTCTCTTCGGGGCTAAGTCCTGTCGACCTCCACCTCGCCGAGGTTCAATAGAACTTAGTTTCTCCCCAGTAGGCCGCCCCGCGCCTACTGGGTTTTCTCGTTCCCGAGACGAACCAGAGCCCTGGCTCGAACCCGAAGAGCGGCTTGACGAAGCCTGGCGCTGCAAGCGCAGCGGACATCCGGCGCGCAAGTGACGCGTGTCACCGCAGATAAATCATCGGCGGATGCCGCGCCGCTGCTCAGCAGCCCGAAGCTCGGCTTCTTCGTCTTCAGCGTAGCTGAGGTCCATAGGCTCCGGACCGTTCGACGAACCGGTGTGAGAAGCGTTCCACCCAAGTCTTGACGACTTAAAGTTGTGCTCTGCGTTCAACGCGATGCTCACAGCCTCTTCAAAAGAGCTTGGGTGAGTGCGGAAGACTTCCGTCCTGGCCACGCCAGTGCGAAGCCCTTCCATAAACACCGTGACGATGACTACCTCAGCCAGAGGCTCGGCAGACATGCCCGCAATGAGAGTTCTCAACTCCTGGACATAGTCCACCAAATCCTTCTTGCCTTGTCGGGTAGCCAGGAAGCGTGAGCGCACGCGATACGCCTCGTTAGGCGGAGCGAACACCCGGGACAGTTGCTGCTTCAGCTGGTCCCACGTCGGGAAGGCCGTGTCGACCGACGTCCCTGACGTTAGTGCCCACTCTCTCGCTCGCCCACCAAGCTTCGAGATAGCTAGCGCCACGCGCTGCGACTCCGTCCGGAGTAGAGCTGAGCTCATAGCCATCTCGACTTCACGGGTCCAAAGCATTAAGCTTTCCCCTTCCTTGCCTTCGAAGGTCTTCACGCTCAACATGAGCGGCTTGGGTCTTGTTCCCGCGTCGGATGACGTAGCGGGCGCTTGCGGCGCCGCGACCGTCGCCATCCTCTGCTGGAGGTGCTCCAACAGAGCATTCTCGTAGCTGGAGAACGCCTCGAGACGCGCATTCACCGCGTCGGGGCCTTGTTGCGCCAGTTGCGTTACGCCCTCCGGGCCCAGCAAGGACATAAGCTTTTTAAGCGCATCCTGCTGGTTCGGGGGCAAGTGAGCGAACTGCTCCATCCTTCACCGAGGGACAGTCTATCCAGACTCAGGTGTCGGATTGACTACAAGTGCTACCAAGTGCAGCGGGGCTGCCGTAGCTTTAGCGTCAGAGGAAGACGTAACAGACTCACAGAGTCGCGGCTAAAGATAGCCCGTTCTAATACCAGAACGCACGAGTCCGTACTCCCTACGGACTCCAAGAGTCAACCCTTAACTCTTGGCTGTGAATCTTTGAACTGAATGTATTTCTCTTTATCGCGGCAGAGCCGCCTTCGGTGTAAATGTATCTGGTTCACTATCTAGCATAGTGAACCCTAGTCATATGCATAATCTGTGGCTCTGAAGCCATGTACTGATTCTCCTACTGAAATAGGTTAGACAGTGTACGCCACACAAGCCTGTGTGTGCCACACTTCGTAACCCTTCGGGTACCATTCGTGTAACCCCGTTACACCGTACCTCTGCCTCACGCCCCACACTGTCGAATCTTGCTGCCGCCAATGCTGGCCGCACCGTAGCTACATAGATTGCCGCTCGTGCCGTGTCGCGCTCAGCTGCATCCTTCGTCATGTGCTGCAGCACTTCGTCCATGCCGATGACAGTCGGTTTGGCCGCGAACCGGACCGCTCGAGCCAGCCGTGCCGTCTTCCCCTTCTTGTCCATAGCGCCGTGGCGCTTCTCCGTCATCCTGCTTATCTCGTCCTCCACGTTCTCGTCCACGGACGACTCGTCCGCCGTCTTCTTCTGCTCTCGTCCTCCACTCATACCGCCGCCTCCGAGCCCAATCACCGCACCGCTATACTGTTTCTTGGCGTGCCGTGGTTGCGCCGTCACCGCCGGCTGTCCATCCTCAGCCGCACCACGCTCACCACGTAGCCGCTGTTGGGGATGCATGTTTTCCCCGGACGCCGTAACCCCACTACTGCGCCCGACGCATGTTTTCCGCCGACGTGGTTGATTTCTTCTCGCGCCGCTCGAGGTACGCATCGTTGCGTGCCTTCGCATCCGCATCGGTGCACTCACGTGCGAAGTGTCCAGACTGCCCGCACGCGAAGCACGTCGGCTGCACCGTGCAGAAGGGTGACCAGTGCCCACTCTTCCCACACTTGAAGCAGGTGTCGTTGGAGCCCTTCTCTTCGTTCTCCTGCCGCTTCACTCCGTTCGTCCGTGTCGCCCCTTTCCATTTGGTGTCCGCAGCAGCTTGTCGTACGGCTGCCTTGAACTTCTTTTTCTGCGGCCTCACGTCCGACTCCTCGCCACTTGACACTACCTCTTCGCGTCTTGTCTTCGTCTTGACAGCAGGCTTCTTACTGTCTGACTTCGTCCTCGTAGCTGAGCGCCGCACTTCGCGCTTCTTCGTCTCCGCCCAGAACTTGCCATTCCACACGTGGCCAGGCAAGGGATCCCATGTGCCGGAGCACTCGTTCCACACACCTTGAGGGTTGGTAAAGAGAGCCACGCCACTGGCTTCTCCATTACTAGCTTCCACCGCTTGTGCGATCTCGGCCGGCAACCCCGTACCGCTAATGCCCGGAATCACGTTCATGGGCCCCGTCGTGCCCGCCATCGTCATCATGAGGTGAGGACTTGGCGCTACTGCCCACGGCTGACCGATGTTGACCATCCCTTGGGCCACATTGTCCATAGGGTCGTCAATCTCGTTGGCCTTATCCACTGCTTCCTCCAGGGTCTTTGGTTTCGGCTTCTGCTGCACTAACTTCTTCGTCGTCTTATCCAGGCACCGTAGGAACTGCGCCAACAGTACGCGCTCCTTAACCCGGTTGCGCCCTACGATCTCCCGTAGTGCAGACGCGAAGTCGGCGTACGTCTCGCCCGGCATCAGTCGTCTCATCGTCACGCGCGGCTCCGCGCTGGACTTGTCCAGCTTCGGCCCGTAGCGTCGCAGCAATGACTTCTTCAGGTTCGTCCACGTTCGTTGTTTCTTCTTGAGTCGACGGTCCTGATTAACCCACCACTTCGCTGCTTCATCCATCAATTTGTTGCCCAGTATGAAGTACAAGGCGTGGTCGGACCACGTGCCTCGCCCGGACATCGCTGCACCTTTCAATGCCAAGTCCACCCTATCAATCCAGGTGGACACAGACACCCTCGGAGATGGCGAGAACGTTGGAAGCTCCAAGTCCTTGACGCTGCGTCGGATCGGCTTCTTTCCGTGTCGCTCTCGTCGTCCGTGGCGTCGCCCGCCCCGTTCGTCAGTCTCTGCCTCGTCGCTGGAGCTGCGTGAGCTGCTGGAGTCGCTGGAGTTGCTGTCGTCGCTGCTCGAACTGCTCGAGCTGTTGCTCACTTCGTCACTGTCATGGTGGTGGTGGTGCCGCGAAGGGCGTCTTCTTCCACCGTCCCGCGACCCGTCAGAAGAGCTGCTGCTGTCGGATGGATCTGGCATCGACCCTCGTCCAGTAGTGCCCCGCCGCGTCGTTCGTCGCCTCGATTGCCGTAGTGCTTGCCCCTGTCGACTGGAGGTTTGCCACCATCGCCGTTAACTCACCGATGGCTGTCGCCATGGCAGTTATTTCTGATGGCGATGCTGCCTGCGTCGTCGCCGTGCTTCCGCCCGTCGCCATACCTCGCATTGTTGGAGCTGCCCGCGCCGCTGGTGCTACCTGAACCTCTGGCTGCACCGCCACACGTCGATGGCTCATCCTCGGAGTTCGTTCCCCGCTCCGCCCGTCACGAGTCCTTGTTCGTCGTCGCGACCGTGCTGAGCTGCTCGATCGACGCCGTCCACTTCCTGTCGTAGCTGGCGTTGTTTGCAGTCTCGTCACCGCCGTTGTCAGCTGCTGGACAGCTGTCGCCATCGTTGCTGCATCCATCGTGGTATCTCCGTCCGTTGTCGTCGTGTTCGTGCCTTGCGCCGTCGGCGGCACTTGCCCGACGTGCTCAGCTCGTTGCTCGTCTTCGCTCGCCGGTGCATCCGCCGTCTGCGGCACTTCTGGGTCAGCTTCGTGAAGGTCCTGTTGCTCTTCGTGCCGCCCCATCGTCGATATCTCCTCTCGCTCCTCGGCTTCCTCACGCTCACGCTGGTTGCCGCGCTCGTCGTGATCGCCCTCATCGTCATCTTCGTGGTCGTCATGTTCGTCGTGATCGTCGTGTTCGTCGTCCTGGTTATCGCCCGACTTGGTCTCCTGCGTGGAGTCCATCAGCCGCTTCAGGATTCGTCTCGACTTGCCCGTCTTCGTCCTCGTTCTCGTCTGCGCCGTAGTCATCGCCGCGGCAGTCAATAGAGTTGTTTCGTTCGTACTTCCAGCCCCAAGAAAATGACCACCATGTAACGAGCTTGTTATCTTGCCCAGCTCGTGGGGCAGATCGTATTGCTCCGCTGCGTTCGTTCGCCCGCGGGAACTGGAAGTTAACTCCGTACTGGCCGACAGCAGCTAACTGAGCTACTGCGCCGGATCGCTCGTACACACGAGCGTATCCTATTTATTAAAGAGGCTAGATTACTCAATAGGCCTCAGTCGACTCGTAGCTATCAGCCCACAGCCAACAACTAGAACCAACCACCCAGTCAATACAAGAGAGTTCACCCACGCACGTGAGCTACTAGCTCCCCACTCATTCGTTCGTCGGCACCACAGGGGCCTGCACACCCGAGTAGCTTCGCCGTCCCCAGATCCCACGCGCGGTACGTTCGTGGCTAATGCCGAACGCTCGTGTCCGTCACCCACTGGCACCTCACGTCGCCTGCGACCCAACTAACCACTCGACTGCTCGTCCCTCTGCAGCTACTCGTCCGTCAGTAACAGCAAAGCACCCGTCGGCACTCCACCGTCACCTGTCCGTCACCCGTCCAGAAGGAGCTGTCGCCCCCAGCAAGAGCTTTCGCCCTCGTGTGTCGTTCCGCGACCCGTTTCCAAGCCACCAACAACTTGTACGTGCTCACTTGCGTCTGAGCCCGCTAATCTCGTTCTGCGTCCTTGGCCGCAGATTCTGTTCTCCGCCCGCTTGTGCCCAAGCGTTCCAATTCCGTTCTCCCAACCCGTCGCGTTCGCATGCGGCAACCAAATCCTTCTCCGCTAGGTATCGCCGTCCTATCATAACCGATGACCTATTATAGGCTGTGGACAACGCAAATTGCCTCCTCCATTCGGTCTGAACCAGAAGAACCGACCGCCAGACAATGTAAATTGCCTCCTCCCTTTGGTCTTAATCGCTCGCACTTAGCCGGAAGACACCGTGAATGGCCGTCATTAGTGTGTACACACCAGTTTAGTGCTGATCTCCGGTTGCTCGTTCGGGGTGCGACGGGTCGGAACCGTTCCCTGCCCGAATCCGGTGACCTTCCACCGTGAATCCGTACCAGCCGCTCTTGCTCGCCACGTCCGACTTGTCGCCCGGCCCGCACAGCGAGCTGCCGCTGTTCGCCTCCATGGCCACCACGCCGTGACCGCCATCTGCCCTCGTCCTGTTACACTCTTATTATGGTTACGTGGATAATATCAGTTTACTATGAGTAGATGCGTGTTGGAACTGCTAAAGTAAATCATTCTCTATTGTACGGTACTTTGTCGTAAACCGGGTCTACAGTAGTTAGGCGTAATTAGTTAACACGACAACAAAGTCACCGCTGAGTACATATCTAGCATAATATGTTCTTACTGTGAATATAGTAGAATAAACGTTGGCATGAGCAACAGTTCGTGGTGGGGTAATTGTGTTATTGACGTTATAGTCAGAGAAGTATGTAGACGGCTATTGTATTAAGTCGTCTAACCCTCCAATACTTGCAGTGCGGACTTCAACCCTTCTTAAGGTATCCAACCGAAAGTTCGCCACTTTGGCCAACCTCCGCACTTGGAATTTTGTAGCTCGGCAACCAGAGCCCGTATAAAGGCAAGTAGGGTACCGTCGTAAAGCTGAGGATCTGCGCTATCTCGTTGATTTTTAGCGTCTAACGCAGAGCAAGTTGATCTATTCAAACTCTCAATTGCGCGCGGCGACTGTTCAGAGCCGGCCAACCGAATGTTCGCCACTCGGGTTGTTTTGTATTGAGAACGGCCCCTTGGGCTCGATACCGACCCTTCGGGCCAAAGTGACTCTGCGGGGGCCAATGAGATCACAGAATCGTTGTGATTGGATGGAAGTGGGAATGAAGCCATTTGCACGTCCTTCCTGCACAAAATCATA
This sequence comes from Phytophthora melonis, assembly GCA_024211575.1. Lineage (NCBI taxonomy): Eukaryota > Oomycota > Peronosporomycetes > Peronosporales > Peronosporaceae > Phytophthora > Phytophthora melonis. Next base: position 676,976 of record JAMXKT010000076.1, on the reverse strand, counting down.
TCCGCAGTCACTTACTGAGTTGCTCGGTCTCAACTGACCGATGCGGGCTATCAGTTTTGGACTATGCAGTCGCATGCGGCCACATCGGTTGAAAGTGCCCGAGCGCCCGCATTTGCGCCCTTACCCCATTAAGCATCGGATGGCATCGACACTTCAAACTCAGAACAATACCAAAAGCAGCAACGCAACGTATGGATAGTCTCGCTCACGAAGACTCACGATAACTCATACACCGACTACGCGCTCAGCTCCAAAGGTTTTTTTCTGCACAGGAAAAGAATAACCACCTGTATGTCTCCATTATAGTGGTGGTTAGCTGTGGGCGGGAAATGCTAAAGCCACGAGACAAAAGTACTACAGATATCTCCCTCAAACTTTGGCACACCACTAGCCAATTCCCTTTCAGACACGCTGATATCGGTATCTGCAGGTTTACACGGACAGGGCATAATTCAGGTACGTAGCGTTTGAATTTCGAATCCTTCCCGCCCAACGCAGGGCTCTCAGCTCACTCCGCATCCTGCCCCCCACGAGCACACCGCCACCATGATCGAGAACAAGTCCAACAAGGGCAAGTGGATGACCGTACAGCAGAAGTACGAGGTCATATGCCAGCACCAGCGCCACCCCTCACTGTCGACTGCGAAGCTGGCTGAGTGGGCTCGGCGTGAGTTTGGCCTGCAGCACCCCCCTTCGCGTGAGACTGTCCGACTCATCCTCAAGACGACAGACTCCATCATCGAGAAGCGAAAGACAGCGTCGACACCCAAAGGCAAGAAGCTGTGCGTACGGTGCCCTCAACTGGAGTCGGAGCTGGGCCGTTTCGTCCAAGGCTGCAACGCCCAGTTCGTCTGCCTGTCACGCAGGCTGCTGCAGACGAAGGCAAGGAGAATTTCAGCGAAGACACCTACGGCTCCTGCCCTCAAGCTTTCGTCTGGCTGGTTAACGAGGTTCATGAGGCGGCATGGGCTCCGCTTTCGGACGCTGCACGGCGAAGGCACCGGAGCGGCGAGAGCAGATCTTAATGAGCGACGTGCTTTTGTATTGTAATGTTGTAATGAAAGAGTGGTACAAGTGACTCGCAGAATCCATTGTCTTGCGTATTCTATAGCCTCTATACAATAAACAAATGAAGCTGCCAAAGTTTGAGGGAGATATCTGTAGAGACCCGTGACATTACCAATAAGTACCACTAATCTGGTACATCCACTCTGATGCAGTCGGTAGCTGCAGTGTAGGCCCTAGCCTAATTGCCACCTGCCAAGTACATGTACTAGAGCCCCGAGACAGACGCGTAGTACCTGACGTACTAGGGCCCCGAGAAAGACATGGAGTACATCAACTACTAGTTCCCCGGGACGGTCACCGATTGCCAGAGGTACTAGATCCCCGAGATGGCTGTCGTACCCCAAGTACATGTCGTACTAGAGCCTGAGACGTACTCCGACTACATCTCGTACTCTGAGTACGTAAGGTACTAGAGCCCCGAGACATTGAAAGCGATGTTAAGAATATGCGTTTTGCATCTTCCGATTTATTTTTATTCCCGACCTTACTACTCTTATCATCCCTAGCTGTCAGTTACCGGCTTCGCGCCCTACTCGACTACCCACTGACCGTGACACCCCAGCTTCGACTACTACTCCGTCAGCCTCTTCTTTCGGAAGCCCGCCATCGCATTCCTAGTGTTGCTTCGTTGATCAAGAAGAATGGAGAGCAGCACTTGCGGGCTGGAGACATTATTTCATACTATCATCCTATTTTTTTCGACATGAAGGTTTCTGGCATCCTTGTCATCGCTGTGGATCCGGACGCGGAAGGAGTTTCCGCTAAGTCTAGATACTGAAGAGCCACTTCCGGACACGCGCAAAGTCGTTGTTGAAAGCGCGACCAATCCTCAACTCCGAACTATCCGCTCCTACAACTTGGTTAAAGGACGGATATATGCGCCCACGCGACGTGAACAGCTTGTGAGGGGTCTTCGATCGATTGCATCGGACGTGTTTGCTGAAGCTGCCACTGGTCGTGGGGCTGTAGCTGTATCTGAAACCGAAGCTGGAGGTGATCGGGATGAACTTGTACTTGGGGTTCAGCCTGAACATGAAGCTGGTGGTGACCGTGGATATGGCTCTGGGCATGGAGCTGGTGGTGGCCGTGGGACTGACGTGGGGATGGGTCTCGACGTGAAGCGGGTAGTGATCGTGGGGCTGGACTTGCTGGTGAGTTTGGGGAGCGTAGAGTTGGCCGTGGAGCAGGACGTGGAGTTGAGAATGGAGCAGCACGTGGACGTGGAGTTGGGCTTTTAGATTTTAGAACGAACGATATAGGATTCATACTAATATTTGCCTGATCTAAATATATTTTCCTCGTATTGCATGTAGTCGGTGTCCGTCTTGCGGCTCTAGTACTACAGATGCTCCATCTCCGTCTCGGGGCTCTAGTACCTTACGTACTCAGAGTACGAGATGTAGTCGGAGTACGTCTCAGGCTCTAGTACGACATGTACTTGGGGTACGACAGCCATCTCGGGGATCTAGTACCTCTGGCAATCGGTGACCGTCCCGGGGAACTAGTAGTTGATGTACTCCATGTCTTTCTCGGGGCCCTAGTACGTCAGGTACTACGCGTCTGTCTCGGGGCTCTAGTACATGTACTTGGCAGGTGGCAATTAGGCTAGGGCCTACACTGCAGCTACCGACTGCATCAGAGTGGATGTACCAGATTAGTGGTACTTATTGGTAATGTCACGGGTCTCTAGTACTTTTGTCTCGTGGCTTTAGCATTTCCCGCTGTGGGCCACAGCCTGTGGCATAACATGACAACCCACTCATTGAGTAGCTCCACCACATCACTTCCAACGGCTTTTGATCATAGCGTTGGTACAGGCAGCCGTTGCACAAGCGTGGTCTTTCTGTATCACCCTCTTTGCTGTTAGCTTCGCCAGGTTATTGCTAACGAGGTATACAATATGCGGAAACACTACGAGTTTTTCAGCGTACTCACATTTTATTACTGACCGCTGTTGACTCAAATAAAAGCTAATCCACCCAACTAGCCGTGTCATCCACCTCAGCACGCCTCCGACGATTTCGTGGGGGCCTGTCGGAACGCAGCACGCTTGAGAGCCCAAATATCGTGCGTGGCTGTGAATACGTGCTACTTGTCATCCTAAATCAAGTAGAGAGGTTTCGAATACATAATATCGGAAACCTCCGGATTGGGCTGAAAACTTCTTCTAGTAAGCCATGATACTCTAGTGTACGTTGATCTACGCCTGCTAAGGAACATGCAGACGGAGGGCACGCTGTCCAGGCCGTGGGGGGTCTGCCTCAAAGATAATGAGCTGCTACCAGGAACACGTACTTCGAAGTACATGTACACGTTTTGCTGTGTCATGACACGCCGCGAACAAGCCACATGGAACCAGGCAAGTCACAGGAGAACCCCAAGCGTATGACATACTAGCAGTCCGCAAACCACGCTAGACGCCAACAGTAGATGCGAGTTAGCACAGTATGTGCAAACTGCGAAGTACATGCAAGTACTGCACAGTGAGTGCGAGCCGAACAGTCGCAGACCTCCCCTTTCTAATACACCGTCGATTTCGGTCCAACAAGCGAATCAGCTTTTCCAGAGGTGACGCTTGGGAAGTTCGGACCCCTATCCGTCGTACTTTAAAGAGACCTGACAGTAGACCTCCCTCCATACAAAGGGCAAGATAGGAAAAGTGGCGAACATTCGGTTGGCCGGCTCTGAACAGTCGCCGCGCGCAATTGAGAGTTTGAATAGCTCAACTTGCTCTGCGTTAGACGCTAAAAATCAACGAGATAGCGCAGATCCTCAGCTTTACGACGGTACCCTACTTGCCTTTATACGGGCTCTGGTTGCCGAGCTACAAAATTCCAAGTGCGGAGGTTGGCCAAAGTGGCGAACTTTCGGTTGGATACCTTACTTAGCATAATGTTTAGTGCTAATGTTCCTTATAAAAATTGTGTATCAACTGTGCTATCGTTCGATACTTTGTATGCTCTATAAAATGTTTTGAGCTGCGGGCTGCGTTAATCTTAACATAATTTCTACGTGGACCGCGCTCATATCTACGTAGGCTGTAATAAACTCAGTAGTTTGTGTACTAAACTAATCATGACTTTACTATTCTACTATGACGCACATTAGCAGTTGCGCACTACCAAGAGTAGCTAAAGGACTTCATAACGTAACGAATTCTATCACCAAAGTACACGCTGCACAGTTCTAATTCCGCCTTCTGAATTTGCCACTCGGGTATGTGCGACCTGTTTAAATGTTTGGAAAGCGCGGCAGGGTAACATTCACGTTGTGTGCACTAATTAGCGTTTTATTACTATCCAGAACACAGTATCTCCCCGATTTATACTGTGCATAATAAAGAGAATGAGGCACGCTTAAGCCACTGTACATGCCCTTGTAAGATGAACGCCAAGTCGGCTGTAGCTTTTGTGGTATCCATCCCTAAAGTATTATGGTAACGCTTAGCTGCGCATACTACAACATATTAACCACGTCTTCAGCTTACCTTACGCTTCATGTACTCGCATATCCTGCTATCGCATACTATACGTTTCTATCGCTCACTAAAGTACTCCGTGGCGAGCCATATTATCCTGTTGTAGCAGGTGATACAAAGTATAAAGCCAAGCGTCGCGGCAGGGGTGTTAATATCGCCCCCGTTCCGCTCGCCTCGTCGGCTCGCTGCACTACTCGCAGTGCTAGGTTAATAATGTAGGGCAGGGCGGGCCCTACACGTATTGGGGGCCCGCAACGCTCTATGGGGTGACTGGGGGCCGCCTTCGCTTTGCTCGGCAGCGAGTTAATTTTACCCAATGAAGTATAGTTGGGGTCCAATTTTAGCCAATCGGAATTCAGGTGATCTACGGACAGCGCGTTACTCCAATTGATGTTAAGGACTGGGTGCCTGCCAAAATTGACATTTAATCGACATAAAGTGTTTCTCTAAATTCGTCTCTAAATATAAATTGTGCAGAGGTCGATATATGTGAAAGGTCGGGGTTTATGTCACCAAGTTGCTGTAACAGGGTGAGACATACTTTATTCAAGATAACATTTATGCAGTTGCACGATGAGGGGGAGAAATGACCTTTCGTTTACGGAGGCGAAATCTACGCCTGACAAATATAAGTTTTCTTAAATCGGCTTATGCGGAAAATTACTACAGTTTTGGCAGGCACCCACTAGCAGATCAAATTTATGGCTACTGTTCGTTGTCGAGCGGTCATCCTTACTTTTGAGTATATTTTGCGGACTTCCGAGTAACGAGTTATGTGCTCAGACTTCCGAGTACGCAAACCTCATTTGCGCTGCGTCAACTTGAAACTATTGACCAAGCACTAAGACGTTGCTTGTTGGGATGCCATTCACGAACACAAATAACGTGCTACAAACCCTTTAGGGCAACTTCTATTTGGTTTTCTGCTAGATGATGCTTGATTTCTCTATTAAGCTAATAGAGAAATCAAGCACTCACGTCCGCATAAGTAGAGCGATGCGTTACTTCCCCAGATGCATTTCACACTGTATCCTCCTCCGGTCTGGTCCAAGGTGGCGATGCCGAACGTGGCATCTTTCCTATGGAATTACTCAGAAGTCAGTGAAGTATACTCACAATTAAGTATCACCCGTTGTCGAGTCCACAATCCATGTACGCACCACAGCGTAGCAATAATAGTCTAGCGCTACTTAGTTTGAGAGATAATGGCTGGTGTAAATAGAAGACCTTTACGTGCAAGTCAGCTTCCGACAAGTGAAATTTAGCTCAAGGTAAATAGTAAGAAATGCCTAACTCCACAAACATGTAAGCCAGATTCACAACACACTAACAAACAGTTTGCAAACACTAGAGTTAGCTATACTGTATACTAGAGTCCATCAATGCTTGCTGGAGAGGGGCTGTCCTAACTGTGTGTAGCACAGTATAGGACTCGCCCCCTGCCCCGGATTCGTACGATAATGTAATGATACGATTAACGCTTCCGCTTAACTAAATCGAGACGAACAGCAAATAGCACAATACCATGCAAAGAAAAGTTGTCGAGTCAAGCAAACTCGTTGCTCGGCAGGCTGCGTGGAGATACTGGTCGATATGTTCTGCTCAGCCACGAGCTACCCGCCGCTGCTGGGTCTCGAGCTACCTGTCGCTGCTAGCCTCGTGCTACCCGCTTCGTGGACTTCAACGGCCGAGTAGTGCGTAGTAAACTTTTCAAAAAAAAAAAACTATATAGCGCCGTGACTTATAAGTCGCTGGCATCCGCTGCCGCCATTATCAGCGTATCCCGTAGCTTCAATCTAAGCTAGCCCTAAATATACTTCCCATCCCAGATTGGGGGGTATTTAAGAGCAACGCGAAGTAAGAACACGTATGAAATACCGTTGTGCCAAGCTAACACCTTACTTGCGAATGTTCCTAAAGTCACCCCCATGGGGAAAGTAATTCACGATGTGCTCGATCTCTCGAAAAAGATGCGTAATTCGCACAGTTATGGGTATTTCATCATATACGGTGTCTCCCACTTGGTTACTGATCGGTCCCAGTAAATTACCCAATATTTGGTTAGAAAACTACCAACTCGTCAAGCAGAATGGCATGGATTGGCGGGTAGGAAACCGCCAATCGCTCTGTTTCCATCTAACACAGGCTGGATTAGCTTATTCCGCCTTAACTCGGCCTCACCATCGCCGCTCCTAATTCGGTCACGGAGGGACGACACGGAATTAACATGGGAATTAGCCAACGCGGGGCATAATTAAGGACAATAAGGGATTAGAGTTATGCCAGAATTATCAAGGCAGAATAAGTGAAAGGAGAGTGACTATTACCACTATAATAGAGCCGGATAAACTAGAAGAGGCGGCATGATAAAATATCAGATTTGCCCCTCATCGAAAACGAGGAATCTCCAAAACCCGCATACTTGAGTTTCAAAACAACAAAACCCGCATACTGGCAACAGATGTCCGTAGAATCAGAAACACTTCGGTTTGGAGCTGTAAAAAAATAATATAAACGTATGCAAGTTCTCCTTCCTCTCTCACGCACAGCTAGCTGGAGCTGCTGGTTCGTGGAGTGGAGCCGGTCATTGCAGCCATGGGACTTGTGCGAGCAGTCGATCTGGTGGTAGTCAGAGGCGAACTGGTACTCGCACTACAGGAAGTGCTGGTAGTCGGGGTAGTGCCGCTGGTCGAGTTCGTGCTGGTAGTGCAGGTAGTTGAGGTAGTCGAGGTAGTCGGGGTAGTGCAGGTAGTCGGGGTAGTGCTCCTGGTGGTCTTTACAGCAACCGCGACCACAATCTAAGGCGGCTTCTTGCATGCTTTGCGATTGTGGTTGGATTCCCCGCAGTTTGTGCAGCGTTGAGCACGAGTCGGTCTGCTTTCACCAGCACTAGGGATTCGTTTGACGCGCTTTCTTCCACGGGACGTTTCCTTTCGCTGGGCAGGTAGGAGCGGGGCGCTAGTAAGCTCGGTGGAAGCGGGGATCAGCACGGATGCTTCAGCAAACGCCTTTGAGTAGCTTTCAACCATGTAACAAGATCTGAAGCGAGAATAAGCCGACTCCAGCTCACCTACGGCATTTAGTACGGCAAGCATGTGCTTGCATGGAATCTGATACTGATCCATGTATGTGCAAGTGCAGCGATTGTTATCTAAGCCCACAGTACGCCGGAACGGAGGGATCTTGCCAACGCACAATTTTAGGAACTGAAGTGCAGTTGATATGTTCCAGTTCTAACGAGCTGATTCGCCAAGTGCTAATGGCTTCCCTGTCAACTTTAAGCTGGTACAGCTGCACGAAGAATGAGCAGGTTTTGGACGAGCAGACGAACTTCTTGTGACCCCCACCGCTCCTTTGGACCTTGACTCTCTTGCCCACTGATAGAGCGTAGTCTTTTATGGCGTACTTGGCCTCCTCTCCATTCTTGAAGGTCTGCCAACGCTCCAGAGACACCATGCCTTCGGGACTCGAGGAGAGTTACTTTTTGCTACAGATAAGCTGAGAGACCTTCGCATGCTTATTTATTTATAGCTATTCCTGCTTTGTCTGATTCTACGGACATCTGTTGCTAGTATGCGGGTTTTGTAGAAGTATGCGGGTTTTGTTGTTTTGAAACTCAAGTATGCGGGTTTTGGAGATTCCTCCATCGAAAACTACGCCTTAACAAAATAACCAAAACGTTAGTTTGTTTGGCATCAGTGGTCGTGATCAGGGTTTGGTAGTAGTGAGAATTTTGGCTAGTAGTGATACTACTACTACTATCCGACTCAGAGTCGATAGCACTGATACTACTATTAGTAGTGAAGAAACGCAATTAGTAGTTATCACTACTAATATTACTACTATAGCACTACTATATCACTACTATCCAGACTGTCGGAGCTTACCAGATCTTTTGAGCACCTACTAAGCACCCATGCCATATTATTGACTACCGAGATGGTCGCTATTGTTTGAATGGGGGTGGGTGGGGCTAGAAGCGATAGTCCTGAAACCGCTGTTGGGTATTCCTAATAAAAATGCGATTCGTATTCGCTGCTGCTGGTATTCTTTCGATCTCCAACCTTATCAGAGAGTGCTTCGGAAAATCTTCTCTATAAAAAAACTGACTCGGAGTGCCTTTGATGTTTTCCCAAGGCTTTTATAGCTTTTCGTAGACTTTCGTAAGCGGTTTTCTTAAAAGCATGTCTATATTCGTAACGGGTAACACCGCAGTGTTGCGAGTACTTGAAAATAGCTGTAAACTCGCATCGTAAAATGGGTTTTCAGCGCAAAATGAATCTAAAATACGTACCGTATCACATGGACTGCGAGTCTGGCATGTTGACGTTCAGAACCTCATGTCTAAGCTTTAACAGCACGAAATCGAATACCTCGCTAAGTTAAAGAGTCACAGAGGCACAATACGGCGTTTAAGAAACCTTCGGGGTCGCTCATGATGATATTGTCCGGGGAAGTAACACACAGTCTCGGCGCGTCGTAGCAAGGCACACTCCGTATGTGTCTGTAAGACAGACTCGACGATTTGCGCCACAATATGCGCCACAATCTCCACAATCTCCACAATCCACAGTAGGGGTGCCATTGTCACGGCCTCTCAGGGTTAGTTCGTGTGCACTGCGTAGCTACCAACTTAGAACACGAAACTATAGACTACTATCACGGACCAGCCATACTGTAGCCGTGGTGGCAGCGGGCCCGTGCGCGTCCACCTTCTTGAATGTTTCCTGTCCACACATCACTTAGGTAGGCGATTGTGTTCACCACACAAAACAACGCCGAAAAAAACGCAAGGTGAAATTGAAGGTGGGCGAGATCCGGAAACCAGCTGTATCATGTGTACAAAGATTCTGTGGCTTGTGTCAATTATCCACAATTCTCCTTGTGGTATTGTGGCAGATTGTGGTCGCTTGTGGCAAAAAAACACAATCTCGCCACAACATCGCTGCAAATCCTAGAGATAGATTGTGGTAATAAGCTCTGCCTAAGTGAAAGGCACAATAGTGGTATTGTACTCGTCATTAATGATTGGACCAAAATTTTTTAGCATGCCAGATATAGCGGCATAGCTCCCCAAGTTCTTGCCCGATCAGAGCGGGGAGACCCGGAATAGCTTCGTGTTGATCTCGACCATTTAGTCAACAATTCGCTACCTGCTAGAATGTCGGAGTCGGGCGATGAACGGGAAGAGTTGTCGCCCGGTCAGAAGTATCGTTTTCTATTGCGAGAGGACGATTCATTCTACTTTTTCGTGTTCAAACAGGTGTTTTCGCTGATAATCCAATGAAATTCACGTATTTCTGCAGAAAAGTGCCAACCCTTTATCCGCATCATAGGAGCCAAAAGCAATGGTTTTTTGTAGCGCTTGTAGCGCTAAAACGGCTGCGAATTGGTGCTGATTTTCGGCCGGCACGATTGAAGCGTGGCTTGGGCATAGTCGATTTCGACTCGATTTTCAGAATCCTCGGGCGAAACAACCCCTTATATCTAAACATCGCCATAGGGTTTTTGTGATTATAACGTTCAAACGACAGCCTACATTCTGGTCCAATGACTAATGACGAGTACAATAGCGGCTGCTATTCTAGCATTTGCCTTGGTAGCGGCTGAGGTGCTTTACAACTTCACGGTTGGTAACAATTCATGAAACTTAGTAAGCCTTAGTCGATTCGGATTAAAATACACTGATATTACATAGATCAAAAATCCATGCGTCTCTGATGAAAACGTACATCGAGGCGAGGTGAGAAGAGGCGCTTGAGCACCGAGTACACCAATCTGGAGTACGCACAGTGCCTACCTGCTCTGAGCCCGCTCGTTTTGGTTCCCACGTATCTTATGCTCGCGCTTTTTCAAAACAGCGTCCGTGCCCCCTGCTGTAAGCTTAAAGCACAGCCGTGTATGATAAACAGTTGTCCTCCACCTTGTGGCGTCTGAAATCGCCCAAGCACAGGATCAACACGATCGGTCGTTGATCTACATGCCCGCTAGCGTTACGAGAACTCGTCGAGCTCCCTCCTCATTCAACTTCATTTCCAATTTTCCAGCGCTCCGACCACCAGCACCTTCCAACCTTTTGCCATCCGTGATGCTTCAAACGTTGTCCTCAGTGGTGACCCTCCTTCTCTCGGCCACTACAATATCCGGTCTTCCGGTGCCCGACGGCACGTGGCCTATCAGTACAGGCAGTGTCACCTTCGACAAAGTCTACACCGTCAGGACCGGCGAAGTCTTCGACGGAAAGATGCAGACGTTCGACCGCTTCAACCTCACGTGCCAGGGCCAGCAGGAGAGTGACAACTCCACGGCCGTGTTCCAACTCGAGGCCGGTGCGACGCTGAAGAACGTCATCATCGGTGTGAACCAAATGGAGGGAGTGCACTGCGACTTCAACGACTGCACGATTGAGAACGTGTGGTGGGAAGACGTGTGCGAAGACGGTCTGAGCGTCAAGGGTGGAAACGCTTCCAGCGTGACGCGAGTTCTTGGCGGTGGCGCTCGCTACGCGAAGGACAAGATCATCTAGCACAACGGATTCGGCACTGTCGTCGTCGACGGGTTCTACGCGCAAGACTTCGGCAAGCTGTATCGCGCGTGTGGCAACTGCAGAAACAACCCGGCGCAGCGTTTCCTCAACGTCAGCAACACGTTCGTCGACCTGGAGATCATCCAGAGCGGGAGGGGAATGGAACCGAACGGAACAAACGTGAGCATTGCCATGATGAACGAGAACTTTGGCGACGAGGCGGTCCTGAAAAACTTCTACGTCAAGCCGAGCTGGTACAACTACACGGAGTGCGCTTCATCCTTTGGTGTCAACGTGAAGGGTGCGAAGCCCGTGATCCTGCACAATGGTCCGAAGTATCCCGTGTGTCAGTACTCGTACGACGACGTCCACATCGTCGACGCTGATGAGAACGCTGAGCAGCAGCAGCAGGAGCAACAACAACAAGAACAGGAACAGCAGCTGCAAGTCCAAGTCCAGCTATAGGCGTACCGGTACATTGAATGAAATTTGTAGATGCTCTATCAAATTGATCGTTTAATCCGATTCGATTAAGTTTACTACACTTCGAAGAGCTTGTTATACAAGCGATGTTGTACTGCGCGCTGGAAATGCAGCAGCCGTCATTAACTTGAATGCTGCCCCGCGTCAGGTGGTAGTGATACCTGCATGCAGGCGGCTGCATGCCTAAGCAGATATCTAACCAAAATGAAAATGCTTTCACGGAGCGGATCGAGTTGTGCGCACGCAATCCACGCCACCAGCACTCCTAATCTTGAAGATGCGATCCAGAGATCCACGACGCTTCCAGAGAGCACAGGGGAGTTTGCAGCATGTTCGCAAACTCACAGCGACACCTCACATTGGTATTTCCACGTGGAAGAATGGTCACTCGGTTTTTTTTTTGCTAACGCTTGGGGTAGCTTGAGCATTTCGAGCACAACAACTTGTGCTGCGTGCCCGCGCGTTGACTTGATGAAACAAGTAGTGTAGGTGAGCTTACTTAGTATGCATTTCGTAAAGCGCGCTCGTCAATCGACGGCAAACACATCTGAGTGATTCGCATGTTGATCTGCTCCTGCATTCGTGTCAAAAGGCAACGTGAGTTCGGACAGCATGTGGAGGCAATGTGTCGTGATGCCACCCAAGTCGCCACGTAAAAGCGATGGTCTCTACTGTACGATTGGTCCACACACCGTCACCATCATGGGTTTTCTACTAATACAGTAACGGTCTCACGCATTCTGTGCTTGCATGACGTCCGCCACGAATGCCCTTCCAACTTCCAGTTCATTTGCAAATTTCCACCGCTCCGACCGACCGCATCCTCCAGCTTCTCTTAAAACCGCTCGCAATGCTCACTTCAGTGGCAGCTCTCGTTCTCTCGGTCGCAATGGCCTCTGGTCTTCCCGTGCCCGATGGCACTTGGCCTGTCAGCAAAGGCAACGTCAGCTTCGACAAGGTGCACACGATCAAGGCTGGCGAGGTATTCGACGGCAAGATGCAGACGTTCGACCGCTCCAACCTCACGTGCCACGGACAGGAGGAGAGCGGCAAGTCTACCGCTGTCTTCCTGTTGGAGGCGGGCGCTACTCTGAAGAACGCCATCATCGGCGCGAACCAAATGGAGGGCGTGCACTGCGACGACAATGACTGCACGATCGAGAACGTCTGGTGGGACGATGTCTGCGAGGACGCTCTGAGCATCAAGGGCGGCGACGCCTCCAGCGTCACGCGCGTTCTTGGTGGCGGCGCTCGCTACGCGGACGACAAGATCATCCAGCACAACGGTCTGGGTATGGTCATCGTCGACGGCTTCTTCGCGCAAGACTTCGGCAAGCTCTTCCGCTCCTGCGGCTCGTGCAAGAACAACCCGGCACAGCGCTTCCTCAACATGCGCAACGTGTACGCGGACCTCGAGGTCATCAAGGCGCAGCGCGTGGACCCGAACGTGAGCATCGTCATGATGAACGAGAACTACAACGACGAGGCTGTTCTGCACAACATCTTCGTCAAGCCCGGCGCCGAGAACTACACCGAGTGCGGCTGGGCTCGCGGTGTGCAGAAGGGCGACAAACCGCTTATCCTGGGCAACGGACCGAAGAAACCCGTGTGCCAGTACTCGATGAGCGACATTCACCTTGTGGACGGCACGGACAACCAGCAGCAGCAGCAGCAGCAGCAGCAGCAACAAGAGCAAATGCCGGGAACGGTGATCCCTGCCAAGGGCGTCAAATGAGCGTCCATGCCATGCCATGCTGGGAGTCTATTTTGGTAAGGTAGCTAGAAGCAATAGCTGCCTTTAAGTCTTGCGTACAAGTCACAACAACAGTCTCACTTAAAAAAACATTGAGCAGTATGGCTACATTGTATCTTGAAAGGACACACTCACAAGATGGACAAGTTGGCGCAGTTGCAGGCGGCGCTACGAGCAATCGAGACTGGGCAGCGCCTCGAGTCATTGGACGGCGTGCTCGTCCGGCAGGTGCTGCTGCAGCCTCGAGTGCAGCCACAGCAGGCGGCACCTGAACCGGATGCGAAGGACCTCTATCGAGAGCTGCTGGCGCTTCGGAGGGCGAAGGCGAAAGTGAATGCGAAGCAGACACCCGACCCTGTTAACAACGACTCAAGGGATGACGATGGAGACGCCACGAGATCGCCATCGCCCAAGAAAGCTGCGAGCTCGAATCGCCCGGTGGCGGTGGTGGACGCGCGACTGGAATCTGCTGCTCCAGCGTCACCCGACCGCAGTAATATCGCCGCCAACAACAACAATAATGATAGGAACATTGCCGAGAAATTCGCTGTTAGCATAGCGGAGACGAGTGCGCTGATGCAGACAGCGCTGGCAGCTCGAGAGAAGGAGTTGAGAAGGTCCGAGAAGGCTGTGGCACGTGCTGATGCTGAGCTTCGAGAGGAGCTTCACCGCGCCGAGAAGATCTTGCCGTCCAAGTTCCTCTTCGAACGGAACCTTGCGAGTGACCGAACGCTTGAGGCTGCGCGCAACGTGCTGATTCGCTTTCAACATCGCTACTACAAGCTCTACTTCCGCCACTGGAGGGTGGCTACGCTCGAGCTTCGATTGCAAGCCCAGCGTCGAGCAGTAGCTCACATTGTGCGCGTGTATCGCGGCCATCGAGGGCGCCGAGATGCGCGACGATTGCGTAAAGAGCTCAGCGCTTTGCAAGCTCAGAAGCACCAGCTCTTGGCCTTCCGGATCAAGTATCGCTCGAGTCAGGCGGTGAAGCTGCAGATGGTGTGGCGCCGCTTTCTGCGACATCGAGCTGTAAAGCATCGCCAAGCGCGACAAGCGGCTGCTAGACTCCTCCAGCGAGCCTTTCGTACGCGGCAATGGCGCAGTCAGTCGCTGGTGACGGCGCTGGCGAACGCACGACGACTGTTTGCTGCTGTGAGTCTTCAGAAATTGTATCGAGGGCATCGGACTCGACGCAAATTGCTGGAAGATCAGCGGCGTCAACGCCAAGACGAGCGCGTGCAGCTTGCTCTGCTCCGCAGCATGTCCAAACGAGCACGTGCAGCTTGGATGATCGAACGACGTGGAGCAGCATATCTGATCGCCCACCACGCGATCTTCCCGTACGCCATGCGGAGGCGGTGGCACCGCTTGCAAGACCAACTACGGCGTCAACGCGCTGCCAAGTGTATTGCTCGAGCTGTGTGCAACTGGTTTGGTGTGGAGGCTCGACGGGAGGTCGCTCGAGCCAAGCAAGTCAGTCAATGGCTCGCACTAGTGCAGCGAGAGCACAAACGCTCACAAGCTGCAGCCATTCTCATCCAAAAACACCTACGGCGGTGGGTGCAACAGCGCATGTTCCTAATGGCTGAGGCGAGGCGCAAGAAACAAGCGAGACAGACGCGTCTTGCTGAGAAAACGCGTCGACTGAGATCTGCTCAGCCGATTAAAGGCGCCGATGGAGCTGGGACGGGCCCCA
The DNA here is from genome assembly GCA_024211575.1 of Phytophthora melonis. Lineage (NCBI taxonomy): Eukaryota > Oomycota > Peronosporomycetes > Peronosporales > Peronosporaceae > Phytophthora > Phytophthora melonis. The sequence goes on along the minus strand of JAMXKT010000076.1, from coordinate 661,972 downwards.
CGTCGCCTACTGCCGCTCGACGCATCGGTAAGGCACCAAGCCTTGGATTAAATCCGCAACCCGCTCGACTGATGGCGCTACTGAAGCCCATGCAATTGAAGAGCGCAAACACCCGAGCCTGTCCAAACCCCCGCGTCGAAGCTGCAAAGCTACTGCAACGTTGTTACCGACGTTATCGGGCTCGAAAGCGAGCTCAACTTCGAGCATGGAAGACGGAGGCGCGGCAAGTGGAGATCCGTGTACTCCGCAGACGTAAAGCAGCCACGGAGATCCAGCGACGTGTGCGAGGCATCCAAGGCAGACAATTGGCTCGGGTTCGCTGCGCTCAGCGTCTTCTACTGCGCTTCATGCTGCGGTGGAAATGGAGACGCATCCAGAAGCGTCAACGCGCTGCACGGAAGATCACTCGATGGCTTAAGCACAAGCGAATGCAAGCTCTCGCAAAGCTCTGGAGTGTGGAGAAGCAGCAGCGGGTGGCAGCTTCAGTCCGAGTGCAGCATTGGTACCGCCTTCGCTGCTTGTTGCCGTCACGAATGGCGAAGGTCCTGCGGGTTGCTCGGAAGCGGGAGGAAACGTCGGCGTTTTGCGACCAGAGTCTCTTGCTCTGCAGACAGCACTTGGCCGACGGATTCGTGGTGCAGTCGTTCAGTGCCAGTCTCGAAGACGCGCTGCGTCCGCTTGTATCCGACCCGACGGCAGCTTCGCGGTCTCCGTCGAAGACAAGACCATCACCGACGAAGCAAAAGGCGGGGCCTGCTACCGGTGGCAAACACCACGCTACTGTCGTATCGTTCCCGATTCTGCAAATGGCGTTCTTGGTGGTCAGTGGCTGGAAAATGCCCTTTGTATGGCGAGAACTGGATGGGAAGGCCCTCTTCCAGACCAAGCTTGAGCGTGCCAAGGCCGTCGCATTCTTTCGGTCGCTCCCCAAGCGAGGCAAGCCAGTAGCGTATCAGATCCAACACACCCAAACAGTCGAAGCAGGAATTACTACCACCTCGTCGTCTCCTACTCGGAAGACCCAGAAACCTGCTCCAAACGGGGCTAAAGGGGTGTCCGCCGTCGAAACATTTTCGTCCGTTGATGTGGATGTGGCGGTGGCTAGAGCTACGGGAGGAGCGAAGGGAGCGCTGGACTTCGCGGCATTCGTGCGCGTGCTCGGGTTGCTGGGCGAGATTTCTCTAACGCAACATTCTCAGACGACAACTCCGTACTGGGGTCGCGTTGATGGCTCCGACGCGCGTGTGTTGGCGTTGCTGTGGGTTTCGCTGCTGCCTCACCCGACAATTCAGCCTCTGGCAAGTCAATTCGAAGCGTTCGTATCAGACGAGCTCTCTCGCCAAGCTGCGCGGCTCCAAAGGCTGTTCACTCGACAGCACAACAAGTTGCAAGGTGCAGCGCTTCTTGTGGAAATTCGACTCAATCTACGGACCCAAGAACTGTCACGTGCTGCAATTAAGCTGCAAACCCAAGCTCGACGATTACTGGCGCGTCGTGAACTGCGACGTCGAATGCAGGCGACGTACGAGAAGTTCCTGGATCCGACATGGGGGCTGCCGTACTGGATGAACCCGCGGTCGGGCTACTCGACATGGCAGAAGCCGCGTAGATTAGGAGCCGAAGACGTTCAATGCGAACCGATTCCGTTCCCTCCTCCGGAGCGGATGCTGAAGGCTCCGTGCAATGGACGGAAGGACTGCGACCGCTGTGCCGAGTGGGTATGCTACGACTGCGACGAGTTCTTCTGTGCTCAGTGCTTTGGGGAGTACCACAAGTCCAAGCCCATTGTTGAGAGCAAAGAGGAACACGGTCACTCACCTGACGCTGCTGAAGAGCCTGAACAGGACGGTAATGAAGAATCCGAGGACAAGGAGCAACTCGTCAAGCGGGAGCACGAGCTAGAACGACTCTTGCTGTGCGGACTATGTAAATTCCAGCTCGCATCGCGCCGTTGTCTCGACTGTATCCCAAAGCCTGTACGAAAGCCCAAGCCTCAACCAAAAGCACGTCCGGCCAAGCCGAAACAGACCGAAGTGAAGACGAACCGCGACAATGACGAGGACGAAGAACGCAACAACCGGGAGTCGTTGTTCTGCGACGTGTGCTTCGGGTTCTTGCATCGTCGCGGCGGGCTTAAGACCCACCGAACGGAACCTTTGCTGGAACTCTGTGCGTCGTGCATCCCCGACGACAATGGCGATAAAAGTGCCGTCCCCAATCAACAGCCATCCACGAGCTTCGCCATCGCCGGAGCTGCTGACGCCGTTCAATGGGAATGTGAAGCTTGCGCAGACCCGCCTCGCCGAGTCTGTGGGCGGTGCGCTCTTCAGTCTCATCCGAAGGAAAGTTGCGGCGAACTGCGTCCCGTTCCTCTTCAAACGTTGGGCAGACGTGAGCGTACCAAGCGCCTACACGAAGAGCAGGAGGCTCGAGACCGTCGAGATCTGGATAAAATGCGTGCCAGAGCGCTGCGGGCTCGCCAAGAGCGGTGCGCTCGAAAGATCCAGACGTTCTGGCGGTCCCAAGCCCCGATTCTTCGCGCCAAACGCATTGCGGATGCTCGACGCAAGGAGAAGAGCAATCTGTGGCTGCGTCGTCAAGAGGACGCGCGATTAGCGAGGCGAATGGCGTACCGAGCCAAAAACGTGCTGGGGATGGCGCCACCGCTAAGTACCGACACGCCCGTAGAGCGAAGACTTCGTAGCTTGCACGCCCTGGCACGGCGTCAACTAGCCATCCGTGCCCGGTTCTTTGGTCTGCTTATCGACGAGTACGTGAGAGTGGGGATTCCGCTACCGGGCCTTGGGTTGCTCCATCCTGGGTCGAATGAGATCTGGACGAGCGAAGACCTTCGCGGGTGGATCCGCAACCGACAGACCATTCGATTCAAGAAGCTCAGTGGTGAAGAAGCTCAGCCAGCGGAGCGAGCGTTGTGCGCGTGGCGACAACTGGAGCGTTGGGGTAAACAGGAGGATGATCCCGTCAATGAAGCGGTAGACACTGGAACTCCGTCATCAGACTCCTCGACGCAGCCCAAGGCGTCGGATTCGACGTGGCTGGCGGACGTGCATCCGAAACAATTGGTCACCGAAAGTATGGTGCCTCTGGCACAGCCGTACGACCCACAGCTGCCCAAAAAGAATCCCCGTAGAACTGCAGAGGAAGAGGAGGAGGACGTCGTGGAGGACGTTCCGGTCGCCATGTTCCTCGTCGAGTTTTCGCTGGATCCGAAGCGAACCGTGTGGATCAACCACTCACTGTACGTGAAGTTAAGTGGTGGTACTGTATTCAAGAAGTTGTTCACACTAACTATTGTTGTGTTATTTGAACAGGGCTGAGAGGTTCTGGGAGTGGAAGCGACTCAAGATGTTGGCACGAAGCGAGCGAGCGGCTCAACGTCAGCGGGCCAAAGAGTACGTGAAGCAGCGGAAAGAGATTGAAGAGAAGAGAAAGCAGCAGCAGGAGGAGGAGATCAATCGCCAAGAAACCCCTGCCACTGTAGCCGAGGCCCAAAACACCCCTATGGATGGCGCTGAAGTTGCAGCGACGACTGATCCAGTACCAAATCCTGCTACAGAGCAGCCATGGCCAGTACCAAACTCAGCGTGGCCAGTGAGCGAAGTAGCCCCGGACCCGTACTACAACTATAACTACTACACTTCGGACCCGGTGAACGCTACCGAGAACCGGACCGGGTACGACGGGTATTCAGCAGACTATGGCTACGGATACAACCCAACTCCGCTCGAAGTGTCTTCTGCAATGGCAGGAGGGACCGCTGGTCTTGTCGACAGCAGTAGCTACTACGGAGGTGGAGGCTACGGTGGCAGCGGCAGCAACGATTCAAACTGGTATGGGACTGAGTACAGCGCGTATGACATGTCGGGGTACAGCTCAGTAGCTACGGACTACGGGAACAATGCTGCTGCTGCTAGCAACAGTAGCGGATGGGGCTACGACGGTGCTGTCAACTACGCCGAGTCGCAGCCGTCGGTCGACCCCAACGCTGCTTCGTACGCTAATGGTGGGGACTACAACTACGCGTACAACGCTGCAGATCAATGGCAGCAAGGAGATTACTATCAAGACCAAGGTCAAGGCTACAATGGCTACACCAATGGCGCCGATGCCTCCAGCTATTACCCGCCGTCAGCTGAAGCAGCTCCAGACGGATACTACTACCCGACCGAGGCCTACACAGGGCAACAGCCCGCTGGTGCAGCAGCTCAATGGGAGGAAGTGTGCGACCCGGCCACGCAGCAGACGTACTACGTGAATCGCGTCACGAACGAGACGGCCTGGCAGATCCCAAGTTGAAGTGGTCCAAGATGGCTACAGTCACTCTTCTGGTCACTGAAACGAGGTATTCGGTGTACAATTCGTGTATGCCACACTGACGTCGAGGCCAACCAATTCTGGGCCATTGCTCAGTACGACGTAGCTCTTGACCGAGTGCCGAGCGAGTGCCCACTTCCAGCAGCAGCACAGTCAGCAGCAGCAGCAGCAGCAATGGCCCGTAAGAGCAGTGGAGCGCGCAAGAGCCGCGCCGTGAGCGCGTTGGTGCGCGCCGAGGACGCGGCCGAGGAGGAGATCCTGGAGACGCCGGCGCTGAGCTCCGCGGCCGCTGACGCCAGCGACGTGGAGAGCGACAACGAGGATGACGCGGACGCCGAGGCCGAGGCCGAGATCGAGCGCCGCCTGGTGGCCGAGGCGCAGGCCGAAGCGGACGCCGCCAAGCGCGAGAGCAAGGGCGTGTACAACAAGGAGGCGCTGCTGGCGCTCGTGGCCGAGTGGGACGCCAAGCCGCTGCCGTGGGTCGAGACGCTGGACACGTGCGCCGTACCCCTGGAGCTCGAGAGCGTGCACGACGACCTGAAGCGCGAGGTGGCCTTCTACAACAACACGCTGGCGGCCGTTCGCCTGGCCAAGGACCGGCTCAAGAAGGAGGGCGTGGCCTACAAGCGCCCCGACGACTACTTCGCCGAGATGCTCAAGAGTGATGCGCACATGGCCAAGGTCAAGGACAAACTGATCTACGAACAGAAGAAGATCACGGCCGTGGAGGAGCGCAAGAAGTCCCAGGCCCACCGCAAGGTGGCCAAGGAGATCCAGGCCGAGAAGGTCAAGGAGCGCAACCAGCAGAAGAAGGAGACGCTCGAGGCCGTCAAGCAGTGGAAGAAGCGGAAGGGCAGCGACAAGGGCGGCGCCCTCAAGGACGACGACGACGGAGAGCTCGACTCGATCATTGGCGGCGGCAAGCGCAAGCACGCGGGCGGCGACCGCGACGGAGCCAACAAGAAGCCGCGCGTCAACAAGGCGCGCGAGGCCAAAACGCCAAGTTCGGCTTTGGCGGCAAGCGTCGCCACGCCAAGAGCAACACCAAGGAAAGCACCAACGACATGTCGAGCCACCCCGGCGCGCGCAAGGCAAAGGCAAAGTCACAGGCGACGGCCAAGGGCGGCAAGCGTGCCGGTAAGGCTCAGCGCGCGAACCAGCGCAACAAGAGTCGACGGTAAATACTGCTGCAGTAGCTGGATAGGCGGCTAGGAAGCTGTGCCGAAGCGTATTAGATCACCAAGGCAGTAGAGACCTTACGATGCGTGTGAGGCTGCGGCTTGCCGGGCCGCTTTAGATGATAAAGAGCTCCATATTTTTTTTGTTTCAATGTTTTTTGCCTTGCATTTTGGCCACGCAGCCTTGCAGTCCCCACAACTTAGCTCACAGCTTATACTGAGATAGCAAGTGTACCGTAGGTATGCTGCTGGCGCAGCCGGCAGGGGATTAATTCGGTGTCGCATGAAGCCGTGCGTGTCGTGCTCGAAAAAAGTGTCGCTTGGTTATGATATTTGTATTGAATACACTTAACTGAAAATCTTGTTTATATATCTTTACTTGCATAAGTACTCTGTATACTTAATGGAAGTGTAAGTGTCGTCTCCGGGCGTCAATCTTCTCAATCCGGATCCGTCATTCTGTAGCCCTGCAGAGGAAATCAGCAATGTTGCTTCTGCCGCGATGGTGCTGGATGAAACGCCGGAGCAGCGTCGCCGTCGTCTTGACGCTGCAAATGCGCGCGCGTGGGGAAGGCGTGCCGCGATAGTGTTGGATGAAACACCGGCTGCGCCAGCAGGGGATAGCAAGTGTACGGTACCGTAAGGTATGCTGCTGGCGCAGCAAACGCATGCGTTAAGTATCCATCGTATATGACATATGATGAAAGTAAACTTAATAGGTAGTCTGAATAATTACCTAGTCAGTCTCTGTCAACGAAGAAGCATCAATCGTATCATTAATTTTCTTTTAATTCGAATCATTTCCAGTTCTCACGTCCACAGACGCAGCAACTCCAGGGTGAACTTACAGCGCCAAGGTAAGAATAGACTTTGGTTGGGAGGGCACCTGCTGCAACTTCTAACTTGCTTGTATTTGGTTATTAACAGCGCGAAGGCAAGAAAACAAATTCATATTATCGTGAGTGTGTTTGAATGCAAGCACAGCGCTGGCGACTGGTGCGCCGCAAGTGCGGCGCGCCTAAGTCGTGTGCGCTGTGCGTTTATCTGTTTTGTTTTATATTTGCGATCTCAGCCCCCGCGAAGCCCTAGTCGCTTATCACGACGGCTATTCCTACAGCATCGACTTGACGTTCCAAATGAAGGACACCGCGACAACTCTTGACGATTTTTTGCGTCGGGGCTTCCCTAGCTGTCCACAAGCCCATGTGTCTCTCTTCACATTGGAAATGGAGGACAAGAGCTGAGCCCTCATTCTCGCTGAAGACTTTTGGCACGACACCCGGCCGACCCTGTAATGAGGGTTCTTGATGACTGGTAACCAGTTCATTGGCCAATGAAGTTGAAGTTGAAGTGCGACCGATATCTCTCAGTTTGATATCGCCTCCCCCTGCCAAGCCCCCTCCCCAGCAATGCGGCGCGTGCGAAAGAGCTCCCGGAATGCTGGTGTCATCAGGAGGCTTCGCAGCTTTCTAGGTCACATGAAAGGCGGCGGCTGATGCCATTCATTTCAAAACATCAGAGCTGTTTGGGTTAACGACGTCTCCTAGTCCGAGCCCAACTTCGCTGGGAGCCGAAGAGCAAGGAAGAGTAGACGTAATTTCATGCAGTGAACCGCTCAGAACGAAACCGTAGATTACTCAGCCACGAACTGCGCACGAGGCTACTAACTATCGATGGACACGTCTCACCCAAGCGCACACTCTCTTAGAACGGGATGTTGTTCTGCTGCATGAAGGCTAGCAGCATTTGCCGCTCGTTAGGCGGCAGCATGTCCAGCTTCTGCGGGGTCATGTCGCGCGCGAGTTCGGCGATCGCGTCGAACTGTCCGCCAGGCGCAGCGTCCGCACCAAAACCGCTCGGCTTGGATCGCTTGGACGGGTCGTTGTCGCCGGTCGGTGGCGCTTGCCCTTGCTCGCCGGGATACGGTCTCTTGGCCAAACGAGGGTCTCGGCCTGCACGTCGAGGGTCACGGCTTACATGCGCCAAGTTGCTGCTTGGAGGCCCGCTACTCTGCGGCGGACCAGTCGGAGTCGGCATTAAGCCCGGTTGAGGCTGAGCGTGCATCGGGCCAGACGCCGGAATGCCTACTGCCGGCCGGCCACCTATAGCGGAGCTCGTGGCTTGAGCAGCCAGAGGTCCAGGCCGCGCACTCCAGCGCGTGCCACCAGACTTGGCCGGAGCTGGCGCGGGCGCAGGGTTCATAAATCCCGGCTGCACTCCAGGAGGTGCCATACCGAGGATACCTGGCCCAGGACCCATAGGCCCTCCCATCGGCGGGCGTGGCGGAGGCGGCATCATCCTTCCAGCCATCGGCGGGGCTGGTGCATCATAGGAGGGGAGCCAGCAGCACCGGTTGCGTCTCCGTCGACGACGGAATGGGGATCTGCAGCGTCTTGAAGCTCTGAACGATCGCGTGGGTGAGTGCCGGGTTGGCCATCAGGATGCTCTTGGTGACCTCCGGTTTCTGTCTCGCGTGCTCCTTGAGCTGCACCAGCATGTCGTACAGCTTGACCTGTCCCAGCCGTGCAATGGCCGACTCGATGGCGTGGATCGCCATCTCGCCCGTCACCATCGTCGGAGGTCCTCCATCAGCCCCACCATTCCGGAAGCTGCTGCTGCTGGTGGTACCTCCATGGCGGGCGTGGCCGCCGTTGTCGTGCCGTTTCCTGTCGGCGCCTCCAGATTTGTCGCCGCCGTCCGCGAAGTCCACGCGGAGGTTGCGGCCGTTGATCTCGTATCCGTTGAGGTTGCGCATAGCGCTCAGCGCCGTCGCTCCGTCCGCGTATTCACAGAAGCCATAGCCCTTGGGTTTGCCAGTCTCTCGGTCCGTCACGAGGCTGCACAGGAGACAGCAGCGAACTCTGTCAGACCTCCGACTTACTGCCAATTTTTAGAGCCTTCGAAGCCCAAACGCACCGGAAATTCACGACGGAGCCCGCCTCCGAGAAGATCTCCTTGAGCATGTCCTCCGTCACATCGTACGGGATGTTTCCGACTGGTAAAATTTAATTTACAGCACGAAAATCAAAGGAAGCATTGGACAAGACGGGAAAAATGGCGTTAGTAGCGATGGAACGGGTGACGAGAGGCCGGAAAACGTGCAAACGGTAGCTCAGACAAATAGAAAGAAGATGGCGCAGGTTTCACCGCGTGTGGAGACGTACCGAAGACGCTGCGCTCCTTGGCGGAGCTCGCGCGCGACTTATTGCTCATGGCGCGAGTTTTGAGGCACTGGAGGGATCACGCGCTCTTGAATCCGATCAAGCTCTTATTCCGTGATTACGGTATAATGCATATATGTTAACACATTAAAATACTGCTATCATTGTGGATCAAAATAACACGGTTTAAGTATGTGTCCTGTTGAAGTTGGCGAACAATTGTGATCCCGCAAGTAAGCCTATGATCACTAAAGCTTTTCCATGCTGTCAGGCTACGGAGTATGCTTGGAGACTGCTTGCGAAGATTTCGAGGTTGTAAGCAGCAGACCGACCAGGTCGCACACAGACACTGCCCCAGTCCGGCGTCGTCACGCGACCGATCTTGCTGCCCCCAGCGCTGTATACATTTGTCAGTGTCCCCGCCTCCCGTCTTGGTTTTCGCGAGAGCCACGCAGCCTCCGCCGGCGGTGGCTCTTTTGCCGTCCCGACTCTCATGAGGTACCGCCGCTCTTATCCAATTCTCCCTCAGCGGCTGTGTGTACTCTATTGTTTAAGACGCCGATGAACCGGAAGTGGAAACAATTTTAAATCGACCTAACGCAGCGCCAAACCTTGCACAGTACCGGTATCCGATTTGGAATGGATTCGTCATGCCAAATCGCGTTTACTTTTGGCAAACTGGGATTCTTCTCTGATTGTCGTAGCCCCCTCGCATTGAAACTGTAGCTTGATGCTTTGTTGATGCAGCTCGGAGAAGGGGCTAACCAAGCGCCCTGAAGGATGAGGCAACCAGCTCCTCTCGTTTCTGCATGTACCTTATCGACAGTCTGGATTTGGTCGCCGATTGAGGTCTGTACCGCGCGGCTCGCTTTCGTTGATCGACGCCCCGATAACTTGCCACTGCTCCGAAATGGTGGATCATGTTCATGCGTCTCGAGTACCGGCAAAATGTAAGCACGAATGTACGGCGAGGCGCTTTTTCACGCTTCTCTCTTGTCACTCGCGTGGATCTGCCCATGAGTGGCTCCGGTTCATGGTGTGCCAGGGACACTCTAGCGGTCTGGATTTTGCACTCTAGCGGTCTGGATTTTGCCAGCGGCGCTTGCTATGTCTCAACACGGTTGAAATCTCAACCACGTACTTAAGTAAGAGCGAACATGGTCTTGGCGGCAGCAGTGTATTTTTCGATTTGGCGCTGGCGGGGAGTCATGGAATAGGCCACAGCGGGCTTTAACGCGTGTACTGGTACGTCGTCGATTGAATCGATGGCCGCCTGGGCAGCATTGGTCGACAGCGAAAAAATGTCCGTGAAAGGACGGCGTGGAGTTGTGCTGGCATCAGGATGTCGGGCTCGCACGCCAAGGGTGACCAGCACATTGCGCGCAGGTGGGTGCGACAAGAAGTAAGGTCGACATGCAGCTACAAGTATTCTACGGCGAATCCAGCGAGACTCCACGCGGTGGTCGACCGTCGGCGGGTCGGAATCGTGGCTAGCCTAAACAAGCGGGGACCTCGCGCTCCTGTGGGCGAGGTTCGCATCGGTGGCGTGAGTAATTTGCCTGCCTGCTCGAGGTGTCGAGCACCGCGAGCAGTGCCCGTTACTTCACGCCCCTTTCGTCCAAGTCGGCGGCTGCAGTCAGTCCTTGGACGGTCAAACCTTGAACCGGAGGCAGGATGGATATCTGAAGGCCGGATACTGGCCACGCCAGCCCGTGCTCTCGGTGTGAAAGCAAAGCTGGGAGCGGATCGCGTGACGACAAGTACAGCTGTACAGTGTGCGGGTGCAGGAAGACGCGAGGGGAGAGCTAGCGACGGAGGCGAGGTGCTGTGCCTGCATTTCGGCCGCCGGAGAGGGCTTCGGGTAATGGCACTGTTGACCCGCGCAGCATCGGCGGACAAAAAGCAGATCGCGGATCGTATCCCTGCAACGTATCTCGACACGCTAGCCAGTTCAAATCCTAGCCTAGATAAGTAGTTTTATGACGAATGCAAGCAAGCCGTAACATAACTAAGTATACAGCAAATATAGTCCATAACAGTTAATTAAAAATATCGAATAAATAAATGATCTATTTACTTAGATTAATTTTAGTACTGAGACCACGTGCTGAACTCTTGCACATCTCCGTTGTCAACTCGCGCCGCCTTTGATGGGCGTTTGTCAAGGGCAACTTGTCCTCCTCGCGCTGCGTCCGCTCGGGCTCCATCGCGGCAGGAGTCCATGCGTCACTTGCGTGCATCCTCGTTGCACTCGACGCGCGGCCTTTTGCAGTTGGTCCGCCGTCCGGGCTTTCCGCGCCGCCAAAAAGCGCCCGCACAGCTCTCGCTCTCTTGATCTCCTTTCGGGGACAGGCCTGCGCTGCCCGCCCTCGGCTCATTCCCAGACTGTCACGCTCGCCTGCAACCGCGTTGCTGCGTCGAGGTGGAGCGGTGACTATCATACTTGTCAGTGCGTACCAAGCTGTTCCGCCCGACACTTACTACTAATAGCAGCGCGATGTCGCTCGCGTGGCTCCGCAGCCACGCCCGCAATCGCGACCGCGGCACCTCGCGGAGCCGATCCAACAGCCAGCGTCTCGCCGCGCAGCGCGCGCACCGCCAGTTCGCAGGCGCCGAGGCGTACGCGCCCCGCGTGACGTACGATAACTCGTTCGTGGTGGACAGCAGCGTCACGTCCAGAGACGCCAACTGGCTCACCGACGAGCAGTACAAGCGCCAGTATATGCGGCTCGGCTGGGAGGTGGCGCCGATCCGCAAGGACGGCAACTGCCTCTTCCGAGCGCTCAGCGACCAGCTCTACGGACATGAGCGGCGCCACCTGGAGCTGCGCCGCCGTCTCGTGGACTTCATCGACCTCGAGCGCGCCTTCTTCGAGCCGTTCGTGGCCGGCGAAGGTGTCGTCGAGTACTGCGCGCGACTTCGGGAGGCCGGCGCGTGGGGCGGCCACCCGGAGCTCGTAGCGGCCTCGAGGCTGCTGGGTGTCACCATTATCGTGCACACAGGCCCCGTCAAGCGACTGCGCATCGACACAGACAAGTACGCGCGCACCAAGGAAGGCAAGGGCAAGACCATCAACCTGTTGCTCAAGCACGACCACTATAGCAGTCTCCGCAAGAGGGAGAAGCCTATCGAGCAGCAGCACGGATGCTCCGACATGTGTCTGTGCCGGCGAGTGGTGACTCCTTCACGTGCCTCGCTCGACTCCCGCGCGTCGCTGGGCGCGCGTCCGTCGGAGCTGGGATCGAGTTTCGTGGAGATGGATCGACGCAGCTCTCTCGGCTCGCGTCCTGTGGATATCACGTTGGGACCGGACAAGCGCCCTCGGAGTTTGAAGGGGCGTATGGACGCAAACCCGTACCTGAAGCCAGCAGCAACGGCGCTGAAGGCAGCCCCGTGCGCAAGAAACAGCAGAGAGCCCCGCTCAAGATCAAGGCTCGAGCACCGGAGAAGCCCAAGACGCCAGCTCCTTCCCGCCAGCTCAAGCCGTTCCTGCCAAGCCGAGAACGCCAGCCCCCGCCGCGCCGAGCAGACCAAAGTCCCCAGCACCGGCACCGCCAGCCAAGCCAAAGACAGCCGCTCCTTCTCCACCAAGCAAGCCGAAGACAGCAGCCCTCCGCCGGCCAAGCCGAAGACACCCGCTCCTGCCCCGCCCAGCAACAGACCGCAGGCACCAGCACCAGCTCCGCCCAGCAAGTCGCGACCGAGTGCCCCCGCGCCATCGCCAGCCCCGCCGGTCAAGTCTACCCCAGTTGTGCAGACTGTGAAGCCCAAGGCCGCCTCTCCTCGACCGAAGGCCAGGACTCCGATCCCCACTCCCCGGAGACGCCGAAGAGTGCCGGCGTTGTGCTCTTCCAGCCCGAGTCGTTGAAGCCCGTCGTGAAGCCCAAGGCACCGCTGGTCGTGCTGTTCGAGCCCGAGAAGACCCCGTGTCGTCCCCAGTCTCCAAGAAGGCCACCGTGAACACTGCCACCCCCACGAAGCCGACATCCGCCATGGTGCTGGACGTTGAAGTGGAGAAACCTGAGTCGGCCCCGGTTAAGAAGCCCACGGTTGCCGGCGTCCACAAGCCTCGCCGCGCCGTCTTCAACGGCGGACGGCGTCGTCGTTCCAGCGCAGCCGCGTTGGCGTTGATGCAGGAGGTGTCTATCAGCCTTAACACTAGCCCCGAGCCCGTGGCTGTGGCTCCCTCTGCTCCTGCTCCTGTGGTGAACCCGCCCCTCCCGCCGGCGCCGCCGGCCCCGCGCTCAATGGCCATCAAGAAGTCGAGCAAGAAGGTTGTCTACCAGGGCCGCCCCGTGTCCGCTGCGTGCTGAGCTGAGTGAACTGAGGCTGGCAGCGATCGTGTCGTGAGTCGAAATGAAGACTCGCGGCAATGGGGGAAGCTTGTAAGATATAGCGAAGAAGAAGTGAGCGCCAGATTGAAGGAGAGACGCAAGAGTCTTGCGTCTCGCCTCGCCTTGCCCTTGATCGAAGAGGACGAGGAGCCCTGTGTCTTGAGGGCATCAAGACGCCTATAATGTCAAACAATAGACTGATGACAAGTGCACTTACCTGAAACTCCCCGCGCCCGTTCTTCTACAGTAGTTCTTGCACCATAATGAGCGGAGACCTTCGTCCTGAGACCGATGGCGACTCGAGTGCCGACGCGGTGACTCGCCTCCTGGGCACCAACACGACGCTGGGTATCATCGCAGGACTGACGTTAGCTGCGGCGACAACTCACCACCATAGCGACGAAGCCGACACTCCGGATGCCCCGATGACTCCCATTGTGGAGACTGCCGGGCGATCGCGGCGCAAAAGTCTCATCGGAGTCCTCGGAGCAGGAACCACCTCGTTCGCTGCCTCAAGTCCGGCTAAGAAGCCCCCGGGGTCTCATCCGACCGTGTTCTCCGTGCGGGCGCCTCGAGAGACCATCGAGAGACTCCAGAACCAGAACAAGCTGCTCAAGCAGGAGCTGTCCATCGAGGCGAGGGCGGCTCGAGAGATGCTCGGCCAGGAGAAGCGCAGTCGGGTCGAGCAGCTCCGATCCACGCTCGCCGCGTTTGCGCGGAAGCTGGCCAAGACCCAGCGCCAAGTGGAGCGAACGGAGCAGGTCATGGCCCGAAAGACGCAGGAACTCGCAGCTTTGAGACTCGCGTTGCAGCCCATTCCTGCCCATGAAGTGGCGGCTGCGATCGCAGCTGAAGGCGAAGCTGGCACTCCCGGGAAGCCGTTGGCAGCGGCAGCGGCGGCCGCTGCTGCTTCAGGGAAGCTTCGCATGGCGGAGAATCGACTGGAGCTCGCGCTCGTTCGTAAGAACGAAGTGGACTCCGCAAACAAGCACTTGCTCGCTCGGGTGGAGGCTGCGAGGCGAGATCGCACGATCTTCGACGGCATCTACAAGAAGCTGGAGCGCGAGGCCAGCGTGTCCAAGTCGCGGCATGAACAAGCAAAGGCTGACCTGGCTCGAGCGACGCAAGCTCGCGACGCACTGGCGCGTGAAGTCGCGCAGCTGCAGGATGCGGCCGAGCGCGAGCAGTTCGAGTACGAGCACCAGTTCCAAGAACTCAAGCACAGTATCGCCCACTGGCGGCACGAAACGGGAGTGCGCATGGCTGCCAGTGAGCTACAGAACTCCGGTGCGGGCTTCGGTGTATCCGAGCTACTTGGAGGACTAGACGCGAGCTCGGAGCAGAACAAAGCGAAGGGTGGCGCTGGCACGTTGACTCGAGTCACGGCGCTGTCATCGTGGAAAATCGGAGTGGATCGAGCGTTGACGTCAGTGCCCGACAGTCTCGTGGCCAAGTACGATGAAGCGTTCGCCGCTATTCGCGACAGAACAGGGCTGCAGGACGCGTCGGCACTTGCCCACGACTTGTTAGCGCGCGACGCAGCAAATTTCCAGCGCTTCAAGCGCGTCGAGGAGTTGAGTCGAGAGGAGGTGGCGCTTCAAACTCAGGTGGCTGTTCTTACGTCTCAAATCGAGGCCTTCAAGGCCCGTGAAGGCATCGCGAGTCGCGCCTCGCAGAAGCAGCAGTGCCGTCGAGTCGAAGCCGCTTTACGCGAGACGCAACAGGCGTGTGGCGAGCTGGACGCTGAAATCGAAGACCGCGATGCCGTACTGGGAAGGATTAAGGCGTCAGTGCACTCGGTGCACAACACGCTAGCACACGCCGCCTCTGGGGCTGCCTCAGGTGGTGGCACGACCGGGAACTCGACAGTACTCGGTCAAGGCATCACAGACGCCAACGTCGTCGAATACTTGCAAGCCATCGAGATGTACACGACGGAGTTGCTGCAGAGCAAAGCCAACAGCGAATCGAGCGAGGCGTCGCCAGCCAAGACACGCCTGCCCCATGCACAAGCAAGCGAGGATGGAGCGTCTCCGTTACCAGTTGGCCATGGCCCTCCGACACTGCCGTCGGATCCGCGTCAAAAACTTCACGTCCACGTGCCATCCTTTGGTGGCGTTGATGGGATTATCGAGCTGCCAGCGCAAGTCCTCCCATATTCCTCTACGATCCCCGAGGCGAGTAGCACTCCGTCCACGCCAAATCCGAAGCGGCAAGGCGGTTCTTCAGTCAACAAACAGCAGCAGCAGCAGCAACAACAGCGCCGCCGGTTATCCTCCCGCGATTCACTCTCGCAGCGACAGTTTGCGAGCGCACTCGCTGCGGCAAATGCAGCACAACTGTCGATTTGCGAGGAAATAGCCGCAACAAGCACAAAGAGAGCTGGTAATGACAAGCGAAGCGCTCAACATACCGACGCTAGCGGCGGTGCAGGTGGGGAGGAAGACGAGGAAGACGAGCGCGCGCTCACATACGACGAGCTCAAGCGGTTCGCGGCCAAGAACACGAAAAGTAAGCGGCGTGGCGCTAATACGTCGTTGAAGATGCATCACTAACCCCAAATAGTAGACTATCCTACATGTAGCCATGTTCACTTCAACTTTTTGACCATCACTCTGAAAGCCGTTTCTTACTGTGGGAGTTTCGCGCTAAGGCTCAACCGACGCTCACGACCCAAGATCATACCAGCATTTCCCCTGCCAGATCCCCGCCATGTCCACGGTAATCAGCCCTCGCGCCCAGCGCTCTGCTTCTGCGCCGGGCAAGGGCGGCGCAGAGCTCCACGCAGGCGGCGAAGGGGCCGAAATTGCAGCCAAGAGCCGCGAGGTGATCGACGGACTCAAGAAACTCTACGCCAGCAAGCTCAGGCCGCTGGAAAAGCGCTTCGACTTTGGCGAATTCCACTCGCCGCTCCTGAGCGACGCCGACTTCGAAGCCAAGCCACAGGTGCTCATGATCGGGCAGTACTCGGTGGGCAAGACCTCGTTCATCGAGTACCTTCTGGGCAGACCGTTTCCTGGACAACGCGTCGGACCGGAACCCACCACAGACCGCTTCGTTGCCGTCATGCACGGAGAGGAGGAGCGCACAGTCCCGGGCAACGCCGCGTGTGTGTCGCCTGACCTGCCCTACGGCGGGTTGTCCATGTTTGGCACAGCTTTCCTTAACAAGTTCGAGGCAGCGCAGCTCCCGCCTCCATACTCGAGCAATTAACGATCGTAGACACTCCTGGCATCCTCAGTGGGGAGAAGCAGCGCATCTCACGCGGCTACGACTTCACGCAGGTCGCGCGCTGGTTCGCAGAGCGCTCGGACCTCATCTTGCTGCTCTTTGACGCGCACAAGCTCGACATCTCGGACGAATTCCAGCGCGTGATCGAAGTGCTGCAGGGACAGAGCGACAAGGTGCGCTGTGTGCTGAACAAGGCCGACCAAATTGACCAGCAGCGCTTGCTTCGGGTCTACGGAGCGCTGATGTGGTCCCTCGGCAAGGTGCTGAAGACCCCGAGGTCATGCGCGTGTATCTCGGCTCCTTCTGGTCGCAGCCACGCCAACAGCACGGAGAAGACGGTGCTAACAGCACGCCCGAGGCGCTTTTCGACGCCGAAGAACGAGATTTACTGGACGAGTTGCGTGCCCTGCCGCAGCACGCAGCCGTTCGTAAGATAAACGAGCTGGTGAAGCGCGCTCGACTGGCCAAGGTACATGCGTGCCTGCTGGGGCATTTGCGAGACAAGATGCCGTCCGTGTTCGGGATGGAGAAGAAGCAGCGAGAGCTCATCGAGAACATGGCGGAGAACTTCCGAGAGGTGCAACGTAAGTATAACCTGCCTCCAGGCGACTTCCCGGCGATCGACGCCTTCGTCCGCCAGTGCGCCGACCGCAAGTTTACGAAGTTCCCGTCCCTCAAGTCCCGGGAGCTGCAGGACATCGACGACATGCTCACCAAGGACATCCCCGCGTTGATGGCGTCGCTACCGAAGCACACGCGCGTCGGGGTCGCCGGCGTGGAGAGCTCCGAGACTGCGAGTGCCCACAGCACCAATCCGTTCGCCAGCGTCGCGCCTATCGGAAGACTTCAGTGGGAGGAGGCCCTGCTGGGCTGCAAACCTGAGTACGACGCCATCTTCGCCACGCTAGCGGCAGATTCCTCTGGCCGCGTGTCCGGAACAGACTGCATGGCGCCACTACAGAAGCAGGCGTCGCCGTCAGTCTCGCACGAGACGCTGCGGGCGATCTGGGACCTCGCCGACCAGTCGAATGCTGGAAGCCTGGACGCCGACCAATTCGCCGTGGCCATGCATCTCTGTGCCAGGGCCAAAGTTGGCGAGCCCGTTCCCGCAGAGCTCCCCGCGTCGCTCGTGCCGCCCTCAAGCGCAAAGGAGCAGCCCCAGCACGCGGGCACTTCACCGCAGACCAGCGCCATTCGCAAGCCCGCCATAGTCTAGTCGACGTCGTCTCAGACTCGAAGGTTGTTGGCACCCCCAGTGAACTCTGAAATTCATGTATTCCTTGCACGTCTCGAGTTTAATTGTGAGCGTCCTTCGCATGCTGCGCTCCCGCTGTAGGAAGAGAGCAAAGCCCCAAGAGAAAAAGATCAAGTGGGAACACATGATCAAGTTGCGCAGCACATTGTCGACTAGCTAACGCGCTTGCTTGCCGGTGCTGTACAGTAAATGCGCGCACGGCCTTGCATTGGTTGAAGCTGTGACGACGGCGTGATGGTGCGGTTGAAGTGTCCGCTGCACGAACGAACATATCCTGAAGTTGAAGCTGTCAGCGTGACGCACAACGGAGGCGACACAGACTAATAGAGTTTCATTGCGTCCGGCGGCCATACTTTCGGGCGGTGCAGGACGCACGCTGGACTTGGTGATCCCCTCGTGGTGGAAGAAGCTCAACAGGTTTTCAATTGCTGCTGACTCACCACTGCCAACCATTTTCGAGCAAGCGGCCGTGGGCGGCAAGATAGTGCGCTTTGAATTGCCCAAGGCTGTCGACGAATGCACGAATGGCGCGAAAAATATTCGTTCTTTTAGGGGTCTGGACACGGCGATTTGATAAGCATAAACACGTTTTTAGGCCAAGTTTTAGGGAGCAAAGAAGTCACATCGCGGCTTTTTTCTATCTCGTTGAATCTAGGGAGAGATCCTACTCCCCTCGTCAGTGACTTCCTGGTAGAAACTGCCAGCGAAAACTTGTCCAAGCCACGCTCTGTGAGAACCACAGAGCCCCGTACCTGTATTCGCATTGTCACCGCGTGCCACGCAGCGCGTGGAGCCCCGAAGGACGCACGGCATCATAATTCGACTGAGCGATCGATAACAGCAAATTATCATATACGAATCGCTTCAGTCGCACCAGGCGATACTGTACAGCAAACTTAGATCTCGACTTTTGTATAAGTAAGTCCCTGCACCAGTACCGGCGAGAAAAAGAAACGGGAGGTAAGTATGGCATATCTCTCTACAAACGGTTGCTCTGGAGGCTCGAATCTACTTCGCAGCCATGCGTATAATCCCTCTTGTGGCTCATCTTATTTTGCAAATTTAGTCTACCACATTGTTCTACTCGTCTCCAAACAACACGTTTTGGTTCCAAAAGCAGAGTTTTGATTACCTACTCCGCGTTAAAGCTATCTTGAGTTTTCATATACGATTTTCCTGCTACGAGCTTTAGTTGCACTAAATTTGTTTTGTTTCGTCTTGTGAATAAACTATTTCAAACCAGTTATTACTACTCAGCAAGTTACTTGAATGAGTACAGCGCCTGAAACTGCAAATAGCGGCAGGCTTCCGGAGCCTTCTTCTCGCGACTTTAATTTATCTGTACAGGCAAACTTGACAGCTTTCACTTATGACTACCTGGTACATAATTGACGCCAGCTGCTCCCGCCACGCCAGTTGAGGGCCTGCATCAACCGCTGCATTGAGCTTGGCAATGCCCAGTTGGCATGCTGTGGGCGTCTTGCTGCTGTGCATGGCTGCCTTGGCTTCGGCACCGAGACGCGCCCAAGTTCAACCGGCATGAAACGAGGCGAACGCCTTGACTCCTTCAACTGCCGCGGCCCAGGTCCGTCCCTGGCCGCAGCGGCTCGAATGCTGCGCTCAACGCAGCAACAGCGGCAGAGCTGCCGTGGGCTCCGATACACTGTAGCTGGCTTCGGGAACCCGCTGCTTCGTTTCAGAGCTGTTCGGAGCGCGAGATGACCAACAAGAGGGTCACCACCATCGCTTTGGCCTGCGGATCCGCAAAGCCTTTCAAACGCGTTGCAAACTTCTCGCCTGCAACCAGTGAAACACGCGAGCCGGAGTCCTGCTGCCGAGCTGCTGGTGTCAACATCACCAGCAGGCAGCAAGGCAGCAAGGCTGAAGCGAGGCAACTGAAGCAGCCTCAGCACCAGAACGAGCGTGACGCGAGAGAGCTGGAACGGTTGCCTCGCGGTCTGCGCGTCCGGTCTGTGTCCGTGCGTCCTGGCCGTGTCCCCTCAAAAAGAAGAATCATCCCATCGGCCACTCTGATTTGGCCGCCGGAGCCCTCGATTTGCGGACCAACCGCACCCTCATTAGCTGGCAGCGCGCACTAATTTGGCTATTTTTAGTGCGGCGAGCCCCAGACGGCGGGAACAGCTCTTCTTGCTCGTCTCTTCCCATTCGTGTTCTCTCTGAAAGTATCGGCCAGCTACAGCGTCAAGGTAAGCACGCCGCCGCCGCCGGCACCAAGCCAAGGCGCCATCAGCGAGCTCGAGCTCGAGAGCAAGCCCGCACTAACCCCTCTTCCTTCTTGCCTCCCCTTGTTCGCCCCCGCAGCGTCTTCATGGGAACGGGAGAAGCGCTACACATTCCCGCCCCGACCCCAGCACCATGGGCGCGTACCTGCCCCCGCAGAGCAGCGGCATGCCGTACAACCCGGCCGCTGGCAACGGGGTCTCGGCGCCCGCCGCGGGCCGCCCCGACGCGCCTCCGGGCGCCTACATGCCGCCGCCGCCCGCGCCCGGATCGTGCATGGTGTGCTACAACCCGAGCGTGGACCTGCTGCTGGAGCCGTGCCACCACCAGTTCCACGCCGCGTGCATCGAACGCTGGCTCAGCAAGGACAAGGTCTGCCCCACGTGCTGGACGCCCATCCAGGCGCCGCGCCGGCTCCTGACGCAGCAGCAGCAGCAGTACGCGGTGCAGATGCAGCAACAGCAGCAACATCAACAGCAACATCAGCAGCAGCAGCAGGACAACGGCGGATACCCCGTCGACAGCAAGACGCACGTGCTGGACGGCACGGCGGCGGGCACCCCACGGCCGCCGCCAACGGAGACGCCGGCGCGCAGCAGCAGAGCAACCCGCCCACGGCCATGCGCAAGGGCAAGTGGACGGCCGAGGAGAGCGCGTACTGCGACCGGCTGATCGAGGAGTTCAAGAAGGGCAACCTGCCGCTGGCCGAGGGCACGACGCTGCGCACGTTCCTGAGCAAGTTGCTGAACTGCGACCCCATGCGCATCTCCAAGAAGTACACGGGTGACCAGTGCATCGGCAAGATCATCTTTCGCCGCCGCGAGGACGAGGTGTCCAAGGAGGACATGGAGAACATCCGCAAGGACCTGGCCGAGCTGGAGAAGACGTACCTGGAGAGGGAGCAGTACAACCAGCGGCGGCGCGAGAAGCGACTCGAGTCGGAGCTGTCGAGGGACAAGAACCGCTTCGCTGCCGCCAGGTCCATCGGGTACGCCGCAGCAGCGGGCAACCCGGCGGCCATGCGTCCGCCCCACCCGCAGCAGCAGCCGCCGCAGCCTCAGCCACAACAGGGAGGGTATCCACCCGCAGCGGTGCAGCCCATGACGAAGCAGGAGCCTCGCCCCGTTCCAAGCCCCAGCAGATGCAGCAGCCCAACTACGGAGCTCCGGGCCGAGCGGGTGGCATGCCCGTACAGCCCCTCTCCATCCCCGCAGCAGAGTAGCAACGTACCCCTCATCTATTTAATGGCGACCACAGCAATGTGTCGATGCTCGGCATTGCTGGCGCGCAGACACAGGGCCAAGGCCAAGGCCCGGCCCCAAACCAGGGTCAGGACAACAAGCCTCCCAGCAGCAGCTCTGGCATGGACGGCAACTCCGGCGACGCGTTCCCGCGCGTATCGTCTATCGACAGCTTTTCGTGCCTCTTCCCCCGCGTGGCCAGCATCGAGAACTTCCAGCACGCGACGTCTTCAGGCTTCGGCGGGATGAACCCGAACGGCTCGTACTCGTCCACTGAAACCCACAACACGATGACTAGCAGCGGGTTTGACACGCAGCCTGCCGGCTTGCCGAAGCCTCTGTCCATTGGCGAGGGTCTGAATGCCTACTTCCCGCGCATCCAGTCGCTGGAGCAGCTTTCGAACTTGTTGCAGGACCACGGACCGAACAGTCCGCGTGGAGGCGCAACGGCTTCATCGACTCAAAACTCACGGGATACGATGGAGAACTCAGACGATAACAACAAGCAGCAGAACAAGGGTAATTCTACACCTGGGGGAGGCATTCGGAGGAGGTTGGGCGAGACTAGCATCAAGGAGGAGCAGCAGCGAGAAGCAGACGTCAACCCTCAGTCAGAAACGAGCAGCAGCAGCACTAGCAACAACAACAACAGCAGCAGTGCTGTGTCGACTGCCACGAGCGTGACGACTAGCTCTACGAGCTCTGGATCTACCAAGCGCCTCAGCCCCAGTCACAATGCTCCGTCATCCTCAGGTTCAGGCAACCAGATTCAGATTCCCAAGCCGTTGAACAAGATGCCGCGCAGCTCGTCGGGTATCTTCCCGCGCGTGCCTTCCATGGACAAGATGCCCCGAGTGCCGTCGATTGACAAACTTCCCCGGGTTGCGTCGCTCGACAAACTGCCGCGCATCCCGTCGATGGACAAGCTTCACACTATGGGCGGCGGTGAGCAGCGAATCCCAAGGGTCCCGTCCTCCGACAAGATGGCGCGCGTGCCGAGCTCGGACATGCTGTCACGCTTCGGTTCGAGCGACCACCTCAGCAGTTTCCCGTCGTTCTCGAACCTCAGCTCGCTGTCCACCAGCGCTTCATACGATAAGCTGAGCTCTCTGGGTGGCTTCAAGTCTGGGTTCCCGCGTAATTCGTCGATTGAGGATATCTTATCGCTGGTGGCGTCGTCCGAGTCGACGGGTATGCCGTCAAATGGCTCGACCCTGCAGCTGAGTGCTCTGGCCGCGGTTGCAGGCGAGGAGTCCTCCCATATCGCCAACGAGCGGAAACGCCGGCTCGAGAGCTCGCAGCAGGACGCGCCACTGACTAGCGATAAGAAGAGCAAGCTGTCCGCGTGAAGTTGAGGGCCTCGCCAAAGACGAGCGAGCACCCTCTATTAGAGCGGAGGAGCGGCGATGGCTGTGTTAGAAGTTGTCGGGCGCTGGTCGAGTGGGAGGAGGACAAGGAACACCTGCACGCGATCAATGAATGGAGGCAGACAGTTGCTGTTCCTTCCTGTCCAGCAGACACAAGAGGCGACCAGGATTTCGGAGGAGAGGCCGGCAGTAAAAACTACTGGCGGTGCTTCTGCCTCCCTTGCGGCCTTCTCCCTCGCACGAGCCATCCCATTTTCCCCCTTCCTTTTTGCCGCTGGTGCTCGTGGCGAGCTATTAGTTGTAGTTAATGTAAGAGGAGCGTGCAATACGACGAAGGATATCTACTTACACATTATCACCCTGCCCCTTGACTGCTCGTGGTCCTCTTATCAGCTTCAACTGCTACGTGAGACCAGCCATCCATCCAGCAATCGTTTTGATCTCAAGGAATCTTCTCACTTTGGAATCTGGCCGACAGTCCCTGCGTCACTCATGAGCGTCGCCAAGACCGTGCTGATCACCGGCAGCAACCGCGGCATCGGGCTGGCCTTCACCCGCCACTACGTGGCCAACGGCTGGAAGGTCATTGCTGCTGCGCGCGACGTCGAGGGCGCCACCGACGTAAGTTGACTCCAGTGGTCCTTTGAAGTGTAGACATCTACTAACGCCTGCATTCCGCTCCAGCTGAAGGAGCTGGCGGTGTCCAAGATCGTCCCGCTGGACATCAGCGACGAGGCTTCCATCGCCAAGGCGGCCGAGACGCTCCAGGGCGAGCCCATTGACCTGCTGATCAACAACGCCGGCATGGGCGGCGGCGGCGGCATCCCTGACGTCACCAAGGCCGAGATGATGAAGCTCTTCGAGGTGAACGCTGTCGGGCCCTTCCTCGTGACGCGCGCGCTGCTGCCCAACCTCAAGCTGGCCGTGGCCAAGAACGGCTCGGCGACGGTGGGGCAGATCACGTCTCGCATGGGCAGCATCGCCGACAACGGGTCCGGCGGCAGGTACAGCTACCGCGCCTCCAAGAGCGCGCTCAACATGCTCAACAAGAGTCTGTCGCTCGACCTCAAGGACGACAAGATCATCGCGCTGGCGCTGCATCCTGGATACGTCGTCACGCGCATGACGGGCCACACGGGGAAGTCACGACCGAGGAGAGCGTCGCGGGCCTCACCAAGATCATCGCCAACGCCAAGCCCGAGGACAGCGGCAAGTACTTTCACTTCCGCGGCGACATGCTGCCCTGGTAAAAGACTCAAGAGTGCGTCGTAAGCTGCGGGAAATCGTTTATAACTCTGCATTAATGTCATGGGCAACGAGGATGCTGCTGCTGCGTGCGTCCCCTTCGCACTCTTTCAACTGCATGGCCGTTTATGCTCTCGCAAGAGCCCGTCCGTCACTCCACCCACCTCACATTTCGCAAGGTCTCACGCAAGCTTGGATCATTTTGAAGCATGAACGGCGACAAGAAGACGGTCCTGATCACTGGCAGCAACCGCGGCATCGGTCTAGCCTTCGCTCGCCACTACGTGGCCAACGGGTGGAACGTTATCGCCGCTGCGCGAGACGTCGAGGGCGCCACCGACGTACGCGATGCCGACACTGATGTGCTACTGTAGGTTTGTGTCGACTAACCTCGTATCTTGTCCTGCATGGCACAGTTGAAGGAGCTGGCGGTGTTCAAAGTCGTCTCGCTGGATGTGACTGACGAGAACTCGATCGCCAAGGCGGCGCAGCAGCTGAAGGGCGAGCCCATCGACTTGCTCGTCAACAACGCCGGCATGAGCAGCAGCGGCAGCCTCTTGGACGTCACCAAGGCTGACCTGATGCAGCTCTTCGAGATCAACACCGTGGGCCCGTTCCTCGTGACTCAAGCCTTACTGCCCAACCTGAAGCTGGCCGTGGCAACGCGCGGCTCGGCGACGGTGGCGCAGATCTCGTCGCAGCGCGGCAGCATCGCCCAGAACGACACGGGCGGCAAGTACAGCTACCGGAGCACCAAGGCGGCGCTCAACATGGTCAACAAGAGTCTTGCCGTCGACCTCAAGGGCGACAAGATCACCACGTTGGCGCTGCATCCAGGCTACGTTGTCACGCGCATGACCGGCCACAAGGGGGAGGTCACGCCCGACGAGAGCGTCGCGGGGCTCACCAAGGTGATCGCCGACGCCAAGCTGGAGGGCAGCGGCCGGTACCTCGACTTCCTCGGCAACATTCTGCCATGGTAATTCAGTACGACACGTACGAAGCGCAAGGGGGACAAGCAGCTCAAATACTGTAGCAGCGCTCTCATATACTACTGTCGCTTTACTTACTCTTCAGTCCACTGGCCGTCGGTCCACAGGACACACCCGTCGATAGAGCAGCCACTGGGCAATGCATCGAGCGTGGAACACGTGACCGCAGGGCAGAGCTTCCGCCCCCTCGTCCTCTTGTGCATTCTCTCCAGCGACCACGTTCCCTTCCAGACAAATGACGCACACGTTGGGCTCGTCGCCTTCGCAGCAGCAGAGCGACGGGCCTCTGTCTCTCTGCTCCTGGCTTGCCATGACCAATGCAGCCTCCGTCTCTCTTCGCCGCAGATACGCCGTCATGTCGGCCACATTCTGCTCCGCCAGACGCAATGTCGATGCCAATCGCCCGTGCTTGCCCCTTGCAGCGCTAGACAGCGCCCCATGGTCCGTTTCTCGCCCGTTCCGCTGCAGCGAGAGCGCCACGACGCCCGCGATCCGCTGGACCAGAGGCGCCTTCGCGGGGGCTTCGAGTCCGAGCTGCCGGCGCAGCCGCCGTCGAGCTCTGCCAAGCTCCGTTGCCATTGTTCCTCCTAATTCGACCCTAATTCGACTGGCCCTTTTGATGGACCCTTCATTCAAATACAGAGGGCCGGTAACGGACACCAAGATGGCTACAGTCGGACACTTAAAAGGACGCTCCGTTGAAGTGTGTATTGCGAGGCTCGTTGGGCCCATGTGGCTTGCTTAATCTGCAGGGCTGCTTACTCTTCATCATTGGACTTGTGTTTCTTGTGCGATTTCTTCTTCTTCTTCTTCTTGTCCTTCTTGTCCTTCTTGGACGAGGACTCGCCCTCCTCGGCGTCCTCCTCGTCCGAGTCCTTGCCGCTGAGCTCCTCGTCGCTGAAGTCGCTCGACTCGCTGCCGGACTCGCCGGGGCCGAAGTCCGAGTCCTCCTCGTCCTCGTCGTCTTCGATCTCGCCCTCCTCCGGTCCCAACTCCTCTAAATACTCGTTGAAGTCGCGCTTCTTGGAGCCGGCGGGCGCGCCGGCGCCGTGCGACTCCTTGAGGTTGCGGATGCGCAGCTTCTTGGACGTCAGGAACTGGCTCAGCTCCGGGAACTCGCGCCGGTCGATGGCCGAGAAAATGTACTCGCGCGCCGCCTCGCCGCCCACGGACTTGCAGCTCACCAGCAGGTCGAAGTTGCGGCTCGCCGAGGAGCCGCTCTGGCCGGCGTAGCGCTGGAACTCGATGTAGTCGATCTCCTCGTAGCGGATGAAGGTCGTGGGCTTGTGGATGAACATGAACGACTTCTCCAGCGGGAACAGCACGCCGCTCTGGGCCTTGACGGCGCACTTGACGGCGCGGTCGCCGCTGTGCGTCTTGAACTTGCCCGACGTGTAGACCTTCTTGCCGATGATGAACTTGAACAGCGTGGCCACGATCTGCGGCAGCGCGCCGGACATGCGCTCGTGGATGTTGCCGTTGTACTTCTTGATCTCCTCGGCCGACATGTTGACGTCGATGTGCACGTCGTTCTTGCTGAGCTGCAGCACCAGGTGCGGGTAGCCCTGCTTGCCCTGGCGGATGGGCTCCTCGAGGCTGATGACAAACGCCGTGTTGAGGCCGTTGGGCAGCTCGAGCAGGAAGCAGCGGTTGATGTTCGAGTACATGATCTTGTAGTCGAACGTCTTGCCGTGCATGCGCAGGAACGAGCCGTAGATCTCGACGCCGTAGCGACCGCGAGGCGTGAGGAACGTGCCGATGGTCTCGTCCAGGTCCACGATGCTCTTCCCCATGACGCTGCGGATGTTGGCCTTCTCCAGCACCTGCTGGCGGAACTCCTCGGCGGTCACCACCTCGTCCTCCCCGTCGCCCGGCGGCAGGTACAGCCGCATCTCCACGAGCGTCTCCTCGTCGCCGGCCACCGTGTCGTCCTCGTGGAACTGCAGCTCCACCTCGTTCTTGCCGGGCAGCGCGCACTGCGAGATCTGCTCGAGCGGCAGCTCCATGACGCTGGCGTTGGACGTGCGGAAGTTGAGGTTGGGGCCCTCGAACTTCATGTCGCCCCAGTTGCCGCCGCCCGCCGCCACCTTCTCCTGCTCCAGCTCGCGGTCGAAGTGGCTCTCCACGTGGCTCTTGAGCTGCTGCACGTCCTGCGCCTTGAGCCCCGTGAAGCGCACGTACTTGCCGCCCTTCTGGTAGACCTTGAGGTGGTGCGTCTTGGGCCCCACGGGCGTCCACAGCAGCGTCACGATGTCGTCCTTCAGCAGCTTCTTCTGGCTCTCGGTCGTGCGGCTGCGCCACAGCAGGCCCGAGGCGGACAGCACCAGCACGCCGGCGCTGTGGCCCCAGAACACGTTGCTCAGCGTCGTGTCCGACATGGTCCGATGGCTTGGAGAGCAATAGGTGGAGACGCCGTTCCCGCGGTTTCCAGTCACTGAGCTTTGGCGCGCGGGGCTGAAATAACGGTTAAACAACGAGAGGTGAGGTGGATAACAGTTACGATAATTAGCCAATCACAAGACGCGAGGGTGGCTTCAACTTGTTGCGGTCTTTCAATTGGCATATTCAATGCGAAGGCATTTGTCTGCAGCAACTGTTGCCTTGTTTGAATCGCATTCTTTTTGCAAGTTCACTGTGGTGTCTGGGTGTTAAGGGGCAACTTTCTCTTGCTGCGAGTAGCGTACTTGTTCCTAATGTGCGCCTTACTCACCTTGACACTTCTCACGCCGCTTGCCTCGACGTTGAGCGTGTTTCTGGTGATGCCCAAGATTTTCACAGCTTCGTACAGTCGGTGCTTCATTGCGATGTCGAACATCTCGCACACACTACTGACAGTACATGTCTGGGCGAGCATCACCGCCTCGTTGCTTAGACCCCGAGTGGCCACCACCATAAAAGCAGCAAGGACGTTGTCGCTGTAGCAGCGAGCAATTAGCAGCTCCATCACCTTGTGCAGTCCACGATCGGCAGCAAATTCAAGCGCGGCGACCGCGTCTTGCCCATTGCACCTCTCAGCCAGTAATTCTGCCTCGCGATCCAGGCCGGCTTCAATCGCTAGCTTCAGCGCTAGCAGTACTTTGCTGTCGCCGCAGCCACTTTGGTCCAGGTTCGTAACCCCTTTGTACAGTGTCGCTGCTGTCATGAACATGTCGATTGCCTCATCCACTACACTCTTCAGCGACAAAACCATCGCTTCCTCCCACATTCCGTGATCGATCGCTGTCTTGAACGCTTCGGCGGCCTTGTAAGCACCACAATTGGTAGCCACCGCCATGGCGTCCTCGCGAAAACCATACTTGGCACAAATTGAAAATGCCTCCGCTGCAAAATAGTAGCGGCACTTGCTCGCCAGGAACTTGGAGTCATGCAAGTGCATGCTTGGGCAGCAATTTCCAGAAGGTGGACAGCCGAAGACTCGTTCGCGCACTCTAGCGTGCTCTTCACATAGGCGTCTAAATCGTCATTGACCTCTTCGAATCCGTTGTCAAGAGCGACTTTTGCTACCTCGAGCATGCCGTGTTCGACCGCAATTTTGTACACCTGAGTGGTGTAATAGGCATTGGGGCTCTTTCTGGCCAAGATCTCTGCCTGCTTTTGCATTTTGTGCTTGACGACGAGTTCAAACGCGAGGACGACGTAGTATCCTTCCTTGATCTTGTTCACCATAATGTCGATCCCTTTGCGCATCTTGAGCCTCATCACCGTCTCCAACGCCTTTATCATGAAATAATCTTCGTTGCACTTGTTTTGGAGGATTTCAGCTTCGTTGCGGAAGTTGTACTGGGTCGACAGTCGCAACGCGTTGGGGACGTGAGCGTCCGTGCTTGCTCGCTAGAATCTCTGCTTCCTCGTGCAAACCATGCTGAAGAGCGGTCTTGAACGCTTCGGGAACGCTCTTAGTATCGCAGTTCTCAGCCACAATCCTCAACAAGTCGCGACGTCTATACTTGATGGCAACCTTGAAAATGTCGGCGCCAATTGATCCACAACCCCTGTCGACCAAGATGCTGATCTCCTCGTCTAGCCCGTTCTCCAAAGCGATTTCCAGAGCGTGAGCAGCATGAATCCCAGGACAGGCGGAAGCCACGAGCAGAGTCATCCCACGCCAGTTCTTCTTGGCTGCCAATGTGAACGCGTCCACGATAGCAATTTTGTTAGCCTTTGTCGCTATAGCCATCGCAATCTCTCGCCGGTGGCATCTAACCGCCGTCTTTAGCGTCTTCCTGACGAGGTCGGCCGAGCATTTCTCGACCACAAGCTGGATGATGTCGGCAGC
The DNA here is from genome assembly GCA_024211575.1 of Phytophthora melonis. NCBI lineage: Eukaryota > Oomycota > Peronosporomycetes > Peronosporales > Peronosporaceae > Phytophthora > Phytophthora melonis. The sequence goes on along the minus strand of JAMXKT010000076.1, from coordinate 633,116 downwards.
GACGGCCTTGTCTGCTGCTGACTTGGCTGCAGCTTGACTTAATACGAAGTCGAAGTTCATCCGGCGTGGACGTGTCGTAGTTAGAGCCCACAGGATAACGTCGAACCGGTTGGACCGAGCCGCTGCATTAAGAGCCTGCGGGGAGCACGGGAGCGACTGGAACTCGCGCAAAAGACGCATGTAACCATTGCGCACTGGGACGCCAAGGGACCGGGGAGTGACGAAGCTCGCGATACTGTCGAGCACGTGGCTCAGTGCCTTGACGACGTCGGGAACGGCGACCAAAACGCTGACGAACGGCATCACAAATGATCCACTGCAACAGCGCAAGCTTTACACTTACTCTTTGTATGCTCAAGTGCAGCAAACTTGACCACTGAGGTTGCAACTTGCAAATCAATGGGGCATCCAAGTAAGTTGTCGAGCCGTTGGCAGCGACCCCAGCTCCGCTACGCAGAACTTGCCGGCGTCTTTCAGTGCAGGTCGCAATATGGCCGAACGCTTGGACCTTACACAGGGTTCGCCATTGGCGAACCCTGTGTAAGGTTGCGAATCGCCAATGCCGACATCACAATCATCTTTGCCTTATCAAACCCTGCAGTTTGACGCACTGTAGTGCGGGGTCGCCCTCCAGCAGCTCAGGACTTGGTCTCCAGCTCTGCGGCGCCGGAAAACAGCATCAAAGGTTGCCGTCGTGCACATCTTGTTGCAGAGTGATGGTCTCATAGTTGAAGTTGCGGCCATCCAGATCATCTGCGGATCAATGAGAGCCCTGCTGCTCCCGCGGCGACTCACCACACGAACAGCACTGGCGAGGTATTTACATACAGTATCGTACTGCGCTGCTGCCTGCGACTGAGCTTTCGCGCAGGGGCCTCTTCTGTGGAGCTCGACCTCAGCACAGCAGAACCCACGACTCGCAATGCCCCGATTTGCCGTGGATGCCGGCGGGTGCAGACTGCTCGGTAGTGTACCTAGGAATCCAGGTTTCGCAGGCCGGTAGGCTGCACAAAGCGCCCGAAAGCATCTGAGACGAAACCTGGCCGATGAGTCCTCGCGCGTTCTGTGCCCGGCGGTCTGTGGCAAACCCGGCCTGTCTTTCAGAGCCTTCCTCCCAGCCTTCCTCCCGGGCGATCAGCTTCTCGGTGGTCTTTTGCTTTGCTGCTCCACAAACCCATGAAATGGTGCGCGACTACCGGGAGGCAGATGGCGCGTTCCCTTCAAGCAGCACTCGGCAAACAACAAGGGCGGCTTGGTTGGTCGGTTGCTCGCGTTCATGCAGGAACTGCACCAGCGGAGACCACTCGTCGCGTGATGCAAGTCAAGTCAAAGCCGCTGTGGCCGCGAAGCCAGCTGGTGAAACCCAAAGCAATCAAGCCATCTTGGCACGCGGAGAAGGGCCAAGCCCAGCGTGACTGCCAATTGACGCCGAACGGCGGACGCGGCACCAGCGAAGAAGCGTGCTCTATCCATACAGTACATGTATCAGCGCGGTGGTCGACCTCGCCCCATTCCTCTACGTAGCGACTTGAGCTATCCACACAGCTGTCGGTTGCAGTGGCATCCAAGCGAGAGCCGTCGGTCAGCGGGCGGCTGACGTGAACAACCCGTATCGTGGTCGTGACCTCTCGGCGGTTCTCGTTCCTGCAAGTCAAACGTGGCAATGGCGACTCCGAGGCCAGGCGGGGAAGCGCGCCATGCTCGTGCTCGCGCAGCCACCCGCGCCGACTTAACCGCGAGCCATCAGGCCGGGCGTCATGGCGCTCGTCGCGTGACGTCTAACGACGCGGTTCCATGCGGCGGGCGGCGGACACCCCGAAAGCCCCTCGAGGCTCGAGTGGAGCGACTTGCTCCTGCTCAGCATTCACCATTGCAGCTCCCGTCTGAGCGCGCACTAATGACCGCAAGGGACATGCGTGACGAAGACGGTGCATGAAGGGCATCAACCTCCGGCTCCTGTCGCGCAGGACGGGCCAGCCCAGGCGGTGGCTGCGCTGCCCGGGAGCTGCCCGCCGTCATCTCTCTTCTCCCCATTCCCGAGTCTTCCCGCTGCCGCGCACTCGCTCGTTGCCAACTCGATGTGGAAGCTCGCTGTTACCGGCTCGCTGGCGCTGCTGGCTTCGCTCGCCCAGGCCCAGATCCGCGATGGCGACGAGATCTGCGTCATGAGCGACTCGAACGCCTGCGCCGTGGACGACCTCACCACGTCGGCGCTCGACAGCAGCACCGTGATCTACCCGGGCGGCGACACGCGCTGCGCCTTCGACGACTTCAGCAACTCGAGCGTCGACTTCAGCACGAACGCAACCTACTTCTTCCAGGTCTTCCCGGCCCCGGAGCAGAGCAAGAAGAAACTCATGCTGTACTTCCAGGGCGGCGGCGCCTGCATCGACGACCTCACGTGTGCCTTCGGCCTGCAGTGCATGTACGAGACCTTCAGCCCGAACGCCAAGCCGCTGAGCACGGGCGTGCTCAATCGGTCCAACGACGAGAACCTCTTCAACGACTACAACATCGTGCACCTGCCCTACTGCACGGGCGACCTGCACATCGGCAGCCACGTCGAGACCATCGCCGACAGCGCGCTCTACTCGCTGCTGAACAAGCCCGAGTGTCTGGGCCACAACATGACTCTGCACCAGGTGGGCTACAACAACACCAAGGCCGTGCTGGACTGGGCCGTCGAGAACTTCCCCAACCCGGAGGAGATCATCATCAGCGGCTCCAGCGCCGGCGCTCTCGGCGCTCAGGCGCTCAGCGCCCTCGTGGCCGACACGTGGGAGGTCGAGGAGAACAACATCCGCTACTCGGTCTTCGGCGACAGCTACGTCGGCGTGCTGCCCAGCGACTACACGGCCGGCAAGCTCATCTCGTACTACGGCTCGTGCGACCTGGACCTCAAGGTGACGGCCAAGCTCTGGGACCAGTGCGAGGACAACGAGCTCACCGTGGCTGAGATGATGTCGTACATGATCGAGGACGTGCCGGCCGCGCAGTGGCTCTTCCTCAACAGCATGTACGACAAGACCCAGCGCTACTTCTACGAGCTGGTGAACCAGGGCATTCTCGGCTACCCCTTCACGGACCTCATCAGCGGCGAGGACTTCTACTCGGTACGTTGGCTGTGGGTCCTTGATTCAATTGCTGTGAACTGACTCATCCTTTAATTTGCTACAGAACATGACGGCCATCATCGACGTGTACAAGAACATCAGCGACCAGGTCTCGACCTTCTACGTCAACAGCACCCAGCACGTGTACCTGACCGTGAACGACTACTACCACAACGCCACTCGCAGCCCCGGTGGCGAGTACCTGGGCGACTTCCTCAAGGACTGGCTGGTGACCAACTCGTCCATTGACGCCGCCGCCTCGGCTGCCTCGCTGTCTGCCAGCGGCAGCACCACCGCTGGTTCGTCTTCGTCGTCTTCGTCGTCTTCGCAGGAGTCGGCTGCCGTGAGCCCGAACGGCGCGCTGTCGCTCACCGTGGCGGCCGTGGTCATCTCGATGCTTATCCAGTAAGGGGTCCTGAGCTCAATATCAGCAGGATCGCAGTTTTGAACACGAAAACTTTATTAGTACTAATAGACGCGAGTGCGAGTACCTTCGTTCAACGAGCTCCCCGTTTTGATGCACAACAGGTGAGGTCCGGCAACCCTCACAGTTACGGACAGCAGCAGTAGGCACGAAAGGTCACCCCGGTACTTGTAGAAATTGAGGGACATCTATTTGCTTGCTTTCTGCCGCTACACCGCATCATCAACACCACGACGCCAACGTTGGAGGCGCTACGGAGCATAATAATAGTGCGTCGATATGTGCACGAAGTTGATCTGCGCTCCGAAGACGCCCTGCAGCACCAGAGTTGACACGAACAGCGCGAGGATCAAGATGAGCGGCAGCAGCAACTGCTCCGTCCGGTGCAAGAACGGAAGCGCTAACGACACGAAACGATTTGGTTAGTTTCCCACAATACCCAAGAGTGTCAACACTGCCAGCGAGACTAGCGTACCCATATATCCGAGAAAGGTGATGTACATGTAGAATCCCCAACCGAGCGAGTACAGCAGGTTGCCGACCAGCAGACTCACGAACGAGTCCGACGCCAACATCGGGGCCAACAGGAACTGCACCGCACACAACGAGGCAGCAACTTTAGTAAAAAAAAAATCCAACACCCAAGCTTATCTATCTGTTCATACCTGCAACACGTAGAGGAACAGGAACATGATGAAGAACGAGTTGCAGTGGATGTCGAACGCGAACTGCCACTCCACGCGCTGCTCCACGTACAGCGCGTCTCCCATCCCATGACTGCATCAAATAAAATAAACACCGTCAGCCCTCCCAATACTAAACGATAACAAGAACGAATCCAAGTCCTGTGTACCTGTTCCTCTGCCGTAGGTGGTGGTTGGCGATCCACCAACAGAGCGTGGAGATGACGAGGCCGAAGCCGAGCCACTCGACCACCACCACGTGGAACAGCAGCGACGCGTACTTGGCGGCGCTATCCACGCGGAAGGCGATGGCCCAGGCGACGGTGGCGACCAGCAGGAAGGCGAACTGAATGACGGCGAAGGCCGGGTCGTCCCGCGCCCAGCGGTTCTTGGTCTGCTTGCGGTAGTACGCGCTCTTGTAGACCTTGGCGGGCTGCACGCAGAGCGTCACCATCTGGTAGAACGTGGCGTCCAGGTCCATCTGCCGGTAGTCCACCACGCGCGCGAAGTACTCGGGAAGGCCGAGCACGAGCGGAAGACGTCGGCGCCGCCGCGCTTGCTCTTCTTCTTGTGGAGGCGCCCACTGGCACCTCCGCCGCTGTTGTCGGAGGATATGACGTACTTCATGTCGATGCTGGTGCTGGAGCGCGACGGCTGCAGGAGCCCCTCGGGCGACGGCGTCATGGGCGACAGCATCGCGGCGAGCAAGGGGGCGATCAGCTTTTGGGCAGAATTGTAGGAATAATCGAGTCTGACCGTTGTTATCCGGGTAAATACGAAATAGAAGTTGAAGTTGCCTTTCGGCCTGCTTCTCTGCAGATTATGTCTCGGCGACCTAACTATATATTTACAACGACATGGAGAAGGCGCTGCTGTGGGCTGCAGCGACACCCACGTAGCCTTGCAGGGTGCGCAGCTGGGCGAAGAAGTGCTCGAGGTTGAGGGCGCTGGCCGGGTCTCCTCCAGACACGTGCACCCCTTCGGAATCAGGAACGGGGCCACGTCAAGAGCTCGGACGCTCGCTGTCTGGACTGCAGCAGACGAGCTGACGCTCACGAGACTCAGCGCGCCGGTGTCGCGTTGCTGTAGCAACTGGTGAGCGAGACTTAAGGACGCCGCCGTCAACGTTGAGTCGGCGTGTGTATCACACACCACGAGCTTCACGATCTGCTGGTAGATGCGCACCAGCCACGCCGAGCTCTCCATGACGTTGATGAACTTCTGAGGCGCAGCGATCACCCGCACTCGGAGCTGCGTCGTGTTGGCGCTGGCCAGCCACTGCGCCAGTCTCGGGAAGAAGGCGGCGCACGTGGTCTCCATGTAGCGCAGGCTCTTCTCCGTCACCACGAAGACGGGGCCAAGAGCAGCCGCAGTGCGCAGCAACTCGATCGCTTCTTCCTCCACGGAGCTCAGAGCCTGCTGCAGGTACCGGTCCTGCAGGTACAACGTCTTCGCAGCCTCCAGGCAGGTCCTGGTGGGCTGCAGCCCGACGCGCTTCGCCAGGAACGACATGGGCGCCAGGACGTCCTCGAACGAGAAGACGAACGCACTCATCGGGTTGAGTTTGGTGCTGTCTTGGGGGCTGGGCACTGCCGACAACGGCGGGTAGCACGGGATGGTCTGCTGGGAGGCGGCGACAGCTTGCATAATAGTTTGGTGGGTGGGGAGAGCTGGAGCGAGCAAAATCAAGAATGGTAATTGGAGCAGCGAGTGGGCAATTGGGGCAAGCTCCAATCACGAGGTGAAGTACTTTTGAGTGGGTGAGGCGGGTACAGCTTTGGGGGCTGCAAGGCATCTGAGTAGAGGCAACTGCAACTTTTTAGCGCAGATCGCACCATCATTCACCATATTATGAAATGGCTACATTTTTTCTAGTCGCACTTTACCTCTCGCGTAGTCCCGCCATGGACTGCGCGATCGCTGCGTCGATATCTTCGCAATCATTTTCATCCCGACCTGCTACAGGGCGTCCTGCGTCCACACTCCTCCTCCTCCTCGTGCTTGGTGCTGGCTTTGGAGCAGAAGATTCCTCGTTCTGCTGCCTTGGTGTGTACATCGCGTCCAGGCGACGCTTATAGCGCTCTGCAGCTTTTGCCGTCTCCTGTTGCCTTAGTGCGCGCACGTCACGACACACTGGACGTCGGGCGGCAAACGTCTTGGCCATTCCTGTGAGAGGCACGCCTGGCCTTGGCGCCCCTGTGAAGGCCATCCCTTTCGGAACGGAATTCGAGCGGCCCAGGTGGCCAGGGGCTCTGGGTTGTAGACGGCTGGTGCTCTTAACAGCGTCACCCACTGCACGAACGGGGTCTCTCCATCCTTCGTCTCGCACTGACGGCTCTCTAGCAATCTTGTGAAGGTCAATGGGGGACGAGAGCTGTGGCAGTGACAGTGTCGTGGTTGCACTCCTGGGCTACAGCTTTTGCTCTGGTTGAGAGGCTGCCGGGAACTGCAGTCGGAGCTGCTGCAGCTTCTCCAGCGCAAACAGAAGCTGCGCTTGACGCTCGCGCTCACGGGCGCCCTGCAGTTGCTTCTCGATGTCCTCCCGCTGCTGAGCATTACGGCCACGATCTCTGGAATTTGTGCGGACTGATGCCGCCTCGTCCTTCTTCACGTTGTCTCCTACAGCAGTAATAGTGCTTGGTGCAATTTTGATGTCGACACCGAGTGCTGTCACTTGCTGAATCATCACTCGCCGCTCTTCCTCCGTCATGCTCGTTGACTGCAGTCGATCCACGCAATAACGACGAATGTGAACCCGAGCAATGGAGTCCCTCAGAAGTTGCTCCACCGACGGTCGAAGCTCCGATCTGGTACTGAGCATTGACCCAATAAGCGTCGGCAATCGAGAGCTTGTGATGTTTCCCCCCTTCTGGATCGGTTGGTAGTCGCCGTGGCAAATTTTGTTCAGCAGGTGTGGAGTCGTGCTCGCCATGAACGGGGGTTTGCCCGTACACAACTCGTAGAGCACGCAGCCAAGAGCCCACACGTCCGAGCTGAAGCTGTACTCCTTGCCCTCGAGCACTTCCGGTGCCATGTACAGCGGCGTTCCGATGACAGTAGCGGCCGCGTCACCACTAGCAAGCTTCCTCGCTATCCCCAGATCGCCCAGTACTAGGTATCCAGCATTCGAGAGAAATACGTTGGCCGTCTTCACATCACGGTGCAGCACACGCTGTTGATGCATGTGGTGCAGACCCAACGCTAGCTGCACAAACCAGTACCAGATCTTGTCTTCGTCTAGACAAAGCGGCTGCTTCCCGTCTGCTCGATAGGCCGCCTTAAGGTAGTTACGGAGGTCACCCCCGGAGCAATATTCCATCACGATGTGCTGCTGGCGGAGCGGAGAGGGCCCCACGAATGACTTCAGCAGTCGAATGAGATTCGGATGCCTCAGCTTCTTCATCAAATCCACCTCCACGCCCGACGACTTCTCCCGTCCGGGAGCTGCAAACGCCTTCTTCTTGGGTTGATGGACGCGATGAATTTGCTTGACGCACACGAGACGACCGCCAGGCTTCTTCTCGCGCATGAGGAACACGCGGCCAAACGAGCCCTCGCCCAGAAGTTTAACTCTGTTCTTGGTGGCGACCAGGTGCACGGGTTAGACTCGAGTGGGGTAGAGAGAGCCCGGACACAAGCTCTCACCTTGAGTAGCCATCCATGGTCTCCGTTCATTAAATACACCGACTGCAGCGCCTTAACGTCACCACTAAGAAGCAAAATCAGGAATAGCTCCGTCCTTCGTACTTCCTGAAACGCGTCTCGGTTTACAGCCACACCCCACCATCGCCATCTCCCTCCATTTCCTCCTCGTCAACGTCATACTGGGCCATCGACTTCTGCTCCTTGTGCTTGGGAGTATGGCGCGGAGAGTCGTGCGAGTACGAGGTGCGTGGAATGGAAGCACGGCGGCTACGGTCACCATTGGCGTCACCTGAGTGCTCGTCGCGGCCATGGAAAACCTTGTGGAGCGATGACCGAAGCTGCTGCATCACACCAGTGTCTTCATACTCGCCCGACCCTGGATCCGACGCCACTGAAGACCTCCAGCTGGCCGGACCACTTTGCATAGATGATCGTCGCCGCTCGACCTCCAGCTCTTCTCGCACACGATCCAGCTCGCTCTGCACTTCCGCAAATTCCTGCGCTTTCTGTTTCTCCAGCTTGATCGAGCGCTGCTTCGAGTGCTGCGCCGCAAGTCGTAAGCACTGCTCCATCTCTTGAACTGCAGCTCGCAACTTATCAGCTTCTTGCTTGGCTGCCTCCAGCTCAGTCTGCAGCTCCTCCTGCCTCTTGTCCGCAGTTGGATCGATCGCTAGAGGCTCAAACTTACGCAGGTGGTCAATTTGCGGCAGCCCGATACGCTCGTGTAGCTCATTGATCAGTCCGATCTTCTGCACTTCCCGCGGGGAGCCACCCTTTACGCCAACAAGAGGCGCTCGGTAGTGCTGGTACGGCTTGTAAGACTCTCCATCTTCGTCCGACCCAGAACCAGTGACGTTGTTCGGTCCTTCTTGCTCCTCCTCCCCGTCCGCGTAGTCGTCAACCTCCCCTGTCACGTCGTTGAAGCCTACACGGCTGCTTCCACTGGTCTCCGACCCCTCCTGCTCTTTTGCCTTCGCCTCCGCCGCCTTCCGCGCCCGTCGACTGCTCACTACCCTCTTTAAGCGTACTCGGATCTTGGCCAGCAGCGCCAGTTGGTTCAGCTTCTCCTTCATGTCTCGGTTGTCCTGCTGCATCTTGGTCACGAGCTCCCTCTTCTCTGTCAGCGACCTGTCGCGGTTCTGCTGCGACTCGTGGTACGCCGCCGCCAGCGCCTGCTGACTCGAGTCCTTGGCCAGCACCTCGCTCGTCCACTCGGACAGCCCCTCGGCGCGCTGCAGCAGAGTCAGAGCCTTGGCCTTGACGATGTCCTGCAGGTGCGGGCCGCCTGCCGCCGCCCGATCTCGATCAGCATCTGCCCCGCGCGGATGTAGGCGTCGATGGCGGTGTGCGGCATCTGTCTGCGCTCACTGTCGATGGCGTATTGGGCCACGCGCACGGCTTCCTCGTAGTCGGGACCCAGCAGCTGCGCCGCAGTGAGACGCAGCACCTCGTCCTGCTCTGGCGTCACTGGCGTCGGTTGCGCAGCTCTCGGGGCCTCCACAGACGATGGAAACAACGCTGAAGGCTCGCAGTCGTCGGCCGATGAGCGGACCATGATGCTCACGGGTGGAGCGGCCGGGAAACTGGCGGACGCGCGACGCACAGGCTGATAGTCGCCGCCAACGCTCTGCACGGGGCTGGACGGAACTTCCGGCCACGAAAAAGACGCGATAGGTGCCACAGGAGGAGGCTGAGCTGGTGCAGCCGCTGGAAGGCGCTTGCCCTCGCGCAGGGCTCGCAGCCGCGCCTCCAAGTCCATTCGTCCGGCACTCATCCTTTCGTTATGAAGGAATTGACAAGCGAAGGAAAATCCAAAAGGCAGGGCTACTCCAATTCAGTATAATATTGAATTGGTAAAACTGCTTGTCAGTAATACTGTTTTAAATACGACGATCACCAATAATAAATTATTATACTGATTAAATAATGTGATGTCATGTATTTTAACTGTGATTTTGTATGCATAGAAATCGAGCCAATAATTTAAACTTTTCACAATTTTCATATTGAAAAGTTTTTATTCATACCCCTGCCAAAAGGGTACACTCGGTGTAACCTTGTCAAAGTTAAAGTTGAAGTTGCCCCGAGCCGAGACCGGAGGAGCTGGGGGGAGGCTGTGGCGACCGTCTTCGAGAAAGCGCTGGCCATTGGCGACTTCTGTGACGTCTACGCCGACGTGTTCATGCAGCTGGAGGCCGCGTGCGTCAAGGGAAAGCCGGCGGCCAATTCTACACCATTGCACGGCGTTATTCACAAAGCCAACACTCAAATTCAAAAAGTGCGCACTCAAATTCAAAACCCTCTCAGATATATTACCTTTACAAATTATATACCTGCTGAATCCGATTGGACAATTAAGCTCCAACTTGCATGTCTTCAAAGCGGAGGGCACGTTGGTGGTGAGGCAACGAGTGACAGAACGCTCGGTTGCACAACTCCGGCGTGACAACCTCAGCGAAGAGAGGGTCCGCTGCAAGCTCCAGAAAGCCAGCACGATGCTCCGTGATGGTCGTTCCTTCCGGCACGCGCAGAATGGCCGGGCGCTGTCGCGCCAGAAAGCGCTTGACAGCGCTCTTGTGGAGTAGCGCCTTCGCAGAAATCTCGCGGAGTCGATCTCGCACAAACTCGGCGCGTCTGAATAGCGGTCGCGCCGAGCAACTTATCTTTCCCGGTTGTTGGAGTAGCGTATCTTCGAAATACAGACCCAAGTCTTCGCAGGCTTCAGAGTTGGGGGTTCTTGGTTGACGCTTGTTCCTTGTCGTAGGGCGTCGAGCCTTGGGCGTGCGGCGTTATCGGGCCGGCGTTTCCTTGGCGTTCCCGTCGGGCGTGCGGCGTTATCAGGCCGGCGTTTCCTGGGGCTTGTGTGGCGTTATCGGGCCTACACGGGGGTCTTGTGCACGGCGGTTATCGGGCCGGTGCGTTCCTTCGCCTAGCAGCGCGTTATCGTGCGCCCCTAAACGGTATACGTTTAACGTGCCTTTATCTCAGCACGGGTCTGTGGGGGGTTGAGTACCCGAACCAACAAACGACGGGGGGCCGCGATATCGGGGCGGCTCTGCTTGCCGGCGCTTGGTGGTTCCCCTGGAACCGGAGGGAAGACGGGAGGTCTTTGTGGTTCAGAGAAATTTCGGGACTGAGTCCTTACCCTATCCTATGCCCTTGCTACTGGCTATCTCCTACTTCGTGCTTGCTAAGCCTACCACCCTACGTCTATCCTTGCGTCTGTCGTGCTTGCACTACCGTTCTTCAACCTGATTTGCGTAACATAATCAAGATCTCACCTCGACGCGTTTTGCTCGACGCGTTTTGGCTCGGCGGGTTTTGCTCGGCGCGTTTTGGGCTCGGCGGGTTTTGCTCGGCGGGGTTTAGGGTCGACGCGTTTTGAAGAGACGGGGCTCTGGTCGACCCGTCGAGTGATTACACCTCGCACTGGATTCTGGCGCCGTGTCTCACAGCCCATCACCCTTGTCGACTTTCCCGTCCATCTCCACAGCGCGTCGCGCCCCATCAACCGCGTCGCGCTCCATCCGTCGCGTCGAGCTCCATCACCGCGGCGCTGTTCTCGCCGACCATCGCGCTTTCTCCGCGGGGTGCTATACCACATTCGTCCCGCTGCCACGCACGCGCACTCCCCAGGTGGGTGTGTCGTCGCAGAACTCGCCCCGCGCTCTCCGTCTTCGCCATCACCATCGGCTGTCATGGCTCGCCGCCATAACGTTGACGCCAACGGCATTGTCATGGAGGAAGAAGAGCTCGACACCGGCGACCTCGAGGCTGCCGGCTGCGTGGTCTGCGCCCTCGGCTCGCGTCGGCCTCGCCTGCCTGCTCCCTCTCCAGTCCAGCTTCCGCCCCGGGGCCCCGTCCACTCCGTGTCGGCCCTCGTCGCCGACGCGCACACTCTCCGGCGTGAGAATCAAGCGTTGCGCGCCCAGTGCGAGTTCGTCTCCGTGCACAACGCTGGCCTGGCTGTTCACGCGTCCGTGTTACACGAGCGGAACCTCGCGCTCCGGCGTCGCGCCTACGAAGGCTACCGTGCCGGCATGATTCGGCTCGAGCAGGCACTCCTCGCTCAGGAGCGCGCCGAACAAGACTACGTCGCCATGGAGGACCGGGTGGCCAACTTCCGCGAGCGCGCCGAGCGCACTGATGCCGCCGAGTCGAGACTCCGGGCCCAGGAGGCTGCCTCGATAGAGCAGTACCGGGATCTTCAGGCCGAGCTTCAGACGGCGCGGGGCCAGGTCGCCGACCTGACTGCCCGGCTCGTGCAGGCTCCTGCTACTTCGTCAGCCTCTGCGGTCCCGTTAGCGCAACTCTTCGCGGCGCAGGGTGAGCGTGACGACGCGCGCGCCGAGCGCGACGACTTGCGCGCCGAGCGCGACGACTTGCGCGCCGAGCGCGACGGCTTGCGTGTCGAGCTCGCCGCCGCCCAGGCTGCTCTTGCTCCCGTCCAAACGCGCGTGAACTCCGCCGAGGCGGAGCGGGATCAAGCTCAGGGACAGGTGGCTGTCCTCGAGCGGCAGCGCGACGCGGCTCTCCATGAACGCGATCGTCTGCGTCGAACTCTTACGGTCGTCGAGCAGGAGCGTGATGGGGCTCGCGACATGCGGGACCAAGCGCTTCGAGCCTCGGCGGCCCTGAAGCGGACTCGAGACTCGGCCATCGCCGAGAGGGATCAAGCCCGTCAGGCCCTGACTACTCTCGAACAGCAGCGCGTCCCAGTCAAGGATGAGCTTCGGGCAGCCCGTGCGTCGCTCTCCCAGAGCCGCTCGGAGGCTGCGGCGGTCCAGAGTCTGAACGCTCCGCTGCAGGACGACCTTCGGCGTACCAACGCTCTCCTGGTAGCCCACGCTGAGGAGCTCCGACGAGGGGCGACGCGTATCCGTGAGCTGGAGGAGTCGGTAAGCAGCGCTACGACTCTCCGGGTGGCGGCTGAGTCCGAGTCGGCGCGTGCCCAGGCGGGCGAGCTTCGAGCCACGTCCCGCGCGGCGTTATACCGAGCGGGGTGTCTGTCCTTACGCCAGTCTTCTCAGAGGCGCCAGGGGACCGTCGACGCTCAGACGCGTCGCCTTAGCGCCCGGGTCGTCGAGCTGGAGGAAGAGCGCGACCTGGCCATCCGGGAACGCGACGAGCGCGCCGTAGCTTGGCGTCGGATGATCCGCGACGCGCGTCGGGGTCGAGAAGTGGCCCAGCGGGTTCGCGACGAGCTTGCCAGTCGGCTTGCCGGAATCGTCGCGTCGGTCGGCGGGCAGATCGACACCGCCGACTTGGTTCGCCGGTTGGAGGCCACGTTTACGGCGGAGGTGAACGCTGCCGTTCCCCTTCCTCCCGCTGTCCCGGGTCCAGTGACGCGTCCGGGCGGTTCCTCTGCCTCCGTCCCCGCCGTGCCAGCCTCGGGTACTGGAACGCGTGCGACGGCTTCCGGGGGCTTCTACGAGTTCTTCGTCTTCGGCTGGGACCGCTCCGGCTCCAGCGTCTAGCTCTCCTCTTCGGCGGCGAAGTCGACGGCCGTCCACTGTGGCAGCCACGGCCGCTACGGACAGCGCAGTTACCCAGGCGTCGTCGGCTGCGTCCTCGTCATCGGCCGCTACACCTGCAGCGCGGGCGCCCTCGGACGTGTCGCTATTCGGGTCGGAGTCGTCGGACAGCGATGTCCAGACACGACAGCCGAGGCCCAAGCGGCGGCGACTCCGGCAGCATGGATCGCGTCCTCGCTCGCCAGCGCGTTCTCCTCGGCGTTCACGCTCACGTTCCCGCTCTCCCTCTGTGGCGTCGACGCGTTCGTCGCGGTCGGCGCATTCGGCAGGGGCGGCGGCTTCGCGTCGCTCGTCTTCTTCGCGTTCGACGCACTCGTCGCGGGAGGTCCTGCTGCGGCCGGCACCGGGTCCGGCCCTGGCCCAAGCGACTCAGGCGACTCCAGCGGCGACGACTCTTCCGCCTCCTCGTCGTCTCGTGCCTCGTCCTCGAGCACCGCCTCCAGTGGTCCGGCTGGGAACGCTACGGTAGCACCCTTCTTCGGCCCCGTGATTCCGCCCGCCGGGACTCCGTCTGGCTGGGGGCAATCGCGTTATGCTCCCTGGCCTAAGCGGGTGCGACGCCTCCGCCTCCACCTGATCACCGTGCAGGAACTGCGGACGCTCTTCCTGCCGCCACTCGGCTGGATTATTCCGCGCCATGCTCCCGCCCCGCCGGCGAACTGGAACCGGGCCCTCGTGACGCCGGCCAACGTCGAGGCGTTGTATGCGACTCGGCCTTGGCGGTACCTCGCCCAGACGGTTGAGGCGCTCCTCTTCGCGTCCGGTGACGCTGCGTTCCGCCCGTTCCTGCGTCGTCTCCGGCACCACGTCGAGCATTGGGCTCAGGCTTACTGGGAGTCCACCCACGAGCTGCCTGTGCAGGGCGCGGCTTGGAAGCGGTGGCGTACCGCTCGCAACTCGCGTCGCTCTCACGCGGGCAGCCACCTCAGCAGCCTACTGCAGCTGGTGGTAGAGTTGTTCCGCCAGGGACCCGCCGACATGGATCTCTTGCTGGACCCGATGATGCTCCACTTCCCGCCCGCGCACACGTCGATCGGGAGGTGGTATCCGGGCCTTCAGCATGCGACGTTGCAGGTCGCGCTCGACTACATCGACGCGCAGGAACCTTGGCGTCGGTTCTACCGGACGCCACTCACCGTGGCGGATATGGACGCCCACGTGCGCTGCCAGGTGACACGCGATCACCCTGCCTTCCATGTGCCGCGCCTTGCAGGTAAGTTCGTCCAGCAGATTTAAAGTTAGCCGGTCGTCGTAGCCCGCCGCGTCCGTAGCGCCTAGTTGTCGTAGCCGTAACATCAACACGTCGCCTTGACCTTCCTCCTGCGTTTCTTTCCACTTTTTCACATCTTTTATGAGACGGCCCTCCGCCGTCCCATCTTCAGCAACAGGCTGGTCCTCCACCGTCCCATCTTCAGCAACAGGCTGGTCCTCCACACTTCCCTCATCCAATCCTCCCGCTCCGGCCATTCCCAGAGTCGGGGCTCTCCACCAATCCACCCGTCGGCAGCCTCCCTGCCGACTTAGTCGCACCCGTAGGTGCTCACCCACCTGGGCCCGTCGCCCCCGCGTTCTCGTGCGACTGCATCGCCTCGAACCGGTTGCGCCCCGTGCGCTCTCGCAGGAAGTCGTACATGAGCCCGCCGCAGTTGAGGTCGAGCTCGTCGACCCACGTCGTGTCCGGGTATCCCTTCCACTTCACCTCGAATTCGCGTCGCGTGCGTCCGTATCGCGTGGCCCGGCCTTCGCGCATGTTCACGAGCTTCTCGACCTCGTAGACGTCGTCGTCCAGCTCGCGTGTGGCCTCCCAGCTGTCCTCCGGCAAGAGCTCCTCGTCGAAGTCGAAGCGCTCTTCAGCCGGCACCGTCAACCGCGTCGCGGGCCGCGACGGGAATTCTCGGACGGGTTTCAGCTTGGAGACGTGAACGACGGGGAATAGCTGGTACGGCGTGCCTGCCGTCTCGAGGCGCACCGCGAATGCGCTGACCATCTCGGCGACGCGGAAGGGTCCGTGCCACATGTGCGCAAGCTTGCGCGCGTATCCCGGCTTGACTCGATCCAGGTAAAGCCAAACTCGTGAGCCCGCCGAGATGTCGTGGCTCGTCGCGTTCTCGTTCTGTCGGCGCGCTCTCCCCTCGACTGCCTCACGCACTAACTCTAGCGCCTGTGCTCTTGCGACCTTGTAGTGACGCTGAATGCGGAGCCTCCATCGTCTGGCCTCGACGTCCCTGGTCGACGAGTTTCCGACGGCCAGCGTCGCCTCCAGCGTCGACCGGGGGTCCCAGCCGTGTACCAAGAAGAACGGCGTCTCGTTCCTCGTCCGGTCGTGCGACGTGTTCAAGGCGAAGGTAAGACGCTCGACGTATTCGTCCCAGTCGCGTTGGTCGATGTCCACGATGTACATCTTAATCGCTCTTGTGACTGTCTGCACCATGCGTTCTGCAGCGCCATTGGCCTGAGGGCGGTAGGCGAGCGTGGCTCGTTGCCTCTGGCCCATGAGCTTGTTGAACGCCTTGAAGAAGTCTGACATGAAGCCCGGCTCTCGGTCGTGTCGAATAGCCTCGCTCGCGCCGAAGCGCCTGAACACGGCTTCTTCGTACGCCTCGGCCACCGTCTGCGCGGTTCGTGACGCGTTTGCCTTGACCACGACGAACCCCGTAAAGAGGTCGACCCAGACTAACAGCTCTGTGTTGCCCTTGTAGGAGGCGGGCAGTGACGGGATGTGGTCCATGGCGATGACTTGGAACGGATATGTCGCGATGATGTTGCCCGGCGACTCACCCTGAATAGTCGGGAGCCCCTTTCCCGTTTCGCAGTCTGTGCATTCTCCGACGTAACGCTGGACGCTCCTGAAGATTCCCGGCCAGTGGAAGTGGCGTCTCACCCGTTGGTACGTGCGACCAATACCTTGATGCCCGACCTCTAGGCTGGCGTGGTAGTGGTGGAGTACGTCCTCTCGGAGAGTCTCCGGGACCACCAGCTTCATCATCGCGTCGCGGTCTTCGTCGGACTCGCCGATTGTCGGCTGGTAGTAGAGCAGGCCTCCCTCGCCTTCCTCGTACTGTGGCGCCAGCTTCTGGCAGCTCTTCACCTCGCGTCGGGAAAGGTCTCCGACGTCGCCGCGAAGATACTTCTTGAGGTTGACGATCCAGACCTCTTCGTCTTGGGCGATACGGATGCGATCCAGACGCAGTCGTTGCACTACTAGCTCCTCCAGGACGTCCGGAGGTCGGCACCTACGCGTCGCGTCGCGTCCAGCCGCCGAGCGTGTCATCACCGCGAGGACTTGTGCCGTCCCGCGTCCCGTGTTCCTGGTCTCCTCGGCGGGGTCATCCGCGTCGTGTTTCGGCGCGTCGAGAATTTTCTCGTCAAGTTTCGGCGCGCCGAGTTTCAGCTCGTCGAGTTTGAACTTCGGCGCTTCCCCAGTTGTCGCGCTTCCCGTCGCCACCGGTGGCGTCTCGGTCTCAGCCCTCACCGGTCCTTCGTTCTCATCCTGCCGGTGATCTTCAAGCAGTACCTCTTCCCTGCCTTCTCTCGGCGCTTCTGCGATCGCTGCCACCACTGGGGTCACGGCGCGTCGCGCTTCAGGCTGCTTCGGTTTCGGGCGCAGAATCGCCTTGGGCGTTGGGTACGAGGGGCGGTCAGTCATCGGCCCGTTGAACTCGGCTGGAACCAATTCTCCTCCGCGTCGCACGTCGCGCCGTAGGCCAGGTTCTGCCACTGCTGGTACCGGGTGGAACCTAGTCGGACAAACCCACGGCTCCGGGGCTGGCCATCGGCCGGCGTCCACCACCCAAGCGTTTCATGAGCGTCGAGGGTTATCGTTGCGTCTCCGATATTCGTGACGCGCAGGTATGTTTTCCTTCCGAACTTCCCTTTGACATAGGTAGTAACCCATGACTCTGCTCGTGTTACCCACAGGAATGGCGCGTTTCGGTCTGGCCTCAGCTGGACTTCATGTGTCCCTCCTGGCTCCAGTTGCACGGGTGTCTTCAACTTCACCGGGTGCATTCGCGCCCCGTACAGCGGTCTTCGTCCGATCATCTGGATGTGGACCTCGTCGGGAGGCACGCCGTGCCGTCCGCGGTGTCGATGCGCACCTGCGGGCACCATGAAGTTCATCCCCAAGATCGCGTGTTGGCCGGCCAAGTCGCCGACCCACAGGTGCATGTAGTACACCAAGTTCCCGGCCAAGGTAATCTTGACTCTGGTTCTCCCCACCGTGTAATATGTCTCATCACGAATTCCCACACACTCTTGCGTGATCTCCGTGTCGATCAGGCAGCCTACCTCACGAGCAAAGGTGGTGTCCAAGATGGACACCTCGGCACCTGTGTCGAGCAATAACACAGCACGGCGGTTGTTCAGCTTCCCATGAATCTTGGCCTGCTTGTACCACTTGTGCGGCGCGTATTGTTTCCAGTATCCGCGTCGCTCCCCCGGTTGCAAGTCGATCTCGTCCAGGGGTGGTTCACGTGCGAACTCGTCGTCCGTCGTACGTCGGATCGCCGAGATTCGCGGCGCGTTCTCTCGCGTGGTACGTTCCAGGTTGGATTCAAATGTATTATCATTCAGGGAAGTCGGCATCTCACTAACCACCTCTCGCGACTTCTTGGCCACATATGCATAGACGGAAACAGGTCGCTCGTCTCGTACTGGTTTCCAAGCCAGCGAGCGTCCTAGTTTAACATCTTTTCGGCGGCCGGCGGCAGCATTCCCGCGTGTTTGTGCGGGTCGAACCACTGGCGCAACTGGTTGAAGAACTCCTCCATCGGGCATTCTCCAGCTTCGTGCACGTCTCCACAGGCCTTGCACACCCTCAAGCACCGCTCCGTCGGGTGTTGGCCACCGCACTTCTGGCACGTCAGCAACTTCCAGCAGTCTCCTTCGGCGTGGCGACGTGAACCGCAGTGGCGGCACCGCGGACGGTCGTGTCCCGAGTCGTCGGGGTCAAAGTTGCGACGCGCTGGCTCTCCAGGTGGGGCTTGGCCCGCGACGAACAACTTGGCGCGTTCCTCGTTTCCCTCGTCTTGGTCGTACTGGCGGTCGTCGCTGTCGCGACTTTCACGTTCCGAGTCGTACTCGTCCGCCGCGACGTGGATCGCATGTACGGCGCGTGCCGGCTGAGCCGGCGGGGTCGGCGCCTTTGACGGAACTTGCTTGAACCAAAGAGAGTCTTCTTCTGGTGGGCCAGGCCACGCTGTCGGGCGCGCAGTTTCTTCTCCAGCGCTTCGGAGTCGGCGACTTCTATCAGAGTGAGACGCGAGGCGAGTTCGGCCTCCTGAGTGTTCAGCGTCCGGATGAAGTGCTCGACGTGTTCACGCTTTTCTTCGATCGTGCCTTCGGCGTACGGGATGTTCGCCCTGAGGCCTGCCACATTGAGCCGGTACAAGTAGTCAAGTGGAGTCTCGTCGGGGCGTTGCGCCGCATGGTAATAGCGGCTGGCCATCGACACACCCTTGCCGCAGTACTGGATGCGAAACTGCTCCATCAACTCGGCCCACGACTTCTTCACCTTCTTGGGGAGTTGGAGGTACCATTGGCGCGCGGGGCCGCTCATCAGATCGCTGAACAAGCCACACACTTCTTCGCCGGTCATCCCGTCGCGTCGAGCGGCGGACTTCAGGCGGTTGAGCCACAGCCTAGCCTTCTCTTCGCCCGCATCGCGTCCCGAGAATTCCTTCAGTTCGGATGAGGCGGAGAGGCGAACTCTCGTGAGCCCGACGCCGGCCGTCGCCGTTGAGACCGCGGCTGCAGCTCTCGGCGTCCCGACGTCCAAGTCGAACAGGTCGTCGGGATCTTCGTCCACGTCGCGTCGAGGTCTGGACCGCGACGACGAATGCGAACTCACCGACTCCATCGCAACATCGGCTGTCTCGTGGGGGCGCGTCGTCGCTGTCGCTGGGTGCTCCGGCTTTGCCTGGACGACGGGTGCCTCGGCGCGCGGGGCGCGCATTATCGTCGTCTGCATCAGTCTAACCAGAGACTCCTCCAGAGCCTTCGGGATCGCTTCCTCGGCGGGCTTCGCGACTTCGGCGCGCGGGGACGCCGGCGCAGCGGAGATCTGCATGACATGCGGCGGCCGATCCATGGGCATGCGCTTGGGTGACTCAAAGCTGCTGTCAGAGTCCACACTCGACTGGTATCGAGGTAGAGGTGACGGCGTGGTCGTCGAAGTCTGCCCCAAGGCCGCTGCCGGACTCGTCGCGTCTCGATCCGCCGCAGAGATCGTCGCATCTTGCTTGGTGGACCCCGCCAGAATCGTCAAGGGCTCCTGCACGACGCGGATCGCGCGCAACCAGGACTTGAGGTCCCAGTCACAGAGCCTTTTCATTTCGAAAGCGCCCAGGACGAATCCCGAATCACGCAACATCTGGAAGAGCGTCGGCGCAGCGTGCGCGACGCTGGTGATCTTGTCGTAGTCCGGCGCCATGAAGGGGCCCGTGAAGTTGCTCATCAGCATGGGCTTGAGGAAGACCAGGATGGGGTCTTGCTCTAGCAGCCGGAAGAGCTCCGTGCGGGCCACGACGTATCGCACTTCCTCGACGGTATACTCTCGTCCCGTGTCCTTGCCTTGCGGCTTAGACAGCGACTCGTCCGCCGAGTCCGGCGCGCGCAGCTTCTTCTTCCTCTTCTTGGACGACTTGCGCTTGGCGGCTGGCTTGGCGGTGGGTGATTGTTGGTCTTCGGCCTTCGCAAGCTTCCGACCGGTAGGACCGCGACTTGCGTCGCGGCCCTTCGTGGCTCCCACGTCGGGAGCCACCTCGGGAACGGCAAACTGTTCTTCGTAGTCCTCCTGATCGTCGCTGGCTCCGTGGCCAGTCGTGAAGGTTCCCTCAGAGCTCCACGACGCGACAGGTCCTTCTCCGTGCTCTCTTGTCGTCGGCGACCTTCCAACCGACGGCGCACCTGCCACCGATGCCTCTTGGATCGATGGCCCGTCATTCGAAGTAGTACTCCCGGGTCGCGGCACCATTGTGGAGTAGCGCCTTCGCAGAAATCTCGCGGAGTCGATCTCGCACAAACTCGGCGCGTCTGAATAGCGGTCGCGCCGAGCAACTTATCTTTCCCGGTTGTTGGAGTAGCGTATCTTCGAAATACAGACCCAAGTCTTCGCAGGCTTCAGAGTTGGGGTTCTTGGTTGACGCTTGTTCCTTGTCGTAGGGCGTCGAGCCTTGGGCGTGCGGCGTTATCGGGCCGGCGTTTCCTTGGCGTTCCCGTCGGGCGTGCGGCGTTATCAGGCCGGCGTTTCCTGGGGCTTGTGTGGCGTTATCGGGCCTACACGGGGGTCTTGTGCACGGCGGTTATCGGGCCGGTGCGTTCCTTCGCCTAGCAGCGCGTTATCGTGCGCCCCTAAACGGTATACGTTTAACGTGCCTTTATCTCAGCACGGGTCTGTGGGGGTTGAGTACCCGAACCAACAAACGACGGGGGCCGCGATATCGGGGCGGCTCTGCTTGCCGGCGCTTGGTGGTTCCCCTGGAACCGGAGGGAAGACGGGAGGTCTTTGTGGTTCAGAGAAATTTCGGGACTGAGTCCTTACCTATCCTATGCCCTTGCTACTGGCTATCTCCTACTTCGTGCTTGCTAAGCCTACCACCCTACGTCTATCCTTGCGTCTGTCGTGCTTGCACTACCGTTCTTCAACCTGATTTGCGTAACATAATCAAGATCTCACCTCGACGCGTTTTGCTCGACGCGTTTTGGCTCGGCGGGTTTTGCTCGGCGCGTTTTGGGCTCGGCGGGTTTTGCTCGGCGGGGTTTAGGGGTCGACGCGTTTTGAAGAGACGGGGCTCTGGTCGACCCGTCGAGTGATTACACCTCGCACTGGATTCTGGCGCCGTGTCTCACAGCCCATCACCCTTGTCGACTTTCCCGTCCATCTCCACAGCGCGTCGCGCCCCATCACCCGCGTCGCGCTCCATCCGTCGCGTCGAGCTCCATCACCGCGGCGCTGTTCTCGCCGACCATCGCGCTTTCTCCGCGGGGTGCTATACCACACTCTTGTACACCGAGAACACGTTCTCGATAGGGTTTAGCATCGGGGAATATGGCCCGAGCTTCAGCACCTCGGCCGCCGCGAACTCCGCTTCGCTAAACACGTCCTTGGCCGAAGTATGACACGGGGCGTTGTTGAGGACAAGGACTACCTCGTCCAGTGGGGTTGTCGCTCGGATATGGCGAAGGAAGCGCCAGATATACTCGTTGGCCAGTTCCGACGTGAACGAACCAAACTGAGACTCCTGATAGGCCACGCCTGTACTAGAGATAACAGCAATAACATGGATGTTCTTACCTTTGCTGGCCACACTTGTCTGCACCGCTCGCTGTCCACGCCTGCTCCAGCCTCGTCCGCGAGAGCACCACAAGTTGAAGTTGGTCTCATCCAGGTAGAAGATCTTCTTGTTATTGGCGAGAGCCGCGTAGAACTTGACGACGTAGTCGTAGCGCTTCTGCTTGTTGATGTCGCTGTTGCGATTGACAACGTCGCGGTGGAGCTTCTTCAGCGTGAAGCTATGCGCGTCCATGGCACGACGCACGGTCTCTCGGCTGACATGCACGTCAAACTTCTGCTCAACGAGCTCAGCCATCTGAACGAGCGTCAATTCAGGCGTAGCAGTGAGCTCGCTGAGCAGATAAGCGACGTGCGCGTCATGGATCTTCTTGTCAGAGCCACCACACTGCTTCTGGCAGCCACTCCAGCCGCCGGTGTCCATCGCCGTCTTGATCCAACCCCAGGCGGTCCGCTCGTGGACATCGTGGAGCGCCGCCACCGCCTTCCAGTCCTTGGCCTTCTCTGCGGCGCGCAGGACGCACGCGCGCACTTGTTGTGGGTACCGCTTGTAACTTGTGGGGGGCATTGCGCCAAATGCAAAGTGAACTCGATATAAGTGCGAGTGCATCGTTCGCGCCAAGCTTCCCGCCATTTTCAAGCGCCTTTGGGTCCAACCAACATAATCCTATTAAAAAGGATAATACAAAATATATGATATTGGATAGTTCGTTTGAACTTGAGTGCGCACTTTTTGAATTTGAGTGTTGGCTTTGTGAATAACGCCGTGCAATGGTGTACTCGACGCTAGCAGCAGCATGAGCAGCAGCAACAGCAACAACTCCAAGTCTATTTGTCCAGGCCAGCAAACCTTTCCGGACCCTATTGCAAGCTGATCAATTCACTCCCGGTCAGCATCTTGCTGCTGCTGCCAGCGGGAGCTTGAGGTGGACTCACGCGTGATCAAACAACTAGTCGACCGAGTCCGTCAGAGGAAAGAGGGAACTTGCCGCTTCCTCGGTGCCCTCTTCAGGTTAGGGATGGTGGAGTCGTCGGAGATACTTCTGGACATCCGACAGAATCTCGAGGGCGACTTTGATCTCATGCATCCAATGGCCAAACCCGACGAGACGAGCATTGCGGCACGGTGCATGCTCGTGGAGGCGGCTAGCAAGCAGTTGGAATCCCACGACAAAGGCTCCCGTATGGCCAAGTAATTCTGGATATTGTGGTACTGGAGCCCAGGTGTCGCCTACAATTGCGGCTTGAGCCAAAACTCTGGTTGACCTTCGCTCGAATGGGTGTGGCGCTAAGGCGATTGAGAAGTCGGGGGGTGCTTGCAGAGATCGCGCAAGTTGTTGGACGAAAACGGTAGAAGTATGGTGGTCACCTGGATTAAGAGGGGTGTCGTCGAGTGACTTAGTTTTTATATGGTAGTGGTCCTCCTCCTCTCATCCTGTGTGTGTTTTTTCAACTGCCGTATATGTAAAACTGGCGCTATGAGTAAAAGCTTCGTTGACGTCCACCGTCCTCGAGCGCCTATGACTTCGAAGTATTGCAAGTTTTCTCAAGCCAGGAGCACCTTCTACAAAAAGACCCTATTCTGAAGCAGTTTAATTTAAATATGAGGCCAGGCTGCTCAGTTCCAGTGAAATGCAGTACTGGTCATAATTCTGTTTCCGAGGGCTCGTCTCGCTTAGCTCATTTCTTGCCAAACTCGAATGAGCAAATTTACTTTTCTCCATCATCCATGCACTTCAAGTTTAGGAATAGTTTCTCCAGTGTATTCATCGTGGTTTCACGCCGAAACACACCAACGCGCCATCGCATGATCGGTGCTTTCAACTATTCCAAAATCTTGATCCCAAGTGACAGCAACCCTGCTAAAAGAAGGTATTTGCGATATTACGGTCCGTTACGATGAATCTGCGGCTAGCGTGGTGCTGGTTGAACCTTCAGCTATACTGAGCACTCACTCGAGTTCTCACTCGCTCATTTGCGCTCTCCGACGCACAACTACAAACACCAGTTGCCGCCTGCACCTCCCCAGCCAAAGCAACAGCAATCAAGATGAAGTTCTTCACCACGATCCTCGTTGCTGCTGCCATCGCCTCGCAGGGTCTTGCGGCTGACACTACCACCACCACCGCCCCACCACAGCCACCACGACGACGGCGGCGGCGACGCCCGCGCCTGCCACAGCGACGACCGCGCCGGCCACTGCGACAACGACAACGACAACCACCACTACGGCCGCCACTGCAACGACGGCGCCTGCCGCGACGACTTCCCCTGCAGCTGCTACGACTGCTACGGCGACGGCTGCCCCGGCGGCGACGGACGCCCCGGTGGATACCCCCACCTCGACCAACTCGACCACAACGGATGAGACGGATGAGACGGACGCGCCGGTGGATGTGACCGATACGACGGACGTCACCGACGACTCGACCGGTTTCGACGAGACTTCGGATGAGGCGGACAGCACGAGCGAGTCCGGCGGTGACGACGCCACCACCACCACCACGGACGAGACCAATGAGACCAGCACCGTCGACAATGGCTCGGGCGAGTCGAGCGGGTCGAGTGCGGGCACCACCAACGTGGGGACACGTCCAAGTCGACTGCAGGCTCGACGGCGTCGGCATCAGCGTCGGCGTCGGGAAGTAGCGCTGCGATCAGCAGCCAGTCGATTACGCTTCTGTCCGTTGCGTCTGCTGTCGTTGCCACCATGGTCGCCACCCTCTTCTAACTCGATTATGAAAGGTTTACACTTACACATCCATTTATCCATTGATATAATAAAAAAGCGCCCTAGAAGCGCCTAGCTAAATCAAGGCCCCTTTTTCGTGTCTGTCCGTTGTGGTTCAGTGATGGATTCACGGCAAGCTGACATTTCCTAGCTAGGAGTCATTCGCTCCTCTCTAGCTTTCCCAACTGGATACCCCAATCCTTTTCGTCCCAGGGAGAGCTTGACGGGACCACGAAGTCGCGGGGCACGTCGCGATGTCCGTGCAGCTGCTCGAACGTGGCCAGCATCGGCTCCACGCGCTCTTCCCACTTCTTGGTAACTGGGGTCATCGAGTCGAATTCGATTGCTTCCAACGCGTCCATCGACCGGGCCATCCAGTCAAAGTAGGAGCCGCGGTTGCGAATATTGATTACTGCAGAACCAAGCTTGAGGCCATGCGACTCCGTCGGCCAAGATGCATCCGCAGGTACCTGAAAATACCTCGGTACTCGACAATGACCGCGTAGTTGATAAAAAGTCTCCAAAGCTGGCAGGACCCGCTCGATCCACTCAGCTTTATAGAAGTCCCACACAAAACCCATCTCCTTCAAACGAGTCTTGTCACGTAAAACTTGGCTGAAGTAAGAGCCTTGGCGGATCGCGTCGACAACATATCCAAGATTCAGACCCCACGACAATCTTGGCCAGTTTTCATCCTGTGGCACCACAAATTTAATTGGCACTCGGCAATGGCCGCGTAGTCGACGAAAAGTCTCCAAGGCTGGCATGATACGCTCGCTCCACTTGAACTCGTAGATGTCCCACACAAAACCCAACTCGGCCAGTCGATCCTTGTCACGAGTAACCTGAGTGGAAAATCTCCCCTGGCTACGCACGTGATTGACGACGGACCCTAGCTTAAGTCCCCACGACGGCGTCGGCCAGCATTCGTCCGACGGCACCACGAAAGCTCTGGGCACTCGGCAATGTCCATGTAGCCGGTGAAATGCCCCAAAAGCGGGCATGAGTTGCTCATTCCATTTCCACTCAGGATCGTTCTGCGTCAAACTCAAATCCTTGCCTGGAATCGCTGGCGCCACTCTCTCCCGAGGGCTGTAACTGGATAGCACCAAGCCAACGCAGAAATTCAGTCGCTCCAGCTCATCTTGGTCTGCTTTCACCTGGTCAACAAAGTCCCCCCGGTGGCGCATATTTTTCACCGTGCTGCCCAGATATTGATCCCACAAGAGTTCAGGCCAGTCGGAGCTCCTCGGAACGCGAAACTTTAGAGGCACGTCCGTGTGCCCCTTCAACTCGTAAAACCTCCGCAGTGATGGCAGCACGAAGCGGTCCCACTTGCATTGAGTAGTATCCCAGGCAAACTCCAGCTCGTCCAGCTCTTCCCTCTGCTTCGGATCGATCTTTCCCTCTCTCCACCGCTTCCGCAGCCACGCGGCATGTCTCCCCAGCCGATACCCCCACGCTGCTTTCGGCCACGCCTCATCTCCGTGGGGTACTACAAACATCACGGGCACCATCAGGTGCTTGTTGAGCTTGAGGAACTTGAGGAGCGACGGCTTCACCGCCTCCTGCCACGCCACCGGATTGTTCACTGCCAGGGCCTTCCACTTGGGCCTGTCATGGCGTTCCGCGTCCAAGGAGGAGACGAAGCGAGGCAGCACGCATCGGAGATGGAAGGGGTCAGTACTCACAGCTAGGCGAGAGGCTTTAGGAGTCACGGCAACGGCAGCAACACGGACGCCGCCCACGCGCAGCAGGCGACTCCGCGCGGACGACACCAGCCGCAGCATTTGGTCGAGTGAAAGTGCTGAAACCGATTTTCGTCCAATCATAACTTGCACTGCTACAGTACCCCTCGATTTGGAGAGATTGATCTATCTCCCTATTTTGTTCTGGTACGCCCCTGCGGTGCAGTGAAGCTTGCTGACCCCCCGGTGAGCTCCGGAACTTTGGCATTTCCACCACAGCCAGTCTTGGTTTACCTTCGGACGGCAGTGCAAAGAAGCACAAGATCAGCGTTATCCCGTTGTCTACTCACACGCCCCTGCCAGCGACGAGAAAGAGGCTGAAGGGCGTCCTACTCGACGCAAACGCCCTTCACTTCTGAGCGGTCCGTCCATGGTGCGATTTTTTTCATCCAGCTGCCTCAACTAAAACTTGGGCCCAAGTTTTAGTTCAATATCTGGGCAGCACGGTGAAAAATATGCGCCACCGGGGGGACTTTGTTGACCAGGTGAAAGCAGACCAAGATGAGCTGGAGCGACTGAATTTCTGTGTTAGCCTGGCGCTCCAATCACAAGCGTCGCGAGAAGGTGGTGTCCGCAGTTAAGGCAAGACCAGACAAGGAGTTGGCTTGTGCGGAATGATTCGAGTGGAAGTGGAATGTGCGAATCGTGGCCGCTTTTGGAGGCATTTCACAGACTGAATGAGCATTGCCGAGTACCGCAAGCGTTCGTGGTGCCGTCGGATGAACGCTGGCCAAAAATGTGCAACTCGGTGCAATCGTTAACATCTAAAGGTATTCGCTGTCGCGACACGTACTCCACCCAGAGTTCGCGTGACAGGACTCGATTGGTGGAAATTGGTTTTGTGTGGGACTTCTATAAGTCGGAGTGGAGCGAGCGCATTATGCCAGCGTTGCAAACTTTTCGTCGACTAAATGGGCATTGCCGAGTACCGCAATCGAATGTGGCGCCACAGGATGAAAACTGACCTTGACTGTCGTGGGGTCTGAATCTTGGAATTGTTGTTATGATATTCCGCCAAGGATCGTACCCCACCCAAGTTTTACGAGACAAGACTGTATTGGAGAAGCTGGGTTTTGTGTAAAACTTCTATAAAGCTGAGTGGATCGAGCGGGTCCTGCCGGCTTTGGAGACTTTTTATCAACTACGCGGTCATTGTCGAGTACCGAGGTATTTTCAGGTACCTGCGGATGCATCTTGGCCGACGGAGTCGCATGGCCTCAAGCTTGGTTCTGCAGTAATCAATATTCGCAACCGCGGCTCCTACTTTGACTGGATGGCCCGGTCGATGGACGCGTTGGAAGCAATCGAATTCGACTCGATGACCCCAGTTACCAAGAAGTGGGAAGAGCGCGTGGAGCCGATGCTGGCCACGTTCGAGCAGCTGCACGGACATCGCGACGTGCCCCGCGACTTCGTGGTCCCGTCAAGCTCTCCCTGGGACGAAAAGGATTGGGGTATCCAGTTGGGAAAGCTAGAGAGGAGCGAATGACTCCTAGCTAGGAAATGTCAGCTTGCCGTGAATCCATCACTGAACCACAACGGACAGACACGAAAAAGGGGCCTTGATTTAGCTAGGCGCTTCTAGGGCGCTTTTTTATTATATCAATGGATAAATGGATGTGTAAGTGTAAACCTTTCATAGTCGAGTTAGAAGAGGGTGGCGACCATGGTGGCAACGACAGCAGACGCAACGGACAGAAGCGTAATCGACTGGCTGCTGATCGCAGCGCTACTTCCCGACGCCGACGCTGATGCCGACGCCGTCGAGCCTGCAGTCGACTTGGACGTGT
Organism: Phytophthora melonis; assembly: GCA_024211575.1. Lineage (NCBI taxonomy): Eukaryota > Oomycota > Peronosporomycetes > Peronosporales > Peronosporaceae > Phytophthora > Phytophthora melonis. The sequence continues at coordinate 605,158 of JAMXKT010000076.1, read as the reverse complement.
CCCCACGTTGGTGGTGCCCGCACTCGACCCGCTCGACTCGCCCGAGCCATTGTCGACGGTGCTGGTCTCATTGGTCTCGTCCGTGGTGGTGGTGGTGGCGTCGTCACCGCCGGACTCGCTCGTGCTGTCCGCCTCATCCGAAGTCTCGTCGAAACCGGTCGAGTCGTCGGTGACGTCCGTCGTATCGGTCACATCCACCGGCGCGTCCGTCTCATCCGTCTCATCCGTTGTGGTCGAGTTGGTCGAGGTGGGGTATCCACCGGGGCGTCCGTCGCCGCCGGGGCAGCCGTCGCCGTAGCAGTCGTAGCAGCTGCAGGGAAGTCGTCGCGGCAGGCGCCGTCGTTGCAGTGGCGGTCGTAGTGGTGGTTGTCGTTGTCGTTGTCGCAGTGGCCGGCGCGGTCGTCGCTGTGGCAGGCGCGGACGTCGCCGCCGCCGTCGTCGTGGTGGCTGTGGTGGGGGCGGTGGTGGTGGTAGTGTCAGCCGCAAGACCCTGCGAGGCGATGGCAGCAGCAACGAGGATCGTGGTGAAGAACTTCATCTTGATTGCTGTTGCTTTGGCTGGGGAGGTGCAGGCGGCAACTGGTGTTTGTAGTTGTGCGTCGGAGAGCGCAAACGAGCGAGTGAGAACTCGAGTGAGTGCTCAGTATAGCTGAAGGTTCAACCAGCACCACGCTAGCCTAGCCGCAGATTCATCGTAACGGACCGTACCAGCGCGTTTTTCTTCGCTTGCCGTTGGTCGTTTTGGAACGGTGGTAGTGTTGATACCTATTTCGGAGCTGGAGACCTGCGATTGTGGAGGAGAACCAAGGGGAATAGTGTTGGGTACTTCTCTTCTTGGCGGCCATCCAAAGATAAGTTGCTGCGTGTGACACAGACGAAATGGCTAGCGCACAGTAACAGGGGAAACTACGAAGTGAAGTAGATAATACGTGGCTTAGTGCAAGCTTAGTCAGAGGTGTGTGGAAAGTAGTAGATTTTTACTTTTTCCAATCATGAGTTTTCAGGGACGTCGACAACTATAGCAACAACAAAAAAGCCAAGTAGAAGATTCCACAACACGCAAAACTGTCGACCACTTCAGCCCTGCCCACAGGCCACTTCCTCGCCAAATTTGGGGGTTCGTTCACTCCGTCCGAGCTATTCGCATCCTACCTATTCGCGCAAAGGTCGATCACAGCTTGCACTCGACTCGCAAGCTCAGGTGGCAAGCGCGTTCGGCCATTCAGCTTGCCCTTGAGCACCCAATAGTACTTGGACACGAGCGGGTCGTTGGATTTGCGACTCCAGCCGCTCACCGATCGACTCCGACCCCAACAGCGTGCACAGTGCTTCCAGATTGTCTTTGTCTGGGCCAACGTGCGGATGCAGTAGCTCCAGCTCGCCGGCGATGTTCTGCCGCACGTCAAGCAGAACTTCCTTGCATCTGTGCAGCGTCGATACCTCCACGATATCGCGTCGGAGCAATGCGGCGAGGAAGTGGCACGTCCCCAGCTTGCGCCGTTTCACCTTCTCTGCGTCCGCTTTCCTCATGTTCTGCTTGCTGTTGACGCCCAGCTCCACCTCAGGAGAACGGTCCGAACGGGGTGCCCCTCTGATGCAATTTCTGCTGTCACGCAGCTTGCATACGGCCCTTGTAGCGCAATGTGGGGTGACACGTAGTACGAGCTCCCGTTTTGGTCCTTCCAGATTCCCCGCCTTGGTTAAAACGCGAGTCGAAGACCAAATTTTTGCAGGAGCGTCGTCAAGCTCACGATCGCGAGTCTGCCGAGCTGCTGCTCTTTAAAAGAAGGGGCCCGAAACAAGTCGAGGCAATGCGAAGGGTTTATTTTCTTCGGAGCTCACCAAGCGCAATTTCTAGGACAAGTGCGCCAATCTTCGTTGATGGAGATTGAGTGCAAGTACAGTCGGTCTACTCTTCGTTCAGGTCGGTACGAAGTGTCGTGATCCCTTCAGCCACGCGCGCACCCAAGGCCTTCACCAGGTCCTGCACGCTGATGCGCAGCTTCACGGTCTCGGCACCGCCGCCGAGCCACAGGAAAGCCGGCTTGAGCGCCGCGACATCTCCCGCCACAATCACCTTCAGTACAGTAGACAGAGAACCAACGGTTAGTCAAACCATCATTTCTTGCTCAATGCCAACGATATCATACCGGAATGGGCGTCTTCATGCCGAACGTGGATACGCCATTGTGGCCAAAGCCCGTCAGCTGCTCCGACACCTGCACAAGGGGACCCAACAACATCAGTACCAAGGCAACACAGCAGGCCAACGACATCCGCCTCCCACCTCTCCAGGGGCGTGCTGGAAGTTGAATTTCTTGCGCGACGGACGGTCCGCCTCGGGGATTGCGTCACGCACAAAACGGCGGAGCTGCTCCGCGTCCAGCTTGGAGTTGTACTGCAGCACCACGCAGTAGTAACTAGGGGCAACAAGAGCAAAATACCGTCAGCCTCCTCGGTCACTCCTCCCTGTTGCAGCTTGAGTCAATAGCTCACCGGCTGTTGAGAGGGTTCTCCACGCCGCTGTTGGTGCACGCCACGTTCTCCACGATGATGCTCTTGCACAGGTGCGGGATCGCGCAGCCTAGCAGCTCTCTGCATACACACACAGTGATATTATTCTTAGTGTAAAGTTCTCTACTACTGGTAGTAGTAGCTGCAGCTGCAGCATTGATGTGACGCACCCTCGCTGGGCCAGAGTCCACTGGTAGTAGTCGCCGGGCGCGGTCTTGAGGGCGGCGCTCGCCAGCTGCTCGCGCTGCAGGTGCTGCTTCACGCGCCTCACGCCTTCGAGGTCGTCGAGCGAGCGCTCAAGCGCCTCCAGTCGCTTCTGCGCGGCCGCCAGACGCGCCGTCACCTCGTCGATGGTTGTTGTCATTAGTGTCGGTCGAATTATGGATAAGCGAGGGGATCCGCTAGCCTAATTGGATTCTGATATGGCGCCTAAACTACAGTAGTTTGGGCACATTGAAGTTGGAAGCCCAAAATAGCAATAATAGAACCTCTCGAAGAGTGTAGCCATCTCGGAGTGAAAAATAGAATCCTGCAGCGCAACGTTTGACCGTCTCAAGCTTCATTCGGGCGCCAGGTTTGGACACGTTGCAGCGCTTGTCGGCGAGTAAATTAGTGCGGCCGACATGATCGGGAAGCCCGCGCCTCGAGCCATGAGCTCCAGGACCTCGGACGTGCAGTCGATGGCCTCGATGAGCACGGTGCGGACGGTGGATCGCGAGCGGCTGCGAGACAAGGCGCGGCAACTGCAGATGAAGGAGAACCTGCGTCTCGCCATGTGCGCTCGGCTGCAGCAGAAGCTGCGCAAGAGCCCCAAGGTGGCGGAGGAGATGGCCTCGGAGGTGCTGAGGGTCATCAGGCAGCGAGGGCTCCCGGCCGCTGATCTGTCCGACGCAGCGCTGGCGGAGATCGTCAACGAACTCTCGACGCGTCGGCAGGAGCAGCTATCGCTGGCTGCAAACACGGCCAGAAGGCCGTCGTCACACAACCAAGAGCAGCTGGAGCCGACACCGCCCACCAATCTTCGCTTAGCTCAAGATCGTGCGTCAGGTCGACGCTCTTCGAAGAGCAAGGAGCGCTCCAGCAGTAACAACAACTCGGTGAGGCATGCTAAAGTGGGTTCTCGCGGACGAGGGGCGTCCACTACGGGCGCCATCACGAGTCGAAGCGTGGCAGACGACGATCGATACATCACCGAGTCGCAGCTCCAGCAGAAGAGCGTGGGGTTCTCGCTGCCTCCGCGTGTTTCGCCCAAGAAGGAGCGCGGCAACGGAATCTGGGAGGAGATTGTCAAGTACAGCTCCATCGAGGAGCAGATGGACGCCGAGCGCGCAAAGGAGCGCAAGATGCGCGAGCGTCGAGACTACACGTCCAAGCTGGAGGCTCAGGTCTCGCACAAGCGCAGCGCTAAGCAGCAAGAGCGCGAGAACAGCGCCGAGTTCCACCGCCAGCAGCTCGAGCGGATCCGCGAGGCCGACGACGAGGAGCGACGGAAAGAGGAGGAGCGTCTCGAGCGTGAGCACAACCTCATCGCCATCCAGACGCAGCAGCGTCTAGCCAAGCAAGCGCAGCACGAGCGTGAGCGCGCGATCAAGAAGGCTCAGGAGCAGCAAGCGGCCGAGATGCTCGAGAAGCAGCGGACGGACGATTTGGCTCGCGAGAGGGCCCGGAGAGAGGCCGAGAAGCGCCGCGTGGAGCAAGTCTTCCAGGACAACGAGGCCCAACTGGAGCAGAAGCGCCAGCACCAAGCGCGCGAGCGCGAGCTGGAGCTCAAGCTGGCGGAGGAATACATCGCCATGGAGAAGAAGAAGGACGAGGCCCGCAGGAAGCAGATCGAGACCATGGCCGAGAACATCAAGAAGAAGATGAAGATCTTCGACGACACGGCCAAGGCCTCCACGGACGCCAAGGCTCGCGAGGAGGACGAGCGCGTGCAGCGCTACCAGCAAGAGTACACCAAGAAGCAGCTGGAAGACGAGCGGAAGCGACGAGCCGACGCGGAGGCGCGAAGTCTCTCGCAGCAGGAATATCTGCGCCTTCAGATGCAGGAGAAGCGCGAGCGCGAGGAAGCTCTCAAGCGCGACATGAACAAGCAGGCCGACCTGTGGAAGCAGGACCGAGTTGAGGCCGAGCGGCGAGAGAAGCTGGCGAGGCAGCAGCGAGCCATGAGGAACCGCTCGCAGCAACAAGTGCTGCTCCAGCAGATGCGCGAGCGGGAGCAGCGAAGTCTCCAGGCGGACCAGACGCACCTTGAGGTGCAGCTGAACGCCCGACTACTGCAGAAGATTCACCAACAGGCTGGCGCTGCCCAGAGCCAAGCAGAAGACGTCGTGTCCGAGACGCAGAACCGATCGCGAGAAGTAAGTTTGCCCTTCCTGTTGATTACCTTGAACCGAAGTTGCTAATGGATCTATGTCTGCAGTTGCACGAGCAGGAGCAGGCCTTGCAGCATCGGCAATCGCAGCGAGCGATCAAGTTCTAGCCGTAGTTGTATCAAGCCAATACACGCACTAACCAGCCCCACACAATTATTATCGTTTCTTTTTTACTTTCGTTTCTTTTTTGCTTTATGCTAACTAGCGAGCGATATCCGCAGTGAGCGTCACCCAGGACGTGCAGATGAGCACTAAGTAGCACCTGAGCCCACTAAGCACTCGCTAAGAAGGTGTTTCGCTCATCTGCCTGCACGGAAGTCGCGCGTGGTGGGTGGACGCTCCGGTCGCCGGATAATCACTTGGTGCGGGCCAGCTCCTCTACGAACTGACCCAGCTCCTCCTGCACCCGCTTCCTACTCGCACTATTGTCCGTCTTGAGCTCCAGCCACTTGGTGAACGCCTGGGGCGTCACGGCGCTCTCCTTCTTCAAGAGCTTGAGCAGCTTCTTCACTTCATCTACATCCATGATCAAAACGTCATCAACAAACGTTAGTGGCCTCATAGCATTCCACAAGAGAGGATCAAATAGATGCTTACCGTTGTCAGACCGCGTCTGCATGATCGCCGACACTAGCCGAACCTGCGTGTCGGTGTTGCCGCAGAAACCGGTCAGCAGCATGCACCGCTCAGCCGACGGCAGCTCGCCCTCCTTCGACAGGTTCAGGATAAACAGGCACGCGTACGAGGCGAACAGCGGGTCGTTGAGCTTTGCCTCGGGGATGTTCTTCCCGATGAACTCGACGACTTCTTCGTACGACGAAGCCTTGCTCACACGTTCCACGAGTCCAAAGGCAGGCTCCAACGGGAACACGTCCTCGACATCGTACTTCTTGATCCACTCCTGCATGTCCTTGGGCGATCGGGCGTAGGAAGGCAGCACGCTCAGTACCGTTACGTTGGTAGCACTGATCTCCTTCTTCGCCTTCTCCGCATCGGCCACCTTCAGCAACTTCAGGATTTCACCAAGGATCGCAGCAAGGAATCCACCGTCAACCAGCTCCTCCATCGCATCCTTGTCCACATTCTGCAGACAACTGCCAAGAACCCAATCCACCGAAACGCCCGTGAGACTCGAATCCTTAATGAAGCGAACCACGAATTCAGCCATGTGCTCGTGAAGCTTCGGCACATCGCACCAAAGATCACCGCACAGCTCAATCGTCTTCTCAATCGCGTAGCGGATACCAGCGAACGAAATGGTCTTCGACTCCAGACTCAGCTTGTCGAGCATTTCAACCATCTTTTCACGCGATTCAGCCTTTGCGTCGATAGCCTCCTTCAGAACTTCAAAAGCGAAGACGCGGTTAACGTCCTCGTGGTTCTTGAACTCCTTCTGAACCTCAACAAGACACGCTTCCGCTTCCTTCAGATCAACAATCGAGACGTATTCTTCAGCGATGGACTTGGCCTTCTTTCCGATCTTCTCCTGGGCCTCGTCGTCGAGCGGCGGGATCACCTTCGTACGAGCGGGGGATTGCGGCTTCTTCGCACCAGCCGCCGGGGCACGACGGGACGGGAAGCTAGCTGGCGACCCACTAGGACCACCACCGCGCGGTTGCCGAGAGCCAACACCGAAGGCAGCAGGTCGACCTGACGGGCCCGTCTTCACCGACTCATCACGCGCTCCAATGCCACGAGGAAGCGTCATTTGCCTGTTGCTGCCCCCACGGCTACTCATTGACTGCGAGTGCTGGTACACCGGCGCCATAGTTGAACGGCCGCTGTTAAAGCCATCGCGCGACGAGTTCGATCGGCGGTCCGACCTGAAATGGTCACGATCTCCACGGTCGCGGCCTCCACCACTCGGTGCGCTGCTCGGAGGCGCACGTGCTTCGCGTTCTGCCTCCTTGCGGATCTCAGTCAGGGTCTTCTGCTTCAATTCCTTTCGGCGAGGCTCCCATCTGTGCTGGCGGAGCTCGATCACGTCCTTGATCATGAAGGTAATACGAGATGACAGACGCTTGTCCTTCACCAGCTTGTTCTCCATGTAGTGGAAGTACGCCGGGATAAAGCCCTGGGCGCCATGCTTGTCAAGGTCCTTACCCATCGTTGTCAGCAACTTGGCCAACGACTCGATGCTCTCTTCATCCGGAGGATTGTTAGGGTGCACACACACCATCATTCCTTCACTGTTGGGGCGAACGTCCATCAGCTTCATGATACACTCGTGCATAATGCGCTCTTGGAGCATACCCTTTCGGTACAGCTCACCGATGAAGCGGATGTTACCGAGCATGCGCAGCTTCATGATCAACCGCTTCTCTTCGTAGTCCGCTTCCATCTGTGGAGTGATCTTACCGTCCTCCTTGTCCTTCTTGAAACTCTCCTCCAGCTCCTCATAGATGTTATCCTTTTCGAACTCTTCTTGGCAGGCGTTCAGCAGAATGCGCTTGAATGAGCATGTCTTGATGGCGGAGCGGCTCGCACCCTCGTGGTTTTCGAAAGGACCGTTTAGCACCTGGTCGTCTCCCAGATCATCCAGGTCCTGGCCCGACCAGTAGTACTTCGGCTCCTTGGGGTCCTCTTCAACCCAAATTTTAATGAACTTGTGATCACGGACGCGGACCTCGCTCAGCTTCATGTTGGAAGGAGCGGGGACCGGTTCAAATTCATCGCCGCCGGCCGACTCCAAGGCGCTGCTAGCGTCATCAAAAGGTCCGACGACTTCCGAATCCGAATCAGACATGGCCGTCCAGTAGAACATCTTGTCATCGTCATTCTGAACAATCTTCAGGAACGACCACACCTTCCAGTTGGTCTCCAGGTGCACACACAAGTCCGCGTACATGTCACAGAAGTGCGGCTCGCCGACGGCCTTGTCGAAAATGATTTTGATGACCGCCTGCAGCATCTCGAGGCTTTCCATGTTGATTGCAGTCAACTGTCCAGCCAAACGATCGAACTTCTCGCGGGTCATCTTGTTCATGATAGAGTTCACGTTCTTCTTCGTCACTTCCAACGTCGATGCGTTCTTCGTGGGGATCCAGCGGTTGGCCGACCTTGTCAACGGCTTCACAGGCCCATCCAGAAGAGGCGGATCCGGGGCCCACCACGACCACCACGGCCGCCGCGGCCACCACGCTCTCCCTGCCCCGCTTCGGAAGGTCCTGTGATCGTGCCCACTGGCCACCGCCCGAACCACCGCGTGATCCTTGGCGTCCCGATCCGCCTGATTGTTTGTCACCACGCTCCCAGCCAGCTCCACGACCTCCGCGCGATCCACCACGCGACACAGCCACCTCACTAGTAATCTCCATCGACGGCCACTTGGAATCCGGGCCAGTAGCAGCAGCTGGTAGTTCCTTGTACTGTTCACGGAAGCTGTTTCGTGACCAAAGACAAACATTTCGTTAAGTGCAAAGTCCATTTCTTCACACACACACAAGCAGGCTCATAGCGCACCTCATCAAAAGCTCCAGCGTGTAGGTCATTTTGCCGCCCGCCTTCTTCTGAACGACAACGCTCACATCCGTCGTCTTCTCCACCGTGGTGGATGCCGGTTTTTCAGCGGCGTCAGCCTTCTTTGCCTTCTCCTCCTTTTCAGCAGCCAGAGCCTTCTGCTGCAACACGGACGGAGCAGCATCCTGCGCCGGGGCCTTCTTCTTCGGCGAGATAGACTTTGATTGCTTGGCAGTGGAAACCTCCTCCTTCGTCTCCTTGACAGTCTTGGTCTTCGGAGATGAGACCTCAGTACTGCTGGTCGTAGTGGTAGTTGTGGTTGTCGTCGTGGTCGTAGTGGAGGAGCCGGTCTTGGTAGTCTCCGACTTCTTTTCTACCGTCTTTTCGACAGGTGTCTTGGTAGCAGTCTTGGCTTCCTTCGATGCCGCAGGCTCTTTCGCCTCCTTGGGCTCCTTTGCCTCCTTACCGTTGGTGGCCGGCGTCGACTCCTCCGCAGGCTCAGCAACCGGTGCTGCCGGTTTCTCACTGGCCGCCTTCTTCTTGGGGGATTTCTTGGGCGACTTCGTGGCGGACTTGGTCGATCCGTTCTGCTTGGCGTCCGTCTGGGGCGGCGCAGGAGCAGCGGGCTCTTCCTTGACGGGCGTTGCTTCCTTCTTCTGCGGGGTGCTCTGCGCTGTGGTGCTGGTGCTGGCGACCGCGGCCTTGGCGTCCTCCACCGCAGTGGACGAGCTGGCATCGCTAGGACGGTCCGACGAAGAAGAGCCCTTCCCGATGACGATGGCCTTGCCCGTCTTGGGGTCGATGATCTCAAGACGCTTCCGCTCGCGCTTCGGGGGCGGCTGGTGCTGCGGCTGCGGGACTGGCATGGGCATGGGCATTCCTCCCATGGCCATGCCCATGTCCTGCATGGGGGCATGCCGTACATGGGGGTCCTCCCATGTACTGCCCGGGTCCCATCATGTACGGGGGCGGCATCTGCATCTGCGGCGGGTAGTATCCCTGAGCTGCTGGGTTCATGGCGCCTCTGGGCATGTACTGCTGCTGCTGGTGCATGGCGCCGCCTCGCGGGGGCCCGCGCATCCGTGGCTGGTGGTGGTGGTGGCCTCCTCCTCCAGGGGCCCGCGCATCTGCTGGGGCATGCCGGGCGCGCCCATGGGGGGAGCGGGCGCGTAGCCCATCGGGCCGTTGTACGGCCGCGCAGTCTGCAACGCAAGAGAGAATAGCAAGTTTAATACTCAGTACATTAGATACAAAAGATCGGGCTGTCTGCCTGCCTGCCACGTACGTGCTGCAGGTTGAAGCCTCCGCCCTGCTTGAAGACTGGCGCGTTGACGTCCATGCCGTCGGCTCCGGGCGGCGCCATCTGCGGGTGCGCGGGCGCATCGTGCTGCTGCTGCGGGCCGCCCTTGGGTCTGTACTCTGCTCAGCGCCAATGGAGTGAAATTGATTAATTAGTATCCATCTTTCGGGGCGGTTGTGTTGCCTGATCTTGGCGGTTGCGTACCGAGGTGGTGCGGGTTGCCGCGCGGGTGCGGAGCTCCGCCGTTGGGGCCGTAGCCTCCTCGGCCGGGGGTGGAACTGGGGTGCTGTGGCTTCATGTTTCCATCCAGCAGCAGCGGCTCCTTTCTTTCCTCTCGCCTAAGTCGACCTAAAGCTCTCCCCTTGACCTCGAGAGCTTCAGAGGGGGATTGGCTCTACGAAACAAAACGGGCCGCCAACCAACCCGCGAAACCCGCTAGAGGTACACGCGCACCACCGAATAAACACATTCTCACACGGACGAGGTCGGAAGTGACTTGGAGTCTGTATGCTGCGATTGTGTATCATCTGTGTAACGGAGCTCTCCCGCCAAATTATTTGCCCAAGAAGGCGGCCGCAATTGCCGCGTTCGCCTGCTCCTCCTCGTCTCGCTGGCGACGACGCAGCTCGGCCGCAGAAGGCAATGGGGCAACGTTGTCGTCGGTCTCGGCGGCGCCGTAAAGCTGGGGAACAGCAAGCACAGACATGGGTCAAGTCAGAAACCTTCAAAAACGGATGACCATCACTCTGCACGTTGCGTACGTGGGTATCTTTTTTTAGACCGGGTCCGGTTTGGGTACACATGCTCATGTATCGCAGGGGATCAATTCGCTTACCTCGTCCTGGGGCACCACGACGGGCGCGAACTCGTCCAGCTCCAGCTCGGCCTCGGTGTCGAAGTGGAAGCGCGTGGCGAGAAGCTGCCGCAGGTGGAAGGCTCGCTGTCGGAGCTGTAAGATGGTGTAAAAGTTACAAGGGTGACTCATCAGAATGTAGTATCAGGTGGACACCTTTTCGCATGAAGGGTCCTTCTCACCTGTGGCGGACAGTCGTCGTCCTCGATCAGCTCCAGCAGCGACAGCAGGCACGGACGCAGGAAGTTCTCGCTGGTCGTTTCGTCTTGGAAAAAGTCCTCGGGGATCTGTTTGAGTAGACCGAGTGAGGTGGTGACACATGAGTTGCAACAAAGGTGGGCACACTATCGATCGACCGACGCACCTGCTCCAGTTGCGTCCTGAAGAGCTTGATGAACGCGAGAAACAGCGGTACGTGGGTGAAGAGCGCGCTCTCGCACGAGCACAGAAGCGCAATGAACTGCACGTCAAATGAAGCACCAGCGTCAGATCTGTTCAATTGGGAGAAGAACAAAGGCAACCCGCAACGTACCTGCTTCCATTGCTCCAGGGCAGATAGGGACGACAGCTGCAGGAAAACGAGGAAAGACAGCTGCAGCTCGCCGACGAGCTCCTTCCAGTCGCCACCGAAATCCGTCTCGATCAATTCTTCCAGTCTCTCACTAAAACGGACGGTAAAACAGCGCAGATTAACAGTGTCTTCCGCGGTTTCCGGTGGTCATCGCCGTCACCACCCACCTCCGATCGAAATGGTATGCTGTCCGCGCTTCCGCCGACAGATCTGTCCGAGTCTTCTGCAGCATAGTAAAGCGCACTGTTCGTGGCAGGTCTGGAAAGTATGGAATAACGCCCTCCTGGGCTTTTGTCGAAGTCGCGACATCCTCCACCGCGTCCCCAGGAAGGAGGATCGCGCCAAACTCGACGCCGCAGCGCTGTAGCAGTCAAATAAGAAGAAACAGTTAGAATTGCTACCATTTCACTGCATTGCCAGCGTTATCAGGTGGCGACCAACCTGCAGCACTAGGGATGGGCAAATGCATGCATTGATGGCATTAATGCATCGCACGAAAGCATTAATGGCATTGATGCAGTGCATTTATTACGGACAGAAATAGATTCTTGTTTGAAGCTAACTCTCGAACTTGTGTTCCTCACTACCGTCGTACGAATACGAATTGCTGTAGCTTGGGCTTGCGTTGCTGTCGTCCGAGCCCGCGCTGCTGTCATCCGCCGCCGTGTCATCATCCTCATCATCGTCTTCACTCTCACTCTCTTCGTTGAGTTGGTAGAAGATGTTGGTCTTGGCATCCTTGTTGCCTGCGTTGCAGTAGATGAAGACAAGCTTCTCCACTCGCTTTGCATCCAGCCGATTCCGTCGCTTCGTATGAATAAAGTCATGGATGCTCCAAGAACGCTCGCTCGATGCCGATGACGTTGGGATCGTAAAGATCATGACTGCTAACCGAGCGAGCAGCGGGTAGTAGTGCTTTGTCTGGTCCGCAGCTTTGCTGCACTTGTCGGTCCACCATGCCAATGGCGAGACTTCCGCACGCGTCTCCTGCTGGGAGGCGACCTTGCTGCCGAGGCTTCAATTGGAGAATGAGAAAGCCGTCGAGGCGCGACTTCTTCATCATTGGCAGTAGAGCCGGGTGTGCCGCGCCGCCCACGCGTGCTGTCGTGCAGCGTGTGAGGGGGGCAATTACCCTGGCGGTGCGTCCATGGAACGACTTGCTTCTACGCCAGCTTCTTCAATCACCGCACGTCGCTGTTCTATCGAAGCAGGCGACATCTAATACGGAGAGGGGAGGCTGCGCCCGAATCATCTCCATCGACAGCACCATCAATCCACTTTGTCAGCACGCGCCATCAATCGTCGTGCAGCAGGAAGCCAAAATGCTGGTCACCTGATCAGCAGCTATTTTTAGATCCCCCCAAATGCATGCATTTTTTGCTGAACCCATGCATTAATGCCATCAATGGCACAAATTGCATTAATGGCACAAATGCCCCATTTGCATTTGCCCATCCCTATGCAGCACTGATGGCGAAATCAAGTTGGAAAGCCGCTGCCACGTTTTCAGGTGCTGCTTCGGGTACGGCCCCAACCCGCTGTCAAGCTGAAACGACAACACGGCACCTGCCCACATCAACAGCAGCAGCAACAGTAAACAGACGTCAGCTTGCCACACAACACCCAACCGACTCAAAGCTCGACTCAACCGCCTTACGCTCGAGGTTCTCAATGTTCAAGCCTGGCCGCGGCGGTCCCAGCTCCTCCTTCTCCATGCTCCACTCGCGCACGATCACCTGGGCGTGGCGCTCCACATTGACGAAAAATCCTGGCGGATACCGTGCTCCTGCTCTCGGGAGCGGAAGAGCACGAAGTGGATCCCCAGCGGGAGGAACTTGACACCCTGAAATTTCGGCCCCGTGCGGAACACTTCGTAGTCCACGCCGAACTCGGTGGCTGCCGGTACGTCCAGGCACACGAGGAAGCCGCCGACAGCAGCAGCACCGCTGTCGCTCGTAGATTTGCTGGCTTTTTCGTGCTCAGCGCCGCGCAGCACGCGAGAGAAGAGGTCGGCAGCGGAGTCGCCGCGCTCGTCACTGTTGGCCCCGTCCATTGGTACAGTAATACGAAATGTTGATTGATTGGGTTACACAGGGGGTTACGTGTTGGGGTTACGCGCACTTCAACTTGGTACGAATGGCTACATTGCTACACAAGCACTAGAGCGATCAAGACGATACCAGCTACGAAGGTTTGCTGCCGTCCAGCGCCCGAGGTAACGGGAGTTTGCGGTGTTTCGTCGAGTTTCGGTCCCCGAGAGAAGCGGGGCTGGTCGTCCGGAGCCATCACGTCGCCGAAGGAGCCGCTGCTGCTGCTGCCAAAGCCCGAAGACGTCGACGTCTGCGAGTCCGAGGTGAGCGAGTCGCCAGAGGACGAGGAGGCAGCTACACTCGAAGCGCTGGCGTCGACGTCAGCCTCGCCGCCGCATTTCATGGCAGTGAGCTCGTCAGCCGTGAAGCTGTTGGACACGCCTGGGTGCGTCGGCGACAGCGTCGAGGACGAATCGCCGAACCCGGTGGAGGCCGTCCACGAGCAGCACGCATCGCCCAGCTCCTCACCGTTCGTGGCGCCATCGCCGTCTGAGTCTGCTTGACACAGCTCCGCCGTCCACTGGTGTCCGGCGGCCTCGAATGCCTCGCCGAAAGCATTCGTCGCTCCGCCGCCGGATGGACTCACATGGCCGAGTGCAGCGACACCAGATACACCGTTGCCGTTGGGGATACGCGCAATGAATGAGGGGCGAGCGTCAGAAGACAGGAATGTCAACGAGAGAGTGCAGAGTCCCAGAGTGAGCTTCATGGTTGTCGGTTGGGGAATCCGATAGTGTCAGGCTCTTCGAAGTTGTTGGGAAGACAGCGAGTTGAGAAGTGGGCAGCATAGAACCCGCTGGTCATGTAAGCCGAGGCTCGATCACTAGAGCTATCAATACAGAGAGATTGGACTCCCATCATGTCAATTGGGTCAAATGGCATTATTGACTAAGGGAAACGGCCGTTTTTGAAGCGGCGTGCGACCGACCGGCCATTGATTCATTCGTACAGAGCAATCGTGAAGAGAGAAGAGACGAACGTCCCGCGCGACGATGGCGTCCTGGGTAAGGCGATGGATGGAGGGGTTTCTCGTGGCTACAGCGTAGCTGACCTTGGGTTTGTCTCCGAAGTTGATGAAGAACGTGAAGGATGGATCCCTCATGAAGGGCGTGAAGGACGGCTCAAGGCGGTGAGTGAAATACTCATAGATCTGCAGGGGTCATTATTGCTGATGGTTTTGCATCTGCGCAGCTTGAAAGATGAGATCGCCCGATCGATGGGCGCTGGAACTGAAGGGGGCGTCGACCCGGTGCTGGAATACCGCACGCAAAGGTTCGTTTAGGCGTGGACGAAGTGGCCTAGGCACGCCTGCAGGACTGACAAGTACTCGGCTGCGCAGGTTCAACCGCTACAATGATCGACTGGAGGATCTCTCGAAGGCCATGACGCACTACACGAACGCAACGCACGCGTACGCCCAGGCCACGGCGCAGCTCATGCACGCGTTTTCGGCCTTCTTCGAGTCTCAAATGCAGGATGCACAGGAAGGTACGATAAGCCCTATGATAGAGCAACAATGCTCTCCACTATGTGGCTGTGTACTCATGTGTCACTGTGTCAAAGCTGCATCAGCGGAATCTGGGGAGGCTCCCGGTATCAAGGCGCTCGCTCAAAGCTCTCTCCGTGTGGAGGAGATTCAGCAGTCGCTGCAGGAGAATGTGTTCGATGTGGCTCAATCCCTCCAGTATCGCACAGTGGTGCAGCCACTTCAGGAACTGAGAGCGAGCAATGCCAGCCTGGCCCAACAGCTACGCAACCTAAAGCAAAAGGTGTCACCTCTTAGGCTTCGAAGCACTGCAACACCTTTCTAACGACGTTGTTCTATTATTGACGCAGCTCAGCGACTTCGAATCAGCCCAACGGAACACCGAAGCTCAGAAAAGGAGCCCTCCGGACTTTGAGAAGGCGCAGCAGAAGCTCCAAGCTGCTACGGCATCACTGTCCGCGGTTGCTGAAAGTGTCGACGCAGACTTGAGCATGATCGAGGCCCGACGGGATTCGACACTCAAGAACGAGCTGCTGACGGTCGTGGCAGCCCAAGTAAGTGCCTCTCATTACCCCCGGCTTGCACCTGCTGATCTAACAATACCGCTTCGTCCAGCTCTTCATTCACTCGCGCGCAAACGATCATCTGCAGCAGTTGGTGCCGCTCCTCCCTGGCGTGGCCAAGCCGCTGGTGCTGCTCCTGGCGGAGTCGGCGCGTCGTCGACGACCCGCCAACCCGGCAACGACGGATGTGATGGGCGTGATCTCGTACTCTGGTGAGTACTCTCGAGGCGTCCTGGACCAGCCGGTTCGCAGCCACCGAGACAGCTTGGGGATGTCGCCGCCGTGCATCCAATTGGGATCGCTCCGTTCAAGGTAAAGCAGGCCGGCGCAGTCGTGTCGGTATCTAGTGCGTTAAGGCTCACTTATACGCTATTGCCCTCACAGGAAATGCACTTTGGGGAGAAGATGGCGGTGAGCACGTACGGCCGGCGACAGCAGTGACTGGGGGCCCAAGGACGACACTAGCTAGCACTTCAACATCGGCGACTGTAGCCATCTTTCGTGCTGGTGGTCCAGACCCCATAGTGAGCTCAAGTGAGCGTTGTCCGGGTGGAACTGCCCCAACTCCATACAACATCCAATTCACTTTATTTTCATCCAATCATATGGATTATAGAATTGCCCCAATACTCGTGGGATATGTGCGGCCAGAGAGAGACTAGAGCGACCACCTCGTGCTGCCCAGAATGCTGCCCTCCGTCGTCCGCTGCGCCCGCCGCGGCTTCGCCAGCCACGCCAAGCCCCATGTGCACATGCCCGAGACGGCCATGCTGACCAACAACGTGCGTCTCTGGTGCTGGATGCTAACGTCATTAACAGCTCTGGACGCTGACCTTGTTCTGGTGTTGTGTGCAGGGTACGCACGTGTTCGAGCGCAAGGGCTGGGAGTACTCTGCCTACATGGGCATGCTGGGCGGCCCCATCGTGCTCTACCTGGGTCTCACCAACGTCCCGGAGACGGACTCGGAGGTCTTCGCTAGGTAAATGAAATGATATGAAGACGGGGGCGGAGCTCTAGAGATTGACTCTTCTTTTGTTGCTGGTTTGACTGTAGGTAGGAGGTGCTCGCTGCGCGCGCAGGTAATGAGGTCCTCAAAAGGCGCAACAGCGCCCCCGAGGGCGCGCGCTTCACTTTCAAGCCCAGCGAGATCGGCGAGCCGCCGGTGCTCGAGGACGACGAGTAGAGAGAGAGATGGAGACTCACGCTGTTCTTGTCCTCCCCACACCTGCGTGGGCTGCTGCTCTGCGCAGACTCGAGCGCGTAAAAGAGAGAAGCAGCCACGCACGACTGCACACACACACAAAGACACTCGGAGGCCAAAGCTGCTGGAGTCTGGATGCATGGACTAACTAAAGCAAAAGACGAACAAATGACCAGGTCTCTGTTTGATGATGACGACGATGATGATCGACCTCTATGCTTCTCTACGCCACAGTTTACTGCTGCTGCTCCTGCTGCTCCAGGAACGCCTTGATCTCGTCCGTCGTGCCGCAGCTCGTGGTCAGCACGTCGCTCTTGCCCGTTTGCTGCCGGATGAGGCCGCCCAGCACGCCGCCGACGCCCAGCTCCAGGAAGTGATCCACGCCCTGGTCCACGCAGTAGCCGACGCTGTCGCTCCAGCGCACAGCGTGCACCACCTGCTGCTCCAGCGTCTGCGCGATCTGCTCGGGCGTCTTGGCCGTCGCCTGCGCCTCGACGTTCCACACCACCGGCACCTTGGGCTTGCGCAGTTTGTAGTCTCCCAGTAGCTGCTGTAGGTGCTCGTGCAGCTCCAGCTTGGCAGGTTCCATCAGCGCGCAGTGGAAGGGGCACTCACGTCCAGCAGCACTGCACGTCGCGCCTTCTTGGTGGCTTTGGCCTGGCTGATAGCGGCGTCCACCGCCTCCGCGTGGCCGCTGATGACCGTCTGCTTGCTCGAGTTGTAGTTGGCCACCTGGCAGACCTTCCCCGTGCTGGCTGCGGCCTCTTGGCACAGCGCCTCGGCGTCTTCAAGACGCACAGGCATGAGCGCGGCCATGGCCCCGACGCCAGGAGCCACAGCGCGCTGCATGGCCAACCCGCGGAGATGCACGAGCCGCGCCGCCTCCGCGAAGTCGATGGCGTCGGCGGCCACCAGCGCCGAGTACTCGCCCAGCGAGTGGCCAAGCGCGTAGTGCACGGGCGGCAGCTCCGTCTCGTGCTGCAGCACGCGCAGCACCGCCACCGACATGGACAGCAGCGCCGGCTGGGCCACGTGCGTGGGCGTGAGCTCGTCCGCTGGGCCCTCCGTCATGCGGCGCCGCAGACTGAGCTTGGTGGCCTCGCTGGCCTCCTCCAGCACGTCCCCACGAGGCGCGGCCAGTTCTCGAGCAGGTCCTTGCCCATGCCCACGCGCTGCGAGCCCTGCCCAGGGAACACGAGCGCGAGGCGACGCAGCGCCATGCTGAGATCAAAGAGGTACAGTAGATTTGATTGGGGTGTGGTGGCGTGCACGAGACGGTCGCGAGGGTCGGATCGAGTTGAAGCTCAAGCTGCTGGCTGCGTCTTCTTGTTGCTGTTGTTGTTGTGTTGCTTATCTACTTGTAGTGCCAGTCTCTCATTGCCTACTGCCATTGATCGATGAATACGGCCACCTCCTACAGCCTCAGTCAAGTCTACCGGCGACCTCCGCGGTTGTCGTTGCGGTCGCGTCGACGGCCGCCGTTGCCACCACCGTTGCCGCCACGTTCGTCATTGCGTCGGTCGTTGTTGCCATTGCGGCCACCGCGATCTTGACGTCCACGCCTGAACAACATCAACCACACACAACATTAGCTCTCGTAGCCATAGCACGACTATATAGCACCGCATTTTCACTTACATTTGGTCGCGTTGCTGCTGGTTGCCGTTGTTGCCATCACCACCGCCGCCGCCTCTGTTCTTGCGCTTGCGCTTGTCATCGTGCCCTCCGCGCTTGGGTTCACCCCGCCGTTGCCTCCATTGCCATTGCCGTTTCCGCCTCCACCACCGCCGCCATCTCGACGTCGCTTTCCTTCTGGTGCGCTGTTAGCGGGCGGGTCGCCCTCAGCCGCTGGCTCGCGCTCACGCTTGCGAGACGAGGACACCAGCGATACGATCTTCCGCGCGCCGCCAGTCGGAGTTCCAGCACCGGTAGGCGACGCCTTCCCGGCGGAGGATGCCGCCGCCGCCGACGGAAGTGGAGGCCGCATGCGCTCACGAGCCACTGGCCTTGAGCGATCTCCTGCCTGCTGCTCCTTCGCCTTGGCCTCCTTCTCAGCCGTGAGCTGGCGACGCAGCGCAGCTTCCGATTGCTCCGCCGGTCGGGCCCTCTTACGTCCAACTTCAGGAGCAGGAGACTCGGTTTTCACGGCCTCGCGCTCGGTCTTCACTCCCCGGTTCGGCTTCGCTGGTTCAGACTCGCGATCGGGCTTCGGCGATGAAGTCGGCTTAACAGGCTCCTCGCTCCGAGCAGGACTAGGCTTGGAGACCTCCAATTTCCTGGACGCGTTGTCCGACTCGCCGTCCTCGCGCCCGCGGTTTCTCTGGTTGCGTTCGTGACGGTCATGGCTGCGACTGCGGCTGCTTTGGTGCGAGTTTGTATCGCGATCACCACGTCCTCTGCGGTCCCCCTCACCTCGTCCACCTCGGTTCGCCTGCCCTCTCTCGCGCCCCCGCTCACGAGAAGATCGACGACTGTCGCTGTTACTGCCACGGTCGTCAGCGCGGTCTCCAGAGCGACTGCGACGTGGGGCAGGCGATCTCTCGTGTTTCCGGGAAGCCGACCCACTGCGTTCGCGCGTCTCGCGCGCTTCATTCGCTCGGCTGATGGCTGAATTGCTCCGCCCCGTAGCTTTGGTGGCTGATGGAGACGCCTCGCGGTCTCGGTGCTCTCGACGACCGCGTCTTTCTTCACCCAAACGACGATCACGAGGAGCATCAGCTGAACTATCTCGGCGCTCTTCAGGCTCTCCACGCTCGCCACGATTCCGACGATCGAGAGGAGGATCCGCCGAGCCACCCCGTCCTCCACGACCATTACGCTCACGCTCAGCACCGCGACCGCGAACCGCGTCTAGCAGCTTATTCCGTGTCGGTGTGCTGTCGTTGTTGCTGTTGGTCTTCCCCATCACAATCTCACCGCTCTCAAGTTCTTGGCTCTCGACACGGCTCAGCACTGGCTTACTCGAAGCATCACGTTTGGCGTCGTGACTCTTGTCGTCCTCGTTGCGGCTCTTGATTTCTTCGTCGGCAGCATCCGTCGTATCCTTCTTGTCGTTACTGGACGATGCAGCAGTGGGCGACTTAGCTGGAGCGCTGCGTGTGCGTAAGAGCCTGTCATCGATGAGCGACGCATTCCGCTTCGTCAGAAGAGCGAAATATCGCTTGGCCATGATCTTGATGTCCTCTCGGTCCTCGTTCGTAAGCTTCTCCACAATGCCCAAAATCACTCCAGCAGTTCCACGACCCGCAGGGAACACATCAATGAGCTTTGTGAGCACCACAAGCGTATTGCGGATAGGCATGTATTCCCCACTCGACAGTGCCGTTGTGTACACCCGCTCCAACTGCTTGTGCCAGTTAGCATACGCTGACTTGAATTGCCGGTGCGCGAGACACTTCTTGTCGTCTGTCAGGTCGAGGCTCATGCCGATCTTGCCGTGGATAGCCTCGTCATCGTACGTCGCGCCATTCTGGTACCAGCGCAAGGTGATCCCCAGCGTTTCTTTCATGAAAATGCCGAAATTGCTCGCCTCTCGCTCCGTCGCGCACAACACGATCGCCGACACCTTCATGTTCACCTTGTGGATGTACTGGAGAGTACTGAGCTGCGGGGTCGAAAACGTGTGCAAACGCTCCATGAACTTAGCGGCAAACAAAGCGTCCTCGGGAGAAATCAGCGAGCGAGGGATGACGCACTTCTGCAGCAGCTCGTCGATCGCTGCCTGGTGTTGCTTCGGTTCCGACTTGAAAAACTTGTCCTTCATCTCCTCCAACCGCTCGTACACTCGTTTCCGATGGGCCACCTGGTCCTTCTGCTCTGTAGTCAGCACATCGATCATCTGCGTGGTTTTCTCCTTCAGCTTCTTCCGCTCACTTGCGCTCAGCGAAGCGTTCGCGCCAGAAGTGACCGAGTTACGCAGACGGAGAATCTCCGACTCATACTGCTGGAACGGGATATGGATATCATAGAGCTTCAAACCCCAGAACGTCGCGTACAGCTCCGGCGTTAAGCCTTCAAACGGGTCTTCAGGCTTGGCATCGGCCCCACTATCGGTACGCAACGCGTTTTGGATATCCTTCAGGAACTCGGGGTTGTACATGAACCAGCTCTTTTCTCCAGTCTTACCGTTCGCTGCGGATCCATTAGTAGAGACCCCATTGCTAGCCGTGTTCGTACCGCCAGTCGCGTGGACACCTCGCGGGGCGGTTTGCAGAACTGGGTCATCGCTTCGCATTGCCGGACGGCACAGCGCCATTGCCAGCTCGGCAGGCACATTGTACTCGCGTACTAATTTCGTGATTGAAGGGAGCATCTTCCGGTACACGAGTGGGTCGACCACGCCGCCGAGAAACTGCAGGAGCTGGCTGAGAGTGAGTTGGCAAGTATCGAACACCCGCCCCAGAAGCTTCAGATGCGGGAGTGCTCTGTCCTCATGGTACTCAATGCGACTGCGCATCTGGCAAATTAGAATACACAATGGCAGCGCCAAGTCCCGCTTGATCAGAGCATCGCGCAGTCGCGGGATGGCACGCCGGTTCTGGAACTTGGGGTCCGTCGGCTCGTACCAAAGGTGCGGGCCACCAGCCTGAGCTTCCAACTGACTCACCGAAATGTCTTCCAAACTCAGACATGATCCCATCTTAGTCAGCAGTTCACTCAATACGATCAGATCCACAGACGCCCAGTTCTGAAGGCGCTGGATGAGGTACTGGAGAAGACCCGCCAGCTCCACGTTCGGATACTTGCGATAAAAGCTACCGGAAAAGTTCGCGAGCGACGTCAGCCAGAGCGAAACGTGGGTGCCGTCTGACTTCATCGACTTCTGCGGTCTCGACAGCTCACTGACAAGAACGAAAGACAGCACATCCATTCCCAGCGGCGTAACAAACTTGAACGACTCCACCACGGGCTGGATCAGGTTATCGTACGACTGGATCTGCCGCAGCATCGTGCGGAACACGATCAGAGGATTCGAATGCGCCACGTGAGTCAAGCTGCGAGCCGATAGTTTCGCTCGGTCAGCCGTAAGCCGTCGCATG
Source organism: Phytophthora melonis (assembly GCA_024211575.1). Taxonomy (NCBI): domain Eukaryota; phylum Oomycota; class Peronosporomycetes; order Peronosporales; family Peronosporaceae; genus Phytophthora; species Phytophthora melonis. The sequence goes on along the minus strand of JAMXKT010000076.1, from coordinate 583,709 downwards.
ATACCACGAGTGCCCTGAACCACCTCCGCCTCCTTCAGTCGTAACTCCGGGTACTTGTCGTAAGCTTCAAGCCACTGCAGGTACAGTCGGTAGCGCTCGTCGCACGGCAAGCCCTTAATCAAATCCCACATCAAGAACGCCGTGCTTGGGTTGCACTCCTGCAGAGACGTCGCGGGCAGGAGGGCGTTCACCAACAGTGACTGGACCTTGCCTAGAAGCGCAGCATCCCTCTCGTCCTTGTCTGCAGAAGCGCCAGCCTTCTTGGAGTGCTCCTCGACCAGCTTCCCGACGATCCGCAGCAACTTCACAAAAAGAAACTGGTCGTGGTAGAGCTGCGGGCCAATCATCTCGACAATAGGGAACACCTCCGTCACACATTCTTCAAGACTTCCCACGCGACGGATGTAGTGATTGCTGGTGCTCGCCTGAGGTGCTGCCTTCGTCGAGACACCAAAAGCCGCCTTAGTTCCAGCGCTTTTACCATCGACAAGCTGCAGACTGCGCGATGACAGCGGCGCGAACACTTCTTCGATCATCACGTTAACCACAGCGCAGAGCTCCGTCGTCAGCGGCGTAAACGTGAGAGGATTCACACCTCGTTTCTGGAACCACGAAATCATTTCGAACGCGCGGTCGCGAGCGCCAATTTCCAGAAGTCCAATGATCAAACCGTAGACCTGGTTGTGCTCTACCTCCTTCTTGCGCTTCTCTTCTGCTGCAGCCTCGTCCTCGCCTCCAGCCTTGTCGCTATCCTTCTTGGCAGCAAGGCTGATCTGGCCGAAGGAGCCTGCCTTCTTGATCAGCTCCTTCTCATGCTCCGCAGCGGCTTTCACGATCTCTTCACGGGACGGAGCCAAGTGTGGCAGCAGAGCGTCCAACTCAATGAGACCCTTGTTCAGCAGCGTCGCAGCGAGACGATACAGAGAGCGCGGCGTCGTAACGCCTTCAACAGCAGGCGGATCGCGCTTGTAGAACTGGAACTTGAAGCCCACGACGTGCGGCAGACTCTCGCGCTTGAAGATCTCGAGCAGCTGGGCGAAGCAGTCGTTCCTCGGGTGCATCTCGTAGGCGTCCAGCACGAGGTCCAGGACGCGGTTGGCGTCGAGGTCGAAGAAGCCAATGAGCGCCATCAGGTCGGTGCGCGTAGCCTCCATCTGGCTCTTGGTCACGCCCGTGTGCAGCAGACACAGCACCTTGGAGAAGCCCTCCGTCTCCTCGCGCAGCAGGTTGTACTTGGTCTGCGTGTAGAGCGTCTTGGTGTTGATGCGCACCGTCTTCTTGGCCAGCAGCTGCGGGTCCGGCGTCAGCTCGGCGTCGTGCAGCAGGTCGAACTCGAGCGCGCCCTTGAGGTGCGTGGTCGTCAGCAGCTTCTCGTCCGCCACGGCCTTGACGAACGCGCAGAGGCTGCGCCACTCCTTGGACGTGTGGCGCTCATGGCCGCGCTCGCTGGCCTCCACCTCGTTGCTGATGACCAAGAGCAGGTCCGTCAACAGGTCGCAGGCCTTGGCTCTCTTCGTCTAGGCAGCCAACAACAGCGTCAGCACAATTACAACCCCATAAAAGCATTGCCTATAGTGCGCGTACCAGCTCCGCCTCCTTCAGCAGCCCCAGCACCTCGTGCTTGGTCAGTTTGGCGTGCAGCACGATCCACACGAGCTCGTACAGCAGCCGCGGCAGGTCTGAAGCGCGCCATATTCATACAGATTAGAATCCACAGCTAGAACAGTACTACTAGCGCTTAGTACGACGCACCGGAGTCCGCGTCGTGGCCCGAGAAGTCGCCCAAAGCGCGCGTCAACTGCGCCAGTCTGCGGAGGGAATAACATCACAATTAATTGGTCACTCTACGACGCATTGCAGGCCCAGGCGCGGCCACGTACACGTCGGGACGGCCGCTGTCCGCCCAGTGGTGCAGCGTCCGCTCGTTGATGAGCGTCACGCCCGTGCGCGCGCGCTCCATGCTCGCCTCGATCTTGCGGCTCTCAACACCACCAAGGCCCCGCACTGTGAGACTGGGGCCGGTTTTGGAAGGGGGGATTGATCTGGACCAGCTCAGATTAGAACACGGCTCTAGAATACATGTTGACGGGAATAAATTATGCGGGTGCCTGGAAATTGAACTTGTTTAGAATACTAAATGTTGACATAAAAATGTCATGTTTGACAATACCTGGTACTGTAGCTTGAAGCTGCACGAAAGTCCGCAAAGTCCGCATCCACACAGCATGACGAACGCCGGCAAGCGGCTGCAGCTCAAGGCCGTCATCTTCCGCCACCTGCCCGTGGAGCGGGCGCCTGGCCTGCAGATCTTGCATGGCCACGAGCTCGTCTTCTGCTCGGACGGGGTTGGAGCGTCAGGTGGGGAGACGCCCGTGCTGAATCAGGACACGAAGACAGGCTTTTTCATGTTCCAGTGGGAGCACGGTGTCGAGCTGGACAAAGAATTCTCCGTCCTGTGCTCCTTCGGCAAGGACGGTGAGGGTGGCGAGGGCAATGATCTGTCCCCGGTGCTGTTTCGGTACGGGAGCTCGGCACTGCTCCTCGAGACCGGGTTCGTGAGGCTCACGACGCGCGAGCTGAGCGTGACGGAGCTGTACAAGGACGCGTTCGTCGGGGCCAAGTTGACGGTTGGCCTGGTGCTAAACGCGATGGAATCGAAAATCGAGACGTCAGCTGCGAGCAGTGAAGACAGCAAGTACACGTTGATGCTGAAGCGCGGTGTGTCGTTTAAAGCTGTTCAGAATTGCATGCGGAAGGACGGTGTCGATCCGTCGACCTTGAAGCCCCTCTCACCAGTTGAGAAGGCTCCGACGGACGACGGTGGAGCGCTAGACTTGGGTCCGGATGCCATCTACGAGGAGGTGAAGGACCGCGTCGCCGCTGGACAGAGTGTGTCGAAGCTTCAGAGTGCCGCCAGCTCGCGAAGTGGAAAAGAGGCGTCTACAGCTGTGAAGCCAAAGCGTCTGCGAAAGATGCTGCACTGGCAGCCTCTTTCGGACGACCGGCCGAGAAACCGGCAGGCGATCTGGGAAGATGATGCGGAGCTCAAACTGGACATGGACGAACTGGGGGCGCTTTTCTTCGCGAGCCAGAACTCAGGCAAGAGTTCATCCAGTGGTCCGAGCAGGGTTTTCAGGCGCAAGCAAGTCGTCACCCTGATCGACAGGAAGCGCGCCATGAACGCGGCAATCTCGTTGGCAAGGGTGAAGTTTTCCAATGCCGAGATCGCCCAAGCCGTCTCCAAGTTCGACCCCAACGGTATGACGATTGAGCAGCTTTTGCGGATTAGTGAGATCCTGCCCACGTCCGCAGAAGCTGCTCTCGTTTCTGGCTATACTGGAGATAAGGGGATGCTAGGAGAGGTACGTTCTGATTTTATGTTGTGCGTGAGTTTCAAGTGCTGCGGCTTACTTTTCGTTGTTCGCGTTTGCACCAGGCCGAGAAGTTTTTTCTTGAAATCGCGAAGGTCAAGCGATATGCGCCTCGAATGGAGAGTCTGGTGTACAAGATATCCTTCACTTCACGCAGTGCGGCGCTATCGGCTTCGTTGTCTCATCTAGAGAAAGCAAGCAAGGAGGTCAACGGTAGTCGATTGTTCAAGATTTTGCTGGCTGTAGTGCTCAAGTTGGGCAACGCCCTGAACGGCAGCGGCGAGGACAACAGAATCAAGGGGTTCACGGTGGACTCGCTGCTGCGCTTGGGGGACATGAAGGCGGTAAACAGGACGACGGCGCTGCATTACCTCGTCAAACTTCTCAAGAAACAACATCCCCAGGTGCTCGACTTCCAGGCCGAGCTGCCAAGTGTCCCCCTGGCAGCGCGCGAATCCTTCGACGCAATCGACCAAGATTTCAAGAAGCTGGAAAGGGGGCTTACAAGTCTTAACAAGGAGCGGGCACTTCTGGAAAAGGTTTGACGCTGTTATGCTCGAATGTGTTGCTGGTTACATTTACACTCACATGCTCTTTGGTGCGTCGAGCAGGAAGTAGCCGAAGGCCTCGGATTGGAGGTTGTTATCACGTCGATGCAGACTGCCGCCTCCGAAATCGAGGCGCAGATGAAGGCGCTCAAAGAAGGCATCGACCGGGCAAGAGAGGAGGCGTCGATCGTGCTCGACTGGTTCGACGAAGACCCGAAGAAAAATACGTTCTTCACAACGCTGGACTCGTTTTGCAAGGTGCGTTCTCCCTGGGTCCGATTTCATGCGAATGAAGGCTGGCTGACGAAGTGCTTGTTCAGATGTTTCAACGCGCGCGCGATGAGGTCGATGCTGCGGACGAAGCTGAGCAGCTGAAGACGCGCCGTGTCGAACAGCGTGAAGCTCCAGCGTCACTCGCCCGTCTATAGAGGCGCCTCCAGCTGCCAGCGATGCCGAGCAGCGAACAACGTGAAAGGTGTCACGTCCGATTTTGAAGCCACAGCAGACCGAACACGCGCTCGAATTGCGGCATTCCGATGATAACCAATGAATGAAGCGGCCAGCGTACTGATGCGTTGGTCATATTTACGTAACCTTACTGTGGTTTTCATTGTGCTGCCTTCAACCGCTACGCGAAGCTCTCGAAGGCTGCGGTGAGGCAGACGAAGCTGCTGTGTCTCCCTCGTAATTGGCCTCGCAATCTCAAGGAGCAGAATGATGCTGCCCAGTCATTCAAATCACAATAGTCTAGGAAAGTTACAATTATTTTTGCCAAGCACAGGTCTTCGACTGTGAATACAGCCGATCTTCAACAGTCGCAGCGATGGACGTCATCCCGTGCCGCGGCGGCAAGGTCTGCAGCCCGTTCGTGGCCCGGGACGAGGCCGGCGGCAGCGACGCCATCTACTACGTTTCGGCCGAGACGGGCGAGGTCTTCCAGTTCCAGCCGCCGGACGCGCACACAGCCGTCGTCTTCTCCGGAGGTGAGCCGTTCGGAGCCCAGTTCGACCATCGCGGGCGCCTGCACGTGGCCGACTGCGCCCATGCAGCCATCCTCCGGGTGGACGACGCTGCGCAGCCTGGCGTGATGGTCAAGGCGTACGAGGACCGGGCGTTCCGGGGCCCCAACGGCGTCGCGTTCGCCCTCGACGACACGCTCTTCTTCACAGACAGCGGGCCGCTGGGCGAGACGACGCTCGAGAAGCCGCGGGGCAGCGTCTTCTGCATCGCGTCGAGCCCCAGCGGCGGCCAAGTGCTGCGTCCTCTCGTGATGGAGTGTCTTGCTCACCCGTGGGGCATCGCTGTCTCGCCGGATACTGGCGCGCTGTTCGTGGCGGAGACCATGCAGAACCGAGTGCTGAAGCTCCAGCAGCGACCCAGCAACGCCTACCACGCAAGCGTCTTTTACCAGTTCTCTGGCGGGGTGGGTCCATCCGGGGTGGCCTGTGCGATGGATGGCACTTTGTATGTCGGGCACTACGATTTTTCAGGTAGGGCCTCGCACATGAGCGTTTTGTACGAACGAGCTGACGTTTTGGTGTGGGTGTAGGAGGCAGTACAAGCAACGGGAAAGTCTCCGTTATTGCCTCCGACGGGGTTTTGAGGCAAACTATGGAGATCCCAGGGACTGAAATCACTGGAGTCTGTCTGAGGTGCGCCGCGACGGCAGTAGTTTTCATTGGTCGGGTTCGATTGCTTACGTTTTGTGCCGTATGCATTACTTGTAGTGTCGACGAAAGCTATATAATAGTCACGGAAGCGTCCACCAACTCGATCCATCGACTCCCACTTCGGTGATGGTGGTTAGGACGAACTGACTTCGCTGTGCTTGTCGCCCGGAGAAGCCTCACCGGAAAACAACTCCTTCAGAAGACCTTGGGCTGCTTGAGGAGTGTACTTCAGATACTTGGACGCATGTTTCCTCGAAAACTGGATAACTGAGTATCTGTTTTATAATGACGAAATACACAGAGAATAAACCCAAGGGAAGCATGCTAGAACGTCACCAGGACAACCACGTACTTTTCGTAGAAAGCCTTGTACGATGGGATGATGGTGTCGACCGCAGTTCGGATAAGGTGCTGGCGGATGGGGACCTCAGCGACAACGTAGGCGCTCTGCGTCTTGCGCAGCTCTTCCAATTGATCGTTGAATTTCTGCAGAACGTGAACGACGCAGCTACATTCAACATCCGACTCATCGTGATCATCGTGACTTTCGAGTCATTGTCGCTTACCGAAAACTTTTCTTTGAGGAGTCTTCCGCTCTCCAGGGTCAGCACACTGCCACCTTTTGCATACTGCAGCGTCTCTGTGGGTGCACTCAGGTTCTCCTTGAAGGATATGTAGCTGACGTGGATAAAAGCCCCGAGGGCATCGTTTCGCATTGCCTCCACACGTGGTTTGATGGTGCCGTGAATGTGCTTTTCCAGGTCTGCGTCGTCGGGTTGCATGCAATGGGGCAGCGAATTGGTCACGTAACCGAAGTTGTTGACGAGGAAGAGCTGCTTCAGACTTTCCTTTCCTTTTAGCTGGTCCGCTTTTGATGTTAGCGCTTCGATCAGCTGCATGATGACCGTGTCCACGAATGAAACAGGAGACACGTCCGAGTCTTTGTCTAGCAAGACCTTGAGTGGTTTCGCCTGGTCACACACCTTTCGAAGAAAGTTGAGGGTCTGGGCGCACATATTCACAACGTCAGAGCTCACAATGTCAACGTCACCCACGTGCAAACATGCATACGTACGTGACTGGAAATCGCGTGCACATTGCCATCTCGGGTAACTGTTCGATCCCCCGAGGCCTCGACCAAGCCAGGTTGAAAAGTGAACAGCCTTTGTTTCGCAGTCGCTGCAAGATCCGTGACAATTCCGCTCACCGCCTTAGACAGCACCCACGGATCCTCCAGTCCTCTTCCTTCACGGTCACGCAGTAGTAACGGCGGCAGGACTGCTGCCTCAAGCGCGTCCACCCGCGCTAGTAACAAATCGTGGATGAGCAATAGCTTAACAGCATCGAGCTGCTTTGGCGAACGTAGGGATAAGTCGATGTCCTTCTTCCACGACTCTAGCACCTGGTACGCCGAGTACCGAAACGCCCCGTTGGCCAGCTCTTCATTGGAGAAAATGAGCCCAGCCAAAACTTTCTCCGCCTCAATCGTCACTTCAATGTCCTTCAGACACTTTGCCAGTACCGTGACCGGAGTGGTCAAGTCAAACCCCAATGAGCTTCCAGAGGGGTCCTCGCCTAGGAACATCCTTATAACGTCAAAACGCTGCTTGCCATACTCCCGGAGCAGCTCCTTCTGGTCAACACCTGATATCACGAGACAGTCCAGAAGCTGCGCAGCTCTGGAAACGTCGTGCTTGCTGGGCTCGACCCATTTCAAACCCCCGTCGTCGTCTCGCTCTCCTCTGGACAGCACACTCACGACGCTGACGAAGTCTGCCATGCACTTGCGTCGCACTTGCACGAGCAGCTCCTTGGCTTGGTCCAGCGCCTTCACCGAGCCTTCGTACGAGCGATGGCCCTCGAGGAAGGTGATGGCAACCAGCAGCTTCTTCAGAGCCTTCACGTACTCGTCCTGGTCGAACTTGGAGCCGTTCAGTAGCACGGGAGCGAGCTTTACAGCAACACAACAACTAGTTAAAAGGCGTCTAGGTATTGCCCGGAAGACACGTCGCCCGGGCGCACCTCTTGCGCCGCCACGAAGTTCTCGTTGATCTGCCGCAGCTCCAGCACGCTGAGATCGATGTTCTTCTGCGTGCCTCGCAGCTGCTCCGTGAGCTTGTAGACCGGCAGCATCTCCCTCTCCACGCCCAGGAGCCCCTTCTGGAAGCCCAGCAGAGACTGCTCTACCTGCCGCATTTGCAGCTAAAACACACAACACGTCAGGACCAGTGCAGACGCCTACATACAATACCCCGTTATGCCAGCAGACGCGCACCTGGTTCTCCAGCACCGCCTCGCGGATGCGCGCCACGCCGGCGCCGTACGCTCCGTAGACCTCCATCGCCTCGCCTCGTAAGTTACCGCTGCGATCTTGAAGTTGTCGCGACTTTTTACGCCGCGTTTTACATAAAACACGGCATAAACTGTGATTAAAACTGACGTCACCACGTAGAGACTTGCCTTTTTCCTGCCTCCCGGAGCGCGATGAAGGTGGTGCGAATGCTCGCGGGCATGCTGGCGGTGGCCACGCTCATGTGCTCGGGCAACCTGTGCATCAGCGCGTCCAAGCAGGACGGCAAGATCCCGTACAGCAGCACGACCGTCACGCTGCTCATCGAAGTGCTCAAGCTGGCTATGATGCTGACTGCGATCGCCGTGAGCGGCACGCCGGCGCCTGCGCGGTTCGTGCCGATCGAGGCCTTCTACTACGCGGTGCCCTCCTTCCTCTACACCATCGACAACAACCTGAACTACATTATCCTGCGCTACATGGACGCAGCGACGCTCTCCGTGCTCTGGAACCTCAAGATCGTCATCACCGCCGTGCTCTTCCGCTTCGTGCTCAAGCACCCGCTCTCGGAGCTGCGCAAGATCGCCATCGTGCTGCTGGTGGTGGGCGTGCTCACGAGCCAGTCGAACCACTTGCGGCAGATGGAAGAGTCGATGACCAGCAAGAGCAGCGGCAGCAGCAGCGGCGGGACGGAGATGTCGGAGGAAGAAGCTGCCGCGGAAAAAAGCGCGCAGGACCTGATCGTCGGTGTGCTGCTGGTGCTCGTGGCTGTGACCATATCGTCTTGCGCCAGCGTGTTCACTGAATGGGCGTTCAAGCGGAAGTCGAGCTGCCCATTCCTGTGGCAGAACATCCAGATGTACGTATTCGGCATCATCTTCAATGCCGCTGGAGTTCTGCTGGTCGAGAGCGAAACGATCTCCTCAAAGGGTTTCTTCCACGGCTACAACGGCTGGACCCTGGCGGTGGTGGCGGTGAACAGCATCGGTGGAATCGGCATGGGCTTCATCCTGAAGTACCTGGACAACATCGCCTGCGTCTACTCGCACTCCATGGCCATGATGCTGACAATGCTCTTTTCGATGCTCTTCTTCTCCTTCTCGCCGTCGCTCGAGTTCGGCTGCGGCCTGACGGTGCTCGTCATCTCCATGTACATTTATCACCACCCGCTGGCGCACGTCGGCGCGACTCCACCAACCGAAAACGCAGTCAAGTTGCGTCGCTCTTCGGGCTCCTGTTCCGAGAAGCACGAGCCAGCCAGCAGGATCACGGAACGCAGTGAGAAGAAGCGTATGGCCAAACTCAAGCAACAAGAAAACGATGAGGACGTCGATGACGACGACACCGACTCGTCGTCGACCGCCTCGAGCAATGGCGGGTCATTATCGTCGATGGCGCCGAGGTCCATGCGTACACTGCAGCTGAAGAAGTCGCAGTACTCGATGCTGCCGGGCGAGTCGGAGGACTTGGAGAGCGCACGCGCCAACGCAAGAGAGATGGGGTCGTCACTCAACAACAGCAACAACAACAACCAGACACACAAGTGAGCAAATTGCGCTTGTCGTCTTCGCGTCCACTACATGTAGACAGCCGCTTATGATGAGAGACTCGTTGCTGCCATTTCCTTATACAGTATGAATACATTGATGTCGCTGCTAGACGATCGCAAAACCTACCTGCAACACCGGTAATGCCGCAGTTGAAGACGATGTAGCCATGTCGTGCACTGGGTTCACCTTCGTGCTACATCTATTCAAGGGCTAGGGTAGGGAGAAATAGGGACCATCACTCTTGCTGTATACAAATCCCCATACGTACAAACAAGGCATCCATCGCAGGAAGGCCAAGCTAGGAAGGAGGAAGTGCTCGCTAGCTTGCTCGCCTCCCGTCTCGGCGCCGCGCACCCCTCTCCGTGTCCTGAGCGTCCTCACCCCTCGCCCCCCTTCCCGACCGACAGGATGATCTCGCGCCTGCGCCTGGGCGCCTCTGGGGGCAACAACAACAATGGCGGGACTAGCGCCAGCGCCAGCATCTTCGGCGCCGCCGCGTCCGCCATGAGCAGCATCAGCGGCGGCGGGAGCCTCCTCCCGGGCAACAGCAGCGTGGAAAGCGCGGCGGCCACAGCTGCTGCCAACCACGCGGCCAGCGCCAACTCCGCCACTGGTGCCACCGGAGCTGCAGCAGGTACTTCCTCCTCCTCGTCTAGTTCAGAAGATCTGCCCCCGGGATGGCGACTGGTTAGCAGCCGGAATTCCGGGAGGGACTACTATCTGCACATCGCCTCGGGCCAAACCCAGTGGGACCGCCCCACGGAGGCGGACACCAAGCGTAGGGGCTTGCATGTGAAGACAGAAGCCACGGTCTATTCGCCCGTCAATAGGGGGCGGGGCGTCTCTCTCCACCTGGTCCTCAATCTGACTTATTCTATGGCTGTCTTCGTGATGATTGTGCAGGTCTGGACACTCCCAACAATGCGAAAGCGGCGGGCGGAGGCTTCTTCGGTGTCTCGCGCATGGTGGCGCTCGTCAACCAAGCCAACAGGAGTCTGCAGACGTCGCTGCAGGCCACCACAGGTGCCCCCGCAGGCAAGACAGGCACGCAGTCGAGAGGATCGGGGTCGCAGGACGTCGATCGCGATGGCCAAGTGATTGTGGAGATCTTTGAGAACGAGCGGCTAGAAGGCAAGTTGCAGCCCATGGACCCGAAACGTTTCAGTGACCGCCACGCGGCCCCCGGTGCAGGACAGGATGAGAAACCCGAGGGCGACCTTCCTGCCGGCTACGAGTGGGTGAATGACTGGGAGATTGATCAGAACTACACAGCCGTGGATCGTGATGGTTGGACGTATGCAGCAGATTTCGTGGAGATTGTGCGTTTGCTCGGTGATGACCTAAGTCACGCGTCTCGTCACCCCACAGACGCAGTGCGTCGTCGTCGATGGATTCGATATCGCCAACTTGTGGATGAAAACACCCCGCAGTCTCCTACGGACTCGGTAGGGGGGAACAAGTCATTATCTTCATCGGCGACCTCGAACAACTGGGCTGATTCATCAAATGGGCAAGGAAATGATTTCGTTCTCGACGACAACGACGACCCATTCATGCGCACTGCTCAGAAGACTCAGACAGGATTCCGTGTGAATGTTGGTTTTGCCCATCGTGGAAAGAAAGACAACACCAAGGACTACCAAAGTATCAGTCTGACGGACGTCATGTGGCTCGTGAATGCGCATGACGTGACCAATGCGCCTACAGACGAACTGATGCGAGAAAAGACGGCCAATCTCGAGGAACAAATTAAAGAAGCTACGCTGCGATCGAAAACGCTGGAGAAGGACCTTCGTGCACAGCACGACAAGCAGACGAGGGAGCTTACCTTGCAACAGAAGAAGTTCGATGCTCTCGTGACACAGTACAGGAAGATTCAAGCTGAGAACGAAACACTGCAGGCCAGCGTCTCGAAGCATCGTGTTACAGTAGAAGAGTTGCGCAAGGAGGCGGTACGTTCCAGGCTTACTGTTTGGCTAAATGGGTTTCTGGGGCATCGCTAATCAGCGCTACTATTTGTGTTGTGCTCCATGACAGACTGAGAAAGATATGCTGGCGGTACGCATCGTGTATCCTTGTTTTCATGTGAAACGTGCACAGTTTGTTGACTTCTTATTTGTTGTTGTGGTGGAGTGCAGAATGAAGAACAACGCGCACTTAATGCAGAAACAGCAGCGCAGAATCAGGCCCTTGAAGAGAAGGCAAAAGCTCTCGCGACTGCACGTATGCGTTACAAACGCGACAACAAGCAGCTTGCCGCGGCAGTGGAGGATGCAAAAAAGCGACTGGAGCAACACAAGGCTCAAGCGAATGTTGACTCGCAGGATCCTGTTGCGAGGGACCTGAAGAATGAAATGGACCGGGTGCGGCAACTGCATGCAAAGCTGGAGGCAGTGCGCCAGCACCGTCTCGTTGTCGAGGAGGAGAGCAAGGCACTATTTAACCAAGTGGTAGAAAAGAAGGCTGACCTGAAGTTCAAGTCCAAGCAGAAGGTGAGTGGTGAACGGTATTTCGCACTTCTTTACGTCATTTTAACGGAGACTGTGTGTGTTTTCTTTGCGGTCACTTCAGATGGAGACGGCATTGAGTGAGGTGGACGCAAAGATTAAGAAACTGAAGGAAGAGCAAGCTTCCGTGTCGAAGAGTTTGGCGCAAAAACCGGAGGGCGACGCTCTACGCAAGATTAATGCCCGAAGGAACGACATCAGAAGTGAACTTGGCGCATTGAAGGAGAGACGGACTATGCTGCTCGCCGAAAAGCGGAAGCAGGAAGGTGTGGAGCTTTAGAGGCTTTCGCAAGGAGCCCTCGTGTACGATGATGCGGGCGCCCGAGGACGTGAGTGATCGTTGCTTGCGGAGCATGGCAACGGGTGGTTGTCCTGACACGCAATACTTGTTGAACAAAAGTGTGACTTTCCCTGATATTTTTCTTCTTATAAAGCTCGGCAGGCCCTCACAAAACGCGATAACGAGCTTCATCGATCGCAATGCACCCTTAGCCGCTTCGTACGAAGTTCCTGTAGTATACCTGATCTCCTGGTATCAACCACCACGCACCAACGTGTACATGGTTTTTCCTGTGAGTTGCTCTTGATACGGTCTTCATCTCTCCACCCGAGAGATGGCCATTGAAGAGCACAGGGTCTCGATCGCATCGTCCAACATGTCGTCAAGCACAAAAGCGACGTTGGAGCCAAAGCAGCTCACGTTGAGAACCTGCGTGTCCGTTGAGCAGCCTGACATTGCTGCTACGACACCAGTCTCGTCGAAGCCGTACGCGCGCCCGCTAAGCTTGATCGCGCGCCATCGATCTGGTGATACGATCAGCGAGTCCTCCTCGAATGATGCCAAGCAGCGCTCATCCATAATCAGGCTTACTTCCTCGGCTGTCTCGCAGCAGCACCAAAACGACATCTCGCCCGAGTCTCCCACCGGTTCGCCTTCATTCTCGGTTGAAGCTGCCCCAGTGGATAGCAGCACGAGCTGAGTTAGCCCATAGGCACTGGAGCGAAGGGCATCTTTCCGCAATCTCACGAGCACGAGTGACTCCGGATACACTGCACAACATTTCTTCTCGTTAGTATACTCCGGCCGACTAATAGAAGTATTAACACAATCCACGAACCTGTCAGGTACTGGCCATCGCCTACACGAGCCGGTAGGTCTTCGTTCGCTTCGGCAGCATCGGTCGGCGAGGACGGCTCACGGTCGGACAGAGCATTCTCAGCTTCTTTAGCCTGCGACCGAATTCACACAACACAATATTAGTTTATCGCTCCGCTTTAAAGCTGCACACTAGAGCCCGCACCTCTTTCAAACCATGAAGTCCACGTGATAGCTTCGACTGCAGACACGAGATGGCAGCTTCCAGGTCCATTTCTTGGACAAAGATAACGTCCGTATCGTACGTGCTCATATTAAGGATACTGATGTGGTCATCCGCGAGCAGCTTGGACAGGAAGCTGACGACGCCCGGAAATTCCGCCACCATAGGCCCCAAGTGGATCTGCAGGAAACGACACCGCAACCGCAATAAGACCACTACGCCCGTCTGCGCATTTCGCTGCTAGCCTTGTCAGCTTTCTCCAGTCGCAGTTCCTACCTGAATGGCCCGCCACGACTGCGGCGCAATGGTTATCAACTCGCCCATGCCCTGCAAGCATCAACGAGAACCGTCGTATCAGAAGATCTCATCCAACACCACCACGATTGCTGTATCCAAGTCGGCATCGACAACGCACCGCACGCTTGAACATGTCGACGCCGGCGGGATCCATGAATAGCGTGGCTCCTTCGCGGTCCGACACGATGGAGAAGATCTCGGTCTGCATGGAGCGGCAGACGTGGTTCTCCGTGCGCACGCAGCCGCCTTCATTCTCGTCGAAGCTGCAGCCGCTGTACAGCAGCAGACTACACGTAGCAAGAGTCACACGACACAATCAAGAGCCACACGTCAGTCGTCTTGATCACAGTAGTCGCAGTCTGCGTTGCGGTTTGTGTGTCTCCGGTCGGACGCGCACATTCAGAAGCTCACGCACTTGAGCAGCGGCCAGCTGCCGTGACGAATGTGCTCGGCCGGTACGAACACGACGCTCACGAAGCCTGCAACACGCGAAACGAGGTCCAGCGGCCGTTAGTCGACTTCCATGTGGTCTCTGGGTCGGGTCGGTCGCCTCGCACCTGGCAGCAGCGTGGCGTGGAAGTTGGAGGTGGTGACGATATCCATCGCGGCGTTGGTTGGCTCCCGAGGATTGGCAGGTGCGCCCCAGCGATGCAGCGACTCGGCGGTTAGAAGCGGTTTGACCTTTGACCATCATACCGGTAGCCGTGTTGCGGGACAAAAGCCGACACCACAAGAACTTACTGGTACAGTGGTACATTGGCGTGCACCACGTAGCCTATGTGGACCACACCAACACCACCACTAATACTGTGTACATGGTATGTCACACCACAACATACCATGGCGTGGTGCACACAACTGTACCAGTGGTGTACCCTCGAGGGGAGCGCTGCGTTTTGCCCAGCCCACTCCTTGTTGTTTGTTGCTGGCATCGCGCCGCAGTAGGAACAAGCTCCCTCTCTTCCCAGGCCGACGGCGGCGGGCGACCAGCAGCAGGCCGACGTCCCGCGGACGCCTTTGCGCGCTTCTCTTTGTTTTTGTGTCTCTCGCGCGCTCTAGCGCCCAGCGCCCAGCAGCTGCACGCGCCAGTCTTCAGGGAACGCACCAGCGAGCGAGCGAGGGCCAGCGTCGTCGGGTGTCCCCGCTCCTCGCCAGCCAGCAGCCTCCCCTCGCTCCAGACGTCGTCCGAGACGCGCTCCGATCCCAGAGCCGCAGTGACGACGCGCAGGACGCAGCGCTGGCCGCTCTGGAGACCAGCCGATCACCCGAAATAGACGCCGTTAATTAGCTAGGACAAAAGGTGCGTCTCCCGTGCTTTAAAGCTATGGGATGGATGCGTGCTGACTGGCTGATCTCGTTCCGTGTGTGTGTGTGTGTGTGTGTGTGTGTGTGTGTGTGTGTGTGTGTGTGCAGATGGCGAAGCGGAAGTTTGTGTCGTCCAAGAAGAACGCGCCGAGCCGCGCCATCTCCAGCAAGGAGGCGGCGCTGCACGGTCGAACTGCTGGTGGAGACGGCGCGGAGTCCGACTCGGGCGACTCCGTGGCATCGTCGGACGTGGGCTCGTCCACGCCGCTGTCGTCTGATGATGAGCACGAGGGTGATGCCCTGAACACCAGTCAAGACGTGGCGCCGCAGCCGGTGGCCGTGGAGGTCATGCCCGCCAGCGTGGGACGCGGTAAGCAGCTTCGCTTTCCGACCGCCATCTCGCGCGGCAAAGTACTGCCCACTGAAGGCGGCGCCGTGTCCGACGCTGACGACTCGGATGACGAGAGCTTGCTGTCTGTTGGAGACACCGACGACGACGATGAAGACCGCGGAGCCACTGCTATGGAGGTCGAGGAGGAGCCTGCGGTCGCTACGCCGCCAGTTCACATCGAGTCTTCGCTAGCAACTCACGATCACAAAATCAGTAGCAGGGACGCTGCTTCCTACCCGATTAAAGCCGCTCGCGCGCGGAAACGGCATCGCCCGGACTCGGAGTACTACAAGCAAATGTCCACGTACGTACGAGACTGCTTACTCAGCGTACGGCAAGGTAATAACGGCGCACCTGTGGACGCATACAAAGAGGAATCGTCCCCGCGACACGACGAGTTCCGACGGAGACTTGCCGCGGGCGATGTAGAGCGCGTGACCTGGAAGGAACCTCCTTCTGTCGAGTCAAGTGAAACACGGGAAGATCAGCCAACGGAGGAGGAGCCCACCAAACCCAGCAAATCGAGCAAATCCAGTAAATCGAGCAAGTCAAGCAAACACAGTAAGTCAAGCAAGTCCAGCAAAAGCAGCAGCAAGAGCAAGTCGCTTTCGTCGAACTCGAACGACTCCGGCGTCAAGACGAACGGTTCTGCGGAGAATCTCACACCCCCGACGCAGCCCCCAGCCCCCGTTGCTCCGAGCGCACCAGCGATGTGCGAAGTGTGCAAAAAGAAATTAAGCGGCGAAACGCCAAAGGAGGAGGAGCCGGAGAAACCTGTGAAAAAGGAGAAAAATGTGAAGGCAGAAGACGTGAAACAACTGCCGGATGAGGTGAAGAAGGAGCCTACGCAAGTCACCACTTCACCTCCCGTTCCTGCCGGGTTTTTCACGGTTACGTTTAAACCTGGAAGTGATGTACAGAAGTTGCGCCTGGAGTCTGCAAAGCTGATGGACGAGGCACGAAAGCTTAAGCACGAGGGAAACCGGCGCGGTGCAAGCGAACGGGGCACTGAAGGACAGCTGACACAGGGCAAATATTACTTGCGGTCAGGCGCCAAATTCTTCGAGTATGCGCTGAAGCTCCAGGAAATTAAAGTGGCGTACCAGGAGAAGAATGACGCCCAGCATGCGCACTCGTTCGGCGACAATTGCATTACAACGCTGTCACAGACGTCGTCGCTAATCGAGAGCACGATCCGCGCATTCCAGAGCGCTGGCAGCATGCGGCTAGCGGCGCTTGGATGCAAGATGGCGTCTGTAGTACACCTGACGGTGTACCGGCTTCAGCACCGTAAACTGCAGTCGTTCTATTCGGAGCTGTTCACTCCAGGCCGATCGCCTGAGACTCGCGAGAATGGTTTAACCCCGCCGATCGACCCGAATAGCAACCTGAACAGCAATAGCAGCAAGGACGCCGCGATGCGCAAGCACCTGCTGAAGGAGATGGAGCATACGCTGCGCGGCTTTGAAATGTGGCGGCGTTACGAGTCCTGCAACGTGAACGTGCTGCCTCGCGTGACGAACCCTGTCATTCTAGATCCGAAGGTGTTCTTCGACGACCTTGAAGAGGAACTTGGCCAGTCCTAGCTGCAGGCGACCACGATTCAAAGTTTGAGAACAAGACTAGCACGAAGTACCCATTTTCCAGCAATACTCACGTAGTAGCATAGTAGCAGCAGCCCAGGATGCAGCAACCCAGATAGCCATTTTGCAGCATGACACCCTCACACAACACGGAGAAAATAACAACCAAGCAGCACTGTACGCCACCGGCAAAGTAATGCCGGCAATGTTGCCTCATGCAAACCCTCAACACTGAAAACCGCAGCAATTTAAATCACGTTTCTTTAGTGAACTCACTTTTGGAAACGACGACGTTGTCGCCCTTGAGCTCATAGAGGAAGGCGACAACTTTAGGCCCCTGCAGCGCCATCAGCATGAAACTCGGGGTCACCTCGCTCGCGGAACTACTGAACGCGCCCGTGATCGACCCAGGGTTGACGAACCACTTGCCGTTTTCCGTTCGAATGTGGGACCTGCAGTGTACAATGGCAAATACTGTGGTGAGCAGCTAGCTACAAGAGGGGCATTTGCCGGTCAGAACCAGTAGGAAACTCACTCATGCGTGTGCCCAGTGACCAGAATGTCCACGTTCATCTGCACAAATGGCAAAGCAGTTCAGTACCGCGGCACATTGCACAACACTAAACTGATAGAGAGACCTATAATAATAAAGAGACCTTTCGCTGCAGCGCTGCAAGACTGTGCTGGTCGCCCCACGGCACAACCTGGTGGCCGTGACAGAGTCCGATCCGGAACTGGCCGATTGTGACGACCTTTGTCTCGGGGTACGCTCCCTCCTGCGATGGATCAACAGCCAAGTGGACTGCAGCGTAAGTATCAGGCTCAAGCATGAAACGCTGCGTCTGGACACCGACCGACCGCACCTGGTCGCAGTCCCCAGCCACGACGTGGACGTTGGGCGCCAGGTTGCGCAGCTCGTCGAACTGCTCCTTCGTCACCAAATTGCCCGTACACAGGACGTGTTGCATCTTGTTCGGCACCTGTTAGGCACAGCAGCATCAGCACCAACACACGTCGGAATGCATTGCAGGAGACAGACTGACCAGCATCTTCTGGAACTTGTCGGGGATCTCCGAGGCGCGGTTCGGGATGTGGTGGTCCCCCACCACGAGCACCAACTGAAGCAGTCACAATAGACAGATCATGCGCGTTTAGAAGGCGGTCTTCACGTGCTCACGCAGGGGCCATGACCGACCTCGCCGAAGCCCGACGCCATCGTCTTCTTCTCGGATGATAAGCTTCAAACTCGAAAATGGATCCACTCGCTCCGCTAAGGTGCGATTCACAACGGTACGATGTACCAGACGTACTCGCCGATGATTGGTCCGCTATGATCCGCAATAATCTGTGCGTTTCGATTGGCTCCTACAAAACCCTTGTATGACCGACCATTGGCTCCTACAAAAACCCGACCGACCATTGGCTCCTACAAAAACCCGACCTTGACTGCACCACTTAATGCGGTCCGTCACAAACGTCATTCGATCGTACGGAGTCAGTTTCGAGTGCGGTAACGGCAGAAGTATCGGCCTTGGGGCACGCGTGCGCTCAGCTCAGTGTTCGTCCTTCCCCCCCCTCCTCCCGACGGACTGCAGCAGCCATGGCGGGGGTCTCGCTCAAGCACGTGAGCTTCGTGATGCTGGTGCTGCAGAACACGGCGCTGTCCATTGTGTCCAAGTACTCGCGCGCGACGGCCGGACCGAAGTACCGGCCCAGTTCCGTGGTGCTGCTCGTGGAGATGCTCAAGTTCCTGCTGTGCTACCTCATGCTGCTGCACACCAAGCGCGGCAACGTCAGCGCGTCGCTGCGCACGCTGCAGATCGAGGTGTTCGCCGACAAGAAGGGGCTCACGAAGATGGCGGTGCTCGCCTTCCTCTACGCGCTGCAGAACATGTTCGCGCTCGTGGCCTACGACTACGTAGACGTGGCCACGTACCAGATCGTGTACCAGCTCAAGATCATCACCACCGCCATGTTCATGCTCGTGCTGCTGCACCGCCGCTTCAGCGTCGTGCAGTGGTGCGCCATGCTCGCGCTCATGGCGGGCGTCGCCATCTGCTCCTACTCGCGGCTGCCGGCGAGCGACACGCACGTGGACGAAGCGGCGGCCAGTAAGCGGTTCATCGGAATCTGCGTCATGGTCGGGCTGGCGGTCAACTCGGGGCTCGCGGCCGCCTACTTCGAGCGCGTCATGAAGTCGCACAAGGCCGTCGCCACGCAGCAGACGCTCGACCCGCTCTGGACGCGCAACCTGCAGCTGTCCGCCATCTCGGTGGGCGTCACGTTCGTCGACCTGATCCGCAACCTGGGCGAAGTGTGGACGAACGGCTTCTTCTACGGCTTCCACCCGTCCGTCTTCGCCGTCATCTTCCTTCAGGCCGTGGGCGGCCTCACTATCGCGGCCGTCGTGCGCTACTCGGACAACATCGTCAAGAACTTCGGCACGTCCTTCTCGCTCATCCTCTCGTGCATCATCTCCAACTACATGTTCGACCAGACGGCCACGTTCTCCTTCTACTGCGGCGTCTTCCTCGTGGTCGGCTCCGTCTTCGTCTACGGCGACAGCCGGTTCGCCATCAAGCCCGTGGCGAAAAAGGAGCGGCGATCCACGACCGAGGGCGTCGCGCACGAGATCGCCATCGACACGAAAAGCTCGCAGGTGATGCACTCGGGCGGCCGGCACTTCGTAGCGCGGTCCGTGCAGACATTTAACGTATTATGCGTTTAGAGTTAGATGGGGCAATCTTCACCACTGCTTCCTGCCTACCATACTTGTAAGCCTCGCCCGACGAGGCAACAATTACACAGCAAGACATTGTTTGAGTGCTCCTTACCCGTGGTGAGCAGCGTGATGCAAGCCCTCCTTCGGGATCATTGCACGCGCCTTAGCAAGACGCTCCGCCAGCAGATTGTTAGGTGGTTGTTTAGGGGCCCCGTTTGGCCCAAAGATGTTCCCGCTTAGAACTCGTGCGCAGCGACTACCGAACTCAACAACAGCGTTGGCCACCTCGTGCGGACAATCTTCCTGGATCGCGTGTCCTGACGAGTACATGAGCCGCATTTCGAACTTACCCATCATCTGGCCGCGCATGAGCTCCGTGTCGAGGCGGTCAGAGCCTGGCGTTGGTAAAATAGATCAATAGGCACGTTAGCACGCACTCACGTTCGCTAGGCTGTAGATGATAAGCCTCCCAATGCTGTACTGTACCTGCCAGCACCAACACCTTGGCTTCCTTCAAGGACAGAAACTGTTTGGAGAGACCAATAAACCACTCTGCAAGCACTCACGCGTTAGATAACCACACCACATCCGATCCGATATAGTTGAAAGACGGAACGTACCTCGCCAGTATTTGGCACTACTCGCCAAGTCCGTCTTCCATACCAGCGAGCCGTCCTCGAGTTTCTTCAGCTGGGACGGGATCGACACCTCAACAGCTTCCGGGTTATGAACCGTGCCGCTGTGGAGGGCCCAGTGGATGGCGTCCTTGTAGGAGCGGAAGCGAGACGGGCGCTTTTCGAGGATGGCGCCCATGTGCTTGAGCGAGGCCATGGCCGTGCCCTCCACCACGTCAATCACCATGACGCCCACAAGAGACGGCACCTTGCCAGACGCAGCAACGCGCACTGCGAGTGCACCGCCCAAACTACACCCACAAGCAACAGCACCGTTAGGTCGAAACTCAAACGGCCACTACTGAAATGGGCCGCTCTCTTGTGTACCTGTGGCCAACGATGATCGTCTGCGGGTTCTCCGGCTCCGGCGCATCATCCGTCTTCGGGACGGTGGGCGGGATCACGTGGTCTAGCACATTGAGCGTGTCCTGCTCCAGCGTCTCGATGGACAAGTCATCGTCCTGGGTCGTGTGGGTCTGCCCGTGACCGCGGAGGTCGAAGGCGTGCACCGTGCACGTCTCCTTGAGCATCGCCTGAATGGCAGCAGGCAGAGAGGACAACCACACTCAGTCCCAGTACTCCCGAGAACACAAGCTCATGCGGCGCGTACCGTCACGAGACACCAGGTCATGGACGTGTAGCCTCCGCCGTGCAGCAGCACGACGTGCGGGCCCTGCGAGCCAGCGCGATACACGCGGAACGTCTGCAGACAGACAACGGCGTCAGTACGCAGCCACTCACAGCCACACGAGAGCACGCGCGACCCACGTCTCCATTAGGCAGCGCCAGGTCCTCCTTCGAGTCGAAGTACTTGGCCCAGACGCCCTCGTAGTCGTCGCTCGCACTCGCCATGTCGCTGCTGCTTGGATAACTTGAAACTTGGCTCACGTCGCTGGGCTCCCCTGCGGAGCGGCATGATCGATGCTGTTCGAGAGGATTCCGGTTCAACAGCTGCGGCACGCACCATGAGGGAAAGTCTCAACGCGCTGGTCAGCGAAGCCAATGCGTCGCTGATACATGCGCGCCACGGCCCCGGCCGCCACCTGGCGCGGGCCGCGGGAGGGAGAGAGGCGCGCTTGAAGGTCCCAGCGGCCATGCTGGCCGCCGTCTTTGCTCAGTAGCAGCAGCAGCAGCACACAACCCCATTGCTGGTGCACTTGTACTGTTGACGATGGCTGCGTTAACGGACCACGAGACGTCCGGCCCGGGGCTTATCGAGATCTCGACGGACGTGCAGGTCGACGGTCTGGCATCCGTCGTGAGCGACGAGTACGGCACCTTCGAGGTGTCCATGATCGAGGTGGACGCGGAGTTCGACGCGCTGGACGGCGGTCGCAAGCCCGGCCCGAGTCTCTGTGAGCGCGCGTGCTTCATGTGCTCGGAGGAGTGCGTCTTCCTGTGGCTGCTGCTGTCTGCGCCCTTCCAGGTCTCCACGTACAAGACGCTGCTGTTCCACGCCGCCAACTTCGTCTTCTCGGTGGTCGCGAGCGTCGCCATCGCCGCGCTGTACGCGGCCAAGCTGCCCATGTCCATCCTCGCCCCGTGCGTTGTCAGCTTCCGCCGCTTGGAGACGCAGACGCTGCGGCATCTTCTGCACTTGGACTGCGCGCTATTCAACTTTGTGGCGCCGCGCGGCGAGCGCGTCATGGTCTACGCACCGTCCGTCCACATGCAGCAGCACGAGAACGGGCTCTACGGCATCTACGCGCAGCTCTACCTGGGCGGCCTCAAGCTGCTGTGCACGGGCGTGCCGGGCGCCATCGCCGCCGTCATGTTCGTCTGGGCGCTGCAGAACGTCGTGGTGCTGGCGCTGCAGCTTGGCGGTGACTCGGGCCCGAAGCGAGCAGCATCAACGGCCACTCGCTGAGCCCGAGCCACGAGCTGGACGTGATGACGCTCGTGGCAATCGTGGCCGTCTACGCCTGCGTGCTGCTGCTGCACGTCTTCGCCTTCATCTCACGGCAGTTCAGCATCTTCTTCTGCTCGCAGTATCTGCTCTACGCTGGAGGAGTCTAGAAGTGTAGGTGGTCATGGCTGCATTTAGGTTTTAGATGAGCTGTACCATAGCGCGGCGCCATCATATTCAGGCACCCACATACTTTATTCCCGTCAAAGTGTATTCTACAACTGAGCTCTAATCTGAGCTGGTCCAGATCAGGTGACCCGGGATGCGACCACTTCAACATCCTTCCGTTAAATCGGGTACTGTACCTTTCTATCTGAAATAGAGTACTGATTATTGTGGTTTTCAGCAATTTTGCCGCTCGATTTGACGCGTTATCTCGGAGTCCGATTTATATAAAATGGAGCTCCAACATGATCGGTGAATCCGATTTAGCTTCATCTGACCTGAGTTAAGAGCATGGCCACCTAAGAAACAACACTCTCCTTAAGACCTCAATTTGATGTGTCCCACACATCCGCTTTAATTGGACATAATCATGCTTTAAAATCCTTGATTGGACAAAAGTATTAGCAGTGCTCGAGCCACACGAAAATTGCCTGAAAAACCTCAAATTCCAGCGAGCTATATCAACATCTCTAGTATGTCTACAAACCCACCAGCTACATATCCGTGAAGAGCACTGTTAAGGCTTCATGTATACATAATTTTGTGCAATATCGCTGAAAATTTAAAAAGTTACGCAAAAAACCTAATCGTACCCAATAGTGTTTCTCACGGTTCGCAGGTATCTGGCTGAAGGTAAAACTGGCCAATAGGAAGATATCTGCAACATACCTGCACTGCCTTGTTTTTGTTGGTTTTGCCTTAAGCGTTTGACGCTGAAGGCTCCCGACGGCGGCTGCAGGTATCAGCTGATTGGTCAAATTACTTGATTTGCAAGCCCTTCGTTTTTGATGGCGCTGAAGGCCACTGCAGTTTGTAGCACTTGGCCACTCCACTCGTAATTCTAGCTCACGTGCGCGGCTCATGGGGCGCAGGCTCTGGACGGATGGCGAGGTTCACCTCCTACTGGACTTCCTAGGACAAGACGTGCAGGCGTACACGGCAGGCGTCAAAGAGCGGTTCTACGCTAGAGCTAAGGAGTATCTGGAGGCGTCTGGCTACACCAAGTCGGTGTGGAGAAGCACCGAATAAGAAATCCGTCTCGAACGGAAAGTGTTCTCCGAGAAAGGCGGCAAGGCCGGTCGACAGAGGTCCCGAATGGAAGATCGACAATCGATCAGCGATCGAGAGACAGGCTGTGTGGATCAGGCGTGGACTGAAGATCAGCGAGAGATCAAGTGACGCCGGCGCGTCGGGTACAACATGTGCAGAGGCGGATCGTGCAGAGGCGGATCGTGCAGAGGCGGATCGCGCCCTATCGACCCCTGATGGGTGTCCAAGATCGGCATAGGCGCAAGCCCTACTGGAGGCGAACACCGGTGATCCGGAACGACCAAGGATGGAAGTAGGCGGATCGACGGTGAATGAGGATGCGCTCAAGTCCTCGATCGAGAGTCGATCGAGATCGGTGATCGGGATCGCTGATCGGGATCGCCGAACGAGATCGCCGATCGGGATCGCCGAACAGGATCGTTGATCGGGATCGCCGATCGGTCAAGATGGGAAGCACAAGAGGGGCGAAGATAGGACAGGAATCCAGTTGTTGTTTAGTTGTAGGATGGTAGACAAGATGGTAGCGGTAGAGAGAGAAGCCAACTAAACATAAATCAGAAGAGAATTTGCACCGAAGAGCACAAGTCCCTCAAGTCACCAAGTCCCAGGAACTACATTGGCCTCGACAAGCGTCGACACTTTGGACAGTGAACTAGTGGTACGGTTAAGACTGGATTAATACATTGGCCAGCTTGACCTACTCTAGTGATCTATTTCTTGTGTGCGAACCCTCGATCGTCCGGATACTGCTTGGCCGGCGATCGTTCTCCTCTCGATCAACCTCGATCCCGCTATAGGAAGCGGCAGGCAACTCAAGGAAGGAAGGAACACACCCGAAAGGGCAACTACAGGCCTTGGATCGACTCCAGGCCGACCGATCGCAGCGAACAACCCTCGATCGGGACGAATACTCGGACGCAGAGCGAAGATTCCCGCGCTGCTCCACGGACTATCCCGCGTCACGCCAAGACATTCGATCTTCACCAAGTGCTGCATCCTCGGAGCCCCGAGAGAGCAGATCCAGCCCGCCGACGGGTACACAAGGTGAGAACAAGTTCAGCCGATCACGGATCGTTGGGGACCCTCCGTTAGTCGGTGTCTGGGCGCTGGTGGGAAGCTCGATCAGGCCTTAACCAGATTTTGGCTGATCCCGCTACACCACAATGGTGCGCGTGCCCGGATCTCTTGGGGACTCCGGATTTCACCGTGAGTCCGCAGAAGATGCGCAAGTGAAGAAAGAACCAGGGAAGAGGCGTCGTCGAACATCGGATCGACGAAGACGCTGCTGAACAAAACGAGATCCGCGGATCGACAGAGTGCTCGGAGGACTTCTGTCGACGGAATCGAGGGCGATCTGGAAACAGATCTAGAAGAGAAACCTCAACATCCTCCCCAGGTCCCTTCGGGGACCCCGGTGGATCTCGGTGCGAACCGAGATTCACTAACAAAACAAACCAAGGCCGGATCGGACCGATATGCATTCGCAGACTCGCCGATCAGGCTCGATCCGACTACCTGGACGCGATCGTGGACAAGGCCCAGATCGCGCGAAGGAAACTGCGAGCGCCAGGCATGGACGACGAAGATCCCAGATCGCTGGTGCTCGACTGGTCTGAAGCTGACCTGGAACGTCAGTATCACTTGAAAGAGTTGCGGGACTTCTTACGTCAAGATCCCGTCATGATCATCGTGCGGCCAGAGCAGATCGGCGACCCGAAGGGCTCGATCTCGGCCCCCCGGATGACGGACAACAAGTTGACGGCAGTGAAGAACCTGCTCGGGCTGCTGAAGGAGGCCGGCTTGGTGGCTGGGGCCTTTGACGCGAACGACCTCTTTGATCAAGAACTCGAAGTGATCCAGACGTCGATCCAGACATTAGTCGAAAAGCTGAGACCCCTCGTCGACGTGATCACGAACGATCAAGACCCAGACGCCCCAGATCAAGCGCCGGCAGCTCCAGTGGTGTCGACGCGGGCTGAGTCGACAGGGTATCGATCATCATCTCCTTACGTCTCGGCGGCCGAACACGTGTCCGACACGTCGTCGGAACCCCAGCGAATGCCGCTTGGTCCTTCCGGATCGGCTATGCTGGACGCTCGATCACGTAGTCAGCGTCAGGAACGTACGCGATCAGGACCTCGGAAGCCGAAACCCAAGTCGATCGATCGGACGACCAGCGCGACTGGGGCGGACGAGTCGAACGGCAGTCTGGAAACTTACTTCCAGGCCGCGATGGCTCGTTTCTTGAAGGAACAGCAGAGCACAG
Source organism: Phytophthora melonis (assembly GCA_024211575.1). Taxonomy (NCBI): domain Eukaryota; phylum Oomycota; class Peronosporomycetes; order Peronosporales; family Peronosporaceae; genus Phytophthora; species Phytophthora melonis. Next base: position 558,095 of record JAMXKT010000076.1, on the reverse strand, counting down.
TGGCCACACCTGCCCCAGTGACCCCAGACCATGTCGGATCACAGGACGTGGAGATGGAATCCGCCGGATCGCCGGACCGAGATATCTCGCAGTGGGAATATGATCCGGACGACATCGATCTACCGAGCTCAGCTCCGGCCGTGGTGGCTACCGCCGCATCGGGGTCCGTCGGGTCTTCACTGATCCAGCGCGTACGGATTTCGGCGATGTCGGATCTTAAGGAGTTCAGCGGCAAAGATCAGGACGAAGATCGCGCCCGATCGTGGATCAGCAAGGTGAAATCGGCCTTCATGCGCGATCAAGCTACGGATGAAGAGAAGTGCCTGACTTTCGCGGATCTGCTGACTGGACCGGCGAAGAACTGGTACCGCCAGCTCGGACGATCGACTCGGAACAAGTGGAGCGATCTGCTTAGGAGTTTCCAGATCCAGTATTGTGGCCTAGGAGTATCGGTGGCTTGGCAGTACTATCACTCTCGCAAGCGATCGGATGAATCGCCGTTGGATTACCTCTATCGACTGAATGTGGCGGCTCTGCGTGCGAGACTGAAGATCAAGGATGGAGATTCCAAGGCCCGTCGAGAACACGTCGAACATTTTATCGAGACACTGGGCGATCCCGATCTGGCCGATCAGTTGACCCTACTTCGGCTCGCGGATGCCGAAGATCTGAGGAAGTCCTGCGCGCTCGAGAACGCGCGAAGAGCAGACAGAAACGATCTGCCTTCGGATCGAAGTATCGCCAGAAAGCCCCGACCTCTGCTCCGGCCGCTGCCACCAAGCGGGCAGTGCGTGCAGTCCAGATCGCGAACCAAGAGTCTGGATCGGACACGGGATCGGACGGATCGGACTCGGAAGGTGATCTACGTCGCGTCTACCTAGCGTCGGCTGAGGACAAGTCTCGCAACGCTGGGGGCGACACGACGAAGCAGGATCGCAGCACCCCAGCGCCGATCGGTCATGACTCACCTCGATCAGACCCAAGATCGCGATCGTCGCCCGATGGATCGGACCGATCGAACCGCTGCTCGCACTGTGGATCACGGAAGCACACGGATCTGGATTGCTGGAGACGTTTGACGTGCGAGAAGTGTGGAAAGCGAGGACATCCGGCGGATCGCTGCCTGTTTGTGTGTCGTGGATGCGGTGAGCTGCACGAGATGGGCAAGTGTCCGATGGAGGAATTCTACAATCAGATCCGTCAATGGTTCAACCCGGTGAAACACGCAGGCATGCTGCCCGCGATCGCCGAGAAGATGTTAAACTAGGACGCTCGCCGGGTTGGAATCCGGTACGAGCCGAGCGTTCTAGGTATTGCATCTATGCATACGTGAACAAGAACACGGTAGATCGAGTAAGTGGACGGACTGATCTACGCGGTAATACATGTGATCTGCATGAGAAACCTGCCGCCAAGGTCTTGAGTCTACACCGATCGGACGACTTCAGCCGTTCTGACGCCGAAGTGCCGTTGGATCTCCAGTCTGGAGAAACTCGAGGTTATTGGACGCAACGCAGACCTGAAGAATGGTTTACGCCAGCTGACGGAGAGTTGACGGCCGAGATCCCGAAACATGATCGCGATCGAAGTCTGCCTCGCGTCAGTGAACACCGCAGATCTGGCGATGTGGTACCCGATCTCCTCCCAGGGGAGTCCAGAGGGTACTGGAAACATCATTCGCCGGGTAAATGGTTCCGTCAGGCCAAGATCGCTGGCAAAATCAACAATGAGAAGTCGATCTTACTCTTAGACACCGGCGCCGAGGTGTCCATCGTGGACACCGCCTTTGCTCGTAAGGTGGGGTGCTATGTCGACACGAGTCAGAGCCAGGAATGTGTGGGGATTGGTGAAAGCGTGTACATGACGGAAGGGAAGACCAGGATCAAAGTCACACTGGCAGGATCGCTGGTGTATTTTTTCGATATCTGGGTTGGCGATCTATCAGGACAAGATGCGATCCTGGGGATGGACTTCATGGTCCCGGCGGGGATCCGCCTCGATCTTGCGGACGGCTCCATCTGCCTCCCTGACGAAGTCAAGATCCAACTTAGCGGACGGCGACAACTGTACAACGACAACGTCCGACATGTGTGTGTGGATCAAGGGATGCAGATCGCGATCGGCGATTCGATCGAAATGCCACTCCGAATGAAGGTGACAGATCGCGAGAAGCTATGGGTCACTCGTGGAGATCGTTGGGTGCCGACTGTAGTTCGAGGACCTGGCCGGATCAGGTACCTCCAGGTTACCAACATTAGTGACAAGGACATCGTTCTACACCGGAACGAACGGATCGCCATGTGGTTGGCCGGAGATCGGGTACCCCGGGTGCCAGGGTATGTGTCGATCGGGTCCCGTCGCTACATGGAATGGCAGAACTTGGCCTTCCAAGCCACGACGGAAGAACCGCGAGCTAATGAGGAGGCGTCAGTCATACCACCAGCATCGGCTGTCGAGCGACCGACGTATCCGACACCCCGAGCGATTCTCCAGAGATCCGAAGTCTCCCCGATCGTCGATCGCTCGATTAGTCTACCCGACCCCACAACCGAATCGGGGGCGAGGAGCCCTGATCTGGAGGTAACTGTTGCCGATATGCTTAGATCAGGGGGCGGGTCGCCGCTGGAGAGTGATCGCGTGGCCGAAGAGCCCAGATCGTCTACTTCAACCACTTTAGTTGGAGAACGGACGGACCTACGGTCGGATCCTACAAGGTCGTCGGCCAAATTGTGAGATCGAGAAATGACCGGAGAGCTTGCGCCGAGGCCTAACGGTCTTGAACTTCCGGGTGAGAGCCGGCCGAACCCTCTGATTGGTTACTCACATTTACCGCATTAGAGTGACGGATGGATGGCCGTTTAGTGACGAGGCGCGGTGGGCCATAATAAATCCCCACCGAGCCCTCCAAGTAGTCATAGTGGGTACAAGATTTGCCTCTCATTAGGAATTCGGATCTAGCCGAGGAGTCGTCGAGTCGTCGGATCAGCTCGAAGGCTCGGTCGACACTAGACTTTTGTATAGACGATAGGGATTAGCGATAGGGAAGGCCTCACAGCCTCTAATCACTAAATCAGAGCAGAAATTCCCCCCGAAGCCACACAAGGGTCAAGTCCGTCTACGGTAAGTCTTCGCTTAGCTGTAGAGTCTGGATACGCTCGGCCGACACGGGGTATGTCTGCCGGTGAGCATAAGGTACATTGACCGAGTGTTCATCCCTGGAAAGGCCAAGAGAGAGTAGTGGCCGAGTGTTGGAGGTATTAGAGACCTCCCTGTACGTTTGTACGCTTGTCTGGGTGTGTGGCGAGGCTTCCCAGTATATTTGACTTCCAGCCGAGACTTCGTCTCGGCGCCCCTGTCCGAGGCCTCGATTGGCCTGGTACCCTTCCTACTGAGGGACCACAGTGGGTTACGTGTGAAAGCGCGTGTGTACATTGCATCCTAGCCGTTGCTCGTGGCTAAGGGTGCTCTTATATTTGATTTACGGGCTCTACCTACCTGACCGACGGCTCGCATAAGGCACATTCCAGCCCGGTGCAAGGGATCGGATCTGGTCTTCAGATTTTATCCCAACAATAAGCGCCGACCTTTTAGGAGGGAAGCGTGTTGTTGGTAGGGGCTCGTCCCAAAGGGCCTTGGCTAGAGGGACGAGAACTCGTTAAATCGTGTTTTCCTACACGACAACTGGTGCCGCGACCCGGGACTGGTGTGACCGAACTGTGTGTTGTGGTCTGTGTAGGTATTGTCCCAAACGAGCATTGAGAGGAGAAGAAGAAGAAGAAGAAGAGAAGAAGAGAAGGAGAAACAAGAAGAACAAGAACAAGATGGCGAAAGGATCCAAGTCAGCGGTGCCAGCTACGCCGGCGAAATCGGGACGAGGACCAACCGACGGCTTGTCGACGATCGCGAGTGACTTGACGTCTCGGCTGTCGACGATCTCCGAAAGGTCGGTCAGTTTCGAAGAGTCGGTAGACGAGGATTCGGACGCCAAGGATGACATGATGATGAACTACGATGACCTGGAAGAGAAGACCCCGCACCCGTGCAGGAGTACGAAGACCAGGAGGCGGCGATGGTGTTGGCTGGACGCAGTGGGGCTCACGCTCCCTCAGCCGAAACCTCGTCTCCGAATTTGATGAAGTGGCGCGGCCGGACTTTGCGGACGATGACTCGGAGGATGGCACCGAGGCCTTCACCTCGAAGGCTCTGGTGCAGGTTACTAAGGATCCTCAAGAATCCCGCGGAATTCGGCCGTCGATGAACAGCAGCACCCCAGCTGCGAACAAGGTGCTCGGCCGAATGCTCGAGCAGATGCTTGAGTCGAGTGAGTGGATCCGACAGTTCAGCCCGGAGATGGCGCGCCAAGCGACGTGGGTAGAGCTGAAGGAAGAGTTGCAGCACCCGGTGGAGCCGACTTCAGTCACCCAAATGGCCGAAGACACGGTGGCGCTCCTCCGAGCGATGGGGTGTGAACCGATGACTCGCCCGTCCGAGGTCTCGGTCAAGAGTTGGACACCGGAGCTGGCCGGCAAGGAGCTGCACAAGTGGAAGAGGAAACTGCGTTTGAGCTTCGGGGAGACGGATCTTACGCTGGGACGTCCGCCGAGCGCCCGCCCTGTGAGAGAGCCGACCGATCCCTCGAAAATTCCGCTGCCGCAGACTCCGAAGAAGACGACCGAGCGCTCGAGCCGACGCCAGACGACGGATGGAGTGTTCTCTGCTAAAACGGAGGGCACACCGTATTTCCAGGATTCGCATATGGTGACCCCTCGGTCGACTAGTCGAACCGAGCGCATTGCCCGCGAAACCGAAGGGACGCGACCTGGACGGAGCACCAACCGAGGCTTCCCGAGGCGCTCGAGCCGTCGTTTCACCCCGCGTGATGACTCTTCGTCGGATGACGATGGCGACGACACGCCCGACTACGACGACGGCTTCGACAGTCCCAGCGACGAGCTGGCCCGCCAGGTGCGCGAAGTGAGCGAGATGGAGCGGCTGAACTCGACCCCTCGACTGGAGATAGCGACTCACCGACCCCTCGCTCAGATCAAGAACTTCTCCGGAGCCCGTAACAAGAGTGAAAACTCTATGCAGTGGCTCCGGGCGTTTGTCTACGAGATGAAGGGGACGCACACTCCGCCCAACGAGTGGTGCATGGCTTTCGAACTGAGCCTTCGGGACGGTGCCTTGCACTGGTACCGTCAGCTCCCCAAGAAGACGAAGCGTCGGTGGAAGTTGCTCAGTGATGCTTTCATCAAGTATTACTGTACGCAGTTCAGCCAGTCTGCGAAGGCTCGCTACTATTCGGCGCGACGTGACGGTTCGGAACATCTGTGCGACTACCTAAATCGGCTGAATGGCTACGCTCGCAACGCTGGTCTTCAGTTCGAGAAGGGCGGTCGCGACGCGAAGGATCACGTGCAGCGCTTCCTCGAGACGTGCGGTGACCGAGGACTCGAGCGGCGGCTTTGCCACGTCCGAGTCTCGGACATTCATGAGCTTGAGGACATGATTAATGACATCCTCAAGTCGGAGGAGCGCGGACAGAGCAGAGACGCCTCGTCTCACCAGTCGCGTGGACGCGAGCACTCTCGCAGACGGGACGAGCGCCGGAGCGAACAAGCGCGCGACAATAACCGCCGTGAACGTTACGAACGTCGAGACCGAGACTTCGGACGCAGACACGAGGATTCGCGCTATGCTCCGAGGGTGTCGCTGGCTGAAGCGTCGCTGTCCGATTTGATGGCCGAATTGCAGGTCCGTGGGACGAAGAGTGGTCGATCTGGCCGCCCAGAGCCCCGTGAGCAGTCGCGCGACGACAGTGGTAGTGACTCCAGTGGCAGCCGATACTTCGACGACAACCGAGACTTCAGTGACTACAGTGACTTTGACACCTCGGATGAAGAAGGAGGCCATGTCGCGGCGGCGAACGAACAAGAAAGACGTGCTGCGGCAGAAGGGACGTACGCCCGGTCCGACCAGCGTCAACGCAGGGTAGCGAACCCGGCCGAAACTTCGACCGGTCCAACCGACACTTCAGCCGAGACAACCGCGATGGTCGCCCGCGTCAGTACGGACCCTGCGCAGCGTGTGGTGGCGCCGGGCACTCGGCTCACTACTGTTACCGACGCTGCAGACTGTGTCAGCAGGTCCACGACATCGGCAAGTGTGAAGCACTCCAGGCCCTCACCACGTACCTTCGGACGAAGGTCGAGAAGAAGGACCTCTCTCCCGAGCTCCAAAGCCTAGTCTTCGGTGGCAATTTAAACTAGGCAGCCCGCCAACTGAAACTGGGTTGGTCCCAATCGGGCTGCCACAGTTAGCTGCTCCCGCGATTGATGCAGACTGCGTCTACGCGTTTGTGGGAACAAGCAAACGGCCGAACGACAAGGACAAGGAAATTGTGAAATGGATTGAAATTGAAAAGGAGAGAGGGGAAACCCTCGGTGGAGGTGATAATTGTGAAGAAAATGAAAGCGACGAAGATGGGGATGTGAACGAGGCTTGGGTCTCAAGTGCGGTGCAGAGTGGACAGCCTGGCCGAACGCCCAGTGGGGTGACTAAGTTACTCCCAGGCGAGAGGCTGGGGTGGTGGTCTGCGCAGAAGTTCGACAAGAGGGCTCGGATGAGAGCTCTGGTCAAGGGTGCGGTCAACGACTCGAGAACGAGGCTTCTGTTGGATACGGGAGCGAACGTAAGTGTGATTTCGGAGAAGTTTGCGAAGCAGTTGCGGCTGCGTGACATTCAGGGGCATGGCCGCTGCATGGAAATCCAGGGTTTCACGAAAGGAACCATGGCTACCGAGAGACGAGCCCTCGTCAAGATAACCCTCGGCTGGGCGCGTGTGTACGAGTTTGAGCTGTGGATCATGGACCATGGCGCTGGGGTGGACGTAGTCCTCGGCACGGACTTCATGATCCCCGCTGGAGTACGTTTAGACCTGTTCCACGCGACGGCGAGGTTGCCGGACGAGGTCAGCATTCCTCTCATCAAGACTCTGGGCGCGCCAGACGACCGAGGCTTCAGTCCACATGTTAATGGTGGACCATCCGAGGACTTGCCCGTTCAGAGTCGTGAGTGCGTGGAGTACCGAGTGCAGCGACGCCAACCACACCCGGATACACATGAAGTGTGGGTACGCCGCACGAAGTCTCTGCTGCCGACAGTGACGAAGTTTCGGCGGGGCAAGGTCGAGTGGGTGCGGTTGACTAACGTGTCTGACCACCCAACGACGTGTCATGCACACACTCCGGTGCTCCTGTGGGTACCGATTGGCGATCTTCCACGAAACGATGGCTATGTGCGGCTGACGTCAGCACGATATGAAGACTGGCAGAAGCTTGCCTTCGAAGGCAGCCGAGATGAAGTCGCGTTCGCGCGCGAGTGTGAGGCGTATTCGAAGTGGCTGGCCACGCAACCACCGGCTGTAGATCGGCCGACTTACACTCCGCCAACGGGAGTGATGGTTCGACCAGCCGAGGACTCGCCTGATCGGCGACCCCGGCTAAGCTGCGCTGTACAATGGGAACGTGAACTCGTGAAGAGGGAAGAGAGAGAGCAACTCGCTGCTGACGGCTCACCAGTGGGTGATGATCCAGCGGCGCTCCCTTCTCAACCTACGGAACTTGAACAGGTGCGAACCGAGGCCTCGGCTGGGGCGGCAGCGGAGCCAATTTCCCCAGACAGTGTTGGGGGCTCTGATAAAGCGTCCAGCCTGGCCTCGGACGACATGCTGAGTAATGACGACAATGGTTGTAACGATGATGGATCGGAGCACTCGCGCCAAAGTGAGGACTCGGCTGGAGACGACGACCCGATGACGGTACTGGAGAGCATCTACGTCTCAGTGGCAACTGCGGAAACAGCTGAGGGTGATAGCAGCGACGCGAAGGAGGTTACATCCGAGCATCGAGCGAATGACATTAACCTGGAGGATTACGCTCACGAACTAGCCTTCCTACCCGACCTGACCGAAGCCTCGGTTACAGAGTTGGACTACTCGGCTGGTAACGTGCGGCACCCGGACCTGAGTTGCAGCCGGCAAGACCGCGTGGTGAAGGTGCTCCGGAAGCACGAGAAGATTCTGATCTCCAGCGGCAATGCAGTACCTCCGCCAGCCTATGGGGTGGTGTGTGATATCGATGTCCAAGGACACGCGCCCATCAAACAGAGGGCTCGACGGATACCCCTCCGACATCTCAAGAAGCTCTACGAGCTACTCCGAGGGCTGCTGAAGGCGGGGCTGATTGCGTTCTCAAACAGCCCGTGGTCTTCACCGATCGTCATTGTGTTAAAGAAGAATGGAGTCGACATCAGATTGTGCATTGATTACAAGATGGTGAACGCCGTCACCGCAATCATGGAGTATGCGATGCCTCTGGTCGATGACTTGCTTACCGATCTAGAGAAGTATCTGTGGTACTGCTCGCTTGATGCTGCGAGTGGATTCTGGGCTATTATGATGACACAGAGGGCCCGTCAGATCTCGGCGTTCGTGTGCGCGTTGGGCCACTTTGAGTGGCTTCGAATGCCCTTTGGGCTCAAGAATGCACCCATGATCTATCAGAGGATGCTTGACAACGCTCTGTGGGGTTTTGTGCAACCGAAGGGTGGATGGAAACACTATGCGTCGCTGATGGAAGAAGCTGAATCGCGTGATCGGGAAGCAAATCAAGGACAGACCGAGCCGTCGGCCCAACCGACGCCTCGTACTGAGTCTTCGCCGACCAAGTTCGAAGCAGGAAACAGTTCTGGTGGTCCCGGAACGGCGGTGTCTGAACTGATCAACAGCCCTGTCGCCGATATGTTCGCCCATGGAGATCCTGACGAATCCTCGTTAGTACCCGTATTCGAACGACGGTCTTTCGTCGACGATATCTGTTTCGGGGGCGAGTCGTTCGATGGCTGCTTGGCCACACTGGACCGACTCTTAGCACGGTTCGAAGAGTGCCGTATCAGCGTGAGTTTCACCAAGAGCATCTTCGTGCAACCCAAGGTGGACTTCCTGTCCCACGTGGTGACGCGGAATGGTATCCAAGCAGACCCGAAGAAACTGAAGGCTCTGACCGAGCTCTCGTTTCCGCGGTCCAAGAAGGGAGTGCAAGCATTCCTCGGATCGCTGAACTATTACAGCCGTTTCATCCAGGACTTTGCAGTGTATGGTGCCGCGCTCTATCAGCTCAAAGACGAAGACTTCGGAGACGGGGGTGACCTCTCTGCAGCCAGACGAAGCTTCGCCGCGCTACAACAGAAGGTTGCTGACGCACCGATCCTTCGACACTTCGATCGCGACAGAGATGTTCATGTGATGCTTTTCGCAAATGAGTGGGCGCTGAGCACAACGCTCATGCAGGAACACGACGGCACGATGCATCCCGTCCGATTTTGCGGCCGAGTCCTCAAGGACGCCGAGATGAACTATCACCCAGCGGAGAAGGAGGTCCTGGCCCTGCTACAGTTGTTGAAGGTGTGTTACACACAGCTTGCAGGTCGGACCATCCACGTCTATACGCGGTTTTCGACGCTCGATTGGGTTCACAGGTCGAAGTCTCTGTTCGGACGCGCAACCCAGTTTGCGGTGCTGCTGTCTCCGTGGCACTTGGTGGTCACGCGCGTAAAGGAGAAGGATTGTGCCTTCGCCCAACTCCTCCAGTCGTCGATCACAAGTTTCGTCGACCTTGAGGACTCGTTGGCACCTGTAACCCCACCGACACGTGGCTCACCGAGTGTTCGGATGGACCCTCATTTGCTGTATGCTCGACTACCCCGTGATTACTGTGGCTATGTGCTCTCCTTCGACGGTTCTGCCAAGACTGAGAAGCACGGAGGTTATGGAAGTTGCGCATGGATTCTGTGGAAACTACCGGAATGGACGATAGTGATCGCTGCGAGTGCTTATCTCGAGGCTACGACTGTGAACCTGGCCGAGTACTCGGGCATGAACAATGGTTTGATCGCAGCCTTAGAAACTGGGGCTGACGAGTTGGTGATTGTCGGAGACTCGAGACTCGCAATCCAGCAATCCCTAGGGGTGATCGCATGTCGTAAGGAAACACTGATGGCGCAACTCAATCGACACAAGGAACTGAGATCGAGGTTTCGGTCGGTGAAGTACCTGCATGTTATCCGCGAATTCAACGCCGCAGCAGATTCGTTGGCGAGCGAGACGTTGGAGAAGAAGGTATCGGTGACTGTGGACGACAAGACTCGGACTGAAGAGCTAGTGCAGCTGAACCGCATCCACGAAGTTATCTATGAACCGTCAGCAGAGGCTTCGGCACCAACCGACGCTTCGTCAACCGAGAAGTCACAGGAGGAGACCGTGCGTGCCGTAGGCTCAATCCGGGTACTAGACGCATCGGACACCACTCGTCGCAAGAATTTTTTCGATTTCGTGCGGGAACCGCTACATGTGTCAGCAGTGACCAGACGACAGGCGAAAGAACGCGAGAGACGAGTCCGTTTTGTAGATGAAGAACAGGCGATGCCTCAAGAAGCCAGTAGTAGTGGCGCTGAGTCCGACCGAAACGACGATACCAGGCTCTCGAACCAACCGACGACTCGCACGACTGAACCCTCGGACCAGCCGTCGCAACCGAGACCTGACGCGACGGTGGTTCATGAGCCGAACGCTGAAGACATTGATCCCGTGGTGGTGCAACAGGAACGACGCCGACGCATTGGTGCGGCGCAGGATGAAGAACTCCGGTGGGCAAATCTCAAAGCAGTATTGAATGGAGACGAAGCGAAATGAGGCGAGGCGGGTGAACGCCTTTTGCCGCCCAGGTGTACAGTGGCCCGAAAAGGATCTAGACTTGTCCCCTCGAAACAACCCTGGACGAGCACTTGGTGTCGTCCCGGGTGGCGTGTGTTTCTTGTGGAATCCCTTTGGGTGTCGTTTGTCTTCGAACGTGAGACTTGCACTACGTGAGTCGTGGGAAACAGGAAAATATCGCTAGGACCAGGAAGCAGAGCCGACGTACACCTCAGAACGTAGCTTCCACAGCCTGGATCCGGAGAGATAACCTTAACAATACAGAGTTATACACAAATATACAATACACACAACTGTCACTTATTCTTTGGTTGGCCCTTGGACGGTGGGCCCTACACACCAGTCAACAAAGAGGGTAGATCCAGGACACTGGCAAGTCCAAGACCCTCAATCAATCGCGCACCACCCTCAATCAAGAGGGACAATAGCCGAAACAATACAAAACGCAGTCCTTCCTATCACTCAGTAGCCTATCAACAAATCGCTAGGTGGTGACTACCTCAACCGCCCCAGGAGTAGTTTAACCCTTTTGCGATGATTTTTATACTTGGAATTTGTATGGGAGCCTCCCGATACAAAACCGTAAAACATGACTAGATGCATGGTTTTACGCCGAGACCCGCAAACCAAAATCGGACATAAGACTCGATTTTATTCGTACCTAATATAAAACATGCTACTTAGCCATGTTTTAGTACGGTTACCGCCCCGACCCTTACTGGCTAAAATTATCATTCTAAACTCTGATTGGGTCGATTTTGTAAAACATGCTAGTTAGCCATGTTTTACACAGAACCATCGCAAAAGGGTTAATATGAAATGGCAGTGCTGTCTGAGACAGACACCCCAACTAGAATATGAAATAAGGCTTATCAACCCTGGCCGCACGACAGCTCAGGTACTCGCCTTAACTTGATCTGATACTTACTATGAGAGCTCCACACACGACCCTTACGTTCTTAGCCGAGGTGCCCTGACTGCAGGGGGAGAACCAAAGACACAAGGCTCCTTTGAGTCTGAACCAGCTCTGAATAGCCTGGCCCCCAACCGAAGACACTTGCGCTGTAGCAGGAAAAACGAACTCTGTTTGGTCTTATCTTTGTAGGCTATCACTAATCGTAACATGCAGTGTTGGAAGTTTTGTCTTGGTTTCAGTATGGGTTGTCGTCGGCTTGAGTCGAAAAGATCCAGCGAGGATCGGCAGCACAGCTGGGAGGGAGTTCAAGGTTCCAGGTGCTGAGCAGATCGTGGATGGTCGGCTTGGTCGGTCGTTAATGTCTTGAGTTTGTATGGTCGGATCTTGGGGTTTGGAGAGTCGTCCGTTCAGGATACACGTCGTCGATACATGGGCTTCGGTCAGGCAGCTTGAGTATCAGTGAGCTTGGTCGGGCACCTCTTTGGCTCTGGCAGCGCGACTGGCTCGATCTTGGCTGGGGCTCATGGGTTGTAGGCTTCAGGGTCTTCGATCCTGGTCAGGCCTGGATGCACCTTGGTCATCCTGATTCAGGGTGCTGAGTACATGTCCAGGCTGTTCCCATCACTTGGATCCTGAATCCGACCCGAATCAGGCAGTCAGCGTGGGGCTTGGGCTGGAATCCAGAGCCGCATCGTGTCAACCGCCCCTCTAGTCCTGATCCTTCACCGAGGTCCATCACTTTCCGAGTTGGCGGGTCATGACTAGACCCCACGACCACGTTGACAGTCTCGGGTGGGATGTCACCCCAAATCCGTGTCCCGTTAGACGGTTACCCAGTCTGGCGACCATTCTGCGCCCCTTCGCCCAGTCAAATCACTTCACATCATTTCGGCCGAAATCCACAATCCAACAGTCACAACCCAATCCGCCTCAGATCGCACGCATTCAGATGCCGGCGATCCCGATGAGCGAGCTTGCGTCCCCGGGCCTGACGCCGACGACTCCGGCGCGCCCTTCAGGCAGCGTCTCAGCTGCGGCGGGCGGCGCACCAGGCGCGAGCGCGGGCGGCCACCGGGGTGGCGACACCGACGTAGACATGGAGCGCGCCAACGCTAACCAGGATCACAAGGGGTCGGCTTCCGGCGACGACGACGATCACAACGCTGGCCAGGAGAAAGAGGATGAAGAGGAGGAAGAGGAGGAAGAGGCCGAGGAGGAGGCGACGAACAGCAGCAACCCTTCGGTGTCCCCGAACAATGCAGGGGACCAGGATCCAGGGCGACTTCCGGCGGACTCAGGCAGAGGCACTTCGGCTACCCCTGGATCGGGTATCCAGGGGCGTCGTGACATTCCGGAGGCAGCCGTACACTTGTTGTCCCTGAATGATGTGTTGGAGCAATCCGAGGCGGGTGTCATGCCTTCGCGTCACCTCCGTCCAGCTCCGTTCCAAAACGTGGTCCCCTCGCGGTTCGTCGCTCCGCCCAAGCGCATCCCAGGCGGACACACGTTCATTGTGGGCATTCCGGCCACAACTGACTCCGTCGGGCAAGATGCGCACCTTGAGGATGGCTATGGAGGGATTGAGGCTCTGATCCAGTTTCTGGGCCTGTCCGAACAAGACTTGCTCGACTTGGAGACGCTGCTCGGCCCCAACAATGACGCTCGATCCAAGATCCTGAGACCCTGGAACCAGGACCCGCCCAACCTGAACCAGCTAGAGCGTATGCTGTCTTCGTTGGAGTTGCGTCGAGAGCTAGCGTCTGTCATCCGACACTTCAATCCAGAGCGCTTGGCTGAGAAGACATTTCATACCATGTCTTTCCTGCGCGTTGTCCTGGATGAGCTTCGGAAGGTCAAGTCACAGCTTCAGTCGAAGGGTCACGACGTTGAGTCCATCCAGGCGGTTCGCGCAGAGCTGAACCAGGCCAAGCGAGAGAATTGGGGCCTGCACGACTTCTTCAAGGCTGAGTCGGACAAGATCAAGAAGAAGATGGAGTCTGCAAAATCCACGGCCCAAGACGACTTCGAGCGCCTTGCTACTGAGCACTTGGAACAGGAGCAGGCTTCCGCGGCCAAGATCCAGGAGCTGGAGCACAAATTGGCCCTGGCTGAGACCGAGAATCGGAGACTTCGGGAGCGTCTGCGCAAGAAGACCTTCCGGGCCGAGGACTTGATGACATTTCTGAATCAGGGTCGGAACGAGGTTCGTAACAACTGGCCTCGCCTCAGGCGGCTGCTCAAGCTGTTCGAGCACGGCAAACTGCCTCCGCCATCGTGGCAAACATGGGTCCAGGTTGATGCAGTGGACAAGCCAAGCAGGATGATTCCACCATATCCAGGACCAGCTCCGGCAGACAGTGAAGACGATGTCGACAACAATGGGCCGGATGACGACCAAGTGGGCGAGATCCAGGACGAAAATGGCAGCCAGAACTTGGACCAAGAAGAGAAAATGGAAGACAATCCATCGCCTCCGCCTCGCTCCAAAACAGCTCCGCTCTCACCGGGAGGTCCAAGTCCACCGGCTAAACCGCCAGGCCAGCGCCAGTGGCATCCATCCAGGATGGTCGAGACCAATTCAGGCCCCCGCTCGCCTAAGCACCCTCTTTTGCTCACAATCGAAGAAGGTCGAGCCATGCTCCCTGACTTCGTCGCTTGGGAACAGGTCCGGACCGATGTTCAACTGGTAATCTTGACTGGCGTTGGATACAAAGGAGCTATGGAATGGATCCGGGAAGATCGCGTGGCGCACACTCTGTTTCACCGCCCACAGCTTCTGGACATGCTGGCCCGTATGATGTACTGGGCCGTTCTAGATGACACGTACTGGGCCAGGTATGTTCCCGAATCTTACTTCCGGATGGCTGAGTTAATTTGCCAGCACGCTTTGAAGTCGGGTCGAGCTTTGGATGAGTGGCCTCCACTCGAAGGTGTCCAGCAGTCAGAGGTGGTTGAGATTCTGGGCGACGATGAGGAGGAGGAGGACAGCCACAGGAGCGACGAGTCATACTCCGAGCGCAAGAAGAGTAAGAAATCCTCCAAGCGCAAGCGTCGTCCCAAGTCCAAATCCAAGCATGCCTCTTCCAAGTTGAGCAAGGTTAGCCGTCCTGAATCCGGTTCTGGAACCGAGTCTGATACCGAAGGTCGATCCAAGTCACCTGCGCAGAAGCGCACCCGGTCCAGCAGCGTGGCACGGTCCGAGTCTAACAGGTCGATTCAGGGTACTCCAAAAGGATCCAAGCCCAAGCTGAAACCTTCTCCCCGGACGGGTCCGGCTCCGCACCAGACGGTGCTTGCAGCGAAGCCGTACGAGGAGCTGACTCAGGAGGAGATCGACATTATCGAGGAACCAGGCCGGGGCATCCTGTCTTGGCGCATCTTCGGGGTTGCGGCCCTGTTCACTCCACGGACAGCCTTGGTTCTCTCCCAGACTCCTGGATACCCTGATTACGCTCCGCAGAAGTCTGAGTCGTACATCCTTCAGGATCGCTGGGACGAAGTCGAATACAGGAAAATCATTGATGACGAACCCTGGCTGGACATGTTTCAGGAGCGAATCAAGGTTCTGTACTTCCATCTTCGGGCGGATCTTGCAGACTCTGTCCTGGATCAGCTGGTCGAGATAGTTGAGTTCATGAAAGAATGGGCTCGCGAAATCTGGGAGATCTTGCACTGGATCACGATCAAAACCAAGGGCAAGACACCTGCTGAGACCAAGGCCCTGGCTGAATCCAAGAAACTGAATGACAGTCGGGCCAAGCGTCGTGACAAGGTCGCCCAGAAGTTCCAGAAACTCAAGAAGCGCTTGCTCTCCGAGGGCTTCCTGAATCTTTGTTCGAGGAACCAGGAGTCTGGCAGTATCCGAACCAGATCTGTCACCTCTTCCTCATGGATCCTGGAACCAAGAAAGAGAACGGCGACTCGTACTCCTGGATCGAGCAGATTCAGATGGCGGAAGCGGATGAACCAACGCGCCGTCAGTGGGGCGAGGGGTACACGGATGAAGAGCGCCTGAAGCACGTGTCTCCTGGCGTCAAGAAGAACCTGCTGAAGCCGGAGGAGCGCATGGACAACTGGGTGTCCTTGAAGTACCGAGCGTAGGGTGATCCAGGCTCAGCGGTGCTACTGCGTCCTGCAGCTTCGCCATTCTTGCATTTTCTTCGATCAAGTAGCGTAGCACTTAACCATCGAGTCAACCATCGGGCTTCCTGTTTCAGCACTTCTTTGTCTTGATCATCCTCGTCCTTAACTCCATTCAGAATCAACTCGTCTCATCCAGACTAACCACGCCATGTTCATCCTACATCCGGCATACTCCACTCATTCGTATCCAAGTTCATCATCATCCCACGAACAACTCTAAATCGCACACATCCAGGCCTGTCCCCGCACACGCATCCTGAATCGGGTTCTGGTCACATTACAATCAGGCAGTTTCAGCAGTTTCACAATTCGACGGTCTGTTTCCAATCGGGCTGGTCGGAACCAGGGCTATTGAACATTGGGGTGATCGTCTCCGGCTTGCATAGCCTGGAAACGGGCCCGAGCTCGAGCGCCCTGGTTGAATTCGTAAAGCAGAGCCCCGCAATTCAGCTGGGTGACGGGCAACCATTCAGGGTCGTCATAACCCTTCCACTTGATGAGGTATTCTCGCACACGTCTCGAAGTGCGAGTACGCTTCGTCCAGCGTAGATCCAGGATCTTCTCAACTTCGTACTCCTGGTTCTGGTTGTCCGCCTCCCACCTGTCCTCTGGTAACAATGCCGCGTCGAAATCATCATCTTCTTCCACCTCGATCTCAGTAGTCGGCCGCTTTGGGAAAAGCGCTCGTGGTTTCAGGCGGCTGATGTGCACCCACGGGTTCACACGATAGCCGGTATCCTCGATCTTGAGCCTGACTCGGAAATCGTCCTGAATCTCCTCCACTCGGAACGGGCCATGCCAAAGGTGAGCGAGCTTTCGACTCAGACCGGGTTGCACTCTCGGGATGTAGAGCCAAACGGCGTCACCGATCTCGAATCCAGCCTTGATTCTGTCTGATAGTTCACGCCACTTTCTAGTCTGCTCCTCCGAACGGGCACGCTTGGACTTCTTCTGCAAGTCTTCAGCGCACGCCTGGGCGTAACTGTAGTCTCGTTGAAACTTCCGTCGCCACTCGTAAGCCGTACGTTCAGGAAGACTGGAAGGCTTAGGCCCAAGCATGGCGGACACAGTGCCCTGAGCGTCCCAACCGTGGACCAAATAGAACGGGGTGTCGAGTCTGGTTGCGTCGAAAGAGGTATTCAGGGCAAACATGAGCCTTTCGGCGTGTTCGTCCCAGTCACTCTGGTCTGTTTCAGCCACGTAAGCCCGGATGCTCCTGACCACGGTCTGGACGGAGCGTTCTTGCTGGCCGTTAGCCTGGGGCCGGTAAGCCAGGGTGGCTCGCTGCTTGCTACCCAGGAGATCCCGGAACCGAGTGAAGACTTCACTCATAAATCTAGGATCCTGGTCATGGCGTAGCATTGAACTTGCCCCGAACCTCCTGAATACCCGCTCCTCGTAGGCCTCGGCGACATCTTGGGCAGTCGTGGAGTCCATCGGCTTGCACATCACGTATCCGGAAAAAGCGTCCTGAAATAGTAATAGGAACGTGTTTCCGCGCTCCGATTTGGGCAGGTGGGTCACAAAGTCCATTGAGACAACCTCGAAAGGTCGCCTAGGTTCAATGTTTCCGGGAGACGGGCCTGGATTAGGCGGACGCCCCTTGCCACTAGCACAATCCGTGCACTCTTTCACGAATGCCTCCACATCAGCGTACATACCATGCCAATAGAACTCTGAACGGAGCTTCTCATGGGTCCGGGTAATACCCTGGTGACCACCCTGAAAATCTTCGTGGGCGTAGTGAAGCATGTCCGCCTTCAGAGATTCAGGCACGACTAACCTGAGTTCCTCGTTCATGTCCCTGGGCCGATCACGGGTGGCCCGACTCAGGCGGTAGAGAACGCCCTGGCATCCAGGGCGAAAAGCTCAGCCTGCTTGGAGATCCGTCGTATCTGAGGATGAGAGAAGTCTTCCAACCCACCATTCAGGAATGCATTGATCTCCACAAGCTGGCTGTCCTGGTCCTGGTGTGCGTTGATGCGCCTCCACCGCTCAGCTTGATACTCGAGTGGGCCCATCGGGGATCGGTCTTCTGATTCGTCGGCGGCTCGACTCCGAGTAACTGCAGCCATAACGCGAGCAGCCAGGGGCAACGGCTCGGAATCCACGCCTGCGTGGCCGTCGCCTTCCTGAATCGACACCAGAGCGACCTGATCCGGATGGTCCGGTTTGACGTCAACCTGGGCTGCCTCATCCAGGATCACGACTGTCTTCATGAGCTTTTCCTGGATCTTCGACACATGTTTCAGGTGAAGGAGCTCTTGAGCATCCTGGACCTGCCACGACTCACCCAGCGCCAGGGTTTTAGACGTCAGGTAATCTGCAGCCTGGTTGTAGTCGCGCTTGACATGGACCAGCCTGATTGACTTGAATTTGTCCTTCTGAATCTCATACTCAGCGAGCCGGCGCTGTAAGTTGGGCTGATTACAGTTGATCAGTCCCTGGGCTTGTTGGATGACGATCCTGGAATCGCCCACGACGACGAGATCCTGGATCCCGCATTCAGACGCCAGTTCCAAACCCTTCAGTAGGCCATGGTATTCGGCGTCGTTCACAGTAACGTCATCCAGGATGAAACCGTGCGCGGTTAGGACGTGCCAGTCTGGGAGCTCCCAAATGATGCATCCACAACTTCCTCGGCGCGTAGACGTTTTTGCAGCGCCGTCAAAGCTCAGGACATATCCTTGGTAGCCTGAATCTAGCATCTCCACACTGATTACGGGCGGCGCCTTGACGCGCCCCTTGGCCGGAATCAGGGTTTCAGCAACCTGATCTAGATGCTCGCGTGGCGTGATGCCTGCTCCCATGATGGCAGCAAGTCCGTCCTCATCTTTCTGCACCTTCCGAATTTCCAGGTTCCACTGAGACAGGATGACTCCCCAGCGCACACATCTACCGTCAGCCGACTTGGATTTGAGCAGCCAATTCAGGACAGAATACCTTGAATACACTACAATCTTGGCACCCTGGACGATGGTTTTAAACACTTCCAGAACTCGCAAAACTGCAACGACTTCCTTCTCCGCAATGTGGTAACGTAGCTCTGCGTCGTTCAGGACACGCCCCGTGTACCGGACAGGCTGAATCACCCCATCGTATTCCTGGCCGAGGACGGCGCAAGCCGCCCACTGGTTGGCATGGGGGATGATCACAAATGGTTTCGTCCGGTCCGGGTGCCTGAGCAGCGGAGTCGACACAATCTTGCGTTTCAGGATCTCAAAGCCTCCCTGGCCTGGCCGAGGTCTCGTCCAGCCCGGATCTGGTCCTCCGTCAACTCATACAGGACAGCCGCCACCACTGGAAAGTCTTCGATGAACTTGTGGTAGTAATTCAGGCTGCCCAGGAACGATTGGACCCCTTTCAGGGTCGACGGGAACGGGAGGTCCTGGACACCTGTTGCAATCTTCGGAGTAGCCCGGATCCCTTCTGCGCTGATCTCGTGAGAGAGATATGGAATTGACAACTTTCCAAACTCACTTTTAGGCAAGCTAACTGAGATGTTCCAATAGCGTAGCCTGAAAAGCAGCGCGTTCAAATCCTGGCAAAGTTGGTCCCAGGTAGCCGCCCCATGAGCAATGTCGTCGATATAGGAACTTCGACCGAGCACCGGCCCCATCTGGGGTGGTGTGGGCATGTTCCGTTTGAACACCGTCATGACATCGGTCAGGGCAGGCACCTTCCGTTCAGCCTGAGTCCAGTCAGAATCACCCGAATCGGAAGGGTCCAGCTTCAGGAATTCCAAAACGTCCGGGTCTACCTTGGCCTCTTCCTCAGGCGGCAATCTCACAAATCCCCAGAGACAGTTGTTCAGCATGGCTTGGTAGATGAGCGGGGCGTTCTTCAGACCAAATGGCATGCGTACCCACTGATAGTGTCCTAGTGGACACACAAAAGCCGAAATTAGCTTTGCACGCTCAGTCATCGTAATGGCCCAAAACCCACTCGCCATATCCAGACTCATAAACCACATCGCACTCTCGAAACCGATCAAAAGGTCGTCAATCAGGGGGAGCGGGTAATTCGAAAGCTGGATGAAACTGTTAACGACTCGGTAGTCGATGCACATCCGGATGTCAACTCCATTCTTCTTCAGGACGATGACAATCGAAGAGGCCCAGGCAGACGTGGATGTCTCAATCAGGCCTGTTTCCAGGAGCTTCTTGAGCAGCTCATACACCTTGGTAAACAGTCGCGGGGCAATCGATCGTGGACGTTGGGCGACAGGTTTTGCGTCGCCCACATCCAGGTCGCACACGACCCCACGAGCAGGTGCCGGAGCTGCGTTCCCATCTCCCAAGAAGATCATGCGGTGCTGTTTCAGGATACCACGTAGCTGCTCTTCCTCGATCTGGGTCGTTCGCCCTGGTTCTCCTACGTCAGCCTTCTCGATGTTGCACTCCGGACTGAGATCCTTCAATCTGGGAATCAGGGCCAACTCGTCCCGCAGTTGGGAAAGCAGGTCGCTACCTTCATGGATGTAGACGGCCGGTTCACAGTCCAGCTCTTCTGTATTCAACCGCATACAGCGAGCATACGCCCGCTCCAGTTGCTCAATCGGGGTACCGGACATGGCCGGAACTAGAGACTCCAGCTCGTCTTCATCATCAAACTCCACCTCCAAACGAGCATCATCCTCGAATGCTTCCGGGATCTGATCCGGGACACTGTCCTGGATCACTTCCCGAATCTCAACCTGAGTCGGCGTATCACCCAAGGCTGAAGGTTCGATGTCCGGCTCAAGCATCTCCGACGAGTCGCCACGATCATCCTCCGGACAGTCTTCCACAGCTTCCAGCGTATCCGCCGCTTCTTCCAGGTCCTCCTGCGCGTCTACTTCCTCAATCTGCACATCATCAGTCTGAATGCCTGCATCCTGGGTCCTAGTCGTCTGGGTGGCAACATGACACATGATCCTGGGTAGCTGCTCCTGGAAGCGGTGGTGGTTGCAGTCGAACCAGCTTTTCTTCCTTCCGGTCTGGTCCAGTCTTGATCCGGAGCCCGGTTGGCCACTTGTAAACCTGCTTCGGCACGGGCGGCGGCGCCTGTGCCTTCGCGAGTTTGTCGAGTCGGTCCGCTTCAGCTTCTTCCTCCGGGGTCAGGGCGCACTCCTGCATCAGCTTCTGCCACTCCTTGTAGTCACCCCGTCCGGGGCGGACGAAACGACCGTAAGTCGGATAATGTCCGTACGCGACAATCCTGGCCACCGGTGTTCGGGAATCAATCCAGATCAGCTGTGACGAAATGTTCATCACCTTAATCGCTACCGGCCAGGATCGGGACGCATAGATGACTTGCGTCACCCAGCGATCTCCCGGCCGGCCCAAACCACATCCCGTTCAGGGTGTGCTCGGCCATACTCGATGCGGACAAGAGCGTGCTCTCCTGGTTGAAGATAGAGCGTTCGTCTGGGAAGCACTGGCAAGTCCAATTCTGGACGGCGTCTCAGCGGTCCACCTCGCATCACGATAGTTTCCTCATCCGGAAGTTGAACCAGAGCTTCTCGGACGCAGATCCTGACTCCGGCAGAATACATGAAGTTCATGCCTAACAGCACATCCAATCCTTCTCCAATGTTCGCGACCCATACATCCAGGACGTACACCACTCGGAGACCGAGGGTGAGTTTGATTCGAGCCCGGGCAGAGATATAAGTCGGGACACCTCCTAGACCAGACACCTTGATCTGTTTGTGCATCTGCAGTTTCAGCTTGAGTCTACGCGCTAGATCCAGGCTGACCATGCAGACAGACGCACCAGTGTCCAGGAGGATACTTGTCCGGAAATCGTTCACTGCACCGTGTACCATCGCAACATCATGACTGTTTTCGTCTGCTTCGTGATCTTCCCACCATCCGTATCGCTCACCGAAATTCAGCCTGAACTCGACTGGGCCATTCAGGATCTCTCCGTTCAGAGGCTCCTCGTTCGGGATTCGGGATTCAGGTTGTTTCGATACAGGGTCAGCGGGTCCATCTTGAATCATAGAAGTCATGCATTGTTGGTTATCTCGTTTCTTCATCCTCAATTCAGGGCCGACATACACTAAGACACACAATCCTGGGGTCTTCTTAAGCCCGGCGCGTACTGGATCCCCATCCAGCGGGCTTATTGGTTTAACGACCGACCAGGATCAGCCTTACCACCCTGGATGGGATCCAGGACGGCCTTCGGCAGGTCTTTCAAGGCGCCTTTGCGAATGAGGTCCATGATGGTCTGAATGGCCTTGTGCTCTTCACATCGTCCAACGTGGAATTCACCACACTTCTTGCAGGGTAAGGTTCGACACCTCTCCGTCAGATGTCCCATACGTCCACAGCGGTCACAAATCAAGTCGGCCCAGCAACGTTCAGCGCGATGTCCAAACTCGTGACAGTTTTCACAATAGTCGGACCGATCCAGGTTATTCCGATCAGGGTCACCCTGTCTGGGCGACTTCGCCCCTGCCCGGAAGTCCTGATTCGGTGGACGCCAGCCCGAGTGCTCCAAAATTCGGAAGACAGACTTCCTCATCTCGTCCTCCTTTGCCGTACTCTCCGCGATGACATCCCGAACAACTTCATCCAGGGTCTCACTCGCTGGGACAGGAGGAGAACCAGGCTTGGATTCTGGTTCATCTTCGAAACGAACATGTGCTTCTTGATCCTGGTCGGAATCACTCCCATCCAGGCCCACAAAAGCACGTCCGGTCCGTCGAGGCTTGAACCGCCCCTGACCAACATTGTCCGCTCGGAAGTCACGTGTCCTGGATGGAGGGGTATCGTAACCTCCACCCAATGTCACCTCCTCATCCTGTTCCAGGGCAAACTCCAGATCCGGGATCCGCTTGAACCTCTGACTCTTCAGGGCTTGCTTCAAGTCTGAATCCCTCAGGCCCTTGATGAAACGCTTGACGTGATGCGAGACGTGCTTCCGGGATGACCGGTAGTTGATGCCAGCCTTGCCAGCCGCGTCATTCAGGCGGTAGAAGTACTCCAGAGCTGACTCGCCACCCTTCTGCTTCATCGTGTAGTAGCGCTCAGAGTCGGAGGTCTTGGCCTTCAGATACTTCTTCCTGAACTCGCTGGCCAGGGACTTCCAGTCATTCTGGACCTGCTTCGACAGCTGTCCACGCCAGTTCCGGACCGGAGACGACATCTTCATCTTGAGCTCGCTGATCCGGGTCCGGTTGGACCAACCTCCTTGGCTGGCCAGGTTCGTGAACCTTTCCCACCAGCTCCGGCGGTCACCCAGGGACGCCTTTTCGTCGAACTTCTCCAGCGCACTTGAGTTCACATAAGGGTGGATCGTTAGCGAGGTTTCCCCATCCTTGATCTTCCTAGCCGAGGCCTCGGCCAGGTCACCCCCATCCAAACTGCTGTCAGAGTCGCTTGAGCTAGAGTCACTGTCGCTTGATTCAGAACTGCTTGAGCTGCTCGACGACGGATCTTCATCTTTCCGAGTCTTCTTCCTGGATGGCTTGAGCGGGGGCCGCTTCGGTGGCGGCTTGGATCCGGACTTAGCGGGATCAGTCGCCTTGGGCACCTTTGCCTTCACTGTCCTGGACGTCGGTTCAGCCTTCGGCACTTGGATTCGAGGTTTAGTGCTGGAAGTAAGCCTGGCCAGATCCACTTCCGGGATGGTCGCACAAAGCTGGGCTTCGGCGATGTTCTTCGGTCCCGGCTGTGAACCGTTACTGGCGATCTGTCCAGCACTGACGTCACTCATCTTGGTTGCCGATTCAGGGTTTGGCTTTTCCGACTTGACCGTGGTTGCTAAATCAGGGTTGAATGTCGCCCGACCAGGTTGAACCTGAGTGGATGTTGCCCGAAGGTCCCGAATCTGGGACGCTTGGAAACGCCTCATGTTCTTCGCAGCTTCTCGCTCGTTGTCTCGCTCGGACTCCAAGGCCTGGAACTTCCGCTGAAACACGTCCTGCTGAGCATCCAAGCTCTTCTGCGTCTCCGCAGCCCACGCGGCTCGCTCGGCCTCCATGCGCGCCTCCACCTCGGCCTGGTGCTGCTGAACATAATTCAGAGCATCGGCCTGGAGGCGTTGACGTTCGGCCAAGGCAGCCTCGTCACGAGCGGCCTGGAGGACAGCATCCAGGTCTGGTTGGACCAGGTTCGGACTGGGACCTTCAGCCAGGGCGGCAGCCATCCGACGTTCGGACTCCTGGATCCGGCGTTCAGCCTCTTCCAACTTGCGCTGGGCTTCGGCTTCACGCTGGATCTGGGCTTCCGACGTGGCTTGCTGGGTCAGAGCCATGCGGTCCAGGGCGGCCTGGAGGCGCTTCACGTCGTTCATCGTGGTGACCGCAACTTCGGCCACCCCGGACGAGATCGACATGTACGACCGGCTGGACGTCCTGGATCCGTGTGAGCGCCGCGACCGCCCCGACCGGCTGGATCGCTCAGACGAAGACCTTCGCTTCGACTTCGAGGACCGCTTCGAGGATCGTCGGCGACGACGGCTCCTGGCGCTGCTGGTCTCCGACTCGCTGGACGACTCAGAGTCTGATTCAGACTCATAGTGGTGCCGGCGGTGTCTGGACGAAGACTTGGTCCTGGACTTATCCGTCCGGGACTTGGAGGTCTGAACGGACTCGGCCATCTCGACGTCATCCTGATCCACCTCCACGGCGCGCTTCGACACGACTCGCTGGGTCACATAATAGCCCACAGCACCTCCCCCAACCGCGAATCCAGGTCGACCAGCCTGAATCGACATGGCCATCGGACCGTATGTCGAGGGTGGCATGTGGGCACCGGCGCTGAATCCAAGCGCGGTCGAGGACGAACTCGCGGAGCTGTTCCTGGATGGGTTAGATCCAGACATCGTTCCGTACAGGGAAGCTTCCGGGGATCCAGAAGTACCGACCAAGCTCGGGACAGGGTCCGAAGTCGCATACTCCTGGATCTGGGCGGCTTCTTCTGCGTGGACGACATCACTCCGACTTGAAGTCCTGGGCGACGGCAACTCGGACGGGTTCGACGCGGACGGCAGTGACGCAAGCGGCGGCCGGGCTGGGTGGTGTTGCTGGCGCTTCGGTTCAGGCTCGCCATCAGACGATCCTCCTGGACTCCTGGCCGGACGGAGACCTGTCAGTTTGAGGCGGAGAACGTACTCCCGGCCAAGTAGGCCTAGATCGTAATCCGTCATCAATAGATCTCCGTCTTGATCTTCAGCATGGTAATCCTGGATGGATGCCTGTTCAGATTCAGTGGTCTCTGAGGCTTGTGCTTTCAGGACTGGGATAATCTTGAACGTCGCATTGACGGCGAGTGAACGCCACTCCACCAGTTCCAGGGCCAACAGACGCAGTACATCTTGGATGACCACTCGCAGCTTGGCCGGAGCGACCTTAGCCGCTCTCGTCCTGAACCAAACCGGAACCAGGTTGTCAAACCCGAATCCAGCCTCGAACAGAAGAGCTTGCAGGGTGGCCATGCACTCGCGCGGCGTCAGAATCTGAACCGGGACTTGAACGGCCATAAGATCCTGGGCGGTGCTCAAGTCACGACGGTCGAGATGCAATTCCGCAATCCAGCCTCCATCTTGGTCCTCCAGGTGTGCTCGCGCACTGAGGTACCGGGACGTAGTCAGCATGGCAGCCATCCAGGGTTGTGCGTCCGACCGAAGCGTTGGCCAGGAGTACTCCACGGTTGGAGGGGTCACGCGTTCGGACTCCATCCGCTCCCACCTGGACACTTGCTGCGCGACGTACGCCTTCTCCTGGACCTCGGCGAACTTCTGACTGGGAGGTCCCGGTCGGAGAGATCCAGGATCCGGAGCCTGGTCCGGGACGACTTGATTCGGGGTCGTCTTGGACGAAGCTTCCTGGGCCGCAGACTCAGGAGTCGGTGGGGTCGCTTGGGCTGACGGCGTGGTCTCTTGCGAGTCCTCGAGCTCATCGGCCTCTCGGACAGTCGGCAGCGGCTTGTCTTCCAGGTTCGGGGTCTCCTTGGACTCCGCACCTTGATTCAGCGACGGAGAGTCCGAAACTCGATCCGCCGCCGGGGCTCAACCTCATCGGCGCCTCCCACAGACGCCTTGGCGGGCTCATCCTGGACGGACTCACCCTGATCTTGGACAGTCTTCGGGTCAGGATCTTGGACGTCCGACTCGCCATCCGGGGACACTTGGTGCGCGTCTTCCTGGACGGTTGGTGCTGGAGTCGGTTCCTTCTCCGACGACTTGGCCTTCGCCTCGCGGGCCGCCTTGCGCTTCGCAGCGCCTGCCTTCCGAGCGGCCCGGACAACCTCGTCCAGGCTGGAGTGCTCCTCCGGCGGCAACCCTTGAGACCTACGCGACTGGCGCGACGCATCGCCGCGTCCCGCGCCATCGCGTCCTTCCTCGCGCATGTCTTCTCCTTTTCCTCTCGCCATAAACGCTTCGGTCAGAGAGTTAATAGACTTCGCAGCCTCAATCCTAACAATAAATGTATCCACAACTCAGTGAAGTCCCAAACGATTCGAATCCGGGCACGCGCACCAGCTGAGGCGAGGCGGGTGAACGCCTTTTGCCGCCCAGGTGTACAGTGGCCCGAAAAGGATCTAGACTTGTCCCCTCGAAACAACCCTGGACGAGCACTTGGTGTCGTCCCGGGTGGCGTGTGTTTCTTGTGGAATCCCTTTGGGTGTCGTTTGTCTTCGAACGTGAGACTTGCACTACGTGAGTCGTGGGAAACAGGAAAATATCGCTAGGACCAGGAAGCAGAGCCGACGTACACCTCAGAACGTAGCTTCCACAGCCTGGATCCGGAGAGATAACCTTAACAATACAGAGTTATACACAAATATACAATACACACAACCGTCACTTATTCTTTGGTTGGCCCTTGGACGGTGGGCCCTACACACCAGTCAACAAAGAGGGTAGATCCAGGACACTGGCAAGTCCAAGACCCTCAATCAATCGCGCACCACCCTCAATCAAGAGGGACAATAGCCGAAACAATACAAAACGCAGTCCTTCCTATCACTCAGTAGCCTATCAACAAATCGCTAGGTGGTGACTACCTCAACCGCCCCAGGAGTAGTTTAATATGAAATGGCAGTGCTGTCTGAGACAGACACCCCAACTAGAATATGAAATAAGGCTTATCAACCCTGGCCGCACGACAGCTCAGGTACTCGCCTTAACTTGATCTGATACTTACTATGAGAGCTCCACACACGACCCTTACGTTCTTAGCCGAGGTGCCCTGACTGCAGGGGGAGAACCAAAGACACAAGGCTCCTTTGAGTCTGAACCAGCTCTGAATAGCCTGGCCCCCAACCGAAGACACTTGCGCTGTAGCAGGAAAAACGAACTCTGTTTGGTCTTATCTTTGTAGGCTATCACTAATCGTAACATGCAGTGTTGGAAGTTTTGTCTTGGTTTCAGTATGGGTTGTCGTCGGCTTGAGTCAAAAAGATCCAGCGAGGATCGGCAGCACAGCTGGGAGGGAGTTCAAGGTTCCAGGTGCTGAGCAGATCGTGGATGGTCGGCTTGGTCGGTCGTTAATGTCTTGAGTTTGTATGGTCGGATCTTGGGGTTTGGAGAGTCGTCCGTTCAGGATACACGTCGTCGATACATGGGCTTCGGTCAGGCAGCTTGAGTATCAGTGAGCTTGGTCGGGCACCTCTTTGGCTCTGGCAGCGCGACTGGCTCGATCTTGGCTGGGGCTCATGGGTTGTAGGCTTCAGGGTCTTCGATCCTGGTCAGGCCTGGATGCACCTTGGTCATCCTGATTCAGGGTGCTGAGTACATGTCCAGGCTGTTCCCATCACTTGGATCCTGAATCCGACCCGAATCAGGCAGTCAGCGTGGGGCTTGGGCTGGAATCCAGAGCCGCATCGTGTCAGAAACTTGGTTATAAAGCCGCACGAGAGGCTTGGAAAATGTCCGACAAGTTCGTGCTGAGTGAGGATGGACTTTTGTACTTCCTCGGTTCGAACCGTCGGTTCGGTCGTGATCGGACCGAAGAGTCGACACTACGTTTGGTGATCCCGACGACGATGGTCCAGGAAGTGCTGCAAAGCTGCCATGACTCGCTGGAGGGAGGACACCAAGGTATCGTCCGGACCTACCATCGCGTGAAGGCCGACTACTACTGGATTGGACTGTTCGCCGATGTAGAGCGGCATGTACGCTCGTGCCCAGACTGCAGCTCGAGTAAGAGTCGCCCACAACTTCGAGGATACTCACCCGGGAACATCTTAGCCGAAAGGCCGTTGCAGATTGTCTCGATGGACTTCGTCATCCCGTTGCCGAAGACTCGGCGGGGGAATACGGCATTACTGCTATTCCAGTGCGCTTTCACGGGGTTTGTAATGGGAAAGGCTATGGCCGACACTTCGGCCCTGTGTGTAGCGCAAGCCTTTGAAGAGTGTGTCTACCGACGGTTCGGTGCCCCTACCCTCATTCGACACGACAGAGACCCTCGCTTCATGGGCGAAGTCTTCCAAGCGTTCGCAGAAATGATGCAATCGAGGTCTCGGGCCACTCTGAGCTATCGGCCACAAGCCAACGGTCAGCAGGAGCGCTCGGTTAAGACTGTGATACAGTCCGTCCGAGTGTACGCCGAAGACCCTCTGCAACAGGACTGGGATGAGATTGTGGAAAAACTGATCTTCGCGATCAACAACTCGCAGGACGCCACGCGCAAGGACACACCGTTCTACCTTGTACACGGCTGGGACGCGCGGACAACACTTCGGGCTATGTCTTCGTCACTGAGACGAGGCCACGGTCGGCAAACCGACGCCTTGGCTTGGAGACGAGAGGTCAATCGACAGCAGGAGATCGCACTAGAGATGGCCAAAGAGTATCAAGCGACAGAAAAGGCCAAACGGGCCGAGAAGCACAACGAGACTCTAAGTCGGCGCGAACGAGAGACTATACCGACGTTCGACCGAACCGAACCCTCGGGCGAGGGCTCGGGGCGACAAGCTCAACCGACGGTTCGTCAGCCGAGGCCTCGAGGTCGCTCTTCGCCGGGTGATCGTGTCTGGCTCTACATGGAGCGTGTGAAATCGGGGCTGACGAAGAAGCTGGCACATCGCTGGCACGGCCCCTTCCGAGTCAAGAAGAAAGTGGACGAGTACGCGTACGAGTTGACCTTGCCGGACAGAAGCGGTTACAGGTTTTATCCGGTGGTTCATGTTTCGCGGCTAAAAGCGGTGAATGAGTTCGGCGACCGACCGAAGGCTCGACTTACGGCTGACATCACGGATGAAACGAGACTTGATTTCGATGAAGAGCTGCTACCCGAAGACAGCTTCGAACCCGACCATCTTGCGGGTGAGTATGAGGTTGAAGCCATCTTGGATGACCGAGTGCCACTCTCGACGAGCACTGAGCGATCAGTCAGAGAGTTCAAAGTAAAGTGGGTCGGCTACGATGAGCCTACTTGGGAACCGGCGTCCAACTTATCGTGTGGTGGACTGCTGTACGATTACTTGCGCGCAAAGCGCAGCGACAGCCGATTGCAGATGGTCCAAGTCGCAGACGAGGACTAGACGCAACGGGCACGATGTGATGAACTGCCGGCGGGGCGATGCAGCCCGCCTCAGCAGACGAAGAGAACTACTGCACCAACATTACTGTGTGTTTGCATACTGCATGTATTTTCGAAGTGGATTTCACGAATTGCTCAAGTGGAGAGATGGAGATGTCGTGCCAAAAGGTGATTGAATTGAAAGGAAATTAAGCTGGCAGACTGGAGTTACGCTAAACTACGACATGGAACCCGGTACCAGTCTGGGAAGTGGAGAAAGAACGAGGACTTGCACGAAGAGACTTCACGGTTGCGAAGCGGACGCAGCATGAGCGAGGACTCGGAGAGGACCAGAGCCAGAAGGAGGGCTCTGAGGATCCGACGGAGATGCAGTCCCATCCACCGAGCCCTCGCTCCGGTCGTCGCCGCTTGCCGAGTCCGCCGAAGCACCCTCCGAGACAGCCTGAGGAGTCGAAACGCGATCCGAATCAGGAGACCCGGGCCGTCCGAGCGTTCAGCAATAGACCGAGGCCCGTGGTAGTCCGTGTATTCTCGCACCCACTGAGCCGAGACCTGGCTCCTGTCGAGCGAGGGGTCAACCACCACCGCAGACGCCACTTGCTCGAGTGTGAAGCCTCGGGGAATGAACAGCATTGCACCCGGGTTGCACGGAGCGAACTTGGCGTTGTACGGGTGCAAGCTAGGCACAGAGATCCAGCCAGTGCGCCAAGGCTCGTGGCCGTCGATCTCCACCAGCGCATCGACCCAGTTGGCCGAAGAGGGCAGCCAAGAGAGCGTCTCGAGAGAGTAGTGCAGAACCGAGGGCTCGAACAGCACCTCCGGAGTGTAGCCGAACTTCCCATCAGCATCGGGCAGTAACTGAGCCCACCAGCGCTTGATCTGGATCCGGAGGCGGTCCGACCGAGCGTTGCGCTCGGCCAAGTACTTGAGCCACGCAGCCCGGATAGCCTGGAACTCGGCCGAGTCCTCGCCGACTCGTCGGCCAAAGTGGTTGAGCCATCGCTCGACTGCAGCGGGCGATACCCAGTGGGCTCGCTCGAACAGTGCGAACGACAAGTCGTGGCTCTCGGTGGTACCGACGGCTCGACAGCAGAATTGACGCCAGAGCTTGGTGAGTAGCGCCACGCCGGTTGCACGGATCGAGATCGGGACGTCCGGCATGAACTCGGCGACGTCAAACAGGCATGGCTCCGCCAGAAGACTCTGCACGAATTGCCAGAACGGGTGGCCCGGGTCCGTCCAGTCGCAGAAGGCTGCGATCCCTTCGACCGAGCACTCGACCTGAGCGGATGCTGGGACTGGTGGGGCGGTCCGCACTTCCAGTATTTCACGCCAGCACTCCTCCGCTCCTGGGCTTGCGAACGGGGGCGAGATGAGCGCGTCGTCGTAATGCCCGCGGCGAGGTGTCGAATCCCTGCGAGAGGATGATGCGGCTGGGCGAGATGAGGCATCGGCGCGGCGCGCTTGAGCTCTCGTCTGGCGGACTGGAACTAAACCCGCTTTACGCCGCGCAGGCTTGACCACCGAGCGACCAGCCGACGCGGCTTGAGCCGCTGAAGGAGATCGGGCAGCCGAACGTTGACGAGAGGACGCTGCAGTCGCCTTGGCCGATACCTCGCCGGAGCTGCGACTTGGCCCGCCGCGAGATGGGACCGACGACGAAGCAACAGCGCGGTCCGAGGCCTCGGGGTCTTGAGTCGAAACCCCTACAGCAGACCGACGAACCGACGGCTCCTCCAGACCCAAGACGACGTCGTCAGGAGCATTCTCGCTCTCCACCGCAACCTTGGACTGGAGAGACGCTACGGTAGACGCTGAACGTACGGGCCGACCATCCTTGCGGGGCTGGATGACGACCGATGCTTCGTACGGAGAGTCGTAGTTCGGTGCCGGAGGACCGAATCCGTTCCTCCTTGCGACCGCCACTTGATGTCAGTGCAGGAGAACCAGAAGGATCAACAGGCGACCCGGGCATCGACGACGTGGACGCGTCGGACGAATGCGGGGACGGGGGAGCAGCTTGTGGGCAAGGAACCGATACCTCACCGACGGGAGCTGACGCAAGTGCTGCAGGGGCTGACGCGTCCGTCTGCTCGGCCGAGGATGCCGAAGCGACGGTTGGGCTCCGAGGACGGACCTCAGGAGCGCCTGGCGAGGGCTGAACTTGTGCCACTGACCTTTTCACAGGAGGATTCGACCGTCGACCCAGCCGAGACCTTGACTTCGACGCCGACAGCTTCTTGGGTGCGGCAGGCGAAGCCGCGTCGGCAGGAGGGGAGACAGCCGAGCGCCTTCGGCGCTTCAGAGACGGTATCACGGGACCAGAATCGTCCGAATCTTCAGACAGACAGTCGAAATCTCCGAGCACTTCGTAAGGGTCGGAGTCAGGGCCAGTCTGGACCCGAGCCTTGGCCTTAGGAGACGGAGTCGGGATGACAGCCACCGAGTCTCGCGAGAACGCTTGCCCAGGGGAG
The DNA here is from genome assembly GCA_024211575.1 of Phytophthora melonis. Classification (NCBI taxonomy): domain Eukaryota; phylum Oomycota; class Peronosporomycetes; order Peronosporales; family Peronosporaceae; genus Phytophthora; species Phytophthora melonis. The sequence continues at coordinate 526,308 of JAMXKT010000076.1, read as the reverse complement.
ACGTGGCAGTAGAAAGCTCGAACTCCATAGCCGCGAAATCCCGCAAGAACTCTTGAAGCACAGGAGGCAACAACGAGTCATCACCCAAGTCCAGGTTGGCCAGGACGAAACGCTGCTCGTTCAGGTCCTGAAGATACGCGTGGAACTTCTTCAGCGTGTCAGAGTAGCGCGAGAGCCCGTCACGGAAGCTCTGTCGGTCCTTCTTGATGACTGTGTGGAGGCTCGCCAGCGAAGAGTCCCTCTTCGACACCTGCGCCTTCAGATGGTCGATGATCTCGACACTCTGAGCGAGGGCTCGGTTCGCCGTAGCGAGCTACCGGCTGATGGAGTCCCGCTCGTCGCGCAGCGCTTTGGCGACAGTAGCCAATTCCTCCCGCTCCGACGACGCTTGGACACACAGACGCTCGGTGCGGAGTCGAAGGTCGGTCTCGTCGCGGAGCTTACGCTCGCCGAGAGCCACGACTTCCCCCAGACGATGAACCTCGTTGCGGAGAGCGACAACCTCTTCGTCCAGACCGAGGGGACGCAGCGGGATGTCCGGAGAGACCGCTTGGACGACGTCAGCGAGACCTCGGGCTTCTGCCAAGTCGCGGTCGAGGTCGTAATCGACTCGGAGCGGTGGAAAGCGGACGAGACCCACCATGAGCGGACCGAGGCTTGCCAGTTGGCGGTCCAAGTGCTCTTCCAGACGCGACACGGAGCGGAGGACGGTGTTGGTGACGCTCGCGTCAATCAAATCTTCGACAGCGGCCGTGAGCGGCCATGAAACCAGCCCAGACGAGGGCTCGGTAGAGCTGCCAGCGCCTTGAGTCGGGGGCCCGGGTTGACTTGGACCACGAGCAGCGGAGGCAGCTGACTGACAAAATCTCGCTGGGCCAGACTCAGGGTCGACTGAACCATCCGATCTCACGCTCGACGGAGACGACGGTGGGGACGGAGCGAGTCCCGTAGAGTGGGCATTCTCGACCGAGTCCTGGTGCCCAACCGACGCCCCGTCAACACCAGTTGCGACGGGAGTTGGCGACGGAGGAGCACTAGGAACGCCGGGCGCTACAGCAGCCGCAGACGTGACTTCGAGACACCCCGCTTGCCGAAGCAGAGGCGGGAGTTGGTGTCGCCGAGTCCTCGGGAGAAGAGGCCGAGTCTTCATGGAGAGGAGCGGAAGAGTCAGCTCCTACGGCAGAAGAACGAGGTATGGCCTGAGGCTGCACACAGCGAAGAGCGCAAGGTGGAGAGAGGACAAAGGTTAACGATGAACGCCAGGGCCACATGACAAGCGAGGACAGCACCGAGGGTTCGAGCTTACCGAGGGGTCGAGAACAACGGCGCGAAGAGCGGCAGCTTGCGCCTCCTCTAAAGCACTCGGCGCGCGCGGCATGGCAGTGGAGACGATGTGCACCACGGCACTCTCCAGTTCGGCTGGGTCGGGCCGCGGTGAGGGCTGCTGTGAGATCGAGAAATGACCGGAGAGCTTGCGCCGAGGCCTAACGGTCTTGAACTTCCGGGTGAGAGCCGGCCGAACCCTCTGATTGGTTACTCACATTTACCGCATTAGAGTGACGGATGGATGGCCGTTTAGTGACGAGGCGCGGTGGGCCATAATAAATCCCCACCGAGCCCTCCAAGTAGTCATAGTGGGTACAAGATTTGCCTCTCATTAGGAATTCGGATCTAGCCGAGGAGTCGTCGAGTCGTCGGATCAGCTCGAAGGCTCGGTCGACACTAGACTTTTGTATAGACGATAGGGATTAGCGATAGGGAAGGCCTCACAGCCTCTAATCACTAAATCAGAGCAGAAATTCCCCCCGAAGCCACACAAGGGTCAAGTCCGTCTACGGTAAGTCTTCGCTTAGCTGTAGAGTCTGGATACGCTCGGCCGACACGGGGTATGTCTGCCGGTGAGCATAAGGTACATTGACCGAGTGTTCATCCCTGGAAAGGCCAAGAGAGTAGTGGCCGAGTGTTGGAGGTATTAGAGACCTCCCTGTACGTTTGTACGCTTGTCTGGGTGTGTGGCGAGGCCCCCCAGTATATTTGACTTCCAGCCGAGACTTCGTCTCGGCGCCCCTGTCCGAGGCCTCGATTGGCCTGGTACCCTTCCTTCTGAGGGACCACAGTGGGTTACGTGTGAAAGCGCGTGTGTACATTGCATCCTAGCCGTTGCTCGTGGCTAAGGGTGCTCTTATATTTGATTTACGGGCTCTACCTACCTGACCGACGGCTCGCATAAGGCACATTCCAGCCCGGTGCAAGGGATCGGATCTGGTCTTCAGATTTTATCCCAACAATAAGCGCCGACCTTTTAGGAGGGAAGCGTGTTGTTGGTAGGGGCTCGTCCCAAAGGCCTTGGCTAGAGGGACGAGAACTCGTTAAATCGTGTTTTCCTACACGACAAAATCCTCCGGATCGGAGGGCGAATGCCCTCCGGAGCAGGGACAGGTGCTTGTGGGCTACCGGTCTTCGCCGACCGCCGACCCAGAGGACGAAGCGATGGATGACGATAAGCTGCGAGATGATTGCACTGGTGATCTGGAAGAGAACGGTGGAACAATGTCCCCAAGAATGTCCCCTCACTTGCCATTGGCCGATCAGGTCGACGGTTGTGCCGTCGAACCAGATCTCGGGGGCGGGAGTGCTGATCGGGTACCCCACGTGGCGACCTTAACGGTGGAAGAGTCGAGATCGAGAGGCGACACCATAGTTGACGACATTCCGATGTCGATCGACGGAGGTGATCAGGTGGAAATAGAGACCAAACCCACTGTCAATCGGGGTGATCCTGCTGCTGCTGAACCAGATCGAGATGTTGACGCCGATGATCAAGTCCATTACCACGAGGGCGGGAGTCTATCAGCCGAAGACGTCGAAGGCGAATTGGCTGTGCTTCCGGAAATCGTGATCTCGACGACGGATGAGGTGAAGATCGACGACATCAAGGTGGGAGATCTGGAATTTAACACCCCGGAGGAGATCGATCGACTGCGAAAGAAGATCTGGCACAGGAGACACCTGCTGATCGGCAAGGGCAATGCACTTCCCCCAGCAGCCAGGGGCGTCACATGTGACATCGGCGTCGGCGATGCGAAACCGATCGCCCAACGAGTCCGGAAGGTCGCCCCTCAGTTTGTGGAGAAGGTGTCGGATCTGATCAAGGGACTGCTGTCAGCCAAGATGATCCGGAAGTCCCGATCACCGTGGGCCTCGCCGATCGTCGTGATCATCAAGAAGAACGGGGTGGATATCCGGCTCTGCATCGATTATCGGCTCGTCAACAGTCTGACCCGGCTCATGGTGTATCCAATGCCCCTGATCAACGACCTGTTGGACGATCTGGACAAGGTGCTCTGGTATTGCTCTTTGGATATGGCTAGTGGATTCTGGGTGGTCACAATGACCGATCGAGCTCGTGCGATCTCGGCCTTTATCACCCACATGGGTCTGTTTGAATGGAATCGGATGCCGTTCGGCCTGAAGAACGCTCCTCAGATCTATCAGCGACTTCTGGATGACGCGCTGTACGGGTTCACCAGAATCCCGCGATCGTCGAACTCGGAAGTCACCACGGACCTGATCGAGTCGGGCGAACCAGAAGATCCGGGGCGTCCGTCAGTGCTAGGCCGCAGATCGTACATCGATGACATTCTGGTGACGGCAGGATCATGGGATGAGCTGTGTGATCGGGTGGATCACCTGTTGGACGCCTGTGACAAGTGGAACCTCTCGATCAGTGTGGAGAAGAGCTCTTGGGGGATGCGCAAGGTGGACTATCTAGGACATCGCGTGTCAAACGATGGACTGGAGGCCAACCCGAAGGACCTCGCGGCTCTGACAGATCTACCGTTCCCTGGATCGCTCCGATCAATGCAGTCTTTCTTGGGCAGTCTTAACTACTACAGTCGTTTCCTGGAGGATTACGCGATCTACGCGGCGATCCTGTATGAACTGCGCGAGGTAGACTTCGCCGAGTTGAAGAAGCGTCCAGATCTGCGCCGGATCATGGATGGTCAAGTGTCGAACGCAGTAGATCGGAACTCGGCAGACCCCGATCGGGCACCGTCCGTTCATGGAGGCGAGGTTGGCGACGAACGCTGGATCCGTGCTCATCGCGCCTTCTCGACACTGAAGACGAAGATCGCGACGACGCCGATCCTGCGGCATTTCGATCGCGATCGGACTCCGGTGGTGATCGTATACGCGAGTGACTGGGCGATCTCGGCCGCACTGATGCAGGAACACGACCAGATCTATCACCCTGTTACCTTCGCCAGTCGAACGTTGAAGTCGAATGAACTGAACTACAACGTGGTGGAGAAAGAAGTGCTGGCTCTGTTACGGATCCTAGATCTGAACTATAACATGCTGGTTGGACGATCGATCCGGGTCCTGACTCGACACTCGACGTTGGCGTGGCTGTTCCGATCACCCGGCCTTCAGGGCCGATTGGGTCAGTGGGCCGCACTCCTATCGCCCTGGACGTTGGAGATCACGAAGTGCACCAAGGAGAGGACGAGATATTGGGGGCGATCGCCGCCAGTATTACACCCCGATCGGATGTCGACGAGGCGCTGATCGCGATCGCGCCGAAGAAGGAACCCCGGCGGAAGATCCAAGCCCCGATCCCGACTGTACGCGCGGATGAAGAACTGCTGGTGATAAGCTTCGATGGATCCGCCCGCGTCAAGCGAGGTGGGGCGCGTACAGTGCGATCTTATGGAAGCTGCCCGAGTGGAGTGTGGTGAGAGCACGATCGGGCTATGCCGAGGACTGACCGTCAATGAAGCGGAATATCATGGTCTGCTGCTGGGTTTCGACCTCTTGGACGGCATTGATCGAGGCAGGCTGGTGGTCTGCGGTGATTCCAACTTGGTGATCCGGCAAGTGCGAGGTGAGATCGACTGCAAAGCACCCAAGCTGACGTTACTAAAGCAGAAGGTGCTGGATCGGTTACGGAACTGGCCAGATCGCGAGCTGTTACATGTGAAACGGGACTGGAACGGCAGCGCAGACAGCTTGGCTAGCGCAGCGCTTCAACGTGAAGGTGGCGTGGTCGTCGAGGATGAGGCCGATCACGTGGATCTGACGACATTGAACCGGCTCGATGAGATCCTAGTTGTCAGATCTGACGAACCGATCGCCCGGCTATCACCGATGACTACTCGATCAAACGCCAGATCGCGACCGAATCCGACTGTCCTACAGGAAGAATTTGTGCGGGGACTACGGATCGATCGAATCCGTCGATCGCAAGATGAAGAGACGTGGATCGTGGGCATGAAGAAGTACCTGATGGGAGACGTGGCTGATCTAACGCAGGATGAGGCCCGATCTTATGGCAACATTGCGGCAGACTACGAGATCGATGACAATGATCTGCTGTTCTACTGTTCCCCCTCCAAGAGATCGGAGGCAGATCGAGATGGGCTGATGAGGCTGGTCGCTCCGGAGACGCTGCATCAGGATATCCTGCACCACTACCACTCTACTGTGGAAGGTGGTCACCAAGGGATCGGACGTACCTATCAGCGGATCCGTGATCACTTTTACTGGAGGGGTCTCTTCAGGAGTGTGCAGAAGTATGTCGGAGAGTGTGTCGATTGTGAGACCGGTAAAGGGCGACCCACGATCAGGGGCGAGTCGCCGGGGAACATCCAGGCGACGTACCCGTTCCAGATCATAGCGATGGATCACATACCTTCGCTGCCCAAGTCGTACAAAGGCAACACCGAACTGCTGATCTGGGTCGACCTGTTCACGGGATACGTGATCGCGAAGGCCAGCTCCTCTCTAACGGCGCAGACGATCGCCGAATCCTACGAAGAGTGTGTGTTCCGGCGATTCGGTGCCAGCGAGGTGATCAGGCATGATCGCGAACCGGGATTTATGGCTGACTTCTTCCGCGCCTTTAATAAGATCCTAGGTATGCGTCAGCGAGCGACGATGGCATATCGACCCCAAGCGAACGGTACTGCGGAACGAATGGTGCAGACGGCGACGAGAGCCCTGAAGATGTTCGTGGAAGATCTGGATCAGAGGGATTGGGATGAGTACGCCGAGCGATTGACCTTCGCGATCAATACGGCTCATGATCGCGTTCGAGGAGACTCTCCTTTTTATCTGGTACATGGCTGGGATCCTCGATCGACGCTGGAAGCGACGATCCCTTTGGGTAGTACTCGAACCCAGGATCGGAATCCGCGACGGTGGCGTTATCGGATCCAGAGGCACTATGATCAGGCTCGAAGTCAGGTGAATGCTCGTCTACGCGAGGCGATCGCGGATCGGGCTGATCGACACAACGAAGAGGTTCGACCGCACTCGATCGTGGCTGGATCCCAGGTGTGGCTGTACTTGGACCATGTGAAGGAGGGGTACGCCCGGAAGCTAGCTCACTTGTGGCATGGCCCGTTCCGTGTGGCCGAGAAGGTGAACGAGTACACGATGAAGCTTCAGATCGCTGGCACAAACTATCACTTGTTCCCGATCGTGCATGTCTCGAAGCTGAAGTTGGTCAGAGACTTCCCCGATCGACCGCAGATCGAGCTCACGGTGGACGAGGCAGATCGACTTGATTTCGACGAGATCCTACTTCCGGAGGACAGCTGGGCTCCAGATCGAGACGCGAACGAGTATGAAGTGGAGAAGATCACGGATATGCGAACGGGTCGAAGGACACGGTACGGCCGGACGTATCGAGAATTCCTGGTACACTGGAAGGGTTACGACGATCCTGACTGGATCGACGAAGCGGATCTCAACTGTGGAGCTTTATTGCACGAGTTCCTTCGAGATCGTGTGAACCGGAACCGATTCAATGCGATGCAGTCTCACGAGGAGGAGTGAGATCGGACCGCCAGGGCGAGCTGGTCGCCTTGGTGAGCGAGATTGGTGGCGGATCGGCGGGAAGGCCGTCGATCGGAGGAAAAGGCGGTATGTGAATGTGTATGTGTGTAAAAGTGCAGATCATGAGATTATGGAGTCGCTGTGAGGTGGAACGATTGAAGGTCCGGACTGATCATGTCGGGTAAGGAGTGGATCGACCCAGGGCTGTGACGCCCAGCGCAAGAAATGATATATTACAATGGGAAGGGTGGATCTGGAATGGTGGAACGGCTATTGAAGTAGATCAACTTCGGAATGACTAGGAATTGGAGTGGACTTGCCTATCGACGCATCGATCGCTAGATCTGATCGCGCAAGCTAAACGGGTATCGCGAACGCTAGATCACGGCTGCTGGGCACCGATGTTGGGGTTGAACTTGTTGCGAAGACGTGGGATCCGCCTGGCAGGGTGGTCTTGAGGGTGATCGCGGTACTGGTTGCGCCAGGGATCGTGCGTGTCAGCCTCGATCAGGGCAGCCCGGAGGTCGGTCGGCTCACCCTGATGCTGGGTGGGGTCGTTGGCGTTAGCTGCGCAAGACACCGCCCCGGGGTACCAAGTCACCGAGTCTCGCGGACGCACCGGAAGGTGCAAGAAGAACGGATCCAACAACAGATCGATGTCGGCCCACATTGCTCTCATCATCGGCAACGTCGTGTCCAGCCATTGGCGCCACCGAGCGCCGAGGCGGATCCGCCGGGTTCGACGTTCGGCATGGTCCTGTTGGATGACCGGATCTTGACGCTGTCCACGGGTGATCGGGAGGTAATGGGTTGTTTCCCAGAAGGCCTGACGATGTTGCTCCTCGAGCTGCAGGTAGGCGGTGGCGATCCGACCCAACGGAGTTGCGGCGCCCCGGTGGAGTGCCAGATCAAATGTCAATGGATCTCGCGGGTTCTGGAGGGCCTCCCACGGGCGATCGGCCAGGAGAGCGGTGATGTTCGGCCCGGTGATCAAGTCATCCCGGTAACCGATCCCGGCCGCAGGCTGTCGAGCACCGCGAACCGCGGCTGGGAAGAGCCAATTCGCAGGCAGGAGCAGGTGGTGGGTCAAGGTCGACAAGATCATGCCGGTGATCTGCAGCTGACGTACCAGTCCCACGGGCCACGGATCCGCGTCACCTGGAGTGAGTGCTCGGGGTGCGTTGAAGCCCGGGATCATGGTGCCGATCGGGAACAGTGGCGGAACCAGAGGCTGACGTCCGGGCGATCCCGGCGGAGATCTTGGCGGCGATCCCGGGGCGATCCTGGAGGCGATCTTGGAGGCGACCTTGGGGGCGACCGGGAACGCGCCGATCCGGCTCGAGAGTGTATTGAGATGACCGACGGTGATCGTGAACGGATCCGCGGAGTACGGGTCCGAGCTGGCGAAGCAGATTGACGACGCCGAGCCTCAGCCCGGGATCGAGCCAACGCGGCGAGGGACCCTGATCCGTGCCCTCGGACTCGGATTCCTCCTCGCCAGAACCGGATTCGGGCGACGACGAGCCTTTCTGCGACTGGCCAGCGCTCGCACTACGAGCTGGGCTCGACTCTTCTTGGTCCGGCTCCTCCTCTCCTTGATCCGGCTCCTCCTCTTCTTGATCCGGCCCCTCTTCCTCCTGATCCGATTCCTCCTCCTCATGTTGATCGTCGGGCTTACGGCGATCGGGCTGCGGCTGGCTCTCGGCGGGCGGTCCTTGGTCATGATCCGGCAGCGAGAAGGCCGGCGACGGAGAACGAGGGGCGATCGGCTCGGCGATCGACTGCGTGATGGAGGCGCCGATCGTGAACGCTTCGGGGCCGCGGAGCACGATCGGGTGATCCGGAAGGACTACGACCGCGGCGAGCTGGTGTGAGCGGTCTACGCTGGCGCAGTGCGATCCAGCGTGTTACGCTGGATAGGTGTCCGCGATGGTGTCGAGATCCTCGCTGGATCGATCGCTGGCACGTCGGAGCAGGGCGTAGGCGTCTTGGACGTCGACGAAGTGGGCGTCCTGTGCACGGATCACTTGTTGCGCACTTTCGACGCATGCACCTACAGCACGACGATTGTATCAGAGATGATCAACAAGAGAACGAGGGCTACAGAACCAACGTACGGAGATCGGCGTTTTCCCGAAGCGCGACGTCGCGATCTTGGTTGGCCTGATCAAGGGCGGCACGGGCCGTACGTAGTTCCCTCCGTCCGGTTGAGGTCGGCTTGCAGCCGATCGACATCAGGGTGGGGGCAAGCCGGGGCGGAGAGGCCGATCTGGCCCGAGCGCTGGCTGCCGAAGACGGGCTTCGTTGGGCCAGGGCCGCCTCGGCCGTCTGAAGTGCCGCCTGAACACGATCGAAGCTGCCTCGCGTCGTGTCTAACTCCCATTGCAGCATGTCCAGATCATGGGCCTGTCGTGTGATCTGCGACCGGAGATCGGAGATGTCCGTGGCGGCGAGGTCTAGCTGGTGGTCGAAGCGGTCCCGGGTGGCGATCGCGTCTGCGAGTTCATCTTGGGTGCGTGTCAACCGGCGATCCATGTCCTGAATCTCAGCGGTTTGTTGAGCGATCTGGCCTCGGAGATCCTGGATCAGTTGCGGTCCTTGGCCTTGGGCGCTCTGCTGGAGGTCACTCACTTCGGTCTGGAGACGGCGGATCTCGTCCTCCTGGGACCCGCGGTAGCGCTCGAGGTCCTGCAGGTTCGACGTCAGCTCGCGGACAGTGTCGTCCAGGCGGGCCCGATCGCGGATCATGGTGGACCGAGAAGCGTAGGCAAGCGTCAGCTCCTCCTCCAGCCGGGCGATCCGGCGGGCAGCGTCCGGAGAAGCCGCAGCCCGTCGAGAAGCCGTTGAACGAGTCGATCGAGGTGTCGAGTGGGCTGATCGAGGCGAGCCGGGCGGAGACCCGTCACCCTCCGACGGTGGGGGTGGCTGTGCGGGAGGACCGGACGGTGGCGTGCTCATCGCGGGTGATCTGCGCGGGAGCCGGCGGATTGAGGAATGAACGGGGGCACGCTGTCCGAAGTGAGCCGCCGTGCGACACAACTTCCGGGCAGGGGGCGGATGTGGAGAAGCACCGAATAAGAAATCCGTCTCGAACGGAAAGTGTTCTCCGAGAAAGGCGGCAAGGCCGGTCGACAGAGGTCCCGAATGGAAGATCGACAATCGATCAGCGATCGAGAGACAGGCTGTGTGGATCAGGCGTGGACTGAAGATCAGCGAGAGATCAAGTGACGCCGGCGCGTCGGGTACAACATGTGCAGAGGCGGATCGTGCAGAGACGGATCGTGCAGAGGCGGATCGTGCAGAGGCGGATCGCGCCCTATCGACCCCTGATGGGTGTCCAAGATCGGCATAGGCGCAAGCCCTACTGGAGGCGAACACCGGTGATCCGGAACGACCAAGGATGGAAGTAGGCGGATCGACGGTGAATGAGGATGCGCTCAAGTCCTCGATCGAGAGTCGATCGAGATCGGTGATCGGGATCGCTGATCGGGATCGCCGAACGAGATCGCCGATCGGGATCGCCGAACAGGATCGTTGATCGGGATCGCCGATCGGTCAAGATGGGAAGCACAAGAGGGGCGAAGATAGGACAGGAATCCAGTTGTTGTTTAGTTGTAGGATGGTAGACAAGATGGTAGCGGTAGAGAGAGAAGCCAACTAAACATAAATCAGAAGAGAATTTGCACCGAAGAGCACAAGTCCCCTCAAGTCACCAAGTCCCAGGAACTACATTGGCCTCGACAAGCGTCGACACTTTGGACAGTGAACTAGTGGTACGGTTAAGACTGGATTAATACATTGGCCAGCTTGACCTACTCTAGTGATCTATTTCTTGTGTGCGAACCCTCGATCGTCCGGATACTGCTTGGCCGGCGATCGTTCTCCTCTCGATCAACCTCGATCCCGCTATAGGAAGCGGCAGGCAACTCAAGGAAGGAAGGAACACACCCGAAAGGGCAACTACAGGCCTTGGATCGACTCCAGGCCGACCGATCGCAGCGAACAACCCTCGATCGGGACGAATACTCGGACGCAGAGCGAAGATTCCCGCGCTGCTCCACGGACTATCCCCGCGTCACGCCAAGACATTCGATCTTCACCAAGTGCTGCATCCTCGGAGCCCCGAGAGAGCAGATCCAGCCCGCCGACGGGTACACAAGGTGAGAACAAGTTCAGCCGATCACGGATCGTTGGGGGACCCCCTCCGTTAGTCGGTGTCTGGGCGCTGGTGGGAAGCTCGATCAGGCCTTAACCAGATTTTGGCTGATCCCGCTACACCACATCGGCCTCGCAGATCAGGACTAAGCTGGGTGAGCTCGAGAGCTCGTACAAGAGCTACAACATCTAAACCCTAGCTGTCATCTTTGTCGCTAGAGGCGTCTAGAGCTCGTTGCAATGCCCTCGCTTCTAGATAGAGCGTTGCCGCTGCTCGCGTGCCATTCGAACTCGAACTGCTTAACCATCCAAGTCCAGTGAAGGTTACTGCTATCGGATTGGTCAAAATTAACATCATGTCCCTCCAGGATTCCTGCAAATGTTCCTCACGGTTAACAGGTTGCAGGTTTAGTGTGATTGGCTGTTTAAACCTACCTGCAACCTGCAGACCTGCAAACCGTGAGAAACACTAATTTAGCGAATTGAAACAGAGCTCTGTTATCTTTATTTTTGCCGTTTAGAAGCAGCCAATAACAGTGCTGGAACAGGCAAAAACTCAGCTTTATTTTGCACTATTGCTCATTCTAAACAAAAATTTCCTCCTCGAGTTATGCCCTGAAAACCGAGGTGTTGTTTCTTAGGTGGCCCAGAGAAGTAAGGCCTGGAGGGGAGGCATTCCAAGCTGGCCATACCTCCTCACCTTTAAGGAGCAAGAATGCATTGAGGGCAACAGTACCCTTTATTTATCCATTTCATTTCACTATGGTCAGCTAAATCATTTGTGCCACGCCAATCTGATAGGGCCCGAGGAATACTTTGGCAGCGATCCCTTTTGCCGCATTTCTGGCACCTGCTTCACAACTCGGAGCCCCCAGCTGCAAATCGGGTCAGATATAGTGAGCTTCCATCAGCCATTCCTGCTAAATCAGAGCCCTCGAGCAAATAGGGCCCGATATATCGGATCTCGGACCACCCGATTTGCCAAAACGGATGAAAGCCACAATAACCTAAACAACTATATCTAAAAGCTAGAATGGCTACATGTATTACTCTGCAGCTCAGTTGTTTGCTGAGTTTCGCACTAAAACCTAAGGTTACTTACGGACGCTATGAGATCGTGATGGCTTCGATGAAAGCGTGTCAATTTGCGCCATAATCGACCAACTTAGCTGAAGATGACCAACATGACTTGTCTAGGTGCAGCCTGCACTTTTTACATGTGAATTTGCTCAATACTCAATCACTCTTAGCCGAAGACCCCAACCTCGTGTCTGTTGCCAAACCAATCAGCTCAACTCGACAGTGACACGAGCATCGCTCGTTCGAATAAGGCTTTTTCTTGCGTTGAAGAACACACTTCCAAGAAATTGGCCCATTGTCGTATTTCTCATTCCGCAATTAACCCCCCAAGCCCTCAAGTTAACAGTTTGCTTGTTTGTTTTGTTTTTAATTTGAGGATCCTTATTGCCACTTAGCTAACATCTCACTCGTTCCTCTGCTGTAGCTCTCTCGTCTGATCGTTAGCAGACAACATAGTACAAAAATGAGCACAGTATATCTTACCTGCAAAAGGAATGAAATAGCTCTCTCGTTGCTAGCGCCAACGCAGCCATTGGACGCTGACCAGAGTGTTATGCCACCGATGTCCTCACCAGACCAGGCAATCTCAATTATTCATCTTCGGTTCCTGAGAGCCCACCACGATAAAGAAGAGCGGGGCTTGCTGGTTACCAGCCTCACAAAGGTTTGGCTGAAACATCGTTTCCGTATCGCTACACTTCGATGTGCGCAACTTTTTGTTCAATTACACATTCTCGGGCAGATGCTGCGGCTACGAAGCAGGCGCAGTAGGTGCCCACGGTAGAATCAACTAGAGAGTTGAGCTGGTAGTGCTTTTCAGGATTAAACATACAACAACTTTGGGATTTACTCGAGTATTACCCGTTATCATCGTCCATGAAACTATACGTCGACCGGTGTACCCTCCCCGAGCAACGCCCCGGGTTGACGGGATGACGTCCATCGCTGCAACCGTTGAAGATCGGCTGTAACGTTACTTCAGAAAAATTGGGGGCGGCAAAGTATCCGAAGTGGGCCGTTTGGCGGCGAGCACGAGATCGAGACCAGCGCTACGTTGAGTACGAGACCAGGACAAGTGTATGTGCGCCTTCCACGTGGATTTTTCGGATATAAGGACGAGGGCGAGCGGCCACTCTTCCAGGCACTAGGGCACGTTATGCTGGATAAAATTTCTGGACCCTAAAAACCGATGGATTTCTTTTGGACAGTATCAGGACAAACATAAATTACGCCCTTTAGGAACATTTTAGGACATAAGTGCAACGCCTGTGATCGAGGGGTGCCCAATTCGAACTAGGTCGGACGTCCTCAACTACGGCTCGCCCACGTTCGAAAAGAAGGGCCTGTATTTCCTTCAGCTGGCCCCGCTGGAAGAGTTTACTGCCGACGTGTGCAGCAAGGTGGGAATGAGCGAAAAGGATCAAGACGGCATCAAGCATCGTATTGAATCCGAGGCACTGCCAAACGACCTGGGGTACTTCGGACGCGTGGAGTGTCGCTGGTATATGCCGTTTATCAACTCGACACCAGAGCACGTCATTAAGCGCGCGGGCTGCTACTTAAAACCTGTTGCAGAAATACTGAATGACCGGTTACTCCCAAATCTACTGAATTCCTGTTGCCATAGTCTGAATGCCTGTTGCGTTGGTTAGGTGAGATTGGGACAACAGGAAATCAGGGCTGAATAGCTGTTATAGTAATTCAGATCAACAAGTTGATAGCGCTGCGAGCTACTGCTTGCAGGTCATGTATAATACATACTGAAGCGACACCAGCCGACCGCAGAAACCTGGCGCAGATGCATGAGGTAAGGACAAGTATTTATACAAGAAGGCTGAGCGTCAAGCTCCTCGCACGACCTGGTCCTTGATGATATTCTTGCCGACCAGGTCGAGGCACTGGTTCAATGTGTCGTATATCTTGCGTTCAAGATGCTGGTGTCGTAGCAGAAGTAGGTGCTGAACGTGATGGCCTCGTGGCTGCATTTACACCGTGGACTTTTATTTCTTCATTATGGATAATATAGCGCAATTCTAGTAAACACAATGAGACCGAGTATAGAAAACCTCAAATTTCAGAGTATCTTCGGGCCGCAGGCACGACTTGGTCAGACCAGGGCTTCCACGCATCGTCGCGTCTGAGTGGATGCCCATTTGCTCGCAGGAGCATATAGAAATTGTAGTGGGCCTACCTTGGCCCACTACAACAGCTTACACGTGTGCGCACGTGTATGAGGAAGCGTAGGTTTCTTTTACTTGAGTTAAGTATACTCGAGGTCCACGAGTATACTTTAAACAAGATAAAGACTCTAAATAGCTGATTTTGGTAAAGATGAGAACTGTTATTTTTGTTTTATGTTTCTGACTTCCTCTAAATGTAATATTCTAAGTTGGGAATCTGCCAACGGCTGGTTGGCAGAATTCCTTTGCTATGCATGTCGCTCATTGGTTAAAAGATGCTGCTTTCAACCAATAGGAATCCTAAATGTCTATGGACCACCCGTCGTGGTGGTCGTAAATGAATGTGGCACTTGATGTAACGTACATCAAGACCGAGGAAGTGTTTGAACCTTTAACAGACATCGCGTCTGTTAGAGTTGCAAGTGGCTGTAGCCACTTGTGCGTGTAACCCCGTTACAGAAATGGTTAGATTACTTTTTGAAGAGGACCTTGGCCTTGATGGTGCCCCCCCCCCTCCCCCGTCTTTAGGTAGCGACCAGGGCATACGCCGTTTCCACTTAAAACGGCACGTCGTGCTGCTCCAGTTAGTACGCGTCGATGCACCGGTTCGACATAATGCTATTGGTTTATCGAAGCCGGCCATCAGGCGATGCTGAAGGTCGAGCCCGGCTTGGCGATTTGGGAATTGGGTGACTCCTCCACCAGCAAAAAAGAAAACCACGCAACGAACACCAGATTCATCTCCACCAGCAGGATTAAGTAGTAGACGAACGCCCCGCCATCGCGGTGGATCACCACCATGCCAAACACGAGATCTGCCTGGTGTGGGGCAGCACGCCTAGCGCTCGAAATGTCCGCGTAGACGCTGGACGCACGGGGGATGACGACGAACTCGCTCGAGAAGTGCGCTATGCCGCGCGACAGCTCGCCACCGTGCTTGTTTGTACCTACGCGTGGGTGCCCAGGTCTAGCAAAACGTCGCGTCGTCGCGGTCGGGCGGACACACGAAGCCCAGACTCTCGAAGTAGCCCAGCCCAGCCGCTTGGCCTCGCTGTCCCTTGTATATCACGCCACCCTCGTTCTAAACGACCTCAGAGTGGCGTCGTTAAACAACTCAACCTTTTCGAGCAACGACAGCAGCAAGATTACCCGCAGCGCGTTGGCAATGCCCCACTGCGTGGAGGTGATGTCGTAGGTGGCGGCGCTGCCAAGTCTCGTGTTGATCTCATCCATAAGCGGCATGTACATCATGTCGATCGCCCTCTCTCGGGTGGTCACGTACTTGCGCTCGCCGGTTGACACACCGCGCAGCAGCACATAATGATAATAGCTCGCAGCTACAAGTACCATGCCATCAAGTTGTTGATCTGAATTTCTGTACCAACAGCTATTCAGCCCTGAATTCCTGTTGTCCCAATCTCACTTAACCAACGCAACAGGCGTTCAGACTATGGTAACATGAATTCAGTAGATTTGGGAGTAACAGGTCATTCAGTATTTCTGCAACAGGTTTTAAGATTTTTCCAAGCGCGCGGAGGCAAGGCTGCTCTTCCATCTCTCACGCATGGGCTTGATGTTCCCTTTTCGCGACGAGAGAGAGCAGTTGAAGAAGGAATTGCTACTTCTGCACCCCAACCACTTCGGAAGCCTTCTACATGGTGGCGAAGGAAAAAAGACTTTCGGCAGTATGTTTACCACCATCGACGCGCCTCAAAAGTATGTTGTTGTCCCGGGGACCAGTGCTGCTCGAAGTTCCCAGGAAGAAGCGGCGGCTAAGCAGCCTGTAAGAGTTGCTAAATGGGCCACCCAGTAATCTACGAAAAAAGATTAATTCTGAGTGGGCTTGGACGAATCCTAAGGGGCTACACTACGATGGCATACTCCTGAGCGGGGGAGGAATCATGAGCGGGGCAAGGGGAGGAATTGCGAGTGGAGGATGAATTCTTTGCCTGTACCAATTACTTGAGACCTCTACATTTATCGAGCGACAGCAAACAGGCGACATCAACAATACCCTGCCGCAACACACCATGCAGAGAGCAAATGGTATCATTTTGCCGATCTTTGCTCGACCCTAACGTGGCCGCAGCCGAGCGACCCGCCGTAGCTGTAGCGCTTTGGCCTTGCTGGTACAGCCAACAGAGCTTGTACCGCCGGGGGGTCTACAAGCACACGCCGTGCGTGCATTGTGAGTACGTGCAACGCCAGCCAACGCCGTGGCGCACGCAGCGTCCTGGTTTTTGACTGCAGATGCTGGCTTGCCGCCTAGCAATGCGAATTCAAAAGTGCCAAAATGAAATTATTAGCGCGTTAGCTTCTGCTATAGGATAAGACACACACACGCACACACTCCGAGGTGTCGTCTTCAGCCACCTAGGGCTTTGTTTTCCTTATAACTACTCGCTTCCAAGTACGCCGTAGGTGCGCACTCAAAATTAATCCTCCGCTCATAAATCATCTTGGGTAAAAACGAGTACGCTCAGGATTCTACTTTGTATAACAGATCCAGGAGTGTCGTCCTTTTCGTGTAGCCACTCGGGATTCGTCTTCTATGCACTCAGGATTAATCCGCACCCGTAATCTACCCCATACAGGCGTCCCCGTTAGATGTGCACTTGCGCCAGGCAATGTACCTTGCCGATCATGTGCAGATGTAGATGGGATTTGCTTGACCTGGTCGGGGCAATGTACTGAGGTAAATGAATTTAGAGCTAGAAGTGTCGCATTGCGGGAAGTTGTGTGCATGTGCAAGTTGCTACATGGCAGTAGGAAATGAAAGGCTCACGTTGGAGGTTACTTCACAAGAATCAAGATTGGGACTGTATCGACTGCTACATTGCTGGGCTTCCGCAAGAGATCATGATTCTTACAGCTGTAAAGTGGGCCTCTCAAGCTTGGGACGCAGTTACTCCCGACACGATCAGGAATTGCTGGAAGCATTCGACTTAATGTCGATGCGCCGCATTCTCAACGAGCTTTAATTGAATAAATCAGTACGTTTGGCATGCACGTGAAACCTGTGCAAACCTTGCATCCTTGCAGACTTTTTCAGTCCGACCTTTGCATATTCAGCGGGGACGCCAGTACTCTGAGTGTGTGGGCCATACATAATGCGTGGAGAACAGCGAATGGCTCGGAATCGTCAAGTACTTGGCAAAATTACAAAAACAGCCGCCCTCTGAAGTAGAATTCTGCGGCTTTGTATTTTTTTTATTACTGTACTTTGCCAAGATTTACATTTCTTCCGGACGCCATGAGCGGCAACAAGAACCCGACCAACAAGAAGCTGGAGGAGCTCGTGGAGCGCGCCGGCGTGAGCAAGCTCGTGCTGGAGGACCCGGACCAGGTGGTGTGCGATGACGAGTGGACGGAGGAGCGGGAGCGTCTGGCGCGAGAGCACCTGAGCCAGGACAAGTCCACGATCCCCGAATTCTGGCAGAGTGCGTGCGGACTATATGGGTGTGCATTGAGCTTCGGTAGACGCTGATGGTGCGCTTGTGGGTTGGTGACACACAGATAAGTACGAGAAGGAGGCGGCCAAGAGCTGGGACAAGTTCTACAAGCGCAACTCCACCAACTTCTACAAGGACAGGTACCACAACACATCAGATGGAGCTGGGAAGGCTGTCAGTCAGTGCGCGCAATACGCTAATGGGGTTATGTCGGCTGTTACGTGCGTTCCTCTGCTGTAGACACTACCTGCATCTGGTGTTTAAGGACCTCGGCGTCGTGCCCGAGAACGGCGAGACGCGGACGCTTTTGGAGGTCGGCAGTGGCGTAGGCAACGCCGCGCTGCCTCTGCTCGAGGTCAACCCGGCGCTTAACATCGTGGCCATCGACTTTGCCGACTCGGCTATTGATCTGCTCAAGGTACGGGCTGCCGACGTCTTTGCAGCAGTATTTCTATTCGCTAACTCACCCTTGTGCAATGTGACTCGGCAGAAACAACCGCTGTACGACGAAGCTCGCGTCGCAGCCTCCGTGTGTGACATCACAAACGACGCACTGCCCGACGCTGCGTTTGCCAACGGTGGTGTGGATTTCGCGCTCTTCCTCTTCTGCCTGTCAGCTCTGCACCCAGACAAGATGAGGGACGCAGTGAAGAAGGTGGTGGCGTCGATCAAACCTGGCGGCAAACTCTTCTTCCGTGACTACGGCCGATACGACCAGGCGCAGCTTCGTTTCCGCCCTGGCTGCAAGCTGCAGGAGAACTTCTACGTGCGTCAGGACAACACGCGCGCGTACTACTTCACGACCGAGGAGGTGGAGGAAATCTTCACTGAGGCCGGCCTCGTCCCAGTCGAGAACGAGTACATCCGACGCCAGTACGCCAACAGGCAGCAGAACGTCGTGCGCTTCCGAGTGTGGGTGCACGCGATCTTCGAGAAGCCTCTTACTAGTCCGCAAGCGTAAGCGATCAAGTTGCTGATATGGTAGTAGTACTGTATTGCTCGAAGCACTCCTACCCGACGAAATACATGTTCTAGACGCAGTTTCAGTGACGGATTGGTTGAATCACGTGGCGTTTTCAGGCCGCTAGATGGTGTAGCAGGTCCACGAAGACGCGGGTGTCGATCTCGGTCACGAGAGTCACGTTGGCTTTCTCGGGCGGGGAGTCGTGATCCCAAATGCAGGCACCGCGCTTCTCGTCGGGAGCCAAGTGGATGCGGCCCTTCAAAGCAGGCGCAGTCTTGATGTACTCCGGGTGCAGGAGGATGGCGATGGCGTAGGCGTCGCAGGGCAGGAACCCTTCGTGCTTGCAGAACGACCGCGTGAACTTCCAGATCTTCTTGATGTAGTCGCCGTGAGCGTTCACCTCCTCGTGGAAAATTTGGTCGAAGGTTTCCCACGGGAGGGCGCTGTCCACGCACGTCTCGAATGGCACGACGTAGAGCTTCTTGGCGCTGCAGTGCTGGTACACGATGTCCGTAGCCTCAGGGTCGCAGCTCACGTTGAACTCGGCGTGCGGCGTGTGGTTGCCCTCGCCTCGCGACAGTCCGCCCATGACCACGAGCTGCTTCACGTGTGACAGGAAGTCCGGTTCCAACAGAATCGCCAGCGCGATGTTAGTGAGAGGACCCACCGCCGCGATCACCAGCTCCCCGCTGTACTTGTGCGCCACGTCGATGAGCGCGTGCACAGCCTCGTTGCGTCGTGCCGTTGTCAACGACGCTTCCACCTTGCCAGACTCGCCCCCAAGACCGTCCGGCCCGTGACCCTACAGCAGCAACAGCAAACGGGTATTGATTGACCCGATCATTTCGATTCGTTCTCAATGGCATGGCGACGCACCTCCCACTTTTCTTCAGAGACGCTGGCGACGATGGCCTTGGACGCGCCACTGAAAATTGGGACGTTGGAGCGCCCAGCAGCCTGGAGAATGCTGCAAAAGTACACAAAGCATCGTTCATTAGACCCGTGGATGATGCGTGTATCATTCCATCATTTGACCGCGACTCACTGGGCGACGTTGTGGTTGGCCTGGTGCACGTCCACGTTGCCGAAGACGGTGGTGATGCCGACCACTTGGTCGCCGGGGAACGCGTGCAGCGCCATGAGGATGGCCACAGCGTCGTCCACGCCCGCGTCGGTGTCCACTACGAGCCGCATCGTCATCGGCAGAGGTCGAAAGTCCAAATGGCTTCACGAACAGCTTGATCTCGAATCTCGTACCTAATCGAGACCATACAAATTTGCAGTACGAGTGCTTGTTAAACATTATTCGATTAGACAGGATGTCTAGACGAAAAGTTGAAAAGTTCGAAGTTACTGCGACTAGCGATACAAGAGGTTGGCTGGGTATATTATCTATTTGTCCATTAGTGCCCGGATCTTGTCGGGGGTTGAGGAGTCGTTGTAGTGCAGGCTGCAGTACTTGATGGTGTCGAGCAATTCCGATGTTGCTCCGTGGGCGTTGTGTTTCCACTGCACGAGCTCCTTCACGCACCGCTTGATCTGAACACGGTTCGGCCATCAATTAAATTTTCCAATTTACCACAAGACTCGAATCGTACCTTCACTTCCGACTTGGAGCTGAACGCTCCGTGGAGGGCGGTGTGGTCGTACACGATGATGGCACCCGTCATGGCGCGCAGGTAGCTCATCATGGGGCGACCATCCTTTGGCCTGCACCAAACAAACTCAGCGTCAGCAAACGATGCACTACGCAGCCAAAGAGCGAGTACGTAACTAACCTGCTACCGGACATTGAGGAACACCGGGAGTTCGCGAGCATAGCTGAGACGTCTACTGCTGCCGGCTCCTTGGTCATGGCGATTTCGACCGCTCGGACCAGAACCTTGAGCATGGGGACGTGGTCGGCCACGAAAAATGACATGGCATTGAGCGGGGCGTCGGCGAGGCTACAACAGGCAAACGTCGTCACCGTGAGATGCACGTTCACGATGAACACCGTAGCGAGTGCCTGGATACCTTTCGAGTTGGTTCGACATCGCGGCATTCACTGCGATGAACCGTCTGAAGTGGCTCAGGTCGTTCTGAATGTCGGGCGTCTTTGCCTTCAGACCGTCAAAGTTTACGGCGAATTCCACCAAACTCGCGATCTTTTCCATCAGGAAACCTGCCGCCTTTTTAGTTGCTGCGTGCGGAGGGCAAACCACACTGTCAGCGTGTAGAATACCGATCCTCGCATGATTACAAAAGGAAGCGTACATTTCTGGCTGGAAATCTGGACTAACGCCGCGAAGATCGTTTCTACGGCGGCCAACCACGCAAAGCAATTAGACTCAAAGAGACTTCCACTAAGAATGCTCCTGTGCTGCGTGCCCTCGTACCGATATCGATGGCGAGCTCGTAGAAAGCTCGGATTGTGCTGATATTTGGAGCCAAGTTTGTGATCAGCTCCGCCTTGAGGTCCTCATTATGCGGCTCGCGAATGGTCTGAACGCGAGGCATGTGCAAATGTGAGCGCGAATTTGTATGCCGAGGGGCATCAGTAGATTCTAGCTGGGCCCCTCACTTTTTGGATTAATTGCAGGCACCCCTCGTAGCACTGCATTCGTGCTAACGTGTTCTTCGCCTGGCCGATGATGTCGTCCGACTCGGCAGCGAGGTCCTGGCACATTTGGTCGATGATGGCCTCTGGTGCCAATGGAGAGGCATGAGGTGAAGCGTCTCGAACCACAGGTCAGTTAATCGAGTGGCTGAACGTACCGGAGAAGCTTTTGTCGCTGCTGTGGCGCAGCGAGAAGTTGAACATCCGCGGCATCCTGTTCCTTGGAGGGGGGCGATTTCTAGCGATCGGCACAACGGAAGGAAAGATGGAGCAGTTCTGCGAGACGATCGCCCCGTTCGCGCGGGATCCTGCACGGGCCGAGAGAAGAATCTCGCCCCAGCCAGGCTTCCGTTGAGAGTTTATGTATAGCACCTTTTCCGTTCGTGAAACGACTTGAATCAAGCTCCTTCTTCTACTCTACCTGCTCGTGCCTATTCCTGCGAGACCCGACTCCACCATGGCGACGGATTGAGGACTCAAGTCGTCCGTTCGAAGCGTTCCGATGGCTGCGAGCGGGATCTTCAACGACCTCAATCTCGTTCTGCAGCTCAACCAGCACATCCAGGGCGTGGCCATCACATCCGATGGCGCTCGACTGCGCACGCCCGCAACCGCAACTTCCCTGGTGGGTCGCTCGCCAGACAGACGTCGTTCAAGGTCCTGACCGACCTCCAGTCCGTGAGCTACTTGGAGCCGCGCGAAGATGCGCAGTTCGACCACCAGCGCTCCGTGTTCCTCTCGGTCAGCTCGAGCGACCTCCCGTTCCACCTGCAGGGAGATAGGGACTTCAACGAGGCCAGCGCGATGGCCAAGCGCCGAGCGCTGCGATTCTCCGAGCTGGTCAAGAGCCGCATTGAGTTTCTGTGGGAGGTGGCGGGCGGGAAGAAGCAGGCGGAGATGGCGCAGCACATGCGGAGGCAGCAACTGGAGGAGAGCAACAAACAGGGGCGGGATCGACGAGACCAGCTGAGTGTTCGTCGGGTCGGAGCGGCCAAAGACATCAAGTCCCTGCTCCCACCTCTGGAAGAGCTGGACGAAGAAGACTACATGGCGCTCATGCTGCTGATCTTCAAGGTGCTGCGGGACGACTTCGTGCTGGAGCTAGCGCACAAGCAGATCCAGTGCGACTGGGAGGTGGACAGCCACCACGGGAAGACGCTGACCTTCGACCAGTTCTTCGCTGCAGTCTTCGAGCTCGTTGACGTCTGGACGTGCGATATGGAGGAGGCCACGTACGAGCGCTTCCTCCACTTGCTCGCGCGGAGAATAACCCGCCGAGTGGTCGTGTTTCTGGATGGAGCGGAGCTGAAGCTCGCTCTCTCGGACAACTTTGAGCCCGAGGTCGTAGTGAAGTCCATCCCGTTACGCACGATCCCTCGGTTCATGTCTGTCGTTCACGTTGTCGCTGGTACGGGGATCGCAACCGTTGGGGACCTGGCGCGAGCAGACCCGAAAGTGGTGGAGCGCGAGCGAATGGACTTCATCCAGCGGACGAACGGGGCCGCTCTCCCTCAAGGGCTGAGCGAAATGCGCAAGATCGGGCAGGACCTGCAGACGCTCCTCGCCATGTTCAAAACCATCGCGCTTCAGTTCGAGAACCTCAACTATACGCTAGAAAATAACGTCCTACGAAGACTGTCGAGCGGAGCTGGCCCTCGTCCGAGTGAAAGCACAGCAAAAGGGGGAAGTGGAGTGGGCGATGCCGACAGCTCTGGCGCTGGCCGCTCAGTTGGGGGCAACCCAGCCAGTAGCGGGCCTCTGTCTGCACAGAGTGTTGGTGGCAGCCAGCAGTTCGGAAAGAGTGGTGAAACGAGACAAGCCCAAGCAGTCGTGGGAGGCAGTACGAATGGAGCTTTGGTCGAGAATGGTGTAAATCGTTCGGGTCCACTTACACGTGACAACAACTTGGCTGCAGCCTACAATCTCGGCAATGCTTCTTCAATCGCGAGAGCTGCTGACAAGCCGCACGGTGCCCGAGGCCAAAAGGAGAGCAGTCCTAGCTCCGCCCAACCTCTCAACACGATTCACGACTTGCAGCTCGCCGATGCCGGGGTGGTTAATGCACTGCGCTCGACGTTTTTGATAGAGAAGGCGATTTTGATCGAGCGGCAAACGGAGTTGCCCGCAATTCGAAGCGAGTTGGTCAAGTTTGGTGTGGATGTAGACGCAACCAAGGGCTCTGACGACGCAGTGCGAGACCGATATAACGCTCTGTACGATCTGTTAGTACTGCGAGATGGCGAGAGCCTGAAAACACTCGCTGCGGTCATGCTGGAGCAGATAAAGTTTGAGTTAGGCGTGCATGGAATCATTGTAGAAGACGAAGAAGACGTCGAGGAAGTGTACGATGGCTTTTACGCGTCAGTCGTGGCGGGGACTGGGGAGTCTATAGTTCAAGAGGCTCAACGCTGGATGGAGGGGGCAGTCCAAGGCAACAAGGTCAATGACTACATCCAGCACGACTTCCACGAGCTCAAGTCGATTGATGAGGTAAAAGTACTAGGCACCAAGCGTGGGGATGAGGAATTTCTATCACTATTGGCTAAGGATGCAGATGTTGAAGATGAAGCGGCTGAAGTCGCGAACAAACCCCCCGGGAGGAAAAACTCCAGCCCAATCCAACGCAAACCCAGTCGACCTATCGCCGTGCAAATTCCATCCGAAGGGAACCCCCAAGAAACTGAAAGCAGACCACCTGGTCCAGTTGAAGAGTCCTTACCCCAAGTAACACCTCCCGAGCCAGTCAAAGCTCCAGTAAAGGATGAAGAGGGTCAGGACGCCATCGAAAAGACAAAGAAAGCAAAGAGGAAGAAGCACCACGATAAGGCTTCGCACTCAACTGTACCCGCACCGCCCGTTAAGACTCCATCGGCTGTAGCAGAAGCTGAACATTCAGAGCATTCGGGACATTCTGGCAGAACTCACCAGGAAAAACTGCCAGCTTCGAGCCACAAGCCCAAACCCAAGCTCACGATCTCGATTCAAGATACTGCAGTGGAGGAAACTTCAGAACACGAGGTTGTTGAGGAAGGTTGGAGTCTGGGACCGCCAGTTGAAGCCACAGATGCGTCTACACCTGATGATTCCAAGAGGAACAGACTGGCGGCGACCTCCCGGCATGGTCGTCCAAACACCGGGCTAGAAATTGATCCCTCCGTAGGCGACACAGACCACCACGACACCTCCGATGAGAGCGCAACTCGTGACGCGCTGAATATTGCGATTGAGTTTGAAGAAAACAACGTTGAAGGAAGCCCCGCCGAATCGAGGGTCTACACGGAGAGGTACGATAACTACGCGTATGATACAGATCATTTACACTTGGAGATGGCTCATTGTTTGTCCTACTGATAGGCCCATTTCGATGGAGCCCAAGGTGCCCAAGATCGTGGTTGGTGGTTCTCCCAGCGCGACGAATGTGCCCGTGACAGGGCGATATATCCAGCTCTTGGGCCTGGGGACGGTCCTTATCACGAAAGCCGAGAGCGAGCTGCTCCAGTTGTTAAGGTCGAATGAAGGCTTCGACACTGACCTGGTATGAAGATGTACGCCTGGAACTTGCTATTCGACGAATGCTTACCATTGATTGTGAACATTTAGGTGTGTTTTGACATTGGCACTGAGCTCGACACGGCCCTCGCCAAACTCCAAGCAATCCAACGACAGGTGGGCAACAGGGTGGTTCTCTTCGGTGGCAATCCCGACGAGCCTGGTAAAACGCAGCAAGTCGCGTTGGAATGTCTTGCTCACCGGGCGTTGCACTTTGCCACGATCCCACTCGACTTCCCCCGACTACGAGAGAAAATCATGTCGTTTTTCGAGAACTCGAAGCAGCCCTACATACTCCGACAACGCAAGCCGCCCGGCCAAGCAGCTCAGGTTGGCTCTTCCATCGGCTCTGGGAGCCTATTTGCATTGCACGATGAGCCTCGGAAAGCTTCGACGAGTGTGGCGCTCGCTAAAACGCCTCGACGAAAGCTCGCGGTAGCAATCCCTGCGTTGCCTTCGTTGTCACGGTCGCCACGAGATACGCTTCAAACGATTCCGCAAGGGCTGAGCGAGCCTCGACGAGCCGATTTCTCTCCGATCGCGCCCAGCACACCTCGGTCCTCCCAGTCGAAAACCCGATCACCTCGGTTCTCGACAGCCATGAACAAACTCATTCGATGATGTCAACGGTTCATGGGTCTACGAAGTCAGAATTATTTATTTTTCGTTCGAATGAGTCTACAGTTCTCGAGATTTTGGTGGACCTGAAACATCATCTTCTCACCCCACGCGCTTGATTTTGGCTGCGGGCCCCCCATTGACGTACTGAATAGCAGCCATAACGTAATCCAGGACACGGAGGCGCAAAACGAGACTCAGGTGCTCCCACCAGTAGCCTAGAGTACCCCAGATCTGGGCAAGCCCCTTTTCAGATGGACCCGAGTAGAACGAAGAGTGCCCACTGACAGCATAATCGCCCATGATTGAAAATCTCTCCCTGCATTTAACAACACACACACACATTATCAGTATTGGCGATAAGTCCAGGCCCGACAACTGCCATATTAGCGCGTACCTTGTGGTCCCTCCCAACTCTTTGTTGAGGGCCCGGATCATGTTGTTCGTCCGGAAGACAAAGAGCATGTCTCTCGGAAGCTGCTCTAAAAAGTCAGTGACCTGTGTGGAGTTATAATGCCAATGAGTTAGACCCCACAACAGATCCTCTAAGACATGGTACGGCTTGCAGACTACGTACATTGGAGAAGCGCATGCTTTTGAGGTCTTCGGAAAGCGCTTTGCGCTCGGATTCGCTCATCGACGCGTCGAGACGCCCCTTGTGGTTGATCGTCCGGTACGTGAACAGTAGAGGCAGGTACTTGGCGAGCTCCCCAACATTCAGCCTCTTGCCGCAGTCTGCTAGGAGAGCGCTGTCCCGCATGAGCATGGCTCGCCACAAGTCGCAGTAGGTTTTGCGGAATTCGCCGTCCAGCGCACGGTAGAGTCCATGGTCGAGCAGAACGAGCTGCTCTTTGCGCTTGGCTCGGGCGTCGGGATTGCGGCGCACGAAGATGTTGCCAGCGTGCGGGTCACAGTGAACAAACCCGTGGCAAAACACCATTTCACTGAACACTTCACACAAGGCACGCGCGACTTGAGGCGGTTCAAGGCCAAGGTCTCTGATGGCGTCAATCTGAGAGATCTTGGGCGCCGCGATGAACTCCATCGACATCATCCTCTTGGTGCTCAACTCGTCGTACACAATGGGCACGTGCACAGTGCTGTTGTGCTTCAGACACGCGGCAATACGCCGACTATTGTGTTTCTCGTTCTCAAAATCCAGCTTCACAGCATCAAACAGGTTAAGAGTGAGGTCCTGTGCCCCACAGTTTAGTGTGCAAGTACTCGCAACTTACCTCCGACAGCAGCGCGCGCTTGAACTCGGGGTAGAGCCACTGGATCTGGACGTCAGGGAAGTAATACTCGGTGAGCTGGAAGGCCCACTTGATGACTCGGATGTCCCCGTGCATCTGCGCCTCGAGGTGCGGGTACTGGACTTTCACTGCCAGCTCCCGGCCCTGGTGGTCCACTGCGTGATGCACCTGAGCCAGCGACGCGGAGGCGATCGGTGTCGTGTCGAACTCCTTGAAAACCTCCTGCCAGGGCCGCCCCATCTCGGCCTCGATGGTTTGCTTGACCCTGTCGAAGGCCACGGGCTTGGCTTGGTCCTGCAGCTGCGCCAGCGTCTCCGTGTACTCCTTGGGCAGTCCGTGGTTGAACGTGGCCAGCTGCTGCCCGAACTTGGTGTAGATGCCCCCGTTCTGGAAGCACAGGTGCAGCAGCCGCTGGGCGATGCGCTGGTTGAGGCCCTGCAGCTTGGGGCGGTAGTCTGGGTCTTCGCGCTCCGTGCCTTTGAAGTGGCGTCGGTAGTCCCAGACGACTTGTCCCCCCATGGCGAACACGCGCATCGACCGGGAGAAGATTTTACTGCCGAAATGAACACGCACACGCATACACAGAGTAAGTACACGACAGGATGTCGGGCGTCAGAGCGCCGAGGAGAATGCGAGCTAACAGCATGAGT
The DNA here is from genome assembly GCA_024211575.1 of Phytophthora melonis. Classification (NCBI taxonomy): domain Eukaryota; phylum Oomycota; class Peronosporomycetes; order Peronosporales; family Peronosporaceae; genus Phytophthora; species Phytophthora melonis. The sequence continues at coordinate 498,968 of JAMXKT010000076.1, read as the reverse complement.
GAGATGAGAGAGAAGGATGGATGGCATTCATTACGCGTTCGCTTCGTCTGCCGCGTAGCCGCCGCCCGAGAGCAGCGCGAGAGCGGTGAGCGACCGCCGCGCCCGGCCGGAGAGCAGGCGCGACGTCATGGCAGCACGGAGCTAACCAATGCGGACTAATAATGCGGAATGAGAGGCTGCAGTTGCAGTCGTAGTCCAAGCCCAGGAATGTTTGCTTGTCATGGTTACGAAAAAGGGAGTTTGGTATTTTCGGAGAAGTTTTGTACAATGTATTACATCGACTGGGACTGATGTTGAAGTTTTGTGACGGCTTGAGCTTAGACGCAGTCGCTCTTGTTGACGTGGAACTGGCCCGTCTTGGAGTCCTCGCAGCCGCACTCGCTCGTGTTGGGGTCCTTGATGCAGCCCGTGCCGACGCCCGGCTGGGTGCCGTTGTCGTTGCCGTCCCAGATGAAGGTCCAGCAGTCTTTGTTAGCGACCATGTTTTTATTGATCTTGCACGTGGAGGCGTAGCAGTCGCCGTACGGGTAGCCGTGGTTGCCGTCGTACTGGTGGTCCTGCTTGAAGACGGCGTACGTCTGCTTGTTGTGGGTGCGCGTGTTGTGCGAGCACTCGGCGGCCTGGATGGCCGTCGACACCTTGGTCACCTTGCAGTTGTGCAGCTTGGGGCACTTGCCCTTCACGTTGGCGTGGCACGGGGCCAGCGTCGCGTTCACGAGCGCGGGGGCGACGAGGAGGAGGAGGGCGAGGGAGAAGCGCATCTTGGTAGGGAGTGGGAGGAAGGTCTTGTGCTGTTGGGGCGGTAAATGGACAAGTGAGATGGTTGATGTCGGACAACCAGCGAGATCAACCACCAGACTCCCCGACCGATGCACAGTATTCGGGCGCCATCTATGCCTCTTTGCTTGTGGCCGTCAACCGCTCGACTGGACGATGAGAGCACGCACTGTGCCAGCTTTCCAGCTGGCAACTCGCATTCCGAGACCCCTGTCCGAGATGGTACAGATGGTACCGGTACTGTACAGTGTCGTTTGGCTGTCCGTGCTACAGTACAGTGTACTGAATTACATGTACAGTATATGTAGAGCCGCCGCTGTGCAGGAAGTGCACGTCGGAGGAGAGCCATGTGCGCCAGATGGCCCCATTTGCCCGCGTTAATAGTGCTCGCTCTCACTGGAAACCCCCGTCTTGAAGCTCCACAGTTTTGTAGCTTGAGCTTATACAGCAGCTACATGTAGTACATTTCCGCCTGAGCATAATGCATGCACGACTCGAACAACTTGATGATAACTCGAAAATCAAATGCGTTCGTGCCGCTCGTCCATGTTATCTCGTGCTATTTTTTATACATGTACATGTAATACAGATACCACTAAGCTTTTTGAACGGTACATGTACCACTCTTTTGGTTCATAGAGGCTACAAGATCTGTACAAGAAATGTGATGCTGCGGGTCGAGAGTGGATGAAGGCTTTCGCTTAGGCGGATGCATGTACGGCGTCCAGGAGACTATCCGAGCTAGTTACTTCGGACAACACCAAACTTCCGGTCGCAACTTGCCGGTTTAGATTCCGAGCTGTGCAGTCCTCCGATAGAGGTATCCTTGCTAAAATGACTATCGTACTTAGCACGTATAAAGGGTATGCGTTGATCGGGTGTTAGTATTGTGCCTTTCGGTCATTTTGCCGAGTCCTACGTAGGACTTTGGAGGCCAGTTAATCTGAGGTTGGTGGTCTCTAAATCTGAGATGCAAATCTCGGACGAGTCCGATGAGCGGTCTCCCGGAGTCTCTCCGCTCAATGGTCTTCCAAGCCAAGCAAGCTTTGTTTGGGGAAGTAAGCCGTGCTGGAACCCGCGAAGGCGAAGGGCAACGACTGGAGTGTTCAACATATCGAGTGCATCGTGCATCCTAAGTTTATTCTGCGTTTGACATACACCGTATTAGAGTCAGCTCGTATGAAAGTCCTGCCAGAAGACTTGGCAGGAGTCCTTCGTAAGGCCTCGAACCCCGAATGCCGTGAAAATGGACGACATTCGGGCTTTCGGCTGTTTGTAGGACCTTTCTCTCGCCTCTACAGATATGTACTACAGTACTGTATTGTGCTTTTCAGTTGTTTTGACGAATCGGACGTGTAAAACAGCTACCTACTAAGATGGGGCTAGGTTATCGGAGCAGATTAGCATGTCCCTTGTAGAGAATTAGGACCATGAATTGCTAGTCCGACGGAAGCAGTTGCGCACTGATGTTGTCAAGTTGACACGAATTGATCCGGCTCGGCGTATGGACAGGTACCACCCGCCACTTCCATTGAGCGTGTTCAATGAACACATCGATTTCACGTTCACAAGTGGCGCTGCATACAGTAATTTGCGTCAATAAGGAACCGCTGATATGGATAGAAGCAAGGAGGGTATTGGACAAAAGTGTAACAAAGCCTGTTCCGTGTACTGGATTAGTGTGATAAAGTGGGGAAATGACAGAATCGGGCACTATTTCAAGAAAATTACCAATTTCTGCGCCAACTGACAAAATTTGGCACTCTTATTGTGAATTCTGGCCAATATTGCCGATTCGGGTCGGTTTACCATATGGCTTGAAATCGTTGAATACAAACGTCAATCTTTTGGAATCGACTCGTCGACTTCTTATTTCGTACTTTATTGCGTACATAGTAAACTCAAGTCAAATCCAGATCTCGGGCGGTTGCTGGCGATTTGGCTCGGTCGATTCAATTAATCGACTTCGGTAAGACGCGCAATACTAATTTTTGACAAGTTCTGGCACTCAGTGTAATAACAGCTCACTCACGGTGCTGCACACAATGGTAGGGTTGATCGAGTAGCACACCGCTGATCGGAAGCTGGAGGAGATTGACGTAAAAAAGGTAGGGGACTTAAGTGGTGGAGACAGGGGCTAATGTTAAAATATTGATATTGATATAATATCGACACATTCAGTTTTGATATATGAAATATTATATGATATTTTAACACACATGGAAAATAATATTGATATTAATATTGATATATCATACAATATATCAATATTTCATTAAGTACGAAATGATGACGTATTTCTAGTATTTTTGACCAATCGTTAGCCAGCTTAAACCAATCTGTCGTCATTACGAATACCCGGTTGATATTAGTTAGGTGGCAAACCATACACGCAGGCTGCGTCACGCTGCGTCCCATTCATCGTGTACTCAAGCATGCGATAGCTAGCAAACTGTGGGGCAAATGCTCACCGGTACCAGAATTTGGTACGTTTGAACCATTGCAATACCAACATATATTAGAACCCCGTACTGTATTTACATCCAAGGTATCTGAACAAGGCTGTGCTCTGCCCGGAACAGCTCTGGGTTTTACGGTATATAAGTTAGTGTAATGCGGTATTTTGTTTCTACTGCCAATAACAGAAGTAGAGATATGGTATTAGCTGTCAGCTGGACCGGGTATTTATTAGATACAGCTGGCGCTACTCGGTCCAGGATTCAGATACAGCTGAACCGAGTATTTATTAGATACAGCTGGTGTGTCGGTTGTGTTGTCAGCGATGTCATGACGGACATGCACTTCGACCAGTTACAGTTGGTCCAAGCCTGCAATGCGCTTGGTTGAGTAGGTTAGTCCACGCTCATAGATGCACCAATAGCTCCAAATTCCTTGAGTCACCTTTGCTGCTCTGGTTCTCGTCATCCGTTTTAGGTAGGGATATCAAGTATTTTTTATGATATTTCCAGAAGACCTCTGCTCATGCTCTGAGGGGTGCGATTCATCTTGGTACCTTTCAGTTTGATACATTTTGGATATACAGACGATCCCCTCGGTAGTAATCCCTAGGATAGGAATACCCGCTCATCAGGAATATAAAGGTGTGTAACGGGGTTACACGAATGTTACCCGAAGGGTTACGAAGTGTGGCACACACAGGCTTGTGTGGTGCACACTGTCTAACCTATTTCAGTAGGAGAATCAGTACATGGCTTCAGAGCCACAGATTATGCATATGACTAGGGTTCACTATGCTAGATAGTGAACCAGATACATTTACACCGAAGGCGGCTCTGCCGCGATAAGAGAAATACATTCAGTTTGAAGATTCACAGCTAAGAGTTAAGGGTTGACTCTTGGAGTCCGTAGGGAGTACGGACTCGTGCGTTCTGGTATTAGAACGGGCTATCTTTAGCCGCGACTCTGTGAGTCTGTTACGTCTTCCTCTGACGCTAAAGCTACGGCAGCCCCGCTGCACTTGGTAGCACTTGCAGTCAATCCGACACCTGAGTCTGGATAGACTGACCCTCTGTGGAGAATGGAGCAGTTCGCTCACTTGCCCCCGAACCAGCAGGATGCGCTTAAAAGCTTATGTCCTTGCTGGGCCCGGAGGGCGTGACGCAACTGGCGCAACAAGGCCCCGACGCGGTGAATGCGCGTCTCGAGGCGTTCTCCAGTTACGAGAATGCTCTGTTGGAGCACCTCCAGCAGAGGATGGCGACGGCCGTGGCGCCGCAAGCGCCCGCTACGTCATCCGACGCGGGAACAAGACCCAAGCCGCTCATGTTGAGCGTGAAGACCTTCGAAGGCAAGGAAGGAAAGCTTAATGCTTTGGACCCGTGAAGTCGAGAGATGGCTATGAGCTCAGCTCTACTCCGGACGGAGTCGCAGCGCGCGTGGCGCTAGCTATCTCGAAGCTTGGTGGGCGAGCGAGAGAGTGGGCACTAACGTCAGGGACGTCGGTCGACACGGCCTTCCCGACGTGGGACCAGCTGAAGCAGCAACTGTCCCGAGTGTTCGCTCCGCCTAACGAGGCGTATCGCGTGCGCTCACGCTTCCTGGCTACCCGACAAGGCAGGAAGGATTTGGTGGACTATGTCCAGGAGTTGAGAACTCTCATTGCGGGCATGTCTGCCGAGCCTCTGGCTGAGGTAGTCATCGTCACGGTGTTTATGGAAGGACTTCGCACTGGCGTGGCCAGGACGGAAGTCTTCCGCACTCACCCAAGCTCTTTTGAAGAGGTTGTGGACATCGCGTTGAACGCGGAGCACAACTTTAAGTCGTCAAGACTTGGGTGGAACGCTCCTCACACCAGTTCGTCCAATGGTCCGGAGCCTATGGACCTCAGCTATGCTGAAGACGAAGAAGCCGAGCTTCGGGCTGCTGAGCAGCGGCGCGGCATCCGCCGATGCTTCATCTGCGGTGACACGCGTCACTTGCGCGCCGGATGTCCGCTGCGCTTGCAGCGCCAGGCTTCGTCAAGCCGCTCTTCGGGTTCGAGCCAGGGCTCTGGTTCGTCTCGGGGAAACGAGAAACCCAGTAGGCGCGGGGCGGCCTACTGGGAGGAACTAAGTTCTATTGAACCTCGGCGAGGTGGAGGTCGACAGGGACTTAGCCCCGAAGAGAGCTGTACTCTATAACACGGAACGTGTGTGCAAGCCGGCTTGCTAGTTGTCCAGGCTTGGGTGAAGGGCTTCACAAAGCCATGGACGATTTTGATCGATTCAGGAGCGTCGGGTAATTACGCCCGGCGTTCCACGATGGACGGAAGTCAGCTTTATGCTGAGGCGCTGGTAGCGCGTGGGAGTGACATCGTCACTGTTCGTCTCGCGACGGGCACTCGTGTCACGGTGCCTAAAGTCCCTGTGGACTTGGGCGTGAAGTTTTTAGATTTTGATAGCGTGGAACGCTGTCTGGTCTTAGACCTCGATTCGAGATATGATCTCATCCTTGGTATGGCGTGGCTGGAACGCCATGAGCCTTGGATAGATTGGAGGTCGAAGACCCTTGGTGCTACGCACTTCTCTCCTGGCGGAGCATTGGCGAGTCATGAACCCACCTCTGCTAGGAAGCAGAAGCGCTTCTGGCGCGAGCACTGGACCGAGTCGGTCAATGTGCTAGACATCGGAGTTTCCGAGTTGGTGGACACTGCGTGTGTCGAGAACGAGCGTTCCGAGCGTGGCTCGTGGACGGCAGGTGGAGCGGCACGAATTCCGCTGAGCGGGTGTGCGTCTGAGGGCGACGCCCTGCTGCGTGCCAGTGAAGGCGCGGTCGACGAGAGGTCGAGTGAAGGTGGGGCGTTGCCCGGATCAAGGATGTGGAGCGGCACGACTTCCGCTGAGCGGGTGTGCGTCTGAGGGCGACGCCCTGCTGCGTGCCAGTGAAGGCGCGGTCGACGAGAGGTCGAGTGAAGGTGGGCGTTGCCCGGATCAAGGATGTGGAGCGGCACTAATTCCGCTGAGCGGGTGTGCGTCTGAGGGCGACGCCCCTGCTGCGTGCCAGCGACGGCGCGGTCGGCACGATGCCGAGGGACAAGGGCTCTGCCCGGATGAAGATCGTGGAGTGGCACGTAATCCACTGAGTGGAGGCTGCGGGTCGTGCAGCCCTTCGCTGAGTGTCGATCAAGACACTGGTGCTCCTCTGGAGCTGAATGAGGTGGTGATACCTGGCGTCAAGAGGCACGCGGAATCACGGAGCTCTTCTGGGCGGACAGTGTCCATGAAGAGGCGGCAGCGCCGCAAAGCGCTGGCGGCGCGACGCAAGGCGTCTGCGGTCTCACGAGTCGAGAAGGGTGTGCCGAGCGGTGAGGCTCCACACAAGAGCGAGCAGCTCTACACACTCGTGAATGGAGTGACGGGCGACGTCGACGGAGATGTCAGTCTCACCGACTTGCCCTCACTATCTGCTCTCCTGGAGCTGGACGAGATGTCCTTGGCCGAGTTGGGCGAAGCCTTGAAGGCTGGAGACTTGGAGGAGGTGGTGGTCATACGACCTGAAGAAGAGTTGAACTCGTCCTCGCTTTCTGGATGAAGCTGTCCCGAGGACACTAAGAAGGCGCTGAATGCGCGAAGCGGATCGGCGATCCTGAAGGATCCGTCGGACCCCTTGTACCACGTGGTGAAGGATTATCAAGACGTGGTCTCGAAGGAACCGCCCTCGGGGCTACCTCCGGATCGAGGTGGTCGACATGAGATTGATCTCGTGCCGGGAACGAAGTACTGCGTGACGAGGCAGTGGCCTCTGCCGAAGGAGCAGTGTGACGTCATTGACGCGTTCTTCCGTGCGAAGCACGAGGCGGGCATGGTGCGTGAGAGTAAGTCTCCACACTCCACGCCGACGTTCTGTTTCAGAAAGCCGAATGGCAAGTGGCGTATTGTGCATGCTTTAACAAGCTGAATGCCGCCACCATTCCGGCGCAGACGCCGATTCCTCGGAAGGACGTTCTTCAGAACAACATGGCAGGATGTACGATGTACAGTGCGCTCGACTTGGTCGATGGCTACTACCAATTGCTCATGAGAACGAGCGACATTCCTCTCACTGCGGTGAGTACTCCGAGCGGCATGCTCTGGGAGGGGTTGGTGATGCCCCGCGGGCTCTCGAACGCGCCAGCGACGTTCAATCGTCTTGTGACGCAGCTCTTCCGGTCCCATCGGGCGTACGCGCGCAGACGTACTTCGATGACATCTTTGTTCCACAGTCGTGCGGAGCACGGGAAGACTGATATGGAGAACCATGTCGAGCACCTGCGTGCTGTGCTCGAGTGCATGCGTCAAAACAAGTTGTATGCCAACATTGACAAATGCATCTTCGGAGCAGAAGAGATTCCCTTCTTAGGGTGCTTCATCGGGAAGCGTGGCCTGAGGGCCGACCCGGTCAAGGTCAAGGCCATTGTTGACTGGCCGGTTCCCCAGAACCAGAAGGATCTTTCGCAAGTGGCTTGGCTTGGCCAATTACTTGCACAAGTACAGCGAGAATTACGCTGAGATGGCTCGGCCACTCTCCAATCTCCTGAAGAAGGACGCGGAGTGGTGTTGGAACACCGAGCATCAAGATGCGTTTGCGGCAATTAAGGATAGTCTCCTTCATGCGCCTATTCTGGCTTTGCCAGACCCCGCTCGTCCGTTTAGTGTCGTCTGTGACGCTCTCGGACTTTGCCATCGGCTGTGCCCTGCTACAAGCAGAGACGCCGAGGGCGCGAGCGCGTGGTGGCGTTCGAATCTCGTCAGCTGAAGGCTGCTGAGAAGAACTATCCTGTCCATGACAAAGAGCTACTTGCGATGAAGTATGCGCTCGTCAAGTTCAGGGTTCACCTGTTGGGCTCTCAGCCGTTCGTGATTTACACGGATCACGCGTCGTTACGCACTGCGACTCAGTCGCCCCATCTCTCGCAAAGGATGGCCCGTTGGCTGTCCTTCTTCGCGGAGTACAACTTCGAGGTGAAGTACAAGCCTGGCAGGCAGAAGGTCCCCGCGGACGCGCTGTCGAGCAGGCCGGATTATGAGCTGGCTCATGTAACGACCGTGACTTCGTCATTACCGGATCTGATCCGAACGGCTTATGCCAAGGATGACACTTGTGTCGCGTTGCTGAAGGCTCTCGGGAGCAAGGAGTTTCAAGACTCGGACATTGAATTGTCGGCGCGAGTGCGCGCGCGTTTGCATCGCTACACCCTCGATGGTGGCCTGCTGTTCTACAGCACTGGCTCCGAGGACACGCCACGCGTGGTCATCCCTCATGATGAGGACCCTGGAAGTATCGTATCCTCTATGGGGCCCACGACACGCCGGTGGCTGGCCATCTTGGCCGTGAGAAGACCTACAGCTCGGTGAGCACCCACTACTGGTGGCCGAAGCTGTACAAGTGGACGAGCACTTATGTGCGCACGTGCGAGACGTGTCAGCGAGTGAAGTCGTCACCCCATGCTGCAGCCCCGTTGGCAAGCTTGCCTGTCCCTTCGGGCTGTTGGCAATCCATGAGTATGGACTTTGTGTTTGGCCTGCCGGCGGATGCGGCGGGCAACACTGGAGTCGTGGTCTTTGTAGACCGACTGAGCAAGATGGCTCGCATTGCGGCTGTGCCGGATACCATCGATGGTAAGGGTACAGCAACGCTGTTCTTGGACCGAGTGTTTCGACAACACGGACTCCCTGAGTCGATTGTCTCGGACCGAGACCCCGCTTCACGGGCAACTTCTGGAGCGCGGTTTTTGCGGTGCTTGGCACCAAGCTGGACATGTCCACGGCGGATCACCCGCAGACCGATGGTCAGACGGAGCGAGTGAATCGCGTCGTCGAAGACGTGCTCCGCAGCATTTGCGCTGAGACGCCGAAGCGTTGGAGCGCTATGCTGCCACTCGTTGAGTTTGCGTTGAATAACGCCGTGCATGCCTCGACCGGCTACACGCCGTTCTACGTGAACAGCTTGTCCCATCCCCGCGTCCCGCTGACGCCGCCACGTGGTGGCCTCGGGCTTGTGTGGGGAGAGGAAGCCGATTTAGCTGATCGGCTAGCTGATGTCAGCCCGGCTACTGTTCGTAAACAGGTTGACACTTTCTTGTCGACGCGCTTGAGTGTCTTACGACACGTGCGTGACGCAATGGCTGAGAGCCAAGACAAGCAAAGGAACATGCGGATGCTAAAGGCAGAGGCAATGTTGACAGTTATGAGGTCGGGGACCTGGTATTGCTAAATGCTAAGAACCTACCTACACATGCAGTGTCCGCTGTCTTCAAGACGAAGTTGCGCCCGCGCTTCATTGGACCTTTCAAGGTCGTGGCCAGGAAGGGCCTTGCGTACACGCTCAATCTTCCGAAGAAGATGCGGACGCACCCCGTCTTCTACGTGGGCTTGCTCAAGCCGTACCATGACCCGACGCAGGTGCAAACGGAGGCACCGAGGGCGACGAGGTCGCAGGCGCGGAGGTCGCGAGCGTCGAGGACGCAGTCGCAGGCGTCACAGACGCGACCATCATCGCAGGCACTGCAGGCACAGGCGGAAGGCTCGGCATCGGCGGTGCCGCGAGCCCTGAGGGCAGGGTCGGAGTCGGAGGTGCCGCAGGCACAGGGGCCACCGGCACAGGAGGCGCAGCGGGCGGGCCCTGCATGCGGGCCAGAAGGTCAATCTGACCCTGCAATGCAGCCTGCTGACGCCGAAGCTCGGAGAGCTCCTGGCTACGACGATCGTCGCGATCGCCATAATACTGCACCCAGCTCTCCAAGTGTCGGAGCCGGTCCCAGACCTCGCGAGGCACTTGAACCCAGCTCAAGTCCCGAGCAAGCTCGTCGAGCTCCGTGGCAGTACGCGCGAGACGCGCATCGACATCCTGGACATGGTCCCGAAGGCGAGTCGTCTGTTGCTGAACCTCGAACAGCTCATCAAACGTCGCGAGGCGGCTTGGTGCGTCCTTCCACCGGCGCTGCTCGATGAGCAAGGGGAACCTTCACTACCATGTGGAGCGCCTGCTGGCGAAGCGGCGGTGCCGGGGTCAAACCAGTATCTGGTAAAGTGGCGAGGGTACCCACACTCAGAGAACTCATGGGAGTTTGAGGTGCCCCTTCGCCAAGACTGCCCAGACGTCGTGGACGCTTTTGATCGGCTTGATCACCAGCGCCCCGTGGGCTCGAGGCCGGCATGCCGGCCGTCCCGCGCTTCCCGGCAATAGGCTGGGAGCTGCTGGGTCAGCCACATTGCTCCGGGGTTGGCCCTGAGCCACAGCGCCTCACTCCCTCACGGGTAGGAGCGACTGGAGGGCTCAAAGGAGCGAAGCGCGCAGCGCTAGAATGGGTCTGCGGCTGAGCGTTAGCCGAGGCTGCGTTTGGCTCGGATCTTCGCAAAGTCGAAGCGGAGCTTGCGTTCGATACGAACATCCACTTCGCTGAAGCTAGCTCGAAGAGCATCCATGGAGCTAAGCTTCTTCTTCTTCTCAGCCCAGAGCTCGAACTGAGCCTCGTGTTCGATCAGGCTTTCGCCCGGGCTGAGCACCACAGGGTACGTCCGCATTGCGGGCACGGACAACCCTTGCCTTGCAGGCGCAACCGCTCGCGGTACTCGGAGACAGTCGTAGACTGTGGAGTCAAGAGTCGCTGTCGTAGAGACGTTCGAAGAGCGATCTCCTCCGGAGTACGGGCCGCAGGCCCAATGACATGCTGAGCCAGCGTCGGCTGGAAAGCCTGGCGGCATGCCTCCGCGGGTCACGAGGCCGAAAGCCGTACTCGGCGGTGCTGGGGTTCAGCAGGGGCCGCAACTCGGGGCGCTGGGAGCGCATGGAGGCCAGCTGCGCCGCAACCTGCTCGGATTGAGCCTCGTCCAAAGGGTTGAGATGACGGGGCCCAAGGGCACTTCCCCGCACGAGGCGGAGAGTACCGTGACTCAGTGAGCTCGCGCAGGCTGCGGAGCCCGGAAGAGCGTTCAGGGAACGGATTTGGAGTGCGCAGCGGTGGCCGCGGCTCCTCCCTCGACAGCGCAGTGCGCTCAGTAGAGGGATGGCTCGACGAGCGCGCAGGAGACACTCGCGCGCGGCGCTCTGGTCGCGGAGCTCGACGAGCCAACTGTGGCCGACGTGCCACCTCCGCGTTGTGCCGGCGACGTGGGCGAAGCGTCGCGGCGGTTCGGGGAGCGTTGTGGGGACGCTGCTTCACCCTCATGGCTCGGAGAGCCGACATCGGACTCGCTGTAGTCCACCTCGCCCTCCTCCTCATCTCCGAAGAGATCTTTGAGGTCCATGGTCGGATGGGCTAGTGCTCGAGGGAGCTGGGGCGTGCTCGCCGCGAGCGTTGCTTGAGGCGTTGCGCCGCGAAGTACTGAGAGACCGAGAGCCTGGGAGGCGCGGTCGGTGTGCGCACCTGCGCCGGGGAGCTTGGGAGTTCGCAGGCACGAGGTGCCGAAGCGCGAGGAGCGAGAGGCTCCGAGGCGGACCTCGCGAGAGGTTTCTGCGGTCCGAAAGACCAAAGGCGTTATGACTTGAAGTCATGTGAGGGCGCGTTGCGCCGAGAAGTTCTCAGAGACGTCCACACGATGTGGATTGACTCGTTCGAGAAGGAGGCTTGACGGAACAAGACCCGGTCGTTGACCGTTAAGCGTGAACACCCGTGTCCACGGTTTGGTGGGGAGGGTGTAACGGGAGATTACACGAATGTTACCCGAAGGGTTACGAAGTGTGGCACACACAGAGCTTGTGTGGTGCACACTGTCTAACCTATTTCAGTAGGAGAATCAGTACATGGCTTCAGAGCCACAGATTATGCATATGACTAGGGTTCACTATGCTAGATAGTGAACCAGATACATTTACACCGAAGGCGGCTCTGCCGCGATAAGAGAAATACATTCAGTTTGAAGATTCACAGCTAAGAGTTAAGGGTTGACTCTTGGAGTCCGTAGGGAGTACGGACTCGTGCGTTCTGGTATTAGAACGGGCTATCTTTAGCCGCGACTCTGTGAGTCTGTTACGTCTTCCTCTGACGCTAAAGCTACGGCAGCCCCGCTGCAAGGTGGGTCCCAACGATGTCTGAATGACCGCCCCATACAAAGCCAAGTAAATATTCCCCCTCACCCCTCAATCGTCATAAGGAATAGAAAGTCACGGATTATGAATGTGTTGGGGTGCTTAAATATGGGAAAAGTCCATTCTGTACAGGACGTCTGCAGTAGTCTAACCAGGATACCAGCTCCTATTGTCCGTTTTTTTCGTGCCGCATTTCATATTTAATGCTTGCATTAGCATTCGGAGCCGGCTTTCAGACCTGCTAATACCGTTCCTTTGAATAGAATGGAGCTTGGGTGCTTGCCAACATTAGTGAAATGGGGCTCACTACTATCGTGGCAACTTATTTTGCACATCAGTATCATTACCTACATCATGCCCCACATGTCTTACGGTATTATATTTAATATAATTTTATCTTTTCGGTGTTACCGAGGTATATATCGTTATCTGCACGAATTCCATTCATGTCCGCTCATCGATTTGAGCAGCCTTTTAAGGTCTACGTAACCAAAAGACTGCACCAATATGTACCATATGTGTGGTACAGTCCAGTGTACGACCCCATGGTACACCCTACGACAGGAATACCCTCATCTAGGAATAAAAAGTGGGTTCCCGACGCCATGACTAGCGAGGGGATTGTCTGTATGTGCTAAACACTGCTCTCCACATGTTAGCGACTGATATGTCAAACAATGCAGAAGTATTGATATCAGATCAGTCGCAATGTTACAGAGTACATCGATGGCTCCTCGTTGCGAGCCACGGAAGCATGATTCAGTGAGATTTGAAATGATATATGAAATATCTGATTGATATCGCATTTTTCTACCTAATATAATATTAATGTCGAATATTATCAATATTATATTCGAAAAAATCTCATTGATACCAAGTTAACATTAGCCTCTGGGTGGAGATGTCTCCGTGGAGAGCATCTCGCTCATGTGATGGGTGGGGGAGGAGCACGCGGTGGAGGAGTACTGTATGCGCCATCGTCAAGGAGAATCTGGCGCAACAGAAAGTCTGGCCTAGATGAAGGTCACGTAGAAGCGGGAGATGGCACGATGCACAGGCAGAGGTGTTGAGTAGGAAGCAGTAGCGACGAGTGTCGCGGTCCTCCTCCGTTAGGGTCGAGTACTTCGGCCAACAAAGAGTAGACGCTTAGCTTGCTGGTAGGATGCTAAAGGAAAAGAAGGCAGTCTCGTAAAAATGCAAAGGGTTTCTTGCGTTTAACGAGGAGAATTCACGACTGAATCTCCACACTACGTCTTGCGCGGCCGACGGCTACCCCGCCGACCCGCTCTTCACCTACTTCGACTCCTTGGGGACGCCTCACCTCCTGTCCTTAAGCCTCACGGCGTCCATGCCATCCGTCCTTGGACACAGACGGCCGAGCACTCCGTGCTCAGCCCCTCGGCACGCGCCATCTTCGCCTAGAAGAGTGGTCCTCACGCTTAGACTCGGAATGCTTGCACGCCCTGTCCTTGCTCCTCTTGTAGCCGTGCTTCTTGCTCCAGCGCGCTCTCGAGCATCGTCAAGAAAGCTGTCAGCCGTGGTCTCAGGCGTGACCCGTGACAATTCTCCCCGACTTTGGGCTGCCGTCCTCGGCCAGCCTCACTCTTGTCCTCGTTCGTCACCGTCGCGGGGCACGTCGGAGCTTGTTCATTCGCCTCGTCGACGACCACGGCCACCTCAGGCCTGTTCTTTATCGACTTCGACGGCACCACCGTCGAACGACGACGTACACCGCGTAGCTTGTAGAGACTTGCCTTCTCCGCGCTCTCCCTCGCGTCCTTGCGTTCACGCAGAGCTTTCAACCCCGACCTCACCACCTTCTTCGGCGCCTCCGTGGGCATGCGACCGTGACAGCGTCGCACGAGGTGGCTGTAGAGCCCACACAGCAGTAGCACGCCACTCACTCGAGTGGTCGTCGGCGTGAAGCCATACCAGGCGTTCCATAAGCCGAGCACCACGGCGACCCCGTCGAGCCATGGAGGAGCCCTTCAAGTACGTCGTACACTAGGCGTGGGGCGTGCACCACGACGGACACCCCAAGCGCAACCAACACGTAAGCACCATAGACGCCGTCACTGACCCGGCCAATCATGGCCACCACAGCTTCCCGAGTGCACAGGCATAACGCCGAGTCGCCAGCCACATCAGCTGACTCGCGTCGGGCAGGAACAGGAACACGGTCTGGTGAAAGGCGACGCACCACGCGTGCCACACTTCACCAACCATGCCGAAGAGCTGCTCGTGCTCTCGAAGCACCGCTATTGGCACCACAACTAGCAAAGACAGCGCAGCCCACGCGTACTCAGGTGCATCCAGCCCTTGGACGCGAGAGCTCCTCATCGCCGTCATGTACCGATCGATACAGGTGAACCCGAAGAAGTACAGCACGTATCCCGTCTCGCGCACTGACGCCCAAAACACCCAAAGCACGTTCAGCACAGGCACTATGACGTGCCAAAGAGCGATGCCCAGGACCGCCCACACCACGGGATGAACACCACCTTCAAGGTAGCCCTGCACGTCCCGGAGCACGTTGACGGCCTGCGGCCACTGGTCCATGTGCCACCGTTGTTGAGTGTCGCCAACTGCCGAGACTGCGGCAACCAACCGTTGCTTAGGTCAACTGCCGTCAAGACCGTTCCCCGGCAAGTTGCCGTAGACCTCTCCCTTCGGAACGTTCAGGAAGAACTTTCAGCTGCTTCGCCGTGGGTGAGCCGGCGGCCGCTTTTCACACCGAATTGCTCATTTGCAATTTCGCCACCCGCCACTCACTTGCCACGATGTCCAAGCTGCGCTGTGCCTTCTCGGCGGAGGAGATCGAAGAGATCAAGGAGCTCATTGTGGGATTGCTCGATGACTCGCTCGCCACGGACCCGCGCGCAATCAAGACTGCATTCTGGGAGCGCGTACGCCGCGCCCTAGCCGCCAACTCGCAGTCGCAGGGCCTCGAGCACCTCGAGGCTCTTGTCGGCGCGGTGCTCGACGGAGAGCAGGACCCGGTCCTCGGTGGCACGATCCTTGCGCTGCCTCCGCTGCCGTCGGCATCCCCATCGACTAGCCCCGCTGCTCCTACGGAACCTCCAGCTTCGCCACGTCCGCCCAAGTCGCGTTCTCCGTCACCGCCGTCCAAATCAACCAAGGGCAAGGGTAAGGCGCCCCGCCGCAGCAGCAAGCGAGCGGCCTCGTCCAGCCCCTCGCGCCCGACGTCCGGCAAGAAGGCCCGCGCTGAGACGACCAAGGAGGTCACGCCGATCAACGTCGAGGAGATCCTGCGCGTCAGCCAAGCGGCTCCCCGAGGTACGCGCTGCCATCTCGGACGTTCTAGCCAAGTGCGTCGCCGAGGGCAAGGTGCCATGGCGTCTCGCGTACCCGTGGGTCGCCCGCAACCTCTGGTACGACCCACGCCAGTACCCCATCGTGTACCGCGAACACTGGCGGTTCTACATGCTCCACCGCTTGCTGTTTTGGCACTGGGCCTTCAACGCGCCGTTGCAGATCAAAGCCGAGACGGACAACCGGCGCAAGTTGAAGCTTCGCGCGGTAGTGGCCCGCCTCCGTTTTACTAGTCTCTGCATCGAGACTTGGGGTTACTTCGGCTTCTACGGGCGACTCGAGGGCCACGACGAGCTGTACTGGTACGGCGGTCAAGGCGGCAAGGGCTCCGGCGAGAAGCGCACCGACGACGGCCTGCCCGCCGAGGACCTGGCCTCGCTGTTCCGTACGGACTCGGACCGTTACCAGTTCATCATTGACAATGCCCTCAATCCTGCCATGATCGACGACTATGGCTACCACAGCCTGCGCGTCCTGCTCGAGTCTACGCGTGCCCTCGACCCCAAGGCCCCCGCCGATCACCGCCTCTCGCTCGACGCCCTCGCCCGCGTCCGCATGGACATCCTGGGCCCCGCTCCGAGCAACCCGGACTGGGTGGGCAACCTGAGCGCCGACCCGTGGCTCGCGCTGAAGAAGAGCAAGACCGTCCAAGAAGCCCAGGCGCGCTTGGCCCCAGCCGTTGCGAAGGGCACGTACCAGCCCACCTCGTTCACCGCGTTCACACCCGGGGACATCATGTCGGACGACTTCTCCGACTTCGAGGACGACGACGGCAAGCCTACTGCGCTCGCTCCTGCCGCCGACGACGAGTGAAGCACCCTCCGTTCCAGCGTCCAGCGACGCCTGCATGTGCCACGCTAACTTCTTTTAATCCAATTAATTCAACTTGAAACTTCGTTCTCCTTGTAGCTCTTGTTCTTCTTGTTGCTCTCGTCCTCCATGTCAGCCGAGCGTAGCACATTCAGGGCGCCTCCATTCCCACGTAGAGTTTCCATAGCGCAATAAAATCAAGAAAATATCCAATCTTCACGAGCTTCGAGGCACACTGCCTCACCTTGAAGCTATTCACAGCCACCGCCTCCTTCTTCTAAGTGTAGGTCGAGCTTGACCCCGACGCTAGAAGAGGAGCTCATCTTCATCAACCACAGCATTGGCTTCCATGAGCCGCACGCTCCGTCGTAGCTCAGGCAAACCTTTCTTCTTTCGTTCGGCGTTCTCGTACGCCGTCACCAGCACGTCGTACTCAGGCGACAGCGCGGCGCGTGACAGCCAGAACGTTTCGTACGTTGCTGTCAGCGCCAAGTACTGCACTTCACGTTTCTCCACCCGTTTCCCCACAATGTCGATCACGGGCGAGCCCGCATTCGTGAACGCCGTCTCCTCACCACCGATGGTGACGCGTTCCACGTAGCTCGTCTCCGGCAAGTCGTCCTCCTCGAGAGGTCCTTCACCTTCAGCTTCGGGCGTACCGTCCACGCCTTCGGGCACGTCGCCTACGAAAGGCCGGCTCCATCGCCCCTTGAATCTTTTTAGCCTGTTGACGTTCACTGTCACGACCTTGTCAGGATGGCTCGGGATGTCGATCCTGTACGCGTTCTCCCCGACTTGACCGAGCACTCGATAGGGTCCGTGCCAAGTGAACGCGAGCTTCTTCGTCTTCCGTTCACCTCGACGTGCACGGAAGAGCTGGTACACCCACACAGCATCTCCCACCGCGAACGCAACCTCTTTCTGCCCACTCAGCCGTCGCTCGTGACGGTCCTGAGCCTTGATCAGCTGGCGCTCGACCATGCGCCGCGAGTCATGCAGCGACTTGTACAGCTTGCGCCTGTACGCAGCCACCTCACTCGACTTCCAGTCCGAACCGGTGTTCATAAAGGCCAAATCCATCGTGAGCTTCGGGTCGCGTCCATAGAGGCTGAAGAACGGCGAGTCGCCGAGAGCCTCATGGTACGACGACCGATACGCAAACAACACGCGCGGCAAGTAGACGTCCCAATCGTCCTGGGACTCGTGCACGAACATCCTCAGCATGCCCAGCAACGTGCCGTTGAACCGCTCGACCAGCCCCTGCGTCTGCGGGTGGTACGCCGACCCGAAGAGCTTCTTAATGCCCAGTGTCTGGTAGAGCGAGCGCGCGAGCTCGGACGTGAAGTTCGAGCCCCGGTCGCTCAGCAGCCGTTCCGGCACTCCGTGCCTGCAGATCACGCCGTCCACCATGACGTCCACGAACGTGATCGAGTCCAGCGCCGCCACCGCGAACGCCTCCACCCACCTGGTGAAGTAGTCCACGAAGACCAAGATGTACTTGTTGCCGCGCTCCGTCTCGGGCAGCGGGCCAATCGCGTCCACGACGACCAACGAGAACGGACCCGACAAGTCCATGATCGGCATCCGTTGCATACGGCCTGCCTTCCACGGTCGAGACCCCTTCCCGCCGTTGCATATCGGACAGCAGCGCACGTACTCGGCCACGTCCTTCTTCCATCCAGGCCAGTACGCGTGCCGCCGCACCCGATCCATCGTCTTCGTCTTGCCTAGGTGCGCCGAGAAAATGTCGGCGTGACAGTAGTGCAGCACCGTTTCGATGAACGGCAACGGGATGACGGGCACCGTGATGGTGTTCGCCGGTCCCGCCCGTGCCTTCAGGTACACGCGACGCATCAGCACGTCATTCCTCACCACGAAGTTCGGCGACATCCGCAGAATTAGCACCCGCAACTGAGTGTCCATCGAGAGAGCTCCGCTCTCGAGGAACGCCTTCATTGCCACGATCCACGGCGTGCGCCCTTGCTCTTCGACGAACTTCTCGCTGTCGAGGCCGACGGCGTCCACGGTGGAAGGAGAATCCGTCTCCGTCCTCCCGCCCTCGTCCTCTTCCTGCTCCTCCTGAGTGAGACGTCGGCCTTCGTCTTGCACGGCCTCCTCAGGGTCGCGCTCGACCTCCGCTCCGCTCTCAGCGCCTCCGCTCTCCCCGACTTGGACGGCACTATGCTCGTCTTCCTTCGGGGTGACGTCCGACTCGACTCGTTCGCCCAGGGCCTATCGTCCCCATGCTGAGCGTCGGCCTCGACGGCCGCACTCCCGTCGCCAGCCGCTCCCGCTGCCCACATGTCCTCCAGGCGCAAGGGCGTTCTCTTTCGGCCCCGGCGTCTCTTGGATTCGCACGCTCCCCGACTTCGTCGACGCCACGCCTCTCCGGCGTCGCCACGGGGATCCAGACGTCCTCGATACGTAACGGCCGTAACCTACCCGTGCTGCCGTCACCCCGACGCCCGGGCGGGTTTAGCAAGTCGCGCATGGTCACCGCTCCGACCACCGGTCGCTGTCGTAGCCTCGACAGGCCGTCCGCGTGACCCATGAGCGACCCCGCTCGATGGTGAATCTTGAACCGCAGCTGGGACAGCTCCATTGCCCAGCGTGCCAACTTCGCGTTCGTTGTCCGCGTATTCTCACCAAATATCCAGGTCAACGCCTGATGATCCGTGTAGAGGTCAAACTCGGCATGGTCGAGGTAGCACCGGAACTTACGCGTGGCCCAGACCACGCCCCAGCACTCGATCTCGGTCGTTCCGTCCGTCTTCTTGATCCAGTTCCGCTGCGACCCCACCAGCATCTTGCTCGCGTACGCGATGGCCCTGTCGCGGCCGTCTACTTCTTGCATTAGACACGCTCCCACAGCCAAGTGAGAGGAGTCTACGTACAGCTTGAACCTCTTAGTAAAGTCAGGATACACAAGAATCGGAGGACGCACCAAGCTGCGTTGCAGCTGATGAAACGCTGCATCACAGTCAGCATTCCAGCGGAAGGCCGTCTCCTTTTGCTTCAGGCGCTCCAGCGGCGCCGCGATGGCCGCATACCCCGGTATGTACCTCCGAAAGTAGCTCGTTAGCCCTAGGAACGCACGCAGCGTGTGCAGGTCGTGTGGCTTCGCGATGTTGAGCACTGTCTTCACCTTCTCGGGGTTGGGAAGGATGCCAGTGGGCGTCACGATGTGACCCAGGAACGCAACCTGGTCCCGGCCCCAATGACACTTCTTCATCTTCAGCTTGAAGCCAGCCGCTCGGAACCGCTCCAGCACCTGACGCACGCGGACCAAGTGGCTCGCGAAGTCGTCGCTGAACACGACGCAGTCATCCAAGTACACGAGGCACGTCCGCCACTTCAGGTCGACCAGCACGTTCTCCATGAGGCGCTCAAACGCCGGCACCGCGTTGCACAACCCGAATGGCATGACGAGCCATTCGTACAGACCAAACTTGCTCGTAAAGGCCGTCTTCTCGACGCTCCCCGCCTCCATGGGCACGTTCCAGTACCCGGACGCGATGTCCATCGTCGAAAAGAGCTTCGCCCGCCCCAAGACGTCCAGGATGTCGTCGATGAGTGGCATAGGATAGCTATCCTTCACCGTAACTGCATTGAGTTTCCGATAATCAATACAGAAACGAATTCCTCCATCCGGCTTGCGTATCATCAACACAGGACTTGCCCAGGGACTCGTTGAGGGACGTATGAGGTTGAGCTCCAGGTACTGCTGGATCTCCGCCTCCATTACGTCGCCCTCCGCCTTTGACACTCGGTACGGGGGCTGCTTGATCGGAGCATGCGTCCCCGTATCAATGCTGAACTGCAGCAAGTCCGTCCGGCCCGGACGCTTCGACGTCTCCACAAACATATCCTTGAAGTCACCCAACATGCTCGCGAACAGCTCCTGCTGCTCGGCGTCCATCGCAGAGTCGCTGAAGTCGGCCTGCATGCCCTCAGCAGCGACCTTGGCCAGCTCCGACTCCATCTTCGCCACGCCGGCGTCCTTCGACGGAGTCCTTGCGACCGAGACGGCTCCAGTGACCGTACCCACGTCCTTCGTCTCGGGCGGCCCCTCACGCTCGAACGAGAAGGCCGACTCAGGCACGGCGGACACGACTGCTACCACGGCGCCCTCGGTAATGACCATCTCCTCGGTCGAGGCATTGCACACCTCGACCAGGACTTGTCCTTCGTGCACGGTGCAGAGCGTCCGCGCCACACGTAGAGACGCCTCACCGCCAGCAATGGCTTCGACTAGCACGACAGAGCCCTGCTTGGCACCGCCGCGCACCCTCGACCGCACCAACGCTTGTGAGCCAGGCTCCAGGCGTACCGTCGCCGCTGCACTCGCAGAGTATGACTCCTCCACGCGAGTCTCGCCCAACGGGATCACCTCACCAGTATCCTTGAGCGTCATCGTTTGCGCCTCCATGTCCACCACGGCACGGAACGACCGCAGCGAGTCCGTGCCTAGAATCGAATCGACGTGCAGGCGGTTCACAACCGCGAACGGCAACAACTTCTCTACGGAGCCGAGCGTCACGGGCAAGTCGATCACGCCCTTGATCTGAACCTCGTGCCCCGTGACACTGTCCAGTCCGCCCGTGTACGGCCTCAAAGCCTCGGCCGAACGGCCGAGCCACTTGAGCACCTTCTCGTCCACCAGACTCGCGATCGCGCCCGTGTCGATGAGCATCTCCGCCGGCACCTCGCCGAGGAAACCTCCCGCCAAGGCTTCAACGCCGCCTACACTGCCAATCACGCGCTTGCCTTCGGGGACGACTCGCTCGTCGTCCTCCTCGCCGTCATCAACGGGCTTCAGCCCCGGCTTACGACGTCTCGACCGCCCCACGGCGCCGATCACGTGGACGCAGTGAGGAGACTCTTCCTCCAGAGCCTTGTCTCGCTCCGGAGGTCCCTTCACCACGCACACCGTGCCGTCAACCTCGAACGACACGTGCTTCTCGGTCTTGCTCGGGGCACTGTCCTTGCCCACACGAGCCTCAACCACCCCTCGCTCGGCACGCAGCTTGAGCTTCTCGCAGATGGTCGGCGCCTCCTTGGCGTAATACCGTTCGGCCCAATCCGCTAACACTCGCAGCCGCTTCTCGTCGACCCCTTGAACGACCTCCGGAGGCGCTCACACAGCCACGCCCTCTCGTTCTCGGCCAGGTCGGCCTCATTCTTGTCACGGAACGGGGCACCTCGTCCTTGGCGCCTTCTTCACCGTCCCTCACCAACTCCTTCAGTCGTCGGTGAATGACCTTCGTATCACCGACCGACTGCCAAATGGAATCGTCTTGTCCTCACGGTCCAACTCGTCCTTGGTCACGTTCCCGGGCGCTGCCTCACTCGCAGCGAGACTCGAGCACACGTTCCGCGCGACTTCCTGCTCTACCGCAGCCTCATCTTCCCCATGTTCCCCGCTGACCCGATAGTCCTCTGTTCCGATCCACCGCTCACCTGAGCCGCGGCACTCGTGGCCTCGACGACTCCTTCGCGTGGTTTAGGACTGTCAGCGACGGCCACCGACGGGC
The DNA here is from genome assembly GCA_024211575.1 of Phytophthora melonis. Taxonomy (NCBI): domain Eukaryota; phylum Oomycota; class Peronosporomycetes; order Peronosporales; family Peronosporaceae; genus Phytophthora; species Phytophthora melonis. The sequence goes on along the minus strand of JAMXKT010000076.1, from coordinate 477,009 downwards.
CTGTCGACTTTGCTTCTGGTTTCTCGTAGGGCCCTTGCCCTTGAAGTCACGGTTGGCTCGCTTCGCCTCGCTGGACACGGCCAGCGTCTTCTCGTACCACTCCAGCCAGTACTCGGGCGTGGAGACGGCACTTCGCGCCACATCCTTCGTCCGCTCCAGCTTCTCCACCGGAATCCCGAGCATCTTGCTCATGTCTTCGATGCTCATCGCCTTCTGCCTCGCGGCGTTCTCCTTCATACGCCTCTGCAGCTCTACCTCGTCACGGGGGAACAACCGTTCCTCCAACTCCTTGTCGTACTCCTCGGGTTCGTCGCTCGCCAGCCCGTACTCACCCTGTTCGAGCAGCTCCAGCTCTCGGTCGGTGAACAGGCGCCCGTGGTGAGCCTGAGACGCTCCACCCTTAGTACTCTCAGTCGGAGGTGTTCCGCCCTCCTCGACACGGGCACGAGTATCCGACCCGTCCGCGCCGTTCGCCTTGGTCACGGTGGAGAACCGCTCCAACCGCGCGACCTCAGCATCCTCAATGCAATCTCGCAGCGTGTCCTTGTCGGAGCTCACCTCGCAGGGCGCAGCTCCGGCGTCCAGACCCGACGCCGCCTCTTCCGTGTTGATCGGGACAGTGCTCCCCGACGCACCGCCCGCGTTTGCTCCATCACTCGGGCCGGCGCTCTCCGTCGCACCGCCCTTGTCGTTTGTATTACCCCCTGCCGCGTCCTTCGTCACGCCGGCGGGGCCTTCATCATTGTCCGCGCCCGAGCACTCCGTCGCTCCGGGGACGCGCATCCCGGTCCTGACGGCGCCCGCAAGCACCGCCTCCTCGTTCACCTTCACCGTGGTGGAGCTTTCCACCCTTCCATCCGCGGTGACCTTCAGCACGACGAGTTCGGCGTCGCCGCCCTCGTCCTTGTCATTACTCGTTCCTTGAGCGGTAAGGTCGCCTCGCGGGGCCGCACCCACCGTCTCTTCCGCCTCATCACCAGCATTTTCCATCGATCCGTCCTCGGCCCGCACGCCGCCGACTTCGTCGCGCGACGCACCGCCCTCGTCCTGCGGAGCACTAAGCCGTTCGTCGATCTCCACCACCAACGCCTTGACTCTCTCCGCTGTGTCGCCCGTCAGGCAAGAGGAAGGAGCGACACTCCCTTCCCCTTCCTCCTGCCCCCATCACGCTTGGTCCAGGACTGCAGCCAGCACGGCAGTGTCCTTCCCTTCCAAGCTCTTGAGCAGATCCTTCAGTTGCGCCTTGTACGGACACTTCGACATGAAGTGGTCCGTGCCGTCGCACAGATTGCACAGCTTCGTCCGCGGTCCTTGAGCACCACTCCCTCCGCCCCGAGAACTGCCATTCGTCGGCGTCCTGGGCAGGTAGCACTCCATCGAGAAGTGACCATAGTCGCCGCAGCGGTTGCACGTCCCCTTCGCCCGGGAGCACGTCAACCGACTGCAGTTCTTCCGTTCGCAACGGCCGCACACGGTCTCGCCTTCCTGCGTGCGCGTGTCCGGTGCCATCCGGATACGGAGTCGACGCTCTGATCCACCTCCGCCCGTTCCACTCGAATTCGAAGTCTCCGCCTGAGCAGGCGCCGCGACATTGATCGAGGGTCGGCGTGGAGAACAGGGCGGTTGGGGCGTCGACGCCAGGGCCTTCTGCTGCTGCTTCAGCATCCCATGCATTTCTTGCACCTGGTTCTCCAGCCTGGACTGCCCTGACTTGCCACCGCCCGACGCTCCGGCGTTCTCGGCGAACTCGTCCTCTTCCTCCACCGGTCGATGCAGACCCTTGAACAGGAGCAACGTGCCAGCCTCCTCGATCGTCGAGACCACGCTCGCGTTCAGCATGGCACGCAACTGCTTGTTGCGGATGCCCTCCATGAAGAACTCGTATCGCATGCGCGGCTCGTTGTAGTGTAGAGCCTCGCACATCCGGTTGACACGGTCACCCCATTCCTCGACCGACTCGCCGTAGTTACGCCTCGCTGTCCGCAACTGGTTCCACATCTGCGCCGGTGTTCGGCTGACGAACCGGTTGTGGAAGCGGATCTTGAGCGTCATGAAGTCCTCGATCCTGGAGTTGTACCACCACTCCTGACCAGTCTTGCCCTTCAGGCACTGCTCGAACGCGGTCAGCCTCAGAGCGTCGTCCATGCCTTCGGTGCACTTCTCAAACGACCTCCAGAACGCGGCCGCGCGTTCACACGACGCAACCTCAGAGTAGAACGGCACGATTACCTTTACCGCATTGCGGAGCTCCGTGGGGATACCACCCACCGAAAAGCCTCCATACGCATTGCTTGTGGCTCCTTGCACAACTCGGCCGCCACCAGAGTAGCTAGCAGCGGGCGCAGGAACATGTCCAGAGGACGGGAAGCAGCATGAGGCGCAGCATAGCCAGCGTACTCCTGTCCGTACCCGGTCGACTCCGACGTCCCCAGAGGCACGTACTGCTGATAGCCGGGCTGCCGCCCGTACGCCCCCATGTCGATGCTCGACGCCGCCATCGGCGTCGCCGCCACGCTCACTGCCGCCTGTCCCCCATATGGGCCACTCCACGACGACTGGTTCACAGGCACGCTCGTCCTCGGGGTCATCGCACCCGCGCGTTGGAATGACGGGTAGAACGCGCTCGCAGGCGTCGATCCGCCGCCACCACCCATAGGCGTCGGCGCGATTGTCACACCCCCGTACGAGGGGATCGCCGCCATCGACAAGGCACTCGGTGTCGAGGCTGACGTCGCCCTAAGCGTCGGAGTCGGCACCGACGGCGCCGGGCGAGTCAAGACTGCCGTAGTCTGCAACGGCACGGTCGTCATAGGAGCTGTATTCAGCACCGGCGCACCAGCCGTCGTAGCACCACTCGTGCTCGTTCCCGTCCACCCTCCAGGATACCTCTGCAGCGCCTGCCGGACCAAGGCGTCGAGGTACGCGTCCGCGGAGAGATTCGTCGCCCCCACGGTCGGTGCACTCTGGCCTGCCTGGGCAGCCGCCGCCGGCTGGGTAGTCACCACAGGCTGACTCGCTGGCCCGGCCGCTTGATACGCTTGGGTCGCCCCACCGGGCGCTCTCGCCGCATGACCCGTTCCAGCCGCAGGTGCAGGAGTCCGTCGCACGCTCGCTGTCACTGGCGGAACCAGACTCGTTCCTCCGGTCGGTTGGGTCGCCGGGCCTTGAGAGGTCGACGGACTAATGTTCAGCGCGCGGGTCAACACCCTGGCCAGTAAGTCCACTCTTGGGTCCCCGCCCGCCTGCTGAGTCCCACTCGACGGGTCCGACCCGGCAGCCGCCATCGACGGGGCGCTCGCAGCGCCCATCACCGGGGAGCCACTGACGCTACCGCCGTCGCGGGCACTGCCACCGGAGACGCCTGGGTCGCAGGCACGGTTGTCGCCGTCAGGGGCGGCGTTGTGCCAGTCACAGTCGTCGTCGGCACCCCTCCCGTAGGTACGACAGCAGCCGTCGCCGCTGCTTCGACCCACGAAAGAGCGTCGGCCCACGTTATCGGTCTTGTAGCCCCGTTCCCGTAGTCGCCATAGGAGAGGAAGCCGTAAACGCGGAAGTCGGCACCGCGCTCACATCTCCCGACTCGGGCGTCACGCCGTCCGGCGTACTCCCGCTCGTCCCAGGCCCCGAGGACGTCGGCACCAACGACGCCACTACTCCAGTCGTCGAAGTCGCCGCGGGCACGCCTTGGGCCCTGCCACCAGCCACCGCAGGAGCCCCTTGCACCAGCTCCCGGAGGGTCGCGTCCAGCGCGCGCCGCCCACGCGACGTCTCCAGCAGGCCCGGACGTCCCAGGGCCTCGTCGCCCATCCGTAGGTCCGGCCGTTCAGGCGCCTCGCCCACGGGCACCACTCCTTGAGCCTCGTCGCCTTGCCCGACGACTTGCTCTTCCGCGATCGGGCCCAGCACGTTACCAGCCGCCATTTCATCTGCGCTGGCCTCGCTTTCGCTACTGCCGAACGCGTCCGTGCCGCCCTCGAAGTCGACGTTCGACTCGCTTCCGGACGTCACGCCACCGCCCTGCCCGTCGCCGGGCGTCCTTGGAGAACTCATCCGGTTCCCCACGGCCTTCTTCCTTCAGCACGCCTTGATCCAGGCGCCTCCCTTGTCAGTGAGAAGTACCCTGCTTCTCCACCAACTTGTCGCGGTCCTCCTCCGTTAGGGTCGAGTACTTCGGCCAACAAAGAGTAGACGCTTAGCTTGCTGGTAGGATGCTAAAGGAAAAGAAGGCAGTCTCGTAAAAATGCAAAGGGTTTCTTGCGTTTAACGAGGAGAATTCACGACTGAATCTCCACACTACGTCTTGCGCGGCCGACGGCTACCCCGCCGACCCGCTCTTCACCTACTTCGACTCCTTGGGGACGCCTCACCTCCTGTCCTTAAGCCTCACGGCGTCCATGCCATCCGTCCTTGGACACAGACGGCCGAGCACTCCGTGCTCAGCCCCTCGGCACGCGCCATCTTCGCCTAGAAGAGTGGTCCTCACGCTTAGACTCGGAATGCTTGCACGCCCTGTCCTTGCTCCTCTTGTAGCCGTGCTTCCTGCTCCAGCGCGCTCTCGAGCATCGTCAAGAAAGCTGTCAGCCGTGGTCTCAGGCGTGACCCGTGACACGAGATCAATGAAGACACAAGTCTTTCCCACGGAGCACTTTGGGATTAAGGAGTAGAAAACCTCGTAGGTGACAACCCCCTTTGTGTTAGCCTGAGACTAGACGCTAGAGAAAAGTATCCAACTGCAACAGCACGGTCCCTCTAGTCAATATGTGGAAGCAGGAACACGACCATCGCCACAGAAGAAGCAGATTTGCTTTGTAGCGTGTAGTAGGTTTCGAAACACTACGAGGGAAGCTGGCGCTTCCTCGCAAACCAAAGCTCTGTTGGTTGAGGGGTAAATCTCCAAGTGATCTCTGCCTATGTCTCTACTGCTAGCTGTCGGCGGCTTCATGCTGGCGGCGCTTCCTGCCAGCGCCTTCTACCGACCCGATCTCTTTGTCGGTCGCTTTGGTTTCGCGGTTGTCTTGTATTCTACTGCCAGCTCGGTGGCGTCGATCCGTAGACGTCACCCGACGAGTGGGTTAGGCTTGCTTCTGTGAAACACTACGCATACATGAAGAGTTAGTTACCGAATCGAACGTGAACAATATAGTGTGTCGGGCAATGCGCCTCAACTTTGTGTGCTCTTGAAAGTTGAGGTCAGCGGCTGTTGGAGAAGGAGGCGAAGCTGGTACAGTAATGTGCGTCAATAAGGAACGTGTAGGAACTAATTTCCTTGTACATATAAAAAACAGCTGGGTGAGAGGAGACCAGTTTCCCGCTGATAGTATTGATTTAGATTAAATATATTTACGGGTTGACCGAGAAAAAAACCATCTGATACTAGATTAATACGCTAATCCAGTACACGGAACCGGCTTTGCTACACTGTTTGGTCCAATAGCCTCCTTGCTTCTATCCATATCAGCGGTTCCTTATTGACGCACATTACTGTAGGTGGCAGCTAAAAGGAGAAGGAGTAATAAGCCGCATATTCTTAGCGATGCCCCTGATACTCCAGTAGAGTACCCTCATTTGCCCTACATCTTAATGGCTAACTCATTTTAAAGCCATGCCCCCTCCCACCTCTGGTTTCTCCTCTGCGCCCTGGATGATGGCCTACTTACTGCTCATGAAACTCTCCCTCCCGGAATCAGCATGGGCGAGGGCTGACGTGGAGCGGGCGAGGGCTTCTACACAACGGTGAGCGCCATTGCTGCCGAGCTATTATTAGATGGCAGGCTTCTTTGCCGCTGCATGCACTTCCCGCACCGTGTGTAAGCTGTTATTGCACAGAGTGCCAGAAATTAGTGAGAGTGCCAGATTTTATCAGTTGGCGCAGAAATTGATAAAGTAGGATCAGATGTTTTTTCACGGTCAACCAGTAGAAATGGTTAATCTAAATCATTACTATCAGCGGAAAACTGGGCTCCTGTTTATCCTGGTAGTGCAACGGGGTACATGTTGTACGGACAGCCTAATAGGGATTAATTCGAGATATGTGGACCACCCAACTCGTATTTAGTGAGCCAATACAATTTTCAAGTACAAGGTGCTTATATTGTTTTGGTTTTGCATCTAAATTGACAGGCTACACGGTTCAACAGGCTAGCTTCATAAAATTGAAGAGGAATACGTATTCGTACTTAGTTTATTCCAGCACAACTTCAACTCGTGTCAGCCAAAGCTTATCGGAGATTTAGTGGTAAGGCGCGGAAGCCATTTTTAAGGTATGTCCGGTGGTATACACAGACTCCGTACTGCACGGCGATGCGGTTCTATTCTAGTTGAGTAGCAAAGGCAATAGCAGAAAACCAAAAGTGAAAATGTTGCAGTGACAATTGCTACAAGGCGAGCCCTACTTCGTGCTTATACATGGTTCGGGTTGGTCGCGGATGACTTGAAGGCGACGGCAATGAACGCCCCGCACAAATCCGCCCTCCCGGTCATGGTTGGCAGCCGCAGCGCCTTCGGCTATCGCGAGATCTCCTCCTTCGGCGCGGACATCGTGCTGCCCGGGCACGTGACGTGCTCCAGGAGCTGCATGTGACCAATGCGTTTGCCGCCAAATCGAATGGCGGCGGCAAACCCGGGACTGGGGCCGGTCTCGGGAAGAGTGTCGGAATAGAGAGAGGTATGTGTGTGTGTGTGTGTGGGGAGCCTCGCTAATGCGGCGCCGTGGCAGCGGAGTATGGTCCCTGAATAGGGGTAGGTTCATTTATTTTGTGGTTGGAGTGCACGCATTCCAGCTAGGACTGTTTCTTTTGAAATGGTCAGTGCCATAGGCATTGCTGTTGTCCTGTGGCCAAGATGATACTTGCGCACACTAGGTAGAGCGTATGCGTTCCTACTTCCATCACCTATAACGCATTGCAGTATGTTACAAAACACTTGTCGATTGTAGCAGACAATCGACAAGAACCAATCCAGCTAAAACTCAGTTATAATTATGGCTACCAGTGATTTACGACCAACCTCTACAGATTGGAAATGATTCTCGGTTTTGATGTGCGCTCTATAAGACTCGGAGATACGTGGAAGACACTCAGAAATGCTTTCCTAGTTGAGCATTTCAGACTATTCAACTTGCAATTAGTAAAGCTGTCCGCCAAATCCGAGTTTTCTGTCATATAATAATATCTAGCGCACTAGCGTAGCAATCCCCGGTAGCTTCGTGCGCACATTGCAAACTTAGGCTCAGCGCTTGTTATACATACATAGTCATAATACGGGGCCGCCTTACGCATTGGAGGTGCTTAAGGGGATACCCGTAGCGGTACGACGGCTTCAACGAAAAGTAGGCAAGCAGGATGCGAGTGTGGTGTATCAAGGCGGATCGGTCGTGAGCAACTTGGTGGAGGCGCTCAAGGTCGGAGACTGTTCAAGGTTAGTATACGGATACAGTAGTCTTCGGGCATCGAGCAGAAGCCTCATCATAATCAATTGCGTTAATAAGTACAATACCTACAGTAATTAGTCCGGCCCAGACTAAATCTGAATAGCGGATTTTTCATTGCCCACAATTATTAGTCTGGCCCCAACAGTGACAAACTAATTTTGAATTCAGACTAATTATGAATATCTAAAAATATCGGTTTTCCAGTAAGAAAACCATAATTTTTGTGAAATGGTAATGTGGTGTAGCGGGATCAGCAAATTTTACAAGATCGCCGATCCAACTTCCCAACTGCGCCCGAACACCGACTTACGGAGGGGGTCCCCCGACGATCCGTGATCTGTGTGCTGAACTGGTCACCTTGTGTGGTATAGCAGTACACACAAAATCGTCAGTTGTGGTAACTTGGCTACAAACACAACAATAGCCGAGCTGGTCGGCTTTGTTGGCCTGCGCCGGGTTGCCCCCGAGCGGTTCGGCCCAACCGGGACAGCGGGTGTCTCGCCTCTCGTCGAGACCTGCCAACCAAGATCACCCCCGGAGAACCGCCAAGTTCGACGGTCTCCGTTCACACAACCCTGTGCCCTCCACCAAAGGATGGACGACGGCGCTCGGAGCGCTTTTACAGGTCGCCGAGAGCAAAGGCTTCTCGACTCAGCAATCAGTGCCCGGGACGTACGGGAACACCGGCTCGCAGCGGTGGCGAGACTTTTCCTTCGCGCTTGGCGAGACACGCGCCCAACCCGGGCCGACCTTTATCTCTTGGCGCTGCCAGCCGAGTACCCTACAAGCTTATGCCTCTCGGGTACCGGCAGCAGACATAATCCGGCCCCACGCAGGGACTTACCGGAACGTATGCACGTGTGTTAGGCCTAGAAAATTCTGCTCTGTTGTTTGTTATCTCTGTCGGGCGCCCTGAAGGGGCGCCTCCACTACTCCTAAGCTCCTATACAAATACCAAATGAAAGTGGGCGGTTTTAGATCTCGGGCGACGCTTCAGCTCGGCTGGTCCGGATAAGCTGTTCGGATAACCCCTTGAACTCGGCTGAGCCGGATAAGGTGTCCGGATAATCTGGCGAACTCGGCGGAGCGACCCTTCAACTCGACGGGGCGACTCCCGGACTCACGCGGACCCGGTCACCGTATCTGGATGGTACGTGATACCGTTTAGCCGAGCTCGGCGGCTTGAACCCCATGATCTCCGCTGAGCGTTTCCAGAGTCTTCCTGAACTCGGCTGGGTCTTCACCACTGGGCCTGCCACGTGTCACCAGGTCGGGGCCGGTGTGCCTTGGGTTTCTGACACCATCAGCCGAGTTCAGCGGTCCATCAGCGCATTCTTGCCCACTGAGCTCGGCGGACGGGCATCCCGCCGAGTAGAACTTGGCTCCTGGTGCGTTGTTCCACTGCGGTCTTGGAGTGTGACACAAAACTCGATGTTCCCTACACCACAACTGCCCCGGTCATGCTACGAGCCGGAGTGGTGAGTGGCCTGGCCAACTGGATGTGTCGCACGCTTGATTTCGTCCAATCAGATCTGTCGCATTCACTCTGAGTTCACATTTCCCGAATTCGAGTGGCCAGAAGTGCTCGCAACGCCAGCTCGACGACCTCGTTCCGTGAATGTGAGGCCTGCTTGAACCTTGATCTTTGGTGTAGCCCTTGACGGGTGTGTGGACTCCGCGCCCCACGGATCTGTGCACATGTAGATGCCCCTGTCGCTCGCGCCAAGCCCCACCGTCGGATCACTTCAACATCGAATCAGTGTGGATGACCGTCTCAACGTGGCAGCTGGTAGCCTGAACTGGGTCATACGGAGTCGGCTGCTGCCCTGTCGAAGCTCCGAGTACTAGCGGTGCTGTTGGTACTGCCGCAACCAAGCAAGTAGGCGATGCAGGTGTCGAGGAAGTGCTCGATTCATGTTGACGGAGACAGTGATGCTCGGCTTCGTCGGTATTACCCCAGAGCAGCCATGGATCCTGCCAGCAACTCGGCTGACCAGGTAAGCATCTGTCTCTCGTTGCGGCGCGTCGAGTGGAGCCTGATAGTTGTCTTGGCATGATACAAGCCACCGCAAACTCGGCGGGTCAAGGAACGCTTCCCCGATCGGGCCGCGCTGAGCTGGAAATCCAACTCAGCTGAGCTTATTGACGAGAAGTGCAGCAGCAAGTTGAACTCAGCTGTCCTGCTATCCGCTGCCCTTCTTGAACTCGGCTGGACTTGAACACAGCATCCGCTTGATCTTCTTGAACTCGGCTGGGCTTGAACACAGCATCCGCTTGATCGACTCAACTCGCCTGGTAAGTGTTTGCCCCACTCGCCTTGGTGTGTTGAGCTAACTCTCACCGTTGTTGTATCATATTGTAGACGAACAAGGCGATCCTGATGAGATTGATGCTCCAGTCGAGTTGTCCTGAACGGGTCGAGCTGGGTTCAGTGGTCAACGGACTTTGCCTTCAGCTTTCATCTCCCCAGCTCTGTAACACCAGCTTACCCCGACCGGGATCGACTTGGTGGTGGGCAACCTCGACTGGGGCAACACTTCATTCGGTCACATTCCAGTTCGCCTCGCCGCGAACTCGGCTGCGTTCAAGCTCAGTTCAAATTCAGCCTCTTCGGTTCAGCTGTGAAGTATGTTCAGACTCAGCTCGGCTGTACCTCCTCGACCTCGGCATGAACGCTCTCGAATCGGAACTCGGTGCGTTTACCAGTGCTCATCTCGGCGAACTTCCAAAACCGCGATCTCACTGGAGCTCGGCGCACCGCACCTCAGCCCAGTGTTTCCTTCCCTTGAAGTGAGTACACTTCATCCAACATGCGGCACTGCTGCAACTCGGCATCCCATTCCAGCGTGGTCGTACTTCAATGTTCTCCGCTTCGCAGCAACCCAGTGCGAACGCGACATTCGGACGCAGCGTGATCTCGGTCTCGCTTCAGCTCCGCTCAGCTCGTCCTCGGCTGAGTATAAACTCGGCTCGATCTACTTCGTCTCGGCTGGAATCCGACGAGTACCCGGCGCAAGACCGAGATGCAAGCGCTCCCACTGGAACCGGACGCGAGGCGGTCCAACTTGACCATGGCTCTGCTTGAGCAAGGTTGTTCTTCAATCGGCTCCACTCCAACGACGAGCCCTTCTTTGGGTGTTGCTCAAACCCGGCTCCGTTCTGGCTTGGTTGAACTCGGCTTCACGACATCTCGGTGTCAAACTACCTGCATTCAGAGGAGCACTGTCTCGCTTCAACTCGGCTCTGCTTGAACGCATCTCTGCTTCAGCTTGACTGCGGTTCAACTCAGTTGGTGCTGACCTCGGCTGCATTTGTACCCGATCCTGGTTCAGCTCGGATTCAAGACAAGCCTCTGTGGCTGTGCGGCGAATCAACCCAAGTCTAGCTCGACTTCATGTCACCTGGACTTGGCCCTGCTGCTGTATAGCTCCACGTCAAGCGAGGAAATGGTTGAGCTCGGCGGAGTGAACGACGCTCGACTCCTGACCAAATTCTGCTCATCTGGCTCCCGCGTGGAATCCATTCCTCTTCAGTCCAGCTTTGGATGTTGGATACACTTTGCGACGCCGTGACTCGGCGATTTCACCGACTCGGCGATTTCACAGACTCGGTTTCAGGCTGGCCGCAGTTGAACTCGGCGGTAGCCCTACGTCGGATCGATTGAAATCGGAGTCCAACTTCAAACCAGGCGTCTGCTTTTGCCCAGCTACGGATCAACTCGGCTTCCGTTCGAGATCGCTGGCACGTTGGCATTCTTGGCGACGCGCCTGCCCAGCTTCCCTCCGCTGAGCTCTGCTCATGTCCAGCTTTGTTGCAACCTCGATTTGTTCGCCGCCGCCGCGTATCGACCGACTCGGCTAGTCTCCTCTCAGTAAACGTGGTGTGATTACGGCCTTGCTGGAACATAGTGTGAACTCGACTTCGTTTCGGCTTCCCTGCTTGCGCGCGGCTCCATATCAGCCCAGCTTCGCGTCAGAACACCTGCGCTCAACTTAGCGTGAGCGCCCAACGGGTAGATCGTTCACCGACTTGGTCGGACGTCCCGTCGGTCGTAACCAAGGGCGTCGATCGTACCGCCGCATATCCCACACAGTGCCCCAGTTGGTAGTGTGTTCACGGACCCAGTGACGAGTCGACACAGCTTCGACATCGACGGCTGACGCGCTCCATCTGTGCCGACTCACCGTCACCTCCCTCAGCTTCTTCACGGTGTCGGCGTCAGAACCGCTGGGCTCAATCACTCAGCTCGGCAACTTGGCTGACCCTTAGATCCAAGATGCGGATTCCACCCGCCCGGTGTCGGTGGCGGCCGCGCCGACTCCAACGCTATCCCGGCGAATGGACTTCTTGCTTCCCAGCTCCATCATCGCTCACTCCATTTCGATATCATGTAATTCATATAATTCATACAGTTGACGCAGTATCATTCTTCGACTCGACCCAGCCTGCTGTCTTCACTGAGTCGGCGGATCATCACTTTGGTGCAATAGCCTCAGACCGCATCTGCAACTTGCACCATTTGCAGACGGGTTTCACATTTCTTCGGTTGCCCCTAGTCGAGTGGAGAGATTTCCCACGAGACGTTCGGCATCGAATCCCAACTCGGGCATTTCACGCTTGATGCCCTCGTCGCTCGCTGTATCAGGGGCGGACGGTCCCTGGAGCGACGTCTTGAAGGTCATCGTCCGCATCGTCACCGAGCTCGGCTGCGGGGTTTTGTTGGGCTCGTCGAGGTTCCTCTATGCGCCCAACATGCAGCGAGAACTCAGCCATCTCGCTGAGCAACTCGGCTTTCTTCCGTTCTTCTTCACAATCTCCAATATCCCCATCTCTTCCTCGGTCTTGGGTATTGTCGTCACCAAACCGAACGGTTGGGACCACTTCCATCGTCATTTCGGCGATCCTTCCGCCAGCTGAGTTCAGCTTCGAGAGAAGCGAACCCCCAGCCGTCGCTGGGCTGGCCCAGCTCGGCGACAATCTTCCCTGGACCATCTTGCTCAGTACTCGAAACTTAGTTAACTTGGTACCAACGAAAACAATCCACCCTGCTCCCGGGTCGCGGCACCAGTTGTGGTATAACAGTACACACAAAATCGTCAGTTGTGGTAACTTGGCTACAAACACAACAATAGCCGAGCTGGTCGGCTTTGTTGGCCTGCGCCGGGTTGCCCCGAGCGGTTCGGCCCAACCGGGACAGCGGGTGTCTCGCCTCTCGTCGAGACCTGCCAACCAAGATCACCCCGGAGAACCGCCAAGTTCGACGGTCTCCGTTCACACAACCCTGTGCCCTCCACCAAAGGATGGACGACGGCGCTCGGAGCGCTTTTACAGGTCGCCGAGAGCAAAGGCTTCTCGACTCAGCAATCAGTGCCCGGGACGTACGGGAACACCGGCTCGCAGCGGTGGCGAGACTTTTCCTTCGCGCTTGGCGAGACACGCGCCCAACCCGGGCCGACCTTTATCTCTTGGCGCTGCCAGCCGAGTACCCTACAAGCTTATGCCTCTCGGGTACCGGCAGCAGACATAATCCGGCCCCACGCAGGGACTTACCGGAACGTATGCACGTGTGTTAGGCCTAGAAAATTCTGCTCTGTTGTTTGTTATCTCTGTCGGGCGCCCTGAAGGGGCGCCTCCACTACTCCTAAGCTCCTATACAAATACCAAATGAAAGTGGGCGGTTTTAGATCTCGGGCGACGCTTCAGCTCGGCTGGTCCGGATAAGCTGTTCGGATAACCCCTTGAACTCGGCTGAGCCGGATAAGGTGTCCGGATAATCTGGCGAACTCGGCGGAGCGACCCTTCAACTCGACGGGGCGACTCCCGGACTCACGCGGACCCGGTCACCGTATCTGGATGGTACGTGGTCCCGTTTAGCCGAGCTCGGCGGCTTGAACCCCCATGATCTCCGCTGAGCGTTTCCAGAGTCTTCCTGAACTCGGCTGGGTCTTCACCACTGGGCCTGCCACGTGTCACCAGGTCGGGGCCGGTGTGCCTTGGGTTTCTGACACCATCAGCCGAGTTCAGCGGTCCATCAGCGCATTCTTGCCCACTGAGCTCGGCGGACGGGCATCCCGCCGAGTAGAACTTGGCTCCTGGTGCGTTGTTCCACTGCGGTCTTGGAGTGTGACACAAAACTCGATGTTCCCTACACCACATTGTGTACCCGTCGGTAGGGCTGGATCTGCTCCTCTGGTGTCTGCTGAAGCGTCCGAGCCTTGAATGTTAGAACAGTCTGGGCGAGACGCGGGGATGCGGGTGGAACAGCGCAGAAATCTTCACTCTGCTCGCAGTGTACTCCAAATCCAGTAGTCTTGTACTTGGATCTGGCGTCCTGGATCTGGATCCGGCCGGGTTGTTGCCTTTCGTTTGTCGTTGTCCTTTTCGTTGCCTTTGCAGGTCTTCCTTGGTCGTGTTTGCCGCCTCCAATGACGGTGTAGTTGACAGTTGAGAAGCGAAGGAGACACCGGACAAACAGATAACACCGGTGGATTTTGGATCCGCACTTGACAGTAGTTCACTAGGAAGGTTTTGGATCTGGCCATTGTATTACTCCAGTCTTACTACCAACACTTGATCTGCTACGGCTAACCTCTCTACGCCGCGTAGGGCCAATGTAGTTCCCGTTTCCAGGCGAGGGAGGAAGCACTTGCGTTGATCAAGGCAGATTCGTTTCTGGTTTATGCTTAAGTTCGTTCCTATGCCAAAGTCCTATCACCATGTGGGTCCTATCATCCCATCTGTACCTACCGACTCTACGGGCTCTCTTTACCTTCATTGCGTGTCAGCTGCTTGCTCGTCGAGTCGTACCCACAATCTCTCGATTACTCCAGAGTGTAGATCCACCCCGGATCTTGGATCACTGTAGGCGTAGATCCAGATCCATGTGTATCCATCTGGATCGGTCACTCTTCCGCATTTGTGTCGAGGTTCCAACCGCTCAAGCTACACAGACTCGTCGCCCGAGGGCTAATTCTGCGTCGTCAAAGGCTGCTCTGGTTCCCGTTCATCAACCGAAGACTTAAGCTCGCTGCGCCGGGGTCTCGTCTCATCAAGCTACGTCGCTCTCCCGTAGGGATCCGACTCCTCGCCGCGGGCATTACGACAGTGCGCTCATATCGCCACCTTTTGCTGGTCCCGGTGCAGCGGGGCTGCCGTAGCTTTAGCGTCAGAGGAAGACGTAATAGACTCACAGAGTCGCGGCTAAAGATAGCCCGTTCTAATACCAGAACGCACGAGTCCGTACTCCCTACGGACTCCAAGAGTCAACCCTTAACTCTTAGCTGTGAATCTCCAAAACTGAATGTATTTCTCTTTATCGCGGCAGAGCCGCCTTCGGTGTAAATGTATCTGGTTCACTATCTAGCATAGTGAACCCTAGTCATATGCATAATCTGCGGCTCTGAAGCCATGTACTGATTCTCCTACTGAAATAGGTTAGACGGTGTGCACCACACAAGCCTGTGTGTGCCACACTTCGTAACCCTTCGGGTAACATTCGTGTAACCCCGTTACACCCTCCCCCACCAAACCGTGGACACGGGTGTTCACGCTTAACGGTCAACGACCGGGTCTTGTTCCGTCAAGCCTCCTTCTCGAACGAGTCAATCCACATCGTGTGGACGTCTCTGAGAACTTCTCGGCGCAACGCGCCCTCACATGACTTCAAGTCATAACGAATTTTGGTCTTTCGACCGCAGAAACCCTCTCGCGAGGTCCGCCTCGGAGCCTCACTCCTCTCACGCTTCGGCACCTCGTGCCTGCGAACTCCCAAGCCCCCGGCGCAGGTGCGCGCACCGACCGCGCCTCCCAGGCTCTCGGTCTCCCAGTATTTCGCGGCGAAACGCCTCAAGCAACGCTTGCGGCGAGCACGGCCCAGCTCTCCTCGAGCACTAGCCCATCAGACCATGGACCTCAAAGATCTCTTCGGAGAAGAGGAGGAGGGCGAGGTGGACTACAGCGAGTCCGATGTCGGCTCTCCGATCCATGAGGGTGAGGCAGCGTCCCCACAACGCTCCCCGAACCGCCGCGACGCTTCGCCCACGCCGTCGGCACAACGCGAAAGCGGCACGTCGGCCACAGTTGGCTCGTCGAGCTCCCGCGACCAAGAGCGCCGCGCGCGAACGTCTCCTGCGCGCTCGTCGAGCCATCTCTCTACTGAGCGCACTGCGCCGTCGAGGGAGGAGCCGCGGCCACCGCTGCGCACTCCAAATCCGTTCCCTGAACGCTCCTCCGGGCTCCGCGAGCTGCGCGAGCTCACTGAGGCACGGTACTCTCCGCCTCGTGCGGAGGAAGTGCCCTTGGGCCCCGTCATCTCCAACCCTTTGGACGAGGCTCAATCCGAGCAGGTTGCGGCGCAGCTGACCTCCATGCGCTCCCAGCGCCCCGAGTTGCGGCCCCTGCTGAACCCCAGCACCGCCGAGTACGGCTTTCGGCCTCGTGACCCCGCGTCTGGCATTCCAGCCGACGCTGGCTCAGCATGTCATTGGGCCTGCGGCCCGTACTCCGGAGGAGATCGCTCTTCGAACAGTATATGCACTAAACGGGTCATTGTGTCCACTTTTTAATTCTCTCGTTATAAGAACACGACAATGTGTTTCTCCTTCAATTGTTGATATCTGTGTATTTTTCACGTACTTTTCTTTATATCTATCCATCATTCACCTTCTTTATCATTTCGCCATCAAAGTTAAAATTTTACAACGCTCATAAAAATATGTTCAAAATAAGCATTTACATACCCGGAAGTCAATAAAAAAATATTACCTCAAAGCTCTTATTTTTCTTAAGTATCGGGTCATTGTGTTGAGGCGAGGCCGATGAAACCTTTATCGCCCAGGGGGGTTCGTATAGCGCAGCCCAAGAAGGTCCTCAGGGTGTAGACCCAGAGAACCGACTTGAGAGTCAACAGCAAGGAAATAAATCCAGAGGTTCGCAGCCGCGAAGCTTTAAACCCTGAGGATCACTCTCCTTGGTTGGCGTGGGTACCTTGTGTAATCCCTGTCGGCTCGTTTGTCTTTGACGGAACGGCACTTCACCAAACTCGAATGTAGCCTCGAAGAAGCGCTGAGGTGCACGTCTAATCCAGAACGCACCTCGACACTAGAGGCAAAACCCAGAGAATCAGATCTCCCGAAATCCAGAATATCACGAATTCAGGATTCAGGATTTCAGTCAACTCTGGGGTGAGGAACTCAGAAGACACCTTACCCAAATGCCTTCGTAGCTCGATAAAACCAACAAATACAGAGTATACAAACACTACAACTAGCCGTCACTTATTCTTTTGGACCCTTGGACGGTGGGTCACTCACACACTAGGCTCACTCGAGTCTGAAATTCAGGGGCCTAGCTCCCCTGAGACTCACACAAACGCGCACCACCTCCCGTACAGGAGGAAAATACAATCACTATCAGTTACCTTTCCCTTCACACAAGCAGTCAATACACAATCCTGGAGGCGACTACCTAGCACCCCAGAATACCCTCTGGAATAATATGAAATGGGCTACCACGAGCACAGCAAGTGACCCAACTAGGATATGAAATAGGTGGATCACTCCAGGAAGCACGAGGCCGTCGCTGGTCCCCACCTAACTGGACTTGAGTTTGATGGAGTCTACACAGACGGCTGTCCCTCGCCGTTGATGTGCCCTTAGCGTCCCGCGGTCGTAGTCTCGGGTCCTCCGGATTTCCGTCGGCAGGCTTGGCCGAAGTCACTTGCGCAGTACAGGGTAAAAAGAACTCTGTTTGTCTTTTATCAGCTACTTCTCTCTCTTACTTCTTTCTCTCTTCTGCATTCTTCTACGGGCAAATATCTTCATTTCACTATGCTTGGGATCAAATGTCTTGTCTTCAGTATACCTTGGGTTCAGCGGTCCAGACTTGCGATCGGCTTGCGACTCCATCGTCGCAAGACGTCCACAGTGCCAAATGTGGGTCCTTGGACTTGGGTTTGTATGGCTCTTGGTTCCCTCTCGACTCCTCGAAAGTATCCAGTTAGCAGATCTGCAGTCGTATCTTCAAGGTCACGCATCACTTTGATTGCAGACCGATTCCGGACTGACTCGAAAACTCAGAGATTCATGATACTCTGGGTCGGTCTCTGAAATTCACTGGAACTCAGGGGAGTCTTCTGGATCCTTGGTGATTCTTGGGTGTTGGTTTGAGAGACACTTGGATTCAATATGGGGAGTCTGGATTCATGGTCACACTCAGGGTTCAACTCTTGAAATCCTGGGTCACCTGTTCATCGGGGGTGATTCTCAGGGTTTCCATGTGGCACTCTGGGTGCCAAGTCGTATTCTTCACAGACTCTTGGGTATCTCCACAAATCCAAACACTTAGCGGGTGTAGCGGCCTCCGGCGCATGTTCACGGTGGTAGTGGGTTGAGTTTTCCGGGTATTCTGGCCCTTTGTAGTACTCTGGACCACAGCAAGATGAGGTGTACTCTGGGATACATTCTCCAAAGACACTTTCCGCCAGACTTTAGGCACTCATCGTAAGGGAAAGACCGCGGCTGGACTGAGTGTTCTTCTGAAATCTTGGGCGTGCACTCCCAGGATTCACACTTCCAGCCAGTTGGGCCCATCTGCGGTCAGGTACTGGATTCATCCCCTGGGATCACTTTTCTCCCACAGTCGCCATCCGTGTCACACGGGTACAGCCGCGCCGCATCCAAGGTATTCACCAATCACAATTCGATACAAACTCCAAGTCGTAGGAGTGACGGCACGTCGTCGGCAAATTCTGAAACCGCCTCGTGTCAACCGCCCCTCCTGGTCCGGGTCCATCAAAGAGGAAATTGCTCCGAACTGGTGAACCATGGCCAGGCCACACAAACACCGACTCCGAGGCAACGTTGAAATCGACACGGCCGTTGCACTCTGTCGACTCCCAGGATTTCACTCACTTCGACGGCCCCTGTCTCCCCAACGGTTGGTCGGGGCCAATCTTCAAGGTTCTCTCGGGCGATTCGAGGTCATATCTCAATTTCACAGCTCGTCAACATGGCAGAGAGCGCACCTTCCGGCAGCGAGCAGGCGGCGACGCCGGCTCAAGGCACGACGCCGACAGCGCCTCCGGGCAGCACGCCTCCTCCGGCGGAGTGGCGCGCGGGCGACACCTCCGCAGGCAAGGCCCCGGCGAGTGATGGCAACGCGCCAGCGGGCGGCGACAACGCGCAAGTGGGCGACAGCAGCGACGCTTCGACGGGCGCCTCCAAGGGGAAAGGCAAACAAGTTTCCTTCGCCGACTCAGAGGACAAGGCCCCCAGCACGGACATGCGCGAGGCTGATGGCGGTGCCTCAGCTGACGCAGCAACCTCAGGTGCTGGGGATGGGAACTCGGCATCCAAGGCCCCAGCCGTGGAGAAAACATCTTCAAGCTCGGCTACAGTGACCGCCCCTGAGTTCAAGACGCCCCGCCACGCGACGGTGACGGACATTCAGGGCTCATCTGCGCGGGCATGCTGAAGGAAAATGAGATTGAACTTCCAGAGTTCATGATCCCTGAGCGCCCGCCGCACTGGCAGCTTCCGGGTCCGTCGGATCTCAAGACCAACGCGTATCTCGTGGGAGTTCCTGGGGTCACCAGCGACGTTCGCTCGGGTGCGTTCGCCACAGAGGGCTACGGCGGTGTGACCACCCTGGTAGGTTTTGAGGAGCTCTCCGACGACGACCTTCAGGTGTTGAAAGAAATCTGTGGTTCAAGCGCTGGGATTGACGTTTTGCGTCCCCGCGGTTCACCTCTCGCGGCGTACGATCTGGACAACACTCTGAATTCTATCGGCATCCGGCGCGAAGTGGCTTCGCTGCTGTGTCACTTCAACAGCACCCGGTTCGCAGAGCGCGTGTTCAAGACAACCGGCTACCTGCGTCGCGTTCTCGGGGCTTATCGACACATGCGATCTCTGGCGGAGTCCAAGCAAAATTCTGCTGCTGTCGAGGAACTGGCCGACGTACGGCGCAGACACGCGGAGCTGAAGCGCACCTGGAAATTTGCACGTGACTTCTGGTTCTCGGAACTGAAGGAGGCTCTGGGCAAGGTGGAAGCCGCGGGAGACGAGCAGAAGGTCGCGCTCCAGGAGCAGAAGGCACGGTACCAGGATGAGATTGATTCTCTGGAGGCCGAGAAGGCGCAGCTCAAGGCGCGCCTGGCTGACTCTGAGACTCAAGTGCAGATCCTGAAGTCGCGTCTGGCGTCGGCCACAGTGGATCCCTGGAAGTTCTCTGACTTCCTGCAAGAACACACAGATTTCACGGGAAATTGGGAGCGTCTTCACGACTTGTTCAGTCACTGTATCAAGGAGACCAAGCCTCCCGAGTCCTGGGACACGGTTGTGAGCGTCACTGCGATGGACAAGCGCAAGGCTGTGGTGACCGCATACCCAGAGAAAAGCAAGCGCATGCCTCCATCTGCGGGGTCGGGACCTTCGGGTCGACCTGAAATCCTGGATCTCACGGGTCCTGGCAGCAAGCCTCGCGGCGGTTCCCAGAGTTCCAAGAACACCCAGAGTTCCAAGAAGGGACAAGGCTCCAAGAAAAATCAAGGTTCCAAAACATCGCGGCCCTCTGGCGCTCCAGAGACTCAAGCGCGAGCTACGGATTCCAAGGCGCACAAGGTTCAACGTCGCCCCAAGGATCATCAGCCTGGCCGCGACTCTGTGCGTCGTGCCGGCGACAAGACCGTGGTTTCCAAGGAGGCTGCACGTTCGATGCTCCCTGGGGGTGTCGTCTGGAAGGAGATCCGTCCGGATGTGCGTCAGGCCATTCTCGCGGGGCTCAAGTACGACACTGCGATGGAGTGGATTGGCAGCGATCGTGCTGCTCACGGTCACTTCAGGCAGCCCCAGCTGATCAAGATGCCGGTCAGCATGATGTATTGGCGTCGGCTGGACAAGACTCCCTGGGCCAAGTACGTCCCAGAGGCCTATTACGAGATGGCCGACGAGCGTCTGGATCGGCGTCTTCGGCGTAAAGAAGTCCCGGCACCCTGGGGCAACCTCGATGATCACGTGGTGTACCCTGACGAGGATGCTGACTCCACAGTCGACGACCTCGAGAACGACCCAGACTACCAGCCTCCGGCCCAAAGCCCAGGAGAAAGCCCTTCCAGCAGCTCGGAGGAAGAAGTGGAGTACCTCGCCCTGAGATTCTGGAAGAGGATGATGACGAGGTCGAGGAGGTCGACGGCGACGAAACCGACGAGTCTCTGGAGTGTAAGCCTCCCGCCAAGCGTCCGCGTTCCGAGTCCAGCGAGCAGTCCCAGGATTCCGGTCCCAAGACGAAGAAACAGCGCCTCAAGGGGCCCCAGAAAACCAGCTCCCGCACTCAGGGTTCCAAGGCTGCTCAGGAGACCAAGGCCCATTCGCGCCCCAAGAAACCCTCGGCACTTGCGCGCAAGTCGTACTCAGAGCTCGCTGCGGAGGAGCTCGCGAAGGCCGAAGTCCCTGAAGACGATGAGACCTCTTGGCGAATCTTCGGCGTTCTGGTGCAGTATCCGAGTGTGACCAAGAGCGCGTCGTGCCAGACTCCTGGGTTCCCAGAGTACGAGATTCACAAGTACTCGTACGACATTGCTCATGAACGCTGGGATCGCAAGGCTTACCAAGAGATCCTGGACTCGAAGCCCTGGAAGACCATGCTTCAGGGCCGCGTGCGGGTGTTTTACTTCCACGAGCGGGACATGCTGACAGCGAAGGCGCTCAAGTTGGTTGACGACATCGTGGATGCCATGCACAAGCATGCGCAGGCCATTTGGGAGCGAGGACACTGGGTGCCTATTCCGACCGAGTCCAAGAGGGACATCGCCATGGAGTCTCAGCGCAAAGCGCGTCGGAACGCGCTACGCAGGGCATTCAAGACACTCATGGAACGTTCGCGTGATACCCTGGATTCATCCCTTCGCTACTGCATGAGCCTGGTCTCTGGAAGTTCCTGACAAGTGCTGCCCCTGGATCTGGGAGGATCCCAGAGTTGAAACTCTCGGAGGCCCAGAGTGCAACGACCTCGACATCCAGCTTGCGTCACTGGACATGCGCGAGCCAGCTCGCGTGCAGTGGAACACCGCGAACGACGAAGAGTGGCTCCAGTACGTCCCCAGCAACGTCCAGCTCAACCTCAGGTCCCCTGCCGTCCGCAAGCGCAACCCGTTGTCACTAACCCACTCCTGAATACGTGCGCCTTCGTCGAACCCTGGGATCCGCTTAATCTTTTCATATGTCGTAGCGTAACTTCTAAGAATACCCAGGGTTTTTCACCTCACTGTCTTCTTCTTTCACCAGAGTTTCACTGCCTTCTGAGTTGTCATTCCACTTCACTTCACTAATTCCATGTCCTTCGAAAAGCTCACCACACAGCGCCACGCCGAAGCCTCAGCACTGTTACCTTTCTCCATAATCATATCAATTCACGTTCACATTTCCATCTCCAATCTTCATACATTCCGTCGATCTTCCCCAGAGTTCCACCGTGTTACTCAGGGTTTCCCCTGAATTCCACATGTAACTCTGGGTCAATGTCACTCCCTGAGTGCTAAACTCCTGGGTGATCATCTCCGGCTTGCATAGCCTGGAAACGGGCTCGCGCTCTCGCGCCTTGATTGAATTCATAGAGTAAGGCGCCACAATTGAGCTTCGACACGGGCAGCCACTCGGTCTCATCATAGCCCTTCCACTTCACAAGATATTCACGGATTCGCCTTGATGTCCGAGTTCGCTTAGTCCACCGCAAATCCAGAATTCGCTCGACTTCATACTCGTCGTTTGCTGCGTCAGGTTCCCAGCTATCCTCAGGTAGCAGAGCCGCGTCGAAGTCATCATCTTCATTCACGTCGATCTCCACGGTGGGCCGTTTTGGGAACAGCGCTCTGGGTTTCAAACGGCTCACATGTACCCAGGGATTCACACGATATCCAGAGTTCTCGACCCTGAGTTTCACGCGGAAATTATCATGGATTTCCTGAATTCTGAAGGGGCCATGCCACATATGAGCCAGTTTACGGCTCAACCCAGGCTGCACTTTGGGTATGTACAACCAGACAGCATCCCCAGCAGCGAACCCTGACTTCAGTCGTTCCGAGAGCTCCTTCCACTTCTGGGTCTGCTCGGCAGAGCGCGCTCGCTTGGCCTTCTTCTGAAGATCTTCCGCGCAGGCTTGTGCATAGCTGTAGTCGCGTTGCAGTTTCCTGCGCCACTCATACGCCGTGCGTTCCTGGACACTTGATGGTCTGGGTCCCAGCATGGCGGACACAGTGCCGTGTGCATCCCAACCGTGCACTAAGAAGAAGGGGGTATCCAAACGCGTAGCGTCGAAGGAGGTATTCAGGGCGAACATCAAGCGCTCAGCATGGTCGTCCCAGTCACTCTGGTCCGCTTCAGCGATGTATGCGCGAATGCTGCGCACCACGGTCTGCACCGATCGCTCTTGCTGTCCGTTCGCTTGGGGGCGATAGGCCAGAGTGGCTCGCTGCTTGCTTCCCAGGAGCTCACGGAAGCGTGTGAACACCTCGCTCATGAACCTTGGGTCTTGATCGTGTCGCAGCATTGAGCTCGCTCCAAACCTCCTGAAAACCTGCTCCTCGTACACTTCAGCGACATCTTGGGCTGTCGTTGAGCTCATGGGTTTGCACATGACGAACCCTGAGAACGAGTCCTGAAAGAGTAACAGGAAGGTGTTCCCACGGTCAGACTTGGGCAGATGCGTTACGAAATCCATGGATACAACTTCAAACGGCCTTCTGGGTTCGATGTTCCCAGGGACGGTCCCGCATTCTGAGGACGCCCCTTGCCGCTAGCGCAATCCACGCACTCCTTGACGAAAACCTCGACGTCCGCGTACATCCCATGCCAGTAGAACTCAGAGCGCAATCTTTCATATGTCCTGGTGATCCCCTGGTGGCCACCCTGAAAATCTTCATGGGCGTAGTGCAGGATGTCCGGCTGTAGTGCCTTTGGAACCACAAGCCTGAGTTCATCGACCATGTCTCTGGGACGATCCCGTGTAGAACGACTCAGGCGGTACAGGACTTCTCTGGAATCCAGCACAAAGTCATCGGCCACCTTCGCAAGCTTCCTCGCCTGGGCGTGTGACATCTTGCTCACGTCGCCCTTCAGAAAGTCTTTGAGTTGCAGCAGGTGGTCATCCTTGTCTTGGTGCACCTTGATCCGTCTCCAGCGTTCGGCCTGGTATTCCAGGGGACCCATGGGTTCGCCTTGGTCCTCTGCCTCCTGAGTTTGCGCTCGGGTCATGACAGCGAAAACCTTGGCTGCCACGGTCAATGGCGCGCACTCTGGTCCAGGGAAACTCAGAGTATCATCCCTCCGGGAACCGCTCTTCTGAGTTCCAACGTTTAACAACACCTTCGGTGTCACCAACTTCTCATGAATCTTGGACACCAACTGCAGATGCATTCGCTCGTCAGCGTCTTCGACTTTCCAGGATTCACCAAGCGCCAGAGTCTTCGATGTCAAGTAGTCTGCGGCCTGGTTGAACTCTCGTTTGACATGCACTAAGCGGACTGACTTGAACTTCGTCTTCAGCACCCCGTACTCAGCCAATTTCCTCTGGAGGTTGGGCTGATTGCAGTTGATGAGACCCTGGGCCTGCTGAATGGCAATCCTAGAGTCTCCCACCACGACGATATCCTGAATTCCACGTTCGATCGCTAGGTTGAGTCCCTTCAGAAGTCCATGGTACTCTGCGTCATTGACAGTCACATCCTCCAGAATGAAACCCTGGGCATCCAGGATCTCCCATCCAGGGACATGCCACAGGATGCATCCACAGCTCCCTTGTCTTGTGGAAGTCTTGGCAGCACCGTCGAAACTCAGAATGCAACCTTCGTAGTCTGCCTCTAGCATCTCCATACTGATAGGCACCGGCGGTTTGACACGCCCCTTGGCTGGGATCAAATTCTCAGCGACCTCATCCAAGTGTTCCCTGGGAGTGATACCAGCACCCAGGATCGCAGCCAGTCCGTCTTCATCGCGTTGAACTCTGCGTATCTCCAAGTTCCAGTGCGACAACTTCAGGCCCCACTTGACAGTCCGGCCGTCTGCCGACTGGGACGTCAGCAACCACTTCAATACAGAGTATCTCGTGTAAACGACGATCTTAGGACTGCCTTCAACCAGAGTGCGAAACACTTCCAGGACTCTCAGGATCGCGACCACCTCCTTCTCAGCACTGTGGTACCTCAGCTCTGCGTCATTCAGAACTCGTCCTGTGAAGCGCACTGGATGCACAATTCCGTCATACTCCTGGCCCAATACCGCAGATGCCGCCCACGGGTTCGCGTGGGGAATAATCACAAAAGGCCTGGAGCGGCCAGGATGCCGCAGCAGCGGAGTCGAGACGATCTTGCGCTTCAGAATCTCAAAGGCTTCCTGAGCTCTGGACAAGTCTCTCCTGAGTTTCACTTGCTCCTCAGTTAGTTCGTACAAAACAGCCGCAATTACAGGGAGGTCCTCAATAAACTTGTTGTAGTAATTCAGACTTCCCATGAAACTCTGAACACCCTTCAGCGTTGTCGGGAACGGCAAGTCCTGGACGCCCTTCGCGATCTTTGAGTCGCCCTGATGCCCTCGGCACTGATCTCGTGCGAGAGGTACGGGATCGACAACTTTCCGAATTCGCTCTTGGGGAGACTCACAGAGATATTCCAGTAACGCAGACGGAAAAGCAGCGCGTTCAGGTCTTGACACAGCTGATCCCAGGTCGGTGCACCGTGAGCGATGTCGTCAATGTACGAGCTTCGTCCCAGAACAGGGCCCATCTGAGAGGGTGCCGGGATGTTACGCTGGAAAACCGTCATCTCGTCTGTCAACACTGAGAGCCGAGGCTCAGCGTCCCCTGAAATCCTGGGTTCCTCAGGGTTTAGCCCCAGAAAATCCAAGACATCTTGGTCCACCTCAGCTTCTTCCTCAGGGGAGAGTCGCAAGAATCCCCACAGGCAATTATTGAGGACTGCCTGGTAGATCAGCGGCGCATTCTTGAGACCGAAGGGCATTCTGACCCACTGGTAGTGTCCGTAGGGGCAGACAAACGCAGAGATCAACTTGGCTCTCTCAGTCATCCTGATGGCCCAGAAACCGCTCGCCATGTCCAAGCTCATGAACCACATTGCCGACTCAAATCCGATCAGAAGGTCGTCAATGAGCGGCAACGGGTAGTGCGAGAGCTTGATGAAGCCATTCACCACACGATAATCAATGCACATGCGGATGTCGACGCCGTTCTTCTTCAGGACGATGACAATCGGAGACGCCCAGGGTGATGTAGAAGTCTCAATCAACCCGTTCTCCAGGAGCTTCTTCAGAAGTTCATACACCTTGGTCCACAGATGTGGTGCAATAGACCTTGGACGCTGGGCAACTGGCTTGGCGTCGCCTACATCTAAGTCACAGACCACTCCACGGGCAGGCGGAGGTGCAGCATTACCATCTCCCAAGAAAATCTTCCGATGATACTCCAGAATTCGTCTCACTTGGTTGTCCATCTCAGGGTCGTTTTCCCAGGGACCCCAACGTCAGCTTCTTCGACCTTACACTTAGGCGTCAGGTCCTGTATCTCAGGGAGCATCACCAACTGGTCACGCAGCTGTGAGAGCAACTCGCTACCTTCACGCATGTAAACCGCAGGCTCATAGTCGAGATCCTCCGTGGAAATCCTCATGCAACGTTCGTACTCTTGCTTGAGCTTCTCCAGCGGAGTCCCAGGCATCCCTGAGGTTGAGATATCCCAGTAATCTTCAACCGCACCCTGAGAATCATCATCATTCACTTCGAAATCCAGAGATTCACTGCCGTCACTTCGCTGATCCTGAGAATCACTGTCAACTTCGACTTGTAAACTCAGAGTTTCAGCGGCCGTATCCCCTTCGGGACTCGTGCGCTCTGGAGTTTCATCAGCTTGCGAGGTCGCAGTAATCATAGTGTCCCTGAGAACCTCACCCAGGTCGCTCGTGTCGACAGCAACTTCTCGGAATTCAGGGGAATCCTCAGGAGGTACCTCATCGGTTTGAGTTGATGCATCTTCAGCGAACCGCACACGACGAGCCTCTGGTCTTCTGAGAATCGAGGCCAGCAGTGCCATGTCGGGTCCCTTCGCAGGTCGCGACAGAATCTTCTTAGGCCACTGATACTCTGGGGTCTCCACGCACGATGGCTCCAGCGCAGCTAAGCGCTCTGCACGCAGTCGTCCCTCGCGCGATTGGACGCTTTCCAGAATGAGAGTCTGCCACTCACGATACGCAAAGGAACCGGGGCGTACAAAGCGCCCAGCCCGCGGGAAGAAACCGTATTCCACAATTCGGGCGACCGGAGTCCGGTTGTGAATCCAGACATCCTTGTCGGAGATGTTGACCACCTTCACAGCGACTGGCCAAGACCTCGACGCGTAGATCAGGTGCGTTACCCAGCGGTCACCGCGTCCTGCCCACACAACCTCACGCTGTGGGTTCGTCGCTCCGTACGAAATCTTCACCACCTTGGATTCCCCAGGGCCCAGGTACCAGCTTCCTGTAGTTTCCACAGGCATGTCGACACCCAGACGATCCTCTGGATTCCAACCACACATCATGATCGATTCTTCATCCGGGAGCGTCACGAGACCTTCCCGAATGCTGATCCGCACTCCAGCTGCAAACATGAAACTCATACCCAGAAGTACTTCGATTCCTTCGCCGATGTTAGCCACCCAGACATCCAGGAGATACACCACTCTCGGGCCGAGAGTGATCTTCACCTGGGCGCTGGCGCCGATGTACGTCGGAACGCCTCCCATCCCAGACACCTTGGTTTGTTTGTGCGACTTAAGTCTGAGTCCGAGCTTACGCGCTAAGTCGAAACTCACAATATTCACAGTCGCACCGGTATCCAGGAGGACTTTCGTCCGACAATCGTTCACGGCACCATGCACCATCACCACATCACGTTTCTTCGGATCAGGATCGTTGTTTTCCCACCATCCATAGCGTTCCCAAGGTTCAGCTTGTACTCCGTAATTTCTCCAGAGTTCACTTCTCCAGGGTTCACTTGCTCAGGACGTTGAAATTCAGGGAAGTCGTGAAATCCTGAATCAAAGTAGTCATGCATTGTTGGTTATCTTGGGTTCTTGTTCTCAGCTCCGGGCCTACATACACTAGAACACATAACTCTGGGGCCTTCCTCAGCCCGGCGCGTACTGGGTCCCCACCCAGCGGGCTTATTGGTTTGACGGCCTCCCAGAATTTGCTTCGCCATCCAGAAGTTTATCCAGAATTTGGCTCGGCATGTCCTTCAGTGCACCTTGGCGGGCGAGTCTCTTCACAGCTTCCAGCGTCTTCCAGTCTTCACAGGGTTTTCCGAGATGCAACTTGCCACAATTTTCGCATGGCTGCGCACGGCACATGTGTGTCGGGTGACCCGTTTCGAGACAGCGGTCGCACTTCATGTCCTTCCAGCAGTTCTCTTCTGGGTGTCCCCACTTGCCGCATTTCTCACAGAGCTTGTCCCAATTCGGATTCTCGCGGCGAGGCGAGCGAAATCCAGAGTTCATGTTTGATCCTGGTTGGGCACTCGGTGGACGCCATCCCATGTTATCCATCACACGATACACCTCATTCGTCAGCGTCTGAGTCCATTCCGTATCCTTCATGCTCGTCGAACCGCCAGTGTTGGTCATGGTAGTGTCTTCTCCAGAGATTTCTCGAGTTGACCCTGAGTTCGCGCTTGAAGCTCGGGTTGACACTCTGGGTTCATCCGGGATTTCCTGAAAACGAGCGTGAGTCTCAGGGTCTTCTTCCGACTCAGAGTCAGAGACATCGCCCCTAGTCACATACGCGCGTCCAGCACGCTTCGGTTTGAAACGCCCCTGGGGAATGTTGTCGGCACGGAAGTCGCGAACTCTGGGTGGCGGCGCATCCTGGTCACTGCGACTCCAGACTTCTTCATCTTGCTCCAGAGCATACCCAGATCGGCGATGCTTCTGAATCTCTGGCCCTGCAGCGATGTCTTGAGGCGCGTATCCCTGAGTTTCGTGATGAACCTCCGGATGTGCTTCTCCAGGCGCTTCGATGACTTGCGAAAGTCAATGTCCGCTTTACCTGCGGCAGAATTCAGACGATAGAAGAAATCCAGAGCGCTCTCTGAGTTCCTCATCTCCATCGTGAAGTAACGCTCTGAGTACGACGAGCGCGCTTTGCAGTACTTCTTCCTGAAGGCAGACGCTAACTCCTTCCAGTCACGTTGAGTGTGCTTGGGCAACTGATTGAACCAGTCACGCGCAGCTCCAGAGAGTTTCAACTTGAGCTCCTGAATTCGCATCTTCGTGGACCAACCTCCTTGAGCAGCCATGTTCGCGAAACGCTCCCACCAATGAACACGTTCTCTGAGTGACGCCTTGGTATCGAACTCGCCCAGAGTATTCGAGTTGATGTACGGCCGGAACGTCAGAAGCGTGGTGCCAGCTTGAGCCGCAGAGGTCGCCGCCAGGTTAACTCCAGAGTTCTCATCCGAACTGTCATCACTCTCAGAGGCCGAGCTGTCATCGCTAGAGTCAGAACTCGGATCCGAGTCTGAGGGCGGGTTGAAATCTTGGCGCTTCTTCTTCTTTCGCTGGTTCTTCTTGGACGTAGAGCGCTTGGAGTCGGTCCTAGAGTCCTGCGAGGCCTTCGAGGCCGACGTCTTCCTGGAATCAGAAGTCTTCTCCAGAGGCACAGGCTCCTGCTTGATATCCTGCGTCACCTTGGTCTCCGTAGCGCCATGTCCTCGCTTGACATGTTTCGTCCTGCCGGAAGTGTCGGCGGAATGCTGCGCGAGAGTCGCTTTCAGCTGGGAGGCGGCGACTTCGGAAGTGTTCTTCAAATCAGCTGTCTCCCGTCTCTGCCCTGCGACACTTGCGTTCTCATTGATTACGCCACTGAACTCCTGGGGTCGGGTTGCGATTGCAGGGTTTTGAGCCACTGACGACCTCACATTGGTTGCCAAATCAGGGGCAGCGGTTGCACGTCGCGCTTGAACCTGGGCCAATGTTGCTCGAAGGTCGCGCACTTGACTGGCGTGAAAGCGCTGGATATTCTGGGAAGACTCACGCTCCTGCTCCCTTGCGGCTTCGGTTTCCTGAACTTTCTGCTCCAGAGACGCCACTTGTGCTTTCCAGTTCTCGTACGTTTCCGAGGCCCAGCGCGCACGCTCAGCGTCTGCTTCGGCTTCACGCTTCTTCCAGCGTTCAGCGAATGCGGCCTCCAGGCGCTCGCGTTCCAGGCGTGCATTCTCAGTGAAATCCTGAGTCGCATTCTGGATCCTCGCGGAATCCTGAGTTCGGCGGACTTCTGCTTCTTGCGCACGCCGTTCAGCTTCTCCTCGGGCAATCTCCGCGTGAACCAGGCGATCGGTGAGCTCCTGGATCTGGCGACGCGCGTCCAAGTCACGTTGTTCCCTGAGTCGCTCGCGCTCCAGAGCATCAAGGCGTTCTCTGGCGAGGAACTCACGTTGTTCCTGCTCCATGCGGGCCTGCCACTCCTGCTGCTGTCGCAAGACATTCAGCTCGATTTGGGCGGGCCCAGACCTTGCGGACCCGGACGAAGCTGACCCCAGACCTCTGGATCCACTCGAGCGGCTCGACACAGCTGATCCTCTGGATTTCATCGAGCGTCGCGAGCGTGCCTCACTCCTAGAGTCGTGGTTTTGACTCCGCTCATCTGCTCTGACATCCTTGGGACCGCCAAATCCAGAAATCGGGGATGGTTCCTGAGTTTCGGCCCGGCCGCTGTCGCTGGAACTCTGGAGAGTTGCCTTCTTGGGAGCAATCTCTGGATCAGAATGCACGGACGACGCCATCTCAACGTCATCTTGGTCGACTGACACAAGACGCGGAGGAATGACCGTGCGCGTGACCTGGAACCCCAGATCTCCGGCAGCCGTGAAGCCACCTGCACTCTGAGCTACCAGCGCCAAAGCTCCGACCCGTTGTCCCAGCGACTGCATCGACGAAGACGAAGAGCTGCCATAGGACGTTTGCACGCCTGAGGCCGTACTCTCATCTGAAGCTCGCGAGGTACCGATCACGCTTGGCACAGAGTCTGGAGCGGCGTCCTTGGTTTCCGACTCCAGAGGATCACGTCCATTGGACGTGGAATTCAGGGAGTGGAATTCTGAAGCGAAGCACCGGTCGAGGACTTGTACGCTGGAAGAGAAGACAGCGATGGTGTGGACAACGCTGACGGCGTCGACGGGACTTGCGGGCGCGGCGGTCCGTGCTGGGTGCGCTTACGCCGCGGCTCGCCTTCACTTGACCCTCGCGGGCTCCGTGAAATCCTGAGTCCCGTGACTCTGAATCTCAGGACAAACTGTCGTCCCAGTAGATCCGCATCGTAGTCCGTCATCAATAAATCACCGTCTCCATCTTCCTTGTGGTAGTCCAGTCTTGGTGCTTGCTCCGGGACACTTGTTACCGGTTGCTCCTCAGAGTTCATCTTGAAAGGTACACCAGCGATCACCAGCCTCCACTCGACGAGTTCCACGGCGATGAAATTCTGAGTTTCTTCCATGACAGAGCGTACCAAGCTTTCCGGAATCCTGGATACACGCGTCGAAGACCAGTCGGGAATCAGGTTGACAAACTCGAAACCCGCTTCGAAGAACAGAGTCTGCAGAATGGCGACGCACTCGCGTGCGGTCATGATACTCTGGGGAACCGTAGTCGCCATGAGATCCTGGGCAGTTCCGACACCCCACCGGGCGAGGTGAAACTCAGAAATCCAGGCTTCCTCTGAGTTCGCCAGAGACAACCGCCACTTGAAGTAGTCTCCAGTTGCATACGCGGCCGCGAAGTACGAGTTGGCATCCGGTTTCGGAGTCGGCCACTCGTAGACGACACTCGGGGGCGTCACCTTTCCAGGGTTCACCTCTTCCCAGCGTCGAACTTCACGTCGGACGTACAACACCATGTTCTCAGAGTCTGGAGCGGAGACAGTAGCATCCCGGACTTGGTTCTCAGAAGCAGTCCTGGGTTCCACCTGTGAACTCGACGCAGAAACCCTGGGTTCGGGTGGTGCGAACCCAGAGTTCGCCTTGGAACTCTGAGTCTTCGCCTCCTCCTTCGCTCGCACGGGCTCCGGCTTCACTTCCACCACAGACTCGTCCGAAGATGACACTAAGTCGATCACCTCCGGGGCTCAGCCGCATTGGCGCCTCCTCAGACGCCGGAGCACCACCCTCGCGGGTGTGCTCCTCTGGGACTCCAGGGGTCTGCAACCCAGAAACCGCCTCCGATGAACCTTGATCTCTGGACGAAGCTTGTTCATCCTGCGTCGGAGGTCCAGCAGCGGACTGATCTTGATCGGCAGACGCCTTAGCGTCCCCACCTTGTGCTGCCTCGCTCTCGCGAGCGGCCTTCTTCGCCTTCCGAGCGTCACGGACCACGGTATCCAGATCCTTCTGCTCCTCAGGCCCCAAACCTTGAACACGACGCGACTGACGTGACGCCTCACCACGTCCTCCATCCCCGCGTCCACTCTTCTTCGCCCCTCGTCCTCCAGCCATCTTGTTCGCTTGAAGTTGACGGGCACTCAGCAGTTCTTCGACTCTTGAGTTCGGTGAAATCCTCGACAATCAAATCCGGGCACGCGCACCAGCTGAGGCGAGGCCGATGAAACCTTTATCGCCCAGGGGGGTTCGTATAGCGCAGCCCAAGAAGGTCCTCAGGGTGTAGACCCAGAGAACCGACTTGAGAGTCAACAGCAAGGAAATAAATCCAGAGGTTCGCAGCCGCGAAGCTTTAAACCCTGAGGATCACTCTCCTTGGTTGGCGTGGGTACCTTGTGTAATCCCTGTCGGCTCGTTTGTCTTTGACGGAACGGCACTTCACCAAACTCGAATGTAGCCTCGAAGAAGCGCTGAGGTGCACGTCTAATCCAGAACGCACCTCGACACTAGAGGCAAAACCCAGAGAATCAGATCTCCCGAAATCCAGAATATCACGAATTCAGGATTCAGGATTTCAGTCAACTCTGGGGTGAGGAACTCAGAAGACACCTTACCCAAATGCCTTCGTAGCTCGATAAAACCAACAAATACAGAGTATACAAACACTACAACTAGCCGTCACTTATTCTTTTGGACCCTTGGACGGTGGGTCACTCACACACTAGGCTCACTCGAGTCTGAAATTCAGGGGCCTAGCTCCCCTGAGACTCACACAAACGCGCACCACCTCCCGTACAGGAGGAAAATACAATCACTATCAGTTACCTTTCCCTTCACACAAGCAGTCAATACACAATCCTGGAGGCGACTACCTAGCACCCCAGAATACCCTCTGGAATAATATGAAATGGGCTACCACGAGCACAGCAAGTGACCCAACTAGGATATGAAATAGGTGGATCACTCCAGGAAGCACGAGGCCGTCGCTGGTCCCCACCTAACTGGACTTGAGTTTGATGGAGTCTACACAGACGGCTGTCCCTCGCCGTTGATGTGCCCTTAGCGTCCCGCGGTCGTAGTCTCGGGTCCTCCGGATTTCCGTCGGCAGGCTTGGCCGAAGTCACTTGCGCAGTACAGGGTAAAAAGAACTCTGTTTGTCTTTTATCAGCTACTTCTCTCTCTTACTTCTTTCTCTCTTCTGCATTCTTCTACGGGCAAATATCTTCATTTCACTATGCTTGGGATCAAATGTCTTGTCTTCAGTATACCTTGGGTTCAGCGGTCCAGACTTGCGATCGGCTTGCGACTCCATCGTCGCAAGACGTCCACAGTGCCAAATGTGGGTCCTTGGACTTGGGTTTGTATGGCTCTTGGTTCCCTCTCGACTCCTCGAAAGTATCCAGTTAGCAGATCTGCAGTCGTATCTTCAAGGTCACGCATCACTTTGATTGCAGACCGATTCCGGACTGACTCGAAAACTCAGAGATTCATGATACTCTGGGTCGGTCTCTGAAATTCACTGGAACTCAGGGGAGTCTTCTGGATCCTTGGTGATTCTTGGGTGTTGGTTTGAGAGACACTTGGATTCAATATGGGGAGTCTGGATTCATGGTCACACTCAGGGTTCAACTCTTGAAATCCTGGGTCACCTGTTCATCGGGGGTGATTCTCAGGGTTTCCATGTGGCACTCTGGGTGCCAAGTCGTATTCTTCACAGACTCTTGGGTATCTCCACAAATCCAAACACTTAGCGGGTGTAGCGGCCTCCGGCGCATGTTCACGGTGGTAGTGGGTTGAGTTTTCCGGGTATTCTGGCCCTTTGTAGTACTCTGGACCACAGCAAGATGAGGTGTACTCTGGGATACATTCTCCAAAGACACTTTCCGCCAGACTTTAGGCACTCATCGTAAGGGAAAGTCCGCGGCTGGACTGAGTGTTCTTCTGAAATCTTGGGCGTGCACTCCCAGGATTCACACTTCCAGCCAGTTGGGCCCATCTGCGGTCAGGTACTGGATTCATCCCCTGGGATCACTTTTCTCCCACAGTCGCCATCCGTGTCACACGGGTACAGCCGCGCCGCATCCAAGGTATTCACCAATCACAATTCGATACAAACTCCAAGTCGTAGGAGTGACGGCACGTCGTCGGCAAATTCTGAAACCGCCTCGTGTCAGTGTCCACTTCTAATTTTAAGATTTCCTTGTCATTTGCGCCACACAATTATTTGCCAAGGTACCTACCTTCACAAAATATTCGCCAAGGTACCTACCTTCAGCAACCTACCACAAATATTGGAAATTTGTTAGAAGATAAAAAATTCTATCTTAAGAAATAAATCTTAAGTATATAAATCCCAAGAGCATACAGTGCAAACATCAACAACAATGAACAACAACAACACTATCGCTCAAGTAACGATGGCTGATCTACCTCCTTACCAACCTAATGCGGATCTAATGCTACCTACTGAGGAAGAAGCCATCATTGACTTCTTTGAAGATGAAAACGACTATGATGATGATTTCTTTGAGGAAGTGGAAGTCAAAGAAGAAACGACTCAAGAAAGAATCTATAAAGAATGGTACTTCTATACGAGAACTAACCTGTTCGATCACGATCAGTATTTAGGTGATGAATATGAACCAGCTAATGAAGTTGATGAAGATTTCGAAGCATTTATGGATTTATTTTATAAGTCTTATTTACTCCACCCGGTCAATAGCATTTTCAGCGATGTAAAAGATAAAATTAGTGAGTTCGAAAATCGAAAATACTTTATTCAAAATGTTAAAGAACCTCTAATCGCTGCCGCGATGCATCCTTGCCGAATCAAAAATCAAATGGATCAGTTTAATGATATCGAGCATTTCTTCGAATGCTGCTAAACAATCAACTTTTTTTTTATTTTTTTTTTTTCACTGTCGAGACGATCCAATTCGACAATATTGACCTCGATTTGATGCTGAGACGATCCAATTCGACAATATTGACTTCGATTTGATGCTGAGACGATCCAATTCGACAATATTGACATCGATTTGATGCTGAGACGATCCAATTCGACAATATTGACGTCAAATTGATGCTGAGACAATCCAAATCGACATCGAATTGTTGCTGAGACGGTCCAAATCAACATCGAATTGATGCTGAGACGATCCATATCGACATCGACACCGATGCTAAATCAGTAACGTTGATATACTTTTAAACTATCTTAAGAAATAAAAAAGTAAAGTATATTATCAACGAAGATGTGCAATTTCATAACTTCTAAAGGATCGAAGTGTTTGCTTTCACCAACCAAGGATACATGTCATATCCATAGAAAAAAATGCTAATTAATTACAAAAGCGATGAGATTAGAAATTTAAACAAAACAATCCAAAAAAAGAATATCACCAATGAAAAAATTAAATCTGAAGCAGATGCTATAAGAAACGAAAATGATAAATTGAAGTCCGAACTTAAGCAACTAAAAAGTAAAATAAATATCTTGCAAAAGGATGTCGCTACTATGAAACCAGATTATGAAAGTTACTCATTAATCAAAAAGTATGAGTTGATGAAATTTAACCTAAAAAAACATATTTATGATGAAACTGATACGTATGAGTTAAAACAATTTTGCAGAGATAAATCAAATGTACCTATACTCGTAGAAATATTTGGGAAGCAAACCGATTATTGGAAATTTTACAATAATCTGAGATTAACAAGAAACAAACTTTGTCATTTATATGAATTACGATCTTAAGACATATTTTTATTAATATAAATAAGATGCCACGTTATGAAAATGATGAACAGAGACGTCAAGCAAGACGCGAAACAAATAGAAGATACTATGAGAAGACTCGCGAAGCTAGGTTGCTTAAACAAAGGCATTATGATATTGAGCACAAAGAAGAGATTAGCTTAAAGAACAAGGTCAGATATCAAGCAAAGAAAGTACTCTCGACTCAAAATGTGAAAATTGAATAATTGGCCAACTTTTTTTTGGCTAGATTTATATAATCTCTCAATCTAAGTTGAGAAATTTTCATCTTAAGGAAAGATTACCATATTATATAGTATCATTTCCATTTGAAAATGCCGATCACAGCAGCTCTTAAGAAAGCGCAAAAGCACCGTAGCAACCTGTACAGGTTTGCTAAAAGCAAAAATCTGATTATTCATTGGGATATGACGACCAAGAAAATGGAAAGTATTGTTAATGGCTATAAAAATAAGAAAGCCAAGACAATCTTCAATGCACTTGAAAAATCTAAGGCTAAAAACGACGAAACCGCACTTAAAGCTATTAACAAAACAACGGGCAAATATGATGTATCACTTAGCCGTTTTAACCGAATCCGTAAGAACATCGTTTCACCGGCTGACAAGAAGCTTCTTCTTCATTTTAAAGATTCTACCGGCAACATTGTGAAGACATATCACCTTCAGGATCGTATGATTAACATTGATAACCTTTTATTGATGAAGAGAATCAGTATAGCTCAGGTGCTGACGTAGAATTGAATATTCTACCTTCAACAACAGTTGAAACGGAATGGCTATCAAACCCGCCTCGTTCTCGTTCTGAACGAAAGAACTTCTTTCGTTATCTAACAAAAGCAGACTACAACCTCGAATCTTTTCAAGTATATTCAAATGAGTTTAAAATCAAAGACAACCACTCTAAATCATTTGACCCTGAAACTGATCCAGATTTTAAAGCGATTAACTATCCTTGTTTTCTCTTTGCCCTTCATAAAGCCGGGGTTAGTTCTCAGATTGTTAAGCAGATCTCGCAAACGATGTTTAACTCAGGCGCGACAGTTGATTTCATCAGAAAGATAGCAAATGCTTTCAATCTCTACATCTCAGTTAAGCAATTTCGCATTAGAAAGGATTCAGGCAGATCAAACAATGATATTTCCTTCTATGGTGTAAAGACTGAAAATTGCATTAAGCTCGGCTCTGTCGGTGAACATCTATTTGCTATTTTGCCAACTAAAATTACCAAAGCTTCACTTGATCATCCTGAGATAGTTAGAGAACACGGGCGAACTGATTTCAGACTCAAAGGAGCTAGAGTAGTATTTAAAGATAAGAAGATCAAATTACTAGACAGCTATGAAGCAATTACTTATCTTTATCATCACCGTGAAACACACTTGGAAACAATCACTCAGCAGAGCATGCCTTTCCTTCTTAATAGCAAATATCAAGAAGTTCGTTCTTTGAACGCTGAAGACTTTCATGATAACAATTTCAAAGAAATGGGAAGAGTAAAAGGTAAAGAGCTAAACCTTGGCCAAGCGCCCTTCAGAGCATTTAACAGCAAGACAAAAGAATTATATGATGTTCGTATTTTCAATATCGTCTATTTCGATTTTGAAACTCTAGTCATAAACAATGAACATGTTCCATACTGCGTATCGTATTGCATTGCCAATGTTATGATGCTGGAAGATGGTGTTACTACCCCTTCGTTCAGTGAGACCAAGAACATCTACGGATTAGGATGTGAGAAACAATTTCTAGAATCTCTACCTCAAAAAGCTACAACCTACTTTGGGCGTACAATGCTGGATTCGATTCTCGTTTCATTTTAAAACACATGACGTTTAGCTCAAGGGATACAAATATGATCGATTGCGGCACAAAGATTAAACGGGCTCATGGATTCTATAGAGGACGTGAGGTTTTGATCAAAGATTCAATGTCATTCCTAGCTGGAGGGCTTGGCAATTTACCGAAGATGTTCAAGGAAGCATCAGAATCGATCTCACTCGAAAAAGAGTGCTTTCCTCACAATTTGATTAACAAAGAGAACTTCAAATCGCAATGGCCAATTGAATATCTCAACTCATACAAAGATAAGGATACTCTCATTGCTAATGCTACACAAATCGGAGCTACTAAAGATGGCAAATTTGACTGTGAGATGTATGCTACCCATTACTGCAATCGCGATGTCGATGTGCTAAAATCATGCTTTGAAGCATTCAGAAAACTCGTATATAGCGAATTCAAACTTGATGTTTATCGTTTCCACAGTATTTCCTCTTTGTCTCTAGCGTATCAACATAACGAAGGATGCTTTGATGGTTGCTACGAAATGAATTCGGTGCTACTAGGTTTCCTACGTTAAGCCACCGTTGGCGGACGCGTTATGACACGCGACAATCAAAAGCATCACATCAAACATAAAATTGCTGATTTCGATGCTGTTAGCCTATATCCGTCAGCAATGAGCGAATTAAACGGATACGTTAGAGGTAAGGCAAAGCTCTTCAAGGACTCAATCCCCTCTGACGCTGATTTCTATGTAGCTAGGGTTCGCTTTGATTCGATTGGTAAAAAACAACACTTTCCTCTTTTGAGCTACTTCGAAAATGGCTCTCGTAACTTCACTAACGATATTGATGGTAGAGAAATGATTGTTGGAAAGCAAGCTCTTGAGGATATCCAACGTTTTCAGCAAGCCAAATACACTGTTATCGAAGGTGTTTACTGGAATGATGGCTTCAACGATCAAATCATTAAAACAATTAGAAAGATGTTTAACGCTCGACTCAAATACAAAGCTGAAGGCAATCCCCTTCAAAATGTATTAAAACTTATGATGAACTCTTCATACGGAAAGTTGCTGATGAAACCTATTGTGAAGAAGAAAGTATTCGTCAGCGGAGGTCAGGAGAAGATTGATGAATATACTCGCAAGAACATTCACAAGATGATTTCAAGAACCCCTATCAGTGATAAATTAGCTCTGTTTGAAGAGCACAAAGCGCTGACGCAGCACTTTAGCCCTGTCCACCTTGGCATTCAGGTCCTTGATTCAAGCAAGCACATCATGAACAGGGTCATGTGCTTAGCAGAAGACATCAACGCTAATATTTGGTACCAGGACACCGATTCAATGCACATCGACTACGATGCTGTTCCTAAACTTGCTGATGCATATAAAGATAAATACAACAAGGAACTTATTGGCAAGCAGATGGGACAATTTCATGTTGATTTTAATCTTGAAGGATCAGAAGGCAATATCTACGCTAAGGAAAGCATATTCCTAGGAAAGAAAAGCTATCTTGATGTTCTAGCTTGCGATGGTAATACCATTGAAGGTCTTCATATTCGTATGAAGGGAATTCCATCAAAACTAATTGAGGATGATGCGTATAATCATTACTTAAATTTGTTTAATGGCAAGTCGATGTCATTCGATCTCACTGATTTATGTTCGATCAATATCAATTCGAAGACTCAAACAGTTTCAAAGACCTAACTTTACAAGAAGTGTATCATTCAACTAAATATAAGGACGGTTAGAAATCTCTCCGTTTTCAACTTCGTTGAAAACAATCGAACGATTTCGCGGCGTTCGCCTCTCAATCTTCGATTTAGTAGACAATGGAAGCTTTACTAAATAAACTCTATTTTGATTCGAAGACAGGCTTTATTGGAGCTGACAAGCTCTATCGAAAGGCTAAAGCGATTAATAAGAAAATTACGAAAAAACAAGTGAATGAATGGTATAAGACGCAATCTAGTATCCAACGATTCTCAAATCGAAATCAAAAATTTCCTGAGTTCAAAATTGCTTCAAATAATCCTAACGAATGGCAAATGGATTTGGCGTTTTGGGCTAAGCAACCGATCTTGATTTCTGTAAATATCAACAGTCGCATTGGATATGCTAAATTGTTGAAAAACAAACAAGCTGATACTGTTAAAAAGGCTATCGAAGACTTCATCTCAAATAATAAAGTTACAGCATTAATGTCAGATAATGGAAGTGAATTCATTAAC
The DNA here is from genome assembly GCA_024211575.1 of Phytophthora melonis. NCBI lineage: Eukaryota > Oomycota > Peronosporomycetes > Peronosporales > Peronosporaceae > Phytophthora > Phytophthora melonis. Next base: position 437,373 of record JAMXKT010000076.1, on the reverse strand, counting down.
AGTAAAGTCGAAACGCTTCTTGATCAGAAACATATCTCACACGGAAATGCTTTTGTTGGTGATCACACAGTACTTGGCAAAATAGAATGATTTATCAGAACGATAAAGGCAATACTAACCAAGATGAAGGATTTTACAAAATTTAAGAAGCTTACTCAGAAAATTTTGAATGAAGCTATCTCAAATTACAACACGTCATATCATTCATCAATCAACGGAACGCCTAATGAAATGAAAGGAAAAGTTATGATAGATGAAGTTGCTTATAATAAACGCGTTGTAAAGCAAGTTCAAAAAGGCATTCCCGAAGGTTCAATTGTTCGATATCGATTAAAATCTAAAACGCCATTCGATAAAGAAGGAATCAAATTTTCAAAAACTACTTACGAGGTGATTGGTTTAGATGGGTTGAAAATAAGAATTCGATCGAAGAACAATCATATTCTCTACAAACCTGTAAACGATTTGAAAATCGTGAAAGCGGAGATAGCTGACGCGCCGCTAGATAATCAAGAAATTTGGGAAGCTGAGAAGATATTGGATCATGAAAAGATGCGAAATGGGAAGTATAAATATTCAGTTAAATGGAAAGGATATGACGAACCAACTTGGGAGATTCAAGATAATTTGCGACTTGTTAATAAAAATAAACGATCTACACTTGAGGAAGCTTACTGGCGCAAGTAACGCTAAAAAAAAAATCGAGTGAGCTATAGCTCAGTACGTGATATTTTTACAAATGGACGCGGTCGCTTGAAATCACGCTTAGACGAGGTCAAATTGATTTTGGGTCTGAATATTCCTTCTTGAACGGCCTTACGTTTGGGAATTATCTTAGAAATATCTTCTAGTAGCGTCGAGTTATCATATACAGATCCATCATCAAATGGGTCTTCGGTGAATTCAAGATTAACATCCATCTTAGAGCCAACACCGTTGGCGAGTCGACGAATGAAGTTCGTCTGGATACTAGAACGAGTATCTTTTGGAAACTTCGTTCTATATATATGATACCGGATTTTTTTTCAAAAATATTTTATTACTTATCTATATACATAGTAGAAGTCATGGTTTTAACAACATTGTGCAAAGCAATCACTAATAATGACACGCAATGTTCGCGCAAAGCTCAGAAAACATCATACTGCAAACAGCATGACAAAGATGCAAAAATTACCATGTACAAAAAGGAACTAGCAAGGCTGCATGAGCGCATCCGTCGATATATAGAAATATCTACGGATCTTCATAATAAGCTGCTTGATATCGAATATGTAGATTACTTAAAGTTGCAATTGATGCATATTGGAGGTCAATGTAGATCATTTCGAGATATCATTGACGATCCTAAACATAAAGATAAAATTGAGACGCTGTTTGATCTTCCAATTGACGAGGCACAATCTGCCTACGACAGAATGCTTAAGAGGCGGAATGAGTTAGTTCATAAGTACACGATTAACGGCTGGAACAACCAAAAACGATCATGTCCCGAAAGGGTAAAGCGACAGCAAAACACAATTTTTAATAAATACATACAGCCAAGATCCTTGCTAAATCTTTACGAATCGTAGTTTATTATTTTTTATCAAACGATCGCCACATTCATATAAAGCAATCATGTTCCCATCCTTTTCTAGTCTATCTCAGAGAGAACGCAAACGACAAGAGCTATTGCGCGAGGCTGAACGCGAAATCGCGATTGAGCGTCATCTCGAGAACAAATATGCGGAGACAACGTGGGCTGCAGATAACGAAGCGTATCAGATTCAATTTCCAAAGCCAACAAATGGAACAGACACACAAACGGATATTAGCATCCCGCCCAGATCTACAGCAACTGTAGACACAAACACCGCTACAGCTTCTGTTCCAGTAACCTCAACTCCGTCCGAGGCATCGGCGGATACAGCTGTTGATACAGGGTCCCAAGGCTTCTCAAGCGCTGATAGAATGCGAGTAGATTCCGTGTTGAGTGCTGCTCCAGCAATGCCAGCTCCTCTTAGTCCACCATCGACTACTACTGATCAATCAATGGCAAAAGCGCGTCTCGCACAATTGTTTCAGAAATACCCTGAAATTCAAACATGGCATCTCAATCCGATCTTTGTTGCCGTTTCAAAAAAGCGACCCACGACATATTTTATTGGAAATGATATGAGTCTTTTCAAAACAAGTGATAGAAGACCAGTAAGAACTGATCTTCTATATGATTTGATGAATGAAATCGACTGGGTGGCAACTACACATCATTTCGAAAAAATATTGATATCTAAAGGTATTATGCCCAAAAACGTCCCCTCCGATGGGCTCGAAGGTATGGTGGCGTTTCCTGGCGAACCGCCTGCTACCGAAGCTAGTGCAGACGAACGCAAGCGAGCTGCTATCAATCGAATGATCGAGCTTTACGATAAACAACAGCAGCAGAAAGCTTTTGATATTAACAAAACGTATGGTTTAAAAAGCGAATGGGGCCCTCCCAATAAACGCCAGCTAGAGGATAGTGCTGTTTCCGAAATCGATATTCAGACGAAGCGTCAGAATATTCTAGAGTTGAGTCGAGTTGGTGCTCCTAACGAGCTAATGATGAATTCCATCGGCGATCCGCGCAAGAATGTGCGAAATATCTATCGACTCAATCCATGGCTGGTCAGGGTGATGATTCCTCCATCTGCGCGTAATAAAAAAGGCACTTCGCAGTTATCAGGATATTACCTTGACGCGGATGCCAATGTGTATAAGATGAAGAATCCGCCTGCGATTAGTAGCAGCGATTCGCGTCTCACTGATGATGTAGTCAAAAAGCTTGGTATCAACTGGTTAGCAACCTTCCAAGATTTAATTTTCTATCTATACTCTGTTATTGAATACTATAAACAGTTTCCTAATAAAATCGATGAGCAAAAATTCAGAAATAATCTTAGGGATGTCAAATCGACTCTAACTATGTATGGATTCACGGTTGATCACGATGAACCTATGCAAATGGCTGATCTAGAGATGAAACCACCTGCCACAGGACGCGGCCTTAGAGGCGCTGGATATGTAGCCAAAAATCTCAAAGATAAAGATGGCAACCCGATCCAATATCACTCGAATCGAGGATACAATCTTGCCCAACTTGAAGGAACAGGCACTTACAGTTCGTTAGCCTACAAACGAATTGGAACCAAGTTCGTGCATCTCCCAAAACTCAATGATGGCTTACTTAAAGTTGTATACCCAAATCGCAGCACGGTTGGCCCTCAACGAAAGATCAGCAATGATCTATCTCAGCTGATTAAATCGCTTATATTCGATGGCAATATCAATCAGCAACTGTACGACTCGATGAATATGGATGATAAACGCGTTTTTCACGAGCTTCTTCGCATCACGCATACTCAACATGCTCTACGTGACCCGCTTAAAGATCCTCGGGATGTACTCAAGCAAGACTACATGAAACTCAAGGGAGAAGTCATGCTCGGAAATGACAACCCCAGTCTGATTAGAGAACTTAAGCAAGTATTAGTTGATATGTACTCGGCAAAATTAATTTCTGATGAAGAGTTCAAACAAGTTTTGGTTGCTATTGTATAAAGCCAACATAGTTAGCGATTCGACAAGCAAGCTTACATAGATATGGTATTATTCATTCCAACTAAAATCATCGATACTCGCAACGCGTATCAACGCGAAGCTAAAAACAATCTAAAAGAGCTAAAATCGCTCATGGAGAAGCTGGTAGTGAAAGATATTCCTGCGTCTGATACTACGTTCAAAGCTTCTAAACCAGGTGGTAGCGTATGGACCTATAAGGAACCCAAAAAAAGCAGAACGTTTGCTCTTTAGGCCAAAAGCCAGATGCTTATACCTATCATAGCAACCATGAATATACAAGTAAATGGAGCACATGCGGAGGAAGAAACAACATGCGCGTAGTCGCGTGTTTTTTAGCGCCTAGGCGCAAGGGTCGCTGACCCTCAGCCTTGGCAGGTCTGAGTGACAGCTCTTTATCCCACCAGCCCCCGCTTAACATTTTAGCGTCAGCTCTTTATTTTAAATCATTTTTTTTTTGTTTAAGGCTTCTATTTGTTGCTGTTGTTCTTGAATAGCTTTACAAAGAATAGAAGTCAGACAAGCATAATCTACACCCCAACCGGTCTTTGGCGTTCCATCCGGATTGAGTTCATCAGCATCTTCACCTTCCGGTACATACACGGGCTCAGCAACGATATCAATCATCTCTTGAGCAATGAATCCAATTGCTCGTTTATTATCGCTAATCCAGCTGAACTGACGCGGCTGCATGCGCATGACCTCAGCGAGTCCGTATGGAAGATCGATAATGTTTTTCTTCAGTCTTCGATCTGAGCTATTTGTGTAGGCTCCTCCATAGCAAGGGGCATAGCCGTTATAGACCCAGGAACCGTCGCAGGTAGCAAATCTGATACCGGCACTTGCATTTACATGATTACCAATGCACGGATAGCTTGTTGTCGAATTTGCCCAACGATACATCGGGGAAATCGATGATGATTTTACATGCATGCCATAGTTACTCCAAATGGCTCCAGATGCGTGAATAGTTCCTTCAGGACTCCAATTAGCTAGATCTACAGCTAGACGACCCGAAGAGTTGATATAACACTGCGTTGAATTACCAACCATTAACCTAAGAGGATCGGATGTAGTAGTGCCTAGAGCGACTCCGTTAGTTCCTCCCGCTACATCATTGTAGATTTGTACCTCGAACTCGATAGGTGTTGCTTGGTCATTAGCGATTCTCATCGCTCTTTGCCAACTTCCTGATAGTAGATTCGCGCTAGATGTGATATCAAGCTTTGCTGTAGATGAAGAGCTACCAAATCGAATGTATCCAGCTTGCGTTATCCTCATCCGTTCTGCCATCGGGGATAGCATGTTAGCTCCTGATCGCGTGCTGATGGCGAAATCAGCCAGTCCGCTTTGAGTCGTTGGATTAGCCGTTCTAGTTGCGTACAGATTGACAGAAGGCGTATAGGTGGTCAAATCATCAGTGCCTTCGATAACATAGGATATGCCAGCTTGCGCCCCCGTGGTATTCGATTTGTTTCTGATCAAGAGATTGAAGTCGGAAGCTCTCGTAGTAGATGAGAATGTTGTTCCAGGGGTAATTTCCAATATATTCGTCTGAGGTGCATTTGCTACTCCGCCGATTGTCAAACTAGAACAGTTCAACGCGCCTGAGACATCTAGCTTGTACGATGTGTTAATAGTAGAACCTCCGATGTTGATATTACCAGATGTATCCATGATCAGGCGATCAATATTAGCATATCTCCAAAAATAGCAACCTGGCGTCGATGAGTTAGCTGATCCCCTTACGCCCTGCTCCATCTGATAGAACGAAACAAAGTTCATAGAAGCTGCTGAGCTAGTATTATCATTCTGGATGACTAACGATTTGCTAAACGTCGATCCAGAGATAGTCAGGCTGCGCAATCCGGTAATGCCATAACTAGCATCAGCTACAAGCGCTTTGCTTGCTTCTACAGTACCTAGAGTAGTCAAAGACAGTCTAGGAATCAGAGAAAGATCATACGTGGTTGAGCCTTGAACGAAGCTACTTCCGCGGATCGCGCCATTAACATCGAGCTTGTAGGCGGTATTGATCGATGCTTGACCAATAGCCAGATTGCCGTTGATGTCCATCAAAAGCCTATCAGTATTAGCAAATCTCCAGAAGTATGCATTAGGTGTCGTTGCGTTTGCGCTACCGCGAACGCCTTGCTCCATCTGATAGAATGAAACGATATTCAACGAAGCTGTAGAGGTAGTAGAGTCGTTTTGAACTACCAAACCTTTACTGAATACGGAATTGATAATCAATGAACCTAGAGTACCAACCGAAGTGATATTCGGCTGAGCCGCGGTCTGTAGAGTGCCTGTGATATTAGTGGCAGTCAGCGATGCTAGCGTACCGATCGACGTAACATTAGGCTGAGCAGCGGTTTGTAGAGTACCTGTAATGCCTCCGGAAACGGTCAGATTTGTGAGAGTACCAAGCGAAGTGATATTAGGTTGCGCAGCTGTTTGTAGAGTACCTGTGAGGTTTGTAGCAGTCAGTGATGATAACCCCGAGATTTGACCAGATCCTCCTACGATGAGAGCCTTGTTATTGCTTGCTGTTCCCGGACTAGCAGTTAATAGCGATAGGCTACTTAGATCAACGTTAGAGCCATTGAGCTTCAATGAACTACAACTGATCGAATTGATTCCCGTAATATCGCGGTTGGCATCGAGTACTAGCGCACTCATCGGAGAGGCTGTTCCCATAGTGATCGAGCTGAGATAACTCAATCTATAGTCGGTTTTGCTGAGATAAAGAGCATCTGCCATTTCAAGGCTGAGCAAATCCGTTCCCGATGCAAAGAAGTTCGGATTGAAGATATTACTCTCTTGAGATGGAGGACGAACAGTAAATCCCATTTTTTGTTATCAAGTTATATATCTGAATGGATATACTTTCAGCAAAACATGGCTAAGCGAATTGATAATTGGGGCGCGGCTTTACCAAAAGAGTACCGAACAGATTCTCTAGGCGATATCAAGCAGCTAGGAATTAAAAAAACTGTTCCGAGGCATTATTCTTGCTCCTAGTAACGCCGGGAAGACCAATCTGTGCTTTCATATCATCAAGAGCAGCCCTAATGTCTACAGCCATCTACACATAATCGCACGCAATCCAGATCAAGAGTTGTACAATTATATGAAAGGCAAACTAGCGGGTCATATAACCGTCTACGATCCATCAACTCCTCCGAGTGTTGACGATATTCAGAAGGATCCGCGCGGAGGACTGCAGCTAGTTATTATCGGTGACTACAGCTCGGACAAGAAGCTTCAAAAAGACATATTCAGTCATTACTTCATTCGCGGTCGCCATAAGCGGCTGTCGACTATGTTCCTGACCCATAGCTGGTTTGCAACCGATAAGCTTTTCAGGCTCAATAGCGAGTATTTATGGATCCTTAAAGCTAATAGCATCCGCGATTTGAAAATGGTTATTAGCGACTTTCCAATTCCCGGCTTAACACTTGAGAAGCTGATTAGAGCTTACAACGAGTCAACTAAAGAGAAAGGTCAGTGTTTGACGGTCGATAACGTTAGATCAATTCTTCGATTTAATTTCAATGAAAATCCAATAACTTTCAGTAGTTAAATTATAAACCCAAGATGTCGAGCATCATTACTCTATCATCGCAGCACATCGTCTCTAATGGATTCAATAATACCCTTCGTTATGAATTTCCCGGCAGCAGTGTTAATTTCACTAATAGCGAGCTTGCTATCCATAGCATAAACATGTACAATAGCCAGTTTAACATTGACTCAACCGCTTACGGAAACAACAGCTTCAAAATTTCAATGCCTACTGGAAACGTCTATAGTACAGTCTCGATCACGCTTCGGAGCGGGTATTACTCGTACAATGCAATCAACTCATCTATGCAATCAGCTGTGATTAGCGCTGGAGCATATCTGATTAATAGTGATGGAGATAACGTCTTTTACGTCAACATATCGGAGAATCCGACCTACTACAGCTGCCAAGTAGATCTGTCGCCTGTTCCAACTAGTCTTCCCGCTGGATGGACTCGCCCGCCGTCTGGTCTCTACTCAAGCAGTGGAAGCGGTTTGCCGCTTGGATTTAGCTATGTACCAAAACTCGTGATTGATAACAAAGAATTTGGTAAAATCATTGGCTTCCCAGTATCAACTACTCCCAGTCAGAGTTTATACACGCTTCAAAGCTTACTATCTCCGATCCCGCCTGTAATCAACCCCGTATCTAGCTACCAACTACGATGCTCGCTGGTATCGAATCCGTATTGCATTCCCGATGACGTTCTGACTACTTTCAATACCGCAGGCACTACTATTGGCCAATTGGTGAGTTATCAGCCAAACGAGTTCTGCTGGATCGATGTTCCCAACGGATCATATGCATCGATCACGCTGACGATCGTTGATCAAGACGGAAGGTTCGCGAAATTAAACGACACGAACATGCTGATCTCATTAACCCTTTTGCGATGATTTTTATACTTGGAATTTGTATGGGAGCCTCCCGATACAAAACCGTAAAACATGACTAGATGCATGGTTTTACGCCGAGACCCGCAAACCAAAATCGGACATAAGACTCGATTTTATTCGTACCTAATATAAAACATGCTACTTCGCCATGTTTTAGTACGGTTACCGCCCCGACCCTTACTGGCTAAAATTATCATTCTAAACTCTGATTGGGTCGATTTTGTAAAACATGCTAGTTAGCCATGTTTTACACAGAACCATCGCAAAAGGGTTAATCATCCGACAAAAAAAGTAATTTGGGGGCACAGTCCCCCGGGGTTTCCAACCCCAAGCGACCGCTTGACAAAAAAATTAAGTTGGCTATATTTTTTTCTAATTTATAATCTAAAGCTTCCAGCACGCTTAGTACTACCCCCGCTTTTTCTCATTGCACGAAGTCGCGCCATTTTGGCTTTCATCTCAGGTGATCCTTTTGCCGGATGGCTGCGACGAGAAGGTTTCGCTACTGCTGCATCTTCAACACCAATACCAGTGAATTTCTTGAGAGCACCGCGAGCAACGCCTACGAGAGCAGGGTCTTTACCATGACTGGCAACATATGCCGATCCCATCGTCGCGAGGCCATCCGCGGCTGCTGATAGAGCAGGCTTGATCACAGGCTTCCAGGCACTCTTAATACCGCTCCAAATTTTCCCCCATATACTACCAGCTTGCATGCTGCCACCATTTGCCTCCATTGGGTACTCGACTTCATGACGAGTAATATTTACACGAACACCTTTATTTGCTTTTTTGGCTTTTATGACCTTAGCATAGGATTCTGGATGTAAATGTAAAACCGCATCAGATCCAGCCAAATCGGCTTTGGTTAGCGATAGGGTACCACCCTTAACCGCCCTGAGTAGACGCTTTGCCGGGATAGAGCTCGAAACCTTAAGTTCTTTGTACATCGTTTATAGATAGATAGGGATTTAAAATTTCAGAAAATAATTACTCGATCACATCAATATCAAGATCCTGAAACCTATCCATTAGGTACATTTTTTTGTGCTGGCGACAGTAGAGCCATAGCATACAGTATATTCCGCAGTATTCGTCGCTTGATCCTTGAATTTGTTTATCAAAATATGGCAGCTTGCCTAAAACTTTCGGCGCCGGAGTACCCATGCTATCGAACCATGAACCATCATTGTAAGCTGTCCAATGGCCGACGCCAGGCCCTTGCCTAAGCAGAAGCAAGAAACTGCCTTTAGCGGGTAGCGCCTTCTTGATCTCTTGAATCTCGTATATCTCATTTATTTTAACACCAATATGTTTTGCTAGTTCCAGCAAATCTGAGTCAGATGTAATTCCTTTCACGAATTCCATTTAATTATTTTTTGAGATGGACTATATCAAATCCTATATACTTTACAACCATGAGTGATACTACTCAATTAACGGACGCCTATTTACTCCAATCGGCTCTCAAGACCGAATCGCCTATCGATGTATCGAAGGACAAGACCGTATCGGTCGTCTATGATATCAACCAGGGCAACTACAACAGCGGCCTGATCAACTTTGATGCCACTTCTCAACTCACCGGCTCGCGTGGATTTGCATCGCTCAAGGAAGCGTATCTGACGATCCCATATGTAATTACTGCCAAGTCGACCGGTACTGCTGATATTAATACATCAACCATTAATCGATTTGCATGCGCGCTCAAGTGCAATGTAGCGAACGTTATTGACTCGTTGAGCGTAGAATTGAACGGGAAGAAGGTAATTACTGAGACTGAGTACAAGGGCTTCTGGAACAACCTACGCGCGATGACTGAACTTTCTCAGGATGAAGTTGCTAAGCACGGAGCAGACCTCCATCTATACCCGGATACCTGGACTGGAATTAATTTTACTCAAGCCGCATCTCCTTGTGGAGATGGATACAGCAACAATCAAATTGCTGGATTTGCTCCTCTTGATAATACACTGTCGCAAGCTCAGGAGCCCTGGTCATACAATGCTGGGTTTTTCAAGCGTCTTGCCAATACTCCTCCTCCGATCGACTCGACTGAGGCTACTGGGGCCTTTTCTTGGGCTTCGTTTGGTACGACGGCTTGTAAGCAAGTCCTACAGCAAAACGCTCGCGGCTGTTTCAAGGAATCAAATGTTACGTCGTATGGAAATGACAAGGTTGCCGGAAAGTGGTTTCATATGCTAAAAATTCCTCTCGTATCATTGCATCCGATTTTCAAAGAACTCGATCTCTGCAGCAATCCGCAGCTAAAGATCCGTCTTCGTATCAATGCTGGTACGGTCGCTATTTCGGGAACTGCTACAGCAATGAAGCTCGACTCTGTTACTATGACTTCTGGCCAAACCGTACCAATTATGATTGCTCCCACGACAGGTCCGACTAAGACGGCTGCAGGTGATACCGTCAATGTTGCTATGCCGATGTGGGATACTCTAACTCCTGCTGGATCGCAGCTTTCGTTCTCGTTCGGCCCGGTTGGAAATGCTTTTACTCCGACTACTTCGGTCGGCGAGTACTTCCCATACACTAACAGCCGAATGCACATTCCATTCTACACGCTCAAGAATCCTACTGCTATTATCCAGAAGCCAATCAAGACGGTTCGCTATTTGGACTGTTTTGCGCAGATGTTCCGAAAGGGAGCTGGACTCAGTCCTACGACTCCTACGGGCCAGTTGAATGCAGCGTTCGATCTCAATATTTCCGGCTACAAGAAGAACGTTAAATACGTAGCATTGGTTCCGTTCGCCGAGACTAGCGCTGGACACTTCGTATCGGCTGCTGGAACGCCCCAATATCAGAGTCCGTTTGACTCAGCTCCATGGACCTGCATGCCTGGTGCTTCCATCCGCAATTTCCAGGTAACCATCGGAAACAAAAATGTTTTCGACAAGAGTCAGGAGTATGACTATGAGTCGTTCAAGCATGAGTTCAGCAAGCTTGGAGCGGTCAATGGCGACCTCAGTCAAGAAATCAGCAACGGTCTGATTGACTCTGTGCAGTGGAGCATGGCTCAGCGTATCCTCGTAGCCGATACGTCTCGCATTAGTCAGAAGGACGTACCTCAGGCTATTCAGGTATCCGGCATTAACGGCTCGGCGACTAGCATGGATCTACTCGTACTTGTTGTTTATGAGCGCGAGCTTGAGCTAGATCGTCTCACAGGGGAAATCAATAGAAGTGACTAGGTAAAAAAAGAGCACCAGAGCATACTTAGACGTTCTGTAGAGCTCTCTGATGAAGTATCTAACATCTAAATTAATTAATAAAAAATATTGTTCTTTATACCTATCTGTATATATGAGCACCATGTCGAACGAACTAAGATTTGGAAAATTTAAAGGCAAGACGATTGAAGAAGTATATGGTTCTGATCCTAGTTACTGTCGGTGGTTAAAGAATCAACCTAATTTACTAAACGATACTATGCGTCAATTTCTTGATTCCAAGCTAACAGATGATCCTGATGATGACTATGTACTTAATTTTGGCAAATACAAAAGCCGAAAGCTTTAAAGTTGTTCATGAACTAGATCCAAGCTATACTGACTGGCTTCGTAAAAATAAATTTGTTATTGAGAAGTGCCCTCGTCTAGTAAAAGAATTAAGTGAACTTCACTAATCATCAATATTTTTTTCATTGAGACAAAAAAAAAGTTGATTGTTTAGCAGCATTCGAAGAAATGCTCGATATCATTAAACTGATCCATTTGATTTTTGATTCGGCAAGGATGCATCGCGGCAGCGATTAGAGGTTCTTTAACATTTTGAATAAAGTATTTTCGATTTTCGAACTCACTAATTTTATCTTTTACATCGCTGAAAATGCTATTGACCGGGTGGAGTAAATAAGACTTATAAAATAAATCCATAAATGCTTCGAAATCTTCATCAACTTCATTAGCTGGTTCATATTCATCACCTAAATACTGATCGTGATCGAACAGGTTAGTTCTCGTATAGAAGTACCATTCTTTATAGATTCTTTCTTGAGTCGTTTCTTCTTTGACTTCCACTTCCTCAAAGAAATCATCATCATAGTCGTTTTCATCTTCAAAGAAGTCAATGATGGCTTCTTCCTCAGTAGGTAGCATTAGATCCGCATTAGGTTGGTAAGGAGGTAGATCAGCCATCGTTACTTGAGCGATAGTGTTGTTGTTGTTCATTGTTGTTGATGTTTGCACTGTATGCTCTTGGGATTTATATACTTAAGATTTATTTCTTAAGATAGAATTTTTTTATCTTCTAACAAATTTCCAATATTTGTGGTAGGTTGCTGAAGGTAGGTACCTTGGCGAATATTTTGTGAAGGTAGGTACCTTGGCAAATAATTGTGTGGCGCAAATGACAAGGAAATCTTAAAATTAGAAGTGGACACAATGACCCGATACTTAAGAAAAATAAGAGCTTTGAGGTAATATTTTTTTATTGACTTCCGGGTATGTAAATGCTTATTTTGAACATATTTTTATGAGCGTTGTAAAATTTTAACTTTGATGGCGAAATGATAAAGAAGGTGAATGATGGATAGATATAAAGAAAAGTACGTGAAAAATACACACATATCAACAATTGAAGGAGAAACACTTTGTCGTGTTCTTATAAGGAGAGAAATAAAAAGTGGACACAATGACCCGTTTAGTGCATATACTTCGAACGTCTCTACGACAGCGGCTCTTGACTCCACAGTCTACGACTGTCTCCGAGTACCGCGAGCGGTTGCGTCTACAAGGCAAGGGGTTGTCTGTGCCCGCAATGCGGACGTACCATGTGGTGCTCAGTCCGGGCGAACACCTGACCGAACACGAGGCTCAGTTCGAGCTCTGGGCTGAGAAGAAAAAGAAGCTTAGCTCCATGGATGCTCTTCGAGCTAGCTTCAGCGAAGTGGATGTTCGTATCGAACGCAAGCTCCGCTTCGACTTTGCGAAGATCCGAGCCAAACGCAGCCTCTCGGCTAACGCTCAGCCGTAGACCCATTCTAGCGCTGCGCGCTTCGCTCCTTTGAGCACTCCAGTCGCTCCTACCCGTGAGGGCGTGAGCGCTGTGGCTCAGGGCCAACCCCGGAGCAATGAGGCTGACCCAGCAGCTCCCCAGCCTATTGCCGGGAAGCGCGGGACGACCGGCATGCCGGCCTCGAGCCCACGGGGCGCTGGTGATCAAGCCGATCAAAAGCGTTCACGACGTCTGGGCAGTCTTGGCGAAGGGGCACCTCAAACTCCCATGAGTTCTCTAAGTGTGGGTACCCTCGCCACTTCACCAGATACTGGTTTTGACCCCGGCACCGCCGCTTCGCCAGCAGGCGCTCCACATGGTAGTGAAGGTTCCCTTGCTCATCGAGCAGCGCCGGTGGAGGACGCGCCAAGCCGCCTCGCGACGTATGACGAGTTATACGAGGTTCGGCAACAGACGACTCGTCTTCGGGACCATGTCCAGGATGTCGATGCGCGTCTCGCGCATACTGCCACGGATCACTGACGAGGCCAGTGTGTAACGGGGTTACACGCACAAGTGGCTACAGCCACTTGTAACTCTAACAGACGCGATGTCTGTTAAAGGTTCGAACACTTCCTCGGCCTTGATGTACGTTACATCAAGTGCCACATTCATTTACGATCACCACGACGGGTGGTCCATAGACATTTAGGATTCCTATTGGTTGAAAGCAGCATCTTTTAACCAATGAGCGACATGCATAGCAAAGGAATTCTGCCAACCAGCCGTTGGCAGACTCCCAACTTAGAATATTACATTTAGAGGAAGGCAGAAACATAAAACAAAAATAACAGTTCTCATTTTAACCCAAAAACATTATTTGGATCGTTTATTTAGATTAATCTATACTCGGAGGCCCGAGTATAATTAACTCTAGTTTAAACTAAGCTACGCCTCCTCATACACGAGCGCACACGTGTAAGCTGTTGTAGTGAGCCAAGGTAGGCCCATTACACCTGGTAGCACTTTGTAGTCCGTCCAACGACCGACTAAGTTGAGTTCGTACGTCACCGCACGAACACGGAGCCGAGAACCTTCCCATGGATACCGAAGTGTCTATGGAAAGCTCCACGACGCCTGCAACCCATGTTGCACGCGCTGACTGTCCCCACCTGTCAGACCCAGAGTGGGAAGCCCTCCAACGACTGTCAACAGTCATTGGTGAGGCGGCTGTAGCTACGATGCTGCGTACGCTAACGCCGACAGAGCAACACGGTGTTGCTCTGGGCTTCATCATGAGGGAGCAGCGAGATGCTGCTGCCAATACCGCGGTGTCGTCGGGGACGACACCTCGCCCACAGTCGCTGAAGCTCAATGTGAGCAACTACGTCGGAAGAGAGGGTGAACCTCTCCTCCGTTGGCTTGTCGAACTCGACACTGCCATCGCGGCTCGACGTATCGTCGACCCGTTGTCGAAGGTCGCGTTCGCCATGTCATGTCTTGGCGGACGTGCAAGGAGCTGGGCGTATGGACGCCGGCTCTCCGACCCTACGTGCTTCAGCACGTACGAAGGCTTCAAGGAGGAGCTCAGACAGGCGTTTGAGCCCCCGCAGAATGAGTTCCGGTCGAGGGCAGAGTTCCTCGACCTGCAGCAGGGTAAGCATGATGTTCATGCTTACGCCCAGAGAGCGCGGTACTTGGTCTCGAACATCGTGACCAACCCGATCGACGAGGCGACTAAGGTCGTCACGTTCATGAAGGGACTGAGAGATGGGCCTGTGAAGACCTATCTCTTCCGCGAGTACCCGAGTACTCTCGAAGCTGCCATCACAATTGCGATGCAGGAAGAGTTTAGCCTGCGACAGGCTAAACTGCACGCGCATGTACCGAGGCCGCAACCGCGCCCGGTAGTGAGGACGGGAGGTCCGGAACCGATGGACCTCTCGAGTGCTGCCACTGCTGGCCCCCAGCAGCGGCAAGGAAGTAATGTGCGGTGCTACCGATGCGGTAGGATCGTTCACTTTGCTAGAGAGTGCACGGCACCCGTGCACCAGCAAGGTGGCTATCGCGGCGATGCTGGGCATCGTCGCAGCCAAACAAAAAACGCTGGACGCCAGTAGGCGCGGGGCGCCCTACTGGTAATGCAGTTCCGCGTGTCAACCTAGGACACGCGACACTGAGGACTACAGCCCCCAGTGAGGATCATTCTCACTGCAAGAAGCAAGATGACAAGGCTGATCTTGTCATCCTGAAGGTGAAGTCGATGAGAGCAAGCGGCTCTCGTCGTGCGTTGGTAGATTCTGGCGCGTCGAAGAACTTTGTTCGACTGCGAAGTCTATCAATGCTTGACTTCGAGGATTTAAAGATACCTCGAAGTATGTTGGAAGTACGCTTGGCGACAGGTGTCGTCGTGAAGACCGAGAAGCGCATGGTACGCGTGCGCTTCACGTACAAGGGTCGAGTGTTCGTCGAAACCTTCATCGTCCTGGATCTGGACGATAAGTTCGACATGGTATTGGGCATGCCGTGGCTCGCACGGCATGATCCGGTAATCGATTGGGAGAAGCGCACTCTCGTGCGCTTCGGTCGCGACGGTGGAACAGAGAGCGATGGCCCTGTTTCCACCACACACGCACCAGTAGGTGCGCGCGAATCTCTAGTCGAGACAGCGCCTAATGCCGCTGTCCCGGAACGCCCTAGACGCGCACGGGCGCGCGCGCGAGAACAGATAGCGTCGGCGTCGCCGCCGACGGCTAGTGAAGAAAATGTGTTGACTTCGGAAGTCAACACCCGCTTTCAGCGAATCAAAGAAGTCTCCGGCCTCGAGCGGCGCGGATGACACAAGCGAGTCACGCGCGTCAGCCGTGGAGGCTGACGCGAACCTGATTGGATCGGTTTTGGCCCGTAATGGGAGCCAAGGTGACGTGACGCCGTCGACTCCGGGAGTCGATGGCTTGGATGAATTCTATTCGTCGGCTCGGGAGCCGACGCACCCTCCGTAATGGGGTCTCCGCCAATGGAAGGCGTCGAGGTATTGAAGTCGCGTCGGTTCCGGGAACCGACGCTGCGAAAGACACTTCGCGTCGACTCCGGGAGTCGACGCACCCTTTGTAATGGAGGACTCCGCCAATGATAGGCGTCGAGGTGATGATGGCGTGTCGGTTCCGGGAACCGACGCTGCAGGCGGTGCGGACGGTTGCAAACGTTCCGCACCGGAAAAACTTGCATGCTGTCGTGCAGCCGGGCTGCACGACGAAGCGCCGCGCGACCAAGCCGGGCTTGAAGTCGCTCGCCCGCGGGAGGTACCCGCCGGCGGAATAAAGAACAACACCCGTCCACGGCTGGGCCTGGACGAGGTCAGAGATCATGCGGAGCCGGGCTCCGCAAGACAAGAAGACGGCGCATGCGAAGGTCGCTGCGCAAGTCTCGGCCCGGGCCGAGACGCTACAAGAAGATGTCTGCCGGGCAGACGAAGGCTGAGAAGCCGGACGTCGAGACGTTGAACGTCTTGACGCGTACCTGTGCTGGGTTCCGGCACAGGGAGATGACCCTCGCTAATCCTCCGACGCAAGCGTCAGAGTTGACTTCGCTTCCAGTCCTGAGCTGGAAGCGCTTCGCGTGACTTGCACGATGGACGCATCGAGCAAATATGCATTCTCTCGGACGTCGAGAGAACGAAGAGCGAGAATGAGGAACTGAGGCAGTTCTTCATGGAGAGCACCACTGAGAGTGAAGACACTCTCAGTGCCAAGACGAAGAAGGAACGCTTTGAAGAGCAGAGCTGGGACTCGCTGAAGGCGAGTCCCTACTACGAGATTCTACGGGAGTACGCGGACGTACTTCCGGAAGAGATCCTGCGGAGCTTCCGCAGGACAAGGGCATTCAGCACGAGATTGATCTCGTGCCGGCCACTAAATACTGGGTCACGCGGCAGTGGCCACTGCCGCGAGAGCAGGTCAAGGCGATCGACGACTTCTTCGAAAGTCGTCGCAAAGCTGGACAAGTGCGGGAATCGAAATCCCCGCACAGTGCTCCGACGTTCTGTGTCAAGAAGCCACAGGGCGGCTGGCGCATCGTTCATGCGTACAACAAGCTGAACGATGCGACGATACCGGCGCAGACACCGATACCGCGAAAAGATGTTATCATCGATTCGATGGCCAGGAGCACTGTCTACAGTGCTCTTGATCTGCGCGATGGGTTCTATCAGATCCTAATGCGTGAGAGCGATATCCCTCTCACGGCTGTGAGCACGCCGAGTGGCATGCTCTGGGAGTGGCAAAGGGTCTGAAGAACGCCCCTGCGACCTTCAACAGGTGCGTGACGCACTTGTTGCGCTCGGTGCGCGACTTCGCACCGAGCTACTTCGATGACGTGTTCGTCCACAGCCGTGCTGCGGACGGGATGAGCGACGTTGAGATGCACAAGGTGCATCTCCGGAAGCTGCTTGCGCTCATGCGCAAGCACAAGCTCTACGCGAACCTGAAGAAGTGCATCTTCGGGGCGAGCGAGATACCCGTGCTCGGGTGTCTCGTTGGGAAGAACGGTGTCCGCCCTGACCCTGAAAAGGTCAGAGTGATCAATGAGTGGCCGACGCCGACGAGCGTCAAGGAACTGCGGCAGTTCCTTGGCTTGGCCACGTACTTGTGCAAGTACGTGAAGGACTACGCGGGCACGATACGCCCGCTGTCACAGCTCCTGAAGAAGGATGCCGGGTGGAATTGGACTGTTGACTGTCAGCAGGCCTTCGATGCAGTCAAGCGGGGCTTGACTGAGGCGCCGATCTTGGCGGTGGCCGACCAAGATCGCCCATTCCACGTTGTGTGTGACGCATCCGATTTCGCGATCGGATGTGCGTTGATGCAGCACGATCACGAGGGCCGTGATCGTGTTGTCTACTATCAGTCGCGTCAGCTAAAGCCAGCTGAGCGCAATTACCCAGTGCATGACAAGGAGCTCCTTGCCATGAAGTATGCACTTGCGAAGTTCCGAGTGTATCTCCTCGGAAGTAAACCGTTCGTGGTCTATACAGACCACGCGTCGCTGCGGACGGCTGTCAAGTCGCCACACATCTCGCAACGTATGGCGAGATGGCTTTCGTTCTTTGCGGAATACAACTTCCGGGTTGAGTACAAACCCGGAAGACTCAATGTGGTGGCCGACGCGTTATCACGTCGACCTGACTACGCTTCAACTGATGCTGACGTCAATGCCATTGACGCCATGCAATCGAGCACTCCCACGTCGTCGCTGTTGGACGACGTGAAGATCGCGTACGCGCACGACGCGGACGCGAAGCTCTTGCTGGCCTACGGCTCAGCGCCTTCTGACAAAGCTCGTCAGAAGCTGCCGAAGCATCTTCGCGCTCGTGCACACCGTTATCGGGTGCACGACGGGTTATTGCTCTACAATGCAGTCGACGACAACGCGGACCGTGTTGTCGTTCCCAATGATCATGACCTGCGACTCAGGGTCATGTACGAGTATCATGATGCACCGACTGCGGGGCATCCGGGCCGTGAGAAGACATATCTTCTTCTCACGAGGGACTTCTACTGGGCCCACCAGTACAAGTGGGTGCGCAAGTACGTCCGTGCTTGCGAGGTGTGTCAACGTGTGAAGCCTGCGCCGTTCGCGCAGGCTCCTTTGCAGTCACTACCGACTCCGTCGGAGTGTTGGCAGTCCATGTCTTTGGACTTCGTGTCCCGTGTTCCCCCGGACAGCCAGGGGAACACGGGCGTTGTGGTCTTTGTTGACCGCTTCAGCAAGATGGTACATCTTGCTGCAGTACCCGCTGAAGTAACTGCGAAGCAGACTGCACGTCTGTTCGTTGACATGGTATTCAAACACCATGGCATGCCGACCGACATTGTGTCGGATCGGGACCCGCGTTTCACAGCGCACCTGTGGCAAGAAGTGTTTACACTTCTTGGGAGCCAACTTTCAATGTCGACTGCGGACCATCCGCAGACGGATGGGCAGACCGAGCGCGTGAATCGCGTGCTCGTCGACATACTCAAGAGCTACGCTCACTCGTTCCAACACTGGAGCGAGTGTCTGTCGATGGCAGAGTTCGCCATCAACAACTCGGTGCATGCCTCGACCGGGCATACACCGTTCTACGTGAATGCAATGCGTCACCCGCGCCTCCCGAGCCTGCTCGGGATGGTGACTCCTTCCTTAAGTGGGGAGGATCTACGGCCGCAACACAGCAGCCGCAGAATGCCGCTGACACTTGCACAGTGTCAGCCGCGATAACGCGCAAGAAGAAGAAGAACGCGTCTGTGCAGGGCACAGACGCCGCGACGAACAAGAAGAAGGAGAACGCGTCTGTGCAGGGCACAGACGCCACGAAGAACAAGAAGAAGAAGAACGCGTCTGTGCAGGGCACAGACGCCACGAAGAACAAGAACAACGCGTCTGTGCGGGGCACAGACACAATGACCACTAGTGAGGACGAGCTGAACAAGTTCAGCTCGGATGCAATCAACTTCGTGCAGCGCAGACAAGCCGTCATTCGGTTTGTCCAAGACGCTATTGCAGCTTCTGTCGATCGACAGAAGCTGAATGCAGATAACGTTGGCAGGGGCAACACAAATGAATTCAAGAAGGGTTCATTGGTTTTGTTAGCTTCTCAAAACCTGCCTAAACATGCAGTTTCCGACTTCGGGGCGAGTAAGCTCGCTCCGCGCTTCATTGGGCCGTTCACAGTGTTGGCACGGCATGGGAACGCTTACACGCTAGACATTCCGTCTAGCATGCGCCTCCACCCGACCTTTTACGTCGGGCGGCTGAAGCCATACCAGCAGCACGAGCCAGCTAGCTCGGCCGGCGCGAAGCGGAAGCCGAACCTTTCTCCAGCGCGTCAACGCGCTGGGCCAAGCGCACGACGCGACCCCAACGTCGACGGAGACGTCCGACGCGGTCTGCGCGGCCTGAGCGACTTGAGCCCTCAGGTTCGCCATCTCTTGCCTCAGAGCAGCGAAGTCACTGCTCTGAAGCCGCTCCACAGCGGCGACCCGGTCTTTGAGGGACGAAGGCCCAAGGTCAACCCCAGGTTGACCATACCCGGGGCGTGTTCCCACCACCGCCGCCTCCGATCCGTGACACCCACGGCTCAACACGTTGGATTGTTGAGCGTATTGTCGACCATAGTATCCCGAAAACGAACCGTCATCCGGTTCGTTATCGTATTCGTTGGAGAGGGTTTCCGCCCCACCAAGATACATGGGAGCCGCGGAACGTCCTGCTGCAGGACGTTCCGGAAATGGTGAGGGCGTACGAAGCCCACCACGCACTGCCGGCGCGAAGGTAGTGCGAGCGCTGTGGTCACCCCCAGCGCTCGAAGCACCACGCTCGTCGCGTTCCTCACGTGCCATGAACTTGGCACGGAGATCCTTGAGGCTCGCAGGTACACGAATCGACGTGTACCCGTTTAGGTCGCGGTCGCTCAAGCGCGCCGCACCCGGAAGACACAACATGCACTGCTGGCCTTCGGGCACAGCGCACGGAACTCCAGCATCCACAGAAGATCTGTGGAGCTGCTCCAATCTCCCACGCGTCGAGAACGTCTCGAAGCGCTCACGGGCATGCTTAACCCGTTCGCGGTAAGCTGCCGGATTCTTGTTGAAGTTATCAACAAAGGCATTCCAACTTTGACAAAGTGCCTGCCATTCGGGCACTTTGCTGCGAGAAGAGGTCTTCTTGCTGGAGTAATATCGGAGCTCATGGAAGAGTCCGATATAGTAGTCGCGCCTTTGATCCGTCATCGGATCAAAGTGCTGGCCCTCCGCCACCTCATCGTCCTCGATCGCGCTGCATACGTACAGCGGGATAGTGTTCGGGGCACCGAGTTGCCCACCCGCGCCGCGATGTCTGCCGCGGACGGCATCCATGGATCACGCGCTGCATGAGCAGCGCGTGGAGAGCTTGAAGGCGCCGCATCGCGCGGCGAGCTCAAGGCTCCAGCAGCAGAGAGCGGAGTCTCCTTTGCGCAACGCGAACGCTTCGAACTCGAAGCGTCCGAATCGTCTTCTTCACGAGGGCGTCTCGACCCGGCGTGCGGGTCGAGACTGTCGCTGTCGATTGACTCCTTGCGCCTGCTGGGGAGGCATCGCCCTCCTCCATGTCCACGTCGTCCTCGCTATAGTCAACGACATCGTTGACTATCGAAGAGCCCTGAAGGACGATCTTCGGCTCGGCCGCAGCCTTAGCAGCGCGAGCGTCCTGCTTCGCCTGCTGCCGCTCGTGGTACTCGGGGACAGAGAGATTCTCTGTCCCAGCGGCGGGCTTCTCCTCGGCGGCGGTCTTCTTCGGCGAGCTCATTGCGGAATGAGCTCGAGTTTTCTTTCTCCCAACGTGAAGAATTGACGAGTGGTCAATTGCCTGATTGACGTGCCGTGACCGGCGCGTCTAACCTTAAGGGGGGGATGGTGTAACGGGGTTACACGCACAAGTGGCTACAGCCACTTGTAACTCTAACAGACGCGATGTCTGTTAAAGGTTCGAACACTTCCTCGGCCTTGATGTACGTTACATCAAGTGCCACATTCATTTACGATCACCACGACGGGTGGTCCATAGACATTTAGGATTCCTATTGGTTGAAAGCAGCATCTTTTAACCAATGAGCGACATGCATAGCAAAGGAATTCTGCCAACCAGCCGTTGGCAGACTCCCAACTTAGAATATTACATTTAGAGGAAGGCAGAAACATAAAACAAAAATAACAGTTCTCATTTTAACCCAAAAACATTATTTGGATCGTTTATTTAGATTAATCTATACTCGGAGGCCCGAGTATAATTAACTCTAGTTTAAACTAAGCTACGCCTCCTCATACACGAGCGCACACGTGTAAGCTGTTGTAGTGAGCCAAGGTAGGCCCATTACACAGTGGCTGCATGACCGGATTCTGCTTGCGTGCCAAATCGGAAAGCGAAGGCTACCTGAAGAAATTTATTTTAAAGGTGGAATCGCAGTTCAACGCCAAGGTGAAGTTTGTGCGCCATGATGGAGCCAAAGAATTCGCGACCAACTCGCTCAAGTTGTTTTACGACGACCATGGTATTGACATGCAACCTACCGTTCGGTACACACACCAAACCAACGGCACTGCAGAACGAGCAAACCGTACTATCGTGACCATTGGCCGCAGCATGCTTCATCATGCTGGATTGGACAAGTGCTTCTGGGCCGAGGCGGCGATGACTGCGATTTACATCAAGAACCGGTTGCCGTCCCCGAAAGTCGCTGGCAAGACTCCGTTCGAAGTCGTGTACAAGTCGAAGCCAAGTGTCAAACACATGCGCATTTTCGGGTGCACAGCGTACGTCTTGACGCCGAAAGAAAAGCGACGCAATTGGGACCCGAAAGCTCGTGAAGGAATTTTATGGGCTATGAAGAGCGTTCGAAGGCCTATCGGGTGTATGACATCGAGGCGGGGAAGATTGTGATATCTCGCGATGTCACTTTCGACGAGACCCGTTTTGGCCCTGCAGTTTTCTCGGACGATGAAGTCGACGATGCGGTGGAGTACTTCGATGATCTGGACCTTAGCGATGCTGTCCCCCGAGATCAAGCAGGCCGGAAAACGCAAACCTCGTACCGACCCTGAAGTGCGCGAAAATGTTCGACGTCCCCGGCGTGGTGCGGGTCTGGAGGAAGCAAGTGCCCCTGACGACACTGCGCAATCAGACCGTGAATCAGCTCACAGCAACGACGACGAATCGACACCATCGATGTTTTGGCGTGCAAGTGCAAATGCGGTTGAAGCGACGGATGCCGCAGAACCAGCTACGTTTCAGGATGCAGTCAACGGTCCCGACCAAGTTCACTGGCGAAAAGCAATTCGCGCGGAGTTGAAGTCGATGCGTCTTCGCGGGGTGTTTCGCGCGGCTAAATTACCTACTGGTCAACGTGCTGTTGGGACGAAATGGGTCTTCAAAATTAAACGCAACGCCGATGGTTCTGTCGAAAAATACAAGGCTCGCTTGGTCGCAAAGGGCTTCGGGCAGAAATATGGGATCGACTACACGGAGACGTTTTCGCCCGTTGTGAAGTACGTCACGCTACGAATGGTGATCGCGATCGCATTTTTCCTTGGATGGCCGCTGGATCAACTCGACGTGGTGACTGCATTCCTGTATGGGCTTATGCGGGAGAAGGTATTTTGTTCGGTACCTGAAGGCGTTGAGCTGGATGATGACTTCGACTGCATCAAGTTGCTGAAGGCAATTTACGGACTCAAGCAGGCTTCACGAGTATGGAACGAGACTTTTGACGAGTATGTTCTCTCCATCGGATTTCAAGTTTCGGCCTATGATCCGTGCCTTTACATCAAGGTTACCGACGGACAATGCGTGCTGCTGCTGGTTTACGTGGACGACGTGCTGGTGACCGGAAGCTCCGCCGACATGATTGCCGACGTCAAGCGCCAACTAAAGTCGCGGTTTGAGATGACCGACAGTGGCAAGTGCAAATTTATTCTCGGCATCGAAGTGGTCGAACATGCGGACGGCAGTGTGACTTTATGCCAGCGACGCTACATTGAAGACATTCTGAAGCGCTTCGGTATGGACAAGTGCAAGCCAGCTGCGAGTCCAGTCGATCTGAGTACCAAGTTGGTAGCGAGTGATGCGTCGACGAAGTTGGACGCTCCTTTCCGTGAAGCAGTCGGCGCGCTCATGCACTTGATGACTTCGACTCGCCCGGACATCGCCTTCGCTGTCGGCTACATTTCGCGCTTCATGGAAAACCCGCAAGTAGAGCACTGGACTGCGGTCAAGCGTATTTTTCGCTACCTTCAAGGCACGAAGTCGCACGGAATTCGTTTTTCGCCAGGAAAGGATGTTGGATTCTGCGGCTACTCTGATGCTGACTGGGCCGGTGACGTCAGCGATCGCAAGTCTACTTCGGGCTACCTATTCCAAGCCGTCGGCGGGCCGATTTCGTGGGGTTCTAAGAAGCAGTCAAGTGTGTCGCTGTCTACGAGTGAAGCTGAGTACATTGCATTAAGCTTGGCTATTCAAGAAGGAAAGTGGGTGCACCGACTTCCGTGCGAGATTTTGGTGGCATCCGGCGTGGCGACTCCGGGCTTGAAGATTTTCGAGGACAATCAGTCGTGCATCAAGATGACCAAGAATCCGGTGAATCATGGCCGCGCGAAGCACATCAACATCAAGTTCCATCACATCCGCGATGAGGTCAAGCGCGGTGAAGTGATCGTCGAGTACCGTGAAACGGCGACCATGTTGGCGAACATCTTGACCAAGGCTCTCTCTGGACCTCGCCACAAGGATCTGATCGCCGCACTTGGGGTTCACGAGTGTTCGGATTGAGGGGGCGTGTTGCAGGTAACCGGTTTTACCGGTTAAGCCCAATCCGACGACACGTGATTACTCCGCGATTACTCCGTGATTATTCTGTGATTAGAGTACGGTAAGTTGATTAGACGAGTTGGGTGATTGGATGACCATGATTGGATGAGCAGATTGATTAGATGAGCGATAGCATTAACGCTTCAAATTAACTCCCACTTCCAAACCTTCCATCTTCTCAACAAGTGTTCAATAACTTCACGGCCAAGTCCGCTCGACCTTTTTCAGTCAGATCCGTAATTCAGACCAACCAACCACACAGAAATACAATGCCGAGCTAAACGTCACAAAATATGCAGCCACCACTTATTCTTTGAGACCCTTGGGTGGGGGTCTATACACCAGTCAACTTCGGAGCCGTCACCCAAGGCACTGGTCAGCCCTGGATACACGCTCACTTACGCGCACCACCCTCACAGAATGAGGGAACAATACAAAATATAATTCAGTCCTATCACACAGTAGTCGATCAAATCGGTCTGGGGGTGACTACCTCAACCACCAAAGACACACAGTAGGGAATATGAAATGGATGCTCGGTTAGAGCACGCGAATAGAAAATGAAGCTCTCACAGGTCACTCCAGGTCGCGAAACCCCAGTCACTGCCGACCTCGCCTTGGTACCTTTGAGTCCCCACTACACCGGTGCTCGCTACACCGGTGAGGCCTTGGAAGCGTCCCTAAACGTACTTAGACCGCGCGCAGGCAGTCTCCCGGAGGGCTCTTGAAGACGAGAAAGTCGAGGCTCTACTGCTGTCCTCGGGCGCCAGAATCGTCCGCGTGTTCTTCGGCAAATTGGTTTCTGGTTAGTTCTTATGTTTGGCTAGCTATCTTCAATCACTTCGCTGACTTTAATGTAGGTTTCACTATGCTTCGCTTGTCTTGAGTATGCTTGTGCTTCTTGACAGTGCTTCAGTATGCTTGTCTTGTTTTCGGTATGCGGGAACTTTTTGCGACTGTTATCTAATCCGCACATCACACTTGTCTCTGCCGGATGTCCATCCCGTGCGACCAATCATAGTTCTCCGAAGGGTCAGTGTATCCATGGGGTCGGACATGGGTGCAGACAGAAATCCACTTCCACATCGTGTCAACCGCCCCTCTGCTCAGGTTCTTTCACAGAGGATCTTGCCACCGAGGTGACAGGACATGACCAGAACCATACACGATGGCTCCCACTCCGAATGGAGGGTCGTACCGAATCACAAAGCTGTTGAGAGGGCCTTTCCAGGAACACACGCCACCCAACGTCCCGTCCCCGTGGCGGGTCCCCGCACATCACAATCCAATCGGCAGAAGCGGTCTGCCTCAAAACACAACACATTCTCCATCGAGCGACTCGTCAGTGCCATGGCTGAGGTGAACGACGCGACCGAGACGCCTGGCAGCAAGCCACCGAGCCCGGCACAACTTCCGCTAGCTCCTCCGCGGGGAGGCGGTGACGCGGGTGCCAACTTGGGCTCGGGTGGAAGCGCCGGCGACTCCGACGGCGAGCACACGTCCAGC
Organism: Phytophthora melonis; assembly: GCA_024211575.1. Taxonomy (NCBI): domain Eukaryota; phylum Oomycota; class Peronosporomycetes; order Peronosporales; family Peronosporaceae; genus Phytophthora; species Phytophthora melonis. The sequence goes on along the minus strand of JAMXKT010000076.1, from coordinate 411,471 downwards.
AGCGGCATCAATCAAGGCGGCAGCTCCACCGAGAAGCGGAGCGGCGGCATCACGACGCTCAAGCGCGCCGCGCACAGCATCGAGGGTTCGGACATCGAAGATGTAGGCGTCGAGTGCGGTCATCAGTCTCCACCTGCTCAGGACAGCGACCCCTTCGCCCAGCGCGCACTCCGCAAGCAGCGCAGTATCACCGGGCGCATCCTGTCCGCGCAAGAGGCCCTCGCTCTGCCTGCGGGTGCCGGTCTACCGGCGGCGACCAACCTCGGCGGGCCCACCAACAACGGCTTTCCGGCAGTGTGGGAGAGTACAAACCGGATGGCGCATTCTGCATGGTCAGCATCCCGGCGCGACTGGACCACCTCGTGAGCAACCGTTTTTGCCGCGAAGGTTACGGCGGACTGGAAGTATTGACATCGATCGAGGGGCTCACGGCTACGGATCTGGCCGAACTGAATGAGCAGGTCGGTGAGGGCGAGGACGTTAACGAGTTCTTCCTTCGGCCCCGTGCCTATTCGCCTGACCCGACCGCGCTGGAACAGCTACTCAGCTCGCTTTCTGCACGTCGCGAAATGGCCTCCATCCTGTCCGTTTACAAATGTCGTGACTTGGCTGCGCGTGTATTCGGTATGACCACCATCATGCGGCGCATGCTCGTCAAGTACCGGCTCATGCGGCAGCAAGTCGAGACGCGAGGATCCGGTACGGCTGACATGCTGTTCGCCACTCAAAAGGAGAACACCCAACTCCAGGCCGCGCTTGGTCAGTTAGTCGGGCAGTGGCAGGTCATCACGGACCACCTAAAGGTGGAGAAGGAGAGGACCGCGGAGCGTTACCGGGCAGACTTCCGGAAGTTGATGGCCGAACACGAAGAAGAGAGGCAGTCCCTGCGAGACCTGATCTCGGCCCTGGAGTTCCGACTGGATACCTCCAACAGGTTCGCGGAAGTTGTTGCGTCTCGCGCCTTCAACGTGGACCAGATGATGAACTTCCTCAACCGCAATCAGACCAAGGTAGCTGGGAACTGGTGCCGTCTGGAGGAGTTGTTCAACCACTACAAGCTCGGTACGACTCCGCCGTCAGACTGGCAGACGTTGATCACTGTCTCGTCGGCCGATGACATGTTCGCCGAGCCTCGCCCGTTCAGCTTTCGTCACGAAGATGACACCGAGGAGAAAGACAACGGCGGCTCTCCTGGGCCGAGTGGCGATTCTGGATCATGTGGGCGCACCGAATCAAGCGGCAGGCGGGTCTCCATTCTGGATCTCACCGGCGACTCCAAATCCAGTGGCCGAGCTTCGGCGCAACCATCATCCGGTACGACCAAGTGTCAACGTGAGGTGCCGGACCAAGTGCAGTGGCGTCCTACTGCCTGGGATGCGTCGGGTGACTCTGCTCGTTTGGTCAGCAAGGAATACCTGATTGACGAGAAGACCGCATGCGCTTCCCTAGCTAATCTCCCGATCGTGTGGTGCAAGCTTCGCACGGACGTTTAATTGGTCATGCGTACCGGAATGACGTATCACGCCGCCATGAAGTTGCTGGACAAGGACACCATGGCTCACGACATGTTCTTCCCGTTCGACTTGTCCTGCATGATGGCGCGCATGATGTTCTGGAACCGGCTGGACTCCACGTACTGGACAACATACGTGCCAGAGAGCTATTACTTGCGCGCAGAGACGATGCTGGATCGGTGGGCCGAGAATGGCGAGATCCCAGAGTACTGGCCAGACTTGGTCGACCACACTTTCAATGACAGCGACCTGCTTCTCGGACCGGATGTGACAGCGAGAGCCGTGACGCCACGTGGGAACCCAGTGTGGAAGCGGAGGCCAAGATCGCTCGGGCCAAGGCCAGAGAATGAGCTGCGGGCCTTACCCGCGCGGCGAGATTCGTCTTCCACTCAAGATCCAGTGTCGCCTTCTCTTCGCAGGTCCAAGCGTCGTACCAGTTCTGTGTCGTCGCTATCAGATTCGGTGTCGAACGCGCCCCCGGCTAAGAAAAAGAGGAAGTCCCGACCAAGTGACGACCGCAAGAAATCGCCCCTGGCCCGTAAGGGCATGGACGAGCTAGTAGTAATACATGACCGGTTATCCCACCAGTTTTTGAACAGCTACACATAGAACGGACAGAGGACCTGTCTCTATCATTACACACTTCAAATCACCAAATCGCTGTGGGAGAGACAGAGCACCTGTCAATAGCGTGATATTGCTAGGGTTGCTTTTCAGGAAAAGTTTGACGAATTTAAACAATATCAGCTCAACGCGAAATCTTCTAGAAAGCTCTGATGAGAAAGAGTAAATATCTTGAAGGAAAAGTTTTCGGTCTATCTTAACAGTTGCATGATAGGGATATAACCACCAAGAACTAAGTAATAAAGATGTGCAACTATATCATGAATAATGGAAATATCTGCCCTAAAGCTCGTTCAAGGAAAGATGTAGTAGACACTCAGACTTTACGAAATGGAAAGCCCATATCGAGTGTCCTAAGACCGCTGAAAAGGAGATGGAGAAGATACTAAAACTAGAGTTGTATGAGACCGTTCAATGTCCTTGTGGCACAACGGTCAAGCAATACAACTATGCTCATCACTGCTCATTTCCGAAGCATAAAGCATGGAGTCAAATGATGCCCAAGCCGGAACGACTTCATGATTGGTCAACAGAACCACTTGCCGAAGATGCTAAGGAACGAGCAATTCTTGACCGAACAAGTGGATTTAGATCCAGTTAACATTAAAAAAAATTATGATGAGTCAATCGACTCATTTTTTTTATCTGGATGGAAAAGATTATAATCCTGATACATGATTATACTAAGTATAATTACAGCATATTCAACACCATGGTTCAACTATCGTTCAAGTCAAAGTACTCCTCGATCGAGGAGATGCTCGAGGACCGATCATATTGTATCCGATTGATGCAACTTTCATGGTTTCAGAAGCGAAAGGAGTACCCAATCGTACGCAGACAGTTTGGTCATTACAAGTGTGATGGTGAGCTTAGCAAGAGCAACGAGCAGATTGAATATTTTACCCCATGCGATAGAATGTGGTGTCGATCAGACAATTCATGCTGCTATAAAAAAGCTCACGAGTATAGATGCCATACTTGTGGATATTTCGAGATCAGAAAATAACTTTTCCTAATTGATCTTAAGACAAAGTTCTATAATATAAGGATAACAATGGTATACTCTCCTGAAAAATACCAAGCTAACAAGGCAGCGATCACAGCCGCAAAGAAGCGCTACTACGAGAAGAATCGTGAAAAGATTCTCGCCCGTCAAAAGGCATACGATTATGAGCATCGAGAAGAGATCAAAGCCCGTCAGAAGCAGTACTATGCTAAGCGTGCGGGTAAGATCGCCCTCGACTAAGCTAAATATTTTTTTTTGGCCATGATATACAAAGATGAATCCATTTTAAGGGAAGCCCAAACTAATATACCAAGTAGAGAATCGAATATTTTTATCTTTTCTCACATATAGCTGCCATGTTGTCCTACGAACTCGATGCTCTCAAGCGCCTCAACATCCCAGTCAAGCGTTGGGGATCCACGTTCCGTGTCAAGGTCAAGAACGAGAACGGCCGCACCGTTTACATCTCTTCATTCGCCAAGGGTAAGAACCGCGAGCTCCTCGCGAAGGAGTACAAGATCCCCAAGTCTCGTATCCAGCGCCACTTCACTCCTAACAACAAGCCGCCGTCGAGCTACAACTTTCGTAAGACGAAGGTGTATGATGAGCACCTGTACGAGAACTACTCTCACAAGGATATCATGTCCAACATTCGCTCAGTCCTCTCTAACCAGGACAAGGCTTTCAAAGCTGATGTTCAGCTTGGCTACAAGCTGATCGATCGCATTACAGGACTTGAGAGGAACTATCAACCTTCGACGAACACTTCAGTGTTCAACAAGCCTATCCCAATCAACTCCAAGGCTGATATCGAGAAGAAGATCATGGATGAGATGCTTTCTAAGGATTTCACGGAGCGTATCAGCTACCCCTCTTCGAGCTATCAGCTCAAGGAGATCACCATGGCTAAGATCATGATCTACAAGCGTGATCACATTCTCGGTGATAACATCGAGATCCCAGAGAGCATCAAGAAGAACAAGTTCATCATCGATTTCCCTAAGACTAACAACAAGTGTGTATTCTTCTGCATCGCTTACCATTTGGAGGAGGGTGCTCGTCCTGATCGCATGATGGCACCGGTGAAGGATCGTGTCAAAGAGTACTGCACATCCAAGGACATCAAGTACTCAGCCAAGTACTTCAAGGAGATGCAGCCCATTGATATCATGGAGTTCGATCAGCTTGAAGACTGCTTCCAGCTAGCAATCAACGTATTTGAGATGGATTAGAATACTCTTGAGATCAGCAAGCTACGCGAGTCGGAGAAGGCGTACGAGAATGTCATCAACATTCTTGACTACAAGGGGCATGCTATGTACATCAAGAATATTGATACCGTTCTATCCAAGTACCCATGCAACGTATGTGGTGCTATCTTCAGCACTTATGACAAGCTGTGGAACCACAAGAAGACTAAGTGCGAGTTCGAGGTTATCGAGGCATTCCCCTCAAAACCGACGATCTATCAACCCCAGGAGAACCAGCTTAAGCAGCTTCTGAGCAAGTATCACATCAAGGGTATCAATCACTACACGGATCACTTCATCTCTATGACTTCGAGGCAATCCTGATGCCGACGGCAACTCAGCGTGTCGAAAGCACCGTCTATACGAACAAGCACGTCCCCGTATCGGTAAGTGTCTGTGATAGCTTCACTAACGAGGTTCGCTGCTTCATTAACGAATCGCCTATCGAGCTGATCCGAGAGATGTTTGAGTACATCGCTGTGATAACAGAGAAGATCCAACGATACAGCGTTGCTAAGTACCAACCGTTGTTGGAGAAGCTCCTTGAGATCTACCCACTCACCGGTATGGAGATCCCAGGTAAGCCTCTTGGAACTAACTATTTCCTCAGCGATATTCCGGAGTGGATCAAGGAAGGTGAGTTTGCATCGCTATTCGACTTCCACAATCAAATCGGCGTGGATGGGAACAAAGCCTACGGCAAGGTTAAGCGCGTCATTGACCAAGTCCCTATTGTTGAATTCAACTCTGGTTCATACGATATCAATCTTATCAAGAACGATCCGTTCAACGTGCTAGGGGTAAAGAACATTACCTCTGTTATCAAGAACCCAAGCTACATGTGCATCTCTACACGTAATAACAAGATTCTTGACATCTCCAACTACCTTCCAGCTGGAACAAGCTACGACAAGTATCTCAGCACTTACCTGGGAGGATGTGAATGTGATGATAAGATTCGCTGCGTCTGTGGTCTTGGAAAGGGACTATTCCCCTTTGAGTACATCAAATCATTCGATGTACTCAACGAGACTACTATCCCAGCAAAGTCAGTGTTCGACACCAGTCTCCGTGGAACTAGCATCAGCGATGAGGAGTATGAGCGAGTCAAGTTCGTGTGGGAGCACTATGAGATGAAGTCTATCAAGGATTTGTTGATCTGGTACAACAATCTCGACGTCAAGCCCTTCGTTCAGGCTATCCAAGCTCAACGTGAGTTGTTCAAGCGTTTCAAGCTCGATATCCTCACTGATGGTGTTTCACTCCCGGGGCTGAGCGAGAAGGTTATGTATCAACGTGCTTCAGCAATCTTGAAAAGCAGCCCAGAATCCCAGCCAAGGCATTTAACTTCCCTGAGCAGCGCTACCTAGGCTACATCGAGCAGGATGAGAAGGCTAACCGCGAGTTTGGTATGCCCATGCAACACTTGGATGAGCTGCTTCAGAAGCAAAAATATCTTTGTGGTCTCTGCTACTGCCAGCTCACAGCTGAGACTGGGTCGGCCGATCGTATCAACAACAAGATTGGCCATGAAGATGGCAACATTCTCATCAGCTGCATCGCTTGCAACGTCGCTCGTAAGGATATGCCGCTGAAAGCCTTCCGATACAAGAAGCTACTCGAGTTCAACGCTGACAAGCTGGTCTGGTCTATCGACAAGGGGGAGTCTGAGATCTACCGCAAGATGAAGGCAATCATCGCTGGTGGCCCGTCGATCATCTTCAACAGATACGCGAAGCGCAATGAGACTAAGATTCGCGGAGGCAAGCTTTGTAAGAAGGTTATTGGCTACGATGCTAATGCTCTGTATCTGTGGGCTCTCGGCAGTGAGATGCCGTGCGGACGACTAACCACAGTCGATGCGTACGAAGGCATTATCGAGGATATCAAGGCTGATAAGATCTTTGGCTTCCTTGAATGTGAAATCCGCACCCCAGAGCACCTCAAGGACTACTTCTCGGAAATGACTCCCATCTTCAAGAACGCTGAGATTAACTGCAACGATGAGAACATTATTGGCAAGCACATGTTCGACTACAACCAGTCTCGTGAGTCAGCGCGCGCAAAGCCTGCTCGCAAGCTGATTGGCAGCTACTTCGGCGAGAAGATCCTCATATATACCCCTCTGCTCAAGTGGTACTTAGCTCACGGCATGGAGATCACCAAGACGTACTCATTCATCAAGGCTAGCTCTCACCGCGCTTTCAAGCCGTTCATGGAACAGGTCTCGAATGCTCATCGCCAGGGTGATGTCGATAAGAGCAAGGCCATGATTGCTGAGATGATGGAGATTGTTGGCAACAGTGCATTCGGTCGCTCAGGCATGGACAAGACTAAGCACAAGGAGGTTAAGTATGAGAGCAACGATAAGACCGTTCGCGCTATCATCGAGAAGCAAAACTTCCACGATGTAGTCGAACTGGCTGGATCGTACGAGGTTTCGCTCAAGAAGCGCAAAATCAAGCTCAACAACCCGATCCACCTCTCGACTGCTATCTACCAGCTCGCTAAGCTGCGCATGCTCCAGTTCTACTACGATTGCATCGACTACTACTTCGATCGATCTGACTTCCAATACCAGGAGATGGACACTGACTCTGCGTACATTGCTTTCAGCTGTGAGAAGCCATTCGAATAATGTATCAAGCCTGAGCTAGAAGAACACTTCAAGGAGCACAAGTACGATTGGTTCCCTCGTGATTTCAACGATGAAGTAGCCAAGTTTGATCGTCGTACCCCTGGTCTGTTCAAGGATGAGTGGTCTGGTGATGCTATGGTTTCGCTGTCGTCCAAAAACTACATCTGCTACATGCCTGACGAGCAATACAAGGTGAAGGTATCTGCCAAGGGTGTTCAGCAGGGTCATGGCCGCAACAAGGATGTTCTCAACCAAGAGGGTTTTGAGTCTGTTGTCAAGGATCAGATCACTCTATCAGGAACCAACAAGGGTTTCCGTATTTGTAAGGAGACTCAAGGAATTATAACATACACTCAGCAGAAGACTGCTCTGTCATATTTCTACGACAAGCGCAAAGTACTTGCCGATGGTATCACTACAGCTCCACTTGATATCTAAGTAAGCAACTTTTTTTTGTCCAAATACTATACATGGAGGCACTGCTGGATCGACTGTATCACGATCCAAAGACTGGATTCGTAGGTGTGCAGACGCTCTACAAGAGAGCTAAGAGTATTGATAGCTCCATCCGTCTCAAGGACGTCAAGAGATGGTACGCTAACAATGCTGAGACTCAGCAGTTCCAAGACCAGAAGAAGCAATTCGATCAGTTCCATATCGCGAGCAACAACCCCGATTCGTGGCAGATAGATTTAGCGTTTTGGGAAGGCAAATCGCTGCGAACCGGTGTTAATATCAGCAGTCGATTGGGCTACGTAGATATTATCCCCAACAAACAAGCTACAACAGTTCTGCAAGCGGTGAAACGATTTGTAAAGCTCCACAAACCTAAACTCATAACGAGCGATAACGGGTCAGAGTTTATGAATCAGAGGGTACAAGCCTACTTCAAACAATCAAAGATCGAACATTTCAACAATGAGCCAGGAGAACACTCAACAATGGGAAAGATTGAACGATTCAATCGCACCATTAAGCAACGTTTACTGCGCTCTGGACTAACGCTCACAAAGCGGCTTGTAGCAGATCTCGTTAGCAACTATAACTCAACGATCCACAGCGCCATCGGCATGACCCCGAATGAAGCCAGAGGAACTGTCATGCAGGGGGAGCTTGATCACAATCAGAAGCTACTGCGGGAAGTCGATCAAGAATTCAGCGTTGGCGAGACGGTTGTATATCGACTAAAGCCCAAACAATTCGATAAGGAGTCAGCCAAGTGGGCAACACTTGTGTACGAGGTTGTAGGAATCGATGGATACAAGGTCCAAATTTCATCCAAGAATGGTCATATCCTCTACAAACCACCTAATGAACTCAAGCGTGTCATGCTAGCTACATCAGTGGCTGACGGCCAGATTTGGGGAGCAGAGTCGATTCTGAAGCACAAAAAAAGCGCAGCGGTAAATACAAATACTATGTCAAGTGGAAGGGATATGATGAGCCATCATGGGAGTCTCAGGATAATCTACGCTTGATCAACAAGAATCAAATGAGCTCACTTGAGCGTAAATACTTGAACTCAGAGAGTGGTCGATCTTAGATCTGCTGGGCACTTGACCGGGCGAGGCGTCTCAGCTCTGATGCATAGCTGTCAAAGCTGCGATTTGAAATCTCTTCGTCTCTTGGCCAGATCTGCGTTCTTCTTTTCGACCTTCTCCGCCTCTGCCTCGATTGAGGAGTTGTCATACACCCCAGCAAGGTCTGATAGATCGAATGGAAGAAATTCAATACCATCACTCATATGAAAAAATATTTGATAGTCTATACATATATAGACCAATAACTTCCGATGACTTGCAAAGCGATTACTTAACATGATGTACAGTGCTCTAGAAATGCACTACTGAGTGGATTCTGCGCTCAGCACGACAAGGATGCTAAAATAAAGATGTATAAAAAGGAATTGGCGAAGATGCATCAGCGAGTACGCAAATATTTAGAAATTACAAATGATTTAACATCAAGAATCAACGATATCAAGAAACTTGACTACTACAAGGCTGAGCTCATAAAAATCGGCGGAGCCAATCGTCCATTCAGGGTGATCATTGATAATCCATTTCACAAGGATGAGGTTGAGAAGCTCTTTGGCATGGATATAGCCCTGGTATTAGATCACTACAACGATTTACTCAACAGACGTAATAGTTTAGTTCATCCTTTCACTCTTGATGGAATGAATGGCTTGAGGACTAAAAGAATTTATATCTAAGTAATATTATTTTTTAATCGATGTTAATCTAAGGATGTATCCCAACTTCGAAAACAAGCAAGACCGTGCGTCAAAGCACAGTGCTCTGTTGGCGCGCATCGCGCGCGATCAGCGTCTAGAGGAGATGAAGCGTGAAGCATATGCTAACGCTTTTTGGGCAAGCGATAGCGAATCCACCAAGGAGAAAGATGCAACAGAGAACGCTGATCTAATCAAGCGAATCATGACTGCTATGGGTAGCAAGGCATCATCGAAAACATCAGATTCTGAATCTGATAGTGGCAGTAAGCCAGCTGTTCCCCTTTTTTCCAGCGTAGCTGATATCTATGATGAGATGAGTAAGCCAACTGAAGCTCAAACTATGAGTAGCGAAGATATGGACGTCCCGATGCTCCAATAGGAAGCCGAAGTAGTGAAGAAGGATTTACCGCCCCAGAAAATTCAACAAATGTATGAAGATGGTATTGTCTTTACGTTCAAGAAGCATCCAGAACTATCCAATATCAGTTTCAAGCCTATTATTATCAGAGATGGTGAGATCCTTGAGCATGAGTACAAGCTCCGATACCCGGATGGAGAGATCATTAATAGCAAAGGCAATAAGATGCATGCCAACAATCGGATGATGAGAGAAGTGGATTGGGAGTTGACAGAGAGATCTGTTAGTGACAAGATATCTAAACTCGTGGTAAAGGGCGATCTACTTATTAATCTCAGAAAAAAATTAGAAGATAAGGAACGAGCGCAGAGATTATTCTATACATGGAATAACAATGCTTATGAGCTGGGACCTACGCTTCGTAGTCGATTGAATGCTGAGGATCAACAAATGGTTGATAGTATGGATGATGAAGAGAAAGCGGCATTCGATGAATGGCAGGCTAAGCAGGAGCCTATGGACGTCGATGAAGAGAGCAAAAAGCGAGCGCTCGAAGATTCAACTGTATCACTCGACACTAGGGTGAGTAAGAAGGGTTCAGAACTATCCTCAATCCAAGCAAAAGCAAAGGTAGAGTATATTTACAAGAATTTAGATGGTGTCGATGAATTAAAGCTAAGACCTTATGTTATCAATAAGGCTGGAGTCAGTCAAGCGAAGATTATCTATCTAGGTGATCAGATGAAGTTCTTCAATGTGTCAGATGATCAAGAGATTATCGATGAGAATCGTCTCGCCAATATCAACAAGCGAGTCGATTGGGATGCAACGCTCAACTACATTATCGGAGAGCTATCGACGGGAGCTCGGAAGCTAAATCTATTAGCAGGAAAGGAGAAGGATGCTAGGCAACAATCGTTGCTATATCTTCGATTGGAGCATCTCATTAATATCATCAAGGTTATTGATCCGAAACAGGAGGCCGAAGAAGAGTCGCTACTCAAGTTCGAAGACAACACTTTTCAAACACCGGAACAAAGGAGAAAGAAGGCATCGAAGAGCATTTCTGCTAAGAAGCAGAAGGACTTCACATATGAACCTGCTGGGAAGGGGCTCACTGTACGCGGTCTACGCGGCGCTGGAGTGAAGAAAAACCGTTCGTACAACCTTGCTGACATTGAGGGATCTGGCAAAGCATCTGATCTCAAGTATAAACGAATCGGCACCAAGTTCATCAGAAAGGAGGATCTGAACAACAATCGACTCAAGTTAGTTTTCCCCAATCGTACCAGACTAACCCTGAAGGCTGAGTTTGATAAGCTACGCGGCGAGATTCAACTAGGTAATGACAACCCAGACATGCTGAGAGAGCTCTACAGACTAGCAACGGATATGTTTGAGCAGAAGATGATTAGTAGTTCTGAGTTCAAAACTATTATGTCTGCTCTCCTATAGGGAAAATATGATTGTCATCAATCCAAAACTGTTCAAGCCTGGTCATAGCTATAGCAGCTAGGCGAATGCGAATGTCAAGGAACTCAAAAAAATCCTAGCAGATCTGACTGTCAAGGATCCGGTCGTTGCAACTCCGAAGCAGCATCCGTCTCCTGAGCGGATCCATGGAGCGCCTAAGCCAGGCGTCACCGTATGGGAAAACGAGCAGCGCTCTCGTAAGCCTAAAACGTTCTCACTGTAGAGTGGCAACTAATTTTTTTAGATCATTGATTTGTTGCTGCTGTTCTTGAATGGCTTTGCATAGCACAGCCGTAAGCGAGCCTAAATCCACTCCCATTCCATCGTTTGGCATTCCTGTTTCCTTATTGATAGGTCGATTAGGATCTCCACTCACTGGGATCGAACATACCTCTAGGAGCTCCTGAGCGATAAACCCAACCGAGTGGCGATCATCCTGTTTCCAGGTGAATTCACTCGGCCTCATAGCAAGCACAGTATCTAACCCATACGATATGTCTTCTATGCCCTTCTTGTAATCACGATCAGACGCGTTTGTGTATGAGCCTCCATAGACCGTAGCGTACCCATTCGACGTAAAGGTTGCATCGCATGTTCCTAGTCTGATAGAAGCTGTGTTAGTTTGGTAGAGACCAATGCTGATGTAGCTGGTGAGCTGGATTGAACGCCAGCTCAGAGCAGGCCCAGCAGCTCCGTCCTGCTTCGAATGGAATCCAGTACTCCATGACATTCCTCCTACATGGAGAGTAGCTTCCGGAGATGTATTATTGATGCCAACTCTTGTAGAACTGTTTAGATACATAACCGTATTATTGTTGACTCCGAGCCTGAGAGCATCAGTAGATTGCGTCCCCACCCATACCGCTCCGGCACCAGCAGCAGCGTTCGATACTTGTATCTCGAATGCGATTGGTGAAGCATTATTGTTTCTGAACTGAGCGATGCGTTGGTACGTTCCATCTAGCAACGTAGCGTCTCCGACTACGTCGAAACAGGTTGTATTAAGATTGGTACGAACTCCCACGCGATCGCTTGCTTGGATAGTAAGAGCATTAGAGCTTCCGTAGACGTTGAAAACGAGGTAGTTCAAGCTGCTGCCACTCGATTGGTAATTCCAATAGAGAGATATGCAATTTTTTGTCGTTAAAGCACTTCCATATCGGATCGTTTCATCACCACCCGATAGGAAGTTCCAATTTCCGTCTCCAATATTAGATGAGAAGCTGAATCGTCCGCTAGAGTCAACTCGCATACGTTCGGTCATTGAACCATCGGTTTATATTTGCATACCTCTTTGATAGATAGAAAATACTCCTGGATTATGATTATTAGAGGCTCCAGCTGAATCCGTAGATACTATAATTGCCGCTGCCGGGGTATAATTACTCAACGTAGCCTCTTCATGAATAGCAAATGAGATGCCGCATGCTGCGCCCGATACGTTCGAAACATTTCGGAATTGAACCGGATATGCACTTGCTGGGCTAGTTGAAGAAAGCGTTGATGCTGGTGGTACAGCTATAATAGTATTGCCACTGAGCGATAGAGATGATAGCGTTCCTAGACTAGTAATATTGGGCTGAGCCGCGGTTTGTAGCGTTCCTGTTATCGACATCGCTGTGAGCGATGAGAGTGTCCCTAGACTAGTAATATTGGGCTGAGCTGCGGTTGTGAGAGTACCAGTAATATTACCTGAGCAATTTACAGCGGTTAGAGTACCTAGCAATGTTATGTTAGGTTGAGCAGCAGTTTGTAGCGTACCTGAAATGGTTCCGGCAGCGAGTGAGTTCAATCCAGTCAGCGATCGGCTAGCTCCTGTGAATGTAAGATTGCCTCCGATAGTCAAACCTGTCAATGTTCCTAGACTGGTAATGTTTGGCTGAGCAGCGGTACTCAGCATGCAATATGTTTCTCCGCCGACTACCAGGCTAATCAGCGTTCCTACGTTGGTTATGTTGGTTTGCGATGCGGTTGCTATCGACCCGTTAATGTTTTCGCTCACTGTGAGCGTCGAGAGGGTGCCTACTGAGGTAATGTTGGGTTGAGCGGCTGTCTGTAGCGTACCAGTAAGGTTCGATGCTGTCAGCGTATTAAGACCTGTAATCGTTCTCGATGCTCCTGTGAATGTAAGATTGCCTCCGATAGTCAATCTAGCGAGCGTGCCTACTGATGTGATATTTGGCTGAGCCGCTGTCTGCAGCGTACCCGTAATCGATGTCTGTAACGGGGTTACACGAATGTTACCCGAAGGGTTACGAAGTGTGGCACACACAGGCTTGTGTGGTGCACACTGTCTAACCTATTTCAGTAGGAGAATCAGTACATGGCTTCAGAGCCACAGATTATGCATATGACTAGGGTTCACTATGCTAGATAGTGAACCAGATACATTTACACCGAAGGCGGCTCTGCCGCGATAAGAGAAATACATTCAGTTTGAAGATTCACAGCTAAGAGTTAAGGGTTGACTCTTGGAGTCCGTAGGGAGTACGGACTCGTGCGTTCTGGTATTAGAACGGGCTATCTTTAGCCGCGACTCTGTGAGTCTGTTACGTCTTCCTCTGACGCTAAAGCTACGGCAGCCCCGCTGCACTTGGTAGCACTTGTAGTCAATCCGACACCTGAGTCTGGATAGACTGACCCTCTGTGGAGAATGGAGCAGTTCGCTCACTTGCCCCCGAACCAGCAGGATGCGCTTAAAAAGCTTATGTCCTTGCTGGGCCCGGAGGGCGTGACGCAACTGGCGCAACAAGGCCCCGACGCGGTGAATGCGCGTCTCGAGGCGTTCTCCAGCTACGAGAATGCTCTGTTGGAGCACCTCCAGCAGAGGATGGCGACGGCCGTGGCGCCGCAAGCGCCCGCTACGTCATCCGACGCGGGAACAAGACCCAAGCCGCTCATGTTGAGCGTGAAGACCTTCGAAGGCAAGGAAGGGGAAAGCTTAATGCTTTGGACCCGTGAAGTCGAGATGGCTATGAGCTCAGCTCTACTCCGGACGGAGTCGCAGCGCGTGGCGCTAGCTATCTCGAAGCTTGGTGGGCGAGCGAGAGAGTGGGCACTAACGTCAGGGACGTCGGTCGACACGGCCTTCCAGACGTGGGACCAGCTGAAGCAGCAACTGTCCTGAGTGTTCGCTCCGCCTAACGAGGCGTATCGCGTGCGCTCACGCTTCCTGGCTACCCGACAAGGCAAGAAGGATTTGGTGGACTATGTCCAGGAGTTGAGAACTCTCATTGCGGGCATGTCTGCCGAGCCTCTGGCTGAAGTAGTCATCGTCACGGTGTTTATGGAAGGACTTCGCACTGGCGTGGCCAGGACGGAAGTCTTCCGCACTCACCCAAGCTCTTTTGAAGAGGCTGTGAGCATCGCGTTGAACGCGGAGCACAACTTTAAGTCGTCAAGACTTGGGTGGAACGCTCCTCACACCAGTTCGTCGAATGGTCCGGAGCCTATGGACCTCAGCTATGCTGAAGACGAAGAAGCCGAGCTTCGGGCTGCTGAGCAGCGGCGCGGCATCCGCCGATGCTTCATCTGCGGTGACACGCGTCACTTGCGCGCCGGATGTCCGCTGCGCTTGCAGCGCCAGGCTTCGTCAAGCCGCTCTTCGGGTTCGAGCCAGGGCTCTGGTTCGTCTCGGGGAAACGAGAAAACCCAGTAGGCGCGGGGCGGCCTACTGGGGAGGAACTAAGTTCTATTGAACCTCGGCGAGGTGGAGGTCGACAGGACTTAGCCCCGAAGAGAGCTGTACTCTATAACACGGAACGTGTGTGCAAGCCGGGCTTGCTAGTTGTCCAGGCTTGGGTGAAGGGCTTCACAAAGCCATGGACGATTTTGATCGATTCGGGAGCGTCGGGTAATTACGCCCGGCGTTCCACGATGGACGGAAGTCAGCTTTATGCTGAGGCGCTGGTAGCGCGTGGGAGTGACATCGTCACTGTTCGTCTCGCGACGGGCACTCGTGTCACGGTGCCTAAAGTCCCTGTGGACTTGGGCGTGAAGTTTTAGATTTTGATAGCGTGGAACGCTGTCTGGTCTTAGACCTCGATTCGAGATATGATCTCATCCTTGGTATGGCGTGGCTGGAACGCCATGAGCCTTGGATAGATTGGAGGTCGAAGACCCTTGGTGCTACGCACTTCTCTCCTGGCGGAGCATTGGCGAGTCATGAACCCACCTCTGCTAGGAAGCAGAAGCGCTTCTGGCGCGAGCACTGGACCGAGTCGGTCAATGTGCTGAACATCGGAGTTTCCGAGTTGGTGGACACTGCGTGTGTCGAGAACGAGCGTTCCGAGCGTGGCTCGTGGACGGCAGGTGGAGCGGCACGAATTCCGCTGAGCGGGTGTGCGTCTGAGGGCGACGCCCTGCTGCGTGCCAGTGAAGGCGCGGTCGACGAGAGGTCGAGTGAAGGTGGGCGTTGCCCGGATCAAGGATGTGGAGCGGCACGAATTCCGCTGAGCGGGTGTGCGTCTGAGGGCGACGCCCTGCTGCGTGCCAGTGAAGGCGCGGTCGACGAGAGGTCGAGTGAAGGTGGGCGTTGCCCGGATCAAGGATGTGGAGCGGCACGAATTCCGCTGAGCGGGTGTGCGTCTGAGGGCGACGCCCTGCTGCGTGCCAGAGACGGCGCGGTCGGCGCGAGGACGAGTGACGATGGGCTATGCCCGGATCAAGAAAGTGGAGAGGCACGAATTCCGCTGAGCGGGTGTGCGTCTGAGGGCGACGCCCTGCTGCGTGCCAGCGACGGCGCGGTCGGCACGATGCCGAGGGACAAGGGGCTCTGCCCGGATGAAGATCGTGGAGTGGCACGTAATCCACTGAGTGGAGGCTGCGGGTCGTGCAGCCCTTCGCTGAGTGTCGATCAAGACACTGGTGCTCCTCTGGAGCTGAATGAGGTGGTGATACCTGGCGTCAAGAAGCACGCGAAATCACGGAGCTCTTCTGGGCGGACAGTGTCCATGAAGAGGCGGCAGCGCCGCAAAGCGCTGGCGGCGCGACGCAAGGCGTCTGCGGTCTCACGAGTCGAGAAGGGTGTGCCGAGCGGTGAGGCTCCACACAAGAGCGAGCAGCTCTACACACTCGTGAATGGAGTGACGGGCGACGTCGACGGAGATGTCAGTCTCACCGACTTGCCCTCACTATCTGCTCTCCTGGAGCTGGACGAGATGTCCTTGGCCGAGTTGGGCGAAGCCTTGAAGGCTGGAGACTTGGCGGAGGTGGTGGTCATACGACCTGAAGAAGAGTTGAACTCGTCCTCGCTTCTGGATGAAGCTGTCCTGGAGGACACTAAGAAGGCGCTGAATGCGCGAAGCGGATCGGCGATCCTGAAGGATCCGTCGGACCCCTTGTACCACGTGGTGAAGGATTATCAAGACGTGGTCTCGAAGGAACCGCCCTCGGGGCTACCTCCGGATCGAGGTGTTCGACATGAGATTGATCTCGTTCCGGGAACGAAGTACTGCGTGACGAGGCAGTGGCCTCTGCCGAAGGAGCAGTGTGACGTCATTGACGCGTTCTTCCGTGCGAAGCACGAGGCGGGCATGGTGCGTGAGAGTAAGTCTCCTCACTCCACGCCGACGTTCTGTGTCAGAAAGCCGAATGGCAAGTGGCGTATTGTGCATGCTTTTAACAAGCTGAATGCCGCCACCATTCCGGCGCAGACGCCGATTCCTCGGAAGGACGTTCTTCAGAACAACATGGCAGGATGTACGATGTACAGTGCGCTCGACTTGGTCGATGGCTACTACCAATTGCTCATGAGAACGAGCGACATTCCTCTCACTGCGGTGAGTACTCCGAGCGGCATGCTCTGGGAGTGGTTGGTGATGCCCCAAGGGCTCTCGAACGCGCCAGCGACGTTCAATCGTCTTGTGACGCAGCTCTTCCGGCCCCATCGGGCGTACGCGCAGACGTACTTCGATGACATCTTTGTCCACAGTCGTGCGGAGCACGGGAAGACTGATATGGAGAACCATGTCGAGCACCTGCGTGCTGTGCTCGAGTGCATGCGTCAAAACAAGTTGTATGCCAACATTGACAAATGCATCTTCGGAGCAGAAGAGATTCCCTTCTTAGGGTGCTTCATCGGGAAGCGTGGCCTGAGGGCCGACCCGGTCAAGGTCAAGGCCATTGTTGACTGGCCGGTTCCCCAGAACCAGAAGGATCTTCGCAAGTGGCTTGGCTTGGCCAATTACTTGCACAAGTACAGCGAGAATTACGCTGAGATGGCTCGGCCACTCTCCAATCTCCTGAAGAAGGACGCGGAGTGGTGTTGGAACACCGAGCATCAAGATGCGTTTGCGGCAATTAAGGATAGTCTCCTTCATGCGCCTATTCTGGCTTTGCCAGACCCCGCTCGTCCGTTTAGTGTCGTCTGTGACGCCTCGGACTTTGCCATCGGCTGTGCCCTGCTACAAGCAGACGCCGAGGGGCGCGAGCGCGTGGTGGCGTTCGAATCTCGTCAGCTGAAGGCTGCTGAGAAGAACTATCCTGTCCATGACAAAGAGCTACTTGCGATGAAGTATGCGCTCGTCAAGTTCAGGGTTCACCTGTTGGGCTCTCAGCCGTTCGTGATTTACACGGATCACGCGTCGTTACGCACTGCGACTCAGTCGCCTCATCTCTCGCAAAGGATGGCCCGTTGGCTGTCCTTCTTCGCGGAGTACAACTTCGAGGTGAAGTACAAGCCTGGCAGGCAGAATGTCCTCGCGGACGCGCTGTCGCGCAGGCCGGATTATGAGCTGGCTCATGTAACGACCGTGACTTCGTCATTACCGGATCTGATCCGAACGGCTTATGCCAAGGATGACACTTGTGTCGCGTTGCTGAAGGCTCTCGGGAGCAAGGAGTTTCAAGACTCGGACATTGAATTGTCGGCGCGAGTGCGCGCGCGTTTGCATCGCTACACCCTCGATGGTGGCCTGCTGTTCTACAGCACTGGCTCCGAGGACACGCCACGCGTGGTCATCCCTCATGATGAGGACCTGAAGTATCGTATCCTCTATGAGGCCCACGACACGCCGGTGGCTGGCCATCTTGGCCGTGAGAAGACCTACAGCTCGGTGAGCACCCACTACTGGTGGCCGAAGCTGTACAAGTGGACGAGCACTTATGTGCGCACGTGCGAGACGTGTCAGCGTGTGTAGTCGTCACCCCATGCTGCAGCCCCGTTGGCAAGCTTGCCTGTCCCTTCGGGCTGTTGGCAATCCATGAGTATGGACTTTGTGTTTGGCCTGCCGGCGGATGCGGCGGGCAACACTGGAGTCGTGGTCTTTGTAGACCGACTGAGCAAGATGGCTCCCAGTGCGGCTGTGCCGGATACCATCGATGGTAAGGGTACAGCAACGCTGTTCTTGGACCGAGTGTTTCGACAACACGGACTCCTGAGTCGATTGTCTCGGACCGAGACCCCGCTTCACGGGCAACTTCTGGAGCGCGGTTTTTGCGGTGCTTGGCACCAAGCTGGACATGTCCACGGCGGATCACCCGCAGACCGATGGTCAGACGGAGCGAGTGAATCGCGTCGTCGAAGACGTGCTCCGCAGCATTTGCGCTGAGACGCCGAAGCGTTGGAGCGCTATGCTGCCACTCGTTGAGTTTGCGTTGAATAACGCCGTGCATGCCTCGACCGGCTACACGCCGTTCTACGTGAACAGCTTGTCCCATCCCCGCGTCCCGCTGACGCCGCCACGTGGTGGCCTCGGGCTTGGTGGGGAGAGGAAGCCGATTTAGCTGATCGGCTAGCTGATGTCAGCCCGGCTACTGTTCGTAAACAGGTTGACACTTTCTTGTCGACGCGCTTGAGTGTCTTACGACACGTGCGTGACGCAATGGCTGAGAGCCAAGACAAGCAAAAGGAACATGCGGATGCTAAAGGCAGAGGCAATGTTGACAGTTATGAGGTCGGGGACCTGGTATTGCTAAATGCTAAGAACCTACCTACACATGCAGTGTCCGCTGTCTTCAAGACGAAGTTGCGCCCGCGCTTCATTGGACCTTTCAAGGTCGTGGCCAGGAAGGGCCTTGCGTACACGCTCAATCTTCCGAAGAAGATGCGGACGCACCCCGTCTTCTACGTGGGCTTGCTCGCCGTACCATGACCCGACGCAGGTGCAAATGGAGGCACCGAGGGCGACGAGGTCGCAGGCGCGGAGGTCGCGAGCGTCGAGGACGCAGTCGCAGGCGTCACAGACGCGACCATCATCGCAGGCACTGCAGGCACAGGCGGAAGGCTCGGCATCGGCGGTGCCGCGAGCCCTGAGGGCAGGGTCGGAGTCGGAGGTGCCGCAGGCACAGGGGCCACCGGCACAGGAGGCGCAGCGGGCGGGCCCTGCATGCGGGCCAGAAGGTCAATCTGACCCTGCAATGCAGCCTGCTGACGCCGAAGCTCGGAGAGCTCCTGGCTACGACGATCGTCGCGATCGCCATAATACTGCACCCAGCTCTCCAAGTGTCGGAGCCGGTCCCAGACCTCGCGAGGCACTTGAACCCAGCTCAAGTCCCGAGCAAGCTCGTCGAGCTCCGTGGCAGTACGCGCGAGACGCGCATCGACATCCTGGACATGGTCCCGAAGGCGAGTCGTCTGTTGCTGAACCTCGAACAGCTCATCAAACGTCGCGAGGCGGCTTGGTGCGTCCTCCACCGGCGCTGCTCGATGAGCAAGGGAACCTTCACTACCATGTGGAGCGCCTGCTGGCGAAGCGGCGGTGCCGGGGTCAAAACCAGTATCTGGTAAAGTGGCGAGGGTACCCACACTCAGAGAACTCATGGGAGTTTGAGGTGCCCCTTCGCCAAGACTGCCCAGACGTCGTGGACGCTTTTGATCGGCTTGATCACCAGCGCCCCGTGGGCTCGAGGCCGGCATGCCGGCCGTCCCGCGCTTCCCGGCAATAGGCTGGGAGCTGCTGGGTCAGCCACATTGCTCCGGGTTGGCCCTGAGCCACAGCGCTCACTCCCTCACGGGTAGGAGCGACTGGAGGGCTCAAAGGAGCGAAGCGCGCAGCGCTAGAATGGGTCTGCGGCTGAGCGTTAGCCGAGAGGCTGCGTTTGGCTCGGATCTTCGCAAAGTCGAAGCGGAGCTTGCGTTCGATACGAACATCCACTTCGCTGAAGCTAGCTCGAAGAGCATCCATGGAGCTAAGCTTCTTCTTCTTCTCAGCCCAGAGCTCGAACTGAGCCTCGTGTTCGATCAGGCTTTCGCCCGGGCTGAGCACCACAGGGTACGTCCGCATTGCGGGCACGGACAACCCCTTGCCTTGCAGGCGCAACCGCTCGCGGTACTCGGAGACAGTCGTAGACTGTGGAGTCAAGAGTCGCTGTCGTAGAGACGTTCGAAGAGCGATCTCCTCCGGAGTACGGGCCGCAGGCCCAATGACATGCTGAGCCAGCGTCGGCTGGAAAGCCTGGCGGCATGCCTCCGCGGGGTCACGAGGCCGAAAGCCGTACTCGGCGGTGCTGGGGTTCAGCAGGGGCCGCAACTCGGGGCGCTGGGAGCGCATGGAGGCCAGCTGCGCCGCAACCTACTCGGATTGAGCCTCGTCCAAAGGGTTGAGATGACGGGGCCCAAGGGCACTTCCCCGCACGAGGCGGAGAGTACCGTGACTCAGTGAGCTCGCGCAGCTCGCGGAGCCCGGAAGAGCGTTCAGGGAACGGATTTGGAGTGCGCAGCGGTGGCCGCGGCTCCTCCCTCGACAGCGCAGTGCGCTCAGTAGAGGGATGGCTCGACGAGCGCGCAGGAGACACTCGCGCGCGGCGCTCTTGGTCGCGGGAGCTCGACGAGCCAACTGTGGCCGACGTGCCACCTCCGCGTTGTGCCGGCGACGTGGGCGAAGCGTCGCGGCGGTTCGGGAGCGTTGTGGGGACGCTGCTTCACCCTCATGGCTCGGAGAGCCGACATCGGACTCGCTGTAGTCCACCTCGCCCTCCTCCTCATCTCCGAAGAGATCTTTGAGGTCCATGGTCGGATGGGCTAGTGCTCGAGGAGCTGGGGCGTGCTCGCCGCGAGCGTTGCTTGAGGCGTTGCGCCGCGAAGTACTGAGAGACCGAGAGCCTGGGAGGCGCGGTCGGTGTGCGCACCTGCGCCGGGGAGCTTGGGAGTTCGCAGGCACGAGGTGCCGAAGCGCGAGAGGAGCGAGGCTCCGAGGCGGACCTCGCGAGAGGGTTTCTGCGGTCGAAAGACCAAAGGCGTTACGACTTGAAGTCATGTGAGGGCGCGTTGCGCCGAGAAGTTCTCAGAGACGTCCACACGATGTGGATTGACTCGTTCGAGAAGGAGGCTTGACGGAACAAGACCCGGTCGTTGACCGTTAAGCGTGAACACCCGTGTCCACGGTTTGGTGGGGGAGGGTGTAACGGGGTTACACGAATGTTACCCGAAGGGTTACGAAGTGTGGCACACACAGGCTTGTGTGGTGCACACTGTCTAACCTATTTCAGTAGGAGAATCAGTACATGGCTTCAGAGCCACAGATTATGCATATGACTAGGGTTCACTATGCTAGATAGTGAACCAGATACATTTACACCGAAGGCGGCTCTGCCGCGATAAGAGAAATACATTCAGTTTGAAGATTCACAGCTAAGAGTTAAGGGTTGACTCTTGGAGTCCGTAGGGAGTACGGACTCGTGCGTTCTGGTATTAGAACGGGCTATCTTTAGCCGCGACTCTGTGAGTCTGTTACGTCTTCCTCTGACGCTAAAGCTACGGCAGCCCCGCTGCAATGTCGCTGTCAAGCTACTAATTGTAGCAATTTCGCCTGATGTCCCAAGAACCAGAGCTTTGTTGATCGCTGCTGTACCTGGAGTAATACCAGCTACATAATCCGGAGCGCCCGATACGGAAGCACCATTAACCGTCAAGCTACTACAGCTAAGTGCTCCGATGCCGCTAATATTGTTTGAAGCATCTGGAACCAATGCAATGCCGCTGTAGGCTGTGACAGGGACTACGACGTAGTCCACGGGTCACGTAAGAGGTCTAGAGTAGCTCTAACTATCAATTTCTATACAGAAGCCGGGGAAGTTGCGTATTTTATTTTCTTTACCGGAAGTCGCATGGATACTACTTCTAAGTGTGCAGTCCTACCTCCGGACAATACTGTAGCCGGTGGTAGAACTGCAAGCGTCATTTATTAGTGCAACTAAAAGCTGTCTAGTAGCGTACACGGCATATCGGTTGAGCGAAGGTAGATAGACGCTTGGGGCAGTTCCGAAACGTCGACTTCCGGGTAGTCACGAGTTGAATTCGACCGCGAACGCGATGTAGACTTCGACTTCGACTTGTTCGACTTAGACTTGTTTGACTTGGAGTTGGAGTTGGAGTTGAACGGTGAGTTGTTCATGGTGAGTCTTCAGTTGAGTAGGCTTGAGTAGGCTTGAGCAGGATCAAGAGTGAGCGAGTTGAGGCGAGTTCGCGCGATCGACATCGATCTCGACCACTGGAAGAGGGCGGACCAAGGATGGGGCCAATCAGATCACCGATAAGACAGTCTTATCACCTAAACCGGGGAACGATTCCATAAAAAACATCGATTCAATAGATTGTACAGGTGATTTACCTCCGCCAATTGATTATTGATTGTCAGAGAGGTGGTAATCGCGACAGATTGAGAGGGAAGGGGAAGAAGAGGCGCCGGGTGACACAAAAAAACATGGGGGTCATCGCCCGCCTTGCCGTCTTTTAAGTAGTAGACGCCGCCTTGCCGTCTTACAGACAGTAAACATAGATGAGGGTCAAAGGGGCGCGCCCCCAGACCAAATCTCTTTTATATATTTTTTTTGTAAAAATTCGTAATCGTAAATCGTAATTACGTTTACGTTTTACGTTTATCTTTAAGTATTATTTTATTAACTTATTTTAATGTCTCTTAATGTCCCTTATAAAATAGAGTATAATATATAATATAGAGAACAATTCTAAAGCTTCTACGTCATCAGAAACAGAGGGGCGACAACCCGGCCCTTCACATTATAGTACCGGCACTAGTGACCCCGATATAAAAAAAATATCATCTTAAGAGATAAATACAATAGGATATAACAAAGTACATAACAAAGTACAGTAATTCACACAGCAACAACCATGTGCAACGGAATTAAAACGAACTTCTTTCCTCACGACGATGAAGACAACTTCTTTATTGAGGTGGAACCGTTTATTGGTGGTGGCGAAGACATTATCCAGCAAGCGGAACCTGATAAGGAACGAGTCATTTACGACATTATCTATAATAAACTACTTCAGGAAAGCTTAAGCGATCCTTTGAATGATCCTGATTGCGATATGGAGTATCAACATACGTTGATTATTGAATTTCAAGATATGGTGCTTGATACATTCGAAAAACAGTACCTGATTCGATCTCAACTCTTTGAAGAACTAATCGCTGAAGCTCTACATCCGCGACGTGTAATGGTACGCATGCAACAATTTGACGATATTGAAGAATTCTTTGAATGCTGTTAACGCAGTGATTAATACAGAACGTCTAAGTATGCTCTGGTGCTTTTTTTTGCTCAGTCCGTCCGATGGATTTCACCTGTAAGACGATCTAGCTCAAGCTCGCGCTCATAAACAACAAGTACGAGTAGATCCATGCCAGTCGCCGAGCCGTTAATGCCGGATACCTGAATAGCCTGAGGTACGTCCTTCTGCGTGAGACGCGACGTATCCGCGACTAGAATGCGTTGAGCCATCGCCCATTGCATAGAATCAACTAGGCCGTTGCTGACTTCCTGGCTTAAGTCTCCGTTGATAGCGCCTAGCTTAGAGAACTCGTGCTTGAACGATTCAAAGTCGTACTCCTGACTTTTGTCAAAAACGTTACTGTTGCCAATAGTAACTTGGAAGTTACGAATAGAAGCGCCAGGCATACAGGTCCAAGGAGCCGAGTCGAATGGAGATTGGTATTGAGGAACATTAGCCGATACAAAGTGCTGAGATGATGTATCCGCGAACGGAATCAGAGCTACGTATTTAACGTTTTTCTTGTATCCGGAGATATTTAGATCAAACGGAGCATTCAGCTGACCTCTGGAGACATCGCTGGAATTGGTAGTACCACCTCCCTTTCTAAACATTTGGGCAAAACAGTCAAGGTAGCGAATGGTCTTGATTGGCTTTTGAATAATCGGAGTTGGGTTCTTAAGAGTGTAAAACGGAATATGGAGTCGTGAATTGGTGAAAGGAAGGTACTCACCGACTTGAGTAGTTGGGGTAAAAGAATTGCCGAGAGGGCCAAACGAGAACGACAGTTGCGATCCAGCAGTCGTTAGCACATCATTCATTGGATTAGCAGCAGCAGCGCTTGCAATCATAATCGGTACGGTTTGACCGGAGGTCATGGTAACCGAATCCAGTTTCATAGTCGCAGCGCTGCCCGAAACAGCAACCGTACCAGCATTTACACGCAGACGGATTTTTAGCTGGGGATTGGAACATAAATCTAGTTCCTTGAATATCGGATGCAAATCGACTAATCGAATCTTCAACATATGGAACCACTTGCCAGCAACACTGTCGTTTCCAAACGACGTCGCGTCAGACTCCTTATAACAGCCGCGACCATTCTGTTGGAGAATTTGCTTGGTAGCTGTCGTTCCCATAGATGCCCAGGAGAAGGCTCCGGTTGCCTCTGCCGAGTCGATCGGAGGAGGCGTATTAAGCGCACGCTTAAAGAATCCAGAGTTATGAGGATACGGCTCCTGTGTTTGAGAGAGGGTATTATCAAGTTTGGATTCAATAGCAATGCTATTGTTGCCGTAGCTGTCACCAGTACCAGAAGCCGCTCTAGTAAAGTTAATGCTAGACCAAGTATCCGGGTATAAATGCATGTCAGCACCGTGTTTAGCAATTTCGTCCTGAGACAGTTCAGTCATCGCACGAAGATTGTTCCAGAAGCCCTTGTACTCCGTCTCCGTAATGACTTTTTTGCCGTTGAGTTCAACAGTTAAAGAATCAATTACGTTAGCGACATTGCACTTAAGCGCACACGCGAAGCGACTAATTGTCGACCCATTAATAGAGGCTGTGCCGGTTGACTTGGCGGTGATAACATACGACAGAGTGATATATGCCTCTTTCAGGCTAGCATATCCTTTTGATCCGGTAAGTTGGCTTGTGGCATCGATCTGAATTAGGCCAGAATTGTATGAACCTTGATTGCCGTCGTATACGACACTAACGGTCTTGCCTTTCGAAACATCGATAGGCGATTCGGTCTTAAGTGCCGACTGAAGAAGATAAGCATCCGTTAATTGAGTAGTATCACTCATGGTTGTAAAGTATATAGGATTTGATATACTCCATCTCAAAAAATAATTAAATGGAATTCGTGAAAGGAATTACATCTGACTCAGATTTGCTGGAACTAGCAAAACATATTGGTGTTAAAATAAATGGGATATACGAGATTCAAGAGATCAAGAAGGCGCTACCCGCTAAAGGCAGTTTCTTGCTTCTGCTTAGGCAAGGGCCTGGCGTCGGCCATTGGACAGCTTACAATGATGGTTCGTGGTTCGATAGCATGGGTACTCCGCCGCCGAAAGTTTTAGGCAACCTCCCCTATTTTGATAAACAGATTCAAGGGTCAAGCGACGAATACTGCGGAATATACTGCATGCTATGGCTCTACTGTCGCCAGCACAAAAGAATGTACCTAATGGATAGGTTTCAGGATCTTGATATTGATGTGATCGAGTAATTATTTTCTGAAATTTTAAATCCCTATCTATCTATAAACGATGTACAAAGAACTTAAGGTTTCGAGCTCTATCCCGGCGAAGCGTCTACTCAGGGTGGTTAAGGGTGGTACCCTATCGCTAACCAAAGCCGATTTGGCTGGATCTGATGCGGTTTTACATTTACATCCAGAATCCTATTGTGGTATCGGAAATCGTGTGTTTCCAAGGTGATTGCCTCGCCGGCCCGAAGGTCAAGCTCCATCAAGAAGCGGTCAAGCGAGAGACGGAGATGGCTACTTCTGCTTGGACGACTACATTATCCTCGTTGGAGTAACGGTCAGTGGCCGGAGCCTCATCGGGTCCTAATAGAACCCCGAACGAGGCTTCATGGTGCCCACTTTTAGGTACATATGCATTTAGTTGCGTACTTCGACCGCACTTATTAGTGTGGTCGCGGCCGTCATTTGATGTGTCCGGAATCGCCTTATTGCGATAGTTCACACTAGATATTTGTATAGGGACATAGGACTCATCATAGGATGACCAGAACGAGGCCCCCTGGGCCTCATAAAACTCAGTAATAAAAAGACAGTCTTCCCCCAAAGCCAACAAGGGTCAAGTCCGACTTCGGTAAGTGTAGCTAGCTTACTGTAGTGCCGGGACACGCTCGGCTGCGTGTGGATGCCTGTCGGGGAGCTTATCGTGCTTTGACCGAGAGTTTCCTTGGCGGCGCCAAGAGTTGGCGTGGCCGGAGAGGCAAGAGCGACATAGGAGTGTCGTTCACTGTATATTTGTGGGACAAGAGTGTCCCTGAGTGTATTAGTCTACCTACCGAGGTTTTACCTTGGTCCCCTGTATAAGGCCTAACACGCCGGTACCCTTCCTTTCTGAGGGACTGCAGTGGGGTTGCGCGAAAGCGCTACATAGTATCCTAGCCTAAGCTCGTGGCTAGTGGTACAGGTTTCTGGGTTGACCGAAGATAACCTAAGGTGCACAGAGGCGCTTGCAACCGACCCGGTGTAAGGGATCGTTCCTGGTCTTCAGGTTTTGATCCAATAAGCGCTTACCTTTGCGGGTTAGCGTGTTGTTGGTGTCTCTAATACCTTTTGGTAGAAGAGAATTTTAGTGGTATTACCACACCACAACTGGTGCCGCGACCCGGGATTGGTGTGACCTTCTGTGTGTCTGGGTTGTTGTAGGTCTTACCCCAACGAGCGAAGAGGAGAAGAAGAAGGAGAGAAGAAGAAGAAGAAGAAGTGAGAAGATGGCGAAGGGAACCAAGTCAGCGGTACCAGCGACGCCGGTCAAGTCGAGTGGAACGCGCAACGAGGCTTCGGTGCGCTCCGGAAGCTCGTTCTCGACCCCAGCGACGGATCGGATGGAGTCGATCGACGAGCGTTCGGCGAGCTACGACACGGCGATGGATTCCTCGGACGCCAAAGAAGATCACGAAGACGATGATTGGGATGTCAGGACTGTGATGTCCGAGACTTCGGAAGCTGCGGTTGTGTCGGCAGGCCGCAGCGGAGGATCGAGGTCGATCACCCGCGACCTCTCCGAAACGTTCAACGACATGCCGGGCCCCGAGCCCGCCTACGACGCGGATGACGGTGCAACCGACGGGTTCAAACCCTCGGTGACGGCTGGAGGGCAATCTCCAAGCCGGTTGGCACTCGTCCTCCCTCAACGGCGATACTCCGGCGGCCAACAAGGTTCTAGGCCGATGCCTGGAACTGATGAAGACCAAGAGTGAGTGGATGCAACTGTTCTCCCCGAAGCAAGTCCGCCAGGCCATCTGGATGGACCTTGAGGGGCGTTAGCCACGCCGATCAACTCAACGAGCACTCGGCAGGTCGCTCAAAACACGGTGGATCTCCTGCGTGCGATGGGGTGCGAACCCCAGATTCTCCCGACGGAGGCCGCTCTCGCGAGCTGGACGCCAACTGCCGCCGCCGCGGCGCTCACCAAGTGGAGGAAGAAGTTGCGTGACGCCTTTGGGGTGGCCGACAGAAGCTCAACGAAGCTTCGTTCGGCCTCGGAAGTGGTTGACCCTCCAAGGGCCCACTACCAGCGACCCCTAGGAAGACCGCCACTGGTGATGGAGTTTTCGCAGCCAAGGGTGAGGCTTCTCCTTACATGCAAGACTCGCACATGGTAACCCCACGATCTACGGACCGCAGTGAACGTCTGGCTAGGGAGACCGAGTCTTCGTACGCAACGCCTGGCACGCGCGCGGCAACCGGTCGCCGATCCAGTCGTCGTTACGACCCCCGAGATGACTCGTCGGACAGTGATGATGACCTCGTGTCTGACCACAACGAGGGTGATCTGCCGAGCGAATGGGCTCGCCAAGTGCGCGAACTGAGTGCAACGGACAACCAGAGCTCAACCCCGAAGCTCGAGATCGCCACGCATCTACCCCTCGCGAACATCAAACCGTTCTACGGGACGCGCGACAAGAGCGAGCACTCCATGCAGTGGCTCCGAACGTTCATCTATGAGATGAAGGGAACCCATGCACCCCCCAACGAGTGGTGCATGCCGTTCGAACTCAAGCTCAGGGACGGAGCCCTGCACTGGTGCCGCCAGCTCCCGCGCAAGACGAGACGCTCGTGGAAGTTGCTGAGCGAGGCGTTCATCAAGTACTACTGTTCGAAGTTTTCCCAGTCTGCGAAGGCTCGGTATTACTCGGCCAAGCGAGAGGACAAGGAGCACGTATGTGACTACCTTAACCGGCTTAATGGCTATGCTCGCAACGCCGGCGTACAGTTTGAGAACGGTGGACGCGACGCGAAGGACCACGTGGAACACTTCTTGGTTACGTGTGACGACCGAAACTTAGAAGACCGTCTGTGCCATGTGCGGGTCAAGAGCATTCATGACCTCGAAGACATGATCAACGACATCCTGCGCCACCGCGACCGCAAATCAACTCGCGAATCGTCGTTCCGGCGCTCTTGGAGTCAAGATGACGGTCGCCGACGCGATGCGAGGTCGAACGAGGATTCTCGTGGTGGAAACCACCGTGAACTACGCTACCGTGATGACGACCGCCGCAACGATCGTCGCGACGACGACCGCCGGCGTGACCGACGCGATGCGTCACCGTACCGGTCGAGGGTGACTCTGGTCGACGCGCTCGCCGATGTAATGGCGGAATGGAACGTCGGAGGCTCGGTCGGTGCACGCAACGAGGCTTCGTACGCCTCCCGACGTGCCGGTGAGGTGAACGAGGAATACTTCGAAGACGAGCGCCAGTACTCGGACGACCAACGCTCGGACGAGGATTCGGATGCCGATTATGACTCTGACGAATCTAAGGGACATGTCGCGGCCGCCAACGACGCTGAGCGGAGGGCCGCAGCCGAAGGAACGTTCGCTCGGTCTGACAACCGACGCTTCAGGAACGGAGGAGGACCGTCCAACCGCGAACGAGACAGCCATCGCCAGTATGGGCCATGCGCTGCATGCGGAAGCCCGTCTCACTCGGTGCACTTCTGCTACCGGCGGTGCAAACTGTGCAAACAGGTGCACGATGCTGGGAAGTGCGAAGCCCTCCACGAGCTTACCAAGCTCCTGAAGTCCAAGGTCGACAAGAAGGATCTGTCGCCAGAGCTGCAAAGCCTGGTGTATGGAAGCCATTTAAACCAGGCAGCCCGCCAACTGAAACTGGGTTGGTCCCAATCGGGCTGCCACAGTTAGCTGAGCCTGCTGTTGATGCGGACTATCTGTTCGCGTTCACAGGCGAAAGCAAACGGCCTGACGACCTGAAGAACAATGAACGTGTGAGATCGACGGAAAATGGAGAGAACCGAGACGCAAGTCTCGTTGAGACCGGTATTGATGAAGATGATGATGATGAACGTGATGGACACCCGACCGAGGCTTTGATCACCAGCCTAGTCCAGGTCAGGGGACCACCTCGAAACCTCGCTCGGGCGGTGAAATTACTACCCGGCGAGAGATTGGGGTGGTGGTCGTCCCAACGATACGACAAGAGGAAGCGAATGAGAGCTTTGGTCAATGGCGCGGTGGACGACTCGCGAACGAGGATACTGCTCGACACTGGAGCGAACGTAAGCGTGATCTCGGCTGCCTTCGCCAAGCGGCTCCGGGTGCGAGAAGTTCTGGACCACGGACGAAGTCTCGAAGTCCGTGGTATCAACCCTGGGGTGATGGAGACCCGTAGGCGAGCCCGCCTGAAGATCACCTTGGGATGGGAGCAAGTCTACGAGTTCGAGATGTGGATAATGGACCACAGTGCAGGGGTCGACGTGGTACTGGGAATGGACTTTATGATCCCGGCCGGTATCCGGCTGGATCTGTTCCATGGCACCGCTCGACTCCCGGATGAGGTCATGGTGCCACTGCTGAAGTCGCAGAGTGTCGAGGACGATGAACCCTATGGTACTCAGCCTTCGTGTGGGCCGACCGAGGATTTATACATCCCCGGTCGTGAGTGGCGTGAGTTCCGAGTACCGCGGCAGCGGTTGCCTCGGTCGGAGTACGATGTGTGGGTTCGCCGCACGGAGAAGCTCGTGCCGACCGTAACGGGGTTCCGACGAGGGCGGCCGACGTGGGTCCGACTCACCAACATTACGACCTCCGCAGCACGGTGTGCCAAGCATGACTCCGTGGTGCTCTGGGTACCGCATGGCGAGCTGCCGCGAGAGACGGGTTACGCGAGACTGGACTCGAACAAGTACAAAGAGTGGCAGGTACTAGCCTATTCAACGAGTCGTGATGAGACTCTTCAAGGGCGGGAACGCCGCCTCTACGAGCGATGGCTAGCTGAACAGCCCCCTGCGGTGGTGCGCCGAGCTTACCCGACGCCGCGGAAGATCCTGCCGAGACCACCAGATGCCCCATCATGGCCGGGAGGCCGCCAACAAGCATCGTCGTGTAATGAGTACTCGTCACCTGATGTACTTGGCTATGACCACGACTCCAGGGTCAGTGAAGGCTCGGTCGAGGTTGCTCGAGTTGATACAACTGAGATGGAAGGCGCTAGTGGGGCGAACGATGGTTTGGACGACGAAGCCAGCGCACCGGATAACCTGGACGAACCCGAAGATGCGCTTCTCGACCCGCCGAGTCGCATGCCCGCGAATCGTGACAGTAGTGCCGACTCTACCGGCCAGGGAGCGACACACGCCTCGGTTGAGGCATCGGAGGCCAGTGATGAGCTGCATGATGGTGACAGCTTGACGAACGACGGGTCGGAAGATGACCGCGACGTGGCAGCAGCGGCCGAGACAACTACATGGGATGTCTTGCCAACAGCGACCGCCACGCCCAGTCTGGAGCCAGGAGAAACGTCGACTGCGGTCTGTAGTAGTGAAGTCGACTGGGGCGAACACGACCCAGGGCCTAACGACGTTCCTACCGAAATCGCAGCCTTCACAGCTGACGCCGACACTGAGTTCAATAATTCGGACATAAGTGCGATCAACGATCCTGAGCAACTACTGGAGTCAACCTATATCTCGGTCATGCATGCCATGGTTGCCGAGGGTCGGTCGAGGGTGATGACACCGCGAACGAGATTAACCCCAGCGATTACGCCCAGGAGTCTCTACCTTTACCTCGACTGAAGCCTATCACTCGGATTTGGCCCTACATGGAACGAGGTAAACCAAGACACGAGTGCTGATTCTCGATAGCGGGCTGGTCGAGGTTTCGAAGTGGAACGGACCGGAGATGATGTACCTGTGCGCAGCCGAGCATCGCTCGCTTTGGTGGTGAAATGTACGAGTGGCGAGCCCAGCATGCTATGTTTGCACGTGGTGAAGGACTTGTTGCATACGCTAACGACGATCGACCTGCTCGCGAGGGTGACCCAGCTCGCGACGACAGACGAAAGAAGCTACTGGAGATGATGATTGAACTGCCTGCGAGGGCTATCCAGCTCGCAGTGACAGACGAAGAAAATTACTGGAATTTGCATGTTGCATATTATGTGAACGAGTCACGATGGAATGGAGATATCGGAATGCAGCCACGAGCAACAGGACGCGCAAGTGAACCTCGGTCAACCCTTCAACAGATGAAACACGTGATGATGAAGCAGAGGGAAGGGCGACCGAGGCTTCAGACGCAGCGATTGGTATGGATGTCGCACGGTCAAGTGCGCTCGACTCCGTGGTTCGGTATGGAGTTGGTGGTGAAGTGGATATGTACATGGGAGTACGGTTGTCAAAATCGCCAAGACATACCCGGGTAGAGCTAGCGTGATCAAGATCGGTCCTCTGCGGACTGAGTCTGGTCTTCCATGAGCGTAAGCTCAACCATCTCGATGGGCGATAAGGCTACAACCGTGAACCAAGCCTCGTTTGAAGCAGCCACAGCGGTCGAGGGATGGTAAGAAGCTCTGGGAACCGCGACCGAGTATTGGATGCGATGTATGTTGACGCGAGAGAATATTGCGGCTTGAAGCGAACAAGGACGAAGCTCAAGCAAGGGTGAGCGAGTCTTTGAACGTCGATATTATCGTGGAAGAAGTTTGCGCCGTGCACCAGACCTCGATTTGGGACTATGTATGGATTTGATGATGAAGTGGAGATAGGAGTGGATCTGGGACCGCTACGGTCGACAACTAAGTCTCGTCCAAGGCAGCGGTACCTGCTGTAGCCTGCGCCGAAACTGTTGGAACCCTGAACGACAATTGGTGCGGCTCGAAGAGATGTGATTGTAACACAGCGGATCGCTTGGTGGAGACTGGGGCACCCAGACCTTACGTTACGACTACCGACTATTTGCTGTAAGTGCATCACGAATCACGGTCAACACTGGTACGGTTTCGCACGCCAACGAGGAAGCAGTTGAAGGCACGACCGACGTTTCTCGTGTGGTGGTTCCCGAGCCACAGACTGGGCAACTAAACCCGACTTGGTTACAACCACCGGAAACCCGTATGGAACTGTGGAACGAAGGCAACGAAACCACGGTCGCCACAGCTACACTATCTCCGAGTGATAACGAATCAAGTTGTGGTGTGACCGACGTTGGCGGTGCTGCTATTCGCGAGCTTCAAGTTGGGGCAGCCAACCTTGCCTCCGTTACGACCACCGAAGTCCCGGCGCTACAATGGTGTCACGCTGGTCGGGTCAACGCATTCCCTGACTACTGCACTTGCCGTCGAACCCTTGAACGATGTAGACCTAGCTACTTCAGATGCCGGTGATGGCAAGAAGTATGCGACCGAGGTGTGACGAGCGGCGGCCTGCAGCACGTTCATGGAAGGTCGGACCATACGACCGCCGGAGCCCGGTGGTTTGGTATTGAGGCCAGACGTGTGGCAGGGCGTGTTGCTCCGTTTGACCCATGGGTGATACAGCGCTATCCAAGCAGATGTCAATGCCATCGAGGAGACGGAGCCAAGGTGTACATCAGGGGCAGTACGCGGGGCATCGATCGCACAACCAACGTCGGACCATACGACCACCGGAATTCCGGTGGTATAGCAATGGATGGGCTACCGATGGGAAAGCTACCAACCGCCGTTCTGCTCGAGTTCAACACGCGGCAGAAGACGCCAGTGAGGCTGGAGAAAATGGAACCAAGATGAGACGACCAGCAGTCCGCATGACATCGATGGAGCGACCAAGGTCGGACCATACGACCACCGGAATACTCCTGGTGTGTGCGTCGCTGTGCGCCCCGTAGCGTCTTCAAGCGTTCTCAAAGTCTCGGTGGTCCCAGCAGAAGACGCAATACCACGGGGAACCTCGTGGTTGGTCGACCGACGCCTCCGCAGCGGCAGGAAGGAGCGCAGGGCCATCAGCAGGTGCGGATGAGTCTGGTGGTACAGCACCAGCGGCGATAGCAGCGGCAGCATCCGTCGAACAAGCCTGGCGCGCCGGACGACGCCCCGAAATGTCGGTGGCGGCATCTACAGCTCCCTGAGATTACCAAGGAGTAGATGGAGTCAACAACGAGAGTCAAGGTGACGATGAGGAGCGGCAAGAGTGGTGGACGTACCGGGCCAGCACATTGGAGGGTTCGACGAGCTGCGGTAGCCGCGTTGGCGAATGCGCGCGACTGAGGGGCCATGGAGTCGAAGAACCGAAGGCGCCTAGACGCTCACCAGTGTCGGAGGCTCGCGTCGAGGCGGGGGCAGTTGTGGTATCGGAAATCGTGTGTTTCCAAGGTGATTGCCTCGCCGGCCCGAAGGTCAAGCTCCATCAAGAAGCGGTCAAGCGAGAGACGGAGATGGCTACTTCTGCTTGGACGACTACATTATCCTCGTTGGAGTAACGGTCAGTGGCCGGAGCCTCGTCGGGTCCTAATAGAACCCCGAACGAGGCTTCATGGTGCCCACTTTTAGGTACATATGCATTTAGTTGCGTACTTCGACCGCACTTATTAGTGTGGTCGCGGCCGTCATTTGATGTGTCCGGAATCGCCTTATTGCGATAGTTCACACTAGATATTTGTATAGGGACATAGGACTCATCATAGGATGACCAGAACGAGGCCCCCTGGGCCTCATAAAACTCAGTAATAAAAAGACAGTCTTCCCCCAAAGCCAACAAGGGTCAAGTCCGACTTCGGTAAGTGTAGCTAGCTTATTGTAGTGCCTGGACACGCTCGGCTGCGTGTGGATGCCTGCCGGGGAGCTTATCGTGCTTTGACCGAGAGTTTCCTTGGCGGCGCCAAGAGTTGGCGTGGCCGGAGAGGCAAGAGCGACATAGGAGTGTCGTTCACTGTATATTTGTGGGACAAGAGTGTCCCTGAGTGTATTAGTCTACCTACCGAGGTTTTACCTTGGTCCCCCTGTATAAGGCCTAACACGCCGGTACCCTTCCTTTCTGAGGGACTGCAGTGGGGTTGCGCGAAAGCGCTACATAGTATCCTAGCCTAAGCTCGTGGCTAGTGGTACAGGTTTCTGGGTTGACCGAAGATAACCTAAGGTGCACAGAGGCGCTTGCAACCGACCCGGTGTAAGGGATCGTTCCTGGTCTTCAGGTTTTGATCCAATAAGCGCTTACCTTTGCGGGTTAGCGTGTTGTTGGTGTCTCTAATACCTTTTGGTAGAAGAGAATTTTAGTGGTATTACCACACCACACTATGCTAAGGTCATAAAAGCCAAAAAAGCAAATAAAGGTGTTCGTGTAAATATTACTCGTCATGAAGTCGAGTACCCAATGGAGGCAAATGGTGGCAGCATGCAAGCTGGTAGTATATGGGGGAAAATTTGGAGCGGTATTAAGAGTGCCTGGAAGCCTGTGATCAAGCCTGCTCTATCAGCAGCCGCGGATGGCCTCGCGACGATGGGATCGGCATATGTTGCCAGTCATGGTAAAGACCCTGCTCTCGTAGGCGTTGCTCGCGGTGCTCTCAAGAAATTCACTGGTATTGGTGTTGAAGATGCTGCAGTAGCAAAACCTTCCCGCCGCAGCCATCCGGCAAAAGGATCACCTGAGATGAAAGCCAAAATGGCGCGACTTCGTGCAATGAGAAAAAGCGGGGGTAGTACTAAGCGTGCTGGAAGCTTTAGATTAAATTAGAAAAAAAATATAGCCAACTTAATTTTTTTGTCGGATGATTAATGAGATCAGCATGTTCGTGTCGTTTAATTTCGCGAACCTTCCGTCTTGATCAACAATCGTCAGCGTGATCGATGCATATGATCCGTTGGGAACATCGATCCAGCAGAACTCGTTTGGCTGATAACTCACCAATTGGCCAATAGTAGTGCCTGCGGTATTGAAAGTAGTCAGAACGTCATCGGGAATGCAATACGGATTCGATACCAGCGAGCATCGCAGTTGGTAGCTAGATACGGGGTTGATTACAGGCGGGATCGGAGAGAGTAAGCTTTGAAGCGTGTATAAACTCTGACTGGGAGTAGTTGATACCGGGAAGCCGATGATTTTACCAAATTCTTTGTTATCAATCACTAGCTTTGGTACATAGCTAAATCCAAGCGGCAAACCGCTTCCACCGCTTGAGTAGAGACCAGACGGCGGGCGAGTCCATCCTGCGGGAAGGCTAGTTGGAACAGGCGACAGATCTACTTGGCAGCTGTAGTAGGTCGGATTCTCCGATATGTTGACGTAAAAGACGTTATCTCCATCACTATTAATCAGATATGCTCCAGCGCTAATCATAGCTGATTGCATAGATGAGTTGATTGCACTGTACGAGTAATACCCGCTCGGAAGCGTGATCGAGACTGTACTGTAGACGTTTCCAGTTGGCATTGAAATTTTGAAGCTGTTGTTTCCGTAAGCGGTTGAGTCAATGTTAAACTGGCTATTGTACATGTTTATGCTATGGATAGCAAGCTCGCTATTAGTGAAATTAACGCTGCTGCCGGGAAATTCATATCTAAGGGTATTGTTATATGAATTGGGGACGATGTGCTGCGAGCTGAGAGTGATGATACTCGACATCGTTATATATTAACTATTAAAAGTTATTGGATTTTCATTGAAATTAAATCGAAGAATTGATCTAACGTTATCGACCGTCAAACACTGACCTTTCTCCTTAGTGGCATCATTGTATGCTCTAATCAGCTTCTCAAGTGTTAAGCCGGGAATTGGAAAGTCGCTAATAACCATTTTCAAATCGCGGATGCTATTAGCTTTAAGGATCCATAAATACTCGGAATTCAAACGAATGAGCTTATCGGTTGCAAACCAGCTATGGGTCAGGAACATAGTCGACAGCCGCTTATGGCGACCGCGAATGAAGTAATGACTGAATATGTCTTTTTGAAGCTTCTTGTCTGAGCTGTAGTCATCGATAATAACTAGCTGCAGTCCTCCGCGCGGATCTTTCTGAATATCGTCAACACTCGGAGGAGTTGATGGATCATAGACGGTTATATGGCCCGCTAGCTTGTCTTTCATATAGTTGTAGAGCTCTTGATCTGGATTGCGTGCGATTATGTGTAGATGGCTGTAGACATTAGGGCTGCTCTTGATGATATGAAAGCACAGATTGGTCTTCCCGGCGTTACTAGGCGCAAGAATAATGCCTCGGAACAGTTTTTTAATTCCTAGCTGCTTGATATCGCCTAGAGAATCTGTTCGGTACTCTTTTGGTAACGCCGCGCCCCAATTATCAATTCGCTTAGCCATGTTTTGTTGAAAGTATATCCATTCAGATATATAAC
Organism: Phytophthora melonis; assembly: GCA_024211575.1. Taxonomy (NCBI): domain Eukaryota; phylum Oomycota; class Peronosporomycetes; order Peronosporales; family Peronosporaceae; genus Phytophthora; species Phytophthora melonis. The sequence goes on along the minus strand of JAMXKT010000076.1, from coordinate 374,571 downwards.
TTGATAACAAAAAATGGGATTTACTGTTCGTCCTCCATCTCAAGAGAGTAATATCTTCAATCCGAACTTCTTTGCATCGGGAACGGATTTGCTCAGCCTTGAAATGGCTGATGCTCTTTATCTCAGCAAAACCGACTATAGATTGAGTTATCTCAGCTCGATCACTATGGGAACAGCCTCTCCGATGAGTGCTCTAGTATTGGATGCCAACCGCGATATTACGGGAATCAATTCGATCAGTTGTAGTTCATTGAAGCTGAATGGCTCTAGCGTTGATCTAAGTAGCCTATCGCTGCTGACAGCATCTCCGGGAACGGCAAGCAATAACAAGGCTCTCATTGTTGGATCTAGCGGTCAAATCGGAGGGTTGGCATCGCTAGCCGCTACGAGTATTACTGGTACTTTACAGACCGCAGCGCAGCCGAATATTACGTCGCTTGGTACTCTCACAAATCTGACCGTTTCCGGAGGCATTACAGGTACTCTACAAACCGCTGCTCAGCCTAATATTACGTCGATCGGTACGCTAGCATCGCTGACAGCTACAAATATCACAGGCACTCTACAGGCCGCGGCTCAGCCGAATATCACTTCGGTTGGTACTCTAGGTTCATTGATTATCAATTCCGTATTCAGTAAAGGATTGGTAGTTCAAAACGACTCTACTACCTCTACAGCTTCGTTGAATATCGTTTCATTCTATCAGATGGAGCAAGGCGTTCGCGGTAGCGCAAACGCAACGACACCTAATGCATACTTCTGGAGATTTGCTAATACTGATAGGCTTTTGATGGACATCAACGGCAATCTGGCTATTGGTCAAGCATCGATCAATACCGCATACAAGCTCGATGTTAATGGCGCGATCCGCGGAAGTAGCTTCGTTCAAGGCTCAACCACGTATGATCTTTCTCTGATTCCTAGACTGTCTTTGACTACTCTAGGTACCGTAGAAGCAAGCAAAGCGCTTGTAGCTGATGCCAGTTATGGCATTACAGGCCTGAGATCTCTGACCATCTCTGGATCGACGTTTAGCAAATCATTAGTAATCCAAAACGATAATACTAGTTCTGCAGCTTCTATGAACTTTGTTTCGTTCTATCAGATGGAACAGGGCGTGAGGGGATCAGCTAACTCATCGACGCCAGGTTGCTACAATCATTACCCGCATACCTCCAGAAATTTCTGGAGGTATGCGGGTAATGATTGTCTGATTATGGATACATCTGGCAATATCAACATCGGAGGCAGTTCGACCAACAGCAGTTATAAGCTAGACATTGCTGGTGCATTGAACTGTTCTAGCCTTACGATTAATGGTGTATCGATCAGTCCTCAAACAAATATTCTATCAATTACCCCCGGAACAACTTTCTCATCTACTACGCGAGCATCTGATTTCAATCTCTTGATTAGAAACAAATCGAGTACTACCGGAGCGCAAGCCGGCATTTCCTATGTTATCGAAGGTACTGAGGATTTGACCACCTATACGCCTTCTGTCAATCTGTACGCAACTAGAACGGCTAATCCAACGACTCAAAGCGGACTGGCTGATTTCGCCATCAGCACGCGATCAGGAGCTAACATGCTATCCCCGATGGCAGAACGGATGAGGATAACGCAAGCTGGATACATTCGATTTGGTAGTTCTTCTTCTACAGCAAAGCTTGATATTACATCATCAGCAAATCTACTATCAGGAAGTTGGCAAAGAGCGATGAGAATCGCTAATGACCAAGCAACACCTATCGAGTTCGAGGTACAAATCTACAATGATGTAGCGGGAGGAACTAACGGAGTAGCAATCGGTACTGTTACATCCGATCCTCTTAGGTTAATGGTTGGTAATTCAACGCAGTGTTATATCAACTCTTCAGGTCGTCTAGCTGTAGATCTAGCTAATTGGAGTCCTGAAGGAACTATTCACGCATCTGGAGCCATTTGGAGCAACTATGGCATGCATGTAAAATCATCATCGATTTCCCCGATGTATCGTTGGGCAAATTCGACAACAAGCTATCCGTGCATTGGTAATCATGTAAATGCAAGTGCCGGTATCAGATTTGCTACCTGCGACGGTTCCTGGGTCTATAACGGCTATGCCCCTTGCTATGGAGGAGCCTACACAAATAGCTCAGATCGAAGACTGAAGAAAAACATTATCAATCTTCCATATGGACTCGCTGAGGTCATGCGCATGCAGCCGCGTCAGTTCAGCTGGATTAGCGATAATAAACGAGCAATTGGATTCATTGCTCAAGAAATGATTGATATCGTTGCTGAGCCCGTGTATGTACCGGAAGGTGAAGATGCTGATGAACTCAATCCGGATGGAACGCCAAAGACCGGTTGGGGTGTAGATTATGCTTGTCTGACTTCTATTCTTTGTAAAGCTATTCAAGAACAACAGCAACAAATAGAAGCCTTAAACAAAAAAATGAATGATTTAAAATAAAGAGCTGACGCTAAAATGTTAAGCGGGGGCTGGTGGGATAAAAAACCACGCGACTACGCGCATGTTGTTTCTTCCTCCGCATGTGCTCTATTTACTTGTATATTCATGGTTGCTATGATAGGTATAAGCATCTGGCTTTTGGCCTAAAGAGCAAACGTTCTGCTTTTTTTGGGTTCCTTATAGGTCCATACGCTACCACCTGGTTTAGAAGCTTTGAACGTAGTATCAGACGCAGGAATATCTTTCACTACCAGCTTCTCCATGAGCGATTTTAGCTCTTTTAGATTGTTTTTAGCTTCGCGTTGATACGCGTTGCGAGTATCGATGATTTTAGTTGGAATGAATAATACCATATCTATGTAAGCTTGCTTGTCGAATCGCTAACTATGTTGGCTTTATACAATAGCAACCAAAACTTGTTTGAACTCTTCATCAGAAATTAATTTTGCCGAGTACATATCAACTAATACTTGCTTAAGTTCTCTAATCAGACTGGGGTTGTCATTTCCGAGCATGACTTCTCCCTTGAGTTTCATGTACTCTTGCTTGAGTACATCCCGAGGATCTTTAAGCGGGTCACGTAGAGCATGTTGAGTATGCGTGATGCGAAGAAGCTCGTGAAAAACGCGTTTATCATCCATATTCATCGAGTCGTACAGTTGCTGATTGATATTGCCATCGAATATAAGCGATTTAATCAGCTGAGATAGATCATTGCTGATCTTTCGTTGAGGGCCAACCGTACTGCGATTGGGGTATACAACTTTAAGTAGGCCTTCATTGAGTTTTGGGAGATGCACGAACTTGGTTCCAATTCGTTTGTAGGCTAACGAACTGTAAGTACCCGTTCCTTCAAGTTGGGCAAGATTGTATCCTCGATTCGAGTGATATTGGATCGGGTTGCCTTCCTTATCCTTGAGATTCTTGGCTATATATCCGGCGCCTCTAAGGCCGCGTCCTGTGACAGGTGACATCATCTCTAGATCCTCCATGTTGATCGGACGATCATTGTCAGGGACTCGAATATTGAACTTGCTAAGACTGGATTTGATCTGCGCTAGCTTCTCTCTGAAATTATGCTGTTCGAGCAGATCCGGATTGTCGGTATAGAAATTAATAGCCTGGATTAGATACTCAATAACTCCTTGGAACGTGAGCGGCCAGCTCAGATTCATGCGGACAAGTGCTTCAGGAGACGCAAGCTGATCAACACTCAGATTAGGTTTCTTGTTTTTGATTTTGCGGATAGCTCCGTTCAAATCAATATAGTACTTATCTGGGTGATATGCTCGGTTGCTACTAAGCTTCGATACAGCCGGAGGTAGATACTCTTGCAGCAGCCACGGATTATCAGTGTAGAGATCATATACTAGCTTCTTATAATCACCAGCTGCTTCCACCATATTGACATCAGTTCCTACTGTTCGGCTCAATTCATTGAGGTTCGGTTTCTTCTGATCAATAATGAGATTGGATACAGTGCTATCCTCTAGTGAGCGCTTGTTGAGCTGGCGCTCAGACTGCGGGCTGGCGTCTGCGACTCTACCCCTTGTATTGGCCGTTCTTAAAGACGTGCCTGATGTATCGAGCACGATATTGCGATTCTGAGCGGATTGGAATAGAAATTGAAGAGTATTAGCCCAAGAGAGACGCTCCTTCTCCATATTATTCGATAGGCGATGATTGTGAGTCTGTCGCACCTTGAAATTAATCGGATCGATGTAGTAGCCATCGATGGGCTCAGGTAATCCTTGCAGATCATCGCTTCGACCCAGCGCGTAGAAACCTAGCCTGCTATTGAAATCGTGCACTAGATTAGCTTTGACGATATCCCAATTGTTTTTAACGATCTGGACAAAGATCTGCTTTGAATCTCGGTTGATATCATCACTTCGCGAATCCTTTGACAGATTCTCATCAACGATCTGACCCACCATATTGTTCAATGCAAAGCGAGATTCGCCTAGCCGTTCACTGTCAAGCTTGTCTTCTCGTACAATCTCATCCTTGATCGAGTTGAGTGCTTGATAGCTCGCAAATAATCGTTTCATATCTGCATTGGTCTTGAGTCCGTCAAATACCTTACGCTGGGTATTTAGTTTCTCCCGCATCTCTCGAGCTTTTACATAACCATCAACCAAGTTAATGCGTTCGAATATATACTCAATTGTTGCTTCCCAATCTATCTGGTCAACCAAATCTTCTTGTCTATCCTTTCGAACAGCTTTCCTTGATGATCAATGATACAATTCGGCCTTTGGGCCTAGGAAATACATATCACGCTTAGCTTTCGCATCTCCGTTCTTTACAAGCAGAGGATCGAATATCGGGTGTAGATCCCATGCTGCGACGTCTGGTTGCATCTCAAACAAATCTACAACAGCCTGATATGATTTTGCTTGTTTATCTTCGCGATTTGATACCGCCTCTTCCATTGTCGCATCCGGCCGATACATGATATGCTCGGTGTCAAGCTTAACCATATCAGAAGCAGCGGTGGATGATACAGTAGTTGGGATACTAATATCGCCTGTTAGCCCGCTCGGCGCTGAAAAAACACCAGAAGTTGCCGTTGTGCCAGTAGAGGTTGTGTCTACAGTTGCTGTAGATCTAGGCGGGATGCTAATATCCGTTTGTGTGTCTGTTCCATTAGTTGACTTTGGAATTGCAATTAGACTTGCTTCGTTATCTGCAGCCCACATTGTCTCAGCATATTTGTTCTTGAGATGGCGCTCAATCGCAAGCTCGCGTTCAGCCTCGCGCAATAGCTCTTGTCGTTTGCGTTCTCTCTGAGATAGACTAGAAAAGGATGGGAACATGATTGCTTTATATGAATGTGGCGATCGTTTGATAAAAAAATAATAAACTACGATTCGTAAAGATTTAGCAAGGATCTTGGCTGTATGTATTTATTAAAAATTGTGTTTTGCTGTCGCTTTACCCTTTCGGGACATGATCGTTTTTGGTTGTTCCAGCCGTTAATCGTGTACTTATGAACTAACTCATTCCGCCTCTTAAGCATTCTGTCGTAGGCAGATTGTGCCTCGTCAATTGGAAGATCAAACAGCGTCTCAATTTTATCTTTATGTTTAGGATCGTCAATGATATCTCGAAATGATCTACATTGACCTCCAATATGCATCAATTGCAACTTTAAGTAATCTACATATTCGATATCAAGCAGCTTATTATGAAGATCCGTAGATATTTCTATATATCGACGGATGCGCTCGTGCAGCCTCGCTAGTTCCTTTTTGTACATGGTAATTTTTGCATCTTTGTCATGCTGTTTGCAGTATGATGTTTTCTGAGCTTTGCGCGAACATTGCGTGTCATTATTAGTGATTGCTTTGCACAATGTTGTTAAAACCATGACTTCTACTATATATATATTCTACAAAAAAAATGTGAAGCTTTAAGTGCTTTACTCTTGCACCTCAGTAAAGCCACGTCGTTGCCAGTTGTAGAGCTGACCAGTGAAGACTCCGTGAAGTAATTTATGGTGCAGCGCTTGGCGTTCAGCCATAGTCATTCTTTGATACTGAGGATCTTGTTGGAATTTAATTTCCCACGCATGCCGGAAGCTATTTACAGATTGCTGTTTCCCGAACATGCTCGCGCTATTGCGTCCAAGGGCTTTTGCAAATGATTCTCGATTAGTACTGATTAAGGTTGCTGGTTTGACCGGCGAAAGCTGGTATATAAACAAATGCTCTGGCTTCGACCCAAGCAATCTACCTAAAAGATCGATCCAGTATTTTAGATATCGCTTCAGTAGTGGGGATTCAACTTCGATCACTGATTTGCCAAACGTTTTCACGTTTTTGAAATTATTCATGATGATCCGAATCCTGCCTCCACGAAGTACTTGAATCCAGTTCTTTGTGTCGTCTAGCCGATTGATAGCAGCTGAAGTGATTTGCAGAGATGACCAATCCGATCGTAACGCTGGCTGGTAAACATAGCAAGCAAGCATCATCCAACGTTGAAGATCGCGCGCGAAACTGCGGATATTTTTACAATCCGATTCGATGTCCCATTTCGCGAAATCATCATTGCTAATTTTTACAACATTTTTAGGTAAGTCATACGAGGCAAACAGCTCAAGCATCGCCGTTCCTAATTGCCGGGCCATACCATCGACACTGATGAAGTTGATTTGCTGCTTATCATTTGCAACGTTGTTCAGCGATAACTTCTTCGATTGCTCTCGTGCTTTGATAGCTGCCGATTGTATCTTCTTGCGCGATTCTTCGTCCACAACTTTACCAGCCTTCGTTTGAATCAACGACAGAGTATGGAATAGTCTTGTCTTGCGAACTTCAGGGTTTTGAGATTCATTGATATGTCTGATAACCTTACTATACGAGTTAAGATAGCTTAAATCACCTACACTACTACAAATATCGCGGTACTGCTTGAATAAGTAGCTAATCCTTCCTTTAAGAGTAGATGCAGAGAGCTTCTTACCGCTTTGAAAGAACTTAGTGAAATCGTCTTGAGTTAGCATGATTTTTTGGACAAATCTGGAAACTTTGTTATATACATATAGCAACAAAGCTTCAAATTAAAATTATTTTCATAATTATCTATACTGGTATATACAAGATGGATTGTATCGAGTATGTTGACCAATTTGAAGCCGAGGCAATCATGATTGATGAATCCTACTACACACATCTGCCAACCGAGCCTTAAAAAAAACTTGAAGACGCTAATGAAGTATTTCGACGACTCGGAACCTCCAAGCTGGCAGCTCGTCGTGAACGACCCCAGTCGCGAGCTATTCCAATAACTCCCAAATATTTTCAAAAAGCGCTAGAGAGAGTCAATATTTGAGCGCGATCCATTTTTTTACGACAATCTTAAGAGATGAATATACTAGGATATAACAAAGATCAAACCACTAACCGCAATGGAAGATAGTACCGAGGCTAAGAAAGAGAATCGCTATGCGCGTTATTACAAAAATAACACGGAGCGCTGTTTAAGGACTCAAAGAGAATACTACAGCCGGACAATCGAAGCTCGCCGTGCTTACGCGCGAGCGTATTATCATCGAAAAAAAGCTGAAAAGCTTGCGGCTAAAGCCGCCGAAGCCGCGGAAGCTGCCAAGTAAATATGGCATTTTTTTTAGCTTAAAATTTCATTTAACGCTCGCTTAAGTGCTGGCGCCTTTTCGATAACGAAATTACTCTTTGCCAACCACTCAAGATAGTTACGATTAATAGCAAGGATTTGCTTGATGGTTGATCCTTTGTATTTACCCCAAGTCATAAGATAAGAATCATCCATATCTTTGAACTTACCTTTTAAGAATTTATCTATATCGCTTCCCTCGCAAATTAGATGTTTTTGATTCATTAGCCACATTCAATATCCGGGATATGTCTCGTAAACATCTTCGATACTATGATTGCGATATTTTCCGAATTGCAAGACAAGCGGATTGTATTCATCATCGTCATTATCGTATGAATCTTTGCGAAACATGCCTCTTAACTGGGTATCTATCTATCTATATATACATATATACATAGACCTAACATAAAAAATAAATAATTTCAAAAGAAGCCGATGAGTTACAAATAAGGTTTCAACGCATTCGTTAATATATCCGTGTTGTATCGTTTCAAACGGCGACCCGATGACTTTGAAGTTTTAATATAATTCATCACATCTTTATCAAATGTCTGACGTGTCATAGGAGATTTGATTTTGGCTCGGTCAATAAATTCCAGATATCGTTCCCACAATTCAGCTGGTGTTGGAGTTTGATTTCCCCAATGAGTGTCTTTATCATCATTAGATAGCATATTAAGTTCGCTCTCGCTGAACTCGTATCCTTCAGCGTCTTCAACTCGCGAATCAAGTCGATCTAGCTCGTGTAGAAGAAACTTAACTAGCGACGATGCCTGTACGCGCTTTAACGTCTGCTTGTATTCAGTTCGCGGGGTATCTTGAGGATTCCAGCCATTGACATCGACGTTGCGAACGAGCCAATGGAAGATATGCTTCCCAGCAGTTTCGTTACCAAATACATTCCAGAATTTCTTGAAATATTTAGAATCGCCTCTCTTCGAGTCATTCGTTTCTAGGCAAAATGCTCGTCGGTCGCTCTCTTCGATAAACGAAGCAAAGTCTTGATTTGAAATAACAACATAGTTAATGAAATTCTTTACGGTAAGGCAACGCTTGAATTTCATATCTTCGTTATGGTTACATTTCCAATATGCCGCATTTTGCTTTTCATTAAACAACAGCTGAAGCGTATCAGCGTTGTCATACTCCTAAAGAAATAGCTGATAGTACCAATTTTTCAGAAGAAGATATTGATGCGTTTTCAAAAGTAAAGCTTCCAAAGCCAGCCAAGGCTAGCAAGGCTAGCAGGAATAACAATGCCGGCAAATCTACAAGCGAGCCAAAATCAGCCAAAGAACTAGCTCAGGAAGCAGCCGAGCAATACAATAAAGATCATGCAGATGCTCTTGACGCATTGTATAACATCGCACGCTGGGCAATGGCTTGATCGAATTCGTTTCACAAACAACGAGTTGCCTCTAATTGAATTTGCATATATATCCATTGCTTCGGGATTGTAGGCAGGGACTCTTTCGGCGTCAAGTTTCGTCAAGACCTTCTTTATAAAATCGCTACTTGCATCCTCAAACGCTGCACGGTCAGATTGATTCGCCTGGATTGGCAGATCGTCATTAAATTCGTGTTGTCTGAAACAATTATGGAGCTCGAGTAGATGCATATTTTCTTTTGTTTTAAAAGCTTTCACAATCTTAACCGTATTGCCAAATTTGGTTGCCCCTGGCAGCGATAAACTACCATTTTTCTTATACGGCTGAGTATCAACAAATCCATGTGAGCAAAGCATAGTTTTGTATTCATCTCCAATATCGGGGATCAGATCAATATATTCGCTCTTCATTAACTTAATAACAGCCTTACACTCCGAAACATTCATCGCAATATTGGTTATGATATGAAAACTGATTTTAACTTCATCAGAACCCTCTGGGCGGGTTCGCTCGGTAATAGCATAATCAATATCTTTCTCGTATTGGTAATATCGTTCATCAACAGCCTCCAGCGTATAATTTAGGGCTTTCATTATATCAGCACATACACTTTCAGCAAGTGAAGCCGGTTTTGCTGCGCTCACAAGAGCATCGTAGTACTTTTTTGAAATGACAGTTTCTAGATCCATGAAGAGTCTAATTTCGGGATCGCGACCGATGAATACCTCATGACATTCGCATTCAAATCTCGTTTGACCATGAAAGAATTCTATAAAAGCATGCATATCCACCGGGTAATAAAACCATATGAATTTGCTTGATTTGCGTTTACTGCCGCTTATTTTGTAATGCTTATCGATTCTAATCACGCTACAGCCTTCGATATCGTACAAATATGAATTCTTATCATTTGCCAACAGGGTCCAAGATTCATGCGCCTTGCCGAGCGCGCACTTGTGTTGCAGGTAACCGGTTTTACCGGTTAAGCCCAATCCGACGACACGTGATTACTCCGCGATTACTCCGTGATTATTCTGTGATTAGAGTACGGTAAGTTGATTAGACGAGTTGGGCGATTGGATGACCATGATTGGATGAGCAGATTGATTAGACGAGCGATAGCATTAACGCTTCAAATTAACTCCCACTTCCAAACATTCCATCTTCTCAACAAGTGTTCAACAACTTCACGGCCAAGTCCGCTCGACCTTTTTCAGGTTATGAGCTCAAGCACGATGTCCTCTGCGCCTGACGCTTCGTCCAAGGCCATCATCGACAAGTTCGACGGCGACAACTACGCGACGTGGAGCAGCTACATGCGGGGTGTGTTCCTGACCAAGTCAGTGTGGAGCGCTGTCAAGCGGGAGACGACGCCGACCTTCACGGACACTCGCGCTGCGGATGAATACAACCGGACGTCGAACGTGGCGCTCGGTCTGATGCTGCTGCACATGAGTGCTGACTACCACCATGTGATTGCGGACTGTGAGCATGCGTGGATCGCGTGGGCCAAGCTGAAGGCGCTGTACGGCGGCACGCAGAAGGTTGGTCGTATCTACCTGAAGCGGCAGTTGTTCAGCATGGAGATGGCGGAAGGCGACAATGTTCTGCACCACTGCAACGAGGTCCTCAACATCAGCGCCAAGCTCAACGGTATCGGTGCCAAGATGGAGGATGAGGACGTGGCGATCTGCTTGCTGCGAAGTCTGCCGAAGAGCTACGAGAACGTCGTGCTCAACTTGGAGATGAGCGCAACGGAGCTGAAGACGCACGACGTGATCAAGGTGCTTACGAACGAGCACATCAAGAGGCAGGAGAGAAGACTGCGCCAGTGAAGACTGAAGACGCTGCTAACGCGTTTAGTGCTGAGCGCGACTCCGCCGTTGCACCTACTGCGGAAAACTGGGGCACCTCGTGGACAAGTGCTGGACCAGGCAGAAGGACGAAACCCGCGAAGCACGACGCGGCCGTTCTGGTCGCGGTGCGAACACTGTCAAGTGGCGCGACGATGGCAACGACGACTACATTGCGTTCGCTGTATCGATGGAGTGTGGACTTTCGACGAAGAAGAAGGTCATCGACTCGTGGGCAATCGACAGTGGTGCCACACACCACATCTGCAATGACAAGTCCAAGTTTGCTGACATCAAGTTGTGCGACAAGGGCAAGCTTACGGTCGCTAACGGGGACTCGTCCAGGATTTTGGGCGTCGGAACTGTTCTCCAACGTGTTTCTTTACCCAATGGTGATGAACGTGAGATCGTGATCGAAGACGCGCTGTACGTGCCGGGCATGAACAAGAATTTGCTTTCGGTGCCGCAGATTAACAAGTCTGGCCGATTCCAAGTGGTGTTCGACGGCACCAGGATGCACATTTCGCTGAAAAAGTCGAAGAAAATTGCTGCCATCGCCGACCTTATCGATGGTCTCTACTGGCTCCGCGTGCCGAACTGCAGCGCGAACTCTGTATCCTCGGTGTCGGTTAATGGTGTCGACTTACACGCGCGCATGGGCCATGCCCCGCATGATGTCCTGCGAAAAATGGTGTCAACGAAGATGATCACTGACGCGAGTCTGCCTGAAACGTCGAAGAATTCCGGTGTGTGCAGCGGCTGTCAACAAGGAAAAATGGTTCAACAGCCGTTCCCCAGCAACCGCGACAAACGCAAGTACGCGCCATTCGAACTTCTTCATTTCGATCTTTGCGGGCCGATGGAAGAAGATTCGCTTGGCGGTAGCAAGTATTTGCTGTTGATCACTGACGAGGCCAGTGGCTGCATGACCGGATTCTGCTTGCGTGCCAAATCCGAAAGCGAAGGCTACCTGAAGAAATTTATTTTAAAGGTGGAATCGCAGTTCAACGCCAAGGTGAAGTTTGTGCGCCATGATGGAGCCAAAGAATTCGCGACCAACTCGCTCAAGTTGTTTTACGACGACCATGGTATTGACATACAACCTACCGTTCGATACGCGCACCAAACCAACGGAACTGCAGAACGTGCAAACCGTACTATCGTGACCATTGGCCGCAGCATGCTTCATCATGCTGGATTGGACAAGTGCTTCTGGGCCGAGGCGGCGATGACTGCGATTTACATCAAGAACCGGTTGCCGTCCCCGAAAGTCGCTGGCAAGACTCCGTTCGAAGTCGTGTACAAGTCGAAGCCAAGTGTCAAACACATGCGCATTTTCGGGTGCACAGCGTACGTCTTGACGCCAAAAGAAAAGCGACGCAAATGGGACCCGAAAGCTCGTGAAGGAATTTTTATGGGCTATGAAGAGCGTTCGAAGGCCTATCGGGTGTATGACATCGAGGCGGGGAAGATTGTGATATCTCGCGATGTCACTTTCGACGAGACCCGTTTTGGTCCTGCAGTTTTCTCGGACGATGAAGTCGACGATGCGGTGGAGTCCTTCGATGATCTGGACCTTAGCGATGCTGTCCCCGAGATCAAGCAGGCCGGAAAACGCAAACCTCGTACCGACCCTGAAGTGCGCGAAAATGTTCGACGTCCCCGGCGTGGTGCGGGTCTGGAGGAAGCAAGTGCCCCTGACGACACTGCACAATCAGACCGTGAATCAGCTCACAGCGACGACGACGAATCGACACCATCGATGTTTTGGCGTGCAAGTGCAAATGCGGTTGAAGCGACGGATGCCGCAGAACCAGCTACGTTTCAGGATGCAGTCAACGGTCCCGACCAAGTTCACTGGCGAAAAGCAATTCGCGCGGAGTTGAAGTCGATGCGTCTTCGCGGGGTGTTTCGCGCGGCAAAATTGCCTACTGGTCAACGTGCTGTTGGGACGAAATGGGTCTTCAAAATTAAACGCAACGCCGATGGTTCTGTCGAAAAATACAAGGCTCGCTTGGTCGCAAAGGGCTTCGGGCAGAAATATGGGATCGACTACACGGAGACGTTTTCGCCCGTTGTGAAGTACGTCACGCTACGAATGGTGATCGCGATCGCATTTTTCCATGGATGGCCGCTGGATCAACTCGACGTGGTGACTGCATTCCTGTATGGGCTTATGCGGGAGAAGGTATTTTGTTCGGTACCTGAAGGCGTTGAGCTGGATGATGACTTCGACTGCATCGAGTTGCTGAAGGCAATTTACGGACTCAAGCAGGCTTCACGAGTATGGAACGAGACTTTTGACGAGTATGTTCGCTCCATCGGATTTCAAGTTTCGGCCTATGATCCGTGCCTTTACATCAAGGTTGCCGACGGACAATGTGTGCTGCTGCTGGTTTACGTGGACGACGTGCTGGTGACCGGAAGCTCCGCCGACATGATTGCCGACGTCAAGCGCCAGCTAAAGTCACGGTTTGAGATGACAGACAGTGGCAAGTGCAAATTTATTCTTGGCATCGAAGTGGTCGAACATGCGGACGGCAGTGTGACTTTATGCCAGCGACGCTACATTGACGACATTCTAAAGCGCTTCGGTATGGACAAGTGCAAGTCAGCTGCGAGTCCAGTCGATCTGAGTACCAAGTTGGTAGCGAGTGATGCGTCGACGAAGTTGGACGCTCCTTTCCGTGAAGCAGTCGGCGCGCTCATGCACTTGATGACTTCGACTCGCCCGGACATCGCCTTCGCTGTCGGCTACATTTCGCGCTTCATGGAAAACCCGCAAGTTGAGCACTGGACTGCGGTCAAGCGTATTTTCGCTACCTTCAAGGCACCAAGTCGCACGGAATTCGTTTTCTCCCGGAAAGGATGTTGGATTCTGCGGCTACTCTGATGCTGACTGGGCCGGTGACGTCAGCGATCGCAAGTCTACTTCGGGCTACCTATTCCAAGCCGTCGGCGGGCCGATTTCGTGGGGTTCTAAGAAGCAGTCAAGTGTGTCGCTGTCTACGAGTGAAGCTGAGTACATTGCATTAAGCTTGGCTATTCAAGAAGGAAAGTGGGTGCACCGACTTCTGTGCGAGATTTTGGTGGCATCCGGCGTGGCGACTCCGGGCTTGAAGATTTTCGAGGACAATCAGTCGTGCATCAAGATGACCAAGAATCCGGTGAATCATGGCCGCGCGAAGCACATCGACATCAAGTTCCATCACATCCGCGATGAGGTCAAGCGCGGTGAAGTGATCGTCGAGTACCGTGAAACTGCGACCATGTTGGCGGACATCTTGACCAAGGCTCTCTCTGGACCTCGCCACAAGGATCTGATCGCCGCACTTGGGGTTCACGAGTGTTCGGATTGAGGGGGCGTGTTGCAGGTAACCGGTTTTACCGGTTAAGCCCAATCCGACGACACGTGATTACTCCGCGATTACTCCGTGATTATTCTGTGATTAGAGTACGGTAAGTTGATTAGACGAGTTGGGCGATTGGATGACCATGATTGGATGAGCAGATTGATTAGACGAGCGATAGCATTAACGCTTCAAATTAACTCCCACTTCCAAACATTCCATCTTCTCAACAAGTGTTCAACAACTTCACGGCCAAGTCCGCTCGACCTTTTTCAACTTGCTAATCCAATACTCATATTCCCTATTTTTATACGTAACGAAGCAATCGTATTCGTCAAATATTTTTTTAATTGGCTGATAGTTTGGCTCCTCTAGTATAACAGAGTTAGCATCTGACGAGATGGTAGTATCGTTCGGCGACATTGTAGGTGGAACTATATTAACCTGAACAAATTTCTTTTCGTCTGATTTTAATTCAATGTTTTCATTTTTTTGGGGTTCATCGTCATCCGATAAATCATCGCATTCGTCGTTAGTCTCTACGATTTCCGGAAGAGGCTTTTCCTCCTCAATAGGCTCTACGATTTCCGGAAGAGGCTCTTTCTCTTCAATAGGCTCTACGATTTCCGGAAGAGGCTCTTTCTCTTCAATAGGCTCTACGATTTCCGGAAGAGGCTCTTTCTCTTCAATAGGCTTCTTGTTGATGTGTTGCCAGCACCATTCTTGATTGCGGGCGCACTTCTCTCCGTTCGTTTTAATTCCGTTGCACATGGTTGTTGCTGTGTGAATTACTGTACTTTGTTATGTACTTTGTTATATCCTATTGTATTTATCTCTTAAGATGATATTTTTTTTATATCGGGGTCACTAGTGCCGGTACTATAATGTGAAGGGCCGGGTTGTCGCCCCTCTGTTTCTGATGACGTAGAAGCTTTAGAATTGTTCTCTATATTATATATTATACTCTATTTTATAAGGGACATTAAGAGACATTAAAATAAGTTAATAAAATAATACTTAAAGATAAACGTAAAACGTAAACGTAATTACGATTTACGATTACGAATTTTTACAAAAAAAATATATAAAAGAGATTTGGTCTGGGGGCGCGCCCCTTTGACCCTCATCTATGTTTACTGTCTGTAAGACGGCAAGGCGGCGTCTACTACTTAAAAGACGGCAAGGCGGGCGATGACCCCCATGTTTTTTTGTGTCACCCGGCGCCTCTTCTTCCCCTTCCCTCTCAATCTGTCGCGATTACCACCTCTCTGACAATCAATAATCAATTGGCGGAGGTAAATCACCTGTACAATCTATTGAATCGATGTTTTTTATGGAATCGTTCCCCGGTTTAGGTGATAAGACTGTCTTATCGGTGATCTGATTGGCCCCATCCTTGGTCCGCCCTCTTCCAGTGGTCGAGATCGATGTCGATCGCGCGAACTCGCCTCAACTCGCTCACTCTTGATCCTGCTCAAGCCTACTCAAGCCTACTCAACTGAAGACTCACCATGAACAACTCACCGTTCAACTCCAACTCCAACTCCAAGTCAAACAAGTCTAAGTCGAACAAGTCGAAGTCGAAGTCTACATCGCGTTCGCGGTCGAATTCAACTCGTGACTACCCGGAAGTCGACGTTTCGGAACTGCCCCAAGCGTCTATCTACCTTCGCTCAACCGATATGCCGTGTACGCTACTAGACAGCTTTTAGTTTCACTAATAAATGACGCTTGCAGTTCTACCACCGGCTACAGTATTGTCCGGAGGTAGGACTGCACACTTAGTGTAGTGGGCCTACCTTGGCTCACTACAACAGCTTACACGTGTGCGCTCGTGTATGAGGAAGCGTAGCTTAGTTTAAACTAGAGTTAATTATACTCGGGCCTCCGAGTATAGATTAATCTAAATAAACGATCCAAATAATGTTTTTGGGTTAAAATGAGAACTGTTATTTTTGTTTTATGTTTCTGACTTCCTCTAAATGTAATATTCTAAGTTGGGAATCTGCCAACGGCTGGTTGGCAGAATTCCTTTGCTATGCATGTCGCTCATTGGTTAAAAGATGCTGCTTTCAACCAATAGGAATCCTAAATGTCTATGGACCACCCGTCGTGGTGGTCGTAAATGAATGTGGCACTTGATGTAACATACATCAAGACCGAGGAAGTGTTTGAACCTTTAACAGACATCGTGTCTGTTAGAGTTACAAGTGGCTGTAGCCACTTGTGCGTGTAACCCGGTTACACCATCCCCTTAAGGTTAGACGCGCCGGTCACGGCACGTCAATCAGGCAATTGACCACTCGTCAATTCTTCACGTTGGGAGAAGGAAAACTCGAGCTCATTCCGCAATGAGCTCGCCGAAGAAGACCGCCGCTGGGACAGAGAATCTCTCTGTCCCCGAGTACCACGAGCGGCAGCAGGCGAAGCAGGACGCTCGCGCTGCTAAGGCCGCGACGGAGCCGAAGATCGTCCTTCAGGGCTCTTCGATAGTCAACGATGTCGTTGACTATAGCGAGGACGACGTGGACATGGAGGAGGGCGATGCCTCCCCCAGCAGGCGCAAGGAGTCAATCGACAGCGACAATCTCAACCCGCACGCCGGGTCGAGACGCCCTCGTGAAGAAGACGATTCGGACGCTTCGAGTTCGAAGCGTTCGCGTTGCGCAAAGGAGACTCCGCTCTCTGCTGCTGGAGCCTTGAGCTCGCCGCGCGATCGAGGACGACGAGGTGGCGGAGGGCCAACACTTTGATCCGATGACGGATCAAAGGCGCGACTACTATATCGGACTCTTCCATGAGCTCCGATATTACTCCAGCAAGAAGACCTCTTCTCGCAGCAAAGTGCCCGAATGGCAGGCACTTTGTCAAAGTTGGAATGCCTTTGTTGACAACTTCAACAAGAATCCGGCAGCCTACCGCGAGCGGGTTAAGCATGCCCGTGAGCGCTTCGAGACGTTCTCGACGCGTGGGAGGTTGGAGCAGCTCCACAGATCTTCTGTGGATGCTGGAGTTCCGTGCGCTGTGCCCGAAGGCCAGCAGTGCTCGTTGTGTCTTCCGGGTGCGGCGCGCTTGAGCGACCGCGACCTAAACGGGTACACGTCGATTCGTGTACCTGCGAGTCTCAAGGATCTCCGTGCCAAGTTCATGGCACGCGAGGAACGCGACGAGCGTGGTGCTTCGAGCGCTGGGGGTGACCACAGCGCTCGCACTACCTTCGCGCCGGCAGTGCGTGGTGGGCTTCGTACGCCCTCACCATTTCCGGAACGTCCTGCAGCAGGACGTTCCGCGGCTCCCATGTATCTTGGTGGGGCGGAAACCCTCTCCAACGAATACGATAACGAACCGGATGACGGTTCGTTTTCGGGATACTATGGTCGACAATACGCTCAACAATCCAACGTGTTGAGCCGTGGGCGTCACGGATCGGAGGCGGCGGTGGTGGGAACACGCCCCGGGTACGGTCAACCTGGGGTTGACTTTGGGCCTCCGTCTCTCGAAGACCGAGTCGCCGCTGTGGAGCGTCTTCAGAGCAGTGACTTCGCTGCTCTGAGGCAAGAGATTGCGAACCTGAGGGCTCAAGTCGCTCAGGCCGCGCAGACCGCGTCGGACGTCTCCGTCGACGTTGGGGGTCGCGTCGTGCGCTTGGTCCAGCGCGTTGACGCGCTGGAGAAAGGTTCGGCTTCCGCTTCGCGCCGGCCGAGATAGCTGGCTCGTGCTGCCGGTATGGCTTCAGCCGCCCGACGTAAAAGGTCGGGTGGAGGCGCATGCTAGACGGAATGTCTAGCGTGTAAGCGTTCCCATGCCGTGCCAACACTGTGAACGGCCCAATGAAGCGCGGAGCGAGCTTACTCGCCCCGAAGTCGGAAACTGCATGTTTAGGCAGGTTTTGAGAAGCTAACAAAACCAATGAACCCTTCTTGAATTCATTTGTGTTGCCCCTGCCAACGTTATCTGCATTCAGCTTCTGTCGATCGACAGAAGCTGCAATAGCGTCTTGGACAAACCGAATGACGGCTTGTCTGCGCTGCACGAAGTTGATTGCATCCGAGCTGAACTTGTTCAGCTCGTCCTCACTAGTGGTCATTGTGTCTGTGCCCCGCACAGACGCGTTGTTCTTGTTCTTCGTGGCGTCTGTGCCCTGCACAGACGCGTTCTTCTTCTTCTTGCGCGTTATCGCGGCTGACACTGTGCAAGTGTCAGCGGCATTCTGCGGCTGCTGTGTTGCGGCCGTAGATCCTCCCCCACTTAAGGAAGGAGTCACCATCCCGAGCAGGCTCGGGAGGCGCGGGTGACGCATTGCATTCACGTAGAACGGTGTATGCCCGGTCGAGGCATGCACCGAGTTGTTGATGGCGAACTCTGCCATCGACAGACACTCGCTCCAGTGTTGGAACGAGTGAGCGTAGCTCTTGAGTATGTCGACGAGCACGCGATTCACGCGCTCGGTCTGCCCATCCGTCTGCGGATGGTCCGCAATCGACATTGAAAGTTGGCTCCCAAGAAGTGTAAATACTTCTTGCCACAGGTGCGCTGTGAAACGCGGGTCTCGATCGGACACGATGTCCATCGGCATGCCATGGTGTTTGAACACCATGTCAACGAACAGACGTGCCGTCTGTTTCGCAGTCACTTCGGCGGGTACTGCAGCAAGATGTACCATCTTGCTGAAGCGGTCAACAAAGACCACAACGCCCGTGTTCCCCTGGCTATCCGGGGGAAGACCAAACACAAAGTCCAAAGACATGGACTGCCAACACTCCGACGGAGTTGGTAGTGACTGCAAAGGAGCCTGCGCGAACGGCGCAGGCTTCACACGTTGACACACCTCGCAAGCACGGACGTACTTGCGCACCCATTTATACTGGTGGGCCCAGTAGAAGTCTCGCGTGAGAAGAAGGTATGTCCCGGATGCCCCGCAGCCGGTGCATCGTGATACTCATACATGATCCTGAGTCGCAGGTCATGGTCATTCGGCACGACAACACGGTCCGCGTTGTCGTCGACTGCACTGTAGAGCAATAACCCGTCGTGCACCCGATAACGGTGTGCACGAGCACGAAGATGCTTCGGCAGCCTCTGACGAGCTTTGTCAGAAGGCACTGAGCCGTAGGCCAGCAAGAGCTTCGCATCTGCGTCGTGCGCGTACGCGATCTTCACGTCGTCCAACAGCGACGACGTGGGAGTGCTCGATTGCATGGCGTCAATGGCATTGACGTCAGCATCAGTTGAAGCGTAGTCAGGTCGACGCGATAACGCGTCGGCCACCACATTGAGTCTTCCGGGTTTGTACTCAACCCGGAAGTTGTATTCCGCAAAGAATGAAAGCCATCTCGCCATACGTTGCGAGATGTGTGGCGACTTGATAGCCGTACGCAATGATGCGTGGTCTGTGTAGACCACGAAGGGTTCGCTTCCGAGTAAGTACACTCGGAACTTCGCGAGTGCATACTTCATGGCAAGGAGCTCCTTGTCATGCACCGGGTAATTGCGCTCAGCTGGCTTCAGCTGACGCGACTGATAGTAGACGACACGATCACGGCCCTCGTGATCGTGCTGCATCAACGCACATCCGATCGCGAAATCGGATGCGTCACACACAACGTGGAATGGGCGATCTTGGTCGGCCACCGCCAAGATCGGCGCCTCAGTCAAGCCCCGCTTGACTGCATCGAAGGCCTGCTGACAGTCAGCAGTCCAATTCCACTCGGCATCCTTCTTCAGGAGCTGTGACAGCGGGCGTATCGTGCCCGCGTAGTTCTTCACGTACTTGCACAAGTACGTGGCCAAGCCAAGGAACTGCCGCAGTTCCTTGACACTCGTCGGCGTCGGCCACTCATTGATCACTCTGACCTTTCAGGGTCAGGGCGGACACCGTTCTTCCCAACGAGACACCCGAGCACGGCTATCGCGCGCGCCCCGAAGCTGCACTTCTTCAGGGTCGCGTAGAGCTGGTGCTTGCGCATGAGCGCAAGCAGCTTCCGGAGATGCACCTTGTGCATCTCAACGTCGCTCATCCCGTCCGCAGCACGGCTGTGGACGAACACGTCATCGAAGTAGCTCGGTGCGAAGTCGCGCACCGAGCGCAACAAGTGCGTCACGCACCTGTTGAAGGTCGCAGGGGCGTTCTTCAGACCCTGCGGCATCACTTGCCACTCCCAGAGCATGCCACTCGGCGTGCTCACAGCCGTGAGAGGGATATCGCTCTCACGCATTAGGATCTGATAGAACCCATCGCGCAGATCAAGAGCACTGTAGACAGTGCTCCTGGCCATCGAATCGATGATAACATCTTTTCGCGGTATCGGTGTCTGCGCCGGTATCGTCGCATCGTTCAGCTTGTTGTACGCATGAACGATGCGCCAGCCGCCCTGTGGCTTCTTGACACAGAACGTCGGAGCACTGTGCGGGGATTTCGATTCCCGCACTTGTCCAGCTTTGCGACGACTTTCGAAGAAGTCGTCGATCGCCTTGACTTGTTCTCGCGGCAGTGGCCACTGCCGCGTGACACAGTATTTCGTGCCCGGCACGAGATCAATCTCGTGCTGAATGCCCTTGTCCTGCGGAAGCTCCGCAGGGATCTCTTCCGGAAGTACGTCCGCGTACTCCCGTAGAATCTCGTAGTAGGGGCTCGCCTTCAGCGAGTCCCAGCTCTGCTCCTCAAAGCGTTCCTTCTTCGTCTTGGCACTGAGAGTGTCTTCACTCCCAGTGGTGCTCTCCATGAAGAACTGCCTCAGTTCCTCATTCTCGCTCTTCGTTCTCTCGGCGTCCGAGAGAATGCATATTTGCTCGATGCGTCCATCGTGCAAGTCACGCGCGAAGCGCTTCCAGCTCATGACTGGAAGTGAAGTCAACTCTGACGCTTGCGTCGGAGGATTAGCGAGGGTCATCTCCTGTGCCGGAACCCAGCACAGGTACGCGTCAAGACGTTCAACGTCTCGACGTTCGGCTTCTCAGCCTTCGTCTGCCCGGCAGACATTTCTTGGAGCGTCTCGGCCCCGGGCCGAGACTTGCGCAGCGACCTTCGCATGCGCCGTCTTCTTGTTTTGCGGAGCCCGGCTCCGCATGGTCTCTGACCTCGTCCAGGCCCAGCCGTGGACGGGTGTTCTTCTTTATTCCGCCGGCGGGTACTTCCCGCGGGCGAGCGACTTCAAGCCCGGCTTGGTCGCGCGGCGCTTCGTCGTGCAGCCCGGCTGCACGACAGCATGCAGTTTTTCCGGTGCGGGACGTTTGCAACCGTCCGCACCGCCTGCAGCGTCGGTTCCCGGAACCGACACGCCATCATCACCTCGACGCCTATCATTGGCGGAGCCCTTAATCATAAAGGGTGCGTCGACTCCCGGAGTCGACGCGAAATGTCTTTCGCAGCGTCGGTTCCCGGAACCGACGCGACTTCAATACCTCGACGCCTTCCATTGGCGGAGACCCCATTACGGAGGGTGCGTCGGCTCCCCGAGCCGACGAATAGAATTCATCCAAGCCATCGACTCCCGGAGTCGACGGCGTCACGTCACCTTGGCTCTCATTACAGGCCAAAACCGATCCAATCAGGTTCGCGTCAGCCTCCACGGCTGACGTGTGTGACTCGCTTGTGTCATCCGCACCGCTCGAGGCCGGAGACTTCTCTTGATTCGCTGAAAGCGGGTGTCGACCTCCGAGGTCGACACATTTTCTCTTCCAGCCGTCGGCAGTGATGCCGACGCTCTTTGCACTTGCGCGCGCCTTCTTGCGCGTCCTGGGCGTTTCGGGACAGCGGCATTAGGCGCTGTCTCGACTGGAGATTCGCGCGCACCTGCTGGTGCGTGTGTGGTGGCAACAGGGCCATCGCTCTCTGTTCCACCGCCGCGACCGAAGCGCACTAAAGTGCGCTTCTCCCAATCAATTACCGGATCATGCCGTGCGAGCCACGGCATGCCCAAAACCATGTCGAACTTATCGTCCAGGTCCAGGACGATGAAGGTTTCGACGAACACTCGACCCTTGTACGTGAAGCGCACGCGTACCATGCGCTTCTCGGTCTTCACGACGACACCTGTCGCCAAGCGTACTTCCAACAGACTTCGAGGTATCTTTAAATCCTCGAAGTCAAGCATTGATAGGCTTCGCAGTCGAACAAAGTTTTTCGACGCGCCAGAATCTACCAACGCACGACGAGAGCCGCTTGCTCTCATCGACTTCACCTTCAGGATGACAAGATCAGCCTTGTCATCTTGCTTCTTGCAGTGAGAATGGTCCTCACTGGGGGCTGCAGTCCTCAGTGTCGCGTGTCCAAGGTTGACACGCGGAACCGCATTACCAGTAGGGCGCCCCGCGCCTACTGGCGTCCAGCGTTTTTGTTTGGCTGCGACGATGCCCAGCATCGCCGCGATAGCCACCTTGCTGGTGCACGGGTGCCGTGCACTCTCTAGCAAAGTGACCGATCCTACCGCATCGGTAGCACCGCACATTACTTCCTTGCCGCTGCTGGCCCCCAGCAGCGGCAGCGCGCGAGAGGTCCATCGGTTCCGGACCTCCCGTCCACACAACCGGGCGCGGGTGCGGCCTCGGTACATGCGCGGGCAGTTTAGCCTGTAGCAGGCTAAACTCGTCCTGCATCGCAAGCGTGATGGCAGCTTCGAGAGTACTCGGGTACTCGCGGAAGAGATAGGTCTTCACAGGCCCATCTCTCAGTCCCTTCATGAACGTGACGACCTTAGTCGCCTCGTCGATCGGGTTGGTCACGATGTTCGAGACCAAGTACCGCGCTCTCTGGGCGTAAGCATGAACATCATGCTTACCCTGCTGCAGGTCGAGGAACTCTGCTCTCGACCGGAACTCATTCTGCGGGGGCTCAAACGCCTGTCTGAGCTCCTCCTGAAGCCTTCGTACGTGCTGAAGCACGTAGGGTCGGAGAGCCGGCGTCCATACGCCCAGCTCCTTGCACGTCCGCCAAGACATGACATGGCGAACGCGACCTTCGACAACGGGTCGACAATACGTCGAGCCGCGATGGCAGTGTCGAGTTCGACAAGCCAACGGAGGAGAGGTTCACCCTCTCTTCCGACGTAGTTGCTCACGTTGAGCTTCAGCGACTGTGGGCGAGGTGTCGTCCCCGACGACACCGCGGTATTGGCAGCAGCATCTCGCTGCTCCCTCATGATGAAGCCCAGAGCAACACCGTGTTGCTCTGTCGGCGTTAGCGTACGCAGCATCGTAGCTACAGCCGCTTCACCAATGACTGTTGACAGTCGTTGGAGGGCTTCCCACTCTGGGTCTGACAGGTGGGGACAGTCAGCGCGTGCAACATGGGTTGCAGGCGTCGTGGAGCTTTCCATAGACACTTCGGTATCCATGGGAAGGTTCTCGGCTCCGTGTTCGTGCGGTGACGTACGAACTCAACTTAGTCGGTCGTTGGACGGACTACAAAGTGCTACCAGGTGTAGTGGGCCTACCTTGGCTCACTACAACAGCTTACACGTGTGCGCTCGTGTATGAGGAAGCGTAGCTTAGTTTAAACTAGAGTTAATTATACTCGGGCCTCCGAGTATAGATTAATCTAAATAAACGATCCAAATAATGTTTTTGGGTTAAAATGAGAACTGTTATTTTTGTTTTATGTTTCTGACTTCCTCTAAATGTAATATTCTAAGTTGGGAATCTGCCAACGGCTGGTTGGCAGAATTCCTTTGCTATGCATGTCGCTCATTGGTTAAAAGATGCTGCTTTCAACCAATAGGAATCCTAAATGTCTATGGACCACCCGTCGTGGTGGTCGTAAATGAATGTGGCACTTGATGTAACATACATCAAGACCGAGGAAGTGTTTGAACCTTTAACAGACATCGTGTCTGTTAGAGTTACAAGTGGCTGTAGCCACTTGTGCGTGTAACCCCGTTACACTTAGAAGTAGTATCCATGCGACTTCCGGTAAAGAAAATAAAATACGCAACTTCCCCGGCTTCTGTATAGAAATTGATAGTTAGAGCTACTCTAGACCTCTTACGTGACCCGTGGACTACGTCGTAGTCCACGTGAACGATCCCAGAGATGTAGCTGAGTCGATAGTCATTCTTACCCAGATAGAGGGACTGCGCATAGTCATAGGTAAGCAAACCATCTGAACCTAACGAGGCGTAGAATAGTGGATTGTAGAGCTGAGAATCATGAATTACTGGCGGATAAGTGAATCCCATGATTTTCTATCAGTTTGTATATATACGTTAGATATTAACCAATCATGAGCTCATCTATTCCAGATTATGGAGCAGCTCTTTCTAAGCAGTATCGAACACCATCGGCAGGCGATATCAAGCAGCTTGGTATCAAGAAACTTTTTCGCATGATCATCCTTGGACCGTCATTTTCGGGCAAGAACAATCTGTGCATGTACATCCTCAAGCATAGTCCCAATTTCTTCTTCCATCTCCACATCATCGCTCGCAACCCTGATCAGGAATTGTATCGCTATCTCCAGGATGAGCTTAGCGGCTTTATAACGGTGCATGATCCAGAGAATCCCCCTAGCGTTGATACCATCCGCAAAACCAAGGGGGGAGGCGTAGAGCTTGTCATCATCGATAACTATAGCAATGATCGTATGCTAATGGAGAGGTTGTTCAGCCATTATTTCGCTAGAGGGCGCCATCTTAAGTTCAGCATTATCTGCCTAATCCACAGCTACTTTGCATGCCCTAAGATGATCAGATTGAATTTAGAATATGTAGCGATCCTAAAAGCTAATTCGAAGCGCGATTTGAAGTTGCTGTTCAAGGATTTCAATATCCCTGGCACTACTGAGGATGGACTCATCATGCAGCGGGGCTGCCGTAGCTTTAGCGTCAGAGGAAGACGTAACAGACTCACAGAGTCGCGGCTAAAGATAGCCCGTTCTAATACCAGAACGCACGAGTCCGTACTCCCTACGGACTCCAAGAGTCAACCCTTAACTCTTAGCTGTGAATCTTCAAACTGAATGTATTTCTCTTATCGCGGCAGAGCCGCCTTCGGTGTAAATGTATCTGGTTCACTATCTAGCATAGTGAACCCTAGTCATATGCATAATCTGTGGCTCTGAAGCCATGTACTGATTCTCCTACTGAAATAGGTTAGACAGTGTGCACCACACAAGCATGTGTGTGCCACACTTCGTAACCCTTCGGGTAACATTCGTGTAACCCCGTTACACCCTCCCCCACCAAACCGTGGACACGGGTGTTCACGCTTAACGGTCAACGACCGGGTCTTGTTCCGTCAAGCCTCCTTCTCGAACGAGTCAATCCACATCGTGTGGACGTCTCTGAGAACTTCTCGGCGCAACGCGCCCTCACATGACTTCAAGTCATAACGCCTTTGGTCTTTCGACCGCAGAAACCCTCTCGCGAGGTCCGCCTCGGAGCCTCGCTCCTCTCGCGCTTCGGCACCTCGTGCCTGCGAACTCCCAAGCTCCCCGGCGCAGGTGCGCACACCGACCGCGCCTCCCAGGCTCTCGGTCTCTCAGTACTTCGCGGCGCAACGCCTCAAGCAACGCTCGCGGCGAGCACGCCCCAGCTCCTCGAGCACTAGCCCATCCGACCATGGACCTCAAAGATCTCTTCGGAGATGAGGAGGAGGGCGAGGTGGACTACAGCGAGTCCGATGTCGGCTCTCCGAGCCATGAGGGTGAAGCAGCGTCCCCACAACGCTCCCCGAACCGCCGCGACGCTTCGCCCACGTCGCCGGCACAACGCGGAGGTGGCACGTCGGCCACAGTTGGCTCGTCGAGCTCCCGCGACCAAGAGCGCCGCGCGCGAGTGTCTCCTGCGCGCTCGTCGAGCCATCCCTCTACCGAGCGCACTGCGCTGTCGAGGAGGAGCCGCGGCCACCGCTGCGCACTCCAAATCCGTTCCTGAACGCTCTTCCGGGCTCCGCGAGCTGCGCGAGCTCACTGAGTCACGGTACTCTCCGCCTCGTGTGGGGAAGTGCCCTTGGGCCCCGTCATCTCCAACCCTTTGGACGAGGCTCAATCCGAGCAGGTTGCGGCGCAGCTGGCCTCCATGCGCTCCCAGCGCCCCGAGTTGCGGCCCCTGCTGAACCCCAGCACCGCCGAGTACGGCTTCCGGCCTCGTGACCCCGCGGAGGCATGCCGCCAGGCTTTCCAGCCGACGCTGGCTCAGCATGTCATTGGGCCTGCGGCCCGTACTCCGGAGGAGATCGCTCTTCGAACGTCTCTACGACAGCGACTCTTGACTCCACAGTCTACGACTGTCTCCGAGTACCGCGAGCGGTTGCGCCTGCAAGGCAAGGGGTTGTCCGTGCCCGCAATGCGGACGTACCCTGTGGTGCTCAGCCCGGGCGAAAGCCTGATCGAACACGAGGCTCAGTTCGAGCTCTGGGCTGAGAAGAAGAAGAAGCTTAGCTCCATGGATGCTCTTCGAGCTAGCTTCAGCGAAGTGGATGTTCGTATCGAACGCAAGCTCCGCTTCGACTTTGCGAAGATCCGAGCCAAACGCAGCCTCTCGGCTAACGCTCAGCCGCAGACCCATTCTAGCGCTGCGCGCTTCGCTCCTTTGAGCCCTCCAGTCGCTCCTACCCGTGAGGGAGTGAGCGCTGTGGCTCAGGGCCAACCCCGGAGCAATGTGGCTGACCCAGCAGCTCCCCAGCCTATTGCCGGGAAGCGCGGGACGGCCGGCATGCCGGCCTCGAGCCCACGGGGCGCTGGTGATCAAGCCGATCAAAAGCGTCCACGACGTCTGGGCAGTCTTGGCGAAGGGGCACCTCAAACTCCCATGAGTTCTCTGAGTGTGGGTACCCTCGCCACTTTACCAGATACTGGTTTTGACCCCGGCACCGCCGCTTCGCCAGCAGGCGCTCCACATGGTAGTGAAGGTTCCCTTGCTCATCGAGCAGCGCCGGTGGAGGACGCACCAAGCCGCCTCGCGACGTTTGATGAGCTGTTCGAGGTTCAGCAACAGACGACTCGCCTTCGGGACCATGTCCAGGATGTCGATGCGCGTCTCGCGCGTACTGCCACGGAGCTCGACGAGCTTGCTCGGGACTTGAGCTGGGTTCAAGTGCCTCGCGAGGTCTGGGACCGGCTCCGACACTTGGAGAGCTGGGTGCAGTATTATGGCGATCGCGACGATCGTCGTAGCCAGGAGCTCTCCGAGCTTCGGCGTCAGCAGGCTGCATTGCAGGGTCAGATTGACCTTCTGGCCCGCATGCAGGGCCCGCCCGCTGCGCCTCCTGTGCCGGTGGCCCCTGTGCCTGCGGCACCTCCGACTCCGACCCTGCCCTCAGGGCTCGCGGCACCGCCGATGCCGAGCCTTCCGCCTGTGCCTGCAGTGCCTGCGATGATGGTCGCGTCTGTGACGCCTGCGACTGCGTCCTCGACGCTCGCGACCTCCGCGCCTGCGACCTCGTCGCCCTCGGTGCCTCCATTTGCACCTGCGTCGGGTCATGGTACGGCTTGAGCAAGCCCACGTAGAAGACGGGGTGCGTCCGCATCTTCTTCGGAAGATTGAGCGTGTACGCAAGGCCCTTCCTGGCCACGACCTTGAAAGGTCCAATGAAGCGCGGGCGCAACTTCGTCTTGAAGACAGCGGACACTGCATGTGTAGGTAGGTTCTTAGCATTTAGCAATACCAGGTCCCCGACCTCATAACTGTCAACATTGCCTCTGCCTTTAGCATCCGCATGTTCCTTTTGCTTGTCTTGGCTCTCAGCCATTGCGTCACGCACGTGTCGTAAGACACTCAAGCGCGTCGACAAGAAAGTGTCAACCTGTTTACGAACAGTAGCCGGGCTGACATCAGCTAGCCGATCAGCTAAATCGGCTTCCTCCCCACCAAGCCCGAGGCCACCACGTGGCGGCGTCAGCGGGACGCGGGGATGGGACAAGCTGTTCACGTAGAACGGCGTGTAGCCGGTCGAGGCATGCACGGCGTTATTCAACGCAAACTCAACGAGTGGCAGCATAGCGCTCCAACGCTTCGGCGTCTCAGCGCAAATGCTGCGGAGCACGTCTTCGACGACGCGATTCACTCGCTCTGTCTGACCATCGGTCTGCGGGTGATCCGCCGTGGACATGTCCAGCTTGGTGCCAAGCACCGCAAAAACCGCGCTCCAGAAGTTGCCCGTGAAGCGGGGGTCTCGGTCCGAGACAATCGACTCAGGGAGTCCATGTTGTCGAAACACTCGGTCCAAGAACAGCGTTGCTGTACCCTTACCATCGATGGTATCCGGCACAGCCGCAATGTGAGCCATCTTGCTCAGTCGGTCTACAAAGACCACGACTCCAGTGTTGCCCGCCGCATCCGCCGGCAGGCCAAACACAAAGTCCATACTCATGGATTGCCAACAGCCCGAAGGGACAGGCAAGCTTGCCAACGGGGCTGCAGCATGGGGTGACGACTTCACTCGCTGACACGTCTCGCACGTGCGCACATAAGTGCTCGTCCACTTGTACATCTTCGGCCACCATTAGTGGGTGCTCACCGAGCTGTAGGTCTTCTCACGGCCAAGATGGCCAGCCACCGGCGTCTCGTGGGCCTCATAGAGGATACGATACTTCAGGTCCTCATCATGAGGGATGACCACGCGTGGCGTGTCCTCGGAGCCAGTGCTGTAGAACAGCAGGCCACCATCGAGGGTGTAGCGATGCAAACGCGCGCGCACTCGCGCCGACAATTCAATGTCCGAGTCTTGAAACTCCTTGCTCCCGAGAGCCTTCAGCAACGCGACACAAGTGTCATCCTTGGCATAAGCCGTTCGGATCAGATCCGGTAATGACGAAGTCACGGTCGTTACATGAGCCAGCTCATAATCCGGCCTGCGCGACAGCGCGTCCGCGAGGACATTCTGCCTGCCAGGCTTGTACTTCACCTCGAAGTTGTACTCCGCGAAGAAGGACAGCCAACGGGCCATCCTTTGCGAGAGATGAGGCGACTGAGTCGCAGTGCGTAACGACGCGTGATCCGTGTAAATCACGAACGGCTGAGAGCCCAACAGGTGAACCCTGAACTTGACGAGCGCATACTTCATCGCAAGTAGCTCTTTGTCATGGACAGGATAGTTCTTCTCAGCAGCCTTCAGCTGACGAGATTCGAACGCCACCACGCGCTCGCGCCCCTCGGCGTCTGCTTGTAGCAGGGCACAGCCGATGGCAAAGTCCGAGGCGTCACAGACGACACTAAACGGACGAGCGGGGTCTGGCAAAGCCAGAATAGGCGCATGAAGGAGACTATCCTTAATTGCCGCAAACGCATCTTGATGCTCGGTGTTCCAACACCACTCCGCGTCCTTCTTCAGGAGATTGGAGAGTGGCCGAGCCATCTCAGCGTAATTCTCGCTGTACTTGTGCAAGTAATTGGCCAAGCCAAGCCACTTGCGAAGATCCTTCTGGTTCTGGGGAACCGGCCAGTCAACAATGGCCTTGACCTTGACCGGGTCGGCCCTCAGGCCACGCTTCCCGATGAAGCACCCTAAGAAGGGAATCTCTTCTGCTCCGAAGATGCATTTGTCAATGTTGGCATACAACTTGTTTTGACGCATGCACTCGAGCACAGCACGCAGGTGCTCGACATGATTCTCCATATCAGTCTTCCGTGCTCCGCACGACTGTGGACAAAGATGTCATCGAAGTACGTCTGCGCGTACGCCCGATGGGGACGGAAGAGCTGCGTCACAAGACGATTGAACGTCGCTGGCGCGTTCGAGAGCCCTTGGGGCATCACCAACCACTCCCAGAGCATGCCGCTCGGAGTACTCACCGCAGTGAGAGGAATGTCGCTCGTTCTCATGAGCAATTGGTAGTAGCCATCGACCAAGTCGAGCGCACTGTACATCGTACATCCTGCCATGTTGTTCTGAAGAACGTCCTTCCGAGGAATCGGCGTCTGCGCCGGAATGGTGGCGGCATTCAGCTTGTTAAAGCATGCACAATACGCCACTTGCCATTCGGCTTTCTGACACAGAACGTCGGCGTGGAGTGAGGAGACTTACTCTCACGCACCATGCCCGCCTCGTGCTTCGCACGGAAGAACGCGTCAATGACGTCACACTGCTCCTTCGGCAGAGGCCACTGCCTCGTCACGCAGTACTTCGTTCCCGGAACGAGATCAATCTCATGTCGAACACCTCGATCCGGAGGTAGCCCCGAGGGCGGTTCCTTCGAGACCACGTCTTGATAATCCTTCACCACGTGGTACAAGGGGTCCGACGGATCCTTCAGGATCGCCGATCCGCTTCGCGCATTCAGCGCCTTCTTAGTGTCCTCCAGGACAGCTTCATCCAGAAGCGAGGACGAGTTCAACTCTTCTTCAGGTCGTATGACCACCACCTCCGCCAAGTCTCCAGCCTTCAAGGCTTCGCCCAACTCGGCCAAGGACATCTCGTCCAGCTCCAGGAGAGCAGATAGTGAGGGCAAGTCGGTGAGACTGACATCTCCGTCGACGTCGCCCGTCACTCCATTCACGAGTGTGTAGAGCTGCTCGCTCTTGTGTGGAGCCTCACCGCTCGGCACACCCTTCTCGACTCGTGAGACCGCAGACGCCTTGCGTCGCGCCGCCAGCGCTTTGCGGCGCTGCCGCCTCTTCATGGACACTGTCCGCCCAGAAGAGCTCCGTGATTTCGCGTGCTTCTTGACGCCAGGTATCACCACCTCATTCAGCTCCAGAGGAGCACCAGTGTCTTGATCGACACTCAGCGAAGGGCTGCACGACCCGCAGCCTCCACTCAGTGGATTACGTGCCACTCCACGATCTTCATCCGGGCAGAGCCCCTTGTCCCTCGGCATCGTGCCGACCGCGCCGTCGCTGGCACGCAGCAGGGCGTCGCCCTCAGACGCACACCCGCTCAGCGGAATTAGTGCCGCTCCACATCCATTATCCGGGCAACGCCCACCTACAAACGACCTCTCGTCGACCGCGCCTTCACTGGCACGCAGCAGGGCGTCGCCCTCAGACGCACACCCGCTCAGCGGAATTAGTGCCGCTCCACATCCTTGATCCGGGCAACGCCCACCTTCACTCGACCTCTCGTCGACCGCGCCGTCACTGGCACGCAGCAGGGCGTCGCCCTCAGACGCACACCCGCTCAGCGGAATTCGTGCCGCTCCACCTGCCGTCCACGAGCCACGCTCGGAACGCTCGTTCTCGACACACGCAGTGTCCATCAACTCGGAAACTCCGATGTTCAGCACATTGACCGACTCGGTCCAGTGCTCGCGCCAGAAGCGCTTCTGCTTCCTAGCAGAGGTGGGTTCATGACTCGCCAATGCTCCACCAGGAGAGAAGTGCGTAGCACCAAGGGTCTTCGACCTCCAATCTATCCAAGGCTCATGGCGTTCCAGCCACGCCATACCAAGGATGAGATCATATCTCGAATCGAGGTCTAAGACCAGACAGCGTTCCACGCTATCAAAATCTAAAAACTTCACGCCCAAGTCCACAGGGACTTTAGGCACCGTGACACGAGTGCCCGTCGCGAGACGAACAGTGACGATGTCACTCCCACGCGCTACCAGCGCCTCAGCATAAAGCTGACTTCCGTCCATCGTGGAACGCCGGGCGTAATTACCCGACGCTCCCGAATCGATCAAAATCGTCCATGGCTTTGTGAAGCCCTTCACCCAAGCCTGGACAACTAGCAAGCCCGGCTTGCACACACGTTCCGTGTTATAGAGTACAGCTCTCTTCGGGGCTAAGTCCTGTCGACCTCCACCTCGCCGAGGTTCAATAGAACTTAGTTCCTCCCCAGTAGGCCACCCCGCGCCTACTGGGTTTTCTCATTCCCCGAGACGAACCAGAGCCCTGGCTCGAACCCGAAGAGCGGCTTGACGAAGCCTGGCGCTGCAAGCGCAGCGGACATCCGGCGCGCAAGTGACGCGTGTCACCGCAGATGAAGCATCGGCGGATGCCGCGCCGCTGCTCAGCAGCCCGAAGCTCGGCTTCTTCGTCTTCAGCATAGCTGAGGTCCATAGGCTCCGGACCATTGGACGAACTGGTGTGAGGAGCGTTCCACCCAAGTCTTGACGACTTAAAGTTGTGCTCCGCGTTCAACGCGATGTCCACAGCCTCTTCAAAAGAGCTTGGGTGAGTGCGGAAGACTTCCGTCCTGGCCACGCCAGTGCGAAGTCCTTCCATAAACACCGTGACGATGACTACCTCAGCCAGAGGCTCGGCAGACATGCCCGCAATGAGAGTTCTCAACTCCTGGACATAGTCCACCAAATCCTTCCTGCCTTGTCGGGTAGCCAGGAAGCGTGAGCGCACGCGATACGCCTCGTTAGGCGGAGCGAACACTCGGGACAGTTGCTGCTTCAGCTGGTCCCACGTCGGGAAGGCCGTGTCGACCGACGTCCCTGACGTTAGTGCCCACTCTCTCGCTCGCCCACCAAGCTTCGAGATAGCTAGCGCCACGCGCTGCGACTCCGTCCGGAGTAGAGCTGAGCTCATAGCCATCTCGACTTCACGGGTCCAAAGCATTAAGCTTTCCCCTTCCTTGCCTTCGAAGGTCTTCACGCTCAACATGAGCGGCAGGTCTTGTTCCCGCGTCGGATGACGTAGCGGGCGCTTGCGGCGCCACGGCCGTCGCCATCCTCTGCTGGAGGTGCTCCAACAGAGCATTCTCGTAGCTGGAGAACGCCTCGAGGCGCGCATTCACCGCGTCGGGGCCTTGTTGCGCCAGTTGCGTCACGCCCTCCGGGCCCAGCAAGGACATAAGCTTTTTAAGCGCATCCTGCTGGTTCGGGGGCAAGTGAGCGAACTGCTCCATTCTCCACAGAGGGTCAGTCTATCCAGACTCAGGTGTCGGATTGACTACAAGTGCTACCAAGTGCAGCGGGGCTGCCGTAGCTTTAGCGTCAGAGGAAGACGTAACAGACTCACAGAGTCGCGGCTAAAGATAGCCCGTTCTAATACCAGAACGCACGAGTCCGTACTCCCTACGGACTCCTAGAGTCAACCCTTAACTCTTAGCTGTGAATCTTCAAACTGAATGTATTTCTCTTATCGCGGCAGAGCCGCCTTCGGTGTAAATGTATCTGGTTCACTATCTAGCATAGTGAACCCTAGTCATATGCATAATCTGTGGCTCTGAAGCCATGTACTGATTCTCCTACTGAAATAGGTTAGACAGCGTGCACCACACAAGCCTGTGTGTGCCACACTTCGTAACCCTTCGGGTAACATTCGTGTAACCCCGTTACACATCAGAGCTTATAAGCAAGCAACAGCCAAAAAGGGCCAGTGTTTATTCATAGATTCAGTGAAGGGTGAGATGAGATTTAATTTCGATAAAGTGATGAAACATTTGCGCTATGAATATAAATCTGAAGACGATCAATTATGAGTTCATTAGTGGCAATCAGCTCCAAGGATTTGGTATCCAACGGATTCAATAATTAGTACCGTTATAGCTTCCCAGCTGCTGCTTAATGTTGAGGTTGCTATTCAATTCATTACCATGTATAATTCTCAATACAACGTAGATAGCGTAGCGTATGGCAATAACACCTTCAAAATCGAGATGCCTACCGCAGCGATTGTCTCTACAATTTCTATCACACTCAAGGATGGTATCTATAGCTATACTGACATCAATCGCATGATTCATACTGCTTTGGTTAATGCAGGAGCATACCTAGTTGATCCCAATGGCGATAATGTCTTTAGGATTCAGCTTGTGAGAATGCTACGTACTATGAGGCTCAGGTCGATGTCAGTTCAGTACCTACAGCGATTGGAACCTATACTCGTCCCGCTACTGGCTTGTATAGCTCTACTGAAACGGGCTTGCCAACTACTGGACGCGTTCCTCGTTTGATCGTTGATAACGCTGCTTTCGGGAAATTGATTGGCTTCAGCGCTGGTCAATACCCTTCTGCTTCATCTACAGTCGCTGCATCATTTCTCAGTGATCTAGCACCTGAGGTAAATCCCGTCAGTGCATATGTAGGGCGCTGCTCGCTAGTCAATAATACCTTCACATCGCCTCCTGATATTCTGACTGTGTTCAACAGCCAAGGCACATCTGCCGGCCAATTGATTGCTTATGAACCCAATAAATTTTCTTGGATGAGACTCAATGATGGATCATATAGTACTATTACCATTACTATCGTTGATCAGTTGGAGCGATTCATCAAGTTCCGTGATCCCAATCTACTTATTAGTCTCATCTTCCGCAAGGCGCAGAAGTAAAAAAAATAAGGCTTAGAGGAGCTCTAGCTTATGATAGGCGAAAGGGTCCTCCTGTCTTTCGTTTGGCACGCAGAGCGGCTATGTGAACCTTAGCTTCCTCGGAACCCTTAATGAGCTTCTTTTTTTGAATACCAACCCCAAAGCGCTTTTTGACGCCTTGGCGAACAGTCTTGATCATCTCTACATGCTCAGGGCGCTCAGCCTTCTCGATCAGCCTTTTTTCAACTAGATCAACAGCATCGGTGAGAATACCCTTGCGCTTAGCATACGATAGCGCCTTGGTGCCAGCTGATTTAACATCAGCAAGCGTTAGACGACCACCTTCAGGCTCGTCAAGCGTAATTCCAATACCTGTCAATGAGCGAAGTCCCTGGCGAGCAGCCATAACCGCTCTAGGGTTCCCAGTGTAGGCAGAGGTCGGATCTACAGCAGAATATGCTAATTTGCTGAGAATACCAGTGTCTTTAGCAAATTTGTATCCAGTCTTGATTCCATTCCAAATTTTGGACCAAACTGACGATCCGTGCAAACCTTCACCATTGAGTACAGTCATGGGGTATTCGATCTCATGGGGAGTAATCATGATGCGTACTCCTCGCTCAGCGCTCTTCGCCTTCATGATCTTCATTTCCGTTTCGGGATGGACGCATAGTGTAGCACCAGAACCATGTTGCTGATCTCTGGTTAAGTTGAGAACGCCGGTCTTGACTGCGCGTCGTAGCTTAGCTACTGGGATATCGCTTGATACTTGAATATCCTTGTACATTGGTTATGATATATCAGTAGATATGTTACTTTTCTGAAAATTATATTGCATCGGTATCTAAATTAAAGTTTCTCAATAGAACGCTTGACGTGTTGGTAGTTTTCTAACCAAATATTGGGTGATTTACTGGGACCGATTAGTAACCAAGTGGGAGACACCGTAGATGGTGAAATACCCATAACTGTGCGAATTACGGGCTGCTCTCTGAAGAGACATATCTTTTTCGAGAGATCGAGCACAACGTGAATTACTCGATCTCCCAGAAACTATCGAGTCTTTTAGCGTGTATACAGTGGAATTGCCGATTAACTAACGCTTTGGGGCGACCATATACAGGACCGAGGTTATTTGCTGACGAGAACAGGGTTACCGCTGACTACGAACGGCACCAACGGTTCACGGTTCAACAGCGGCTTGCTGGTGGCTTGCAGCGGCCCTTTCACTGCCACCAATCGTGTCCTGAGAGACCGTAAAGTACGAGAGGAGTCGCTAGACCAACATTAAAACATTTGTCTGCTTCTACGCTACTGCCCAAGCCAATCGCCTGCACCTCCAATGCCTCTCCCTGCCGCACGTGGACGTCGTGCTGAACCTACTCCCGAGCAAGTCCGCGCTCACGTGGAAGCTGTGCTTGAGGGCATGCACGAACGCCAGGTTGAACGCGAAGAAGAGCTAAGCCAGTACCCGACGACTCGACCTCATGATGTTGACAACGAGAGCACCAGCTCTCCGCACTTCGATCGCTTCCGCGACATCGGCGGCTCCTCAGGCATCAAGGAGATGACGAACTTCTCGTTGCGCGAGTTCAACGAGCTTTGGCTGTCCGTCCGGGACTACGTAGTAGTCAACTTCAATGTGGGACGTGGAAGGCGTTCGGAAGTCAAGGGCAAAGACGCGTTCTTCATGACGCTCGTGACGCTCCACAGTGGGGGGACCTGGGACAATTTAAGCAAAATGTTTTCGCTGGCCACTGCCACTTTCACGGACGTCGTGACCAAGTTCATCAAGCTGCTTTCCCCGAAGCTGTACGTGGACCAAGTGGAATCGCAGTGTGACCGCACTAAAATGCGCGTTGCAGTTACGTCGGGTCACGCGTTTAGCAACTTTCCGTGCGCGTTATACGCCGTCGACGTCACGTTCCAGCAGAGCTGGCGAATGGGCGGGTCGATCAAGGAGAACGGCACGTACTACAGTGGTAAGCACCATTTGTACGGCCTCAAGGTAGAGGTGTCTGTGAACACGCATGGCTACGCGATCAACTGCTCTGAGCATGCTAGGGGGGCCACGCACGACGTGACAATGTTCAAGTCGAACAAGGCCTTTCACTTCGCGAAGGTGCAGAAGTTGCCCGGCGACGAGAGCCTGCAGGACAACGGCCCTCTGCTGGAGAAGTACCCTGATCAATGGGCGATTTTGGCAGACAAGGGGTACCAGGGGATGGCCAACTATGTCCGCTGCATCCACCCCAAGAAGGGCACAGCTCTAAGCCGTGCCGACCAGCAGAAGAACGACAAAGTGTCGAGCGACCGCGTTCTGGTTGAGAATTTTTTCGGCCGTTTGAACATTCTGTGGCGAATCACGGCTGACAAGTACCGCTGGAGCGAAGACCTGTACGACGACGTCTTTCGCATGAGCGTCGCTCTAACCAACTTCCACATCTCGATCAATCCTCTCCGCGACCAGAACGGGGCGTGGTACCGCCAGTCGCAACACCGCCTAATTCAACTGGGTTTGGCGCTCAAGGAAAAGAGGCGCTTGCAGCAGCAAAGGTACCGTGCGAAGAAGAAGCGCCGCCTCGAAACATCTCTCAGCGATCTGGGTGGAGAAGAAGAAGCGAGCGAAGACTCGCTGACGCAGTACTCCGAAGAGATCTGAGTGCACTTGAAGTGATAGGTATCTGAATAGGATAGTTATTCGAGATAATCCCAATATTCAGGTTGTTACCTTGCACTTTCCGAAAACTAAATCTTGTTAATAAAAACTATAGATCCTTCTGATTTACTTGATCTTTTACGGATGGATAGGTCTCTCGTGGGATTATAAACGATTTCGTGGGAAGCTGCAGTTAATCGCCAAAGATTCAATCTTTTCCAAGGTGCCAGCCAACTCCCTAAGTGACCTAATAATTGAGGCTCACTATGCTGCTGAGTATATAGCCATAGCATACACCAAGGCCCGCAGTATTCTGAGTATGTCGATTGGAACTGTTTTTCATTGTATTTTAGGTCTCCTAGTACTGATGGGGTCCAACCCCAATTGGATCAAAATATTTGCCGTCATGCAGACAGACCCAATGCCCTACGCCACCGTCGGTTCGGAGAAGAATTATATATGTTCCTTGATCCGGTAGTGGAGTTTCAATTTCTGGCAAAGTCAGAATCTGATCGATGTGTACATTGAGATGTTTTGCTAATGCGATGAGATCATGATCAGATGTAATAGGCTTGACGTACTGAGCCATTATTTATTTTTTCGCAGATACTATGTAGCATCAGATATATTATAATCATGACCGATAGAACTCAACTCGCGGATCAATATCTTCTACAATCTTCCCTAAAGCCTGACGTATCTGTCAAGGTCTCGCGCGGCAAGAGCGTTGCTGTTGTTAATGACGGACAAACTGGATACTCGTCTGGTATTGTCTCCTTCGATTGCGTTTCTTCTTTTAATGGTTCACATGGCTATGGCTCTCTCAAAGATTCATACGTCGTTTTTCCATTCACTGTTAGCATGAAGAACACGGGTTCGACTACACTAGGTTTACCTAGTCGCTACGCTCTCGGTCTCAAATGCAATGTCGCCAACGTTGTAGATGAGGTCAAGGTTTACCTCAATGTTAAATCTATTATTACTCCCTCTGAGTTCAAACAGCAGTGGTCAAACTTCAGAGCAATTGCTGAGCTGACGACTGCTGAAGTTGAAAAGCATGGCGCTGATATGCGTCTATTCCTCAAGCACTCTGCGGCGACTGGTACGTACGGTGATGGGTATGCTAACAATGCACTAAGCGACAACAGCTCTCTATTCCTATCGAGCGGTGAGCCTACGCGTCCTAACACTGGTTTCATCCGCCGTGTGTTAAACAATCCTCCTGAGGTAGCCACTGGTGCTAGTGGTGCTAACTCCCATGGCTGGCCGTCCCTCAACAAGACTACATCGCAAGCCATTGCTCAAATGCGTGGTACTGGTGCTTACAAGAAAGGTGCTGACGGCAATGCCGGTTCTACCCTTGGTGAGTGGTTTTACATGCTGAAGATTCGACTAGTTGATCTCCATCCTATCTTCTCCGAGCTAGATCTCGTTTGCAATCCTTCCCTCAAGCTTGAGCTTAAGGTACAGACCGGATACTCGGATGTTGCCCTTGTAGGTGCTGTTGATGGTAGCGCTCGTACTATGAGTCTGACTTCGACCACACTCATCGCTGGTTCAGTATGTCCGGTAATGCTAGGTAGCGCTGGATACTCTGGATCTGGAGCTACTGGAGTAGCTGATGCTATGTACACGGTTATCAGCACGCCCGCAACTGGCAGTAGCATTCGCGTTGCTTGGGGCGCTGTTCATAACACGATCACGACGATCGCCACGGCTGGAAGCTATTTTCCCTATACTCAGAGTCGTCTGAACATTCCATTCTATGATTTAGCTAATCCTACTGCTCTGGTGAGTAAGCCGATGAAGACCATCAAGTATCTCGATTGCTACAGTCAGATGTTTTCTAGCCGAGAGGCTGGTGAAGGTCTTCTCACTACTAATAAGACGTTCTCCATTCCAGTCAGTGCTTCGCATAAGTTTTCCAGGATGTGCATTCGTATGACTGGCAGACGTTCATGGATGAGTTTTCCAAGATTTCTTCGATCAATGGCGACTTGTCGCGTGAGATCTCGAACGGCCTTATCGGCATCGACAAGTGGCAGACTGCTCAGTGCTTCCTCGTAGCTGATTGCTCTCGCATCAGTGAGCAGGATGTGCCCCAGTCGATCAAGGTTAGTGGAACCAATGTTGCTACTCAAGGAACGAACCTACTAATTTTGGTAGTATATGAACGTACCCTTGAGATCGATCGCATCACAGGAGAAGTGTGTAGAGCTGACTAGGATGCTTCTCATGCAAAGGAAGCAACTTTAATTATATACTGATATGGCCTAGAATTCCATGGCACTAGTCGCTTGACATCTAAAACTGAATAATATAGCTTATGAGTTCTTGTAAGACCTGCATTGTATTTTTTATTTAATTTATTTTCAAAAAAATGATGTGGGGTATGTATATAGATAGCAATGAGTACCTTAACTTTTGGTAAGCACAAATCGAAGACTATTGAGGAGGTATATTCTATTAATCCCGGATACTGTCGTTGGCTGTCAACCCAAAAGAGTCTCGTAGATAAGTTGCCTTGTGGCAACCTCATCCATCCGTTCAAACTCGTCGAGACCACCAGAGACGTCTAAGATATCAGGCTCATCTTTGAAGTCGACCTCCTCTGGAATCTCATAAGGAGTCTCTTCAGCGGCGAGCTCTGTGAAGTAAGCGAAGTCGTTGTTGTTGTTCATGGTTGTTGAGTTGTATGCTCTTGGGGTTTATATACTTAGTATTTATCTCTTTAAATGGGTCGAAAACTGGATTAAATATTTTGCTCTTTGTCATCAGAGCTTTCTAGAAGATTTCGCGTTGAGCTGATATTGTTCAAACATTTTAAACTTTGTCTAAAATTCAACCCTAACAATATCACACTACTAACAGGTGCTCTGTCTCTCCCACAGCGATTTGGTGATTTGAAGTGTGTAATGATAAGGACAGGTCCTCTGTCCGTTCTATGTGTAGCTGTTCAAAAACTGGTGGGATAACCGGTCATGTATAACTACTCGAGCTCACTCCGGACGAGTTGAGGGTGGTCGAGAGGCCGGGCCCAGGCGTCACGTCTTGGCGCCACAAAGGGGTCCTAACCACGTTCGCACCAAGTACGGTCCATACGGTCGACCAATCCCCTGGTTTCCCTGACTACGCACCAAACCACAATGGTGGCATGAAAGCTCTGAAAGCGCGGTTCCGGTCCGACGAGTACGAGGCCATCTTGGACAGCAACCCTGGGGAGCGCATGTGTCGTAGGTGTGTGGTGCATCTGCTGTTCCACAGGCGTAGTGCGTTACCAGACAGCGCTTTCGAGATTCTGTCCGAGGTCGTTGCTTACATGAAGAACAACGCGCTCACATTCTGGCATGCAGGCCACTGGGTCACCTTCGACGCAGACAGTGCTGAGGCTGCCAAGGCTCAGGTGGCGCGCAAGAAACTCCACGACGCGGCCATCAAGGACTACGGCAAGCTGATCGCCAGGCTGAAAGCGTCTGGAGCACCAGACACCATCCTGTACGAGCCGAGTCTTTGAGTGTACCCTGCCAAGCTTTGCCACTGGATCCTGTTCGACCGCTCGGAGACGAACGTCGGTGGAGAACCATACACAATGGCTGAGCAGTTGGCGATTCTGGATCGCACGGAACCTGCCCGCATCCAGTGGACCAAATGGTCTACTAACGATCTCATCGCCGATCGCCCTCGGGAGATCCAAGACATGTTCCTGCCTCCGACCGAGCTGCGTGGCAACTGGATCTCTACTGAGTACCAGGACTAGCCGTGCGTTCGTCGTCATTTCTCCGCTAACTGCATAATTCCACACACACTTCATGTTCATCACTTGTCTTTTCGTCTCCTTGTTACTTATTCAGTCCGTCTGCCTCCAGATTTGGTCCGTTCACACTCGTTCGCTCCACAATCTCTTGTTCATCCTGTCTGTTAACACCTCTTTCACTCTCGTTCACAATCTCCACTCATCGTCGTTACCAAATCCACACTCGAAAATCACATCTAGGTTCTGTGGTGTTGGAAAGTGGCTGTTTCCAAAAGCTGTCGACCCGCCGGCTCGACAATCAAGTTCAATCAAGGGGCAATCAAGGTTGAGCCCAGCGAGAGACGGAGATCGCTACTTCTGATTGGATGACGACATTAGCCTCGTTGGAGTGACAGTCAGTGGCCGGAGCCTCGTCGGGTCCTAATAGAACCCCGAGCGAGGCTTCATGGTACCCACTTTTAGGTACAGATGCATTTAGTTGCGTACTTCGGCCGCACTTATTAATGTGGTCGCGGTCGTCATTTGATGTGTCCGGAATCGCCTTATTGCGGTCGTTCACACTAGATATTTGTATAGGGACATAGGACTCATCATAGGATGACCAGAACGAGGCCCCCTGGGCCTCATAAAACTCAGTAATAAAAAGACAGTCTTCCCCAAAGCCAACAAGGGTCAAGTCCGACTTCGGTAAGTGTAGCTAGCTTATTGTAGTGCCTGGACACGCTCGGCTGCGTGTGGATGCCTGTCGGGGAGCTTATCGTGCTTTGACCGAGAGTTTCCTTGGCGGCGCCAAGAGTTGGCGTGGCCGGAGAGGCAATAGCGACATAGGAGTGCCGTTCACTGTATATTTGTGGGACAAGAGTGTCCCTGAGTGTATTAGTCTACCTACCGAGGTTTTACCTTGGCCCCCCTGTATAAGGCCTAACACGCCGGTACCCTTCCTTTCTGAGGGACTGCAGTGGGGTTGCGCGAAAGCGCTACATAGTATCTAGCCTAAGCTCGTGGCTAGTGGTACAGGTTTCTGGGTTGACCGAAGATAACCTAAGGTGCACAGAGGCGCTTGCAACCGACCCGGTGTAAGGGATCGTTCCTGGTCTTCAGGTTTTGATCCAATAAGCGCTTACCTTTGCGGGTTAGCGTGTTGTTGGTGTCTCTAATACCTTTTGGTAGAAGAGAATTTTAGTGGTATTACCACACCACAACTGGTGCCGCGACCCGGGATTGGTGTGACCTTCTGTGTGTCTGGGTTGTTGTAGGTCTTACCCCAACGAGCGAAGAGGAGAAGAAGAAGGAGAGAAGCGAAGAAGAAGAAGAAGAAGTGAGAAGATGGCGAAGGGAACCAAGTCAGCGGTACCAGCGACGCCGGTCAAGTCGAGTGGAACGCGCACCGAGGCTTCGGTGCGCACCGGAAGCTCGTTCTCGACCCCAGCGACGGATCGGAGGAGTCGATCGACGAGCGCTCGGCGAGCTACGACACGGCGATGGATTCCTCGGACGCCAAAGAAGATGACGAAGACGATGATTGGGATGTCAGGACTGTGATGTCCGAGACTTCGGAAGCTGCGGTGGTGTCGGCAGGCCGCAGTGGAGGATCGAGGTCGATCACCCGCGACCTCTCCGAAACGTTCAATGATATGCCGGGCCCCGAGCCCGCCTACGACGCGGATGACGGTGCAACCGACGACTTCAAGCCCTCGGTGACGGTAGGAGGGGCAACCTCCAAGCCGGTTGGCACACGTCCTCCCCTCAACGGCGATACTCCGGCGGCCAACAAGGTTCTAGGCCGATGCCTGGAGCTGGTGAAGACCAAGAGTGAGTGGATGCAACTGTTCTCCCCGAAGCAGGTCCGCCAGGCCATCTGGATGGACCTCGGAGGGCGTTAGCCACGCCGATCAACTCAACGAGCACTCGGCAGGTCGCTCAAAACACGGTGGATCTCCTGCGTGCAATGGGGTGTGAACCTCAGATTCTCCCGACGGAGGCCGCTCTCGCGAGCTGGACGCCAACTGCCGCCGCCGCGGCGCTCACCAAGTGGAGGAAGAAGTTGCGTGACGCCTTTGGGGTGGCCGACAGAAGCTCAACGAAGCTTCGTTCGGCCTCGGAAGTGGTTGACCCTTCCAAGGTCCCGCTACCAGCGACCCCTAGGAAGACCGCCACCGGTGATGGAGTTTTCGCAGCCAAGGGTGAGGCTTCGCCTTACATGCAAGACTCGCACATGGTAACTCCACGATCTACGGACCGCAGTGAACGTCTGGCTAGGAGACCGAGTCCTCGTACGCAACGCCTGGCACGCGCGCGGCAACCGGTCGCCGATCCAGTCGGCGTTACGACCCCGAGATGACTCGTCGGACAGTGATGATGACCTCGTGTCCGACCACTACGAGGGCGATCTGCCGAGCGAGTGGGCACGCCAAGTGCGCGAACTGAGTGCGACGGACAACCAGAGCGCAACCCCGAAACTCGAGATCGCCACGCATCTGCCCCTCGCCAACATCAAACCGTTCTACGGAACGCGCGACAAGAGCGAGCACTCCATGCAGTGGCTCCGAACGTTCATCTATGAGATGAAGGGAACCCATGCACCCCCAACGAGTGGTGCATGCCGTTCGAACTCAAGCTCAGGGATGGAGCCCTGCACTGGTGCCGCCAGCTCCCGCGCAAGACGAGACGCTCGTGGAAGTTGCGTTCATCAAGTACTACTGTTCGAAGTTTTCCCAGTCTGCGAAGGCTCGGTATTACTCGGCCAAGCGAGAGGACAAGGAGCACGTATGTGACTACCTTAACCGGCTTAACGGCTATGCTCGCAACGCCGGCGTACAGTTTGAGAACGGTGGGCGTGACGCGAAGGACCACGTGGAGCATTTCTTGGTTACGTGTGACGACCGAAACTTAGAAGACCGTCTGTGCCACGTACGGGTCAAGAGCATTCATGACCTCGAAGACATGATCAACGACATCCTGCGCCACCGCGACCGCAAGTCAACTCGCGAATCGTCGTTCCGGCGCTCTCGGAGTCAAG
Source organism: Phytophthora melonis (assembly GCA_024211575.1). Taxonomy (NCBI): domain Eukaryota; phylum Oomycota; class Peronosporomycetes; order Peronosporales; family Peronosporaceae; genus Phytophthora; species Phytophthora melonis. The sequence continues at coordinate 330,813 of JAMXKT010000076.1, read as the reverse complement.
ATGACGGTCGCCGACGCGATGCGAGGTCGAACGAGGATTCTCGTGGAGGATACCGCCGTGAACGACGCTACCGTGATGACGACCGCCGCAACGATCGTCGCGATGACGACCGCCGGCGTGACCGACGCGACGCGTCACCGTACCGGTCGAGGGTGACTTTGGTCGACGCGCTAGCCGATGTAATGGCAGAATGGAACGTCGGAGGCTCGGTCGGTGGACGCAACGAGGCTTCGTACGCCTCCCGACGTGCCGGTGAGGTGAACGAGGAATACTTCGAAGACGAGCGCCAGTACTCGGACGACCAACGCTCGGACGAGGATTCGGATGCCGATTATGACTCTGACGAATCTAAGGGACATGTCGCGGCGGCCAACGACGCTGAGCAGAAGGCCGCAGCCGAAGGGACGTTCGCTCGGTCTGACAACCGACGCTTCAGGAACGGAGGAGGACCGTCCAACCGCGAACGAGACAGCCGTCGCCAGTATGGGCCATGTGCAGCTTGCGGAAGCCCGTCTCACTCGGTGCACTTCTGCTACCGGCGGTGCAAACTGTGCAAACAGGTACACGATGCTGGGAAGTGCGAAGCCCTCCACGAGCTTACCAAGCTCCTGAAGTCCAAGGTCGACAAGAAGGATCTGTCGCCAGAGCTGCAAAGCCTGGTGTATGGAAGCCATTTAAACTAGGCAGCCCGCCAACTGAAACTGGGTTGGTCCCCATCGGGCTGCCACAGTTAGCTGAGCCTGCTGTTGATGCGGACTATCTGTTCGCGTTCACAGGCGAAAGCAAACGGCCTGACGACCTGAAGAACAATGAACGTGTGAGATCGACGGAAACTGGAGAGAACCGAGCCGCAAGTCTCGTTGAGACCGGTATTGATGAAGATGATGATGATGAACGTGATGGACACCCGACCGAGGCTTTGATCACTAGCCTAGTCCAGGTCAGGGGACCGCCTCGAAACCTCGCTCGGGCGGTGAAATTACTACCCGGCGAGAGATTGGGGTGGTGGTCGTCCCAGCGGTACGACAAGAGGAAGCGAATGAGAGCTTTGGTCAATGGCGCGGTGGACGACTCGCGAACGAGGATACTGCTCGACACTGGAGCGAACGTGAGTGTGATCTCGGCCGCCTTCGCCAAGCGGTTCCGGGTGCGAGAAGTTCTGGACCACGGACGAAGTCTCGAAGTCCGTGGTATCAACCCTGGGGTGATGGAGACCCGTAGGCGAGCCCGCCTGAAGATCACTTTGGGATGGGAGCAAGTCTACGAGTTCGAGATGTGGATAATGGACCACAGTGCAGGGGTCGACGTGGTACTAGGAATGGACTTTATGATCCCGGCCGGTATCCGGCTGGATCTGTTCCATGGCACCGCCCGGCTTCCGGATGAGGTCATGGTGCCTCTGCTGAAGTCACAGAGTGTCGAAGACGATGAACCCTATGGTACTCAGCCTTCGTGTGGGCCGACCGAGGATTTGTACATCCCCGGTCGTGAGTGGCGTGAGTTCCGAGTACCGCGGCAGCGGTTACCTCGGTCGGAGTACGATGTGTGGGTTCGCCGCACGGAGAAGCTCGTACCGACCGTAACGGGGTTCCGACGAGGGCGGCCGACATGGGTCCGACTCACCAATATTACGACCTGAGCAGCACGGTGTGCCAAGCATGACTCGGTGTTACTCTGGGTTCCTCATGGCGAGCTCCCACGAGAGACGGGCTACGCTAGGCTCGACTCTAACAAGTACAAGGAGTGGCAAGTGCTAGCCTATTCAACGAGTCTTGATGAAACTCTGCAAGGCCGGGAGCGACGACTCTACGACCAGTGGTTGGCCGAGCAGCCGCCGGCGGTTGAGCGCCGGGCCTACCCGACGCCACGGAAGATCCTGCCGAGACCGCCTGATGCACCAGCGTGGTCAAGAAGTCGTCGCCCAGCACCCGCACAGCGAGGGTATGGCCACGACGAGGGCCCCACAGCCTATGAAGGTTCGGTGGAGGCCGCCCAAGCCGAAGCGGCTGCGGCGGAACGTGTTAGAGGGTCGAACGATGATTCGGACGACGACGCCGGTGAAAACGAAGACTCTACTACCCTGGAAGAGTCGTCGACCTACAGTCCGGGTTGCATGACCACGGGACTGAACAGCGTCGCTAATGCTGCAGGCCAGGAGGCGACGGTTACCTCGGCAGACGTCCTGGGAGCTGGCGAAGATGTGAATGAAGGTGATGGTGCGATGAACGACGATTCTGCCGACGACCAAGGCGATGTAGTGGTGGCTGAACAGGTTGCATGGAATGCCGTGCCAACGGAAGCCACTGCCGCCAGACAGACGTCAGGTGGAGTGTCGGCCGCGGTCTTTGGTAGCGGAGTCGACTGGGGAGAACATGACCCTGGGCCGACCGAGGTTTCAGCTGGAACCGAAACCACTATTACTGAAGTCGACATGGGTTGCCCGGACTTGAACGAGGATGTGATCGACGACCCTGAGGAGTTACTGGAAGCGACTTACGTCTCGGTCATGCGTGCCATGGCTGCAGAAGAGTCTAGTGATGGTGAGGACACCTCGAACGACGTTTCCGAGCACGTAGCAAACGAGATCGAGCTTACCGACTACGCGCAGGAGCTGGCGTTCTTGCCGGATCTAACTGAAGCGTCGGAGACGACGCTGGATTACTCTGGGCGGAACGTCCAGAATGATGAGCTCAGTGAGAAGCAGCAGGCCGACCTGGTTGACGTGCTGAAGAGACACGAGAAGATCATGATTGCGAGCGGCAACGCCCTGCCGCCTCCAGCCTAAGGTGTCGTGTGTGACATCAATGTGCAGGGGCATGCACCAATCAAGCAGAAAGCTCGGCGAACCCCGCTCCGATACCTCGGGAAGCTGTACGAGCTGCTGAAGGGACTTCTGAAGGCTGGGCTAATCTCTTTCTCAGACAGCTCATGGGCGTCACCTATCGTCATCGTCCTGAAGAAGAACGGAGTGGATATCCGCTTGTGTATCGACTACAAACTCGTTAATGCGATCACCGAGATTATGGAGTACGCCATGCCGTTGGTGGATGACTTGCTGACAGACATGGAGGCGTACTTGTGGCTTTGCTCGCTCGACGCAGCAAGCGGCTTCTGGGCCATTATGATGACCGAACGAGCCCGGAAGATCTCTGCTTTCGTCTGCGCACTTGGGCATTTTGAGTGGTTGCGTATGCCTTTTGGCCTGAAGAACGCCCCGATGATCTACCAACGCATGATTGACAACGCGCTTTGGGGCTTCGTCCAACCGAAGGGGGGATGGTTTCAATTCTCGGAGCGCATGCGTCTAGCTGAAGAACACGACAAGGAAGCTCATGCTGGGGTGAACGAGGCTTTGACTGGTGCGGCAAGGTCATTTCGGACTAAGTTCGAGGCCGACCGAGACAACTCGCTTGGTCAGGGGCATGTAGCTGAATTAGTCAACAGCCCTATTGCCGACATTTTCGCCAACGGAGAACCTGATGAATCCTCGCTGACCCCAGTATTCAGTCGCCGGTCATTCGTGGACGATATCTGCTTCGGTGCCGAGACTTTCGAATCATGTCTAGCGACTCTAGACCGCTTGCTGACAAGGTTTGAGGAGTGCCGTATTAGTATCAGCTTTACGAAGAGAATCTTTGTACAGTCCAAGGTGGACTTCCTGTCCCACGAGGTCTCGGCAGACGGCATTCGACCGGACTCCAAGAAGCTGGCTGGGGTGACCGAGCTCCCGTTCCCGTCAACGAAGAAGGGAATGCAATCCTTCCTTGGGGCACTCAACTATTACAGCCGCTTCATCCAAGACTTCGCGGTCTATGGAGCAGCACTGTACCAGCTCAAGGACGAGGACTTCCAACCCGGGGTGATCTCACCGCGGCCAAGCACAGTTTCGCGATGCTCCAACAGAAGGTCTCGTCGGCGCCGATTCTCAGGCACTTCGACCGAGGGAAGGAAGTACATGTCATGTTGTTCGCCAACGAGTGGGCTCTGAGCTCCACGTTGATGCAAGAGCACGAAGGCAAACTACACCCCGTTCGCTTCTGTGGGCGCGTTTTGAAGGATGCTGAGATGAACTATCACCCGGCCGAGAAAGAAGTCCTCGCGCTCTTACTGCTACTGAAAGTGTGCTATACCCAACTCGTTGGACAGCGGATCCGAGTGTACACACGGTTCTCGACGCTCGACTGGGTCCACAAGTCCAAGACATTGTTCGGTCGGGCTACCCAGTTCGCTGTCTTGCTGTCGCCGTGGCATCTGTTAGTCGAACGAGTCAAGGAAACTGACTGTACGTTTGCCCAGCTCCTCCAAGCTGGTTGACGAACTTCGTGGAGTTGGAGAAGTCGCTGGCATTGGTTACGCCGCGGACGCGTGGGTCCCCGACGGCTCGTTTGGACCCGCATCTGCTCTATGCACGTCTACCACGATCCTACCAAGGCTTCGTGATGTCGTTCGACGGGTCTGCAAAGACCGAGAAGAACGGTGGTTACGGCAGTTGCTCCTGGATCTTATGGAAGCTGCCCGAATGGATTGTAGTGCTCGCTGCGAGCGCTTACCTCGAGACCACCACAGTTAATCTCGCTGAGTATACAGGGATGAACAACGGTATCACTGCTGCCTTACAGCACGGAGCCGATGATTTAATCGTCGTCGGTGACTCGAGGCTCGCGATCCAGCAAGCCCTAGGGGTGATAGCCTGCCGGAAGGAGTCATTGTTGACGCAACTCAGTAACCACCGCGAACTCACAGCCAAGCTTCGGTCAGTGAAGTACCTTCACGTGGTGAGAGAGTTTAACGCTGCAGCTGACTCTTTGGCAAGCGAGACGCTCGAAAGCAAGAAGTCTACAGTGGTATCGTCAGACGACCGTGTAACGGGGTTACACGAATGTTACCCGAAGGGTTACGAAGTGTGGCACACACATGCTTGTGTGGTGCACACTGTCTAACCTATTTCAGTAGGAGAATCAGTACATGGCTTCAGAGCCACAGATTATGCATATGACTAGGGTTCACTATGCTAGATAGTGAACCAGATACATTTACACCGAAGGCGGCTCTGCCGCGATAAGAGAAATACATTCAGTTTGAAGATTCACAGCTAAGAGTTAAGGGTTGACTCTTGGAGTCCGTGGGGAGTACGGACTCGTGCGTTCTGGTATTAGAACGGGCTATCTTTAGCCGCGACTCTGTGAGTCTGTTACGTCTTCCTCTGACGCTAAAGCTACGGCAGCCCCGCTGCACTTGGTAGCACTTGTAGTCAATCCGACACCTGAGTCTGGATAGACTGACCCTCTGTGGAGAATGGAGCAGTTCGCTCACTTGCCCCCGAACCAGCAGGATGCGCTTAAAAGCTTATGTCCTTGCTGGGCCCGGAGGGCGTGACGCAACTGGCGCAACAAGGCCCCGACGCGGTGAATGCGCGTCTCGAGGCGTTCTCCAGCTACGAGAATGCTCTGTTGGAGCACCTCCAGCAGAGGATGGCGACGGCCGTGGCGCCGCAAGCGCCCGCTACGTCATCCGACGCGGGAACAAGACCAGCCGCTCATGTTGAGCGTGAAGACCTTCGAAGGCAAGGAAGGGGAAAGCTTAATGCTTTGGACCCGTGAAGTCGAGATGGCTATGAGCTCAGCTCTACTCCGGACGGAGTCGCAGCGCGTGGCGCTAGCTATCTCGAAGCTTGGTGGGCGAGCGAGAGAGTGGGCACTAACGTCAGGGACGTCGGTCGACACGGCCTTCCCGACGTGGGACCAGCTGAAGCAGCAACTGTCCCGAGTGTTCGCTCCGCCTAACGAGGCGTATCGCGTGCGCTCACGCTTCCTGGCTACCCGACAAGGCAGGAAGGATTTGGTGGACTATGTCCAGGAGTTGAGAACTCTCATTGCGGGCATGTCTGCCGAGCCTCTGGCTGAGGTAGTCATCGTCACGGTGTTTATGGAAGGACTTCGCACTGGCGTGGCCAGGACGGAAGTCTTCCGCACTCACCCAAGCTCTTTTGAAGAGGCTGTGGACATCGCGTTGAACGCGGAGCACAACTTTAAGTCGTCAAGACTTGGGTGGAACGCTCCTCACACCAGTTCGTCCAATGGTCCGGAGCCTATGGACCTCAGCTATGCTGAAGACGAAGAAGCCGAGCTTCGGGCTGCTGAGCAGCGGCGCGGCATCCGCCGATGCTTCATCTGCGGTGACACGCGTCACTTGCGCGCCGGATGTCCGCTGCGCTTGCAGCGCCAGGCTTCGTCAAGCCGCTCTTCGGGTTCGAGCCAGGGCTCTGGTTCGTCTCGGGAACGAGAAAACCCAGTAGGCGCGGGGCGGCCTACTGGGGAGGAACTAAGTTCTATTGAACCTCGGCGAGGTGGAGGTCGACAGGACTTAGCCCCGAAGAGAGCTGTACTCTATAACACGGAACGTGTGTGCAAGCCGGGCTTGCTAGTTGTCCAGGCTTGGGTGAAGGGCTTCACAAAGCCATGGACGATTTTGATCGATTCGGGAGCGTCGGGTAATTACGCCCGGCGTTCCACGATGGACGGAAGTCAGCTTTATGCTGAGGCGCTGGTAGCGCGTGGGAGTGACATCGTCACTGTTCGTCTCGCGACGGGCACTCGTGTCACGGTGCCTAAAGTCCCTGTGGACTTGGGCGTGAAGTTTTTAGATTTTGATAGCGTGGAACGCTGTCTGGTCTTAGACCTCGATTCGAGATATGATCTCATCCTTGGTATGGCGTGGCTGGAACGCCATGAGCCTTGGATAGATTGGAGGTCGAAGACCCTTGGTGCTACGCACTTCTCTCCTGGCGGAGCATTGGCGAGTCATGAACCCACCTCTGCTAGGAAGCAGAAGCGCTTCTGGCGCGAGCACTGGACCGAGTCGGTCAATGTGCTAGACATCGGAGTTTCCGAGTTGGTGGACACTGCGTGTGTCGAGAACGAGCGTTCCGAGCGTGGCTCGTGGACGGCAGGTGGAGCGGCACGAATTCCGCTGAGCGGGTGTGCGTCTGAGGGCGACGCCCTGCTGCGTGCCAGTGAAGGCGCGGTCGACGAGAGGTCGAGTGAAGGTGGGCGTTGCCCGGATCAAGGATGTGGAGCGGCACTAATTCCGCTGAGCGGGTGTGCGTCTGAGGGCGACGCCCTGCTGCGTGCCAGTGAAGGCGCGGTCGACGAGAGGTCGAGTGAAGGTGGGCGTTGCCCGGATCAAGGATGTGGAGCGGCACTAATTCCGCTGAGCGGGTGTGCGTCTGAGGGCGACGCCCTGCTGCGTGCCAGCGACGGCGCGGTCGGCACGATGCCGAGGGACAAGGGGCTCTGCCCGGATGAAGATCGTGGAGTGGCACGTAATCCACTGAGTGGAGGCTGCGGGTCGTGCAGCCCTTCGCTGAGTGTCGATCAAGACACTGGTGCTCCTCTGGAGCTGAATGAGGTGGTGATACCTGGCGTCAAGAAGCACGCGAAATCACGGAGCTCTTCTGGGCGGACAGTGTCCATGAAGAGGCGGCAGCGCCGCAAAGCGCTGGCGGCGCGACGCAAGGCGTCTGCGGTCTCACGAGTCGAGAAGGGTGTGCCGAGCGGTGAGGCTCCACACAAGAGCGAGCAGCTCTACACACTCGTGAATGGAGTGACGGGCGACGTCGACGGAGATGTCAGTCTCACCGACTTGCCCTCACTATCTGCTCTCCTGGAGCTGGACGAGATGTCCTTGGCCGAGTTGGGCGAAGCCTTGAAGGCTGGAGACTTGGCGGAGGTGGTGGTCATACGACCTGAAGAAGAGTTGAACTCGTCCTCGCTTCTGGATGAAGCTGTCCTGGAGGACACTAAGAAGGCGCTGAATGCGCGAAGCGGATCGGCGATCCTGAAGGATCCGTCGGACCCCTTGTACCACGTGGTGAAGGATTATCAAGACGTGGTCTCGAAGGAACCGCCCTCGGGGCTACCTCCGGATCGAGGTGTTCGACATGAGATTGATCTCGTTCCGGGAACGAAGTACTGCGTGACGAGGCAGTGGCCTCTGCCGAAGGAGCAGTGTGACGTCATTGACGCGTTCTTCCGTGCGAAGCACGAGGCGGAGCATGGTGCGTGAGAGTAAGTCTCCTCACTCCACGCCGACGTTCTGTGTCAGAAAGCCGAATGGCAAGTGGCGTATTGTGCATGCTTTTAACAAGCTGAATGCCGCCACCATTCCGGCGCAGACGCCGATTCCTCGGAAGGACGTTCTTCAGAACAACATGGCAGGATGTACGATGTACAGTGCGCTCGACTTGGTCGATGGCTACTACCAATTGCTCATGAGAACGAGCGACATCCCTCTCACTGCGGTGAGTACTCCGAGCGGCATGCTCTGGGAGTGGTTGGTGATGCCCCAAGGGCTCTCGAACGCGCCAGCGACGTTCAATCGTCTTGTGACGCAGCTCTTCCGGCCCCATCGGGCGTACGCGCAGACGTACTTCGATGACATCTTTGTCCACAGTCGTGCGGAGCACAGGAAGACTGATATGGAGAACCATGTCGAGCACCTGCGTGCTGTGCTCGAGTGCATGCGTCAAAACAAGTTGTATGCCAACATTGACAAATGCATCTTCGGAGCAGAAGAGATTCCCTTCTTAGGGTGCTTCATCGGGAAGCGTGGCCTGAGGGCCGACCCGGTCAAGGTCAAGGCCATTGTTGACTGGCCGGTTCCCCAGAACCAGAAGGATCTTCGCAAGTGGCTTGGCTTGGCCAATTACTTGCACAAGTACAGCGAGAATTACGCTGAGATGGCTCGGCCACTCTCCAATCTCCTGAAGAAGGACGCGGAGTGGTGTTGGAACACCGAGCATCAAGATGCGTTTGCGGCAATTAAGGATAGTCTCCTTCATGCGCCTATTCTGGCTTTGCCAGACCCCGCTCGTCCGTTTAGTGTCGTCTGTGACGCCTCGGACTTTGCCATCGGCTGTGCCCTGCTACAAGCAGACGCCGAGGGGCGCGAGCGCGTGGTGGCGTTCGAATCTCGTCAGCTGAAGGCTGCTGAGAAGAACTATCCTGTCCATGACAAAGAGCTACTTGCGATGAAGTATGCGCTCGTCAAGTTCAGGGTTCACCTGTTGGGCTCTCAGCCGTTCGTGATTTACACGGATCACGCGTCGTTACGCACTGCGACTCAGTCGCCTCATCTCTCGCAAAGGATGGCCCGTTGGCTGTCCTTCTTCGCGGAGTACAACTTCGAGGTGAAGTACAAGCCTGGCAGGCAGAATGTCCTCGCGGACGCGCTGTCGCGCAGGCCGGATTATGAGCTGGCTCATGTAACGACCGTGACTTCGTCATTACCGGATCTGATCCGAACGGCTTATGCCAAGGATGACACTTGTGTCGCGTTGCTGAAGGCTCTCGGGAGCAAGGAGTTTCAAGACTCGGACATTGAATTGTCGGCGCGAGTGCGCGCGCGTTTGCATCGCTACACCCTCGATGGTGGCCTGCTGTTCTACAGCACTGGCTCCGAGGACACGCCACGCGTGGTCATCCCTCATGATGAGGACCTGAAGTATCGTATCCTCTATGAGGCCCACGACACGCCGGTGGCTGGCCATCTTGGCCGTGAGAAGACCTACAGCTCGGTGAGCACCCACTACTGGTGGCCGAAGCTGTACAAGTGGACGAGCACTTATGTGCGCACGTGCGAGACGTGTCAGCGAGTGAAGTCGTCACCACATGCTGCAGCCCCGTTGGCAAGCTTGCCTGTCCCTTCGGGCTGTTGGCAATCCATGAGTATGGACTTTGTGTTTGGCCTGCCGGCGGATGCGGCGGGCAACACTGGAGTCGTGGTCTTTGTAGACCGACTGAGCAAGATGGCTAACATTGCGGCTGTGCCGGATACCATCGATGGTAAGGGTACAGCAACGCTGTTCTTGGACCGAGTGTTTCGACAACACGGACTCCTGAGTCGATTGTCTCGGACCGAGACCCCCGCTTCACGGGCAACTTCTGGAGCGCGGTTTTGCGGTGCTTGGCACCAAGCTGGACATGTCCACGGCGGATCACCCGCAGACCGATGGTCAGACGGAGCGAGTGAATCGCGTCGTCGAAGACGTGCTCCGCAGCATTTGCGCTGAGACGCCGAAGCGTTGGAGCGCTATGCTGCCGCTCGTTGAGTTTGCGTTGAATAACGCCGTGCATGCCTCGACCGGCTACACGCCGTTCTACGTGAACAGCTTGTCCCATCCCCGCGTCCCGCTGACGCCGCCACGTGGTGGCCTCGGGCTTGGTGGGGAGAGGAAGCCGATTTAGCTGATCGGCTAGCTGATGTCAGCCCGGCTACTGTTCGTAAACATGTTGACACTTTCTTGTCGACGCGCTTGAGTGTCTTACGACACGTGCGTGACGCAATGGCTGAGAGCCATGCTAAAGGCAGAGGCAATGTTGACAGTTATGAGGTCGGGGACCTGGTATTGCTAAATGCTAAGAACCTACCTACACATGCAGTGTCCGCTGTCTTCAAGACGAAGTTGCGCCCGCGCTTCATTGGACCTTTCAAGGTCGTGGCCAGGAAGGGCCTTGCGTACACGCTCAATCTTCCGAAGAAGATGCGGACGCACCCCGTCTTCTACGTGGGCTTGCTCAAGCCGTACCATGACCCGACGCAGGTGCAAATGGAGGCACCGAGGGCGACGAGGTCGCAGGCGCGGAGGTCGCGAGCGTCGAGGACGCAGTCGCAGGCGTCACAGACGCGACCATCATCGCAGGCACTGCAGGCACAGGCGGAAGGCTCGGCATCGGCGGTGCCGCGAGCCCTGAGGGCAGGGTCGGAGTCGGAGGTGCCGCAGGCTGGGGCCACCGGCACAGGAGGCGCAGCGGGCGGGCCCTGCATGCGGGCCAGAAGGTCAATCTGACCCTGCAATGCAGCCTGCTGACGCCGAAGCTCGGAGAGCTCCTGGCTACGACGATCGTCGCGATCGCCATAATACTGCACCCAGCTCTCCAAGTGTCGGAGCCGGTCCCAGACCTCGCGAGGCACTTGAACCCAGCTCAAGTCCCGAGCAAGCTCGTCGAGCTCCGTGGCAGTACGCGCGAGACGCGCATCGACATCCTGGACATGGTCCCGAAGGCGAGTCGTCTGTTGCTGAACCTCGAACAGCTCATCAAACGTCGCGAGGCGGCTTGGTGCGTCCTCCACCGGCGCTGCTCGATGAGCAAGGGAACCTTCACTACCATGTGGAGCGCCTGCTGGCGAAGCGGCGGTGCCGGGGTCAAAACCAGTATCTGGTAAAGTGGCGAGGGTACCCACACTCCAGAGAACTCATGGGAGTTTGAGGTGCCCCTTCGCCAAGACTGCCCAGACGTCGTGGACGCTTTTGATCGGCTTGATCACCAGCGCCCCGTGGGCTCGAGGCCGGCATGCCGGCCGTCCCGCGCTTCCCGGCAATAGGCTGGGGAGCTGCTGGGTCAGCCACATTGCTCCGGGGTTGGCCCTGAGCCACAGCGCTCACTCCCTCACGGGTAGGAGCGACTGGAGGGCTCAAAGGAGCGAAGCGCGCAGCGCTAGAATGGGTCTGCGGCTGAGCGTTAGCCGAGAGGCTGCGTTTGGCTCGGATCTTCGCAAAGTCGAAGCGGAGCTTGCGTTCGATACGAACATCCACTTCGCTGAAGCTAGCTCGAAGAGCATCCATGGAGCTAAGCTTCTTCTTCTTCTCAGCCCAGAGCTCGAACTGAGCCTCGTGTTCGATCAGGCTTTCGCCCGGGCTGAGCACCACAGGGTACGTCCGCATTGCGGGCACGGACAACCCTTGCCTTGCAGGCGCAACCGCTCGCGGTACTCGGAGACAGTCGTAGACTGTGGAGTCAAGAGTCGCTGTCGTAGAGACGTTCGAAGAGCGATCTCCTCCGGAGTACGGGCCGCAGGCCCAATGACATGCTGAGCCAGCGTCGGCTGGAAAGCCTGGCGGCATGCCTCCGCGGGGTCACGAGGCCGAAAGCCGTACTCGGCGGTGCTGGGGTTCAGCAGGGGCCGCAACTCGGGGCGCTGGGAGCGCATGGAGGCCAGCTGCGCCGCAACCTGCTCGGATTGAGCCTCGTCCAAAGGGTTGGAGATGACGGGGCCCAAGGGCACTTCCCCCGCACGAGGCGGAGAGTACCGTGACTCAGTGAGCTCGCGCAGCTCGCGGAGCCCGGAAGAGCGTTCAGGGAACGGATTTGGAGTGCGCAGCGGTGGCCGCGGCTCCTCCCTCGACAGCGCAGTGCGCTCAGTAGAGGGATGGCTCGACGAGCGCGCAGGAGACACTCGCGCGCGGCGCTCTTGGTCGCGGGAGCTCGACGAGCCAACTGTGGCCGACGTGCCACCTCCGCGTTGTGCCGGCGACGTGGGCGAAGCGTCGCGGCGGTTCGGGGAGCGTTGTGGGGACGCTGCTTCACCCTCATGGCTCGGAGAGCCGACATCGGACTCGCTGTAGTCCACCTCGCCCTCCTCCTCATCTCCGAAGAGATCTTTGAGGTCCATGGTCGGATGGGCTAGTGCTCGAGGAGCTGGGGCGTGCTCGCCGCGAGCGTTGCTTGAGGCGTTGCGCCGCGAAGTACTGAGAGACCGAGAGCCTGGGAGGCGCGGTCGGTGTGCGCACCTGCGCCGTGGAGCTTGGGAGTTCGCAGGCACGAGGTGCCGAAGCGCGAGAGGAGCGAGGCTCCGAGGCGGACCTCGCGAGAGGGTTTCTGCGGTCGAAAGACCAAAGGCGTTATGACTTGAAGTCATGTGAGGGCGCGTTGCGCCGAGAAGTTCTCAGAGACGTCCACACGATGTGGATTGACTCGTTCGAGAAGGAGGCTTGACGGAACAAGACCCGGTCGTTGACCGTTAAGCGTGAACACCCGTGTCCACGGTTTGGTGGGGGAGGGTGTAACGGGGTTACACGAATGTTACCCGAAGGGTTACGAAGTGTGGCACACACAGGCTTGTGTGGTGCACACTGTCTAACCTATTTCAGTAGGAGAATCAGTACATGGCTTCAGAGCCACAGATTATGCATATGACTAGGGTTCACTATGCTAGATAGTGAACCAGATACATTTACACCGAAGGCGGCTCTGCCGCGATAAGAGAAATACATTCAGTTTGAAGATTCACAGCTAAGAGTTAAGGGTTGACTCTTGGAGTCCGTGGGGAGTACGGACTCGTGCGTTCTGGTATTAGAACGGGCTATCTTTAGCCGCGACTCTGTGAGTCTGTTACGTCTTCCTCTGACGCTAAAGCTACGGCAGCCCCGCTGCAGACCGACTATTGGAGCTTATTAAGCTGAACCGTATCGCTGAAGTGATCTACGAAGCGGATGATGGCAGCGTGGTCGAGAATAAACCCTCGGTCAACACAGCATGGGCTATGGTAGCCTCTGACAGACCTCGCAGCAAGAATTTTTTCGATTTTGTACGTGGAGAAGCAGCCCTCAGACGGCAGAGCGAGGTTGAACCCGGACAGGTTACCGTGACGACCAGACGCCAAGCAAGAGCAAAGGAGAAACATGTCCGGTTTGCAGACGAAGACCCGGTCACCAGACAGGGAGATGCAACTCACCGAGAGGAAGCTAATGGTATGCCGAACGAGGATCAGAATGAAGCTGAAGCCTCATCGAGGCGTGCCGAGACATCACCAGCCCCACCGAACGCGGAAGACATTGACCCGTTGGCAGTACAAGAAGAACGCCGACGTAGGATCGCCGCCGCTCAAGATGAAGAGCTCCGGTGGTCGAATCTGAAGGCAGTACTCCGAGGTGATGATGCGAAGATTGGATACCGAGCGGCGCGAGATGCATGGAAAATGGCGGACCAGTTTGTGCTGAGTGAGGACGATGTGCTGTATCACACCCGAATGAACCGTCGTTCAAGTGACGAGGAGCAAGCGGGGCTGACGATGAGACTGGTGGTACCCACAACGATGATCCAGGAAGTACTCCAGAGCTGTCATGACTCGCTCGAAGGCGGTCACCAAGGTATTATTCGAACACTGCACCGAGCGAGGAGAGACTATTACTGGATCGGTCAGTATGCCGACGTGGAGAAACACGTTAAGTCGTGCCCTGATTGTAGTTCAAGTAAGAGCCGACCTCAGTTCCGTGGATACTCGCCAGGGAATATCCTAGCCGAGAGACCTTTCCAACTGGTCTCTATGGACTTTGTGATACCGCTACCGAAGAGTCGCCGTGGTAATACGGCTCTCTTGCTGTTTCAATGCTCGTTCACGGGATTCGTGATGGGCAAGGCCATGTCGGACACCACTGCTCTACTCGTTGCGCAAGCTTTCGAAGAGTGTGTCTACCGACGCTTTGGAGCACCTTCCTTGATCCGACATGACAGAGACCCTCGATTCATGAGCGAGGTCTTCCAGGCCTTCGCGGAGATGATGCAGTCTCGGTCGAGAGCGACCTTGAGCTACCGACCCCAGGCCAACGGCCAGCAGGAGAGGTCGGTGAAGACGGTCATGCAGTCAGTTCGTGTATACGCCGAAGACCCGCTACAGCAGGACTGGGACGAGATCGCCGAGAGGTTGATTTTCGCCATCAACAATTCCCGTGATACAACGAGGAAGGAAACCCCGTTTTACCTCGTTCATGGTTGGGATGCACAGTCGACACTCAAGGCAATGTCCTCGTCGCTCAAACGAGGCTTCGGAAGCCAAACTGACGCACTGGCGTGGCGCCGAGAGGTCAACCGGCAGCAGGAAATCGCTCTGAGAATGGCCAAGGAGTACCAGGCCGCAGAGAAGGCTCGAAGAGCCGAGGAGCACAATGCATCGCTTGGTCGGAAGGAAAAGAAGCCATGGCAGGTACTAACGAGAATGAAACCTCGGCCGGCCAAGCACCGAATACCTCTGATGGTGGTGAAGCTGTAGTGACGAGAACGAGACTTCCTCTGCAGCCTGGGAGCAGAGTGTGGCTGTACATGGAACGAGTTCGACCAGGATTGACCAAGAAACTAGCTCATCGGTGGCACGGACCATTCCGAGTGAAGAAGAAAGTCGATGATTTTGCGTATGAGTTGGAATTACCTGACCGAAGTGGATACCGGTTCTACCCGGTGGTGCATGTTTCCCGACTCAAGTCGGTAGACGAGTTCGAAGACCGACCGAGGGTTCGTTTGGCCCGTGAGGTCACTGAAGAGACTCGTCAGGACTTCGATGAAGAACTGCTGCCTGAAGACAGCTTCGAGCCTGACCATCTGGACGGTGAGTACGAGGTCGAGGCTATTCTCGACGACCGAACCCCGTTGTCAACGAGCACTCATCGCGCCGTCCGAGAATTCAAGGTGAAATGGGTCGGCTACGACGAACCGACATGGGAACCAGCGTCCAATCTGTCGTGCGGCGGCCTTCTGTACGATTACCTACGCCGAAAGCGGAGCGACCGACGATTGCAGATGGTCCAGGTGGCCGACGAGGAGTAATCCCGCGCACCAACGATGATTGAACTGCTCGCAGGGGCAATCCAGCCCGCGATGTCAGACGAACGAAGCTACTGGAGATGATGAATGAACTGCCTGCGAGGGCTATCCAGCTCGCAGTGACAGACGAAGAAAGTTGCTGGAATTTGTATGTTGCATATTATGTGAACGGGCCGCGTTGGAATTGGAGATATCGGAATGAAGTCTCGAGCGACAGTAGACTCGAGCGAACCTCGGTCGACCCTCCAGCAGAAGAAATAAGTGGTGACGAAACGAAAGAGAGGGCGAACGAGGCTTCGGGTGCAGCAGTCGAAGTAGAGTGGTCAGGTGGTAATGCGAAGACGTCAACCACTCCACCAATGGGCCCTCAGACCCTCCGAGAGCGCGTCAGAAGTCTCACTAAGACCAGTCTTACGGATTTGTAAGACCGGTCTTACGAATTGTAAGACCAGTCTTAGTTTTCCCAAGACCGGTCTTAGTTTTCACAAGACCGGTCTTAGTTTTCACAAGACCGGTCTTAGCCGGTGGAACGAGCCAGTCACCTGGGCCTGGAAGTGGACATGCTACTGAGTGGAAACGCTGCCAGAAGCGTAAGCTACAGCGAGAAGACGTGAAACACGTGCTGGTGAAGCTAGTGGCAGGCTGACCGAGGCTTCAGACGCAATAGTCAAGAAGGAACGAGGTCAAGCATGTACGCCCAAGCCGGTAACAAAGTATGGAAGTTGAAGGAGGAGTGACCCGTAGATGGTGGAGTGCAATGAACGCGAACTAAGCCTCGTCCGAGACGGCCACAGCGGTCGAGGACTGAGAGGAAACTCTGGGAACCGCGACCGAGTGTTGAACGCGCTGTACGGCGAGGGAAGAGAAGATTACGAAGTGGAACGAGCAAATGACATTAATTCTGATTGAGATGGAGTCCACTCTATGGCCTAAGGGGTTACAAACCAGTTACAAACCTCGGTCGACCCTGGGTGAGCATGATCAAGGTGAAACGAAGCTGGCGTTGGGTCCCGCGAGGCTAGATCTCCGACGCAGCCCGAGCTAACACCCCCAGATTCGACTCGGCTGGGGCATCTTCAGTCGATTCCTTGGTTTCCTCGTCTGGGTCTGGAGTGCGAGACTCGCGAGCGGCCGCGACTTCTGCAACCCACGGAGCGACGATCATCGAAGCCCGCAACGACGGTTCAATCACTATCGCCGAAGCTACCGCCTCCCGAGTTGTTCCGCGAGGAACAAACAAGGGAACATCGTTGCAGGGAGCAAACGCGGTATTGTACGGGTGACTCGCAGGGTCTTGGAACCAGCAGTTGCGCCATGGTTCGCGTGCGTCAAGCTCGGCGAGCTCGGAAACCCAGTCGTCAGTCGAAGGGCCCACTCCATCACCTCGAACGAGTATTGCAGATACGACGGTTCAAGGAGAACCTCCGTCGGGTGCTGACGAGGTTCTCCGTCGTACTCGATGCATCCAGCCCAGAGCTTGTTAACCATCTGCTCACGGAGGCGGTCTGCACGATAACTGCGCTCTCGGTGGTACTTGGTCCACGCCTGCCGCAAGGCCCGGACCAACACGTGACGGTCACCGAGGTTCGACGCGAGGTCGGCAATGTATGCCCTGACTGCCTTCACCTTAATCCAGTGGCGGCGCTCCCACAAGGCTAGCCCGAGGTCACCCTTCTCGTTCGAGTGGAACGAATGCCCTTGGAATTGCCTGCTGAGGCGAACGAGAAGTGGACGCCCCGTAGCTCGACGAGAGATCTCACGACTCGGAGGGTACCCAGTTAGGTCGATCAAGCACGGGTCGGGGAAGAGCCGGCGTAACACTTGGAACGGGTGATTTACATCCTCCCATGATCCGAAGTTCGTGATGCCATCCACCGAGCACGGTGCAACCACGTCGTCCTCGAAGATGAGGGGCACGCTGGCATTGTGAATCAAACTCCAGCATTCCTGGGCCCCAGGTGACGTGAAACCAGGCTCGAGAAACAGGGTCGCCAAGTTACTCAGCTTGCGCGACCCTGCGGCGGCATCCGTAGAGTCGACCACCGCAGGAGCATTCGAAGCAGGACCAGCCCTCGGTGTAGCCGTCACTGTGGCAGTCACCAACGCATGAGCATGGACCGCAGTCGACCGAGCGCTGGGTCGACGGGGCAGCGCAGCTGGAGCAACGGATGGCAGCCGGAGTCTCGGCTGTCGTAGCCGACGGTCCCGGAGGTACAGGAGAGCCTGCCCGTTGGGTGAGCGAGGCTTCCTCTTCATCGTCGGAGCCGAACATTTCCCGCAGGAGTTCTGCGCGGTCCTCCGAGGTCTCCGAGCTATTCGCCGACTCTCCACTCGGTGAACCCCAGAAGGCGGCGAACCATCGGGACCAGCAGCAGCCCTGGTTGGCGGGGCCGCTGGCGAACCCCTCGGAGCAGGCGGGCCCTCGTTGTCACCAGCAGGAGGCTCGTCATTTCCGCCGCCCGACGAACCAACACTGGCCGAGATCCCGGGTGCAAGGGATGGAGACTCAGGGACCGGGACAGCAGGCGAAGGCTCGGCCGTAGTAGCAGGAGCCACACGAGAGGTATCTTCACCCCTCACTGCACCGGCCGACGCTTCCGGAATCTCGCCGGGCTCAAGTTCTCCCTGCGGGACATCGTCAGGACTCTCTGCACCACCAAACTCGAAGTCCGGAGATCCCTCGCCTCGCGGAGACGGGGACTTGGCCGGCTGGGAAACTGGAGCCGAACCCGTCAGCCTAGGGTATAGTGGCTCATCCGAATATTCATACGACAGAGGCTGGGATTCCAGCCAGCTGGAACGAGACGTCGTTGAGGGCCGCGCCGTCGCCCGGGGCAGTACAGGAGCCTCACCTGACCCCAACCGAGGACTGGGCGATCCAGCAGCCGCCGCAGCTCTAGCCCGCAGGTCGACCGATGGCCTACCAAGACGTTTGGGCGGAGAAGGTTGAGTCGCTGGGCTCTCAGCGGGATCGGCCTGGGAATCACGCTTGCGCTTGGACGTTCCAGTAGACTCGGACGAGCTAGCAGAGCCCAACGCCGAAGCCGCGGGAGCCGACGAACCCTCGGTGGACTCAGCCATCGGTACGTCGGCAGCCTTTGGCTCTTCTTCTTCCTCGGACGAGGATTCCTCGTGGCCTGGACTCTCTACAGAGACCGTCGGCGGAGACAACCCAAGGAGATTCCAGTCGATCTCCGCGGCCGAGATACCAGCTGAGGCCAGGACCAAGGTGTCGACGTCCAGCCCGTGTGCCGCTGAGTGCCGACGAAGAATCGAATTCGCCCTCCGTAGGCTGTTGTTCTCGTCCGTCAACGCTCGGATGCGCGCGGGAATCACGTTGGCTCGGTCGCGGTCAGCTAACCGTCGTCGAAGCTCCTCCAACTGCGTGTTATACGTGACGAGGCTTGCCTTGACACGCTAATGGATCTGTGTGTTCCGACGGACCGCCGCCGCAGCGTCAGCCTCTGCAGCTTGCGTCCGACCTTCCAACGAACTGGTGATGGCGGCATGTTGAGCGATAGCCGCGTTCGCCTGCACCAACTGAGCGGTGGTGTTGTGGAGCTCGGTGCGGAGATTGTCCATGGCGTCGAGAGCGCGGTCGCAGTCAGCGTTGGCCGAGACGAGGAAATATTCCGACTTCAAGCGGAGGTTCACCTCCTCGGCGAGCTTGTCCTTGGTGTCGCTGAGCTCCGCTTGCAGCCGATCGTTCTCGCGACGAAGGTCCACCACTTGATCAGTCTCCGCGAGAGAGACGTGAGGAGCGACGGCAGCGGCCAACACGTCACCGACGGTAGTAGCAGCCTGGAGGTCTCGGTCGAGCGCGGAGTTGACCCGAGCCGGAGGCCTGCGAGCGACGCCGACGACGAGACGAGCGCGTTGCAGCATCTGCTGATCGTCTGAGCCAACCGCTGCCGGAGGAGCCTCGGTCGAGTCAGCACCCACCTCAGCACGACCACCTGCAGCAGCCTCGCCCCCGACGCCCCGCGAGTTGCCAACGTTACCGAAGGCGCGGGAATTGGCGACGGTGGGGCGCTGGCGCTTGGCGGCGGTGTCGGTGGCGAATCGGGAGCCTCTTCAGCTGGAACTGGCGGCGGGCGAACCTCGGTCGCCCCAGCAGCACACTCAGGACTGCTTGGAGGAGCTGGTGGAGGGTCGACCGATGCCTCGGAGGCAGCGGACGGGTGCGCCGGGTCACCGGCAAGTTCGACCGGGTTAGGAGATGCAGGCCCAGCGGCGCTCAGGGTAGCGGCGCCTGCCAGCTGAGTATGGCGCGCCGGACGACGTCGCGAAGTGTCGGTGACGACATCGACAGCTCCCTAGGGTGGCCAAGAAGGATCAGGAGTCAACAACGAGGTTCAATGGGACAAGCAAGAGCAGCGAGAACGACGAGCGTACCGGTCCTGAGCACTGGAGAGCCCGGAGGGCAGCGGCAGCAGCGTCGGCGAATGCGCGCGACGGTGGAGCCATGGAGACGAAGTGTCGAGAACGCCTAGACGCTTACCAGTATGGGAGGCTCGCGTCGAGGCGGGGGCAGTTGTGGTGTTGGAAAGTGGCTGTTTCCAAAAGCTGTCGACCCGCCGGCTCGACAATCAAGTTCAATCAAGGGGCAATCAAGGTTGAGCCCAGCGAGAGACGGAGATCGCTACTTCTGATTGGATGACGACATTAGCCTCGTTGGAGTGACAGTCAGTGGCCGGAGCCTCGTCGGGTCCTAATAGAACCCCGAGCGAGGCTTCATGGTACCCACTTTTAGGTACAGATGCATTTAGTTGCGTACTTCGGCCGCACTTATTAATGTGGTCGCGGTCGTCATTTGATGTGTCCGGAATCGCCTTATTGCGGTCGTTCACACTAGATATTTGTATAGGGACATAGGACTCATCATAGGATGACCAGAACGAGGCTCCCTGGGCCTCATAAAACTCAGTAATAAAAAGACAGTCTTCCCCCAAAGCCAACAAGGGTCAAGTCCGACTTCGGTAAGTGTAGCTAGCTTATTGTAGTGCCTGGACACGCTCGGCTGCGTGTGGATGCCTGTCGGGGAGCTTATCGTGCTTTGACCGAGAGTTTCCTTGGCGGCGCCAAGAGTTGGCGTGGCCGGAGAGGCAATAGCGACATAGGAGTGCCGTTCACTGTATATTTGTGGGACAAGAGTGTCCCTGAGTGTATTAGTCTACCTACCGAGGTTTTACCTTGGCCCCCCTGTATAAGGCCTAACACGCCGGTACCCTTCCTTTCTGAGGGACTGCAGTGGGGTTGCGCGAAAGCGCTACATAGTATCCTAGCCTAAGCTCGTGGCTAGTGGTACAGGTTTCTGGGTTGACCGAAGATAACCTAAGGTGCACAGAGGCGCTTGCAACCGACCCGGTGTAAGGGATCGTTCCTGGTCTTCAGGTTTTGATCCAATAAGCGCTTACCTTTGCGGGTTAGCGTGTTGTTGGTGTCTCTAATACCTTTTGGTAGAAGAGAATTTTAGTGGTATTACCACACCACAGTTCAGTCGGTTCATACATCAGCGGTCTGGATCGGTCGGTTCATTCTGTGCGCTAGGCACTGGGGTGGTCATCACCAGCCTGCATAGACTGGAATCGAGCCTTAGCGCGGGCACTCTGGTTGAATTCATACAGTAGTGCGCCGCAATTGAGCTGAGTTATTGGCAACCACTTCGGATCGTCGTATCCCTTCCATTTGACTTGGTACTCGCGGATGCGCTTGGACGTTCGCGTACGCTTGGTCCACCGGAGGTCCAGAATCTTCTCAACTTCATATTCGCCATTCTGTTCGTCCGGCTGCCAGCTGTCCTCGGGCAGCAGCGCCGCGTCGAAATCGTCATCGTCATCCACTTCGAGTTCCACAGTGTGTCGTTTCGGGAACAACGCTCGAGGCTTGAGATGTAACGGGGTTACACGCACAAGTGCCGTCCATCACAGCGTCGCCACCATGTAGACACGCAGCCAACGGCCTCAGTGATTGTGCTTGGACCACTGGCGATTATGCCCACGACGAACTTGAGCCAGCTGAGCACGACACCGCCTTCTCCAAAGCTCTTGATCGGTGTGGGCCAGCAACACTTAGTGGAGCTGCGCAATGAGTGAGTCATCGCCCGATGAGTCAGCGTACTGACGAACGAGTTGAGGGACGTCCTTGAGCATCCCGTCCAGGCCTTCCCACGAGTCCTCGATCTCCTGTAGCCCAGACCATGACACTAGCAACTCCCAGCGATGGTAGACGTCATTGTAGCGGTGGTCTCTGATGGCCTTGACGTCCAGCACGATGCCCTGGGCGGTAACGAGCTCAATCATCTCCTGCGTCACGTTCAGGTCGGAATCAGCGTAGTACTTAAGTCTGCTCCCGTGAACTTCATGCTTCTTTCCGCTCGTGAGGTGCTCAATGATGAACGCGTGAGGGGTCGTTTCCACCACACGAAAGGGGCCCAACCATTGGCCCAGGAGCTTGTCATTGGGTAGGCGCTGGTCAATGCGCGACCATAGCACAAAGTCGCCAATGTCGAAGTTGCATTCTGTTCCCTTCTTGCGCTGCACGTCGAACAGCCTTCGGGGCTCCTTTGCGTCCACGACTTCCTTGTGCATGCCTTCAAGCGACGCACACAGCTTCTGGATCTGACGCCCAACATCTTCTGGGTCGACTACAACCAGCTCTTCCCCAGCAGAGGTCTGGCGGACAATCACATCCAGCGGCGACGCTGGCTTAAGACCAGTGAAAAGCTCGGTGGGCGAGTGTCCGGCGAGGAACCGCGTAGTTGGCCTTCTTGCTCTTGTACTGGATCTCCTTCAGCTCCACGTCGTCCTTCAGCTCACTCAGGCTCAGACCATTCAGGCGGTGGTGAGCAGTAGCAAGCTGGTTCTCGACCTGCTTCAGCCGCTTCTCATAAGCAGGTCGAGGGAGGATACTCGCCGGTCGGGTGCACACCTGGAGTGCCTCCTTCTCTTGTCGATCACGGTCTTCCTGGAGGGACTGCAGATGTTGATTCAACTGCCCCACTGAAGTTTGAGCCGCCTCCACCTGGCGCTGACTCAGGATCTCGTTCGTCTTCATCGCGCCGAGCTGCTTGTAGATCTCGTGCGCGTCACGCTGCGGATCGTTCAGCTCGACCGCGATCTTGCATTCCTCCGCGTCCAGCTCTTCGAGTTCATGCAGCGGAGCTTGCAAGTCGTACGTCGACGCAGAGACGCTCTTCTGGAGCTCGATCTCACGGGCGTCAAGGCGCTGCAACTCGCTCTGAACGTCGCTGATCTCACGATCCAGCACCGTCGTATCCAGCGTGTGCTCTTGCTGTTGGTCCGACAACTCGTCCTCGAGACTCTGCAGCTCCGCATTCTGGCGATGGTATCGTTGCGACAAGCTGTCGATGCGGGCCTTCTCCTGCCTGGCAAACCGGCGCAAATCCTCCCTCTCAGCGCGTAGTTGAGCTTCCTGGCGACTCAAGCCCTGCAGCTCGCGTTGCCGAGCCTCAAGGAGCTGTTCGAGCTCCCTGATCTCGCCCCCCACGTCCTCGCAGATACTAGACCGACGTCCATTCATCTTGTTTGCAATGTACGCCAAATTACCGTCGCGCACCACGAACTTGTCACCGCTCGCAAGGTACACCTCGGACACGAATCTCGCCATCCTGAAGCCCCCACTGCGGCCTTGCAGCACCCTTTGCTCCGCATCTTCGCGATCATCAAACAGCAGCTTGCTCTCCACGCTGTACACGTCGACAAGAGTGTTAAACACATTGTCATCTTTCACTGCAAGGACGTTGCAGATCGTGTGAGCCGCGAGATCTCCCGCTGGCGTGTTCAGGTTCCCGTATCGGAACCCACAGCGCTCTGCGATGATAATCTCGGCCTCGTGCGGGCTTCAGCGCGCCTGGCGCTTTAAGTCGTCCAGCAACTTCTTGTCTTGGCCATTGACGACTAAGTAGCTGCTCAGAGCCCCCTTCAGCGCTATGTCGATCGCACCAGCGAAGCGCATGAACATCTTGGGCAGCGTCACGAAATTCCCAAGAGGTCCGATGGGGGGGCGCTGTGAATCGATGCTGGTTCGCGTTGATCCGTTGCTGTAGGTGGGCGATGTGGCTGCCAAACGCTGCCAAGCTCTTGCTCTTCCGGGCTCGGAGAGAGCTCAGGTGGTACTGGATATCGCGGATAGTATCTCCGCACTCGCGAACGAGACGCGTGCAGGCCGAGAGTCGCTCGTCCAGCTCTTCGGCATTGTCTGGGGCGTGTTGAACACGGAGCTCGGCGTCTCGGAGGCTCTGTTGTGTCTGCGCAGCTTCGTGCCGCTTGTGCTCCAGTTGGTCTTGCAGGATACGACTCCCAGCTCGACGCAGCAGCTCTTCATGATCCTTCTTCTTCAACATCAACGCTTGCTGGAGTCTAGCGAGGTTTTGGGCCTCGCGCTGCTTGGACCGTGTCAGCAGCGGCATTTCCGACTGATATTGCTGAAGCGGGCGGCGAAGCTCGCGGATCTTGCTCTGCAAGGCCGTCTTGCGGTTGTTGCACTGCTCCATCTTCTTGCTGGTGGCTTCGATCTCCGCGTTGAGCTCGCTTTGCCTCTTCTCCAGTCTCTCGACCTCCGCTCTAGCCGCTGCATTTCTCGCGGCGGCTTGCTCGGCGTCGCTCTTCTCCTTCGCAATCTTCGCCTCAACTTTCGCTATTTGCTCCTCCTTCTCGCGCACGAGCGACCACTGCCACTCGGCTTTCAGTACAACGAGATAACTCTGCAGGTTTTCAATCTAACCAAAAAACACAACACGGAATCAAGTTAACGACTTCATACAACACAGCATGATACTTAATACCTTTTACTCACACTCTGCGCCTCCTGCCACTGCTTCTTCGCCGTCTTCATGGCGTCCTCGAGCGCCGCGATCTTGCTCTTCTCTTGCTGCGCATGATTGAGGCACGCTTGGACAACAGGCAGTAGGTACGGCCACTCATGGCGATCCAGGCCATAGTCAAGGAGCAGTGCGCGCAAGACTTGGAGCACGTCCTTGTTCAGTCGCTCGGTCGTTCCATTCACCCAAGGCGTGTATACCGGAGAGAAAGAGCGGTCCATATTCAGGCGGGCACATAAGTGATCAACTGTTTCATTGCGGAAGTGAGTGCCCTGGTCGGAGATCAGCATGGCGGGATGGCCAAACCGCTTCACCCAGCCAAGCAGTGACTCTGCGGCAATATAGGCGGTAGCACCACCACATGGGTACAACTCGCAGTAGTGCGTCAGTGAGTCCTTGAGCACCAACAGGTAGGCGTTGTCACCGTAGCCTTCTCCGAGCGAAAGGTAGTCCCAATGTAGAGCCTCATTCCGTCGAGTTGCCGTGAAGGTTGGTCCATACTGGCGCTGAATCTGCCTTGGTCCTTTGACGTGTTTACACAACAGACATCCACGAGCAAATCGAGTTGCCTTTTCAACCAGCCTGTCAACATAGAAGTTGTCGGTGACCAGAGATGCCATCACCTCAATGCCTCGGTGGCCCTGGGCTCCACAGTGAGCCACCACAAAGATCCTGTTGAGCAGGTCAGTGGCTCCACTGGGAATCCATGCCTTGTGTTCGCGCACGAGCAACCCTTCCTCCTCCACCAAAGCGAGCTGTTTCGGAGGGTGACCGGCAGCTTCCTGTGCTTCACGGACATCGCTGATCGTCGGGAACTGGAACCGGGCATCCGAGAGTGGACGGAGCCGAGAAAGGTCATTCACCGGCACCGCCGTTCCTCTGCGCGTACGAACAGCTCGGGCGTGCACGGCGACCTGCGCTTCGAGTTGGGGGCGCCAGCGCGAAACGATGTCGGCCCAGAGGTTGTTTGCGCCTGCAATGTGCTCGATTGTGTAGCGGTAGGCGTTCAGTCGTAGCGCCCAGCGCTGGAGACGGCCTCGAACGTGTTGCTTCAGATCACCGTGAGGGGCAAACAGGTAGATCAGGTTGGAGTGGTCACAGAAGAGTCGAAATCCACGTCGACGCAGGAGTAGGTAGCTCAAGTTGCTGCAGGCCATTACGATGGGGTAAGCCTCCTTCTCAGTGATTGTCCAATTGAGTTGGGAGTCCTTGAAGAGGCCACCCTTGCACACAACCATGACATGCTCTTGTTCCTCCACGGGGAGATTGGCGTCCCAGTGATGCACCAACGTGACGACTACACTGAAGCCAAGTCGTGAAGCGTCACTGAAGACGCAGACCTCATCTTCGTCTGTGGGAAAGGCCATCATGGCCGAGTCACGAATTGGGGCAATAGCGTCCTGGTAGCCCTGCTTTTCGTCGTCGGACCAAGCAATCGCAATGTTCAGTGCGTTCTTGCTGCGCTTGCCAATCCGCTTCTTGGCCTGTTCGAGCTTGACGTGTAGGGCGGCAAATGTTCGAGAGTAGTCCACGATAGAGTCCCTCAACCAGTTCGCCGCGCACACGAAGTACTGCAGCTCTGCTGCCGTGGAAGGCAATGGGAGGTCCGTCAGCACATCGATCCGAGCAGGGTCATGACGGATGCCTTCACCAGTAATCACACGACCGCACCACACCTCCTCGGTCGTGAAGAGCGAGCTCTTTGCCAGGTTCAGCTTCAGATTGTGGGCATCCAGGAGGGTGAGGAACTGCCGTAGCACTGCAAAATATGTCGGAATGTCATTGGCAAAGAGGAGGATGTCATCGATCCACACCTCCACGTGATCCGGCATCAGGTCTCCGAACACTTCACACATCTGACTCTGGAAGTGAAGGGCGGAGTCCATGGCCCCTTGTGGCACTCTGAGGGGTGTGTAGACACCATCCTCCGTCATGAAAGACAGGACCTCTTGACTGTCTTCATGGAGAGGGAGTTGCCAGAAGCCGTTCTTCAAGTCGAAGCACGCAAAGACAATTGCGCCGTTGACCTTGTTCATCAGCGCGGCAATGTTCGGCATCGTCCCGGCAATCGGAATCGTCAGCGCGTTCACATTGCGGTAGTCAATAGTCATTCGAAACTCATCGAGAGCCCCCGTCTTACGCACCGGGACGACGGCACTCGCCCAGCGTGCCCCGTTGTTCTTCCGCACCAGGCCGCTGGTGACCAGCTTCGACACATGCTCTCGCAGGAACTCGCTCTGCAATGGAGCATACTTCCGTTGCTTGCAGCGATACGGAATGGCGTCGTCTCGGATTACAACTCGCAGCGGTTCCACGTCCGCTGGGGACCTCCTCCCAGGCTGACCTGCCACACGTTCGGAAACTCCAACAGCAGCACGAGGAGCGTGGGCGCGTGCTCGGCATCCGGTCCATTCGCTACAGCATCGCTAACCAGCCGTTCTAGCTCCGGCCTGAGGTCAGCAGACACCGGTGGGTCCATCGAGTCGTCGCCTACTGCAAACCCATCGTCCGCCTCGGCTGGCATCCCGTCGACGGCCAGTTGGGCGAGCATATCATCAATGTCAATACCGAAAGTGCTTAGGATATCACGGTCTAGAAGCAGTTCTTCCTCATCACTATCCATCACCACACACGGGACATCACGAAGATGCACAACACCCGCCGCTGTCTACAGGTCTAGGTCGACGGTTACGACTGATCCACATGTAAGTGGGCGGCCGTCGGCCACCACCACCTCTACGGGAGTGTGGAGCTGTTCCCAGTTGAGGTCAGGCTGTAGCGAACGAAGCGAATCCACTACGCAGCTTGGTATTACGCTCCGGTCAGCGCCGGTGTCAGGGATGTACTCCACCTCCAGCATGCCATTAATCTGCTCCGAGCGCGCAGTCGGACGTGCCTTGACCACCTTGGAGCGCACAACGTCGGCGCGTCGTTCCTTGGAGTCTCGGAACCGTTCCGACGCCTCGCGACGCTGCTCTACTGTCGCAGTCGGACACTCTCGAAGCCAGTGAGGTCCGTGACAGAACAGGCATCCTTCCGTCGGCGGCTTGAAACGCGCGGCGGCTTTGCCTCTGGTTTTACGCTCGTGGTCGCCGGCTTGGGAGAGGACCGGTTCTTCTGTTCTCGCGATTGGCCACTGGATTTCTTTGAGTCATGACCACCGCTTGAGCCTCCACCAGACGCACGTGTTGCACTACGCGCAGGCGTGCTTTCCTGCACCAGCCGGTGAAATCTCTGCTGGACCTTAGCATGCTCCAGCACCAGCTCAAAAAGTGCAACATCGTCCACCTTGCAGTCACGCCTCTCCAGTTCCACGAGGCGCTCGATCTGCTCCCGCAAGACAATCGGCTGAAGGTTTTCAATCAGAAGTCGGCATCTGGCCTTCATGCGGTCCCTGTGACCCGTAGCGTTGGGTTCATTCCGACCAATGAGACCCTGGAGTCCATTCTCCTCCTCGATCCGCTTGAAGTCTTGAAAGTACCGGGAAATGCGGGCATCACAGTCTTCGACTCGCAGGTCCATGCGCAGTGATTGTCTGAACAGCGACTTTACGTCCGGGACGTACGCGTTGGTCAGAGACTGGGTTTTCACCCTGATCAGTTGTAGGAGGTCATCATCGCTAATGGTCTCCAGTGGGCGCTTCAACAGGAAAGTAGCGATCGTGTCCAACACCCGAGGTCGAATGGAGCCCTTCACCGTAGCGACCACGTGGGTGAACACTTCACCAGTCACACTGCAACGGTGGCGAATCTTGGTGACGTAGTGATTCCACGCACAGTACCACACGACAAGCGCCGCATGCTCCCAGTCTGCCAACTCCGGAGGCCGCACGAACTCGTAGATTGGCTGCGGGACCGACGTGCCAGCGTCCATGTTGACATCGCCGTCGGGGTCCATCGCGAAACCGCCGCCTGGCATCATTTGCCAAGCCATCCGGCGGTGGAGAGCTTGGGCAAGCCTTGTCCAGGGCCTTGGTCTCAAGCTTGGTCGGAGCGTCCTTGAACTCGGCAGCACTCCGGTGTCTCGGGTCGACGACGCGCACTCGAGGCCAGCAATCGAACTTACGCCTAGAGCGTAAAGTTAACTTTATCGCACGAGCTGCCTTGTTCGTGAAGAGGAAGTTGGAAAGTGAGATGTATTTAGGCAGGCAGACGAAAGTAACTAGCAGGTTGTCTACTGGAGCCCAGGGGGTGGGGGCCTTGTGCATGCTGTCCGCTATTCCTTCGCTTGCTCATGGCCCTGCGCCCGCTTCTCTGTAGCGAGGGCCCTTGATGACGCTCTATGATGCTTGGCCCGGTGTCCTTCTCCAGTCACCGTCCATCACAGCGTCGTCACCATGTAGACACGCAGACATCAAACCGTTCTATGGGACGCGCGACAAGAGCGAGCCCTCCATGCAGTGGCTCCGAACGTTCATCTATGAGATGAAGGGAACCCATGCACCCCCCAACGAGTGGTGCATGCCGTTCGAACTCAAGCTCAGGGACGGAGCCCTGCACTGATGCCGCCAGCTCCCGCGCAAGACGAGACGCTCGTGGAAGTTGCTGAGCGAGGCGTTCATCAAGTACTACTGTTCGAAGTTTTCCCAGTCTGCGAAGGCTCGGTATTACTCGGCCAAGCGAGAGGACAAGGAGCACGTATGTGATTACCTTAACCGGCTTAACGGCTATGCTCGCAACGCCGGCGTACAGTTCGAGAACGGTGGACGCGACGCGAAGGAGCACGTGGAACATTTCTTGGTTACGTGTGACGACCGAAACTTAGAAGACCGTCTGTGCCATGTGCGGGTCAAGAGCATTCATGACCTCGAAGACATGATCAACGACATCCTGCGCCACCGCGACCGCAAATCAACACGCGAATCGTCGTTCCGGCGCTCTCGGAGTCAAGATGACAGTCGCCGACGTGATGCGAGGTCGAACGAGGATTCTCGTGGTGGACACCGCCGTGAACGACGCTACCGTGATGACGACCGCCGCAACGATCGTCGCGACGACGACCGCCAGCGTGAACGACGCGATGCGTCACCGTACCGGTCGAGGGTGACTTTGGTCGACGCGCTGGCCGATGTAATGGCAGAATGGAACGTCGGAGGCTCGGTCGGTGCACGCAACGAGGCTTCGTACGCCTCCCGACGTGCCGGTGATGTGAACGAGGAATACTTCGAAGACGAGCGCCAGTACTCGGACGACCAACGCTCGGACGAGGATTCGGATGCCGATTATGACTCTGACGAATCTAAGGGACATGTCGCGGCCGCCAACGACGCTGAGCGGAGGGCCGCAGCCGAAGGAACGTTCGCTCGGTCTGACAACCGACGCTTCAGGAACGGAGGAGGACCGTCCAACCGCGAATGAGACAGCCGTCGCCAGTATGGGCCATGCGCAGCATGCGGAAGCCCGTCTCACTCGGTGCACTTCTGCTACCGGCGGTGCAAACTGTGCAAACAGGTGCACGATGCTGGGAAGTGCGAAGCCCTCCACGAGCTTACCAAGCTCCTGAAGTCCAAGGTCGACAAGAAGGATCTGTCGCCAGAGCTGCAAAGCCTGGTGTATGGAAACCATTTAAACTCGGCAGCCCGCCAACTGAAACTGGGTTGGTCCCCATCGGGCTGCCACAGTTAGCTGAGCCTGCTGTTGATGCGGACTATCTGTTCGCGTTCACAGGCGAAAGCAAACGGCCTGCGACCTGAAGAACAATGAACGTGTGAAATCGACGGAAAATGGAGAGAACCGGGACGCAAGTCTCGTTGAGACCGGTATTGATGAAGATGGTGATGATGAACGTGATGGACACCCGACCTAGGCTTTGATCACCAGCCTAGTCCAGGTCAGGGGACCGCCTCGAAACCTCGCTCGGGTGGTGAAATTACTACCCGGCGAGCGATTGGGGTGGTGGTCGTCCCAACGGTACGACAAGAGGAAGCGAATGAGAGCTTTGGTCAATGGCGCGGTGGACGACTCGCGAACGAGGATACTGCTCGACACTGGAGCGAATGTGAGCGTGATCTCGGCTGCCTTCGCCAAGCGGCTCCGGGTGCGAGAAGTTCTGGACCACGGACGAAGTCTCGAAGTCCGCGGTATCAACCCTGGGGTGATGGAGACCCGTAGGCGAGCCCTCCTGAAGATCACTTTGGGATGGGAGCAAGTCTACGAGTTCGAGATGTGGATAATGGACCACAGTGCAGGGGTCGACGTGGTACTGGGAATGGACTTTATGATCCCGGCCGGTATCCGGCTGGATCTGTTCCATGGCACCGCTCGACTCCCGGATGAGGTCATGGTACCACTGCTGAAGTCGCAGAGTGTCGAGGACGATGAACCCTATGGTACTCAGCCTTCGTGTGGGCCGACCGAGGATTTATACATCCCCGGTCGTGAGTGGCGTGAGTGCCGAGTACCGCGGCAGCGGTTACCTCGGTCGGAGTACGATGTGTGGGTTCGCCGCACGGAAGTATATGCACTAAACGGGTCATTGTGTCCACTTTTTAATTCTCTCGTTATAAGAACACGACAAAGTGTTTCTCCTTCAATTGTTGATATGTGTGTATTTTTCACGTACTTTTCTTTATATCTATCCATCATTCACCTTCTTTATCATTTCGCCATCAAAGTTAAAATTTTACAACGCTCATAAAAATATGTTCAAAATAAGCATTTACATACCCGGAAGTCAATAAAAAAATATTACCTCAAAGCTCTTATTTTTCTTAAGTATCGGGTCATTGTGTCCACTTCTAATTTTAAGATTTCCTTGTCATTTGCGCCACACAATTATTTGCCAAGGTACCTACCTTCACAAAATATTCGCCAAGGTACCTACCTTCAGCAACCTACCACAAATATTGGAAATTTGTTAGAAGATAAAAAATTCTATCTTAAGAAATAAATCTTAAGTATATAAATCCCAAGAGCATACAGTGCAAACATCAACAACAATGAACAACAACAACACTATCGCTCAAGTAACGATGGCTGATCTACCTCCTTACCAACCTAATGCGGATCTAATGCTACCTACTGAGGAAGAAGCCATCATTGACTTCTTTGAAGATGAAAACGACTATGATGATGATTTCTTTGAGGAAGTGGAAGTCAAAGAAGAAACGACTCAAGAAAGAATCTATAAAGAATGGTACTTCTATACGAGAACTAACCTGTTCGATCACGATCAGTATTTAGGTGATGAATATGAACCAGCTAATGAAGTTGATGAAGATTTCGAAGCATTTATGGATTTATTTTATAAGTCTTATTTACTCCACCCGGTCAATAGCATTTTCAGCGATGTAAAAGATAAAATTAGTGAGTTCGAAAATCGAAAATACTTTATTCAAAATGTTAAAGAACCTCTAATCGCTGCCGCGATGCATCCTTGCCGAATCAAAAATCAAATGGATCAGTTTAATGATATCGAGCATTTCTTCGAATGCTGCTAAACAATCAACTTTTTTTTTTGATTTTTTATTTTTTTATCACTGTCGAGACAATCCAATTCGACAATATTGACATCGATTTGATGCTGAGACGATCCAATTCGACAATATTGACTTCGATTTGATGCTGAGACGATCCAATTCGACAATATTGACGTCAAATTGATGCTGAGACAATCCAACTCGACATCGAATTGTTGCTGAGACGGTCCAAATCAACATCGAATTGATGCTGAGACGATCCATATCGACATCGAAACTGATGCTAAATCAGTAACGTTGATATACTTTTAAACTATCTTAAGAAATAAAAAAAGTAAAGTATATTATCAACGAAGATGTGCAATTTCATAACTTCTAAAGGATCGAAGTGTTTGCTTTCACCAACCAAGGATACATGTCATATCCATAAGAAAAAAATGCTAATTAATTACAAAAGCGATGAGATTAGAAATTTAAACAAAACAATCCAAAAAAAGAATATCACCAATGAAAAAATTAAATCTGAAGCAGATGCTATAAGAAACGAAAATGATAAATTGAAGTCCGAACTTAAGCAACTAAAAAGTAAAATAAATATCTTGCAAAAGGATGTCGCTACTATGAAACCAGATTATGAAAGTTACTCATTAATCAAAAAGTATGAGTTGATGAAATTTAACCTAAAAAAACATATTTATGATGAAACTGATACGTATGAGTTAAAACAATTTTGCAGAGATAAATCAAATGTACCTATACTCGTAGAAATATTTGGGAAGCAAACCGATTATTGGAAATTTTACAATAATCTGAGATTAACAAGAAACAAACTTTGTCATTTATATGAATTACGATCTTAAGACATATTTTTATTAATATAAATAAGATGCCACGTTATGAAAATGATGAACAGAGACGTCAAGCAAGACGCGAAACAAATAGAAGATACTATGAGAAGACTCGCGAAGCTAGGTTGCTTAAACAAAGGCATTATGATATTGAGCACAAAGAAGAGATTAGCTTAAAGAACAAGGTCAGATATCAAGCAAAGAAAGTACTCTCGACTCAAAATGTGAAAATTGAATAATTGGCCAACATTTTTTTGGCTAGATTTATATAATCTCTCAATCTAAGTTGAGAAATTTTCATCTTAAGGAAAGATTATCATATTATATAGTATCATTTCCATTTGAAAATGCCGATCACAGCAGCTCTTAAGAAAGCGCAAAAGCACCGTAGCAACCTGTACAGGTTTGCTAAAAGCAAAAATCTGATTATTCATTGGGATATGACGACCAAGAAAATGGAAAGTATTGTTAATGGCTATAAAAATAAGAAAGCCAAGACAATCTTCAATGCACTTGAAAAATCTAAGGCTAAAAACGACGAAACCGCACTTAAAGCTATTAACAAAACAACGGGCAAATATGATGTATCACTTAGCCGTTTTAACCGAATCCGTAAGAACATCGTTTCACCGGCTGACAAGAAGCTTCTTCTTCATTTTAAAGATTCTACCGGCAACATTGTGAAGACATATCACCTTCAGGATCGTATGATTAACATTGATAACCTTTTTATTGATGAAGAGAATCAGTATAGCTCAGGTGCTGACGTAGAATTGAATATTCTACCTTCAACAACAGTTGAAACGGAATGGCTATCAAACCCGCCTCGTTCTCGTTCTGAACGAAAGAACTTCTTTCGTTATCTAACAAAAGCAGACTACAACCTCGAATCTTTTCAAGTATATTCAAATGAGTTTAAAATCAAAGACAACCACTCTAAATCATTTGACCCTGAAACTGATCCAGATTTTAAAGCGATTAACTATCCTTGTTTTCTCTTTGCCCTTCATAAAGCCGGGGTTAGTTCTCAGATTGTTAAGCAGATCTCGCAAACGATGTTTAACTCAGGCGCGACAGTTGATTTCATCAGAAAGATAGCAAATGCTTTCAATCTCTACATCTCAGTTAAGCAATTTCGCATTAGAAAGGATTCAGGCAGATCAAACAATGATATTTCCTTCTATGGTGTAAAGACTGAAAATTGCATTAAGCTCGGCTCTGTCGGTGAACATCTATTTGCTATTTTGCCAACTAAAATTACCAAAGCTTCACTTGATCATCCTGAGATAGTTAGAGAACACGGGCGAACTGATTTCAGACTCAAAGGAGCTAGAGTAGTATTTAAAGATAAGAAGATCAAATTACTAGACAGCTATGAAGCAATTACTTATCTTTATCATCACCGTGAAACACACTTGGAAACAATCACTCAGCAGAGCATGCCTTTCCTTCTTAATAGCAAATATCAAGAAGTTCGTTCTTTGAACGCTGAAGACTTTCATGATAACAATTTCAAAGAAATGGGAAGAGTAAAAGGTAAAGAGCTAAACCTTGGCCAAGCGCCCTTCAGAGCATTTAACAGCAAGACAAAAGAATTATATGATGTTCGTATTTTCAATATCGTCTATTTCGATTTTGAAACTCTAGTCATAAATAATGAACATGTTCCATATTGCGTATCGTATTGCATTGCCAATGTTATGATGCTGGAAGATGGTGTTACTACCCCTACGTTCAGTGAGACCAAGAACATCTACGGATTAGGATGTGAGAAACAATTTCTAGAATCTCTACCTCAAAAAAGCTACAACCTACTTTGGGCGTACAATGCTGGATTCGATTCTCGTTTCATTTTAAAACACATGACGTTTAGCTCAAGGGATACAAATATGATCGATTGCGGCACAAAGATTAAACGGGCTCATGGATTCTATAGAGGACGTGAGGTTTTGATCAAAGATTCAATGTCATTCCTAGCTGGAGGGCTTGGCAATTTACCGAAGATGTTCAAGGAAGCATCAGAATCGATCTCACTCGAAAAAGAGTGCTTTCCTCACAATTTGATTAACAAAGAGAACTTCAAATCGCAATGGCCAATTGAATATCTCAACTCATACAAAGATAAGGATACTCTCATTGCTAATGCTACACAAATCGGAGCTATTAAAGATGGCAAATTTGACTGTGAGATGTATGCTACCCATTACTGCAATCGCGATGTCGATGTGCTAAAATCATGCTTTGAAGCATTCAGAAAACTCGTATATAGCGAATTCAAACTTGATGTTTATCGTTTCCACAGTATTTCCTCTTTGTCTCTAGCGTATCAACATAACGAAGGATGCTTTGATGGTTGCTACGAAATGAATTCGGTGCTACTAGGTTTCCTACGTCAAGCCACCGTTGGCGGACGCGTTATGACACGCGACAATCAAAAGCATCACATCAAACATAAAATTGCTGATTTCGATGCTGTTAGCCTATATCCGTCAGCAATGAGCGAATTAAACGGATACGTTAGAGGTAAGGCAAAGCTCTTCAAGGACTCAATCCCCTCTGACGCTGATTTCTATGTAGCTAGGGTTCGCTTTGATTCGATTGGTAAAAAACAACACTTTCCTCTTTTGAGCTACTTCGAAAATGGCTCTCGTAACTTCACTGACGATATTGATGGTAGAGAAATGATTGTTGGAAAGCAAGCTCTTGAGGATATCCAACGTTTTCAGCAAGCCAAATACACTGTTATCGAAGGTGTTTACTGGAATGATGGCTTCAACGATCAAATCATTAAAACAATTAGAAAGATGTTTAACGCTCGACTCAAATACAAAGCTGAAGGCAATCCCCTTCAAAATGTATTAAAACTTATGATGAACTCTTCATACGGAAAGTTGCTGATGAAACCTATTGTGAAGAAGAAAGTATTCGTCAGCGGAGGTCAGGAGAAGATTGATGAATATACTCGCAAGAACATTCACAAGATGATTTCAAGAACCCCTATCAGTGATAAATTAGCTCTGTTTGAAGAGCACAAAGCGCTGACGCAGCACTTTAGCCCTGTCCACCTTGGCATTCAGGTCCTTGATTCAAGCAAGCACATCATGAACAGGGTCATGTGCTTAGCAGAAGACATCAACGCTAATATTTGGTACCAGGACACCGATTCAATGCACATCGACTACGATGCTGTTCCTAAACTTGCTGATGCATATAAAGATAAATACAACAAGGAACTTATTGGCAAGCAGATGGGACAATTTCATGTTGATTTTAATCTTGAAGGATCAGAAGGCAATATCTACGCTAAGGAAAGCATATTCCTAGGAAAGAAAAGCTATCTTGATGTTCTAGCTTGCGATGGTAATACCATTGAAGGTCTTCATATTCGTATGAAGGGAATTCCATCAAAACTAATTGAGGATGATGCGTATAATCATTACTTAAATTTGTTTAATGGCAAGTCGATGTCATTCGATCTCACTGATTTATGTTCGATCAATATCAATTCGAAGACTCAAACAGTTTCAAAGAGAACTAACTTTACAAGAAGTGTATCATTCAACTAAATATAAGGACGGTTAGAAATCTTGATTTCGCGGCGTTCGCCTCTCAATCTTCGATTTAGTAGACAATGGAAGCTTTACTAAATAAACTCTATTTTGATTCGAAGACAGGCTTTATTGGAGCTGACAAGCTCTATCGAAAGGCTAAAGCGATTAATAAGAAAATTACGAAAAAACAAGTGAATGAATGGTATAAGACGCAATCTAGTATCCAACGATTCTCAAATCGAAATCAAAAATTTCCTGAGTTCAAAATTGCTTCAAATAATCCTAACGAATGGCAAATGGATTTGGCGTTTTGGGCTAAGCAACCGATCTTGATTTCTGTAAATATCAACAGTCGCATTGGATATGCTAAATTGTTGAAAAACAAACAAGCTGATACTGTTAAAAAGGCTATCGAAGACTTCATCTCAAATAATAAAGTTACAGCATTAATGTCAGATAATGGAAGTGAATTCATTAACAGTAAAGTCGAAACGCTTCTTGATCAGAAACATATCTCACACGGAAATGCTTTTGTTGGTGATCACACAGTACTTGGCAAAATAGAATGATTTATCAGAACGATAAAGGCAATACTAACCAAGATGAAGGATTTTACAAAATTTAAGAAGCTTACTCAGAAAATTTTGAATGAAGCTATCTCAAATTACAACACGTCATATCATTCATCAATCAACGGAACGCCTAATGAAATGAAAGGAAAAGTTATGATAGATGAAGTTGCTTATAATAAACGCGTTGTAAAGCAAGTTCAAAAAGGCATTCCCGAAGGTTCAATTGTTCGATATCGATTAAAATCTAAAACGCCATTCGATAAAGAAGGAATCAAATTTTCAAAAACTACTTACGAGGTGATTGGTTTAGATGGGTTGAAAATAAGAATTCGATCGAAGAACAATCATATTCTCTACAAACCTGTAAACGATTTGAAAATCGTGAAAGCGGAGATAGCTG
Organism: Phytophthora melonis; assembly: GCA_024211575.1. Classification (NCBI taxonomy): domain Eukaryota; phylum Oomycota; class Peronosporomycetes; order Peronosporales; family Peronosporaceae; genus Phytophthora; species Phytophthora melonis. The sequence continues at coordinate 293,809 of JAMXKT010000076.1, read as the reverse complement.
ACGCGCCGCTAGATAATCAAGAAATTTGGGAAGCTGAGAAGATATTGGATCATGAAAAGATGCGAAATGGGAAGTATAAATATTCAGTTAAATGGAAAGGATATGACGAACCAACTTGGGAGATTCAAGATAATTTGCGACTTGTTAATAAAAATAAACGATCTACACTTGAGGAAGCTTACTGGCGCAAGTAATTAGTAAGACTAAGAGACGACAGACCAAAGGTCGTCAGGCAATCTTTGATTGCTCCACTTGTGTAGGGATCGAAGATCCCACTGGGCTCCTTCGGAGACCCTCGCGTGTCTTGCGCCACTTGAACTTCGTTCTAACGCTAAAAAAAAAAATCGAGTGAGCTATAGCTCAGTACGTGATATTTTTACAAATGGACGCGGTCGCTTGAAATCACGCTTAGACGAGGTCAAATTGATTTTGGGTCTGAATATTCCTTCTTGAACGGCCTTACGTTTGGGAATTATCTTAGAAATATCTTCTAGTAGCGTCGAGTTATCATATACAGATCCATCATCAAATGGGTCTTCGGTGAATTCAAGATTAACATCCATCTTAGAGCCAACACCGTTGGCGAGTCGACGAATGAAGTTCGTCTGGATACTAGAACGAGTATCTTTTGGAAACTTCGTTCTATATATATGATACCGGATTTTTTTTCAAAAATATTTTATTACTTATCTATATACATAGTAGAAGTCATGGTTTTAACAGCATTGTGCAAAGCAATCACTAATAATGACACGCAATGTTCGTGCAAAGCTCAGAAAACATCATACTGCAAACAGCATGACAAAGATGCAAAAATTACCATGTACAAAAAGGAACTAGCAAGGCTGCATGAGCGCATCCGTCGATATATAGAAATATCTACGGATCTTCATAATAAGCTGCTTGATATCGAATATGTAGATTACTTAAAGTTGCAATTGATGCATATTGGAGGTCAATGTAGATCATTTCGAGATATCATTGACGATCCTAAACATAAAGATAAAATTGAGACGCTGTTTGATCTTCCAATTGACGAGGCACAATCTGCCTACGACAGAATGCTTAAGAGGCGGAATGAGTTAGTTCATAAGTACACGATTAACGGCTGGAACAACCAAAAACGATCATGTCCCGAAAGGGTAAAGCGACAGCAAAACACAATTTTTAATAAATACATACAGCCAAGATCCTTGCTAAATCTTTACGAATCGTAGTTTAGCGCCTGGGCGCAAGGGTCGCTGACCCTCAGCCTTGGCAGGTCTGAGCATCAGCTCTTTATTAATTTTTTTATCAAACGATCGCCACATTCATATAAAGCAATCATGTTCCCATCCTTTTCTAGTCTATCTCAGAGAGAACGCAAACGACAAGAGCTATTGCGCGAGGCTGAACGCGAGCTTGCGATTGAGCGCCATCTCAAGAACAAATATGCTGAGACAATGTGGGCTGCAGATAACGAAGCAAGTCTAATTGCAATTCCAAAGTCAACTAATGGAACAGACACACAAACGGATATTAGCATCCCGCCTAGATCTACAGCAACTGTAGACACAACCTCTACTGGCACAACGGCAACTTCTGGTGTTTTTTCAGCGCCGAGCGGGCTAACAGGCGATATTAGTATCCCAACTACTGTATCATCCACCGCTGCTTCTGATATGGTTAAGCTTGACACCGAGCATATCATGTATCGGCCGGATGCGACAATGGAAGAGGTGGTATCAAATCGCGAAGATAAACAAGCAAAATCATATCAGGCTGTTGTAGATTTGTTTGAGATGCAACCAGACGTCGCAGCATGGGATCTACACCCGATATTCGATCCTCTGCTTGTAAAGAACGGAGATGCGAAAGCTAAGCGTGATATGTATTTCCTAGGCCCAAAGGCCGAATTGTATCATAGATCATCAAGGAAAGCTGTTCGAAAGGATAGACAAGAAGATTTGGTTGACCAGATAGATTGGGAAGCAACAATTGAGTATATATTCGAACGCATTAACTTGGTTGATGGTTATGTAAAAGCTCGAGAGATGCGGGAGAAACTAAATACCCAGCGTAAGGTATTTGACGGACTCAAGACCAATGCAGATATGAAACGATTATTTGCGAGCTATCAAGCACTCAACTCGATCAAGGATGAGATTGTACGAGAAGACAAGCTTGACAGTGAACGGCTAGGTGAATCTCGCTTTGCATTGAACAATATGGTGGGTCAGATCGTTGATGAGAATCTGTCAAAGGATTCGCGAAGTGATGATATCAACCGAGATTCAAAGCAGATCTTTGTCCAGATCGTTAAAAACAATTGGGATATCGTCAAAGCTAATCTAGTGCACGATTTCAATAGCAGGCTATGTTTCTACGCGCTGGGCCGAAGCGATGATCTGCAAGGACTACCAGAGCCAATAGATGGCTATTACATCGATCCGATTAATTTCAAGGTGCGACAGACTCACAATCATCGCCTATCGAATAATATGGAGAAAGAGCGTCTCTCTTGGGCTAATACTCTTCAATTTCTATTCCAATCCGCTCAGAATCGCAATATCGTGCTCGATACATCAGGCACGCCTTTAAGAACGGCCAATACAAGGGGTAGAGTCGCAGACGCCAGCCCGCAGTCTGAGCGCCAGCTCAACAAGCGCTCACTAGAGGATAGCACTGTATCCAATCTCATTATTGATCAGAAGAAACCGAACCTCAATGAATTGAGCCGAACAGTAGGAACTGATGTCAATATGGTGGAAGCAGCTGGTGATTACAAGAAGCTAGTATATGATCTCTACACTGATAATCCGTGGCTGCTGCAAGAGTATCTACCTCCGGCTGTATCGAAGCTTAGTAGCAACCGAGCATATCACCCAGATAAGTACTATATTGATTTGAACGGAGCTATCCGCAAAATCAAAAACAAGAAACCTAATCTGAGTGTTGATCAGCTTGCGTCTCCTGAAGCACTTGTCCGCATGAATCTGAGCTGGCCGCTCACGTTCCAAGGAGTTATTGAGTATCTAATCCAGGCTATTAATTTCTATACCGACAATCCGGATCTGCTCGAACAGCATAATTTCAGAGAGAAGCTAGCGCAGATCAAATCCAGTCTTAGCAAGTTCAATATTCGAGTCCCTGACAATGATCGTCCGATCAACATGGAGGATCTAGAGATGATGTCACCTGTCACAGGACGCGGCCTTAGAGGCGCCGGATATATATCCAAGAATCTCAAGGATAAGGAAGGCAACCCGATCCAATATCACTCGAATCGAGGATACAATCTTGCCCAACTTGAAGGAACGGGTACTTACAGTTCGTTAGCCTACAAACGAATTGGAACCAAGTTCGTGCATCTCCCAAAACTCAATGAAGGCCTACTTAAAGTTGTATACCCCAATCGCAGTACGGTTGGCCCTCAACGAAAGATCAGCAATGATCTATCTCAGCTGATTAAATCGCTTATATTCGATGGCAATATCAATCAGCAACTGTACGACTCGATGAATATGGATGATAAACGCGTTTTTCACGAGCTTCTTCGCATCACGCATACTCAACATGCTCTACGTGACCCGCTTAAAGATCCTCGGGATGTACTCAAGCAAGAGTACATGAAACTCAAGGGAGAAGTCATGCTCGGAAATGACAACCCCAGTCTGATTAGAGAACTTAAGCAAGTATTAGTTGATATGTACTCGGCAAAATTAATTTCTGATGAAGAGTTCAAACAAGTTTTGGTTGCTATTGTATAAAGCCAACATAGTTAGCGATTCGACAAGCAAGCTTACATAGATATGGTATTATTCATTCCAACTAAAATCATCGATACTCGCAACGCGTATCAACGCGAAGCTAAAAACAATCTAAAAGAGCTAAAATCGCTCATGGAGAAGCTGGTAGTGAAAGATATTCCTGCGTCTGATACTACGTTCAAAGCTTCTAAACCAGGTGGTAGCGTATGGACCTATAAGGAACCCAAAAAAAGCAGAACGTTTGCTCTTTAGGCCAAAAGCCAGATGCTTATACCTATCATAGCAACCATGAATATACAAGTAAATAGAGCACATGCGGAGGAAGAAACAACATGCGCGTAGTCGCGTGGTTTTTTAGCGCCTAGGCGCAAGGGTCGCTGACCCTCAGCCTTGACCTGCCAAGGCTGAGGGTCAGCGACCCTTGCGCCTAGGCGCTAAAAAACCACGCGACTACGCGCATGTTGTTTCTTCCTCCGCATGTGCTCTATTTACTTGTATATTCATAGCCTTGGCAGGTCTGAGCGACAGCTCTTTATCCCACCAGCCCCCGCTTAACATTTTAGCGTCAGCTCTTTATTTTAAATCATTTATTTTTTTGTTTAAGGCTTCTATTTGTTGCTGTTGTTCTTGAATAGCTTTACAAAGAATAGAAGTCAGACAAGCATAATCTACACCCCAACCGGTCTTTGGCGTTCCATCCGGATTGAGTTCATCAGCATCTTCACCTTCCGGTACATACACGGGCTCAGCAACGATATCAATCATCTCTTGAGCAATGAATCCAATTGCTCGTTTATTATCGCTAATCCAGCTGAACTGACGCGGCTGCATGCGCATGACCTCAGCGAGTCCGTATGGAAGATCGATAATGTTTTTCTTCAGTCTTCGATCTGAGCTATTTGTGTAGGCTCCTCCATAGCAAGGGGCATAGCCGTTATAGACCCAGGAACCGTCGCAGGTAGCAAATCTGATACCGGCACTTGCATTTACATGATTACCAATGCACGGATAGCTTGTTGTCGAATTTGCCCAACGATACATCGGGGAAATCGATGATGATTTTACATGCATGCCATAGTTGCTCCAAATGGCTCCAGATGCGTGAATAGTTCCTTCAGGACTCCAATTAGCTAGATCTACAGCTAGACGACCTGAAGAGTTGATATAACACTGCGTTGAATTACCAACCATTAACCTAAGAGGATCGGATGTAGTAGTGCCTAGAGCGACTCCGTTAGTTCCTCCCGCTACATCATTGTAGATTTGTACCTCGAACTCGATAGGTGTTGCTTGGTCATTAGCGATTCTCATCGCTCTTTGCCAACTTCCTGATAGTAGATTTGCTGATGATGTAATATCAAGCTTTGCTGTAGAAGAAGAACTACCAAATCGAATGTATCCAGCTTGCGTTATCCTCATCCGTTCTGCCATCGGGGATAGCATGTTAGCTCCTGATCGCGTGCTGATGGCGAAATCAGCCAGTCCGCTTTGAGTCGTTGGATTAGCCGTTCTAGTTGCGTACAGATTGACAGAAGGCGTATAGGTGGTCAAATCCTCAGTGCCTTCGATAACATAGGAAATGCCGGCTTGCGCTCCGGTAGTACTCGATTTGTTTCTGATTAAGAGATTGAAATCAGATGCTCGCGTGGTGCTTGAGAAAGTTGTTCCGGGGGTAATTTCCAATATATTCGTCTGAGGTGCTATTGCTACTCCCCCGATTGTCAAACTAGAACAGTTCAACGCGCCTGAGACATCTAGCTTGTACGATGTGTTAATAGTAGAACCTCCGATGTTGATATTGCCAGATGTATCCATGATCAGGCGATCTGACAACGCGTATTTGATGAAGAATCGGTTCTGAGCTCCAGCAACTCCATTTCCATTGACCCCAATCTCGCATTGATACAGGCTCACAAGGTTCATAGAAGCTGCTGATCCAATGTTATCATTCTGGATGACTAATGATTTGCTAAACGTCGATCCAGAGATAGTCAGAGATCTCAGGCCTGTAATGCCATAACTAGCATCAGCTACAAGCGCTTTGCTTGCCTCTACAGTGCCTAGAGTAGTCAGGGATAGTCTAGGGATCAATGATAGATCGTACGCGGTTGAGCCTTGAACAAAGCTACTTCCGCGGATCGCGCCATTAACATCGAGCTTGTATGCGGTATTGATCGATGCTTGACCAATAGCCAGATTGCCGTTGATGTCCATCAAAAGCCTATCAGTATTAGCAAATCTCCAGAAGTATGCATTAGGTGTCGTTGCGTTTGCGCTACCGCGAACGCCTTGCTCCATCTGATAGAATGAAACGATATTCAACGAAGCTGTAGAGGTAGTAGAGTCGTTTTGAACTACCAAACCTTTACTGAATACGGAATTGATAATCAATGAACCTAGAGTACCAACCGAAGTGATATTCGGCTGAGCCGCGGTCTGTAGAGTGCCTGTGATATTAGTGGCAGTCAGCGATGCTAGCGTACCGATCGACGTAATATTAGGCTGAGCAGCGGTTTGTAGAGTACCTGTAATGCCTCCGGAAACGGTCAGATTTGTGAGAGTACCAAGCGAAGTGATATTAGGTTGAGCAGCTGTTTGTAGAGTACCTGTGAGGTTTGTAGCAGTCAGTGATGATAACCCCGAGATTTGACTAGATCCTCCTACGATGAGAGCCTTGTTATTGCTTGCTGTTCCCGGACTAGCAGTCAATAGCGATAGGCTACTTAGATCAACGTTAGAGCCATTGAGCTTCAATGAACTACAACTGATCGAATTGATTCCCGTAATATCGCGGTTGGCATCGAGTACTAGCGCACTCATCGGAGAGGCTGTTCCCATAGTGATCGAGCTGAGATAACTCAATCTATAGTCGGTTTTGCTGAGATAAAGAGCATCTGCCATTTCAAGGCTGAGCAAATCCGTTCCCGATGCAAAGAAGTTCGGATTGAAGATATTACTCTCCTGAGATGGAGGACGAACAGTAAATCCCATTTTTTGTTATCAAGTTATATATCTGAATGGATATACTTTCAGCAAAACATGGCTAAGCGAATTGATAATTGGGGCACGGCTTTACCAAAAGAGTACCGAACAGATTCTCTAGGCGATATCAAGCAGCTAGGAATTAAAAAACTGTTCCGAGGCATTATTCTTGCGCCTAGTAACGCCGGGAAGACCAATCTGTGCTTTCATATCATCAAGAGCAGCCCTAATGTCTACAGCCATCTACACATAATCGCACGCAATCCAGATCAAGAGCTCTACAACTATATGAAAGACAAGCTAGCGGGCCATATAACCGTCTATGATCCATCAACTCCTCCGAGTGTTGACGATATTCAGAAAGATCCGCGCGGAGGACTGCAGCTAGTTATTATCGATGACTACAGCTCAGACAAGAAGCTTCAAAAAGACATATTCAGTCATTACTTCATTCGCGGTCGCCATAAGCGGCTGTCGACTATGTTCCTGACCCATAGCTGGTTTGCAACCGATAAGCTCATTCGTTTGAATTCCGAGTATTTATGGATCCTTAAAGCTAATAGCATCCGCGATTTGAAAATGGTTATTAGCGACTTTCCAATTCCCGGCTTAACACTTGAGAAGCTGATTAGAGCATACAATGATGCCACTAAGGAGAAAGGTCAGTGTTTGACGGTCGATAACGTTAGATCAATTCTTCGATTTAATTTCAATGAAAATCCAATAACTTTTAATAGTTAATATATAACGATGTCGAATATCATCACTCTCAGCTCGCAGCACATCGTCCCCAATTCATATAACAATACCCTTAGATATGAATTTCCCGGCAGCAGCGTTAATTTCACTAATAGCGAGCTTGCTATCCATAGCATAAACATGTACAATAGCCAGTTTAACATTGACTCAACCGCTTACGGAAACAACAGCTTCAAAATTTCAATGCCTACTGGAAACGTCTATAGTACAGTCTCGATCACGCTTCCGAGCGGATATTACTCGTACAGTGCAATCAACTCATCTATGCAATCAGCTATGATTAGCGCTGGAGCATATCTGATTAATAGTGATGGAGATAACGTCTTTTACGTCAACATATCGGAGAATCCGACCTACTACAGCTGCCAAGTAGATCTATCGCCTGTTCCAACTAGTCTTCCGGCTGGATGGACTCGCCCGCCGTCTGGTCTCTACTCAAGCGGTGGAAGCGGTTTGCCGCTTGGATTTAGCTATGTACCAAAGCTAGTGATTGATAACGAAGAATTTGGTAAAATCATTGGCTTCCCAGTATCAACTACTCCCAGTCAGAGTTTATACACGCTTCAAAGCTTACTATCTCCGATCCCGCCTGTAATCAACCCCGTATCTAGCTACCAACTACGATGCTCGCTGGTATCGAATCCGTATTGCATTCCCGATGACGTTCTGACTACTTTCAATACCGCAGGCACTACTATTGGCCAATTGGTGAGTTATCAGCCAAACGAGTTCTGCTGGATCGATGTTCCCAACGGATCATATGCATCGATCACGCTGACGATCGTTGATCAAGACGGAAGGTTCGCGAAATTAAACGACACGAACATGCTGATCTCATTGATCATCCGACAAAAAAAGTAATTTGGGGGCACAGTCCCCCGGGGTTTCCAACCCCAAGCGACCGCTTGACAAAAAAATTAAGTTGGCTATATTTTTTTCTAATTTAATCTAAAGCTTCCAGCACGCTTAGTACTACCCCCGCTTTTTCTCATTGCACGAAGTCGCGCCATTTTGGCTTTCATCTCAGGTGATCCTTTTGCCGGATGGCTGCGACGAGAAGGTTTCGCTACTACTGCATCTTCAACACCAATTCCAGTGAATTTCTTGAGAGCACCGCGAGCAACGCCTACGAGAGCAGGGTCTTTACCATGACTGGCAACATATGCCGATCCCATCGTCGCGAGGCCATCCGCGGCTGCTGATAGAGCAGGCTTGATCACAGGCTTCCAGGCACTCTTAATACCGCTCCAAATGCGGCTCCATATACTACCAGCTTGCATGCTGCCACCATTTGCCTCCATTGGGTACTCGATCTCATGACGAGTAATATTTACACGAACACCTTTATTTGCTTTTTTGGCTTTCATGACCTTAGCATAGGATTCTGGGTGTAAATGTAAAACCGCATCAGATCCAGCCAAATCGGCTTTGGTTAGCGATAGGGTACCACCCTTAACCGCCCTGAGTAGACGCTTTGCCGGGATAGAGCTCGAAACCTTAAGTTCTTTGTACATCGTTTATAGATAGATAGGGATTTAAAATTTCAGAAAATAATTACTCGATCACATCAATATCAAGATCCTGAAACCTATCCATTAGGTACATTTTTTTGTGCTGGCGACAGTAGAGCCATAGCATACAGTATATTCCGCAGTATTCGTCGCTTGATCCTTGAATTTGTTTATCAAAATATGGCAGCTTGCCTAAAACTTTCGGCGCCGGAGTACCCATGCTATCGAACCATGAACCATCATTGTAAGCTGTCCAATGGCCGACGCCAGGCCCTTGCCTAAGCAGAAGCAAGAAACTGCCTTTAGCGGGTAGCGCCTTCTTGATCTCTTGAATCTCGTATATCCCATTTATTTTAACACCAATATGTTTTGCTAGTTCCAGCAAATCTGAGTCAGATGTAATTCCTTTCACGAATTCCATTTAATTATTTTTTGAGATGGAGTATATCAAATCCTATATACTTTACAACCATGAGTGATACTACTCAATTAACGGATACTTATCTTCTTCAGTCGGCACTTAAGACCGAATCGCCTATCGATGTTTCGAAAGGCAAGACCGTTAGTGTCGTATACGACGGCAATCAAGGTTCATACAATTCTGGCCTAATTCAGATCGATGCCACAAGCCAACTTACCGGATCAAAAGGATATGCTAGCCTGAAAGAGGCATATATCACTCTGCCGTATGTTATCACCGCCAAGTCAACCGGCACAGCCTCTATTAATGGGTCGACAATTAGTCGCTTCGCGTGTGCGCTTAAGTGCAATGTCGCTAACGTAATTGATTCTTTAACTGTTGAACTCAACGGCAAAAAAGTCATTACGGAGACGGAGTACAAGGGCTTCTGGAACAATCTTCGTGCGATGACTGAACTGTCTCAGGACGAAATTGCTAAACACGGTGCTGACATGCATTTATACCCGGATACTTGGTCTAGCATTAACTTTACTAGAGCGGCTTCTGGTACTGGTGACAGCTACGGCAACAATAGCATTGCTATTGAATCCAAACTTGATAATACCCTCTCTCAAACACAGGAGCCGTATCCTCATAACTCTGGATTCTTTAAGCGTGCGCTTAATACGCCTCCTCCGATCGACTCGGCAGAGGCAACCGGAGCCTTCTCCTGGGCATCTATGGGAACGACAGCTACCAAGCAAATTCTCCAACAGAATGGTCGCGGCTGTTATAAGGAGTCTGACGCGACGTCGTTTGGAAACGACAGTGTTGCTGGCAAGTGGTTCCATATGTTGAAGATTCGATTAGTCGATTTGCATCCGATATTCAAGGAACTAGATTTATGTTCCAATCCCCAGCTAAAAATCCGTCTGCGTGTAAATGCTGGTACGGTTGCTGTTTCGGGCAGCGCTGCGACTATGAAACTGGATTCGGTTACCATGACCTCCGGTCAAACCGTACCGATTATGATTGCAAGCGCTGCTGCTGCTAATCCAATGAATGATGTGCTAACGACTGCTGGATCGCAACTGTCGTTCTCGTTTGGCCCTCTCGGCAATTCTTTTACCCCAACTACTCAAGTCGGTGAGTACCTTCCTTTCACCAATTCACGACTCCATATTCCGTTTTACACTCTTAAGAACCCAACTCCGATTATTCAAAAGCCAATCAAGACCATTCGCTACCTTGACTGTTTTGCCCAAATGTTTAGAAAGGGAGGTGGTACTACCAATTCAAGCGATGTCTCCAGAGGTCAGCTGAATGCTCCGTTTGATCTAAATATCTCCGGATACAAGAAAAACGTTAAATACGTAGCTCTGATTCCGTTCGCGGATACATCATCTCAGCATTTTGTATCGGCTCATGTTCCTCAATACCAATCTCCATTCGACTCGGCTCCTTGGACCTGTATGCCTGGCGCTTCTATTCGTAACTTCCAAGTTACTATTGGCAACAGTAACGTTTTTGACAAGAGCCAAGAGTATGACTTTGAATCGTTCAAGCATGAGTTCTCTAAGCTAGGCGCTATCAACGGAGACTTAAGCCAGGAGGTCAGCAACGGCCTAGTTGATTCTATGCAATGGGCGATGGCTCAACGCATTCTAGTCGCGGATACGTCGCGTCTCACGCAGAAGGACGTACCTCAGGCTATTCAGGTATCCGGCATTAACGGCTCGGCGACTGGCATGGATCTACTCGTACTTGTTGTTTATGAGCGCGAGCTTGAGCTAGATCGTCTTACAGGTGAAATCCATCGGACGGACTGAGCAAAAAAAAGAGCACCAGAGCATACTTAGACGTTCTGTAGGTACACCTTATGAAGTATCTAACATATAAATTAATTAATAAAAAATATTGTTCTTTATACCTATCTGTATATATGAGCACCATGTCGAACGAACTAAAATTTGGAAAATTTAAAGGCAAGACGATTGAAGAAGTATATGGTTCTGATCCTAGTTACTGTCGGTGGTTAAAGAATCAACCTAATTTACTAAACGATACTATGCGTCAATTTCTTGATTCCAAGCTAACAGATGATCCTGATGATGACTATGTACTTAATTTTGGCAAATACAAAAGCCGAAAGCTTAAAGTTGTTCATGAACTAGATCCAAACTATACTGACTGGCTTCGTAAAAATAAATTTGTTATTGAGAAGTGCCCTCGTCTAGTAAAAGAATTAAGTGAACTTCACTAATCATCAATATTTTTTTTCATTGAGACAAAAAAAAGTTGATTGTTTAGCAGCATTCGAAGAAATGCTCGATATCATTAAACTGATCCATTTGATTTTTGATTCGGCAAGGATGCATCGCGGCAGCGATTAGAGGTTCTTTAACATTTTGAATAAAGTATTTTCGATTTTCGAACTCACTAATTTTATCTTTTACATCGCTGAAAATGCTATTGACCGGGTGGAGTAAATAAGACTTATAAAATAAATCCATAAATGCTTCGAAATCTTCATCAACTTCATTAGCTGGTTCATATTCATCACCTAAATACTGATCGTGATCGAACAGGTTAGTTCTCGTATAGAAGTACCATTCTTTATAGATTCTTTCTTGAGTCGTTTCTTCTTTGACTTCCACTTCCTCAAAGAAATCACCATCATAGTCGTTTTCATCTTCAAAGAAGTCAATGATGGCTTCTTCCTCAGTAGGTAGCATTAGATCCGCATTAGGTTGGTAAGGAGGTAGATCAGCCATCGTTACTTGAGCGATAGTGTTGTTGTTGTTCATTGTTGTTGATGTTTGCACTGTATGCTCTTGGGATTTATATACTTAAGATTTATTTCTTAAGATAGAATTTTTTTATCTTCTAACAAATTTCCAATATTTGTGGTAGGTTGCTGAAGGTAGGTACCTTGGCGAATATTTTGTGAAGGTAGGTACCTTGGCAAATAATTGTGTGGCGCAAATGACAAGGAAATCTTAAAATTAGAAGTGGACACAATGACCCGATACTTAAGAAAAATAAGAGCTTTGAGGTAATATTTTTTTATTGACTTCCGGGTATGTAAATGCTTATTTTGAACATATTTTTATGAGCGTTGTAAAATTTTAACTTTGATGGCGAAATGATAAAGAAGGTGAATGATGGATAGATATAAAGAAAAGTACGTGAAAAATACACACATATCAACAATTGAAGGAGAAACACTTTGTCGTGTTCTTATAACGAGAGAATTAAAAAGTGGACACAATGACCCGTTTAGTGCATATACTCACGGAGAAGCTCGTGCCGACCGTAACGGGGTTCCGACGAGGGCGGCCGACGTGGGTCCGATTCACCAACATTTCGACCTCAGCAGCACGGTGTGCCAAGCATGACTCGGTGGTACTCTGGGTTCCTCATGGCGAGCTCCCACGAGAGACGGGCTACGCTAGGCTCGACTCTAACAAGTACAAGGAGTGGCAAGTACTACCCTATTCAACGAGTCGTGATGAAACTCTGCAAGGCCGGGAGCGACGACTCTACGACCAGTGGTTAGCTGAGCAGCCGCCGGCGGTTGAGCGCCGGGCCTACCCGACGCCGCAGAAGATCCTGCCGAGACCGCCTGATGCGCCAGCGTGGTCGAGAAGTCGTCGACCAGCACCCGCACTGCGAGGGTATGGCCACGACGAGGGCCCCACAGCCCGTGAAAGTTCGGTGGAGGTCGCCCGAGTCAATGCGACTGAGGCAGAACGTGTTAGTGTGTCGAACGATGGTTCGGACGCCGACGCCGGTGAAAACGAAGACTCTACTACCCTGGAAGAGTCGCCGACCTACAGTCCGGGTTGCATGACCGCGGGACTGAACTGTGTCGCTGATACCGCAGGCCAGGAAGCGACGGTTACCTCGGCAGAAGTCCTGGGAGCTGGCGAAGATTTGGATGAAGGTGATGGTGCGATGAACGACGATTCGGCCGACGACCAAGGCGATGTAGTGGTGGCTGAACCGGTTGCATGGAATGCCGTGCCAACGGAAGTCACTGCCGCAAGCCAGACGTCAGGTGGAGTGTCGGCCGCGGTTTGTGGTAGCGAAGTCGGCTGGGGGGAACATGACCCTGGGCCGACCGAGGTTTCAGCTGGAACCGAAATCACTATTACTGAAGTCGACATGGATTGCCCGGACTTGAACGAGGATGTGATCGACGACCCTGAGCAGTTACTGGAAGCGACTTACGTCACGGTCATGCGTGCTATGGCTGCAGAAGAGTCTGGTGATGGTGAAGACACCTCGAACGACGTTTCCGAGCACGTAGCAAACGAGATCGAGCTTACCGACTATGCGCAGGAGCTGGCGTTCTTGCCGGATCTGACTGAAGCATCGGAGACGACGTTGGATTACTCTGGGAAGAACGTCCAGAATGATGAGCTCAGTGAGAAGCAGCAGGCAGACCTGGTTGACGTGCTGAAGAGGCACGAGAAGATCATGATCGCGAGCGGCAACGCCCTGCCGCCTACGGTGTCGTGTGTGACATCAATGTACAAGGGCACGCACCAATCAAGCAGAAGGCTCGGCGGACCCCGCTCCGATTCCTCGGCAAGCTGTACGAAATGCTGAAGAGCCTTCTGAAGGCTGGGCTAATCTCTTTCTCAGACAGCCCATGGGCGTCACCTATCGTCATCGTCCTGAAGAAGAACGGAGTGGATATCCGCTTGTGTATCGACTACAAGCTCGTTAATGCGATCACCGAGATTATGGAGTACGCCATGCCGTTGGTGGATGACTTGCTGACAGACATGGAGGCGTACTTGTGGTTCTGCTCGCTCGACGCAGCAAGCCGCTTCTGGGCCATTATGATGACCGAACGAGCCCGGAAGATCTCTGCTTTCATCTGCGCACTGGGGCATTTTGAGTGGTTGCGTATGCCTTTCGGCCTGAAGAACGCCCCGATGATCTACCAAAGCATGATTGACAACGCGCTTTGGGGCTTCGTCCAACCGAAGGGGGGATGGTTTCAATTCTCGGAGCGCATGCGTCTAGCTGAAGAACACGACAAGGAAGCTCATGCTGGGGTGAACGAGGCTTTGACTGGTGCGGCAAGGTCATTTCAGACTAAGTTCGAGGCCGACCGAGCCAACTCGCTTGGTCAGGGGCATGTAGCCGAATTAGTCACCAGCCCTATCGCCGACATGTTCGCCAACGGAGAACCTGATGAATCCTCGCTGACCCCAGTATTCAGTCGCCGGTCATTCGTGGATGATATCTGCTTCGATGCCGAGACTTTTGAATCATGCCTAGCGACTCTAGACCGCTTGCTGACCAGGTTTGAGGAGTGCCGTATTAGTATCAGCTTTACGAAGAGCATCTTTGTACAGTCCAAGGTGGACTTCCTGTCCCATGAGGTCTCGGCAGACGGCATTCGACCGGACGCTAAGAGCTGGCTGGGGTGACCGAGCTCCCGTTCCCGTCAACGAAGAAGGGAATGCAATCCTTCCTTGGGACACTCAACTATTACAGTCGCTTCATCCAAGACTTCGCGGTCTATGGAGCAGCACTGTACCAGCTCAAGGACGAGGACTTTCAACCCGGGGGTGATCTCACCGCGGCCAAGCACAGTTTCGCGATGCTCCAACAGAAGATCTCGTCGGCGTCGATTCTCAGGCACTTCCGCCGAGGAAAGGAGGTACATGTCATGTTGTTCGCCAACGAGTGGGCTCTCAGCTCCACGTTGATGCAAGAACACGAAGGCAAACTACACCCCGTTCGCTTCTGTGGGCGTGTTTTGAAGGATGCTGAGATGAACTATCACCCGGCCGAGAAAGAAGTCCTCGCGCTCTTACTGCTACTGAAGGTGTGCTACACCCAACTCGTTGGACAGCGGATCCGAGTGTACACACGGTTCTCGACGCTCGACTGGGTCCACAAGTCCAAGACATTGTTCGGTCGGGCTACCCAGTTCGCTGTCTTGCTGTCGCCGTGGCATCTGTTAGTCGAACGAGTCAAGGAAACTGACTGTACGTTTGCCCAGCTCCTCCAAGCTGTCTTGACGAACTTCGTGAATTTGGAGAAGTCGCTGGCGTTGGTTACGCCGCTGACGCGTGGGTCCCCGACAACTCGTTTAGACCCGCATCTGCTCTATGCACGTCTACCACGGTCCTACCGAGGCTTCGTGATGTCGTTCGACCGGTTTGCAAAGACCGAGAAGAACGGTGGTTATGGCAGTTGCTCTTGGATTCTATGGAAGTTGCCCGAATGGACTGTAGTGCTCGCTGCGAGCGCTTACCTCGAGACCACCACAGTTAATCTCGCTGAGTACACAGGGATGAACAACGGTGTCACTGCTGCCTTGCAGCACGGAGCCGATGATTTAATCGTCGTCGGTGACTCGAGGCTCGCGATCCAGCAAGCCCTAGGGGTGATAGCCTGCCGGAAGGAGTCATTGTTGACGCAACTCAGTAACCACCGCGAACTCACAGCCAAGCTTCGGTCAGTGAAGTACCTCCATGTGGTGAGAGAGTTTAATGCTGCAGCTGACTCTTTGGCAAGCGAGACGCTAGAAAGCAAGAAGTCTACAGTGATATCGTCGGACGACCGACTATTGGAGCTTATGAAGCTGAACCGTATCGCTGAAGTGATCTACGAAGCTGATGATGGCGGCGTGGTCGAGAATAAACCTCGGTCAACACAGCATGGGCTATGGCAGCCTCTGACAGACCTCGCAGCAAGAATTTTTTCGATTTTGTACGTGGAGAAACAGCCCTCCGACTCCGACAGCAGAGCGAGGTTGAACCTGGACATGTTACTGTGACGGCCAGACGCCAAGCAAGAGCAAAGGAGAAACACGTACGGTTTGCAGACGAAGACCCGGTCACCAGACAGGGAGATGCAACTCACCGAGAGGAAGCTAATGGTGTGTCGAACGAGGATAAGAATGAAGCCGAAGCTTCACCGAGGCGTGCCGAGACATCACCAGCCCCACCGAACGCGGAAGACATTGACCCGTTGGCGGTACAAGAAGAACGCCGACGTAGGATCGCCACCGCTCAAGATGAAGAGCTCCGGTGGTCGAATCTGAAGGCAGTACTCCGAGGTGATGATGCGAAGATTGGATACCGAGCGGCGCGAGATGCATGGAAAATGGCGGACCAGTTTGTGCTGAGTGAAGACGATGTGCTGTATCACACCCGAATGAACCGTCGTTCAAGTGACGAGGAGCAAGCGGGGCTGACGATGAGACTGGTGGTACCCACAACGATGATCCAGGAAGTACTCCAGAGCTGTCATGACTCGCTCGAAGGCGGTCACCAAGGTATTATTCGAACACTGCATCGAGCGAGGAGAGACTATTACTGGATTGGTCAGTACGCTGACGTGGAGAAACACGTTAAGTCGTGCCCTGATTGCAGTTCAAGTAAGAGCCGGCCTCAGTTCCGTGGGTATTCGCCAGGAAACATCCTAGCCGAGAAGCCCTTCCAACTGGTCTCGATGGACTTCGTGATACCGCTACCGAGGAGTCGCCGTGGTAACACGGCTCTCCTGCTGTTCCAATGCTCGTTCACGGGATTCGTGATGGGCAAGGCCATGTCCGATACCACTGCACTACTCGTTGCGCAAGCTTTTGAAGAGTGTGTCTACCGATGTTTTGGGGCACCTTCCTTGATCCGCCACGACCGAGACCCCCGATTCATGAGCGAGGTTTTCCAGGCCTTCGCGGAGATGATGCAGTCTCGGTCGAGGGCGACTTTGAGCTACCGACCCCAGGCCAATGGCCAGCAGGAGAGATCAGTGAAGACGATCATGCAGTCGGTTCGAGTATACGCTGAAGACCCGCTACAGTAAGACTGGGACGAGATCGCCGAGAGGCTGATCTTTGCCATCAATAACTCCCGTGATACAACGAGGAAGGAGACTCCGTTTTACCTCGTTCATGGGTGGGACGCACAGTCGGCACTCAAGGCAATGTCCTCGTCGCTCAAACGAGGCGTCGGTAGTCAAACTGACGCGCTGGCATGGCGCCGAGAGGTCAATCGGCAACAAGAAATCGCACTGAAGATGGCCAAGGAGTACCAGGCCGCGGAGAAAGCTCGGAGAGCCGAAGAACACAATGCATCACTTGGCCGGAAGGACAAGGACGCCACAGCAGGTACCAACGAGGATGAATCCTCGGCTGACCGAGCACCGAGTACTTCTGATGGTGGTGAAGCTACAGTGACGAGAACGAGGCTTCCTCTGCAGCCTGGGAGCAGAGTATGGTTGTACATGGAACGAGTTCGACCAGGTCTGACCAAGAAATTAGCTCACCGGTGGCACGGGCCTTTCCGAGTGAAGAAGAGAGTCGACGAATTCGCGTATGAGTTGGAATTACCTGACCGAAGTGGATACCGGTTCTATCCGGTGGTGCATGTTTCGCGACTCAAGTCGGTAGACGAGTTTGAAGACCGACCGAAGGTTCGTTTGGCCCGTGAAGTCACCGAGGAGACTCGTCTCGACTTCGATGAAGAATTGCTGCCTGAAGACAGCTTCGAACCTGACCATCGGGACGGTGAGTATGAGGTCGAGGCTATTTTCGACGACCGTACCCCGTTGTCAACAAACACTCATCGTGCCGTCCGAGAGTTCAAGGTTAAGTGGGTCGGCTATGATGAACCGACATGGGAACCAGCGTCCAACCTGTCGTGCGGTGGCCTTCTGTACGATTACCTGCGCCGGAAACGAAGCGACCGCCGTTTGCAAATGGTCCAAGTGGCCGATGAGGAGTAATCCCTCGCCTCAACGAGAATTGAACTGCTCGCGGGGGCAATCCAGCCCGCGATGTCAGACGAAAGAAGCTACTGGAGACGATGATTGAACTGCCTGCGAGGGTTATCCAGCTCGCAGTGACAGACGAAGGAAGTTACTGGAATTTGCATGTTGCATGTTATGTGAACAAGTCACGATGAAATGGAGATTAGAATGGAGTCAAGAAGATGCAAGCCAACCTCGGCCAACCCCTCAATATATGCAACAAGTGATGATGAAGCGAATGGGAGGGCGACAGAGGCTCCAGACGCAGCGATTTGTGTAGAAGTAACTCGGACGAGCGTGCTCGACTTCTTGGTTGAGTATGGATTTGATGATGAAGTGGAGATACGAGTGGATCTGGGACCGCTACGGTCGACAACTAAGTCTCGTCCAAGGCAGCGGTACCTGCTGTAGCCTGCGCTGAAGCTGTGGGAACCCTGAACGGCAATTGGTGCGGCTCGAAGAGATGTGATTGCAACACAGCGGGTCGCTTGGTGGAGGCTGGGGCACCCAGACCTTACGTTACGACTACCGACTATTTGCTGTAAGTGCATCACGAATCACGGTCAACACTGGTACGGTTTCGCACGCCAACGAGGAAGCAGTTGAAGGCACGATGCTCACTTGAAGAAGTAGCTGAAAACGAATCGAACTAGAACTCGTCCTCTGTGGTCTAAATATAAATAATGAACATCGCCTGAAATAACGTGTACCATCAAATATCTTTTGTGTGCCATCAATTGGCGAAGGTGGTCATCGTTTGACTAGATTAGCGAAAATGTGCCATCATTTGGCAAAAGTACAAGGTCAGAATGATTTGGCTAGGAGAGGTCATTGTTCTTGAACACCCACGAAACAAACACGACAAACAATGTCTAGTTGCGGAGATCCGACGTTTCTGGTGTGGTGGTTCCCGAGCCACAGACTGGGCAACTAAACTCGACTTGGTTACAACCACCGGAAACCCGTATGGAACTGTGGAACGAAGGCAACGAAACCACGGTCGCCACAGCTACACTATCTCCGAGTGATAACGAATCAAGTTGTGGTGTGACCGACGTTGGCGGTGCTGCTATTCGCGAGCTTCAAGTTGGGGCAACCAACCTTGCCTCCGTTACGACCACCGAAGTCCCGGCGCTACAATGGTGTCACGCTGGTCGGGTCAACGCATCCCCTGACTACTGCACTTGCCGTCGAACCCTCGAACGATGTAGACCTAGCTACTTCAGATGCCGGTGATGGCAAGAAGTATGCGACCGAGGTGTGACGAGCGGTGGCCTGCAGCACGTTCATGGAAGGTCGGACCATACGACCGCCGGAGCCCAGTGGTTTGGTATTGAGGCCAGACGTGTGGCAGGGCGTGTTGCTCCGTTTGACCCATGGGTGATACAGCGCTATCCCAGCAGATGTCAATGCCATCGAGGAGACGGAGCCAAGGTGTACACCAGGGGCAGTACGCGGGGCATCGATCGCACAACCAACGTCGGACCATACGACCACCGGGATTCCGGTGGTGTAGCAATGGATGGGCTACCGATTGGAAAGCTACCAACCGCCGTTCTGCTCGAGTTCAGCACGCGGCAGAAGACGCCAGTGAAGATGGAGCAAATGGAACCAAGATGAAACGACCAGCAGTCCGTATGAAATCGATGGAGCGACCAAGGTCGAACCATACGACCACCGGAATACTCCTGGTGTGTGCGTCGCCGTGCGCCCCGAAGCGTCTTCAAGCGTTCTCAAAGTCTCGGTGGTCCCAGCAGAAGACGCAATACCACGGGAGGAACCTCGTGGTTGGTCGACCGACGCCTCCGCAGCGGCAGGAAGGAGCGCAGGGCCATCAGCAGGTGCGGATGAGCCTGGTGGTACAGTGTGGTGTAGCGGGATCAGCCAAAATCTGGTTAAGGCCTGATCGAGCTTCCCACCAGCGCCCAGACACCGACTAACGGAGGGGTCCCCAACGATCCGTGATCGGCTGAACTTGTTCTCACCTTGTGTACCCGTCGGCGGGCTGGATCTGCTCTCTCCGGGCTCCGAGGATGCAGCACTTGGTGAAGATCGAATGTCTTGGCGTGACGCGGGGATAGTCCGTGGAGCAGCGCGGGAATCTTCGCTCTGCGTCCGAGTATTCGTCCCGATCGAGGGTTGTTCGCTGCGATCGGTCGGCCTGGAGTCGATCCAAGGCCTGTAGTTGCCCTTTCGGGTGTGTTCCTCCCTTCCTTGGGTTGCTTGCCGCTTCCTATAGCGGGATCGAGGTTGATCGAGAGGAGAACGATCGCCGGCCAAGCAGTATCCGGACGATCGGGGGTTCGCACACAAGAAATAGATCACTAGAGTAGGTCAAGCTGGCCAATGTATTAATCCAGTCTTAACCGTACCACTAGTTCACTGTCCAAAGTGTCGAGGTCAGCCGAGGCCAATGTAGTTCCTGGGACTTGGTGACTTGAGGGGACTTGTGCTCTTCGGTGCAAATTCTGCTCTGATTTATGTTTAGTTGGCTTCTCTCTCTACTGCTACCATCTTGTCTACCATCCTACAACTAAACAACAACTGGATTCCTGTCCTATCTTCGCCCCTCTTGTGCTTCCCATCTTGACCGATCGGCGATCCCGATCAACGATCCTGTTCGGCGATCCCGATCGACGATCTCGTTCGGCGATCCCGATCAGCGATCCCGATCGACGATCTCGATCGACTCTCGATCGAGGACTTGAGCACATCGTCATTCACCGTCGATCCGCCTACTTCCGTCCTTGGTCGTTCCGGATCACCGGTGTTCGTTTCCAGTAGGGGCTTGCGCCTATGCCGATCTTGGACATCCATCAGGGATCAATATGGCGCGATCCGCCTCTGCACAATCCGTCTCTGCACGATCCACCTCTGCATATGTGGTACCCGACGCGCCGGCGTCACTTGATCTCTCGCTGATCTTCAGTCCCAGCCTGACCCACGCAGCCTGTCTCTCGATCGCTGATCAATTGTCGATCTTCGATTCGGGATCTCTGTCGACCGACCCTGCCGCCTTTCTCGGAGAACACTTTCCGTTCGAGACGGATTTCTTATTCGGTGCTTCTCCACATCCGCCCCTGTCCGGAAGTTGTGTCGCACGGCGGCTCACTTCGGACAGCGTGTTCCCGTTCATTCCTCAATCCGCCGGCTCCCGCGCAGATCACACACGATGAGCACGCCACCGTCCGGTCCCCCGCACAGCCACCCCCACCGTCGGAGGGTGACGGGTCTCCGCCCGGCTCGCCTCGATCAGCCCACTCGACACCTCGATCGACTCGTTCCACGGCTTCTCGACGGGCTGCGGCTTCTCCTGACGCTGCCCGCCGGATCGCCCGGCTGGAGGAGGAGCTGACGCTCGCCTACGCTTCTCGATCCACCATGATCCGCGATCGGGCACGCCTGGACGACACTGTCCGCGAGCTAACGGCGAACCTGCAGGACCTCGAGCACTACCGCGGGTCCCAGGAAGACGAGATCCGCCGCCTCCAGACCGAAGTGAGTGACCTCCAGCAGAGCGTCCAAGGCCAAGGACCGCAGCTGATCCAGGATCTCCGAGACCAGATCGCTCAACAAACCGCTGAGATGCAGGACATGGATCGTCGGTTGACACGCACCCAAGACGAACTCGCCGACGCGATCGCCACTCGGGACCGCTTCGACCACCAGCTAGACCTCGCCGCCACGGACATCTCCGATCTCCGGTCGCAGATCACACGTCAGGCACATGGTCTAGACATGTTGCAGTGGGAGTTAGACACGACGCGAGGTAGCCTCGATCGCGTGCAGGCGGCGCTTCAGACGGCTGAGGCGGCGCTGGCCCAACGAAGCCCGTCCTCGCCGGCCAGCTCTCGGACCCGATCGGCCTCTCCGCCCCCGGCCTGCCCCCACCCCGATGTCGATCGGCTGCAAGCCGACCTCAACCGGACGGAGGGGGAACTACGTACGGCCCGTGCCGTCCTCGATCAGGCCAGTCAAGACCGCGACGTCGCGCTTCGGGAAAACGCCGATCTCCGTACGTAGATTCCGTAGCCCTCGTTCTCTTGTTGATCATCTCTGACGCGATCGTCGTGCTGCAGGTGCATGCGTCGAAAGTGCGCAGCAAGTGATCCGTGCACAAGACGCCCACTTCGTCGACGTCCAAGACGCCTACGCCCTGCTCCGGCGTGTCCACGATCGATCCAGCGAGGATCTCGACACCATCGCGGACACCTTATCCAGCGTAACACGCTGGATCGCACTGCGCCAGCGTAGACCGCTCACACCTGCTCGCCGCAGTCGTAGTCCTTCCGGATCACCCGATCGCACTCCGCGGCCCCCAAGCGTTCACGATCGGCGCCTCCATCACGCAGCCGATCGCCCCCTCGTTCTCCGTCGCCGGCCTTCTCGCTGCCGGATCATGACCAGGGACCGCCCGCTGAGAGCCAGCTACCGTCCGACCGCCGTAAGCCCGACGATGAACATGAAGAGAAGGAGTCGGATCATGAAGAGGAGGAGTCGGATCACGAGGAGGAGGAGCCGGATCAAGAAGAGGCGAGCCCAGCTCGTAGTGCGAGCGCTGGCCAGTCGCAGAAAGGCTCGTCGTCGGCCGAATCTGGTTCTGACGAGGAGGAATCCGAGTCTGAGGGCACGGATCAGGAGTCCCTCGCCGCGTTGGCTCGATCCCGGGCTGAGGCTCGGCGTCGTCAATCCGCTTCGCCAGCTCGGGCCCGTACTCCGCCGATCCGTTCACGATCGCCGTCGGTCATCTCGATACACTCTCGAACCGGATCGGCGCGTTCCCGGTCGCCCCCAAGGTCGCCTCCAGGATCGCCTCCGGGATCTCGCCTCCGGGATCGCCGCCCAGATCTCCGCCGGGATCGCCCGGACGCCAGCCTCTGATTCCGCCACTGTTCCCGATCGGCACCATGATCCCGGGCTTCAACGCACCCCGGGCACTCACTCCAGGTGACGTGGATCCGTGGCCCGTGGGACTGCTACATCAGCTGCAGATCACCGGCATGATCTTGTCGACATTGACCCACCACCTGCTCCTGCCTGCAAATTGGCTCTTCCCAGCCGCGGTTCGCGGTGCTCGGCAGCCTGCGGCCGGGATCGGTTACCGGGACGACTTGATCACCGGGCCGAACATCACCGCACTCCTGGCCGATCGCCCTTGGGAGGCCCTCCAGAAACCGCGAGATCCACTGACATTTGATCTGGCACTCCATCGAGGCGCCGCAACTCCGCTGGGTCGGATCGCCACCGCCTACCTACAGCTCGAGGAGCAGCCTCGTCAGGCCTTCTGGGAAACAACTCATTACCTCCCGATCACCCGTGGACAGCGTCAGGATCCGGTCATCCAACAGTACCACGCCGAACGTCGAACCCGGCGGATCCGCCTCGGCGATCGGTGGCGCCAATGGTTGGACACGACGTTGCCGATGATGAGAGCGATGTGGGCTGACATCGATCTGTTGTTGGATCCGTTCTTCTTGCACCTTCCGGTGCGTCCGCGAGACTCGGTGACTTGGTACCCCGGGGTGGTGTCTCGCGCAGCCAACGCCAACGACCCCACCCAGCATCAGGGTGAGCCGACCGATCTCCGGGCTGCCCTGATCGAGGCTGACACGCACGATCCCTGGCGAAACCAGTACCGCGATCACCCTCAAGACCACCCTGCCAGGCGGATCCCACGTCTTCGCAACAAGTTCAACCCCAACATCGGTGCCCAGCAGCCGTGATCTGGCGTTCGTGATACCAGCTTAGCTTGCGCGATCAGATCTAGTGATCGACGCGTCGATCGGCAAGCCCACTCCAATTCATAGTCATTCAGAAGTTGATCTACTCCAATAGCCGTTCCACCATTCCAGATCCACCCTTCCCATTGTAATATCTCCTTTCTTGCGCTGGGCGTCACAGCCCTGGGTCGATCCACTCCTTACCTGACATGATCAATCCGGACCTTCCATCGATCCACCTCTCAGCGACTCCATAATCTCACGATCTGCACCTTCACACACATACACATTCATATACCGCCCTTTCCTCCGATCGACGGCCTCCCCGTCGATCCGCCACCAATCTCGCTCACCAAGGCGACCAGCTCGCCCTGGCGGTCTGATCTCACTCCTCCTCGTGAGACTGCATCGCATTGAATCGGTTCCGGTTCACACGATCTCGAAGGAACTCGTGCAATAAAGCTCCACAGTTGAGATCCGCTTCGTCGATCCAGTCAGGATCGTCGTAACCCTTCCAGTGTACCAGGAATTCTCGATACGTCCGGCCGTACCGTGTCCTTCGACCCGTTCGCATATCCGTGATCTTCTCCACTTCATACTCGTTCGCGTCTCGATCTGGAGCCCAGCTGTCCTCCGGAAGTAGGATCTCGTCGAAATCAAGTCGATCTGCCTCGTCCACCGTGAGCTCGATCCGCGGTCGATCGGGGAAGTCTCTGACCAACTTCAGCTTCGAGACATGCACGATCGGGAACAGGTGATAGTCTGTGCCAGCGATCTGAAGCTTCATCGTGTACTCGTTCACCTTCTCGGCCACACGGAACGGGCCATGCCACAAGTGAGCTAGCTTCCGGGCGTACCCCTCCTTCACACGGTCCAAGTACAGCCACACCTGGGATCCAGCCTCGATCGAGTGCGGTCGAACCTCTTCGTTGTGTCGATCGGCCCGATCCGCGATCGCCTCGCGTAGACGAGCATTCACCTGACTTCGAGCCTGATCATAGTGCCTCTGGATCCGATAACGCCACCGTCGCGGATTCCGATCCTGGGTTCGAGTACTACCCAAAGGGATCGTCGCTTCCAGCGTCGATCGAGGATCCGAGTTATGTACCAGATAAAAAGGCGAGTCTCCTCGAACGCGATCATGAGCCGTATTGATCGCGAAGGTCAATCGCTCGGCGTACTCATCCCAATCCCTCTGATCCAGATCTTCCACGAACATCTTCAGGGCTCTCGTCGCCGTCTGCACCATTCGTTCCGCAGTACCGTTCGCTTGGGGTCGATATGCCATCGTCGCTCGCTGACGCATACCTAGGATCTTATTAAAGGCGCGGAAGAAGTCAGCCATAAATCCCGGTTCGCGATCATGCCTGATCACCTCGCTGGCACCGAATCGCCGGAACACACACTCTTCGTAGGATTCGGCGATCGTCTGCGCCGTTCGAGAGGAGCTGGCCTTCGCGATCACGTATCCCGTGAACAGGTAGACCCAGATCAGCAGTTCGGTGTTGCCTTTGTACGACTTGGGCAGCGAAGGTATGTGATCCATCGCTATGATCTGGAACGGGTACGTCGCCTGGATGTTCCCGGCGACTCGCCCTGATCGTGGGTCGCCCTTTACCGGTCTCACAATCGACACACTCTCCGACATACTTCTGCACACTCCTGAAGAGACCTCTCCAGTGAAAGTGATCACGGATCCGCTGATAGGTACGTCCGATCCCTTGGTGACCACCTTCCACAGTAGAGTGGTAGTGATGCAGGATATCCTGATGCAGTGTCTCCGGAGCGACCAGCCTCATCAGCCCGTCTCGATCTGCCTCCGATCTCTTGGAGGGGGAACAGTAGAACAGCAGATCATTGTCATCGATCTCGTAGTCTGCCGCAATGTTGCCATAAGATCGGGCCTCATCCTGCGTTAGATCAGCCACGTCTCCCATCAGGTACTTCTTCATGCCCACGATCCACGTCTCTTCATCTTGCGATCGACGGATTCGATCGATCCGTAGTCCCCGCACAAATTCTTCCTGTAGGACAGTCGGATTCGGTCGTGATCTGGCGTTTGATCGAGTAGTCATCGGTGATAGCCGGGCGATCGGTTCGTCAGATCTGACAACCAGGATCTCATCGAGTCGGTTCAATGTCGTCAGATCCACGTGATCGGCCTCATCCTCGACGACGACGCCACCTTCACGTTGAAGCGCTGCGCTAGCCAAGCTGTCTGCGCTGCCGTTCCAGTCCCGTTTCACATGTAACAGCTCATGATCTGGCCAGTTCTGTAACCGATCCAGCACCTTCTGCTTCAGTAACGTCAGCTTGGGTGCTTTGCAGTCGATCTCACCTCGCACTTGCCGGATCACCAAGTTGGAATCACCGCAGACCACCAGCCTGCCTCGATCCATGCCGTCCAAGAGGTCGAAACCCAGCAGCAGGCCATGATATTCCGCTTCATTGACGGTCAGCCCTCGGCGTAGCCCGATCGTGCTCTCACCACACTCCACTCAGGTAGCTTCCATAAGATCGCACTGTACGCGCCCCCACCTCGCTTGACGCGGGCGGATCCATCGAAGCTTATCACCAGCAGTTCTTCATCCGCGCGTATAGTCGGGATCGGGGCTTGGATCTTCCGCCGGGGTTCCTTCTTCGGCGCGATCGCGATCAGTGCGTCATCGACATCCGATCGAGGTGTAATACTGGCGGCGATCGCCCCCAATATCTCGTCCTCTCCCTTGGTGCACTTCGTGATCTCCAACGTCCAGGGCGATAGAAGTGCGGCCCACTGACCCAATCGGCCCTGAAGGCCGGGTGATCGGAACAGCCACGCCAACGTCGAGTGTCGAGTCAGGACCCGGATCGATCGTCCAACAAGCATGTTATAGTTCAGATCTAGGATCCGTAACAGAGCCAGCACTTCTTTCTCCACCACGTTGTAGTTCAGTTCATTCGACTTCAACGTTCGACTGGCGAAGGTAACCGGGTGATAGATTTGGTCGTGTTCCTGCATCAGTGCGGCCGAGATCGCCCAGTCACTCGCGTACACGATCACCACCGGAGTCCGATCGCGATCGAAATGACGCAGGATCGGCGTCGTCGCGATCTTCGTCTTCAGTGTCGAGAAGGCGCGATGAGCACGAATCCAGCGCTCGTCGCCAACCTCGACTCCATGAACGGGCGGTGTCCGATCGGGATCTGCCGAGTTCCGATCTACTGAGTTCGACACTTGACCATCCAT
Organism: Phytophthora melonis; assembly: GCA_024211575.1. NCBI lineage: Eukaryota > Oomycota > Peronosporomycetes > Peronosporales > Peronosporaceae > Phytophthora > Phytophthora melonis. The sequence continues at coordinate 266,678 of JAMXKT010000076.1, read as the reverse complement.
GATCCGGCGCAGATCTGGACGCTTCTTCAACTCGGCGAAGTCTACCTCGCGCAGTTCATACAGGATCGCCGCGTAGATCGCGTAATCCTCCAGGAAACGGCTGTAGTAGTTAAGACTGCCCAAGAAAGACTGCATTGATCGGAGCGATCCAGGGAACGGTAGATCTGTCAGAGCCGCGAGGTCCTTCGGGTTGGCCTCCAGTCCATCGTTTGACACGCGATGTCCTAGATAGTCCACCTTGCGCATCCCCCAAGAGCTCTTCTCCACACTGATCGAGAGGTTCCACTTGTCACAGGCGTCCAACAGGTGATCCACCCGATCACACAGCTCATCCCATGATCCAGCCGTCACCAGAATGTCGTCGATGTACGATCTGCGGCCTAGCACTGACGGACGCCCCGGATCTTCTGGTTCGCCCGACTCGATCAGGTCCGTGGTGACTTCCGAGTTCGACGATCGCGGGATTCTGGTGAACCCGTACAACGCGTCATCCAGAAGTCGCTAATAGATCTGAGGACCGTTCTTCAGGCCGAACGGCATCCGATTCCATTCAAACAGACCCATGTGGGTGATAAAGGCCGAGATCGCACGAGCTCGATCGGTCATTGTCACCACCCAGAATCCACTAGCCATATCCAAAGAGCAATACCAGAGCACCTTGTCCAGATCTTCCAACAGGTCGTTGATCAGGGGCATTGGATACACCATGAGCCGGGTCAGACTGTTGACGAGCCGATAATCGATGCAGAGCCGGATATCCACGCCGTTCTTCTTGATGATCACGACGATCGGCGAGGCCCACGGTGATCGGGACTTCCGGATCATCTTGGCTGACAGCAGTCCCTTGATCAGATCCGACACCTTCTCCACAAACTGAGGGGCGACCTTCCGGACTCGTTGGGCGATCGGTTTCGCATCGCCGACGTCGATGTCACACGTGACGCCCCTGGCTGCTGGGGAAGTGCATTGCCCTTGCCGATCAGCAGGTGCCTCCTGTGCCAGATCTTCTTTCGCAGTCGATCGATCTCCTCCGGGGTGTTGAATTCCAGATCTCCCACCTTGATGTCGTCGATCTTCACCTCATCCGTCGTCGAGATCACAATTTCCGGAAGCACAGCCAGTTCGCCTTCGACGTCTTCGGCTGATAGACTCCCGCCCTCGTGGTAATGGACTTGATCATCGGCGTCAACATCTCGATCTGGTTCAGCAGCAGCAGGATCACCCCGATTGACAGTGGGTTTGGTCTCTATTTCCACCTGATCACCTCCGTCGATCGACATCGGAATGTCGTCAACTATGGTGTCGCCTCTTGATCTCGACTTTTCCACCGTTAAGGTCGCCACATGGGGTACCCGATCAGCACTCCCGCCCCCGAAATCTGGTTCGACGGCACAACCGTCGACCTGATCGGCCGATGGCAAGTGAGGGGACATCGTTTCACCGTTCTCCTCCAGATCATCAGTGCAATCATCTCGCAGCTTATCGTCATCCATCGCTTCGTCCTCTGGGCCGGCGGTCGGCGAAGACCGGTAGCCCACAAGCACCTGTCCCTGCTCCGGAAGGCATTCGCCCTCCGATCCGGAGGATTTGGCCGACGACCTTGTAGGATCCGACCGTAGGTCCGTCCGTTCTCCAACTAAAGTGGTTGAAGTAGACGATCTGGACTCTTCGGCCACGCGATCACTCTCCAGCGGCGACCCGCCCCTGATCTAAGCATATCGGCAACAGCTACCTCCAGATCAGGGCTCCTCGCCCCGATTCGGTTGTGGGGTCGGGTAGACTAATCGAGCGATCGACGATCGGGGAGACCTCGGATCTCCGGAGAATCGCTCGGGGTGTCGGATACGTTGGTCGGTCGACAGCTGATGCTGGTGGTACGACTGACGCCTCCTCATTAGCTCGCGGTTCCTCCGTCGTGGCTTGAAGGCCAAGTTCTGCCATTCCATGTAGCGACGGGACCCGATCGACACATACCCTGGCACCCGGGGTACCCGATCTCCGGCCAACCACATGGCGATCCGTTCATTCCGGTGTAGAACGATGTCCTTGTCACTGATGTTGGTAACCTGGAGATACCTGATCCGGCCAGGTCCTCGAACTACAGTCGGCACCCAGCGATCTCCACGAGTGACCCATAGCTTCTCGCGATCTGTCACCTTCATTCGGAGTGGCAGTTCGATCGAATCGCCGATCGCGATCTGCATCCCTTGATCCACACACACATGTCGGACGTTGTCGTTGTACAGTTGTCGCCGTCCGCTAAGTTGGATCTTGACTTCATCAGGGAGGCAGATGGAGCCGTCTGCCAGATCGAGGCGGATCCCCGCCGGGACCATAAAGTCCATACCCAGGATCGCATCTTGTCCTGATAGATCGCCAACCCAGATATCGAAGAAATACACCAGCGATCCTGCCAGCGTAACCTTGATCCTGGTCTTTCCTTCCGTCATGTACACGCTTTCGCCAATCCCCACACATTCCTGGCTCTGACTCGTGTCGACATAGCACCCCACCTTACGAGCAAAGGCGGTGTCCACGATGGACACCTCGGCGCCGGTGTCTAAGAGTAAGATCGACTTCTCATTGTTGATTTTGCCAGCGATCTTGGCCTGACGGAACCATTTACCCGGCGAATGATGTTTCCAGTACCCTCTGGACTCCCTGGGAGGAGATCGGGTACCACATCGCCAGATCTGCGGTGTTCACTGACGCGAGGCAGACTTCGCTCGCGATCATGTTTCGGGATCTCGGCCGTCAACTCTCCGTCAGCTGGCGTAAACCATTCTTCAGGTCTGCGTTGCTTCCAATAACCTCGAGTTTCTCCAGACTGGAGATCCAAGGGCACTTCGGCGTCAGAACGGCTGAAGTCGTCCGATCGGTGTAGACTTAAGACCTTGGCGGCAGATTTCTCATGCAGATCACATGTATTACCGCGTAGATCAGTCCGTCCACTTACTTGATCTACCGTGTTCTTGTTCACGTATGCATAGATGCAATACCTAGAACGCTCGGCTCGTACCGGATTCCAACCCGGCGAGCGTCCTAGTTTAACATCTTCTCGGCGATCGCGGGCAGCATGCCTGCGTGTTTCACCGGGTTGAACCATTGACGGATCTGATTGTAGAATTCCTCCATCGGACACTTGCCCATCTCGTGCAGCTCACCGCATCCACGACACACAAACAGGCAGCGATCCGCCGGATGTCCTCGCTTTCCACACTTCTCGCACGTCAAACGTTTCCAGCAATCCAGATCCGTGTGCTTCCGTGATCCACAGTGCGAGCAGCGGTTCGATCGGTCCGATCCATCGGGCGACGATCGCGATCTTGGGTCTGATCGAGGTGAGTCATGACCGATCGGCGCTGGGGTGCTGCGATCCTGCTTCGTCGTGTCGCCCCCAGCGTTGCGAGACTTGTCCTCAGCCGACGCTAGGTAGACGCGACGTAGATCACCTTCCGAGTCCGATCCGTCCGATCCCGTGTCCGATCCAGACTCTTGGTTTATGATCTGGACTGCACGCACTGCCCGCTTGGTGGCAGCGGCCGGAGCAGAGGTAGGGACTTTCTGGCGATACTTCGATCCGAAGGCGGATCGTTTCTGTCTACTCTTCGCGCGTTCTCGAGCGCGCAGGACTTCCTCCAGATCTTCGGCATCCGCGAGCCGAAGTAGGGTCAACTGATCGGCCAGATCGGGATCGCCCAGTGTCTCGATAAAATGTTCGACGTGTTCTCGACGGGCCTTGGAATCTCCATCCTTGATCTTCAGTCTCGCACGCAGAGCCGCCACATTCAGTCGATAGAGGTAATCCAACGGCGATTCATCCGATCGCTTGCGAGTGATAGTACTGCCAAGCCACCGATACTCCTAGGCCGCAATACTGGATCTGGAAACTCCGAAGCAGATCGCTCCACTTGTTCCGTGTCGATCGTCCCAGCTGGCGGTACCAGTTCTTCGCCGGCCCTGTCAGCAGATCCGCGAAAGTCAGGCACTTCTCTTCATCCGTAGCTTGATCGCGCATGAAGGCCGATTTCACCTTGCTGATCCACGATCGGGCGCGATCTTCGTCCTGATCTTTGCCGCTGAACTCCTTAAGATCCGACATCGCCGAAATCCGTACGCGCTGGATCAGTGAAGACCCGACGGACCCCGATGCGGCGGTAGCCACCACGGCCGGAGCTGAGCTCGGTAGATCGATGTCGTCCGGATCATATTCCCACTGCGAGACGTCTCGATCCGGCGACCCGGCGGATTCCATCTCCACGTCCTGTGATCCGACATGGTCTGGGGTCACTGGGGCAGGTGTGGCCACTGTGCTCTGCTGTTCCGTCAAGAAACGGGCCATCGCGGCCTGGAAGTAAGTTTCCAGACTGCCGTTCGACTCGTCCGCCCCAGTCGCGCTGGTCGTCCGATCGATCGACTTAGGTTTCGGCTTCCGAGGTTCTGATCGCGTACGTTCCTGACGCTGACTACGTGATCGAGCGTCCAGCATAGCCGATCCGGAAGGACCAAGCGGCATTCGCTGGGGTTCCGACGACGTGTCGGACACATGTTCGGCCGCCGAGACGTACGGCGATGATGATCGATACCCTGTCGATTCAGCCCGCGCCGGCACCACTGGAGTTGACGGCGCTTGATCTGGGGCGTCTGGGACCTGATCGTTCGTGATCACGTCGACGAGGGGTCTCAGCTTTTCGACTAATGTCTGGATCGACGTCTGGATCACTTCGAGTTCTTGATCGAAGAGGTCATTCGCGTCAAAGGCTCCAGCCACCAAGCCGGCCTCCTTCAGCAGCCCGAGCAGGTTCTTCACTGCCGTCAACTTGTTGTCCGTCATCCGGGGGGCCGAGATCGAGCCCTTCGGGTCGCCGATCTGCTCCGGCCGCACGATGATCATGACAGGATCTTGACGCAAGAAGTCCCGCAATTCTTTCAAGTGGTACTGACGTTCCAAGTCAGCTTCAGACCAGTCGAGCACCAGCGATCTGGGATCTTCGTCGTCCATGCCTGGCGCTCGCAGTTTCCTTCGCGCGATCTGGGCCTTGTCCGCGATCGCGTCCAGGTAGTCAGGATCGAGCCTGATCGGCGAGTCTGCGAATGCACATCGGTCCGATCCGGCCTTGGTTTGTTTTGTTAGTGAATCTCGGTTCGCACCGAGATCCACCGGGGTCCCCGAAGGGACCTGGGGAGGATGTTGAGGTTTCTCTTCTAGATCTGTTTCCAGATCACCCTCGATTCCGTCGACAGAAGTCCTCCGAGCACTCTGTCGATCCGCGGATCTCGTTTTGTTCAGCAGCGTCTTCGTCGATCCGATGTTCAACGACGCCTCTTCCCCTGGTTCTTTCTTCACTTGCGCATCTTCTGCGGACTCACGGTGAAATCCGGAGTCCCCAAGAGATCCGGGCACGCACCCCATTGTGGTGTAGCGGGATCAGCCAAAATCTGGTTAAGGCCTGATCGAGCTTCCCACCAGCGCCCAGACACCGACTAACGGAGGGGGTCCCCCAACGATCCGTGATCGGCTGAACTTGTTCTCACCTTGTGTACCCATCGGCGGGCTGGATCTGCTCTCTCGGGGCTCCGAGGATGCAGCACTTGGTGAAGATCGAATGTCTTGGCGTGACGCGGGGATAGTCCGTGGAGCAGCGCGGGAATCTTCGCTCTGCGTCCGAGTATTCGTCCCGATCGAGGGTTGTTCGCTGCGATCGGTCGGCCTGGAGTCGATCCAAGGCCTGTAGTTGCCCTTTCGGGTGTGTTCCTCCCTTCCTTGGGTTGCTTGCCGCTTCCTATAGCGGGATCGAGGTTGATCGAGAGGAGAACGATCGCCGGCCAAGCAGTATCCGGACGATCGGGGGTTCGCACACAAGAAATAGATCACTAAAGTAGGTCAAGCTGGCCAATGTATTAATCCAGTCTTAACCGTACCACTAGTTCACTGTCCAAAGTGTCGAGGTCAGCCGAGGCCAATGTAGTTCCTGGGACTTGGTGACTTGAGGGGACTTGTGCTCTTCGGTGCAAATTCTGCTCTGATTTATGTTTAGTTGGCTTCTCTCTCTACTGCTACCATCTTGTCTATCATCCTACAACTAAACAACAACTGGATTCCTGTCCTATCTTCGCCCCTCTTGTGCTTCCCATCTTGACCGATCGGCGATCCCGATCAACGATCCTGTTCGGCGATCCCGATCGACGATCTCGTTCGGCGATCCCGATCAGCGATCCCGATCGACGATCTTGATCGACTCTCGATCGAGGACTTGAGCACATCGTCATTCACCGTCGATCCGCCTACTTCCGTCCTTGGTCGTTCCGGATCACCGGTGTTCGTTTCCAGTAGGGGCTTGCGCCTATGCCGATCTTGGACATCCATCAGGGATCAATATGGCGCGATCCGCCTCTGCACAATCCGTCTCTGCACGATCCACCTCTGCATATGTGGTACCCGACGCGCCGGCGTCACTTGATCTCTCGCTGATCTTCAGTCCCCGCCTGACCCACGCAGCCTGTCTCTCGATCGCTGATCGATTGTCGATCTTCCATTCGGGATCTCTGTCGACCGACCCTGCCGCCTTTCTCGGAGAACACTTTCCGTTCGAGACGGATTTCTTATTCGGTGCTTCTCCACAACAGCACCAGCGGCGATAGCAGCGGCGGCATCCGTCGAACAAGCCTGGCGCGCCGGACGACGCCCCGAAATGTCGGTGGCGACATCAACAGCTCCCAGAGATTACCAAGGAGTAGATGGAGTCAACAACGAGAGTCAAGGTGACGATGAGGAGCGACAAGAGTGGTGGACGTACCGGGGCAGCACATTGGAGGGTTCGACGAGCTGCGGTAGCCGCGTTGGCGAATGCGCGCGACTGAGGGGCCATGGAGTCGAAGAACCGAAGGCGCCTAGACGGTCACCAGTGTCGGAGGCTCACGTCGAGGCGGGGGCAGTTGTGGTATCGGAAATCGTGTGTTTCCAAGGTGATTGCCTCGCCGGCCCGAAGGTCAAGCTCCATCAAGAAGCGGTCAAGCGAGAGACGGAGATGGCTACTTCTGCTTGGACGACTACATTATCCTCGTTGGAGTGACGGTCAGTGGCCGGAGCCTCGTCGGGTCCTAATAGAATCCCGAGCGAGGCTTCATGGTACTCACTTTTAGGTACATATGCATTTAGTTGCGTACTTCGACCGCACTTATTAGCGTGGTCGCGGTCGTCATTTGATGTGTCCGGAATCGCCTTATTGCGATCGTTCACACTAGATATTTGTATAGGGACATAGGACTCATCATAGGATGACCAGAACGAGGCCCCCTGGGCCTCATAAAACTCAGTTAATAAAAAGACAGTCTTCCCCCAAAGCCAACAAGGGTCAAGTCCGACTTCGTTAAGTGTAGCTAGCTTATTGTAGTGCCTGGACACGCTCGGCTGCGTGTGGATGCCTGTGCGGGGAGCTTATCGTGCTTTGACCGAGAGTTTCCTTGGCAGCGCCAAGAGTTGGCGTGGCCAGAGAGGCAAGAGCGACATAGGAGTGTCGTTCACTGTATATTTGTGGGACAAGAGTGCCCCGAGTGTATTATCTACCTACCGAGGTTTTACCTTGGTCCCCCTGTATAAGGCCTAACACGCCGGTACCCTTCCTTTCTGAGGGACTGCAGTGGGGTTGCGCGAAAGCGCTACATAGTATCCTAGCCTAAGCTCGTGGCTAGTGGTACAGGTTTTTGGGTTGACCGAAGATAACCTAAGGTGCACAGAGGCGCTTGCAACCGACCCGGTGTAAGGGATCGTTCCTGGTCTTCAGGTTTTGATCCAATAAGCGCTTACCTTTGCGGGTTAGCGTGTTGTTGGTGTCTCTAATACCGTTTGGTAGAAGAGAATTTTAGTGGTATTACCACACCACATGATGTACAATGCTCTAAAAACCCTATCCTAAGTGGATACTGTGCTCAGCACGATAAAGACGAACAGATTCGAATGTACAACAAAGAATTAGCAAAGATGCACTCTCGCGTTCGCAAATACCTTGAGATAACGAACAATCTAAATCAAAAGATCAACGATATTCAACGGCTAGACTTCTACAAATCTGAGCTGATCAAGATTGGAGGCGCTGGCAGGCCGTTTCGTTCTATCATTGATAATCCGCATCATCGAGAAGCGGTTGAGAAGCTGTTTGATATGATATTGCTCTTGTCCTCGATGAGTATGATGCACTATTGAGCCGGAGAAACGCTTTAGTTCATCCTTATACGATGGATGGGATGAATGGGTTAAGGACTGCTCCTTGGAGACGCGACCAGTCGACATCCTCAGTGGGGTCGCAGTCGCAGACTGCCGGCTCCGCCGTACGTCTGAGCAACCGCTCAAACTCCATGCTAAATTCCTACTACCTCTAGGAAATTAATATTTTTTGCCAGAACGATATCTGATATCACATAAGAACGATGTTTCCATCATTCACTAGTCTATCCCAGAGAGAACGCAAGCGTCAAGATCTTCTGCGTGAAGCTGAACCCAATTTAGCGATTGATCGCCATCACGCCAGCCGCTATGCAGAGACGATGTGGGCTGCTGATAACTAAGCGAACCTAATTGCGATTCCGCGATCAACGAATGGAACCGATACGCAAACGGATGTATCTATTCCGCCTAGATCTACAGCAAATGTAGAAACAGCTACAGCAGCGAGCGCTACTCCGTCCGAAGCGTCAGCGGATACGGCTGTTGATACCGGTTCTCAAGTTTTCTCCGACTCCGATAGAATGCGAGTAGATGCCGCGTTGAGTGCTGCACCAGCAATGCCAGCACCGCTCAGTAGTTTCTCGACCCGAACGTTGCTAAGGAATAGCCCCGTTTCATCATGGGAGGATGCGTTATCTACGAGCAAAAGAATTGACCGTCCTTCGACAATCATCCTTTCGTCGAGAGCCACCAGCCACTGCTGGTACATCCATGTACAGACAACGACTTACAAAGCCGGCAGACACAAAAAGCTGACAGACAAAGTCAAGCAAAGCTTAACATGAGCAAACCAGCCAATCAGATTCAATCACATGACTTCATCTTTGTATACCGTCTGGTTTTGTGTACTTTATATACTTTGTTGTGTAATTTATGCAACGTCTTGTGTGTTTTTTGAAAGTTTTACAGTTTTGGCGGGAGGTACTTTATCGTTGTTTTTTATATAGGAGGATGGTATTAAGAATGCCGGCTTTGTAAGTCGTTGTCTGTAGTCATCCAGCCCTTATCTGTCCCGAAGTAGCGAAGCGAGCCGGGGACTTGGGTAACTTGCTTGTGTGCTTGCGAATCTGGAAATGATTGAGCTCTCGAAGTAAAGCTTGAGAGGATCCTTTCTAAAAAGCGCGCCATAATTCAAATTCCTTGCCTGGCCTAGCTAGCGGTATACAACTGGATTTTTGTAGCACATCCCCTTTTTGTATATTAGTGTTTCTCACGGTTCGCAGGTATCTGGCCGAAGGTAAAACTGGCCAATAGGAAGATACCTGCAACATACCTGCACTGCCTTGTTTTTGTTGGTTTTGCCTTCAGCGTCAAACGCTGAAGGCAAAACCGGCGGCTGCAGGTATCAGCTGATTGGTCAAATTACTTGATTTGCAAGCTCTTCGTTTTTGATGGCGCTGAAGGCCACTGCAGTTTGTAGCACTTGGCCACTCCACTCGCAATTCTTGCTCACGTGCGCGGCTCATGGGGCGCAGGCTCTGGACGGATGGCGAGGTTCACCTCCTACTGGACTTCCTAGGACAAGACGTACAGGCGTACACGGCAGGCGTCAAAGAGCGGTTCTACGCTAGAGCTAAGGAGTATCTGGAGGCGTTTAAGGCCAGCGACCCGCCTAGCATCAAAGGTATTATACATGCAATAGAGGAGCACTTCAAGTTGCAACTGCACAGGGGCTTGGGGCTGCTTCTTCGGCTTTCGTTCGAATATCTGGTGCCCCTCGACGAGCTGCAACAAGATCACAAAGCCCTCAACGCTTATGCGCAACTCACGCCGAGCACGACTGCTGTCTAGCGTAAATATACGCCCAGGGGTCCATTTAGCAATCTTGGCTACCGATGACCGATACCAATAGCGCGCTGTTACTAGCTCGTGCAAGAAACGAGGGTGTTCCCACTCGTTCTCGCTGTCCTCTTTGTCGCTAGAGGCGTCTAGAGCTCGTTGCAATGCCCTCGCTTCTAGATAGAGCGTTGCCGCTGCTCGCGTGCCCTCTCTTGCTATTCGAACTCGAACTGCTTAAACATCCAAGTCCAGTGAAGGTTACTGCTATCGGATTGGTTAAAATTAACATCATGTCCCTCCAGGATTCCTGCAAATGTTCCTCACGCTTAACAGGTTGCAGGTTTAGTGTGATTGGCTGTTTAAACCTACCTGCAACCTGCAGACCTGCAAACCGTGAGAAACACTATTATACACGAAGTCGTTGAACCAGAAATATTAATTATAATAGGCTATTATTTGTACCCCCGTTCGGTATTGACACAGAATACTGTACTTAGTGTATGCGGTAGCCTGGCTATCAACCACGGCGATGCGACGCTCGCAGTTTTTCTGCATGACTAACATTCTGCAATGGACACGCTGTGTGCAATTATGAGCGTCCTACGCGTGCCATATGCAGATCTTCACCTGCATACAGTCCCAGACAACCCGGACTGTATGAATAACAAACAGTCTCGCATTTTTTCTTGCCGAGACTGTATAAATACCAGCCGGGCGTGCAACTTGCTTTGCTACCGATCGTTGATTGGTTAAAAATAGCTGACTTAGAAATGGGGAAGCACAGCAACAACGAGAGCTTAGCAGCAAGTTGCTGCTACGTGAATGCTCTGTCCGTAAGTGATACAATAGGTCTCTAACTCAATTATTGCGTATTCATTCGAATTGTCGCCAATTCATAGATGCACGGGTGATCAAGTAGAAAAGCGGGAATTTCACGAAAATCAAAGAACTACGGCGAATGCTCGGAGGTCTAAGTGATATTATCTGTATTTGGCCTATGAGCTTGTCAATTCTGCAGCGCTCACATATTGAGCGAATACTCTCATATCCCTAAAGCTACTGCCGTATCCTGTAATCAACACCCTAGTCGTCAAGAAGCCCTCGCTTTCATCGTCACTCGCATGCTGATTCGCACGCTCAGCAGGGCGCCAAACGGGCACTTTCAGCGCCCACAATGTTCTAGTCGCCAGCTACGTCCCTTCGAATAGAGGCCCACAAACGCTAAAACGTTTCGGCGCAAGGTTCGCAAGCGAGACATAGTTCCCGTATACAAGGGCAGAGACTCCTATAGCAACTCCATCAGGCTGTGTAGTCGGTTCTGTGCTCACTGGGTGCTTCTTTGGGAGAGTGCTATGGTGATAGGTAAAGTAGGCGGCAAAATAAATAGTGAGGGAGTGATCTAGTAGATCGATCGATCTTTCGCCAAATACTCGATCATGTGTGCGGGACCGGGTGAACAGCGATTCTAGAATCTTTCGTTAAATTGTGGGTTACCGAACATTCTCAGCGTATTTGCTAGTTTGCACGGTCATTCGGTGGTGTGGGAATTCATATGGTGATTTGACTCGAATTTCACATGATGCTCAGAATTTGCGTCGGAGCTCTAATACACCGTGAGTGCATGCGGTGTCGTGGATCAGAACATTTGATAAGAAATCTGATACACTAAAAGTTCTTGTAAATCCTCTGTTTCCTTTTATTTTCACATGTCTTCTCATTTTTCTTGCCGTGAAATATATATGCAAGCGGAGAGCCGATGGCCACAACCTCAAGTCAACCCGATGAGGGCCGAATACACGCTCCTGTGGTGAAGTGCTAAAGGAGAAGTTCCCGCTACTACGACATTGAGTGGCACGGCGGCATGGGCGATCGACAGTCAAGAAGCCGTCGATCGGTGGATTCTGGTGTTACCAATCAGTTGATCAACCCGAGGCTTGAAGCTGACGAGAAGATCAAGGTGTTTAAGGTTGGTGAAGTCAAGATTGATCGAGGACGGACGTGGGCCAAGCCTGATCAAGGTCGAAGCATGCAGGTTGGGTGTCGATCGACTACGGCTGATCGTGGTGGGCTAGCCCCATGTGATCAACGTCGACCCAAGCCCCGATCAAAGGCAAGCATCGATGATTCAGTATGACCAGGGACGGAAGAAGACGGATCAGCGAGGGCCTGCGACGAACACAAGTCATCGATCGAGGTTCGATCGCCGATCGTCGATCAAGGGTGGATCGCGGATCGTCGATCGATGGCTGGTCGTGGATCGCCGATCGTGATCGTGGATCGTCGATCGATGGCTGATCGCGGATCGCCGATCGTGATCGTGGATCACCGATCGAGAGGCTGATCGCCGATCGCCGATCGAGGAGCTGATCGCCGATCGCCGATCGAGGGCTGATCGCTGATCGCCGATCGAGGGGCTGATCGCCGATCGCCGATCGGGGGGCCGATCGCTGATCGGCCAAGATGGGGAGAACGGTAGGGCGACGCCGGGACAAGAATCCAGTTGTTGTTTAGTTGTAGGATGATGGATAAGATGGTAGCGGTAGAGAGACACCGACTAAACATAAATCAGAGCGCAATTTGCACAGAAGACCACAAGTGACCTCAAGTCACCAAGTCCCAGGAACTACATTGGCCTCGGCAAGCGTCGACACTTCGGGTAGTGACCTAGCGGTACGGTTAAGACTGGATTAATACATTGGCCAGCTTGACCTACTCTAGTGATCTATTTCTTGTGTGCGAACTCTCGATCGACCGGATATCAGTGCTTGGCCGGCGATCGCTGCGTCTCTCAATCGACCTCGATCCCGCTATAGGAAGCGGCAAGCAACTCAGGAAAGGAAGGAACACACCCGAAAAGGCAACTACAGGCCTTGGATCGACTCCAGGCCGACCGATCGTAGCGAACAACCCTCGATCGGGACGAATACTCGGACGCAGAGCGAAGATTCCCGCGCTGCTCCACGGACTATCCCCGCGTCACGCCAAGACATTCGATCTTCACCAAGTGCTGCATCCTCGGAGCCCCGAGAGAGCAGATCCAGCCCGCCGATGGGTACACAAGGTGAGAACAAGTTCAGCCGATCACGGATCGTTGGGGGACCCCCTCCGTTAGTCGGTGTCTGGGCGCTGGTGGGAAGCTCGATCAGGCCTTAACCAGATTTTGGCTGATCCCGCTACACCACAATGGTGTGCGTGCCCGGATCTCTTGGGGACTCCGGATTTCACCGTGAGTCCGCAGAAGATGCGCAAGTGAAGAAAGAACCAGGGGAAGAGGCGTCGTCGAACATCGGATCGACGAAGACGCTGCTGAACAAAACGAGATCCGCGGATCGACAGAGTGCTCGGAGGACTTCTGTCGACGGAATCGAGGGCGATCTGGAAACAGATCTAGAAGAGAAACCTCAACATCCTCCCCAGGTCCCTTCGGGGACCCCGGTGGATCTCGGTGCGAACCGAGATTCACTAACAAAACAAACCAAGGCCGGATCGGACCGATATGCATTCGCAGACTCGCCGATCAGGCTCGATCCTGACTACCTGGACGCGATCGCGGACAAGGCCCAGATCGCGCGAAGGAAACTGCGAGCGCCAGGCATGGACGACGAAGATCCCAGATCGCTGGTGCTCGACTGGTCTGAAGCTGACTTGGAACGTCAGTACCACTTGAAAGAATTGCGGGACTTCTTGCGTCAAGATCCTGTCATGATCATCGTGCGGCCGGAGCAGATCGGCGACCCGAAGGGCTCGATCTCGGCCCCCCGGATGACGGACAACAAGTTGACGGCAGTGAAGAACCTGCTCGGGCTGCTGAAGGAGGCCGGCTTGGTGGCTGGAGCCTTTGACGCGAATGACCTCTTCGATCAAGAACTCGAAGTGATCCAGACGTCGATCCAGACATTAGTCGAAAAGCTGAGACCCCTCGTCGACGTGATCACGAACGATCAAGACCCAGACGCCCCAGATCAAGCGCCGGCAGCTCCAGTGGTGTCGACGCGGGCTGAGTCGACAGGGTATCGATCATCATCTCCTTACGTCTCGGCGGCCGAACACGTGTCCGACACGTCGTCGGAACCCCAGCGAATGCCGCTTGGTCCTTCCGGATCGGCTATGCTGGACGCTCGACCACGTAGTCAGCGTCAGGAACGTACGCGATCAGGACCTCGGACGCCGAAACCTAAGTCGATCGATCGGACGACCAGCGCGACTGGGGCGGACGAGTCGAACGGCAGTCTGAAACTTACTTCCAGGCCGCGATGGCCCGTTTCTTGAAGGAACAGCAGAGCACAGTGGCCACACCTGCCCCAGTGACCCCAGACCATGTCGGATCACAGGACGTGGAGATGGAATCCGCCGGATCGCCGGATCGAGATGTCTCGCAGTGGGAATATGATCCGGACGACATCGATCTACCGAGTTCAGCTCCGGCCGTGGTGGCTACCGCCGCATCGGGGTCCGTCGGGTCTTCATTGATCCAGCGTGTACGGATTTCGGCGATGTCGGATCTTAAGGAGTTCAGCGGCAAAGATCAGGACGAAGATCGCGCCCGATCGTGGATCAGCAAGGTGAAATCGGCCTTCATGCGCGATCAAGCTACGGATGAAGAGAAGTGCCTGACTTTCGCGGATCTGCTGACAGGGCCGGCGAAGAACTGGTACCGCCAGCTGGGACGATCGACACGGAACAAGTGGAGCGATCTGCTTCGGAGTTTCCAGATCCAGTATTGCGGCCTAGGAGTATCGGTGGCTTGGCAGTACTATCACTCTCGCAAGCGATCGGATGAATCGCCGTTGGATTACCTCTATCGACTGAATGTGGCGGCTCTGCGTGCGAGACTGAAGATCAAGGATGGAGATTCCAAGGCCCGTCGAGAACACGTCGAACATTTTATCGAGACACTGGGCGATCCCGATCTGGCCGATCAGTTGACCCTACTTCGGCTCGCGGATGCCGAAGATCTGGAGGAAGTCCTGCGCGCTCGAGAACGCGCGAAGAGTAGACAGAAACGATCCGCCTTCGGATCGAAGTATCGCCAGAAAGTCCCTACCTCTGCTCCGGCCGCTGCCACCAAGCGGGCAGTGCGTGCAGTCCAGATCATAAACCAAGAGTCTGGATCGGACACGGGATCGGACGGATCGGACTCGGAAGGTGATCTACGTCGCGTCTACCTAGCGTCGGCTGAGGACAAGTCTCGCAACGCTGGGGGTGACACGACGAAGCAGGATCGCAGCACCCCAGCGCCGATCGGTCATGACTCACCTCGATCAGACCCAAGATCGCGATTGTCGCCCGATGGATCGGACCGATCGAACCGCTGCTCGCACTGTGGATCACGGAAGCACACGGATCTGGATTGCTGGAGACGTTTGACGTGCGAGAAGTGTGGAAAGCGAGGACATCCGGCGGATCGCTGCCTGTTTGTGTGTCGTGGATGCGGTGAGCTGCACGAGATGGGCAAGTGTCCGATGGAGGAATTCTACAATCAGATCCGTCAATGGTTCAACCCGGTGAAACACGCAGGCATGCTGCCCGCGATCGCCGAGAAGATGTTAAACTAGGACGCTCGCCGGGTTGGAATCCGGTACGAGCCGAGCGTTCTAGGTATTGCATCTATGCATACGTGAACAAGAACACGGTAGATCGAGTAAGTGGACGGACTGATCTACGCGGTAATACATGTGATCTGCATGAGAAATCTGCCGCCAAGGTCTTAAGTCTACACCGATCGGACGACTTCAGCCGTTCTGACGCCGAAGTGCCCTTGGATCTCCAGTCTGGAGAAACTCGAGGTTATTGGAAGCAACGCAGACCTGAAGAATGGTTTACGCCAGCTGACGGAGAGTTGACGGCCGAGATCCCGAAACATGATCGCGAGCGAAGTCTGCCTCGCGTCAGTGAACACCGCAGATCTGGCGATGTGGTACCCGATCTCCTCCCAGGGAGTCCAGAGGGTACTGGAAACATCATTCGCCGGGTAAATGGTTCCGTCAGGCCAAGATCGCTGGCAAAATCAACAATGAGAAGTCGATCTTACTCTTAGACACCGGCGCCGAGGTGTCCATCGTGGACACCGCCTTTGCTCGTAAGGTGGGGTGCTATGTCGACACGAGTCAGAGCCAGGAATGTGTGGGGATTGGCGAAAGCGTGTACATGACGGAAGGAAAGATCAGGATCAAGGTTACGCTGGCAGGATCGCTGGTGTATTTCTTCGATATCTGGGTTGGTGATCTATCAGGACAAGATGCGATCCTGGGTATGGACTTTATGGTCCCGGCGGGGATCCGCCTCGATCTGGCAGACGGCTCCATCTGCCTCCCTGATGAAGTCAAGATCCAACTTAGCGGACGGCGACAACTGTACAACGACAACGTCCGACATGTGTGTGTGGATCAAGGGATGCAGATTGCGATCGGCGATTCGATCGAACTGCCACTCCGAATGAAGGTGACAGATCGCGAGAAGCTATGGGTCACTCGTGGAGATCGCTGGGTGCCGACTGTAGTTCGAGGACCTGGCCGGATCAGGTATCTCCAGGTTACCAACATCAGTGACAAGGACATCGTTCTACACCGGAATGAACGGATCGCCATGTGGTTGGCCGGAGATCGGGTACCCCGGGTGCCAGGGTATGTGTCGATCGGGTCCCGTCGCTACATGGAATGGCAGAACTTGGCCTTCCAAGCCACGACGGAGGAACCGCGAGCTAATGAGGAGGCGTCAGTCGTACCACCAGCATCAGCTGTCGACCGACCAACGCATCCGACACCCCGAGCGATTCTCCGGAGATCCGAGGTCTCCCCGATCGTCGATCGCTCGATTAGTCTACCCGACCCCACAACCGAATCGGGGGCGAGGAGCCCTGATCTGGAGGTAGCTGTTGCCGATATGCTTAGATCAGGGGGCGGGTCGCCGCTGGAGAGTGATCGCGTGGCCGAAGAGTCCAGATCGTCTACTTCAACCACTTTAGTTGGAGAACGGACGGACCTACGGTCGGATCCTACAAGGTCGTCGGCCAAATCCTCCGGATCGGAGGGCGAATGCCTTCCGGAGCAGGGACAGGTGCTTGTGGGCTACCGGTCTTCGCCGACCGCCGGCCCAGAGGACGCAGCGATGGATGACGATAAGCTGCGAGATGATTGCACTGGTGATCTGGAGGAGAACGGTGAAACGATGTCCCCTCACTTGCCATCGGCCGATCAGGTCGACGGTTGTGCCGTCGAACCAGATCTCGGGGGCGGGAGTGCTGATCGGGTACCCCATGTGGCGACCTTAACGGTGGAAGAGTCGAGATCAAGAGGCGACACCATAGTTGACGACATTCCGATGTCGATCGACGGAGGTGATCAGGTGGAAATAGAGACCAAACCCACTGTCAATCGGGGTGATCCTGCTGCTGCTGAACCAGATCGAGACGTTGACGCCGATGATCAAGTCCATTACCACGAGGGCGGGAGTCTATCAGCCGAAGACGTCGAAGGCGAACTGGCTGTGCTTCCGGAAATTGTGATCTCGACGACGGATGAGGTGAAGATCGACGACATCAAGGTGGGAGATCTGGAATTCAACACCCCGGAGGAGATCGATCGACTGCGAAGGAAGATCTGGCATCGGAGGCACCTGCTGATCGGCAAGGGCAATGCACTTCCCCCAGCAGCCAGGGGCGTCACGTGTGACATCGACGTCGGCGATGCGAAACCGATCGCCCAACGAGTCCGGAAGGTCGCCCTCAGTTTGTGGAGAAGGTGTCGGATCTGATCAAGGGACTGCTGTCAGCCAAGATGATCCGGAAGTCCCGATCACCGTGGGCCTCGCCGATCGTCGTGATCATCAAGAAGAACGGCGTGGATATCCGACTCTGCATCGATTATCGGCTCGTCAACAGTCTGACCCGGCTCATGGTGTATCCAATGCCCCTGATCAACGATCTGCTGGAAGATCTGGACAAGGTGCTCTGGTATTGCTCTTTGGATATGGCTAGTGGATTCTGGGTGGTGACACGACCGATCGAGCTCGTGCGATCTCGGCCTTTATCACCCACATGGGTCTGTTTGAATGGAATCGGATGCCGTTCGGCCTGAAGAACGGTCCTCAGATCTATTAGCGACTTCTGGATGACGCGTTGTACGGGTTCACCAGAATCCCGCGATCGTCGAACTCGGAAGTCACCACGGACCTGATCGAGTCGGGCGAACCAGAAGATCCGGGGCGTCCGTCAGTGCTAGGCCGCAGATCGTACATCGACGACATTCTGGTGACGGCTGGATCATGGGATGAGCTGTGTGATCGGGTGGATCACCTGTTGGACGCCTGTGACAAGTGGAACCTCTCGATCAGTGTGGAGAAGAGCTCTTGGGGATGCGCAAGGTGGACTATCTAGGACATCGCGTGTCAAACGATGGACTGGAGGCCAACCCGAAGGACCTCGCGGCT
Source organism: Phytophthora melonis (assembly GCA_024211575.1). NCBI lineage: Eukaryota > Oomycota > Peronosporomycetes > Peronosporales > Peronosporaceae > Phytophthora > Phytophthora melonis. The sequence continues at coordinate 248,248 of JAMXKT010000076.1, read as the reverse complement.
CTGACAGATCTACCGTTCCCTGGATCGCTCCGATCAATGCAGTCTTTCTTGGGCAGTCTTAACTACTACAGCCGTTTCCTGGAGGATTACGCGATCTACGCGGCGATCCTGTATGAACTGCGCGAGGTAGACTTCGCCGAGTTGAAGAAGCGTCCAGATCTGCGCCGGATCATGGATGGTCAAGTGTCGAACTCAGTAGATCGGAACTCGGCAGATCCCGATCGGACACCGCCCGTTCATGGAGTCGAGGTTGGCGACGAGCGCTGGATTCGTGCTCATCGCGCCTTCTCGACACTGAAGACGAAGATCGCGACGACGCCGATCCTGCGTCATTTCGATCGCGATCGGACTCCGGTGGTGATCGTGTACGCGAGTGACTGGGCGATCTCGGCCGCACTGATGCAGGAACACGACCAAATCTATCACCCGGTTACCTTCGCCAGTCGAACGTTGAAGTCGAATGAACTGAACTACAACGTGGTGGAGAAAGAAGTGCTGGCTCTGTTACGGATCCTAGATCTGAACTATAACATGCTTGTTGGACGATCGATCCGGGTCCTGACTCGACACTCGACGTTGGCGTGGCTGTTCCGATCACCCGGCCTTCAGGGCCGATTGGGTCAGTGGGCCGCACTTCTATCGCCCTGGACGTTGGAGATCACGAAGTGCACCAAGGAGAGGACGAGATATTGGGGCGATCGCCGCCAGTATTACACCTCGATCGGATGTCGATGACGCACTGATCGCGATCGCGCCGAAGAAGGAACCCCGGCGGAAGATCCAAGCCCCGATCCCGACTATACGCGCGGATGAAGAACTGCTGGTGATAAGCTTCGATGGATCCGCCCGCGTCAAGCGAGGTGGGGGCGCGTACAGTGCGATCTTATGGAAGCTACCTGAGTGGAGTGTGGTGATAGCACGATCGGGCTACGCCGAGGGGCTGACCGTCAATGAAGCGGAATATCATGGCCTGCTGCTGGGTTTCGACCTCTTGGACGGCATGGATCGAGGCATGCTGGTGGTCTGCGGTGATTCCAACTTGGTGATCCGGCACGTGCGAGGTGAGATCGACTGCAAAGCACCCAAGCTGACGTTACTGAAGCAGAAGGTGCTGGATCGGTTACAGAACTGGCCAGATCATGAGCTGTTACATGTGAAACGGGACTGGAACGGCAGCGCAGACAGCTTGGCTAGCGCAGCGCTTCAACGTGAAGGTGGCGTCGTCGTCGAGGATGAGGCCGATCACGTGGATCTGACGACATTGAACCGACTCGATGAGATCCTGGTTGTCAGATCTGACGAACCGATCGCCCGGCTATCACCGATGACTACTCGATCAAACGCCAGATCACGACCGAATCCGACTGTCCTACAGGAAGAATTTGTGCGGGGACTACGGATCGATCGAATCCGTCGATCGCAAGATGAAGAGACGTGGATCGTGGGCATGAAGAAGTACCTGATGGGAGACGTGGCTGATCTGACGCAGGATGAGGCCCGATCTTATGGCAACATGGCAGCGGACTACGAGATCGATGACAATGATCTGCTGTTCTACTGTTCCCCCTCCAAGAGATCGGAGGCAGATCGAGACGGGCTGATGAGGCTGGTCGCTCCGGAGACACTGCATCAGGATATCCTGCATCACTACCACTCTACTGTGGAAGGTGGTCACCAAGGGATCGGACGTACCTATCAGCGGATCCGTGATCACTTTCACTGGAGAGGTCTCTTCAGGAGTGTGCAGAAGTATGTCGGAGAGTGTGTCGATTGTGAGACCGGTAAAGGGCGACCCATGATCAGGGGCGAGTCGCCGGGGAACATCCAGGCGACGTACCCGTTCCAGATCATAGCGATGGATCACATACCTTCGCTGCCCAAGTCGTACAAAGGCAACACCGAACTGCTGATCTGGGTCGACCTGTTCACGGGATACGTGATCGCGAAGGCCAGCTCCTCTCGAACGGCGCAGACGATCGCCGAATCCTACGAAGAGTGTGTGTTCCGGCGATTCGGTGCCAGCGAGGTGATCAGGCATGATCGCGAACCGGGATTTATGGCTGACTTCTTCCGCGCCTTTAATAAGATCCTAGGTATGCGTCAGCGAGCGACGATGGCATATCGACCCCAAGCGAACGGTACTGCGGAACGAATGGTGCAGACGGCGACGAGAGCCCTGAAGATGTTCGTGGAAGACCTGGATCAGAGGGATTGGGATGAGTACGCCGAGCGATTGACCTTCGCGATCAATACGGCTCATGATCGCGTTCGAGGAGACTCTCCTTTTTATCTGGTACATGGCTGGGATCCTCGATCGACGCTGGAAGCGACGATCCCTTTGGGTAGTACTCGAATCCAGGATCGGAATCCGCGACGGTGGCGTTATCGGATCCAGAGGCACTATGATCAGGCTCGAAGTCAGGTGAATGATCGTCTGCGCGAGGCGATCGCGGATCGGGCCGATCGACACAACGAAGAGGTTCGACCGCACTCGATCGAGGCTGGATCCCAGGTGTGGCTGTACTTAGATCGTGTGAAGGAGGGGTACGCCCGGAACTGTGGCATGGTCCATTCCGTGTGGCCGAGAAGGTGAACGAGTACACGATGAAGCTTCAGATCGCTGGCACAGACTATCACCTGTTCCCGATCGTGCATGTCTCGAAGCTGAAGTTGGTCAGAGACTTCCCGATCGGCCGCAGATCGAGCTCACGGTGGACGAGGCGGATCGACTCGATTTCGACGAGATCCTACTTCCGGAGGACAGCTGGGCTCCAGATCGAGATGCGAACGAATATGAAGTGGAGAAGATCACGGATATGCGGACGGGTCGAAGGACACGGTACGGCAGGACGTATCGAGAATTCCTGGTACATTGGAAGGGTTACGACGATCCTGACTGGATCGACGAAGCGGATCTCAACTGTGGAGCTTTATTGCACGAGTTCCTTCGAGATCGTGTGAACCGGAACCGATTCAACGCGATGCAGTCTCACGAGGAGGAGTGAGATCGGACCGCCAGGGCGAGCTGGTCGCCTTGGTGAGCGAGATTGGCGGCGGATCGGCGGGGAGGCCGTCGATCGGAGGAAAGGGTTGTATATGAATGCGTATGTACATGAGAATGCAGATCGCGAGGAGGTGGAGCAATGGCAAAGTGTTACGATGATGGATCCAGGCTGATTGTGTTGGAGATAAGTGGAGCGATAGGCACCCGGCGGAGCGAACGAAGTATTACAATGAAATCGATTGATCTGACGACGTCGGGTGACGATTGAAGAGGATCGGGCTCCGGATTGACTACGATCTCGGGCGGACTAATTAATCGACAGGCTGATCGCTGCGGCCGATCGGGTGAGCTGAATACTGATATTACGGCTGCTGGATACCGACATCGTGGTTGAACTCGTAGCGAAGACGCGAGATCTGCAGCGCCGGGTGTGATTGGTGTATCGGTCACACGACGGATCGGGATCGCCCGCCTCAATCAGGTGTATCGGTCCCACAAGCGATCGTGATCGCCCGCCTCAATTAATCGGATGGATCGGGGCAGACTACGCAACCGAGGTGCATGGAGAGTTGGAGACTGTGTCCGTAGTGAGCCGCCGTACGACCCGACTTACGGACAGGGGGCGGTTGTGGTGAAGTGCTAAAGGAGAAGTTCCCGCTACTACGACATTGAGTGGCACGGCGGCATGAGCGATCGACAGTCAAGAAGCCGTCGATCGGTGGATTCTGGTGTTACCAATCAGTTGATCAACCCGAGGCTTGAAGCTGACGAGAAGATCAAGGTGTTTAAGGTTGGTGAAGTCAAGATTGATCGAGGACGGACGTGGGCCAAGCCTGATCAAGGTCGAAGCATGCAGGTTGGGTGTCGATCGACTACGGCTGATCGTGGTGGGCTAGCCCCATGTGATCAACGTCGACCCAAGCCCCGATCAAAGGCAAGCATCGATGATTCAGTATGACCAGGGACGGAAGAAGACGGATCAGCGAGGGCCTGCGACGAACACAAGTCATCGATCGAGGTTCGATCGCCGATCGTCGATCAAGGGTGGATCGCGGATCGTCGATCGATGGCTGATCGTGGATCGCCGATCGTGATCGTGGATCGTCGATCGATGGCTGATCGCCGATCGCCGATCGAGGAGCTGATCGCCGATCGCCGATCGAGGGGCTGATCGCTGATCGCCGATCGAGGGGCTGATCGCCGATCGCCGATCGGGGGGCCGATCGCTGATCGGCCAAGATGGGGAGAACGGTAGGGCGACGCCGGGACAAGAATCCAGTTGTTGTTTAGTTGTAGGATGATGGATAAGATGGTAGCGGTAGAGAGACACCGACTAAACATAAATCAGAGCGCAATTTGCACAGAAGACCACAAGTGACCTCAAGTCACCAAGTCCCAGGAACTACATTGGCCTCGGCAAGCGTCGACACTTCGGGTAGTGACCTAGCGGTACGGTTAAGACTGGATTAATACATTGGCCAGCTTGACCTACTCTAGTGATCTATTTCTTGTGTGCGAACTCTCGATCGACCGGATATCAGTGCTTGGCCGGCGATCGCTGCGTCTCTCAATCGACCTCGATCCCGCTATAGGAAGCGGCAAGCAACTCAGGAAAGGAAGGAACACACCCGAAAAGGCAACTACAGGCCTTGGATCGACTCCAGGCCGACCGATCGTAGCGAACAACCCTCGATCGGGACGAATACTCGGACGCAGAGCGAAGATTCCCGCGCTGCTCCACGGACTATCCCCGCGTCACGCCAAGACATTCGATCTTCACCAAGTGCTGCATCCTCGGAGCCCCGAGAGAGCAGATCTAGCCCGCCGACGGGTACACAAGGTGAGAACAAGTTCAGCCGATCACGGATCGTTGGGGGACCCCCTCCGTTAGTCGGTGTCTGGGCGCTGGTGGGAAGCTCGATCAGGCCTTAACCAGATTTTGGCAGATCCCGCTACACCACACTCCTAGCTGCAGTGTTGCCTTTATAAGTCGTCGCAGCGACCAAAAGTGCTTGGCGTTCCAGTGTTCGAGTCGCCCGGCGATCCGGCGTTGATGTTACCGCGCGGCTGCCGCTTTGTGTCAGCACCACTAGCCACAGAGCTCACGCACCACTTTGTCCTTTACCCTGCCGGCCGTTTTGGTGGCCTGGGTGCAGGGGACCCATTGCTGCGAATGGAGCCTGCTACGATCCCGGCGGTAGTATTACTATTAGCGCGCAGAGAAACCCAGACTATTGCACCCGGTTCGTACAAAGGCACGCGTGTAGAAGCTGCTGATGCCGTAAAGTTAGCCCTGATGCATGCAAGGCTGATACACTACAGCATGAATGTGCCGCCCTTCATTTTGATTTTTTGCAACTCTGGTACTACGTCGTTTTGCAACCTCACTTGACTTTTGTATGGCGTAGGGTTGCAAAACTAAACAGTATTTGCTACTCGGTGCGCTACGAAAGTTGTAAACGACACCCAGCTGTTTGGTATCAGCCAAAATCCTTGTCGATACCATGCATCTGGCCAATCACAGGCCGCAGATCGCCAGAAATACTACCCGGGTTGCAAATGGCCGGTAATGTATGCGTATCCCCTGCCCCTCCTGATAGGTCGACAAGGTTTTCCACGTGACTTATGCTCACTTCGTAGTGCTTCAATAATGGAGTGGCTCTTTGGGTCCTCGTCGTCTGCAGCCCCACCCGTGAGTGCAAAGCTGTCCGCGTCCACGGCGCAGGGCCGCAGCGCGCCGTCGCTCGAGGACGATTCGTGGCACAAGAACCGCGGCAACGAGTTCTTCAGGCTGAAAGACTACGAGGCGGCCGTTCGCGAGTACTCGATGGGTATCGAGCGGCATCCGTCGGCCACGCTGCACAGCAACCGGTCGGCCGCTTACTGCGCTCTGGGGCAGTTCCAGCAGGCCAAGGCAGACGCCGACGCCGCCATCGCACTGGACCCGGACTGGGCCAAGACGTACTCGAGGAAGGGCAAGGCGCTGTATGGCATGGCCTCGTACAAGAAGGCGGCCGACGCCTACGCCCGGGGACTGGAGCTCTGTCTGCGCGGGGCGGTGGGGGAGGCCCAGCAGCGAGACACAGAACTAGAGTGGGTGTCTTCTCTTCACTTGAGTTAAACTGCGACAGAGAGGGAGAGAGAGAGAGAGTAAGAGAGGGACCACTCACTAACGCCTGTCGTCTTCTACTCGTGAATAGAGCGCTGAAGCGCCAAACTGATAGCCAAGCGGAGGCGTATCTTCGCCTATTGGAAGAGAACAACCAGCTCAAGGTAGGTGGCCATTGAGTTTTCGTGTGCAGCTCCCGGCGCTCCCGTGTTCTCTGACTGGAAGGATTGAACCTGTGTGGCGTTGACCGTGCCCAGCGGCAACTGGAGGACTATCAGCACATGTTTGGCGAGTGGACGAAGAAGGAGATGTGACCCTTACCTACTGAAGTACCTTGGTATGGGTAGCTGCTGTACCATTGCTATTGTCTGTGTTGTTTGCTTTTGGCTTGGTCTCTTAACGATTTCTTCTTCTGTTGAAGCTGCAGCTTTCGACTTAACTGTTGCTGCGTCTTCCTGTTTTCGCGCTGCCGCAAGTCGTTGTCTTGGTAATAGGCGGCATCGGGGAACCCACTGGCCCAGAGGCGGCGGTCCAAGTTCAATCTCTCGACGCGGGCGTCGGGCGTCTCCCACGGATCGAAGGTCTCACTCTTCGCAAGTACGTCATGAATGGACGAGCGCGCAATTTCTGCTACGCGCGACAGCTTTCCTCGAGGCATTGAGGCCGATACATCCAGCCCCTTAACGTGCAATGCGATCTTTTTGCCCAGCTGAATGAGCAGGTCGCGGCAGTGTCGACACCGGGAGATGGCAGCCGAGCGAACCAGGTGCTTATCTCTCGCTTGCGCGAGGTAAGAGATTCGCTCGTTGCAGTCTGCGACCACCCTGGCGAGCCTCTCCATCATAGTCGCGAGATCCTCCCCGCCTAGTCTTCGATGCTTATCCTCTGACACGAGACTGTGCAGCCTCTCGAGGTCTCGTTTCGCCTCGAAGGAAAGCCCCGAAAGAGGAACACGAATGCTGGCAGAAGTCTTGGTAGTATTGTCTTGGTCAGCATGTTGACCAGTGTCGTTGCCGGTATCTGAAGCGCATACTTGCCGCCTCACTTTTTTGTCGCTTGGCCGTAGGTAGACGGCGTCACTTTCTTCATGAGCTTCATTGCCATCGCATGCGCAGAGTCGACACCGCTCAAGTACGGTCTCGAGTGCCTTATCCGATAGGTAGAGCAAGCCTAGTCCACCGTTCTGTGTACTGAGGAGGTCTTGCTGCGGGATGCACGTGGAGAAGAAAGAACTGGGTAAGCTGTCTTCTGTGTCGCTTACTACGATGCAGTCAATCTGCAGGACTTGGTCGGGCAACTTGGCAGTCATGACAATCCTGGCGGTCGTCACTTGGACGCACGCTGGGGTCTCTTCTTGGGAGCAAAAGCTGCGTCGGGCGGCGGCTGGCGGGATCTGGTCGCTGCTGTCGCAAAGCGAGAGCATTTCGAGAAGCAAGTGCCGCACCGTCTCCGTGAGATCGCTCTTCTCGACACCTCCGTCATTCGGGAGTTGGTCGTGGTGGTCGTCAAGCGTGCCGATATCTGCACTAAAGTCCTCAGAATCTTCCTCAGGACGAACAGGGGGTCCATTACCACTGTCAGAGGGCTCACGTGTTCGAGCTACTGCACATGACTTGACCTCAGCTGTGCCAGTGAACAGGATGACTTGCTCGGCTGCGAGGCCAATGGATTCCACTGAATTCATCGACGGACTCGCGTCTTGGTTCGTCGTGCTTGTAGTAGTGGTGCGTTGTCGTCCCGCGCCTCGCACAGCATCGACATCAATTTCGATTGCTATTGCGATGGCACTCATGTGGTGAAGAGGGTCGAATCGCACGGTGGTCCTCGGAGTGGCAGCGCTAGCTTCATCTGAGGGCACGAAGTAATACAGCAAGCTGGGCTGTTTGTCTGCTCTGTCAGTGAAGGGCCCGTCGACCCCCTTCTGGCTGCCAAGAGCTTCTCCAACAGTGCACACGCAAACCTGGTGGTCTGCAAGGAACACGCGGAAGAAATCCTCTGTGGACAGCGGCGGATGTGAGCTGCCGGCCGTAGTAGAAGAGGACAAATGAGACCATCGCGACAAGTCGTGGAAATGCTGCTGCCATGTCGACAGAAATTGGTCGGCGCCCAGGCAACTGTCACAGTAGCAAGGCATGGGGACCCCATCGTGTGCAGGCGGCACTCCAGTGGGCAGGCGACAGCTTTGCAACTCGCGCTGGCGCCTTCGCCACCTCCGGTACGTGGCCGTTGCATTGGAAGGGACTGTGAGCGCGTACAGGGTACTTCTTGGTGCTGGGGTGTGACGGCCATACCTGGAGGGGTCGACGTCTAGCTTGACACCGGTGGTGCTTTGGACAATTCGTCGCTGATTCCGAACGTTGTTGTGCGCTAGCGCAGCGATCAGAGCCGCCGTGCTGCGAGCCGTCTCCTTCTTGTAGAGGAAGTTGGTCGACAAGGACGACAGCTTGGACACGGTCCTGTATCGGGGCTGGCTGTCGTCGCTTTGGGAGAGCAACCTGCCGAGAAGCGTCTGCGCCAGTGGAAAGCTATCCGCAAGCTGCGCCAGTGACTGCAAAATGGCGTCGCAGTCATCAAGCGCTCGCGTAGCAAAGAGATCCGCGCAGAGCTCGTCGAGCGTGCGCTGCAACTCCACGTCCAAGCCGCTGCTCTGCATCAGCCGGGTTGTTGAATTGATCCAACCTGTCTGTGTCTACCTATCTACGTCTTGGTTCTCCTCGCAATGCGATGCTGCTGCCCCTCGCCTCATATTTTTAGTTGGTCCCCAAACTTGCAGCCGTGCGGATGAAGCTGGAGGGCGAGTAGCCGATGCTCCCGTATGAGCGAACGTGCGATCCCTCGGGGTCTCGCAGTAAATATTCGTGAATAAAGTTCAAAAATCGCAGCGCGTACTCAGCTGGCGGCAGCGCTGTGATCTGGCGCTTGTCCACCACAGCAGCCAGCAAGCAGTGCTGCATTTTCCACCCGATGTTGTAGTGCTGCAAAATGTCCACAAAGCCGAGATAGTAGACGGTGGACTGGTCAGCCGACACGACGGCATTGTGTGCCAGGTTGTCCATCACCTCGGGTTCAATTCGCTGGTTGTAGTGTCGGATGCCAAGCAGGCAGCTGTAATCCATGATCCCCAGCTCCTGGAGGAACCCGCAGTCGCTTGTCACTTGAGCGAGCAAATTCGCACGAGTCGTGGGGTTGACGCGGAGCGAGGCACGGCGAGTCACAAAGTCATTGTCGTAACGAAGCGAGGGGCGCGAGCTGCCTCGACGTAACAGTGGCTGCTTCTCTGTTACGAAGCCCAACTCACTGTCCACACTTTGGCTCTCGCTGGACGCTGCTTCATCTTCGTCGAGAATGTGCACCACGCCTTCTTCTTCCCTCGCACTTCGACTCCACTCGCTTGACACGGGCGTCGCGATCCCTTCTTGGTACCTGAAGTTGGACTGGTGGAATATGCCCTTCAGGTCGTAGCGCTCGTCGACTGGTCCGTCCGGGAAAATGTTCTCCATCACGACGAAAAACATCTTGTTCCAGCCTACGGGGAGCTGCATGGAGTGACAGCCCAGAAAGCGGCACAGGAGCGAGTTCGGCTGCTTCAGAATATACTGGTGGAACAGCGGGAGCACCTCCAGCAGGAACGAATGCTCCTTCTTCGTCATGGTCTTGACCAGGTACTTGCGGTCGCTCGTGAAGTAGAAGAGCATTCCAGACTTGCCCTCGGACGCCCGTTCCAGGAGCGTGTCCGCGAACGACTGCTCGTACATTTCGTTGTCGATCCCACAAATCTCGCGGATGTTCTGGAACACTTTGGGGGCGTAGTCGGTAAAGCCCAGCTTCTCGTAGTACCGGTACTCGCCGTTGTACACCGTCGTCGCCAGTCGCTTCTTCTCGTGGTACAGACCGGCCGATCCGCCCTCCTCCATCTGCAGAAACGACAGCGCGGCAGTGCGATCCAGTGATCCGAAGCGATCGCGGGCCAGACTGAGCAGCGGAGAGCGCAGACTGTCGACGGGGACTCGGTGATGCTGCAGCGGATCCCTGCGGTCGTGTAGCGCATCAGATCCTTCCTCAGCGCCGCACTGAAGTGCTCCGTGCTCGTCGAGTCGCCGCCCGCGCCTCGCTCCGCCTTGGACAGATTGTTCTCGCTAGAGAAGTTCTGGTACAGCTCCGTGTTGAGCACCCAGACGAAGAGCAGCAGCACGGGGTACGACCCGAACACGAGCGCGATCGCGAGCTCAAAGTGCTTGGCCATCTTGCCGTCGAACTGCTGGCGATACGCCGCGTAGTAGAGCGCCCGCAGGCGGCCCAATGGCCCCCATAGATGAGCAGGTAGCGGTAGTACTGCACGAGGTTGCGGCGCTTGGCGCGATACGTGACGTCCAGCTGGCGCCGCACGAAGCGGAAGCTCGCGAAGAGCAGCACCGCGAGCGACAGGAGGCAGATGCCGCCCACGGCCCCGAAGAGGAAGACCCAGTTGGCCGTGTTGACCTGCGCCGGGTCGCGCGTGCGCCGCACCCAGCACACGTTGAGCGGCGAGAGCCCGAAGAGCTGCAGCTGGTGCAGCAGCAGCGCCGACACGCCGCTCACGCTCCACACGCTGGCCGACAGCAATTAGTCACTCACTCAGTCAAGTCAGTGAATACACTTCTATATAGGAATGCTGGCCCGTACGTACATGGTGTGGTAGGCCCAGGACTTGCAGCTGTAGCCCATCCAGGGGTTCACGAGCGCCACGAGCAGGTCGAGCGCCAGCATGAGGTACCAGAGCGCGCCCGCCAGCAGGAAGAACTGGTTGAAGGGCGCCAGCAGCGCGCACTGCCGCTGCACCAGCACCTGGTCCGCCGGCTCCTCATCCTCGTCGTGCCGCTGCAGCGCGAAGGCGAAGACGAAACCGGCGCTCGAGACGAGGCCGCAGCTCGCGTGCCACACCACGAGGTTGGCCGCCGGGTGCTGCGCGCGGATGTTGGGCACGAGCAGGAAGGACAGCACCAGCAGCAGGTACACGGCCGCGCCCAGCAGCCCCACGAGCAGATACACCTGCGCGCTCTGCGCTAGCGTCAGCGCCTCGTACGCCCCCATTTGGCGGCTTCTTCAGCACGTACCTAAGTGGGACTACCTCCTAAATAAAAATATGTGACGGGGTGCAAGCAAACTGCGTCAATTGACCTTCGACTAAGTGTTCTGCTTACTATAGCTCCATTAGACGTGGACTTGGAACTGCGGGGATGAAGACAACGGTGGGGCCTCCACCTCCTCCTCCTCCTCCCGGTAGCTGGCGTAGGTGGAGAACTTGGCGCGACAGATCGGGCACTGGTCGATCTCCTCGAGGCACTCGCGGCACACGCAGAAGTGGCGGCACGGCAGCAGCACGGCGCCCAGAGGCCGCTCCAGGCAGATGACGCACTCGCTGCTGCTGCTGCTCTCGCGACCGAAGATTTCCTAGTGGCAATTCAAATGCAAAGAGAGTGAGTGAGTCGCCTATGTGTAGACGAGAGAGTTTGGTGACTTTGGCCGCACCTGAGAGCTGAAGACGTTGGTGGCCGTGAAGTTGAGCTTCTTGACGATCACTGGGACGCGACTCGGCCTGGCTGGCGTCGGGAGGAAGTCGATGGCCACGCACTGGCATAGAACCTCGTCCTCTGCTGCTGCGTCCTCGTCGAGGACCGACGACAAGCGCCTTTTCAGTCGGAAGCTGGGAGACTTGGGCGCTGAAACTTGACCGTCGAAGAAGGCGGAGCACCCGATGGCGACCACACAGGCGAATCGTCGATCCTCGACGCTACGTGTGACAGCATGAAGCGGCTTCTCCTCCTCGCAGTCTGTCGCTACGACGGAAGACTCGACCGATGCTGCAGTTGAGGGGCCCACGACAAGCACCTCGCTTGGAATTGTTGCCACAAACTCATTAGCACCGCCACCTTCTTTCCTACAACAACACACAATGACTTAGAGATTGAAATTCGACCTCAGCGATGCAAAACATCTCGGCTCGCACCTCTCCATCGTACAACGGGCTCGAAACGAGTCTTTCCTCGCAAAAAAAAGAGATAGGCAAGGCCCCCGTCGCCCCGCTTTCGGGCTGCTGGTTGCTCCCTCACCAACAAAATCCTTGCCACTCTCGTCATCCAGCAGCCGGTGAGGAGTGTTCATGTTGTCCCTGTCGTAAAACTTCCCTGGCAATGCACGCATGGCGTGGATGGCCGTTCGGGCTGCTCGTGTCGGCTGAACAGCGTGGAATCGCTGCTTCAGCGGCCAATCCGGAGATGCGTTCGTGGGGCTATGGCAGCCTCCTTCTAGCGCGGCCGCCTTGACATCCCAAAACACTTGCACCACAAAGTTTCGTTCCGATGCGACCTCGATAGATAGATTCATCCGTTGTTGTTGTTCGCCTGGTGATGACTCAATGAGCTTCACAGAGGATGCGACGATCTCGAACGGAACGCGAACGCGCTTCATTGGTGTTGAAGTCGTCTGGAGCTGTGTGCGCAGCAATTGGTGAAAGTGCCACATGGATGCATGCCGCAGTACGTGCAAGCTAAGTCGGCAGCCCATAAACAAGTTAGATTCTTCAGTCAGGTAGCGCTGAAATCCAGGAGGAACAGTTGATACCTTGGTCCGAGTTTCTCCAAGTGGATAACCTGGCTCAAACAATGTTCAATTATGTGAGCGACACCAGGACGAAAGCCTTGTGCGAGGCACCAGTCCAAACTTACAGCGTTCTGCTGGATAGCGAAGCGGGCCTCTAGGTAGATAAGCAGTAGACGCACAAGGCGTATCATCCACCCCACGAGTCCGCACAGCAGGATCACAGCGGATAGATTCCATAGCTCTGGCGGAAGCGATGGCGACTGCATCGCAACTCTTGTGGGCTACCGATTTACACTCACATTCTGGCCGTTCACGGCCATCTATAAAAAGGAAAGCAACAAGAAGAAAAAGAGAAAGCTCAAGCACATTGAGATTAGTAGGAGACTTCTTACAAGAGTGTGGAGCTGCTCGTCTTGTTCAGCAGGCCAAACGCAAGCGAGTCCATGATGCCAAGAATCTGCAGTGATCACAAGTATGGTTAGCATGCTGCAAGAATTGACTTGAAGTCAAGTATGGCAAGTACGCACCGTGAACACGCCTCCGACAATAGCGCAGACGCTCGTCAGGAACTGGAGGAAACCCACGCGATACTGTTCGATGCGGAACATGATGGGCGAAAAGGTGTAGCTGAAGGTGACCACTGTAGATGCACACGGAGGGGGTAGAAGGTTAGCGTCAGCTTCAAGCCACACTTAAACATGGCGAATAACGTACTCGGTAGGCCCTTGTCGCTCACAGGCGTGAGCTGACGGAAGTGCTCAGTGGCGGAAAACTGGTTCGTGATGATGCGGCTTGCAGACAGGAACGTGTACTCCGTCGGCACCACCTAGTCATACGAAGGTCAAGTCGTAAGTCCGCGTTGCTTCACCAGACTGATCAGCTTCCATACCTTGAGGAAGTACTGGAACGAGCCACGAGTCTTCTCATCCGGCAGCTCCTTCTTTCGGTTGTCCAGCGGGTTCTTCATGTCCTGTTTGTAAAGAAAACAAACATTCAAATTGCCAGAAGTAAGCAACGGACTAGACTCCAACATGTCGACAACAGCAGCAACCAACGTACCGGGTACGCTTCGCCGAACGACAGCGAGCGGATGGTGTGCGACGTGTCGAAAACCTTGAAGGTGGCGTCCACCAGGTCCTTCGACGACAAGTAGCCCGAGCGGAAGAACTTGGACGGAGCGAAGTACAGCTTGCCCGCAACCTGCTCAGACATGGACACAATCCGTCAATGACCATCCTCCATGACACCTCCCCGTTCAAAAGGCCACGCCGACCAAGCCAATAGTACAGCAGCCGCCGCACCTTGGACACGACAAGCGACCCCTGGATGCGGCACCCCTCGTTCACTTCTCCGCGCAGCACCTTCTCGATCTCCACCTCCTGGCACTGCGCGATCGTGTGGAGACTCGGCATCATCCAGCTCTTGCGCGCGTACGCGGCCTTGACGCTCTCGCACGTGTCGCAGCACTCGCCGGGCTCGCCGGCCGAGTAGCAGCTGCCGCACGCGGGCTTGTCCGTCTCGCCGTGCAGCTCCGTGTTGTTGGTGAGCGCGCCGCCGATGACGTCGTGCATGCCCTCGGCCAGCGCCTGGCCCGTGTGGTCCAGCGGGATCTTGCGGATGTTGTGCTCGATGTCGTGCTGCACGTTGCCGGCCATGTCGGCGGACTCGAGTGCCACGACGGAGCAGGCCATGCGCGGGAACTCGACGTCGAAGTTGATGGCCACCATCGTGTTGCGCCCGCCGTCCACCGTCATCTTGTCCACCGTGTCCGTGGCCAGGTAGAAGCTCAGCTCCGAGACGAGCAGCAGCGAGATGCACGCGAAGGCCAGCAGCGAGAAGAGCCCGCCCTGCAGCGTGCGCACCTTGAACTCCTCGATCGTCTTCGGGTACGCGTCCAGCCCCTTGAGCCGCGACAGCCACGACGAGCCGCCCGCCGCCATCGTTGCCGCTAAAGGTACTCTACTCAAGTACTGCTTGAAGCGCGTCCGGTTGTCTGAATGTTGCCACGAAGCAGGCACGGTGTTTCGGTTAAGTGCGATGCGGTGTGGTATACATCATATATAGCCATTTTGGTGGTCGCAAACTTCAACGGCAACAACATGAGAGGAGATCCAATATGGATGCTCCGCAGGAGCGGTATTTGTGCTCGAGTCAGAGTACTTATACAATGGGGGCTTGAGGAATGTGTTGTAATTGCTGTTGCGTGCACGAGGGGCGAAGCGGTTTTGGGAGGTGTGATCGAGGATTCGGACTAAGCGGTAAGTTTATTTCTTAAGTTGGTGGCGTTCGCGCCCCCGATCCGCTCCTCGTCGGCTCGCTGCACTACTCGCCGTGCTAGGTTAGTTAGAGCAGTTCCACCGGTAGAGGCAAATGTGGACAAAAAGCTATATTTCCCCGCAGAATACAACTAGGTCCTTGCACCGGTCTGGAGAAAACGTGGAGTATATTTCCCCACGGTGTAAAATGGGGGGATCGCGGAGCCAAATATGTCACCTCGATCCCCCCGCGGCGTACGACAAAGGTAAACGGCTAGCCAATCAGACTCCCGAGGAACAGCAGGCATGGTGAGTTATGGTGCATGCATGGTGAGTTGTGGTGGTCGAAAGCACTTCAGGAGCTCATTATGTACCTTCCTCTATGCCCTCGATTGAAGCAAGTGCGCCGAATGCAATGTAAAGCATTTTAAAGTTCGTGGGGAGGGGCGGGGTATCGTATAGAAGTCAATTTGGCGCATTTTCGAGTGGCTGGGCTTGCTTACTACTTTTCCTTTCCCCCTACGTTTGCTGCAACCGGTGCGAATCCGAGCCAGAGTAAATTTACCTCGCAACATTGTCGCACGCCAATCGAGGTCATTTTCACTCTTGTTTGGCCCCTACCGGGGGAACTGCTCTTATGTAGGGTGGGCAGGCGCTAAGGAAGTCCTGATATGCATACAATTTCCAAGTATATAACATAATGCGTCCTGATTGGCCGATCTTGCTGAGTAAAACAAAAACCCAGGCGAATATAGTCTTACAGGTTATTAAGTTATATAGATTCCTTAGTCGGGTACAGTACATGTATGACACTGGTTAGCGGCCTAACCTAGTCCCATGCCAGTGTTGTGGAACAAAAGAAAAGCAAAAACTTCAGGTTGGTGAACGCAAAGCAAGTAAAGAGAAGGACGCCGGAAACTCCGCATGCAAGCTCACAGTATTGGGGCTTCGCCCAATAACATAATGCGTCCTGATTGGCCGATCTTGCTGAGTAAAACAAAAACCCAGGCGAATATAGTCTTACAGGTTATTAAGTTATATAGATTCCTTAGTCAGGTACAGTACATGTATGGCACTGGCGGGTGTAAAAAAAAAACAACACCTTTTGTGCGGCCTACTTCGTACCAACGTGTAATCAAATCCGAGCGCAGCTCTGCTTTCCGTTTTAGCGCGAGGACAGCACGCCAGCTTACGTAGCCATAGAGATCTTAGAGGTCCAACTTTGATTGCCGTAATGCCAGCTTTGAGTGCGTAATTGAAGTTGCTAACTAAACTTTTGCAATATGAATTTTGCGACTTTCGGATTTGATGACACGTTGGTACGAAGTAGGCCGCACAAAGGTGTATATAGCGCCGTGACTTATAAGTCGCTGACATTCGAGAAACTCCGCTGCCGCCATTATCAGCGTATCCTGTAGCTTCAATCCAAGCTAGCCCTAAATATACTTCCCATCCCAGATTGGGGGGTATTTAAGAGCAACGCGAAGTAAGGACACGTATGAAATACCGTTGTGCCAAGCTAACACCTTACTTGCGAATGTTCCTAAAGTCCCCCCTATGATGTCCCAGCCCCCTCTGGTTAGCGGCCTAACCTAGTCCCATGCCAGTGTTGTGGAACAAAAGAAAAGCAAAAACTTCAGGTTGGTGAACGCAAAGCAAGTAAAGAGAAGGACGCCGGAAACTCCGCATGCAAGCTCACAGTATTGGGGCTTCGCCCAATAACATAATGCGTCCTGATTGGCCGATCTTGCTGAGTAAAACAAAAACCCAGGCGAATATAGTCTTACAGGTTATTAAGTTATATAGATTCCTTAGTCAGGTACAGTACATGTATGGCACTGGCGGGTGTAAAAAAAAAACAACACCTTTTGTGCGGCCTACTTCGTACCAACGTGTAATCAAATCCGAGCGCAGCTCTGCTTTCCGTTTTAGCGCGAGGACAGCACGCCAGCTTACGTAGCCATAGAGATCTTAGAGGTCCAACTTTGATTGCCGTAATGCCAGCTTTGAGTGCGTAATTGAAGTTGCTAACTAAACTTTTGCAATATGAATTTTGCGACTTTCGGATTTGATGACACGTTGGTACGAAGTAGGCCGCACAAAGGTGTATATAGCGCCGTGACTTATAAGTCGCTGACATTCGAGAAACTCCGCTGCCGCCATTATCAGCGTATCCTGTAGCTTCAATCCAAGCTAGCCCTAAATATACTTCCCATCCCAGATTGGGGGGTATTTAAGAGCAACGCGAAGTAAGGACACGTATGAAATACCGTTGTGCCAAGCTAACACCTTACTTGCGAATGTTCCTAAAGTCCCCCCTATGATGTCCCAGCCCCCTCTGGTTAGCGGCCTAACCTAGTCCCATGCCAGTGTTGTGGAACAAAAGAAAAGCAAAAACTTCAGGTTGGTGAACGCAAAGCAAGTAAAGAGAAGGACGCCGGAAACTCCGCATGCAAGCTCACAGTATTGGGGCTTCGCCCAATAACATAATGCGTCCTGATTGGCCGATCTTGCTGAGTAAAACAAAAACCCAGGCGAATATAGTCTTACAGGTTATTAAGTTATATAGATTCCTTAGTCAGGTACAGTACATGTATGGCACTGGCGGGTGTAAAACCCGCGGCTGCAATGTTTAGTATGTGATGTTTAGTATGCCACTCGTGTGGTCATCAATCAGACATACATGTACATGTACTGTAAGTACACCGCCCGCATCATGGTTCTGCCTGTCAGTCTACGGTATGCGCTGCTTGTGCGCTATGCAGCAGTGCAGCATCTATCTACAGGCTGACAATCCGCCGAGCGCGCGAGATTGCGCGGGGGAAATGCACCTACGCCTTATTTTAGATGCATCACTTTCACTTAACACTTGTCCGCTTCAGGGCATTCTGCAATTTGCGCTCTAGCGACAAAGACCAAGTCACGGACACAATAGCGACACGAATTGGAGAGGCCAATGCGGACACAAGAGGAGGAGATCAAGAAGGTATCTGCTCACTTCAACTAGAGTGATGGTCACATAGTTGCCGTACTTACCGCGAACTCTTGCTTACTTGTCATTGCTAGCGGTGGAAGAAGGCGTTCACGCGGGCCGCGCAGACAGTGATCGAGGAGAAGCGCCAGTCCAGCAGCGCGGACGCAGGCAAGCTCACGACCTTCGCGGATGTGGTGCAAGCAGCCGCCGCCTTCGACCGCAACGGCCGCATTCACTTGGACTTCAGCGACGACGACGGCCGGTACGACATCTCCGAGCTGCAAGCTCGGGACAAGCAGCGAGAAGACGCCTACCTGCAGACGACTCGAGAGAGCTACAGGGCCGGCTATGACGTCCCCTCTCTGAGCATCTGCATCATGATCGTGGGCACCCAGGGGGACGTGCAGCCGTTCGTGGCCATCGCCAAGAGACTCATCCAGGACGGCCACCGCGTTCGCCTCGCCACTCACACCGTCTACCGAGACTTTGTCATGAGCCACGGCGTCGAGTTCTACCCCCTAGGGGGCGACCCGAAAGAGCTGGCCGCCTACATGGTCAAGACAGGAGGGCACCTCATCCCTCTGAGTCTGGAAGCTATTCAGAAAGACGTACCCCGGAACATGCAGATGATTGACGAGATCCTCAACTCGACGTGGCCGGCAGTGTCCGAGGCAGATCCCGACGGTGCAGGTCCTGGTAAACCCGGCAAACCTTTCCGAGCCCAAGCGATCATCGCTAACCCCGTGTCGTACGGCCACATCCACGTCGCGGAACGACTCGGGGTGCCGCTGCATATCATGTTCCCGCAGCCGTGGGTGCCCACGACAGCGTTCCCACATCCGCTAGCCAATATGGAGTACACCGGGAGGCCCAAGAGGGTCAACTACCTGTCCTACAAGCTAGTGGATTTGCTCATGTGGCAGGGAACCGAAAGTATGGTGAACGCCTTCCGCACGGACAAGCTCGGGCTGCGGAAGATCCGCAAAGGTGACGGTGGCCGCAACATTCTGCTGGACCTCTCGATTCCTCACGCCTTCATGTGGAGCCCGCAACTTGTACCGAAGCCGAACGACTGGGGCAAGATCTACGATGTTATCGGGACGGTCACGCTGGACGATTCAAGCTCCTCGTACACGCCTTCACCAGAGCTCGAGGCGTTCCTTGGTGGCGACGGGGTGCCAATTTTTGTGGGCTTCGGGTCGATGGTGCTTTGTGGTATCGGGAATGCTGCGCGAGAGCTAACGGCAGCCCCGCGGCATTCGGCGTCAACTCAACTGGCAAGTCGAGGCACGTCACCAATCATTCGACGGTGTTCGACGACTGCTGATTGGCCAGCTCGGACCGGTGACGAAGGCTCGTCAGCGCCCACGCTCGAAGTCCGGAGCTTCAAGTTCGACCCGAACCTACCGCGAACTTTGGCCGGGATACGAACCCAAGGCGACTCTTCGAGTCGTCGGGCAGCCATCCGAGCCGTCGAAGAGTCGGGTGGTTACCCAGGAAGATCCAAAACGGACGCGTCTAGACTAGATATTTGTATTGAACCATAGGAAAGAGAAGATAGAACAGATAAGCCCTTTGGGCAACAACAACAGAACAGCTTTTCCTCCCAACCACTCAAGGAAGACGTCCGGGCTATCGGTGAGTTCCCGTAGCAGTTGGATAAACCTGTTGGTAGGATTATGACTGTCGGTGGACGCGCCTGCTAGTATCGTAGCGTGCGTTTACCCGTGGTCAGGCCAAGAGTAGTAGAGAAGTGGCCGTGTATACGAAGGGCGAGTCATCGCCGAGTAGTGGAGGAGCGAGAGCGCACTCCTTTATCCTTCCCGCCGGAGTATAGCTCCGGCACCCTCGTATCAAGCCGTGACTGGCTGGGACCCTTCCTTTCTGAGGGCCTGCGAGGTATATTTGCGTGTGAGAGCGTGCTAGCCTGTGCTCGTGGCTAGTGACGCTGGGTTTCCGTCAGTTGACTAAGCGGAAACACGGTGCACAGAGGAAACATCAACCCGGTGCAAGGGAAAGTTCCTGGGCCTTCAGGTTCTAACCCTAACAAGCCCATTGAGTCATCGAGACTGAGTGGGTGTTGTTGGTGGGGAATTGTGCAACATATATTTTAGCGCGTGTTCCTACACGACAACTGGTGCCGCGACCCGGGATTGGTGTGACCTTCTGTGTCTCGTGCTACTGCAGGTCAACTGACTTTACGAGCAACAACTGAGAGGAGGAAGAAGAAGAAGACGAAGATGGCGAAAGGATCTCAATCGGCGGTACCAGCAACTCCGATGAAGTCCGGCGGAACGCGTGGCGACGACTCGACGGCGGCCCTGATCACGCCGCAACTCGACCCGATTGCTGAGCGTCACGTCAGCTTCGACGAGTCGATGACTGGATCCGACGCCAAGGATGAAGGAATGGAGGAAGAATACGACGATTACCTGGAGGAGAAGGCGCCTGCGCCAGCGGTGGTGACACCCGAGACTCCGGAAGATGCAGTGATGTCCGCGGGGCGCAGCGGGGGCTCGCGCTCTTTGGCGCGAAGTCTCGCGAGCGAGTCGGAAGACGACGTGCCACCCGTCTCGCGCAACCTCGCGGACGAACTGGATGATGTGGATGGCCCAGAGCCAGCGTATGATGACATGGAAGAGTTCGAAGGCAACGCCGACGACTCAAGATCGCCGGTGCTGACGACCCAAGTGACCGAGCAAACCTCAGGCAACCGGCCGCCGATGAATGGAGATACCCCGGCGGCCAACAAGGTGCTCGGCCGGTGCTTTGAAGCGATGCGAGCGAGCGAATGGGGCCGACTCTTCGAGCCGCGCATGATCCGCCAAGCTGTGTGGGCTGACCTGAGCTACGAGCTGGCGCGACCGGTGAATGCGGTCACTGTCGAGCAGGTGGCGAAGGATACGGTGATGTTCCTGAAAGCGTTGGGTCTTCGAGCCACGCTTGCACCGTCGCCGTCGACGCTGGAGAGTTTCCTGCCCGCGGAAGCCGGAGCCGAGCTCTGGCAATGGAAGAAGAAGCTGTGTACTGCCTTTGGGGTGACCCCCTTCACCCTAGACCAGCCGAATACGACTCGCACCAACGGGGGCGGCTCTAATCCAGCGCGCGTCCCGCTCCCAAGAACCCCGAAGAAGACTGAACGCGGTACCTCGGCTCAGCCAGCGACTGGAGGAGTGTTCAGTACATCAGGCGAACGATCGCCGTACTTCCAGGATTCCCATATGGTCACTCCACCCGCGCCGACTCGTAGTGAACGAGTTGCGCGTGGTGCCGACGACTCAAAAGTGACCAGGAACAGTCTACGAAGCGCCGGACGAAGCTCAAGCCGCAAGTCCCGGTACGCCGACGACTCATCGGATGACGACGATGACTTCACGGGAGACGGAGGTGCACAAATGGACGAATATCTGCGACAGATCCGAGAGGTGAGCAACTCAGAGACCGTGAACCCTACGCCGAGGCTTGAGGTGGCGATGCACCGACCCCTGGGGCAGATCCCGACGTGCTCGGGCGCTCGCAACAAGAGCGAGAACTCGATGCAGTGGCTGCGCGCGTTTGTGTACGAGATTAAAGGTACCCACGCGCCGCCCATCGAATGGTGCATGCCTTTCGAGCTCCGCTTGAGAGACGGTGCGGTGCACTGGCACCGACAACTCACCAAGAAGACCAAGCGCACGTGGACATTGCTGAGCGAGGCCTTCATCCGCTATTACTGCTCCCAGTTCAGCCAGTCAGCGGAATCCCGCTACTACTCAGCCAAGCGTGACGACAAGGAGCACGTCTGCGACTACCTGAATCGACTCAACGGGTACGCCCGCAACGCAGGCGTCCAGTTCGAGAACGGTGGCCGCAAGGCGAAGGACCACGTCAAGCGCTTCCTGGAGACCTGCGGTGATCGTAAGCTGGAGAGACGACTCGCCCCTCTGCGAATCAAGGACATCCACGAGCTGGAAGAGATGATCATCGAAATGCTGAAGGTCGAAGAACGACAGAGTTCACGCGAGTCTTCGGGGTCGCGATCCAGAGTTCGAGATCCGTCACGCCGACGTGATGACAAGCGTCCCGATGACTCGCGCCGCCGAGATGACCGGCGCCGCCACGACGCCCGAGATGGATACCGTCGCGATGACCCGCGCACTGGCCACAGCCGTGGAGACCGACGCGAACGAGATTATGAGCGTCGTCGCGACGACTCTAGGAACGTCCCCGCGTGACCCTGGCTGACGCATCAGTGGAAGACATAGTCGCTGAGCTGCAAGGACGGGACGCCAGAAGCACCTCGACCGGGCGCGACAACCCGCGCCAGCAGTTCGACGGCGATAGCGACAGCGACGCTGCCAGCGAGCGAGGCTCCGATGACTCGTGGTACTCGGATGAAGGCGGACACGATGGTTACTCCTCGGACGGCAGCGACCACTACGTGGCTGCGGCGAACGAGAATGAACGACGCGCGGCAGCCGACGGCACGTTCGCCAGGTCCGACAACCGGCCTCCCTGACGCGATCAGAGTAGCCGGGAGACCAGCCGGGACAACCGATACCAGAGCCGGGATGGCCGCGACAATCGGCGACGCCAGTACGGTCCCTGCGCTGCCTGTGGCGGTCTCTCCCACTCGGCCCATTTCTGCAACCGGCGTTGTAAGTTGTGCAAACAAGTGCATGACGCGGGCCGGTGTGAGGTCTTCCAAGAACTCACCAAGCTTGTCCGCAACAAGGTGGACAAGAAGGACCTCACCCTGAGCTCCAGACCCTCCTCTTCACGGACCATTTAAACTAAGCAGCCCGCCAACTGAAACTGGGTTGGTCCCAATCGGGCTGCCACAGTTAGCCGAGCCTGCAGTCGAAGCGGAGTGCATCTACGCTTTTGTGGGCAAGTGCGAATGGCCGGATGATGAACGAGGTACATGGGTGAACGCGACTGAATTTGAAAAGGAGAGAGGTGAGAACCTCGGTGGGGGTGAATTGAGTAAGAAAAGTGAAGAAGAAGCGATTGAAGACACTCCCGAAGACTGGGTGACAAGTGCAGTGCAGGAAACATCGCGCCGACGACTCGACGTGGAAGTACGCCTCCTTCCTGGAGAACGTATGGGATGGTGGTCGGCGCAGAAATTCGACCGACGAGTGCGAATGAGAACCCTGGTGAACGGAGCGGTCAACGACTCGCGAACGCGGATCTTGCTGGACACTGGAGCGAACGTCAGTGTTATCTCCGAGAAGTATGCCAACCGGCTGAGGATCAAGGACATTCCCGACCATGGCCGGTGTATGGAAGTCCAGGGTATCACCAAGGGCAAGGCAACGACGACTCGGAGAGCATCGGTGAAGATTACGCTCGGATGGGAACGTGTTTACGTTTTTGAGATGTGGATTATCGACCATAATGCCGGGGTCGACGTGGTGTTGGGCACCGACTTCATGATCCCGGCAGGGATCCGGTTGGACCTCTTCAATGCAGCAGCCAAGCTCCCGGACGAAGTAATGATCCCGCTAATCAAGACGCAGAACATGGTGGATGAGCCCGAAGGAGTCCACGTCAACGGAGGTCCGGTCGATGTGTTGCAGATACCCGGCCGTGAATGGAGAGAGTTTCGGCTGCAGCGGGAGCGGCCGTCCCCGACGACTCACGTGCCATGGATCCGACGAACCGACAAGCTCATCCCTACGGTTAAGCGATTCCACAGGGGACGCCCGCAGCGGATCCGACTGACGAACCTTGACAACCGGCTCACAATCTGTCCGGCTCACACGACCTTCGTGGTGTGGGTACCAATCGGGTCGTTGCCGAAGTCTGAAGGATATGTGCGACTCGAGTCCGACAAGTATCGTGAATGGCAAGTTCTTGCCTATGAAGCTGCCCGGGATAAGACGCTGCTCAAGTGGGAAGCCGAGCTTTACGCTCAATGGCTTGCCACCCAGCCATCGGCGGTGGACCGACCGGAGTACCCCACTCCAACCGGACTACTCCGACGACCTCCCGAAGACTCTCAAGACGAGCAGGGCTCTGAGTCGTCCGACAGCGACAGGGGTGAAGACTCTGACGGCTTGCCAGTGGGCAATGATCCAGAGTCCGCGCCAGAAGAAGTTGCGCAGCGAATAGTTGCAGCCGTCGACGACTCGACAGGGGTGACCCACAACACTCGAGTAGGAGCAGCTACCTTTGAGACGTCTGAATGTCCTGCTGGGGGGAACGAGTCGTCGGGGACCAGCGTGGACGAACCTACGGTGCCAAAGAGAGCTGAGGACGGAGCCCCGACGACTCGATCCAACTCGAACGTGGATATCGAAGCCGGTCTGACACAACTCGAACAGACATTCATGTGTGTCTTCCGGGTCTTGAGCACGGAAGGTACTGAGGCCGTAAATGGAGACGCCGCTGACTCCTTCGAGCACCTCGCGGCAGACATCGGGCTGGAAGACTATGCGCATGAGATGGCAGTCCTCCCGGACTTGTCCGAGGCCGCCACGCCCACGCTGGACTACGACGCAGACACTGTGCGGAGCCACGAGTTGTCGGCGCTGCAACAGGACGATCTAATCAAGGTGCTCAAGATCCATGAGCCAATCATGATCGCAAGCGGCAACGCATTACCACCACCAGCATATGGGGTGGTCTGCGACATAGACGTGCAAGGGCACGCGCCGATCAAGCAACGAGCCCGGCGGATACCACTACGGCATCTCAAGAAGCTGTATGAGCTGCTGAAAGGGCTGCTCAAGGCTGGACTCGTGGCTTTCTCGGACAGCCCGTGGGCATCACCGATAGTCATCGTCCTGAAAAAGAATGGGATCGACATTCGACTATGCATCGACTACAAGCTGGTCAATGCCATCACCGCGGTCATGGAATACGCCATGCCACTCGTCGATGACTTGCTGACCGATCTAGAGGCGTACCTCTGGTTTTGCTCGCTCGATGCCGCGAGTGGCTTTTGGGCCATCATGATGACACTGCGAGCACGCAAGATCTCGGCCTTTGTCTGCCCGCTTGGGCACTTCGAGTGGCTTCGCATGCCATTCGGTCTCAAGAACGCTCCGATGATTTACCAGCGCATGATCGACAACGCGTTGTGGGGCCACGTCCAACCGAAGGGAGGTTGGAAGGCCTTTGCGGAACGGATGAGCGTTGCAGAAGCCGAATCAGCGCGTGTCCGACGACTCGAGTCATCGGGACACTTGCAGGACCCTTCCGCATCGACTCGCACGAAGTTTGCAGCCGCTCACGACGACTCGCGGGGACTGGACCCAGTCCTGAAGTTGATCAACAGCCCGGAGGCAGACATGTTTGCGACCAATGAACCCGACGAGTCGTCGCTGGTCCCAATCTTCGACCGACGATCGTTTGTGGATGACATCTGTTTCGGCGGCAAGAGTTTCGAAGACTGCCTCGCAACGCTGGACCGACTCTTGAGCCGGTTTGAGGAATGCCGGATCAGCGTCAGCTTCACCAAGAGCATTTTCGTGCAAGGCCGCGTCGATTTCCTATCCCACGAGATCTCGCGGGATGGGATGCGGGCAGACCCTAAGAAACTGGATGCAATCATGAAGCTGTCGTTCCCTCGCACGAAAAAGGGCATGCAATCCTTCCTCGGGGCGCTGAATTACTACAGCCGGTTTATCCAAGACTTCGCCGTCTACGGAGCCGCGCTGTACCAACTCAAGGACGACGACTTCGCGCCCGGGGGTGACCTCGCTGTAGCCCGCCGCAGCTTCCATGCTCTTCAGCAGAAGGTCGCGGCGGCGCCGATACTCCGGCACTTCGACAGGCAGAAGGATGTGCACGTAATGTTGTACGCCAACGAGTGGGCACTCAGTTCGACACTGCTCCAGATGCACGACGAGAAACTGCACCCCGTGCGCTTCTGTGGTCGCGTCTTGAAGGACGCAGAGATGAACTACCACCCTGCCGAGAAGGAGGTGTTGGCTCTACTCCAGCTCCTGAAGACGTGCTACACCCAGCTAGCGGGACGGACAATTCGCGTGTACACGCGGTTCTCTACGTTGGAATGGATCACCAAGTCTAAGTCACTCTTCGGGAGGGCGGTGCAATTCGCCGTGTTGCTTTCCCGTGGCACTTAATCGTCCAGCGCGTGAAGGAGAAGGACTGCGTGTTTTCACAGCTACTCCAGTCGACGGTAACCAACTTTGTGGACCTCGATGACTCGCTGGACCTGGTTGCTCCACCAACGAAGGGCTCGCCGACGACTCGCATGGACCCAAACCTCCTGTACGCACGTCTCCCGAAGACTCATACGGGGTTTGTGGTCTCCTTTGACGGCTCCGCGAAGACCGAGAAGTATGGTGGATATGGCAGTTGTTCGTGGATTTTGTGGCGCCTACCAGAGTGGAAAATAGTGATTGCAGCGAGCGCTTACCTCGAGAAGACGACTGTCAATCTCGCCGAGTACACGGGCATGACCAACGGAGTGCTTGCAGCTTTGGACCATGGCGCCGAAGAACTGGTCATCGTTGGGGACTCGAGGCTCGCGATCCAGCAATCCCTAGGGGTGATCGCATGCCGGAAGGAGTCGCTGATGAACCAGCTGAGTCGCCACAAGGAGATCACGGCGCGACTGCGGACAGTAAGGTATCTACATGTGGTCCGAGAATTCAACGCTGCCGCCGACTCATTGGCGTCCGAAACACTTGAGTCCAAGACGTCGAAGGTGGTCCTGAGCGAAAGTCGAAAGGCAGAGCTCTGCCAACTGAATCGCATCCAGGAAGTGATCTACGAGTCGGCGCCAGAAGAAGCGATGGTGCAAAACCATGTTCCGGGAGGCTCTATTCAAATTGTGGACGTCTACGAAGTCGCCAAACACAAGACGTTCGCTGATTTCGCGAACGAGGAACCCTTCAGGATCATGGCGATGACTCGCTCACAGGCTAGATCGAAGACGAAGCGAGTCCGATTTGCAGGCGACAGCGTGGCCGAAATGCCACCAGAACCGACGACTCAAACCGACAAGGAGCACACAGGTGAACGATCACCAGAAGCGGCCCAAGCACCGCCTGTAGCGCCTAACGCAGAAGACATTGACCCCGTTGAAGTCCAAGCGGAGAGGCGACGGCGTATAGCAACTGCTCAGGACGAAGAACTCCGCTGGGCAAACGTGAAGACAGTCCTCCGAGGCGAGGTCGAGAAGCTTGGGTATAGGGCTGCACGGGACGCCTGGAAAATTGCGGATAAGTTCGTCCTATCCGATGACGGTGTACTCTACAACGTGAAATCGAGTTGTCGAGACAAGTCTGGAGAGCAAGAGGAGACCAAGCTGCGTCTCGTGGTGCCCACCACGATGATCCAAGAAGTCTTGCAGAACTGCCACGACTCACTGGAAGGTGGGCACCAAGGGGTAGTGCGAACTTACCAGCGAGTCAAACGGGATTACTACTGGTTCGGCCTCTATACAGACGTCGAGAAGCACGTGAAGTCGTGCCCGGACTGCAGCACCAGCAAAAGCCGGCCACAGTTGCGAGGATATTCTCCTGGCAACGTTTTGGCAGAGCGACCACTCCAGATTGTGTCCATGGACTTCGTGATACCACTCCCGATGACTCGGAGAGGCAACACGGCCCTCCTCCTGTTCCAATGTGCTTTCACTGGATTTGTGATCGCCAAGGCCATGTCCGACACGACGGCACTTAAGGTGGCCCAAGCTTTCGAAGAATGCATATACCGACGATTCGGAGCGCCTTCGTTGGTTAGACACGACCGGGACCCTCGTTTTATGAGCGAGGTGTTCCAGGCCTTTGCCGAAATGATGCAGTCAAGGTCGCGAGCGACGTTGAGTTATCGGCCTCAAGCCAACGGACAGCAAGAGCGATCAGTGAAGACAGTGATTCAGTCCGTGAGAGTGTACGCCGAAGACCCACTCCAGCAAGACTGGGACGAGATCGTGGAGCGTTTAGTATTCGCGATCAATAACTCGCAGGACACGACACGAAAGGAAACCCCATTCTTCCTCGTCCACGGATGGGACGCTCAGTCGACGCTGAAAGCGATGTCGTCCTCTCTTCGCAGCGGCATTAGCAGACAGTCGGACGCGCTGACCTGGCGACGCGAGGTCAATCGACAACACCAGGTTGCAATCGAGATGGCCAAGGAGTATCAAGCCACCGAGAAAGCCCGCCGCGCGCGCGAGCACAACGAAGCACTGAGCCGGAAGGAGAAGGCAGCAGTCCCGACGACTGGCAGGAACGAGTCGCTAACAACGCCGCCAACCAATCAAACCACAGGCTCAGACCCCGCGAGCAACGTGACGAAGTCTCTTTTCGAACCAGGCAGCCGCGTGTGGTTGTACATGGAGCGCGTCAAGCCCGGGTTAACGAAGAAGCTGGCTCATCGATGGCACGGCCCGTTCCGGATCAAGAAAAAGGTCGAAGAGTACGCCTACGAGCTCGATTTGCCGAACCGAAGTGGCTATCGGTTTTACCCGGTAGTCCATGTATCACGATTGAAGGCGGTGAGTGAATTCGAAGACCGCCCGAAGACTCGACTGGCACCCGACGTCACCGAAGACTCAAGGCTGGACTTTGATGAGGAATTACTCCCCGAAGACAGCTGGGAGCCTGACAGTCTTGCTGGTGAGAGCGAGGTTCTGGAGATTTTGGATGATCGGATGCCCATGTCGACAAGAACAGGGCGCTCGATGCGTGAATTCAAGATCAAGTGGGCTGACCAAGACGAGCCCACGTGGGAGCCGGTGACGCACCTCTCCTGTGGAGGCCTTCTCTATGACTACTTGAGGCGCAAGCGAAGTGAACAACGCCTACAGATGGTGCAAGTCGCGGATGAAGATTAGAGCTCGCCCGCGACGACTCGAAGACGATGAACTACGCCTGGGGCAACGCAGCCCAGGAGGGTAGACGAAATTGGCTACTGCGGACGATTGTGACCTGCACCTGGGGCATTGCAGCCCAGGCACGCAGATGAAAACGACTACTGCAGATGACTTGCACGATTTTTATATTTTGGAACTGGACGTGACGATTTGGAGGAAGAATCAAGAAAACCAAAACGCCCCAAGCCGAACGCACCTACGACTATTACCACGAAAACTCAAGCGGCTTGGAAGAAACAAACATCTGCACCCAACGACTCGCCGTTCCTAGTTGTCCTCGCCTTCAGCAGATGCTGCAACCTGTGCCAGCAATTGGAGATGGTCCGAGTTGTCGGGAACCTCGGCAACAGCGACCGCTGGCACTGTAGGCTCGCTTGACACAGGACCCGATGACTCGTCGGACGCTTGGGCGGGTTGACGGAAGTCAGCATCCCAGCCGGCGGCAATCTCGCTTGGCTCGAGCTCAGGGCAGACGACGATTTGGCGCCCGACTTCCTCGCGCGTAGTGTTGGCCGGGACAAACAGCGGGAACTGCGGATTGCAGGGGAAGAACGTAGTGTTGTAGGGGTGCTGAGCGGGAACATCCATCCAACCATTACGCCAAGGCTCCGCTGCATCCAGCGCTGAAACCTCGCTGACCCAGTCAAGAGTCTTGGGCAGCCATGTGAGATTGTCGAAAGGACACCCCAGCATGGACGGCTCGAACAGAGACTCGACATGGAGAGCAGCAAACTTCGGCTCCTTGCTGACGAACCACCGCCAGATCTGGTAGACGATCTTGGCCCGATACCGATCCCAGCGTCGGTTCCGCTCACCAGCATACGACAAACACTCAGCCTTGGCATAATCCAGCTCCGCACGAACTCGGGCCTTCTTTGCAGGGGACCAATCAGTACTCTCCAGCGCCTGGTAAACACTCAGAAAGCAACTCTCCACCGCGGGGCAGGGATCCAGTGATAACGCTCCCACCCGAGAACCCAAGGTCGATGTCCTCAGGATCACCATACCCTCGGAAGTTACCCAATACCCGTTGACTCGAGTCGCCGGGGGCGCACGCTGAGAGACCTTGACGGAAGGGTCAAATCCATGCGTGTTAAACAAGCACGCGTGCTCCGGGAAACGCCGGCGGAGCTGCTGCCAAGGGTGGTTAGGATTCTTGAAATCCTTGAACGCCTTGACTCCCGCAGCCGTAGCAGCAACGCGGGCCGTCTTAGGGACTGGAATTGGAAGCTCAAAGTTCAGGATCTGGGTCCAGCACTTGGAGGCACCTGGGAACCGAAACTCCGGAGCTAAATACGGGGCAGCCCAGTTCAGCACTTGTTTGGAGTACCGAGCTACCAGCGGCATATCTTGGACTGGCGACGGAGCAGACCGAGAGCGTGCAGAACGTGAGCGTGGCCCGGGAGTTGAAGTGACAGCTTTGTGTCCGGTAGGCTTACGACGAGGCTTGGCCGGCTTCTTGCCCTTAGCACGAGTCGTCGAGACGCCCCGGGAGCCCGCATCAGTCGACCCGACAGCCGGGGAAACATCAGCCGGAGGATCCGTCGACTCGACAGGAGCAGTAGAAGCGATCTGGGCAGGTGCCGACGACTCAACGCTGGCAGGAGGTGAAGCCAGCGCCGACGACGAAGTTGGAGCAGATGCCGACGACTCAGTGCTGCCAGGAGGTGAAGCCGGCGCGGACAACGGAGAGCGGACAACAGCCGAGGATTCATCGTCAGCAGGAGGCGACGCCGGCGCAGGAGACGAAGTTGAGGCAGGTGCTGATGACCCAAGGCTGCCAAGAGACGAAGCTTGCGCAGATGAAGCAGGACCAGCGGAAGCCGACGACGACAGACTTGCAGGAGCCTGTGGAGAAGGCACAGACCCCACGTTCTCAGGCTGGGGAGCTGGAATCACTGCCACCACCTCAACGCGCTCTCCTTCCCACTCGTCAGGTTCCTCCTCGTCAGCAGAAACAGCGCTGTCCTTAACCACCGAGTCGTCGACCAGACCCTCCGTCAGTCCAGCGTCCGAATCTTCTTCGAACCATTGAAGCACCCCGAAGACTGCTCGACTGGGCCTGACTGCTTATCGGGCTCTTGGTAATCATCCCGATGACTCAAGCCACGAACTTGCGAATCTCCATCGGAATTGAAGACAGAAGCAGCAGGTGGCGCAGAAACGGCAGCAGAAGACGCAGCCACCACATTGTCGGGGGCAGGACTCCGAGGCGGGGAGACGCTAGGGCCGACGAAGCGCGCGATGACTGGAGGGTCCCGAGGCGCTGACGCAGAGCGATCACGAGCCCAGCGGGATACCTTCCTCTTCTTGGGCGACTTCTTGGGTTTCTCAGACGGCTTCCTAACTGGAGATGGTGGCTATGATGACCAAGACGATGACTCGACATAGGATCTGCGGGACCTGGACCCTGAAAGACTCGAACGACCCGCAGACGCCGCATAACAGACGGTGCCCGAGTCGTCGCGAGGTCTCTTTCGAGTCGAAGACCGAGGAGAAGAGGAGGACCGACGCGACGTGCGAGACTTCTTGACAGCAGTTGCAGAAGTCCCCGGAGTAGTCTTGTTGGCGCCAGCCGGAGCGCCCTTCCGCTCGGGATCCCCGATGGAGTCAGTCAGCGCGAACGCAGTCCTTGCCAAGTCTTCAGCGATGGCTTCATCTGCCTTGGATCGATCGGCCCGGCGGAGTTGCTTTTGCAGCACCAACAGCGTGTCCGGACTGATATCCAGCAAGTCCCAGTTCAATTCACCAGTCGAGATACCTGCGCGGAAAACGAGTCATCGAAACAAGTCAGTGAACGAGTCAACCGAGTGACGACAAGACGATCACGGACCGTCAACTGCGAGAACCAGAACGTCCGGATCCATCTCCTCCAGCAGCACGTGAGCACGGAGGGTCTTGTTGGCGCGCGTCAGCCGCTTCACTTGCTCTTCAAGATCCTCATTACGGCGGCGGAGGCGAGCTGGCGCGGTGTCATCGGCGGCGTCCGAGCGGGCCAGCAGATCATGCAAACGCTTGCTCTGAGCTGTCGTCGCGGCAATGGTAGCCTTGAAGACCTCCTGCCCCCGCTTCAGTTGGGCCTGGAGTCGAGCACACGAGTCCTCGGCAACTCTGACGCGGTTCTCCTGACGCTCCGAGCACTCCTCGTACGCATCCACCGCAGCTTGAGCCTTCTCCAGCTCAGCGGTGTTGAGTGCCTCCAGCTGGCGGAGCCGCGTGACTTCTTTCTTCAGCTGCGCGATCTCGCGATTCGCGTGCTCCAAGAACACTTGCTGGTTCTCCAACGAGTACGTCTGCGCCCGCAACCGATTCTCTGCAGCAGCCTGCGCTGACTCAGCAGAGTGCAGCCGGGCGCGCATGGTGGCCATATCCAGCGTCGTGCCATCGCCAACATCCATGTTCGGCGTCGCAGCAGCGACCACTTCGTCCAGGTTTCGGGCCGATGCCAGACGAGATTCAATGCGACGGTCACCACGAATGTTCGGACCCAGCTGCAGGTTTACCGAGAGACGACCAAGAGAGTCCAGCTTCGAACCCAGCACCGCCACAACGCGCTCCGACGACTCATCGCAAGCATCGCGGACCATCTGCTCGAGGGCATCGCGACGCATAACTTGACCACGGCCACACGAGTTGTCGGGAGCAGGTTGAGAAGCACCAGGGGATCCAGGACGAGAGGTTGACGGTGTTCCCGAAGACTCGTGGCCACTTCCAGCCTCGCCAAGCGATCGCGGAGGCATGCTACCAGCAGACTGCAGTTACACGCAGGCGTATCAACAGGAACAACATCAGCACACGTGAAAAGAAGAGGGACGCATGCAGAGACAGGATACACACCTGTGCGGCATCGCCAGGACGCGAGGCACCGGTAGCCGTCGACTCAGCACCAGCAGTGGACGACGACCGAGCTGGCGAAGATGCAGCGGAAGCATGGCCGGAGCTGCGGCCACCAGGGCTCGACGCAACAGGAGACTGCCACAAGCCAGACAAGAGCGCACGGGTGAGGACGAAGCAGTCGACGGCACAAGACGAGACCAGACGCAACACTTACCATGTCAGCAGGATCGACGCCGAGCGCGCGGAACGCACGTGACAGAGCAGCTTTCGCGGCGCGCGAAGACCCGACCGTGGTAGCGCGCAGACACCAGAAGCACCCTGACGCTCACCAAGCACCGCGGCTCGCGACACGGTGGGGGCAGTTGTGGTATCGGGAATGCTGCGCGAGAGCTAACGGCAGCCCCGCGGCATTCGGCGTCAACTCAACTGGCAAGTCGAGGCACGTCACCAATCATTCGACGGTGTTCGACGACTGCTGATTGGCCAGCTCGGACCGGTGACGAAGGCTCGTCAGCGCCCACGCTCGAAGTCCGGAGCTTCAAGTTCGACCCGAACCTACCGCGAACTTTGGCCGGGATACGAACCTAAGGCGACTCTTCGAGTCGTCGGGCAGCCATCCGAGCCGTCGAAGAGTCGGGTGGTTACCCAGGAAGATCCAAAACGGACGCGTCTAGACTAGATATTTGTATTGAACCATAGGAAAGAGAAGATAGAACAGATAAGCCCTTTGGGCAACAACAACAGAACAGCTTTTCCTCCCAACCACTCAAGGAAGACGTCCGGGCTATCGGTGAGTTCCCGTAGCAGTTGGATAAACCTGTTGGTAGGATTATGACTGTCGGTGGACGCGCCTGCTAGTATCGTAGCGTGCGTTTACCCGTGGTCAGGCCAAGAGTAGTAGAGAAGTGGCCGTGTATACGAAGGGCGAGTCATCGCCGAGTAGTGGAGGAGCGAGAGCGCACTCCCTTTATCCTTCCCGCCGGAGTATAGCTCCGGCACCCTCGTATCAAGCCGTGACTGGCTGGGACCCTTCCTTTCTGAGGGCCTGCGAGGTATATTTGCGTGTGAGAGCGTGCTAGCCTGTGCTCGTGGCTAGTGACGCTGGGTTTCCGTCAGTTGACTAAGCGGAAACACGGTGCACAGAGGAAACATCAACCCGGTGCAAGGGAAAGTTCCTGGGCCTTCAGGTTCTAACCCTAACAAGCCCATTGAGTCATCGAGACTGAGTGGGTGTTGTTGGTGGGGAATTGTGCAACATATATTTTAGCGCGTGTTCCTACACGACAGCTTCAAGACCCGAAGGGAGTGACCAAGATGATCATCGAGGCCGCGGAGCAAGCCAACGCCCGCGTGCTGATCCAGTCCAGCTGGAGCGACATCGCCGGCGCCCTCGAAATCCCTCGCAACGTCTTCTTCATTGGCAATTGCCCGCACGTCTGGATCATGCCGCGAGTTTCAGCCGTTGTTCACCATGGTGGAGCAGGCACCACCGCCGCTGGCCTACTCGCTGGCAAGCCCACCTTCATCGTCCCGTTCTTCGGAGACCAACCCTTCTGGGGCCGCGCTGTCTTGGACGCAGGCGTCGGTGTGGAGCCGTGCCCAATCTCGCAGCTGACGACCAGCAAGCTTCGCGCCGCCTTCGAAGCGCTGGGCAGTGCGGAGCTCCGACAGCGAGCGCTTGAGCTGCGTGACCTCATGCAGCAAGAAGACGGCGCGGGTGAGGCGGTGAGGTGTTTTTACCGCAATTTGCCTCTGAACCACATGCGCTGTGACCTGAACTGCGGTCGCGCTGCAAAGCTCTGGAGCAAGAAGGACAAGCTCCGTCTGTGTGACGAGTGCGAGTTCGTGGTGAGCTCGCGTCCAGAGAACTCACAAGCCGATATTGTGGAGTACACGTACGTGGACTACTCGGCACGAGGCCCTGACGGGGTGTTGGATGGCGCGTCGTCTGGAGTTGGCGCGCTCGCTCATGTGTTCGGATCTGGCGTCAAGGACGTGTTCGTGAAACCTGCGCAAGGGTATCGCCAAGAGGGGGCGAAGGGCGCTGTGATCGGCCTTGTGAAGGGCCTCGGTGGACTCATGATCAGTCCGTTGGTGGGGACGATGGTATTTGCTGACCACGTCGCTACCGGGGCTTACAACAACTCCCGCGAAAAGAACGAGAGGAAGAAAGGCTCGCTCATCTCGGGGAACAACAAGGTGCTGGACGCTCTCGGTTTTAAGTCGCGCAATGTGCGCAACGGGTCTATGAGTGCAGATGAAGAGGTTGAAGGGGAGCAACCGCTGTCTCGGCAGATTGCAGTCGAGTTGACGCCCGAGGAGAGAAGCACGCTCGAAGCTCGATTCTACGCGCTTATGGAGGAGCGCGAGCTTGGTGTTGAGCATTTGTCGTTCACCCTAGCAAGTGATAGTTCATCGGACTCGATCTGCAGCGAAAGTTCGGCGGTATCACAGGAGAACGATGCAGAGCAGCCAGAAGATCAGATCGACCGAGAACAAGCAGAGAAATTGAACGTCAAGCCGCCGAGAATGAACGTTTGCATGATGGTCACGGGGAGCTGGGAGGGCAGCGTCCAGCAGTACGTTGCAATTGGACTGCGACTTCAAGCGGACGGTCATTGCGTTCGCATAGCGACCAACAACGTCTACCGGGATCGCGTTATCGGTACTGGTTTAGCCTTTTACCCCCTTGGCGGCAGGGAGACCACTACAGCCAAGTTCCAGCAGTATATCCACGGGCAGGCGGAGAGCAAGGCACGACGAAGATCCTGCCTCTTAGACAATGTTCGCCACCGAGACCCGTTCGCAGAGATGACGGATCTGCGTGAGCTTGTATTCTCGCTTTGGCCAGCGTGTGTGGAGGCGGACCCGCTGGCACCGGGCACAATCTTCCGCGCAGACGCCATCATCGCGCACCCTTGTGTATTTGGGCAGACGATTGTGGCCGAGCGTCTTGGCGTGCCATTGCACTGCATGAGCGACACCCCGCACTATCAGACCCAGGCGTTCCCATACCTCGCGCGTTCAAGCACGAACCTGCATCTTCCACACCGCTACGCACCGGCCAACGAAGTATCGGACGATATCGTCGACAGACTCGTGTGGAATGCCATGGCAGACGTCTTGGACGAGTTCCGCTCCTCTCTTGGGCTCACGGGTAGAAGTACCGCCGCCAACTTGCTCGCGGATTGGCGAATCCCTTTCACGTACTTGTGGAATCCTGCAGTGCTGCCAAAAGCAAGTGATTGGGGCAGTGAGATCACCGTTGCCGGGTATGTGGAGCTAAGCGACGATGACTCAATGGAGAACGCCGACCTTACAGCGGTGGATCAGGCACTGCGGGCCTTCGCTGAGGAGCACACGGGTACACCACTCATCTACCTTCGTTTATTAACAAGCAGCGAATGGACCCTTCCCCAGCAGCAAGAACTGATTGGCACTCTCGAAGTGGCTGCGCAGAGTACTAACGCCCGTGTGGTTTTCCAGCGCCACGAAAGCAGCGACGCCTCGCTTTCATGTTCCAAGAGTGGGAATGGCCTGGTGTTCACTGTCAACCAAAACTTTCCCGTGAAGCGCATCTTCCTACACGCCCACGCCGCAATCCACGATGGTGATCTTTCCTTTATGTCGAAGTGCCTGGCAGCAGGGAAGCCCGGGTGTGTGGTGGCTTGTAGCAGTGCCCAGCGGGCCCTGGGTCAGGCTTTGGAGGCCCTGGGAGTGGGGTGAAACCTTTGGAGGCCGACGCGCTGATGCTGCCCAACCTCGTTCACACCTTCCGAGCGTTGGTAGACCCCAAGGTCGCCAGCGCTGCCAGGGATCTTGGTGCGAAGTTATCACCGTCTAGTGCACTGGAGAGAGCGGTATCGGCCTTCTACGAGAACCTGCCCCTGGCAGGCATGACGTGCGACTTGGACCCAACGCGGATCGCTCGCGTGTACGACGCGCTGCATGGACTGAAGCTGTCGTATGAGGCGAGGCTGGTAGTGCACCAGATCACGGGTGATGGCGGTAGCGCCGGCGACTTGAAGTACAAGCCCCTCCTGTACTCACTGCATCACCCGCCCAAGTTTTCGTTGCGGCAGCTGGATGGAGAACGCCTTCGCTTGTCTTCAGGAGGCAACGCGAAGAAGCACAAGGCCAGTGCTGTCTACTCACACGACCCTGTGAGTGACGAGGGTGGGGCTGAAGAGCGTTCCTCTCGACGCAGACGCCCTTCACTTCTGCGAGGTCCTTCCATGGCGCTGGCTGTGGTGGAAATGCCGAAGTTCTGGAGCTCACCGGAGGAGCAAGCGAAGTGCACAGCTGAGATCAATGCCAAGGACGAGCAGGCGTTGAGGGAGCGCGGCGGAGAACACCAAGGTTTAGTATCGACTAGCGCTAGTGCTTGCAATTGTTAATATATGTAGCATACGTGCTCGAGTACAATTGCATTGCTCAGCGTGGTCCTCAACCTGCTCAGGGGTGGAGAGGGGTGGGGAGGGGTGAATTGGATTGGACGAAAAAGAGGTAGCACTTCGCGAATCACGCTCGATCGAGCAGCATGCGGCGGCTGGTGTCATCCGCGCGGGCGCGTGGGCAGCGTCTGCGTGGCTGCCATTGCCGTGACCCCTCGAGTCTATCGCTAGCGGCAAGCACTGACCCCTTCCATCTCCACTGCGTGTTGCCTCGCTTCTTCTCCTCCTCAGACGCGGAAGGCCATGACAGGCATCAGTGGAAGACGCTGGCAGTGAACAATCCAGCGGCGTGGCAGGAGGCGGTGAAGCCTTCGCTCCTCACGTTCCTCAAGCTGAAGAAGCACCTGATGGTGCCAACCAAAATTCGTCGCCCCACGGAAGCGAGGCGTGGCCGAAAGCAGCGTGGGGGTATCCGCTAGGGACACACGCTGCGTGGCTGCGGATGCAGTGGAGGGACGAAGGTCGCAAAATCAACCCGAAGCAGAGAGAAAAGCTGGACAAGATCGATTTCACCTCGGATGGGAACCCGTACAAGTGGGACCGCTTCATCAGCGCTATCATTGCGAAGATTTTACGAGTTGGAGGGGCACATGCGAAGTTTCGCGTTCCGAGGAGTTCCGACTGGCCTCAGCACTTGTGGGACCTCTATTTGGGCAACAAGGTGCAGAATATACGTCGACGGGGAGACGAGAGCGGACCAGGACGAGCTAGAGCGACTGAATTTCTGCTTCGGCTTGGCGCTATCCGGTCGCAAGTGTCGAGAGAAAGTGGTGCTGAACATCATTCCGGACAAGCGTCACTCGGAAGAGTTGGCGTTTGTGCGGAATGATCGTTGGAGACCTTTTTATCGACTTCAAGGCCATTGCCGAGTGCCAGTTCCATTTGTGGTGCCGTCGGATGAAAACTGG
This sequence comes from Phytophthora melonis, assembly GCA_024211575.1. NCBI lineage: Eukaryota > Oomycota > Peronosporomycetes > Peronosporales > Peronosporaceae > Phytophthora > Phytophthora melonis. Next base: position 210,294 of record JAMXKT010000076.1, on the reverse strand, counting down.
CCAAGACTGTCGTGGGGTCTAAAACTAGGATGTATCGTCAGCTCCATCCGCCAAGGCTGCTACTTCACCCAAGTCGCTCGTAGCAAGACTCACTTAGACGAGTTGGGTTTTGTGTGGGATCCTCTTCAATCTGATTGGAGCGAGCGCATCATGCCAGCTTTGAAAGCTTTTTATCGAGTGCACGGTCATTGCCGGCGGCCTTTGAGGTCCCAGCGAAGGCCGCTTGGCCTGAGAAGTTTCACGGTGCCAAACTGGGTCTTGCAGTACAGAATATGCGCAGCCGCGGCTCCTACTTTGACCAGATTGCTCGATCGATGAACTCGTTGAAGGCGATCGGATTTGACTCCAAGACCCCAGTAACTAAGAAATTGGAACAGCGTGTGGAGCCGATGCTGGCCACGTTCGAGCAGCTGCACGGGCATCGCAACGTGCCGCGCGACTTCGTGGTCCCGTCACGCTCTCCCTGGAAAGAGAAGGATTGGGGTATCCATCCAACTAGGAAAGCTGGAGCGGAACGAGTCACTTCGTTGGCAAGAGTAATTTGCCACAACACCAAGCCACTCGATGAATCAACAGACTTGTCGCAAGGCAAAGGGTTCGTCTTTCATTAATTTTTAACTATTCCACTGCGATATATCTCAGCTCTTCTTCCCGACGCCTGGCCTCATTGCCCATGCCAAAGAACCGCCTAATTGCCTCACGCTTGCTCTCGCGCTGCGCCTTCTTGACGAGTCGATCGTAGGCCCCGTTGGTGGCTTTGCGCACTGCTGCTTCCTCTTCAGCAGACGACCAGAAGAGGGCGATTGTGGCAGGACTGACGACACCCAGACTGCAAGACGAAGAGCTGCTGGATGAGCTGTCGCGATCACCTTCCAGAGTCCCCAGCGCTAGCTCAACCCCATCATACTGACGAGTTGGCTTGACATTGCATGCGGTTTCTCTCGGGTTTCCACGGATGAAGAACGTTGGTGCGTGGTCTCCTCCGAATCGGAGGGGCTTGTACGGCACAAAACCCTTGCTCTCATCATATCTCGGCTGGATGGAGACGTAGGCTGGGAGCGACAGTTTGATGCCGTGGCGCGAGTCAAACACTCGCGCGAGCTTGGTCGCGTCCACGTCGCAGCGCATGGCTTCCATCGGGAGGTTGGCGTAGAAGGCTGTGACAGCGGCGTCGAGGGTCTGCGAGGGATTGAACGTGGCGGCTAATGCCTGGGCCCTCTCTCGCCTGTCTGGTTCCAGCAGAGCCCCAAATCTCGAGGCTAGAGTATCCACTGTGCACGTTCTCCAGTCGATCAACGGCAGACCTACTGCAGCTCGCTCACAGACATTAGCCATGAACTGCTGACACGAGTGTGTGCCGCAAATACCGATGGGTTTGCCAGCCGAGAGACTTTCCGCAACGGTATCGGGCTCCCCCCAGTTGATCACTCCGGCCACAGCATGCTCTTGGAAGAGTCTTGCATACGGTAGATCACTGGCGACTTGGAGCACATTCGCGGACTGGAAAATCGCTCGCTTCTTGTCCCCGACTTCCCGAGTCTGGAAAATGACTCGAATCTGTTGCTTCGCAGCAGCAGAATCCACTTTCTGCAATAACTCGTCCAAAGTATCTGACGGCATTGCTCGGGTGGAGACTCCGAAGTAAATAACCGGTACAGTGGACGTCTGGAATGCGAACTCGGCGAGTGCGCTGGGCCACTTGAAGCGTTTACTCTCCTTCTCGCGCTTCTTGCGTTTCCGTCGACTGAGCCCAGCGGTGGCGCTTAGTGTCACATGACCAACCACTGACAGCTCAGCTCCCCAGTCCACAGGCTTCGGTAACAGCGCGGGATTCCACAGGTAAATGTGAGGAACTTCCCTCCGCACCAGCGGATCGGGACGGTCGCAACGCTTCTGGAGGCCGATGAAGGCGCGAAACTGGGTCAGCACTTCAGCCACGCCACCGCGCCACAACGTCGTGTCCACGATGCCATAGGTGAGCAGGTTGCTTTGGCACAGCGTCATATTACGTGGATCAAGGCCAGCGACCGAGCTCAAAGGGTGAGGGAAATAATACGTCGGTGAGAGGGGTTCCAAGCTGGCGCACTGGAGAGGGATGCCAAGTCGTTCAGCCACGTGCACATGGCCAAGCAGCAGCGGATGCCACAACAGCGCGTCCGCCCGAAAGTGCTCTCCAGGAATATTTGTGCCCCCGCCATGCGGGTCGGATCCGTATGCCGCGGGCCACAACGAGTACATGAGCTCTTTGAACGCTTGAATAGCTCCAGCACCCGTTCGACCTGGCGCTGCCGTTAGAGCTGCGCTTTGGCTGTCGTACACGAACTTTGCGAAGTCCTGGATACTCTCGGGGGCCCCAGCAAGGGGGTAAAATTCGAGCCCTCGGGCCGTGATCTCAGTTCGGAATCGTTCATTGGCGGCCACGCGCACTCGATGGCCCTGCTCTTTGAGCTCGATCCCGATTGCGACGAACTGCTTCACGCCGTTGTTCCAGGTGCCAATAGGGGCGAGGCAGACATTCATGACTGGTACTGGATCCGCTGTCTGGCCAGGCGTTTGATGCTGGCAAGTGGAAGACGCTTCCCATTCTTGGATTGTCGAGGGGTGAAGGGCGTCAGTAGACTCGTCGGCGAAATTGAGGGCAATTTCCACTGCCCCACTCAGCGTTAGATGAGCTGTTTGCAGCGTAATTCGCGGTTCTGGGTCAGCCATCAGCTCCGCGCTCTCGCCTGCCCTGCTCGTGTTGCTGAGGTTGCTGACAGCGTCAGCTTCCAGAAGCGTGATGTCGTCACTGGGGTGCGAGTGCCTCACATGATTTACTTTTGGCTGATCACTCGCAGTCTTGGCCCTTTGAGCCTTCAGGATGGCTTCAAAGCGGCCACGGTAGCGGTGCTTCTCAACTCGTCGCAGCCGCTTCAGCATCTTCTTCCGGTCTTCCCTTCGCACGAAAATCACGATGTCGACAGCGTTAGGACGCAGTGCGGAGGAAAAAGTGCCGGCCAAGCCGTCTTCTGCCCCCAAGGCGGCCATCAGGTGGCGGTCGAACACGCTGTTCAGCTTCCGGTGACCCTCCTCTCGGTTCGCGTTCTTCCGTCCGGTTGCCGCGTTGTCGGCCAGCAGCAGCGCGCCGTGCACGGGCCGCACCAGAAGATAGTACACCCCCGCTACTGTCCCCTTGGCAGCTCCGATGACGCCTCCTTTCATCAATCCTTTGGCGGGCTGGGAGAGAACTCCAGTGATCGCCCCAGTCAACTCGTGAGCGAAGACGACGACCCCGTGGCCACTCCAGTAAGCAGCGAGCTCGGACCGCGAGCGGAATAGTCGACGGCGTGGTAGCGCAGCAGCTTCTTGTGCTTGAGGCCCGGTCGCTCCTTGAGGACGAACGCGCAGCGGTCGCAGAGCTTGATCTTGTCGTGCTCACTCCACTGGGTGGCAATGCGCTGGTGGTCCAGGTCGCACCACATATCGTGCGCTGGAAGATGCCGGTAGAAGCTGCGTACGGCCTCTTCGGCACCGTCCTCCTGCTGCATGAGGTCTCTCAAGGCCTCGGCCCTGGTGCGTAGCTCTGGGCTTTGAAGATCCACGAAAGCCTTGCGTAGTACTTCTGCTGTTAGTTGGGCGATGGGGCAAGGCGCCACACCCACGCGGGCGCTCACGACAGCTTGGCCCCAGAACGGTTGATCTCCGAAGAACGGGACGATGAAGGTGGGCTTGCCAGCGAGTAGACCAGCGGCGGTAGTGCCTGCTCCACCATGGTGCACAACGGCTGACACTCGCGGCATGAGCCAGTCGTGCGGGCAATTGCCGAGGAAGAAGACGTTGCTAGGGATCTCGAGGTCGCCGGCCATGTCGCTCCAGCTGGACTGGATGAGCACGCGCACGTTGGCTTGCGTGGCTGCTTGAATGATCATCTTGGTGGTTGCTAGCGGGTCGGCGAGCACCATGGAGCCGAAACCCACAAATATCGGTCCTCCGTCGTCGCCGAGAAATGCTTCGAGCTCTGGGGATGGGGAGTAGACGGATGCAGCCTCCTTCAGCGAGACTGTCCCGATGACGTCGTAGAGATGCCCCCAGTCTGCTGGCTTTGGTACTAGTTGTGGACTCCACATGAACGCGTGGGGGATTTCCAGATCCAACAGCAGCTCGGACCCGAGGTCACCGTTGCGGATGGGGCGAAGCTTGAGCACCTCCGTCCGGAACTCGTTGATCATCCCCTCCGTGCCGTGCCACATGATGAGGTCCACAAGCTTGTAGGACAGGTAGTTCTTCTTCTGCAGTTTGCCAGTGTACGGCAAATTCGACAGCGGATGAGGGAACGCCATTGTGGGCACCCAGGGCTGCGGGAACATGATGTGCAGCGGCACTCCGAGTCGTTCGGCCACGTGGATATGTCCATACGACACGGGGTTGGCGATGATTGCTTGGGCTCGGAACGGTGGGCCAGGCACCCCGGGGCCTCCACCGTCGGGGTCTGCTTCCGAGACGGCTGGCCACGTGGAGAGCACGATCTCGTTGATCATCGTCCTGTTGCGCGGCACGTCCTTGGTGAGCGTCTCGATCTTGGTGGGGATGAGGTGCCCTCCTGTCTTGACCATGTAGGCGGCCAGCTCTTTCGGGTCACCCCCTAGGGGGTAGAACTCGACGCCGTGGCTCATGACAAAGTCTCGGTAGACGGCGTGAGTGGCGAGGCGAACGCGGTGGCCGTCGCGTTGAAGACGCTGAGCAATAGCCAGGAACGGCTGCACGTCGCCGCGCGTGCCTACGATGAGGATGCAGATGCTCATGAGCGGCGGGACTGGGACCAGGTCGGCGTCGAGCTTGGTAGCTTGGGGTTTCTTGCCGTCGACGTCCTGCCCCGGGTAGCAGGCGATTGGTTTGAGCTGTCGGGAGCTTCGACTCGTAGCGTCTGCAGGTCGATGGCGTCCTCGGCGGGGAAGTCGAGCTGGATGTGGCCATCGGGGCGCTGGACGGCGAGGACGGCACTGATCTTGTGGAACTTGCCACTCGCGAAGGACCTCGTACGCGATGGGACGTTGTCGCTGGTCTCGACCTTGGCGCCGCGGTTCATCCTGGCTTGGGCGAGAACTGCGTGAGTTGGGGAATGGCGTTGGGGCACGGATAGCCCAGACATCACTAAAGTTAGAAATGCCTTGTAATCATAGAGATCGAGGCGATTGTCAGTCCCAACAATAGCGTCGTGTATAGGTCCCACCTCAGTCCCAACATGGGTCCCACCTCACCTGTACTGGGGGTATACAAAATCCACAAAAGCGTGAGACTTTGAGTAACAATCGTACATTTGTATGCTGTGTGCGGTTCCTAATGACGCATTGTTTGTTTGGGCTTAGTTGCCAGCGTTGTTGTTGTTGCTGCTGCTGCCGGCCCTCTCCTTCTTCATGAGGTCGTAAATTTTCCGCAGCTCGGCCATCCGCTCCAGGATTTCCCGCTCGACGGGCGCTGCCTTGTCGGGTTTCCCCAGCGCGACCATCTCGGCCATGTAGCTCTTACGTGACTCCACCTCCTTCATCACCGCATCGTAGAGCTCCTCCAGCTGGGCCATGCGATCTTTCGGGTGTTTCCCACTGCGCAAGACAGCAGCGTGCGAGAGTTCTCGGTCGAGGAGGTCTGACAAATTACACTCAGCATTCCGCCCCCCCCCCCCAATACTCACAAGAAGCAGAAACAATTTTGTGCACGTACCAGCTCCTGGCAACAACTTACGAGGTAAAATGGTGCCGGCCGTGTACGAGAAAACCTGCTGGAGCTTTTCCTTCTCCTGATTCGGCGCTCGCCTGGTGCAAAGTCAACAACGAGTCAGCCACCAGCTTGGCAAACGCGACACAAAGAATCAGGGGGCTCAGTACGTGACGCAGCTCAGGCGGCAGGCTTCCATCTGCCGCTTGATCTCATTCATCTCCTTCTCGATCTCGCTCAGAGGCTTCTTGTGCGTCGACAGATACTCGATCGGGTGCATCTGAACATTGTGTGTCAACACACTTTGAATCCTTTACAGAGCTTTTTTTTTCATGTGCTGCTGCTTACCTCAGGGCCCGATCCCCTGGACTTGGAGAACGCTGGCGCTTTAATCGCTCGACTCGACGTGTTCGCCACCAACCGATGTGTTCTCGCGTCTGCCCCCGCGACTCCACCTCCAGGGATGAACGGCGCCGTGGTCTCTCGCGGCTTCGTCTTCAGCTCTACAACACGCATCAGAATCAGAAGCAATGAGACCAGATCACCTTGGCGACACTGACAGCATGCCTCGTACTCGGGTACGCCACTTTGGGCTTGGCACTCCCGCAGTAGAGTTTCTTGAGCAGTCTGCCCGCCTCGGAGTCCCCGCCGAACGCCCTGCCGCAAGAATCATTAGCAACCAACCACTACGTCTCCACTGGTGAATACCGCGTCAATGTCATAAGCAGGCGTACTTCCACGCCTCCGCCGCCCGATCCGTACCGCCACCCGCCATCACACCTCGGCAATTGTTGTACACTAGTCGTTTCGCAGCACAGAAAGTTTGCCTACACTTTCGCACACAACCGTCAAAGATATAAACGGTAACTAACGAAATTTTGTGTGTTCCAGAGCAGCATCAAGGAAGGGTTAATTAATGAGGCGGAGAGCTGGGCCACGGTACATCACGTCGAGGACGTGAACGGGTTCCTGTCGAAGTTAGCTTATCGTGGACGTGAAACTTTCCATTGGAATTCTGAACTGTATTGCTTGAATAGGAAGCTTCGACATGAGCACGTCCGCGTAGAATCTTCACGTGGGCGTCGAGGAACGTACCGGAAGAGGATGCTAAAGCACCGCTACCGTAGCCGCTATGAAGCGCTCTTGAAGGCTTAAAAGGCGAACACTACGAGTGACCGGTCCCGAGCGCATAATTTCCATGCCGCACCAATGGTGCGTGGTCTCCTCCGAATCGGAGGGTACGATCTCCCTCGTACCTCGGTTGAATGGAGACGTGGGCTGAGAGCGACAGTTTGAGGCCGTGGCGCGAGTCAAAATCTCGTGCGAGCTTGGTCGCATCCACGTCGCAGCGCATGACTTCGTTCTTCCTCCGGGCAAACCCGGGAGAAACCGCATGCAACGTCAAACCAACTCGTCAGTATGATGGAGTTGAGTTGGCTCTGGGGATTCTTGAAGGTGATCGCGACAGCTCATCCAGCAGCTCTTCGTCTTGCAGTCTGGGTGTCGTCAGTCCTGCCACAATCGCCCTCTTCTGGTCGTCTGCTGAAGAGGAAGCAGCAGTGCGCAAAGCCACCAACGTGGCCTACGATCGACTCGTCAAAAAGACGCAGCGCGAAAGCAAGCGTGAGACAACTAGGCGGATCTTTGGCGTGGGCAATGAGGCCAGGCGTCGGGAAGAAGAGCTGAGATACATCGCAGAGGAGTAAATCGACGGAAAGCGATTGTTTTGCCTTCCATTCAGTCTATTGATTTGCCAAGTGGAGCTATGCCGTGGTAGCAAATTACTCCTGCCGAAGGGATCACTCGTTCCGCTCTAGCTTGCCCAGCTGGATACCCCAATCCTTCTCGTCCCATGGAGAGCGTGACGGGACCACGAAGTCGCGCGGCACGTTGCGATGTCCGTGCAGCTGCTCGAACGTGGCCAGCATCGGCTCCACACGCTCTTCCCACTTGCTGTTAACAGGAGCCTTCGAGTCGAATTCGATAGCATCTAACCAGTCCATTGATCTAGCGATCTGGTCGAAGTAGTAACCGCCAGCGACCCAGTTTGAGGCCATGCGTTTCCTTTGGCCACGACACCTCTGCTGGTACCCTAAAGAACCTCGGCACTCGGCAATGACCGTGCAGTCGTCGAAAAGTCGCCAAAGCCGGCATAACACGCTCCCTCCATTCATACTCATAGAAGTTCCATACAAAACCGAGCCCTTCGAAATGAGTCCTGCTACGAGCGACTCGGGTGAAGTAAGCGCCTTCGCGGATATTATTGACAACAGCGCCAAGATGCACGCCCCACGCCAGTTTTGGCCAGCCTTGTGCGGATGGCACCTCATATCTTTGTGGTATGTGGCAATGCCCATTTAGTCGACGAAAAGTCTCCAACGCTGGCATGATGCGCTCGCTCCACTCGAATTCGTAAATATCCCACACGAAGCCAACTCCTCCAGTCGAGCCTTGTCACGCGCAACCTGGGCGTCACCTGCTCAATCAAGTCTCCTCGTCGAAGAATATTGTCCACCTTGCTGCCCAAATAGTGGTCCCACAAGTCTTCAGGTCAATCGGGACTTCCCCTCGGAACGCGATAAGACGCAGACACGTCCGTGTGTCCCTTCAACTCGTAAAACCTTCACAGCGATGGCAGGATGAAGCGATCCCACTTGTACTGGGTCTAATCCCAAGCAATACGCCCATCTCGTCCAGCTCTTCCCTCTGCGTCGGGTCAATGCTGCGTCCTCTATCCCGTCACTGCTTCCGCAGCCACTCGGCGTGTTTACCCAGCGGGTACCCCCACGCTGCTCTCGGCCATCCCTCGTCCCTCTGCGGCACGACGAACTGGGTTGGCACCATCAGGTGCTTCTTGAGCTTGAAGAACGTGTGGAGCGATGGCTTCGCCGGCTCTTGCCACGCCGCTGAATTGTTCAAGGCCAGATTCTTCCACTGCGGTCTGTCATGGCCGTCCGCGTACAAGGAGAAGAAGCGAGGCAACTTGCAAGGGCGGTGGAAGGGGACACAGTTTCCAGCAGAGCGAGGAGATATAGGGGTTACGCCGACGGCAGCAACGCGGACGATCCCCGCAGTGCGCAGCAGGCGACTCCCCGCGGACGACACCAGCCGCAGCATTGACTCGCAGAGATTTTCGTCCAATCATAACTTGCTCTACAACAGTACCCCCACGATTTGGAGAAGTCAATCTACTTACCCCCTATTTTGTTATGGCTCGCCCCTGTAGTTACATGTACTGTGGTTACACGAGCGGCTTGTACGTGAAGTTCCCACACTTCCGTTGGTCCGTAGTGGCTCCATGCTTCTAGCAGACCTTTTAGCAACCACCAAGATGATCATGGATGCAGCCACGCAAGCCAACGTACCAGTCCAGCTGGAGCGGCATGGGCATCGACCTCAAAATCCCTACCAAAATCTACAGCGCCGTCGACTATTCCACTCGCGGTCCGAGCTCGCTGCTGACTGGAGTGGCCACGGGGGTCGTCGTCTTCGCTCACGAGTTGACTGGGGCGATCACTGGAGTTCTTTCTCAACCAGCCAAAGAATTGATGAAAGGAAGCGTCCTCAGAGCGGACAGTGGCCGGGGGTACTATCTTCTTCTGGTGCGACCCGTGCATGGCGCGCTGCTCCTGGCCGACAACGCAGCTACAGGACGGAAGAATGCGAACCACCGGAAGCTGAACAGCGTGTTCGACCACCACCTGATGGCCGCCTTGGGAGCAGAAGACGGCGTGGCGGCACTTTTTCCTCTACGCAACAAAAATCTCCAAAAAAGTAGCCAAGTTGAAGTGGTTTCGTCTCTGTTGCGCAGAAAAAAGGTGACGTCGGAAGAAGAAAGAAATGGCTACACTCTCACATCACACAACCGCCGATGGAATCCCTCCGACGGCTGACGAGCTCCGTGTTCGACACGGGCCCCGTGCGCCTCGTGCGTCGCGCCAGCATGGGCGACGTGCGGCCACCCGACGCTCGGTCGCTGGAGCTGACGTTCATGACGGAGCGGCTCATCGTGGCCGGCGTCCCGAGCTGCGGCGCGACCGACAAGAAGCTCAACACGGTGAACGCCGAGGAGCTGGCGCAGTTCCTGGACGCGCACCACCGCGGCCACTTCATGCTCTTCAACCTCAACGCGCTCGAGGACGCCGCCGCAGCTGTAGCCATTGCGGGTGAGAGCTCCGACGCCGCTGTTGCAGTCGCCGCCGCGGACGCGCAGAGCGTGGCCGAGGCGCTGCACGAGCAGATGCTCGAGTTCAACTGGGAGCGCGACGGCATGAAGGCGCACACGCCGCCGCTGGACCTGATCTTCCGCATCTGCTACGCGCTGGACGCGTGGCTCTCGCTGGACCCGCAGCACGTGGCGCTCGTCAACTGCCAGACGGGCAAGACCCGCAGCGGCGTCGTCGTGGCCTGCTACCTGCTCTTCGCGCGCCTGGCGGACGACCCGACCGACGCCTTCGTCGAGTTCTACCGCAAGCGCTGGGACATGAAGTCGCTCACGCCGCAGGCGCTGCGCAACAAGACGCCGCCGTCCATCCAGCGCTTCCTCGCGGGCTTCCACGAGCTGCTGCGCGAGCACAAGGCGCCCAACGACAAGCCGCTGCTGCTCAAGGCCATCATCTTCCGCCAGCTGCCCGTGGAGCTGCAGCCCTGCGTGCAGATCTGGGACGACTACAAGCTCGTCTTCTGCACGGACGCGCTGCACAGCGGCGGCGTCGTAGGAGCAGGAGGAGAGACGCCCGTGCTGGACTGGAACGAGGAGGACGGCTTCTTCGCCATCCTCTGGGAGAACGGCGTCGAACTGGACGGGGGCTTCTCCATCTTGTGCTCCTTCGGAGAGGACTACGACAACGCCGACGACGTGGACGCGTCCTCCAGAGTGCTCTTCCGCTACGCCGACTCGACGCTCTTCCTGCTGCCCGGACTGGTGACGCTCAAGAAACACGACCTGGACCTGATGAAGCAGTACGAGCACGGGTTCGACGAGGACCAGTTCTCGGTGGACCTGGTGCTGCACGAGAGCAACGCGAGGAAGCCGCGGAACTCCGTGCGTATGGACTACACGGGCAACAGCGCGATCCGACAGGGACTCGTGGAGATCACCAAGCACCACGTGGTGCTGCCCGACCCAGCCATGCACTCGAACTTCATCCGCATGGGCTTCTGCGAGACGCCCACGACGTTCGCGCTGCAGTGCTCTCAGAACGCGCCCAATGTGGCGCTCGATCTGCTGCACTCGAAAGGTTTGTCGGCTTGTTTTGCGCAGGAAGCGGCGGAGATCGCGGCCAAGAAGGAGCAGGAAGAAGCGGCCAAGGACAACCAGAAGCCGGACTCCCGACAGAAAGCGACCGACAGCCGCCACTGCGTCGACCAGACAACGGCGGAAATTGTGGCGATGCAGTCGCAGCGCTCGCGGTACTCGATCCCGACAGCAGTGGACTCGTCGTTGTGTGACACGTGCAAGGAAGACGACTACATGATGCGCCCGCAGATCGTCCGCTGTGCTGGAAGGTGTGGGAAGTATTACCATACGACGTGCGTGGGGCTGCGAAAGATCCCATTCGGGTTGACGACCATGAGCGATCGCACCAATCATGCGGTGTACGTCAAGAAGTTTTTCAGCGCGTGGGAGTGCGACGCGTGTGCCCCCAAACTGTCTCCGGTCTCAACTGCTAGTCTGCCTAACGGGGAAATCCCCGCGAACATGAAGTTGGTACCGTCGTCGTGGGTTGGTGGAGCGCCTGGAAACCCGCAAGATGTTGCTGATGCTGGACACGCTACTGATCCAACCAGAAGCGCAGCAATTCGTGATCATTTGTCTGTCGCTGTGGATGCACCCGATGGGAAAGCTCCAGAGGAGTTCAATCAGCTGAAGGAGTTTCTGGCGACCAATGGATTATCGATTGAGGACCTCATGAAAGCTGCTACCAGTACAGGCACCACGAGCGCCGCGGTCGCGATGTCTTTGGCGAACACTCTCGCATCCGCAACCTCTGCAGCACCTAAAGTGGATACGAAATCCGCGTTGCTTAGTGAGCTTAAAACTGCGAGGAAAGCTAGCGAGACGCCAGCGGCGAGCACTGGGGACAGCAAGTACACGCTGATGTTGAAGCGCGGCGTGCCGTTTGAAGCTGTTCAAAACTGCATGCGGAAGGATGGCGTTGACCCCTCGACCTTGAAGCCCCTCTCTCCAGCTGAGAAGACCCTGGCAGACGACGGTGATGCAGGTGAAGTGTCGGGTGCTAAAAAAACGAGGCTGAAGGACGTGGAAGAGTACAGCAGCTACTTCCGAATGCTGCGGATGGGGTGTCAGAAGGAAGCCGTGAAGCAAAAGTTGATGATGGACGGAGTCGATCCAATAATCCTGGACTTGGGACCGGATGCCGTCTACGACGAGGTGAAGGACCGCATCGCCGCTACGCAGAGTGTGTCGAAGCTTCAGGACGACATTAAATGTGTGAACTCGCCGACCAGCAGTAGCGAGAAAGATGCCGCATCGGACGTTTTACTGAAGGACCATGAAGTCTACGCGAAGTACTTCAAGATGCTCAAGATGGGACTGCCCGAGGGTGCTGTGCGCCAGAAGATGAAAGCGGACGGAGTTGATGAGCGTGCTTTGGACTTAGGTGGCGACGCCCCCTTCTCAAAGCTGCCGAAACCTGCAGAGACAGAAGCCTCGGTTGACCCGAAGAACGACATGAAGCTCAAGGATGATCCAAAGTTCGCCAAGTACTTCAAGATGCTGCAAATGGGGCTACCCGAGGGTGCTGTGAGGCAAAAGATGAAGGCTGATGGCGTGGATGATCGAGCTTTGGACCTTGGTGGAGATGCAATGGTGTCGCAGCTGACAGGGGCATCTGGTGGAAATGGTGTGAAGCTCCAGGACGACCCAACGTACGCCAAATACTTCAAGATGCTGAAGATGGGGCTTCCGGAAGGCGCGGTTCGCCAGAAAATGAAGACTGAAGGCGTAGACGAGCGTGCTCTGGATTTGGGTGGAGATGCTTTCGTGTCTGAGTTAAGCTCTTCGAACAACGACGTCAAGCTGCAAGACGACCCTGTGTACTCCAAGTACTTTAAGATGCTGAAAATGGGGCTTCCTGAGGGTGCAGTCAAGCAGAAAATGGTGACGGAGAATGCGGATGTGCGTGCTTTGGAGCTTGGACCGGACGCCACTGTCTCTCAACTGACATCTGGCGGTGAGGCGAAGGCAAGAGCTGCAGTTGTAAAAGCAAAGCGTCCACGAAAGAAGCTGCACTGGCAGCCCATTTCGGAGGACCGACTGAGCAATCTCAACCAGCAGACGATTTGGGAGGACGAAGATGACGATGTGGACTTTGACATGGATATGGACGAGCTGGAGGCGCTCTTCTTCGCGAACCAGAACACGGGTAGTGGCAAGAAGAGCTCGTCCCGTGGTCAGAGTAAGGCTCTGAAGCGGAAACAATCCGTGACTCTCATCGACGGGAAGCGCGCCATGAATGCTGCGATTTCGTTGGCGCGGGTCAAGCTTTCTTACAGTGAGATTGCGCAAGCTGTGATCAAGTTCGAGCCGAACGGTCTGACGCTCGAGCAGCTTGTGGGGATCAACGAGTTCCTGCCCACGTCTGAGGAAGCCGCTTTGGTCTCTGGGTATTCTGGAGACAAGGAGATGCTAGGAGAGGTACGTGACTGATTGTATTTTGTGCACAAATCCTAGATTATTGGCTTACATTTTCTTGTTATCATGATGTGTACCAGGCTGAAAAGTTCATTCTGGAAATCTCAAAGGTGAAGCGGTATGCGCCTCGAATGGAGAGTCTGGTGTACAAGTTATCCTTCACTTCACGTAGTGCGGAGCTCTCGGCCTCGCTGTCCCATCTACAGAAAGCCGGCGAGGAAGTGAAGGGCAGTCGATTGCTCAAGATTTTGCTGGCTATGGTGCTCAAGCTGGGCAATACGCTGAACGGCAGCGGCGAAGACAACGGAATCAAGGGCTTCACGGTGGACTCGCTGCTGCGATTGGGGCACACGAAGGCGGTGAACCAGAAGACGACGGTGCTGCACTACCTCGTCCGGCTTGTGAAGAAGAATCACCCTCAGGTGCTCGACTTCCAGGCCGAGCTGCGAAGTGTCCCCCTCGCAGCGCGCGAGTCCTTCGACACTGTTGACGAAGAGTACAAGAAGCTGGAAAAGGGGCTCACAAGTCTCAACAACGAGCTCGCACTTTTGGAAAAGGTACACTTTGTCTTACAATGAGTTGTAGTGGGATCTTATCTACTCACGCCCATTACTCTGTCGAGCAGCAAGCGGTGGAGAGCCTGGGGCTGGAAGTCACGATCAAGTCGATGCAGACTGCCGCCTCCGAGATCGAGGCGCAGATGAAGGCGCTCAAAGAAGGGATCGACCGGGCGAGGGAGGAGGTATCAAGCGTGCTCGACTACTTTGGAGAAGACCCGAAGCGAAACCCGACAGAGTTCTTCACCACGCTGGCTTCGTTTTGCACGGTGCGTTCTCGCTGGGCCTATTTGCTGCACCGTGAAGGAAAGCTGACGAAGGTTGTGCCTGTGTTCAGATGTTCCAACGCGCACGCAATGAGGTTGACGCTGCGGACGAAGCTGCGCAGCGGGCAGAGCGCTTGAAGATGCGCCGCTCGAACAGCATGAGGCCACAGCCGAAGCCGAGCAACGGAGCGACGTTGAAGATGGTGTCGCGACCGATTCTGGAGCGATCGCAGACTGAACGCGCGCTCGACACGCGGCATTCCGACGAAAACTAATGAACGGAGAGGCCAGCTTACTGTTGTGTTGGTCATATTATACGTAACGTTACTATGGGGGTTCTTCACGGATTCGCGTGTGTCTGTCTTGGTCGTCCAAAGCTGTCGCACTTCACCGCCATCCGTTCCATTTGGGCTTGACACGCTTGCCAGAAGCCGATGCAACCCTCCTCGCCGGCGTCGCCGTCCTGGTCGCGGCAAGAACTCGCACCGCTCCACCTACAGAGCTGCACACACACAATCAGTGAGATCAGGATCAAGGGTGTCAGGGCTGGTCGAGGTGAAGTATGCAGGCAGCGCTTACACCCGAGGGGCGCTGGGGGTGGCGGTGAGCTCACGAGAAGGCAGCGCCGGCGTGCCAATAGTTGCGAGCGACAAGTCAAATGAGACTTGCTTGCAGGCTGCTGCGTTGCTGTCGCCTTCGATCGCCGTCAGGTCGATAACTTCGTCGTCGCCACGCTGCTTCTTGAGAATGCTGGGCACCACGAACAGTTCGCTGTGAGTAGATAAATCGCCATACTGCAAACACCATCACACTTCCTTCCTTGGGGTCTCACCTGCGCACTTTCTCGGACGCTGCTGTTCTCTTTCTCTTCCCTGTCTGCGCAGCTCGACTTGAAGGCCTGGGCTTTTGATCCAGAGCAGACAAGCTGAGGCGCCGCGAGAAGTTCGTGGGAGGAGAGATGCCGCTCGGTTTGCCCCCACTCGTCGTCCTCATCTCTGCAGTTTCGGGCGAAGACTCGTTACCGCGGAGGATGTTTTCAGCAACGTTTTCGATGCCATTCAGCCCCTGGGCATTGGCGAGTTTCTCCCTGTCAAGAATAATACAGAGCGAGTTAGTCCTTGCTCCAACTGCGTGGCAAGCGTCGAGTCGAGCGCCACGACGCGCCGATCTGCGTACTTTCGTGTATACAAACTCCACCTGCGCGATGAGATTGGGGGTGGCAGTTCTGGCGACGGGGTCCTCATCTGCTGCAGAGCTCGTCTCTCATCGCCCTTCGACCTGCGACGATGTTCCTCCTGACGGTACTCTTCCAGCCGCTTCTCGTACTTCTTGCGCAGCTCTAGCTCTGCTGCCAGCTTCTCTTGGAGCGCCTGGATCTGTGAGACTTGGTTGGCAACCTGCACAGAACACGTCAGCTTCACACCACCAGCTAGTACCAAAGCAAGCAAGCAAGCAGGCAACTCCTCACCACTCCGTTCAGGCGAGAGATCTCGGCGCGCTCTGTGCGCTGCGACTTACCCATCTGGATGTGGCTCACGCCAGGACGTCAGCGACTAGTTGACGTGCTGCGATTCACGGACCGTGATGGCTCCTCGAAAGTCTCTTGGCGTTAGTAGTATTCTTTCTTCTTTCCGCCTTCGAAAAACAGGACGAGATGGAAGGCGGCGAAGTGGACGTGAAGATGACGCCGCCGCCGCCGCCGCAGATCAAGCTGTTCTGTGGAGTGTACCATATTGCGCGAGTGCACACGATTGAGACGAGCCTCGACGCTCGTGTGGATGCAGTGCGGAATACGCTGAGTGGAATACTGGACATTCCTCCTGCTGGAATAACCCTCTACAAGGCGAAGACCAAGGGGGAGGATGGCCAGTGGGTTACAGCTGACGACAACTTAAGGGGGTTCTTATCGCTCGGGCCTGTGAAGCACGAATCGGGTGAAATGGAGTTTCCACAGATATGGCCACCACAACCAGTGTCAGAGGTTTACGAGCAGGGACCCGGACGGATTCACGTGCTCGTGGATTTTCCCAAGCTTTATCTGGATCACGTGCTGGTGGAGCTCCCCAAAAACTATCTCAAGCGGCAGAAGACAGAACACAATAGCTCAGAACGCAACAGTGCAGATGCCCAGTGGGAGCTCGTGGATAGCGACTGCCCGACGCTCTCTCTTGATGTTGAGAAGAGGCTAGTCCGCATTCCTTGGGAGCTTCTGAAGATTTCAGGAGCGACCATCCTTCGAGAAGGCCACGACCTACAGCTCTACTGCCGTCCAGAGGCTGTGGATGAATGGCGCAAAATCCAATGCAACGCCGTTGACACCTACGCACAGGTGATCATTTGTGGGGCACCTGGAACAGGCAAGACATGCGCAGCTTTCGCCTTCGCGTTTGGTACCGTAGATCGCGATTTGTGGGACATCGTGTGGATCCACTTCGATCGACGATTGGGCAGGTTCCGCTGCTATATGGTGAAGGGGAAGGAGCTGTGGGCAGCAGAAGCTTGGAACGATCGCGACCTGAACAACTTGCTGGTGTCGTCGAAGTTGCAGGAGCGAAGGGCGATTGTATTCTACGACGGATACAACAAAAATCACTCGGCGTGTGACCCGGTATTGCTTGAGTGCCGGAAGTGGTATTCTCGGAATGAGCTCTCTCGACGCCTTGTGATAGTGACGTCGATGGTCTCGCTGGGCAAAGAAGACAGACCAGACACTTACCAGCCCATACAGCCTCACGTTGAGGTGCCTGGGGAGAAGGTCAATCCCTGGCTCAATGCTCTGGATAGACTGTCAACTCCCGCCGAACGCAATGTGCCTGGCCAAGGTATGGAGGCAGACGCAGCAACGGAGGTGCTCGATGTTCACGTGTTCGAGTTGCTGTCGTGGACGCTTGATGAGTACCGCACTGCCGTAAAGGAAAACGTTTTTTTCGACAGTGTTGAACACGCTCTGCATGATGGGGCTAAGGTGGTTGGAGCGGCGGACACCCCCTATGAAGATCGAGTGGCGTTGGTGGAGAAAAAGTTTTACGTCGCCGGCGGCAGTGCGCGAATGATGTTCGCTCTCATGACGAGCAGGGCCATGGACTCGCTTGACAGAGCCCTTATGAGCGTGGGCTCGCTAAAATCCTTCGCTGAATTTGATGCCGGGGTGCTGTGTGGCGGTACAGTTAATCGACTTCTGGCTCTGTATCGTGACGGGATGAACAAGACTCAACAGCGAATCGTAAGCTCGTACGCTGTTCGAGAACTCGGCATCAAACTTGGCCCTGATAAATTTCTGGAAGTTGTGAGCTTACTTCAGGTGAACCCGTCGATGGATGGATTCATCTTTGAGGGATGGGTCATCGGGTGTCTAGCACATGGTCCGCTGACACTGAAGCAATTGGCTAGCGGGGGAAACGTTGAGTGGAAACGTTATCCTCTGGTTCACTTCGACATCGCGCAGCTGCAGCTGAAACTGCTAACCTTGTCCACGAAACAGTGGCTTGTGCCGTTTAAGTGGAACCAGAGTGGCTACGACATCGTCTTTTTGAACAAGACGAGGGGTGTCGTTCGCTTTGTCCAGGTGACAAGGGCATCCAGGCACAGTTTCGCCGCCAAGGCGTTCTGTGACTTCCTCAATATCTTGCACGCGTGCAAGTGGATGGACATTCTCTCGGTGGAGCTCTGCTATGTGGTGCCGCGCAAAAATGATGAACCCAAGCCCAAGCCATTCATTTCGAAAGAGGAGCTTTATCGTCAGGTCATCGCGGTGGTTTTCCTGCAGGGTAAGTACCGCCCTTTTGAGGAAAAGAAGTCGACACGAAAGACGCTCGAGACGTCGGAAGGAACGCCTATCACGTACTCTGTTGACACTTTGGAAGCCGCGTATGATGCACCTTCTTGTCACGACATGGAGCTACAAAGGCAGGAAACGCATGGGTGAGAGGAATTTGCGAGCTGGAATGCGCGACTGGTAGGATTCTGTTTCAGCTACGATGGCCCGAGGTTGCGCAGCACCAAGTTACAGTTTCAAACATGCATCCTGTTTTTTTTTGTTGCCTACTTTTGGTATTGGTATTGTTTGCAAGCGCTCCCACATTCAGTGCCATACCAACAGCAGCTCATGGTTCAATGGTTGTTTGCCGAGCCTTCCTGCTGAGCTTAGTGCGCAGCATTCCGACGAAAACTAGTGTCTGGGTATGCTGGCGACAAGGAGATGCTAGGAGAGGTACGTGACTGATTGTATTTTGTGCTCGAATTCCTAGATTATTGGCTTACATTTTCTTATTACCATGGCATGTACTAGGCTGAGAAAGTCAAGGGCAGTCGATTGCTCAAGATTTTGCTGGCTATGGTGCTCAAGCTGGGCAATACGCTGAACGGCAGCGGCGAAGACAACGGAATCAAGGGCTTCACGGTGGACTCGCTGCTGCGATTGGGGCACACGAAGGCGGTGAACCAGAAGACGACGGTGCTGCACTACCTCGTCCGGCTTGTGAAGAAGAATCACCCTCAGGTGCTCGACTTCCAGGCCGAGCTGCGAAGTGTCCCCCTGGCAGCGCGCGAGTCCTTCGACACTGTTGACGAAGAGTACAAGAAGCTGGAAAAGGGGCTCACAAGTCTCAACAACGAGCTCGCACTTCTGGAAAAGGTACACTTTGTCTTACAATGAGTTGTAGTGGGATCTTATCTACTCACGCCAATTACTGTGTCGAGCAGCAAGCGGTGGAGAGCCTGGGGCTGGAAGTCACGATCAAGTCGATGCAGACTGCCGCCTCCGAGATCGAGGCGCAGATGAAGGCGCTCAAAGAAGGGATCGACCGGGCGAGGGAGGAGGTATCAAGCGTGCTCGACTACTTTGGAGAAGACCCGAAGCGAAACCCGACAGAGTTCTTCACCACGCTGGCTTCGTTTTGCACGGTGCGTTCTCGCTGGGCCTATTTGCTGCACCGTGAAGGAAAGCTGACGAAGGTTGTGCCTGTGTTCAGATGTTCCAACGCGCACGCAATGAGGTTGACGCTGCGGACGAAGCTGCGCAGCGGGCAGAGCGCTTGAAGATGCGCCGCTCGAACAGCATGAGGCCACAGCCGAAGCCGAGCAACGGAGCGACGTTGAAGATGGTGTCGCGACCGATTCTGGAGCGATCGCAGACTGAACGCGCGCTCGACACGCGGCATTCCGACGAAAACTAATGAACGGAGAGGCCAGCTTACTGTTGTGTTGGTCATATTATACGTAACGTTACTATGGGGGTTCTTCACGGATTCGCGTGTGTCTGTCTTGGTCGTCCAAAGCTGTCGCACTTCACCGCCATCCGTTCCATTTGGGCTTGACACGCTTGCCAGAAGCCGATGCAACCCTCCTCGCCGGCGTCGCCGTCCTGGTCGCGGCAAGAACTCGCACCGCTCCACCTACAGAGCTGCACACACACAATCAGTGAGATCAGGATCAAGGGTGTCAGGGCTGGTCGAGGTGAAGTATGCAGGCAGCGCTTACACCCGAGGGGCGCTGGGGGTGGCGGTGAGCTCACGAGAAGGCAGCGCCGGCGTGCCAATAGTTGCGAGCGACAAGTCAAATGAGACTTGCTTGCAGGCTGCTGCGTTGCTGTCGCCTTCGATCGCCGTCAGGTCGATAACTTCGTCGTCGCCACGCTGCTTCTTGAGAATGCTGGGCACCACGAACAGTTCGCTGTGAGTAGATAAATCGCCATACTGCAAACACCATCACACTTCCTTCCTTGGGGTCTCACCTGCGCACTTTCTCGGACGCTGCTGTTCTCTTTCTCTTCCCTGTCTGCGCAGCTCGACTTGAAGGCCTGGGCTTTTGATCCAGAGCAGACAAGCTGAGGCGCCGCGAGAAGTTCGTGGGAGGAGAGATGCCGCTCGGTTTGCCCCCACTCGTCGTCCTCATCTCTGCAGTTTCGGGCGAAGACTCGTTACCGCGGAGGATGTTTTCAGCAACGTTTTCGATGCCATTCAGCCCCTGGGCATTGGCGAGTTTCTCCCTGTCAAGAATAATGCAGAGCGAGTTAGTCCTTGCTCCAACTGCGTGGCAAGCGTCGAGTCGAGCGCCACGACGCGCCGATCTGCGTACTTTCGTGTATACAAACTCCACCTGCGCGATGATATCGGGGGTGGCAGTTCTGGCGACGGGGTCCTCATCTGCTGCAGAGCTCGTCTCTCATCGCCCTTCGACCTGCGACGATGTTCCTCCTGACGGTACTCTTCCAGCCGCTTCTCGTACTTCTTGCGCAGCTCTAGCTCTGCTGCCAGCTTCTCTTGGAGCGCCTGGATCTGTGAGACTTGGTTGGCAACCTGCACAGAACACGTCAGCTTCACACCACCAGCTAGTACCAAAGCAAGCAAGCAAGCAGGCAACTCCTCACCACTCCGTTCAGGCGAGAGATCTCGGCGCGCTCTGTGCGCTGCGACTTGCCCATCTGAATGTGGCTCACGCGTGACGCGAACTTGAGGGAGTTGATGGTCTCGTTCACGTCGGCGCTTCTCGGGCTCACGTGGACAATGAGCAGCGTGCGATTGGTGCTGCCGCTCAGCGAGTCCTGCAGCAAGTGGGTGAGCTTGGTGTTGCGGAACGGGATGTGCTTCTCCTTGGCCAGCAGCGCCGCCAGGACGTCCCCAACGGCCGCCAGCGACTTGTTGATGTGCTGCGATTCACGCACGGTGATGGCGGGCGTGTCTGCGGTCTTGGACAACCTTTCCGAGCCCGCCAAGTCCACGAGCGCCAGTCGTCCGGCGTCCTCCTCGCCGGTCGCCTTGCTGGTGCGCCGGATGTCGATCATCACGACGGTGTGGGCGCGAGTGCTGCGGTCGGTCTTGGCCCTGCTGGCTTTGCTGCGCGCGATGGCGTCGTGGAGCTCCTTGGCGCTGGGCGCGGCCACCGCCTCCACGTTCTTGAGGTAGACTCCGTTCTCTCCGTGGCGGATCTCCACAGTCGTCGACGACGATGATCCCGTCGGGTGGTTGCCGCACATGCTCGTGGCGCCGACGTGGCAGCCCAGTTTGGCCAAGCTCTGGGGCGAGCCCCGGTCTCCGCCCGCAGCAGCTGAGCCTCCTGCAGTAGACGCCCCCCCAGCACCGGAGATGCTACTGCTGCTGCTGTTACTAGTACCGCTGCTACCAGCGGCAGGCGCCGCCAGCAGGTCGTAGATCTCCTCGTTGTACACCTCCACGACCTGCACCGTCACGTTGAACTCGTAGACGTGCTCCTGCTGCGCCACCGAGCTGTAGATGAGCTCCGCCGCGCGGTGGACCAGCCCGCGGTCGCCGTCCGTGCCCTGCATGGTGTGCGTCTTGCCCGCGCCCGTCTGGCCGTAGGCGAAGACGCAGGCGTGGTGGCCCGCCACGGCCGCGCGCACGAGCGGCGCCACCTCCTTGAAGACCGTGAGCTGCGAGTGCTGCTCGTGGAACACGCGCGCGAACGAGAAGCTCTTGTACAGCGCGCCGTCCACGGGTGAGAAGACGCTCAGCTCCTGCGCCGACTCGACCTGCACGCGCTTGCGCCGCTTGTCCGGGCTCGCCGCGTCGCTCTCCTCGCCGCTGGAGCCCGCAGCGGCGGCGGGGGCAGCGGCCGCACGCGGCACAGCACGCGGATGTTGCCCTGCAGCTCGGCCAGGCGCGTCTCCAGCTGCCCGCGCGCCGCGCGCTCGTGCGCCAGGGCGTCCGCGGCCGCGCGTTCTCGCCGCCGGCCGCCCTCCAGCGCCGCCACCAGCTCGGCGCCCAGCACCCCGAAGTCGCGCCCGCACAGGCGGAAGGACGCGCGCACGTCGCTCTTGAGGCAGTTCACGCTGGTGCGCAGCTGCGCCGCCAGCTCGCGCGCCACCGAGGCCCGGGGCGCGGCAGGACACGCAGGAGGAGCCGCGGCGACGTCGTCCGCCATTCTTGCGGCAACAAAATGATTCAAAAAGTTTTGGCGCGGAAAGATTCGCTATTTATGGCACATCTCACCACATTTTGCGCACTAGCTATTTGTGGCGGGCAGAATGTGGCGCCATAAATAGCGAGTATACTGACTTTGTGGCGGGTAAAAGTGGCGCCCCAATGTGGGACCCAACCTAAAAAAACTCAAAGGATTTGTATCAGCCCTAATTGTCTAAATTCGGTTTTAACCGGTATTTTTTCTAAAAAAAGAGACGTTTGCGTCATACTGGTCTTTGCGACCTGATGGCGTATTCGTACTGGTACTTACCGATAGGAACCGGTAAGAATCGAACCCCCATACAAACTCCGAGCATAATGCGTGGAGAACAGCCCCTTAGTTGGGGGGCGACAAAGTATCCGGGAAGCAAGTTCCGGAGCAGAGCACTTCCCAATCTGCGCTCTGGTTGCTCACTTCTATGGACTCCGCCTGCATAGAGCGCCTGTTCTCCACGCATTTACGCTGGGTGGGGGCGCATCGCTGCCGGAAGAGGAGTCTTGGATGCCTTCCGAATCGCCTCGCTCGCCTTTGAGTCGCGCGGCTGTTATGCGCTTAGCCGCCGCTTCTTCCTGGGAACCTCGAGCAGCACTGGTCCCCGGTTCACCCGGACAACAACATACTTTTGAGGTGCGTCGTTGGTGGTAAACATACTGCCGAAAGTCTTTTTCCTTCGCCACCATGTAGAAGGCTTCACGGACTAACCCGAAGTGGTTGGGGTGCAGAAGCAGCCATTCCTTCTTCAACTACTCTCTCTCGTCGCGAAAAGGGGACATCAAGCCCATGCGTGAGAGATGGAAGAGCAGCCTTGCCTCCGCGCGCTTAATGACGTGCTCTGGTGTCGAGTTGATAAACGGCATATACCAGCGACACTCCACGCGTCCGAAGTACCCCAGGTCGTTTGGCAGTGCCTCGGATTCAATACGATGCTTGATCTCATTCCCACCTTGCCGCACACGAAATGGCCCAAGTCGGCAGTAAACTCTTCCAGCGGGGCCAGCTGAAGGAAATACAGGCCCTTCTACTCGAACGTGGGCGAGCCGTAGTTAAGGACGTCCGACCTAGTTCGAATTGGGCACCCCTCGTCCACAGGCGTTCCACTTCATGTCCTAAAATGTTCCTAAAGGGCGTAATTAATGTTTGTCCTGATACCGTCCAAAAGAAATCCATCGGTTTTTAGGGTCCAGAAACTCGATTATTTTATCCAGCATAACGTGCCCTAGTGCCTGGAAGAGTGGCCGCTCGCCCTCGTCCTTATATCCGAAAGCTCCATGGGCAAGGCGCACATACACTTGTCCTGGTCTCGTACTCAACCTAGCGCTGGTCTCGATCTCGTACTCGCCGTTGCCTGTGCAGCGAAGCAGCTCGCCGCCGCCGGAGGACGGAGGTCACCGCTTGCAGCGATACCCAGCTTGTTCTCGCGAAGTACACGATGTCCTCATTGTCCGCGGTGAACAGGAACACGGTCTCGAAGAGCCGTAGGATCAAGCACCGGCGCGCTCGGAGGTGACGGATCCATTCTCGCGCTGTTGTTACGAACTAATACGATACCAATCGGTTACCGTGGTGCATCATGAAGCACTCCGCGCCAGGGTTGCCGAACATTGCATTTTTATCTATTGCGACCAGATCAAGCCAATAGATAATCTTATTGGTAGAGAAAATCAATTAAATAAATTATTGTTTGCCCTTTTTCTGGTGACTAATTTCAAGTGCACTTGGAGTTTGTATGTGAGAATCGAAATAGATTATTGATACGGGTCTTCGAAAACAGGTCAATAAATATATTGGAAATATTTATTGAAATTATTTCAGCATCAATTTATTTCCCTGCTCCGCGCGGGGTGCTTCAAATTGCACCCGTTAAGTAACCGTTCCACCCCGAGTGCGTGGAGAACAGGGCAAGCAGTGCATAGCATTGAAGCAGAGCAACCTGGTTGCTCACTGCTCACTGCTCTCACCATGGACTCCGCCAGCATCCAGCGAACGTTCCGCCGTGACGCGTGTGCCGGGCGCGTGGCGCTCGTGACGGGCGGCGGGTCCGGCATCGGCCAGGAGATCGCGCTCAAGCTGGCCGAGTACGGCGCCAAGGTCGCAGTCTTCGGGCGCCGCGAGACGGCGCTGCAGCAGACCATGGACCTCATGCGCCAGCGCGGCGTGGCCTCGGATGCCTGCATGCACGTGCAGGGCGACGTGCGCTCCGCCGAGAGCGCGGACCAGGCCGTGGCGCAGGTGGTAGCGCGCTTCGGCTCGCTCGACGTGCTGGTGAACTCGGCGGCGGGCAACTTCCTGGCGCTGGCCGACAAGCTCTCGACCTTCCGCACGTCCGTGCCATGACCAGGGATGCCGAAAATACGATATAAATCTATTTATCTCAAGTTAACGAAATACGTATTTGTTTGTATGCCAAGAAGAGAAAAATATCTACAGACTTGGCGCCGCCGCAGTAAATTATTCAGTAAATTGCTGCATTCGTGTTACCTTCGTGGCACATCGCCACATCTGAGTTAAACTTGCTGAACAACATCACTTTTAGCATAGCGGGGTGGCATTTACAACAGCGAAAAAACAAACAACCGCGAAGTATTTTTTATCTAGAAGGAATAACATACAGACCGAATAAATACTAGAGCTGTCAACGTTTCGTGGAAACCTGTAAACCTTGCAAACGTTTGCAAAAACTTTTAACCACCTGCTAAACCTGAATAGTTTCGATGTGGCCCACATAAAATCAAGTCCGGCCATCATGAAGCTCGGGATTTATTGGAGATGGCGGGGGCCGATAGGCCCCGCTATCTCCGGTGAGTCTCAGCTATCTCCGGCGAAGCGGCTCGAAGAGTCGCTTCAATAAATACGTCGGATCAACACGTGGGCCCGATGTGCGAGCACGCTAGCGCTGATTCAGCTCTAGATGCTGATGTTATACCGCTTAACGAGAGGAGAAGATTGATCCAGCAGGCTCTAGACACGTGTTCATTCCCACCTCATATTGACTTTCCTGAAGTGGCACGCGGTGGGGCGAGTTTGGCTTCGTTTTTTTCTCGTCCGGTGTTGGTGTGGGTTCCAGAGGCAAGGAGACGATCACGGCGTCCATTCTGTGTGGTTCCAGGCTGTAAATGTGAGCCCAGTGTGAAGGAACGCAAGCAGCGCGTCATCGAGGACGTTGGATACAAGTACAATGTTCTCTATGTGAAGTACCAGTGCACCAGCAAAGTTGCGAGCGGGAAAGCGAGGACTTTTTCGACGTTGAGTGCTAGCTTTCTCGAGGCCAACCCAGACGTGGCGGTACACATCCCGTTCGTTATTAGCAAGAAGATGGGGTTTTCTAAGGGGTTAATGGAGCATGTTCACGAAGGAATCCTCTCTCCTAACGGGTTATCGCGTGCTTTGAATCACTTGGAGAGACGTCGGCGCAATCGGTACTACGAGTTGCTCTCAAAGTTTGTTTATGCAGTTAGCCAGAAGTACCGCGAAAATGCCGCTTATTCGCCGCCGATCCCGCCCACAGTCGACGCATACTTGACAAAGAACAAGGTGGTGTCACAAAACTCGTTAACCGATGCATGGTTGGCGTACACTGAACTATACGGCTCCCTCTGTGAAGTTGTAATGAAGCAGACCAAAGTGAAAAAAGTGATGCGTGCTGATCACTCAGTGAAGTTTTGCAAGCGACTGAAACTTTGGAGCGGCCATGGACAACGTGATAATCTGGCAGACGCCAAAATGTTGCTACTCCTGCAAAATGAAATCGGACAGATAGTAGGGCGGCGCCTGACGAGCTCAGAAAACAAAGATGAAACCATGCAACTCCTTTCGGATGTACGCTCGCAGCTTGATGCGGACGGGGATTGCTATTTCATCTCTGACAACGCGTCAGCCGTACGGAAATTCGTTGCGGAGGCTCTGGACGATTCTGTCGTTGTCAAACAGGATCCTTTCCATGTGATTCAGCGCTTCAGTGAAAAACTCAAGTCTAAATCGAAGCGCAAGTTGATTTGCCAGGAGCTGTCAAGTGCAATGTATGACGTGGATCGTGAGTTAAGACCACCGGCGGAAATGGAAGCTAACTTGCGAGCTGTGCTTACCAAAGTAGCTGACAGCGAGCTGGGGTGTACCCCAGAGAAATGGAGGAATTGCATCGAGCACAACATTGCACAGATCAAGTTGGGCGAGCTTCATGTTGCTGAGAACGTGTACAATGAAGGTGGTGGCCCTCCGGTTCGAGTAGTATCGACGAGTCAATTGGAAGGATTTCATTCCGCTCTGAAAAAATTATTGGCTCGTGAGGTGCGCGTTGAACTTGGTTTGCGCATTTTAGATGTGTTTATCGTGCAGCACAACCTCGACGTTGGAGCTCGCTTTGGTAGGAATCCGCGCATGGAGAATATCGATTTGATATCGGCGTGCCGTGCTGCTACAGTGTGCAAGTTGTACGGTGAGCGATTAGTTGCAGATACAGCTGAACAAGAGTTTGTTTCGAACCTCGTGTCCGCTTCTCTACCTCGTCCGCAGTATCGCTCGAGTACAGAACGCGATTTTGCGTTCTCTTCGTGGCAGCAGATATTTGGTTGCGCTGCCCTCGATGTATCGAGACTAGAAACGAACCTGTCGCGGTCAAGACAGCACCTTCACACGATAAAGGAATTGTTGTTCAAGAATGCGACTACACTACAGTGTGGAGAAGTCGACCGTGCAGAATTCATGTATTCGCTCCGTATTGAGGAAGATAACCCAGAGGAGCAGCTGGGTTCTCGCCAGAAGAGCATGAACTCCTGCGACAAGTTCTTCGAGAGCAAAAGGAATGTGGTAGAACTTGGGCGGACTGTGTACTGGTGACCACCATCATGTTCAACCTTGTTGTAGCTTCGAACAGGAACGCACGCATTAGACTCTGTCGGCGTAGTTATCGTACTCTCGAAGCAAAAGTCAAGGCGCTTCAGGATGACTCCAAGCAAGCGTCAAAGCAGTCGACGGATATACGAAAAACACTGTTTCATTTTCGGAATGAAGCGGAATGCACTGGTAGAGCAACCGACCACGAGCGCGCGCTGCAGCAGCAACTATTTGATACTCTCCGACATACCAATATTGTCTCGCAGAAACGACTTGCGTTTTGCAGACTTTATGATTTTGCAAGTTGTGTTTGCGGTGGAGTTCGAGCCTTCGACAAAGTATCACTAGAGAGGAGGTGGGGAGCGCTCAAAAGTCAAGTTCATCCTTCACGATTAAGTTTAAGAATGTCCGAAGCGCACTACTACTGAACGAAGACTACACTTCATCGGCACGCAACGATGGCAACGAAGCTGATGCCTCATCGGCACAAAACAATGCCAGCGAAGGTGACACCTCCGCGCACAACAATGCCAGCGAAGATGACACATCCGATCGAAACACTGCCAACGATGTCGATTTGGACAGCTATCCCCGCAGCGTTTTGGCTGAATCTGCACCCCCAGTGTTGACTGATGGCGAGTCCCGCCGCCTCCCTTCTGGTGACAATGGAGTTTTTGTTTCTGGACAAGTCGTGCGTTCTTCCCTCCCGTAGTAATATCTAGTGAGCACATGGAGATACTACGTCAAGAAGCGGAAAAATTTAAGGCTACACGTGGAAAAGCGGCTCACCTCATGACCGTGTTCAAGCAGTACTACCCGCAGGCTGCGCTGACCCCAAATCAACTGCGAATGAAGATCCGAAACAGCACACGAAGGCCAACTCAGGTATGCGCTACTGGCCCAGCGCAGACAACGCCGTCTCTGGACGTGTCATCCGTTCGAGAGATGCCGCACAAAACCAGAAAACGGAAGGCGACCTCCTGTCTCGACTGCAGGCAAAAGCACGTGAAGTGCGGCGACAGCAAAAACCCTCAGTGCTTGAAGCTGGTTAGTAACTCAGCAAACACGTTAGATAGCTATTTCTCCACTCCATCCTAAGCTTAATACACTGGTTTGCAGCATACGCATTGATACGTACTCTGGACTGAGGCATTCCGCTGCATCATGATACTCCTGGTCAGGCACTATCCTTTGACGTCATCTCGTGCAAGTGGTTGGTGGAGGCGGGGCAGTCCTGCTTGGGCTAAGCTTGATGTAGCGCCAGTGCCACCCTTGGCTTTCCTTCCGAGAAGGGTCGTTGCCGCAGTCATCGCCGCTCCTGACTGCCGCTGCTGGCACTTGGCTTTCTGCTCCACATCTCTCCAGCTACCCTCTTTTGAAGTGCGCTGTCAAATTCAGCTTGTGTCATATAAAGACCCCTGATAGGCTAAAAACATACTGGGGAGTAACCCGGGAAATCGGGAACGGTGGTCAACCTGGTCCAGATGGTCCGGATGGTCAAAGTGGTCCCGGGAGTTTCCCCTCTATCTTTAACAAACCAAGCTCGGGCAACTTCGACACGTCGCCGTCCGCCGGGTGGAGCTCTGGAGCGGCATCGCCGAGCGGCTGGAGGCCGACGTGGCCGTGCTGCAGCTCACGCTCGTGGAGCTAGAGGAGATGCTGCTGCAACTGCTGACCGTCACGCTGCCCAGTGCACGTCCGAGGAGATGTACGTGCAGTATATGGAGGAGGAGAAGAGGGTTGGGACAATGTAGGAAACGTGCTGACTTTGTGCTATGTAGGAAATTGCAGCGCTGGTGACGGCGCTGGCGCAGATCCTGCCGCTGAGCTCCGGGCTACTGTGCTCCAGGTACGCGCGGTTCGTGCAGAAGTGCTGCAGCACGGAGCGCTTGCTGTTCTCGAGCGCGCAGCTGAGCGTGTTCGTGAACCTCTTCCTCAACTTCATCAAGTCGTGTCCGAGCTAGTAGCGCGGCCAGCTCGATCCGCGCGCTGGGCCAGGTGCTGCACGACAACGCGGACCGCGCCAGTAGCGTGTTTGAGCTGCTGGTCACCGTGCTGCTCAAGCACCTAGACCCAGCGGGCGTGGACATCGAAGCGCGCTACGCTGACGAGTGTCGTGTCGAACATCTTCGCGCAGGCGGGCAAGACGCCCGATGTGTACCACTACTTTTCGTCGTTACTGCGGTGGTGGTGGAGAACTGTCGCAGCAGCAAGCGCACAGCTTGAACAAGGACCAGAAAACGATTGCATCCTCGTCAAGGCCTGCGCGTGCAGCATGAAGTGCGAGTTCACGATCATCAACTCGAACTTTGACCGCTTGAACGACCCCATTGCTGCGACGCTGCCCAGTCTTCTGACTTTCGTGCGGCAAGTCATTCTTACCATCTCGTGTTTAACAACGAGCACGATGACGTGTTTTTCTCGTGCCAGGAAGAACGGCACCCCACTGACTTCGACTCGTCCGTATGCGATTCTGACAGTGAAGGGGCAAGTCAGAGAGCAAGTATTGCTGGTTTTTACTAGTTACGTGTGGCTAATTGTTGTGTTGTTCGTGCTTACTGTGTAGCGGTTTACTGGCGCGACTCAAGTAAAATGCTTCGCGAGCGCCTCAATGCGCTTGTCGTGTTTGCTGTCGCGGTGCCATGGCTGCACAATGACCCTGGGACTCTCGAGCATGCCCTCGAAGCACGAGGTGCACCTCGAGCCGGAGAACATCTTGCTGGCCGACGACAAGGAGACCAGCGTTGACCTATCAAATTCGGCCAGTCCTTTAGTCTCCACGACGTGAGCTGCATGGTGGACGCCCACACGTGCGGCTTGACTCATAGTTTAGCTTTTTGAAGGACCAGGTCGGTATAGCGACTATCGCAAGCAAGGTGGTCAAGTAGGTGCATGCAAGTAAGCAAGAAAATGTGTTCATTATGAATTTGTCGGTGGTAGCGCTTCGCTACAGTAATAGCTTCGATTCAACACGCAAGCTCTTGAATCCAATACGCCGCTGCCCTTGGCGTTGCCTGCGTTGGCTTGGTGAAGATCCGCGAGGAGGGACTGTACGGTCTCCGCTGCGTACGCTGGCGTGCGGAATGAGCTCGACTATTTGGTGGTGATGTTGGAGGCGGCCGAGGTGCTGGTGATTGCGCTTGTGTGTGTCGAGGGTGGCATACGGGCAGGGTTGAGGAGCCGGCCAGATTCGACGGCTCTATCAGCATTATTGTTGGGATGGAGAGCAGCCTGGAGGAGGGGGTCAACTGAGCGATGCGGGGGGCTGCAGGAAGACCCCAGTGCCAGGTCTGCCTGGCGGACCTGGTTGGAAGCTTCAAGTGCTTTCTGTGAAGCAAGCTGTGGGAGATCCACTCACAGTAAATTTATATGGTATACATTAACCTCGTCACGGGTCCTGCGGAGTTTAGAACAGTTTAAAAGTTTGTTTGCAAACTCACCTGAGTTTAAGGTTGGCAAAGTTTCCGAGGTTTAGACCCCTAAACGTTGACACCTCTAATACATGTAAATACCGGATAAAGCGACTAGAGATACTAAAATATAATATTGGCTCAAAAAATACAAATATATTTTTGACGATATTTAGTTTTCGGGATCCCTGGCCATGACCACACTGGCGATCCGTCCACTTGCGAGCTAGGGGGCAAAAGACGATATATTACTTGGGTTACGGTTTTCTCTCTCTGAGGGTACTAACGGGCGTACCCCTAGGTTACGGTCTTGTCGCCCACTACTTGTCTCTGCTGAAGAGCAGCATCATTGCTACAGCGTGACTATCACGCTCTCCGCAAGTGCCCCACCTGATGCTTCTCGGAGGCAGGTACATTACACTGCACTGGCATGACGCGTAAAGCGTCTCTGTGCTTCTCAAATGCAACTCGCGGTAGCGGCTTCGTTAACTCGTCTGCCACGTTGTCTGCACTAGCAACCTTCTGCACTTCAATCTCGTGACTGTCTTGCTTCTCACGGATGAAGTGATGTCTGATATCTATGTGCTTGGTCCTCGAGTGAAACTCAGGATTTTTGGCTAA
The DNA here is from genome assembly GCA_024211575.1 of Phytophthora melonis. Lineage (NCBI taxonomy): Eukaryota > Oomycota > Peronosporomycetes > Peronosporales > Peronosporaceae > Phytophthora > Phytophthora melonis. The sequence goes on along the minus strand of JAMXKT010000076.1, from coordinate 179,345 downwards.
CTTCAACGCACTCGCGTTGTCTACAAAGACATCAGTAGTCTCAGGCTGCTTCTTCAGCAATTCCTTGCTCATCTGTCTAAGATGAATGATCTCTTGCACTAGCATACTCAGAGCTATATACTCTGCCTCAGTGGTGTGCAAAGCCACAGTCTTTTTCTGCTTGGCTGCACCACGACACTACACTCTCTCCAAGCATCGTCACGTATCCAGCGATCGAGTGTCGATCGGGGTGACTTGCAAAATCTGCGTCGCTAAAATGCAATCATCTTTAACTGCAAGGGGCTACCAACATGCTTGGTTCCACCCAGCACTAGACCGTAGTCTTCTGTCTGCTTAAGATACCTTAGGATAGTCTTGATTGCTCGCCAATGAGCAATGCCAGGATTTGCTAAGAACTGGCTACACTCTCGCACTGCAGAAAGCAATATCGGGTCTGGTCCCGAGCATTAGATACATTAGTGAACCCACTACAGCTCTATACGGCTTGCCCTGCATCAGCTCAATCTCATCTGGGTCACTAGCACACAGCTCTTTGATAACAGCAGCTCTGGCTTGCTAGAATACGTACACCATTGCATGCGCTCATACCAAATTTCATAGAACTTGGCTGGTGCTACTTGTGCTGTGAGATTCTGCAATCTCTCTCTTTGCTCTGTCTCTCTCGATCTCCCAGCCTAGAATGTAGTGGATAGGACCAAGATCCTTCATCTTGAAGCGCGACCGAAGCATTTCTTTGAAGTCATTCACAATAGTCTTGGTGAGCGCAAACAGTATTAAGTCGTCCACGTAGATAGAGATAAAGCATGGCGCTCCATCGATAAACTTGACTCAACACATGCTTCTGACTTCAACATGGTGAAGCCATTTTGCTCCAGCCACTCGCAGCAGATGATACCACACTCGGGGCTTGCTTCAGCCCGTAGAGTGATCGCTTTGAGTCTGCAGACAAAGTTCTCCTTGCCGGAACGACGAATCCTTCTGGTTGCTCCATAAAGAGAACCTCATCAAGCTGCCCATTCAGGAAAGCAGTCGTTACATCCATTTGCTCAACTTCATAATCCATCATAGCAGCGTAAGCCGGCAGGAACCGTAGAGATTCAAAAGCGAACCACAGGTGCAAACACTTCCAGATAATCGACTCCGTAGTCTTGCAAATACCCTCTTTATTACTAACCGGGCTTTGTAGCGCTCAATGGAGCCGTCTGCTCGATACTTAACTCGCAGCACCCATCGGCTCTGCAACACTTTCATGCCTGGAGTACGAGGGACTAACTCCCAAGTCTGGTTCTCCAGCAACGAATTGTACTCTGTACCTGCTGCCTTCTTTCCACTGCATGAACTCGCCAGTCTCCATGGCTCTCTGCCAATGTAGCAGGCTCTTCAACCACCTTAGCTGACATCACGATAGCTTCTGAGTGCCACTTCTGCATAACACTCTTCACAAAGTCTTTTCGTGCTTCCTCTTCACACGACTCAATCTCTCTTGCCATCATTACGAAGTCGCTCATCCATCTTGGAGGCTTGCTCCGACGTCCGCTTCTGGTGGTTGTCGAACGCGGCTCAATTCGAGTCATAATGCAGTCACTTGAGCTGTCATTGCCGCTGTTCTTCAGTTCAGCCAATCCTCGCTTTCGGCTGTTGACTGTGTGCCTTCAATACTACTCGCCTCTGGACGAGCTGCTGCCTTTTGGTTTTCCTCCAGGTTAATTTGGTCAGTTGCCCGCTCTTCATGCACTCTGTGCTGTACTGCACGATCAACTTCATGTACTGCATGATCTGCATGCTGCGCTCCAGACAGCACTTGTCGTTCTTGCACGCTTTGCTGGCGGTGCTCTGCTGTCGACGCTCTGCTCTGCAGTACTTTCAATAGCCCCACCTCTTGCTAAACCTCAGCACTAGGGTTTGAGAGCGTACTTGCTCCCCTTCCGATGCTTCTCTTGTCTTGGATCGACCCAGTTTCTGCTATCCACGCTGATCGGGCGTGGGGTCTCAAAGCTGTCTCGGCCTACTTTGCCGCCATCCCGAATATGCTGGCTAGCATCTGTCATAGTGTCGGTTTGAGCTTCGACACCTTTGATGCATGCTGCTCCGTGTTCCATCTTCTGCAATGGTGCCTCTCTGATTTCACTGGACTGACCACCAGGAACATTTCTCGCACCCGTTGATTCATCACTATTCTCCATAGGCAGCACGTAGTTGTAGAGGTGGGCTATAGCTTCATGGTCATCAATGCTTTCACCGAGAGAATCTTCCGCACGCTGCTCCTGCAGCTCCTTCTTTCGCTGTCGAGAGAGCTCGATTCTTCTTCGCTTGCTCAATTGTCGGTAGCATCGGAAAATGGCTCTCGTCAAAGACAACAGTGTGACTGTAGACAGGTTTCAGGGTCTCACAGTCGAGTAGCTTGTACCCTCTGCGATCTCTCGGATAACCCACAAACACCATCTTTCTCGCACGTCGCTCTAGCTTCTTGCGCTTATCGGCCTCAAGGAAGGCGCTACGCCAAACACCCAAATACTCTTAGATGCTTCAGCGGTGAGCTATAGCCAAACCACCTTTGATAAGGCGAGTCTAAATCATTGGCCCTTGCTGACAGCAAATTCACACAGTATGCGCTGGTTACTGCTGCTTCAGCCCACAACTCTTCTGGCAAATTGCCCTCGAAAAGCACACATCTCACTCGCTCAGCGATCGTCCTTATCATTCTCTCTGCAATACCGTTGTGCTCAGGAGTCTTCTTCACTGTCAGCGTGCATTCCATCCCCGAGGCTCCTTCTCGCAGATGTTCTTCAGCTTTTCATACTTCTTAGCTCCATCCATGTTGAGGCACTTCATCTTCACTTCTTTCTGCCGCTCAACATTGGCTCGATACTCACTGGAACACTTGGTAGATCTCCTTGCGCTCATGCATCACAAAGACGCTCACGAAGCGACTGGCTTCATCTACGAACACACAGAAGTAGCGACAGCCAGAATACGATGGGGATTGATACGGCCCTCTTACGTATCTGCATGTGCCTTCTCTCCAACTTTCCATGTCTCCGGGTTCTTGCTGACTCGATCCTTAAGGACTTGCGCGCGTCAGCTTGCTCTCAATACAGGCTTCACACTCTGTGCGATCGAGAGCTTTTAAACTTCTTCATTCCCAGTTGCTTCATGCTGCCTCGCATCACTGCTTCAAAGCTGTTCCTTCCTGGGTGCCCAAGTCTCTTGTGCCACAGCCGCATTTCCTCACTCTTTTCATCTGCAATAGCAGCAGCACAAATTGCTGTAGGCCACTCTGCTTTGAATGGACTCTAAGCGCATTGTGTACAACTTGCTGTCTGAGCGAGGTTTGCGCGAGCAATACCACCATTCTCGTCAATCACCGTAGCAAATGCAGGATGATCGAAGTGAACAGCAAGGTAATCCGCTCCACGCATCGCAACTTGCATGCGAACCGAAAACAGGTTGAACTGGATCTGACGGGAACATAATACACGTTTCGGAGCCACACTTGCCTCGTGCCATGATCTGTCTTCAATGTCACTCTCTTATCTCCAATGCCCATGACATGGAGCTCATGCTTTACCACCAACCTCCACAGCAGCAGAGATCGGGCAGTAGTTCACCAGCGACTCCTTCGAATACGTCATGTGCCGTGTGGCTGCTGAATCCAGGATCCACCTCATCGTGAACTGTCTTCGCTCCGTAGCATCCCAGGCATCAATAGACATCAGTGCTGACTCCGAGCTGGACCTCGAGTCTTTATCAGCTTTCGATACCATGGCTCGATCACCATCACTACGCTTGCAGAAATCCTAGATTTGTCTCCACGCGAGTGTCGACCGTCAGACTCATTATCATCTCTGCTCCGCTTTCGGTCCCCTTCTCGCTTACGGTCTTCATCTCGCTGGTAGTCTCGCTTTCTAGTAGGGTCACGGTCATCATCGTGAAAATCCTTTCTAGTTCTGCATGGCAGTGTGGATGTCTCCCACCCGTGATCCTGCTTCTCGCGATAAATGCGGCAGTCACGGATAAAGTGACCACGGCCGTATGTGACAGTGACGGCACTTGCCATCATCTTCAACAGCGGACCGCTTTGTCTCTGACCAGGGGCATGCTGTTTGCCCTTTGAGAATAATGCTGACTCGCCATGGGATTTGGCCTCTGAGCCACGGCCTTGTAATTGATCTTGCTCTCGATCTCCAAATATGAGCTCTCCAGCAGCTCCACAAGCTTGTCAAACCCAGCTCTGTGCTCTCTGCTAAAGAGTGCACCAAATACGGACGCAAAATATTCTCAAAAGTATCATTTAGTACCATCACTAAGATGTAGGGCTTAAGAGAATCTTGCAACGGCAGACCCATGTTCTCGAGCTTTTAGTGAAACCCTGTTTCAGCTCCTCGATGAACACCAGTAGGTTCGTTCCCTTCTCTCATACTTCATCTCCATGACTGCACGGAGCTGATGCACGAGAGACAACTTGGTGGCACCTACGAACATCTTGCGCAGACGCTCGAGCACTCCGAACGGCGTCGCTTCCTCCTCCACTGTCTTGGAGAGGTCCGGCGACAGCGTCTTTGTCGATCTTCCAGCGCGCCTGCTTTCTCCGCTGCATGTGCGTCTTGTACTTGTCTGGCTCCTCCTGCTGCGACGGCACGTCCTCCTGCTTCTCGCAGAAGTCCTCCCACAAGCCCTTGGCGTCCAGCTTGAGCTTGAGCCGGCTGTACCAACCGTTGAAGTCGCTGTTCTTGTCGTCGAGCACAGGGACGGCATAGCTCCTCTTGCTTGATCTCTTCTCCTCCATCTTGCTGACTGGGAAGGCTGGCCGACAGCTAGAATCTCCTTCGAGTCTTTGGGCTCAGAACCACTTGCGAGCTAGGGGGCAAAAGACGATATATTACTTGGGTTACGGTTTTCTCTCTCTGAGGGTACTAACGGGCGTACCCCTAGGTTACGGTCTTGTCGCCCACTACTTGTCTCTGCTGAAGAGCAGCATCATTGCTACAGCGTGACTATCACGCTCTCCGCAAGTCGTCCAACTTGTCTTGCTTGTCGTGCTCGCCCTCCACTCCAGTAGACGCCCGAGCTCCACTCCAGGCTCTTGCCTTCTGGAGTCCTCGTAGCAGCGGTGTGCGTACTTGGAGGGTCTGCTGCATGGATCGAGCGCGAGGAGACCGCGAGCTGGTCCCTCGTTCCTCGTTCTTGTTCGTAATGATACTGCGGCTGCTGCGTTGGGAGGAGCATCGTAAACGGCTCCAGCATTAACATGGGCTGCCAGCGCGTCTAGCAGACCGATAGACACGCTGAAAAACATCTCGCTGCCCGCTTTGGTCACCGCAAATGAACGCCAGGTCTGAGCGCAAGAAACTTTCTCCCAAGCCATTGGCGCCCAGCTTCTTGTCACCAACAAGCGTCGGAGTGGGTGGGGCTCGCGGACTTCGTCCGGAAGGCTTTGCATACGCTTCCCGCCGTGTCTTACCAGAAGGAGTGCACTGACGAGCTGCGCAAGACTGCTAGACCGCTACCTCTAGCCTTCGCGGTGGGTTTTGCCGGCGCGTTTTCGAATCGTGAAGGGCGGTGCCTCAGCTTCATGTAAGATGACACAACGACAGCTCTCTCAGCGAAACATGGAGCTGCAACACGAAGTTTTTGTGGAGATCGCGAATGGGCTTCCTCTTCTTGCCTGGGAGTCGATAGCGACGCTCCCGCCCATTGAGCCACTGACATGAGGGCCCTCGTGTCAACATGCATCGAATGCACTCGCATGTGCAGACGCCCCCGTGGATGTGGTTCCGCACTAGCGCCGTCTTCCCGTGATGCGAGAGAACACGCTGCCAATGACAAGCATTATCCAAGTAGAACGTGAATTGCAAGACGGCCGGCGGTACCTAGTGCTGCACTTTGCACAACTTGTACTTGTACGGGCGCCGTCAAAGGGAACGGTGTGATTGACCCAGAAGACGACGCACTATTCGGCCGAATGCCAGAGTTGATGTCACGGTCCGCGCGCCTCCAGGAGCGCTTCGTCTCGCCGTCTACTACTTAAATCGCCCCTACGTGGTCGTCAGCAGACGAGGAAGCAGCGTCAAGAAGGCGCAGCGCAAGAGCACGCGTGAAGCTTGTTCGGTATGGGCAATGAGGCCAGGCGTCGCGAAGAAGAGCAGATACATCTCGGTGGAGTAGTTAGAAACTCGGTAGTATGACGAACCTAGTCTATTGATTCATCGGATAGCTCGATGTTGTTGCAAGTTACCCTTGTCGACGGAGTGGCTCGCTCCGCTCTAGCTTGCCTAGCTGAATGCCCCAATCCTTCTCTTCCCATGGAGAGCGCGACGGGACCACGAAGTCGCGGGGCACGTCGTGATGACCATGCAGCTGCTTAAACATGGCCAGCATCGGCTCCACACGCTCTTCCCACTTCTTAGTTATTGGCGTCTTCATGTCGAATCCGATTGCTTCCAACAATTCCATCTCGCGGGCAATCTGGTCAAAGTAGGAGCCGCGGCTGCGCATATTCTGTACTGCAATACCCAGTTTGGCACCGTGAAACTTCTCAGGCCAAGCGGCCTTCGCTGGGACCTCAAAGGCCGCCGGCACTCGTGTCACGGAACTAAACTGTTCCGTGAAGGTAAGTTTGCAGATGAAAGGAACGGACGACCCGAAAGGCAAAGATCGTGAAACCACCCGAGCCGCGATCTCGAAACCACTCGAGAAGATCTCGCGACCCTCGGCAGTAGGTAGAGTTAGCGAGCCCCCACAATACACACTTTGATATTTCCTCTCTACTGCCCAAGTCCTGCCAACAACGTCTACAAGCTCAACATCGCCTGGCGGAGTCCCCCTCAAAGTCCTCCGCCCGCATCCTCCACCTACGCTTCCTCCAACTGCGACGTGGTGCCCCAAGACGGAGTTCTGTCTGGACGGGGGTCCACCATATTTGCAACATAGTAGACCTTGAAGTGGAAGGCGCTAGCATGAGCGACGTCGGCAGCGAGCACGACGCAGTAGGAGCCAACCAAGCGACCAACGTGGACGAGAACGGCGGAGCAGAAGACAACCGACCACTCAACGCGGGCGAGATTGGCAGACTACGACTCGTACTGGACAACCTGGAAGCGCTGGAGCAGACGCTACACACGCTAATTCGGGACCAGACCAGTCTCACGGAAGCCGTTGCGGCGTTCGCAACACGCACGGAGCGACGGCAGAACCAGAACATGGAGCAGATCAAGGCGAACCAAGCCCTGCTTCACGAAGTGATCAACCAGATTCAGTCCTTTGCCGTCAGGAGTGACGAGGAGACTGCAAGTCAGCGAGCTGACCTTACTTCACTGCGGGCTGAAATGGAGTCACTACAACAAACCGTTCAAATCCAAGGGCTACACGGCGCTGGGCAGTCGACTAATAGTCCAAGCATGACTGTGTCGGATGACGAACTCTATGCAGATTGGGATGTTGTGGGCCAGCTTCCGCCTCACACCCCGAATTTCACCAATACCGAGCTCGAACAGCGAATCTCGATGTGTCTCAAGCAAAAGGAAACTCCGATGTACGGAGGGGCCAACGATGACGACATCGACGTCTACGTGCTGAACATGATCTCGTGGTATGCGGCGTACGGCCTCTACCTCGCTCAGGCCCAAGTAGATTGGCGTGTTGGTGAATTGATGCTAAACCATACAAAAGGCAAGGCAAAGAAGTGGCTACTCCAAGACTACAAAGGTCAACGACGCTGGAGCCACATCGTGAAAAAGATGAAGCAACGTTTCGTGACCCGATCGCGTGAAGAAGATTTGGTTGCGAGTTTCTTCGACTGTAACCAAGGAAACCGCCCGCTCGATGCGTACATCGACGAATTTCAGCGCCTTGGCCGCACCGATGATGTGTCGGAGAAGTTCAAGATGATCAAGTTCAAGAAAGGTCTGCGATCGACCCAACTCAAGGAATTACTGAAGACGCAGACGTACGAGTCCCTAGAAGGGCTCGTAGACGCAGCTCGATCCTTCAACCCGCGGGACCCGGCGACCGAATCCCAAAAGACAGGGAGAGACAGCGGACCGAGCAGTAACAAGAAGAAGCCGGCACCAGCTAAGTCCATGCCTGCTGAAACCGGAAAGTGCAGCTCGACACGTTGCCTCGAGAAGGGGCATACAAAAGACAAGTGCTGGATGCTGCATCCCGAACTCCGTCCAGCTTGGTTCAAGGAAGGTGGTGGCCGACGAGCAGGAGCTGCCGCCGCCACGGGATCTACACGAAGTTCAGCCCCTCAGAACGACAACAGGGACATGTGGTCGGTGCTGAACGCGATCCAGACTGATCTCGCCAAGATCAAGTCGGATTTAAACTAAGGGGTCTTGAGGGTGGCGGCTCAAGACCGGACAAAGCCAACAGTGGTGACCAGTATCGTGTGTTTGATCCGGGGACGAGAGCGAACAGCATCTATTTCCAGTCGGGTGAAGGCGATGGCAGCCTAATCCCTGAGCGCTACTTGATCAAAACAGTGCGCTGCGAGAACAATGCGCGATCGGCACCTGCGAGAACATTTTTTGATGAAGGAGCAGATTTTTGTGGTATTTCGGAGCGTTTTGTGGAGAGTCAAGGCTGGACGAGCACTGTTGTGGATCACGGATCAATGGAGGTGACGTATGCTAATGGGAAGACCGAGTCTGTGAGTCAGAGAACAATCCAACTGACCGTCTTCGTCGAGGAACTTCCAGCTTTTAAGTACGAGTTCTTCCTGTGTCATATCCCGAACGAGTGTGAGCTCATGTTGGGAGTGCCGTGGAAACGACTAGCGCGACCAATAATTGACTGGGAAACGGATCGGATCCTCTCCAAGGAAGCGTTCGTCCAAGAGGTCAAGGCGGACGCTAATAAAGCTGAGCAACAGGCCAAAACTCCGCTCAGTCCACCTCCGTTGCCATCGGAAAGACGCTATTACTACAGCAAGCGTTTTGGGTTCACGAAGCACATCACTCTGAAACAGGCAGACAAGATCATCCGCAAACACGACGTGGAGTTCGTGGTAATTCTTCCCGAGGAGACCATCAACGCGCTGTACATCGAGGCATTGAAGGAGGATGGGAAGGCGTCGGTGGCCTTGCAATTCGCGCAAGCAAGCAAGCAGCTCGAGAAGCAGGTGCGCCAAGTCAAGACAGACAAAGAAAGCTTTCGAGGTACACCTGGGTACCCGCTCGTGTGTGAATTTGACGACATCTTCAGAAATGAGCTGCCACCTGGCCTACCCGTACACGGCGAGCACGAGATGGAGGTTCTGCCAGGAACGGGGGCTGTGTATCAGCCGCAGTGGCGGCTGAGCCCAGATCAGGAACGAGCACTTCGAGAGTGGGTGAAGGAAATGCTTCGTGCAGGTTTAATCCGCCCGAGCATATCTCCCCACGGGGCGCCAACTTTTTGTATCAAGAAGCCGGTAGGGTGGCGAGTGGTACACGACTACCGAGCCATGAACGCAAGGACTGTCCGACAATCAACACCAATGCCGAGGAAGGACGCCATCTTTGACCGGATGAGCGGCGCTTACTGGTACAGTTGCTTTGACCTGCTTTCAGGCTACTATCAGATGCGCATGAGGGCCAAAGATATACCGTACACTGCGTTCCAGACCCCGGATGGTCTTTTCGAGTACATCGCAGTCCCGATGGGCCTGAGTAATGCCCCTGCAACATTCAACCGTATCGTGCAAAGAATTTTCGAGGACATGCGTGAGTGCGTTGCGACGTACTTCGACGACATCTATGTTTTCACCAAGCACCAGGACATCGACTCTCACCTTGCTGCAGTACGGCGCGTGTTCGAGCGCTGTCGCGAGAAAAAACTGTACCTGAAGCTGTCAAAGTCGATCATTTGCGCTCAAGAAATCCCTTGCCTCGGTGACTTCGTCGGCCGCCAGGGAGTAAGAATTGACCCGGACAAAGTACGCGTCGTGCGGGAGTGGCCGTTGCCTAAAACGATTCGAAATCTGCAGTCGTTCCTGGGAACTACCGTCTACGTGCAGCGATTTTGTCATCACTACTCGGAAATCAGCGCTCCTCTCTTCGAGATGGTCAAAAAGAAGGACAAGAAGGAGTTGGAGTGGACACCTGAGCGTGTCCAAGCTTTCGAGGCGTTGAAAGACGCGCTCAGCAAGACGCCTGTGTTGGCATTGCCGGACTTCTCGAAACCTTTCCTGCTGCGCACTGATGCCTCCCGATTTGCCGTCGGTGGAGTTCTGCTGCAGCATGTACCGTCAAGCAACGGAACCGGAGAAGTGGAGAAACCAGTTGCGTTCTGTGGCCGCAAGATGAATTCAGCCGAGCTGAACTATCCGACACACGAGCAAGAGATGCTGGCGATAATTCACTGTTTAAACATTTGGCGCGTTTATCTTCTCGATGGAGGGTGCATTGTGGAAACGGATCATCACTCCCTCGAGCGCGTCCTGACGCAGAAGACAATAAATCGGCGCATTTGTAGGTGGTACGATCTACTTGCAGAGTTTCACCTGAGGTTTCGACACATTCCTGGAGTAACCAACACTGTTGCTGATGCGTTGAGCCGGCGGCAGGACTTTGAAATTGATTTCTTGGATCGCAAGAACAGGCAAATGTGTGCAGTCCGTCGCCTGAAACCAGCTACTCTAGTGACCCTTATTCGGAGAGCTCAGCGGCGCGCAGGAATCACACGAGATTGGGTCGTTCAGAAGGAGGTCGAGGCACCGGGAGCGTTTGTGTTCGATGAGAAGGACCAAATCGCGCTGTATCGCACTCAGGGGCGGTTAAAGATTTTCATTCCGGCCGATGACATCGAGATCCAGAACACGATCCTCTGGGAACTACATGACATTGCTGCAGCAGGCCACCCAGGTGTTGAAAAGACAAGCCAAGCTGTCGCCGAACGGTTCTACTGGAGAAGATGGCAGAAACGCGTGAAAGAGTACGTGGTGACGTGTGAATCCTGTCAGCGGAACAAGTCGCGGCCTGGAAAACCTCCAGGTCATCTGCACCCATTAGAAGTTCCGACTGCACGATGGGCCTCGATTGGCATCGACTTCATGACGGGACTGCCGAGGACAAGCACCGACTTCGACTCGATTATGGTCATCACAGATCGACTGACAAAACGGGCTCATTTCGTAGCTACTGTGAGTGAGATCTCTGCGGAATCACTGGCAAAACTTTTTATTGATCACTACGTGCGGCTACATGGACTACCAGCAGACATCACATCGGACCGAGACTCCAAGTTTACGTCTAAGTTCTGGGGGGAGTGCGCGAAAATACTGGGGACCAAGCTGAATCTGGCAACGGCGCACCACCAGCGCACTGATGGACAAGTTGAGCGGACAAACGCTATTTTGTCAACCTACCTCCGGCACTATGTGAGCGGCTATCAGAACGACTGGGACGTCCACTTGGCGCTAGCAGAATTTGCCTACAATCGCCAGCACCAGTCGACCATCGGCATGTCTCCATTCTACGCGGACATTGGATACAATCCACGCGTACCAGCAGATACTCAACTCGCGGACTTAGAAAAAACACCGGCGGTGGCGTTTTTACAGCAACAGGACAAGATTCTTCGCGAACTACAGGCCAAGGTCCGCATGGGAGCCGAAAAGATGAAGCTTTTGTATGATCGAGGGCGAAGAGACCAGAAATTCGGCGTGGGCGACATGGTGTTGATCTCTACCAAGAACTTCAACCCGGTGACGGTCGGAGCGGTTAGGAGAAAATTCGCAGCAAAATGGGTTGGACCCTACGAAGTTATCGCAGTGCTGCACGACGGCGCGTCCTATGAGCTCAATCTGCCAAAGGAGTTGGGCATTCACCCGGTTTTCCACACCATGGTGCTGAAAAAATTCCGGAAGGACACTACCGGCGCCCAGCGTGACAGCACAATCCCCACTGTTCGCCTCAAGGACGGCACAGAAGGTCATCTGATCGAGACGATTCTCGACCATCGCATCACAAAAGAAGGCAAGGAGACGTACAAGTGCAAGTGGGTGGGTCGTAGTGACGATATCACTTGGGAGCCGACCTCAAATTTGTTATCAGTACCGGGGCTCATTCGCGAATACCATCGCCGAGCCAACAATTTGCCGACAAGATCATCAGAGCGACTTCGTTCAAGAAACAAGCACGGGGCGAATGGCGTTCGACTAGTCCAACAATATTTCGTGCGGGGGAAGTCTACTTCAACGGAGGTCGTGTCACGGAACTAAACTGTTCCGTGAAGGTAAGTTTGCAGATGAAAGGAACGGACGACCCGAAAGGCAAAGATCGTGAAACCACCCGAGCCGCGATCTCGAAACCACTCGAGAAGATCTCGCGACCCTCGGCAGTAGGTAGAGTTAGCGAGCCCCCACAATACACACTTTGATATTTCCTCTCTACTGCCCAAGTCCTGCCAACAACGTCTACAAGCTCAACATCGCCTGGCGGAGTCCCCCTCAAAGTCCTCCGCCCGCATCCTCCACCTACGCTTCCTCCAACTGCGACGTGGTGCCCCAAGACGGAGTTCTGTCTGGACGGGGGTCCACCATATTTGCAACAACTCGGCAATGACCGTGCACTCGATAAAAAGCTTTCAAAGCTGGCATGATACGCTCGCTCCAATCAGATTGAAAAGGATCCCACACAAAACCCAACTCGTCTAAGTGAGTCTTGCCACGAGCGACTTGGGTGAAGTAGCAGCCTTGGCGGATGGTGCTGACGATACATCCTAGTTTTAGACCCCACGACAGTCTTGGCCAGTTTTCATCCGACGGCACCACAAATGGAACTGGCACTCGGCAATGGCCTTGAAGTCGATGAAAAGTCTCCAACGCTGGCATAATGCGTGTGCTCCACTCCGATTCATAGAAGTCCCACACAAATCCCATCTCCACCAATCGAGTCTTGTCACGCGAAATCTGGGTGGAGTAACTACCGTGGCTACGAATGTTGTCAACGAGGATGCCGAGATTCAAACCCCAGGACAGTCGCGGCCAGTGTTCATCTGATGGCACCACAAAACGTGTAGGCACCCGGCAATGCCCATGTAGTCGGTGAAACGTCTCAAAAGCTGGCATGATTCGCTCACTCCACTTTGACTCACGATCGTTCCAAATAGCCCCCAACTCTATGTCTGGACTTGTTTTATGCGCTGTTGCCACCACCTTCACGCGACGCTTGCGACCGGATAGCGCTAAGCCAAAGTCAAAATTCAGTCGCTCCAGCTCGACCTGGTCTGCTCTCACCTGCTCAATGAAGTCTCCTCGTTGACGTATATTCTGCACCTTGTTGCCCAAATAGAGGTCCCACAAGTGGTGAGGCCAGTCGGGACTCCCTCTCGGAACGCGAAAGTGTCTTGGCACGTCCGTGTGCCCGTTCAACTCGTAAAACCTTCGCAGCGATGGCAGGAAGAAGCGATCCCACTTGTACTGTATCCAATCCCAAGCAAAGCCCATCTCGTCCAGCTCTTCCCTCTGCGTCGGGTCAATGCTGCGTCCTCTATCCCTCCACTGCTTCCGCAGCCACTCGGCATGTTTCCCCAGCGGGTACCCCCACGCTGCTCTCGGCCACCCCTCGCCCCCCTGAGGCACTACGAACTTGGTTGGCACCATCAGGTGATTCTCCATCTTGAGGAACGTGAGGAGCGAAGGCTTCACCTCTTGCCATACCAGTGGATTGTTCACAGCCAGATTCTTCCATTGCGGTCTGTCATGACCTTCCGCGTCCGAGGCGAAGAAGCGAGTTGACTCGAAGAGGCGATAGGAGCGGTCAGTGGATACAGCTAAGCGAGGGGCTCTGGGCGCTACGGCAACTGCAGCAGCGCGGACGGCCCCCGCGCGCAGCAGGCGACTCCGGGTGGAAGACACCAGCCGCAGCATGCTGCGTGCTTTGCGAAGTGCTAAACCCGGTTTTCGTCCAATCGGAACTTGCATGTACTAGAGCGGATTTGAAATCAACTAGCCGAGCGCCGCCGCTACGCGGCGGGAGGTTTTGTGATTAGCTGCAGTAGTAAGGGCCGCCCACCTCCGCTTCGCTTCGATGGGCTTTGTTAAGTTTGAAATGTTAACGATCGATTCTGTGCTGTTAAAAAGAAGTTTTTTCGGAAAATATAGCGCCCATGTTTTCGGCCAGAGGGGGTGAAATTGACTCAAATCTATCAGGAGCGTCTGAGCAAAATCGACGCCAGCAGCATTTAAAAGGCACGAGGAGCCTGTAAACTTCACCCCGTGCCGTGGCTGGCCATGGTATTCCCTGCTTAACGCGGGGTCGGTCTTCAGAGGGTTTGAAGCCCGCGCAGAGCAACGTTTGGCAGCTTAAGGTCACCTTATCCCATGGGCTTTGCAGTGTTGTTGGCGGCCATGACACCCGTCCCACAAGCCGAACATGTTTGTCCATGTTTGAGATTTCTTACTTGTTTTCAATATGCTTACAACCCTAGCCCGTTTAAAAAACATGGGCTGTATCAACGGCCAAGTTTTTATGTTGGAAGTTCACTCTGGTAGCGTTACGTGGTTGATATAAGTTAATAAACTATTCCCACACCGCGCACATCTACTCAAAGTAACTCTGGCAGGGTAAAACATTGTCTATTTTTACGGTCCTGGGTTGTCCCACATTCCCTCCACTCCGGTGGTTTTGTCAAGTTCAACTGGTTTTCGTTTAGATCGTGCATGTAGAAAAGTGTTTTGTGCGGACAGTACTCTACTGTGGTTACGTGGCCGGTATGAGCTTAGTAAAAATATCCCCACGTCAGAGGCATCATGAATAGATGCATGTTGCAACGTGCTAAAGAAAAGCATTCTGTATTGTACGGAGTTTGTTGTAAACCGGGTCTACTGCAACGTAATAAGTTAACACGACAACAAAGTCGCCGCGGAGTATCAGGATATATATCTAACCCAATATGTGCTTATTGTGAAGATAGTAGCAATAAACGTAATAAACGTTGGCATGTGTTACGTGCCGTGGTAAGGAAGATCAATAATGTGTTATTGACGTTATAGTCAAAGAAGTATGTGGACGTGCTATTATATCGAGTTGTCTAAACCCTCCAAAACTCGCAGTGCGGGTTTCACTCGTTTTTACTTAGCATTATGTTTCGGGCTAATGTTCCTCAGTAAAAAAAAACACCGTGTATCTATCGTGCTACCATTCTGCACTTGGTAGGGTTCATGAGCTGGATGCTACGTTAATGTTAACATAATTTATACGTGGGCCGCGCTCATATCTACATAGGCTGTCATAAACCCAGTAGTTTGTTACTACTTAAGTAAAAGCAATCATGACTTTTCTATTCTACTACGTGGCGCACATTAGCAGTTGCATACTACCAAGAGTAGCTAAAAATGCTAAATGTAAAAAAAAACTTCACATTCTATCGCCAAAGTACACACTGCGCAATGATAATGCCGCCCACTGGCCCTCTTCAGCAAACGCTTGGAACCTGAAACCTGGAAGAAAGTTCGCGGTTCCAGGGAAAAGTGCCTTCAGCATGACCATTTTTTACCTGAAACCGCGAAAAATGTTCCAAGATTCCCTCGTTTGAGTGACAAAGTTTCAGGCAGCTCTGGGGCTCCCTGAAGCTTGGAACTTTTTAAATCGAATAGTAGGTCGTGTGGCCCACACCACCACCGACGATGTATGTGCGCCGGCGCAGCGCGGAGAGAGCTCTGCCTCGACTGAGGGCGCGTTCTGCTGTAATAACAGCACCACGAGCTCTGCGCGCACAGGCACCCGCGTGCCATCAGGAGCTCTCGAGCACGAACACCACACGCCCTACTGAGCCCCTCCCGCCGCCTTGCGATCTCTCAGCGGAGAGCGGTGCGTGCACGCTGTCGACCGCACACGACCGGCAGCTCCCACGGCACGAGCGCTGCTTGCCGTAAGCACTCCTTACTTGGTGAACACTAGGCAGTGGGAACGTCTCTCCCCCTCTCTCTCGCTGCAGGCGTTCATGCCGCTCGCCGGCGCTCAGTCCTCGCGCGTGGGCCACGCGGCCCGGCCAACGACGCGTAGGAAGGAGTGGAAATAAAAATGAGAGAAGGCACTGCAAAATTTTATGTACAGAATGAATGTTGTGAAAGTTTGGGTTTCCAGGTGAATTTACCTGAAGTACCTCGAAAAACTGCATCTTGGAACTTTTTTTCCAGGTTTCAGGTTCCAAGTTTGCTGAAGAGGGCCACTGTATTTGCCATTCGAGTATGTGCGACTTAATAAAATGTTCGCAAAACCCGGCAGGGTAACATCCACGTTGTGTGCACTAAATATCGATTTGTCACTATGCTGAACACTTGCATTAACGATATATAAAGCATACATAAGATAATGTAGCTAAATGCCCTCGCAAGATAGACGCCAAGCCCGCTGAAGCTATGATGTATCCATCCCAAAAGTATCATCGTAAACTTTACGTGGGCAGAAGTGCGCTAACTGTACTCGCACTGCTATCGCTTACTCCATCGCTGCTATCACCTACTACGTGCTTCTATAGTTTCTACGTGCTGCTATTGCTAACTATAGGTCCAGATCGCTTACTACGTGCTGCTATCGCTTATATCTGCACTCCTACGTACTGCTACAACGAACTATGCGCGGCTATCGCTTACTATGACTTCATGTTTAGCCAAGCTCGCCGCACTACTATTATACTAAGTAGTAGTGCAAGCCCAGCTCTCGATGTCAGTATGCGCTACTCGCAGTGCTACCGTATGGCTCGGCGGCCTCTGCTATAGCTGCTACTACGCGGGGGCCAAATAATATCGTACTAATAGAGTAGAGGCTAATATGTTGCAAAGCGACGCGGCGGGGGTAAGCGCCCCCGTTTCGCTCGCCTTGCCGGCTCGCTGCACTACTCGCAGTGTTATTTGTTAAATGGTAGCTAGGCGGGCCCTGCGGGCCCGCTAGATCGCAAGTGGGTGCTGCCTTCGCTGCGCTCGGCAGAAAATCGGACTTAGTGGGATTCGTACTTAGTGAATAAGCGTGACGATTTTGATACGGACGGACAGCGCGTCGTTCTGATTGATACTTTAGATTGTGGCTTTCATCCGTTTTGGCAACGATTTAGCAGGAAGGGCTGACGGAAGCTCACTATATCTGACCCGGTTTGCGGCTGGGGGCTTCGAGTTGTGAAGAAGGTGCCAGAAATGCCGCTTTTCGCCGGCAAAAGGGACCGCTGCCAAAGTATTCCTCGGGCCATATCAGATTGGCGTGGCACGTAGTTGTAGCTGCCGTAGACGATGGCACAAGTGATTTAGCTGACCATAGTGAAATGAAATGGATATATACAGGGGGTACTGTTGCCCTCACTGCATTCTTGCAGTGTTGGCATTTTTACTTTTACATTTCCACATTTTTACGTGAAAAGGGCTTAAAACACGATTTAAAACATTTTTACGAGGTCTTTTTACATTGTTGACGTAAAATAGATTTGGTTGAAGGCCGCAACAAGAAGTCCCTGCCTAAGAAGAGCGCCTCTCAATTCGAGCCCACGCAGTTGTCGTCGAGTTCCTGGCCTCCGCACCGCCGCCGTATCCTAATCCTTCGGGGTCAGTATTCTCATGGATCTCCTACCCGGACTGCGTGATGAACAGGCTGGGTGCGCCGAAGCGTGGGCGTCCTCCGAGTGCTCTCAGTACAAACTTCTACCGGCTGAATGAGAAATGCAACAAGACGATGTGGTGGACTGTGTGCAAGTATTGCTACGCGGCGCACGTCAAGGACAAAGCGACGATCCCCTTTCCCACGCATGTTCACGGCCGCAAGGAAGCATGGGAGAAGCATTTGTCTGAGTGTGTGTACTATGTTGGTGCGACTGGCAACGTTTTTCAGAGCGTCGAGATTGAAGGTGAACCTGGCGAGCATGGAAGGACTACGAAGACTCAATGTACCTCGCCACCTGAATTTACGCTAGCTGAAAAACTATTTTTTTGGCGGCTGTTGTTGGAGTTTCAAGCTGAAGCGTTGCTTCCTGATTCCTTTGTGGCTTTACTCTCGTTTAGGCGGTTACTCGTGTTTTTGAACGCTCGGTGTGGAGTTCCAGGCGCCGTGCCACATCGTCATCTGATTGGTGGTCGCGTCCTCGATGAATATGCAGAGCTACATTCCGCCGAGCAGCGTGACAACGTGAGGTCAGTCCAGAATCGAAGTGGAGGGAGGGTGAATTTTCTGTCTGACGTCTGGGAGACTATCGCTAAGATGCATGTACTGGGTTGCATGGTCTCGTTGTTTGGGCGGGTAATGACTTATGGTTTAAGACCTGCTGGTGACCGTCACGACGGAATCGCAATTGCACAGCAAATGGAGGGAGTGCTCGAGGAATTACTTGCGTCGGAATGGAGAGTTGGTGCAGTTGTGACGGACAATGCTGGTCAATGTGGCCGAGCGCGACGCATTTTGGCTCTTCGATACCCAAATATTGCGTTCGTGCATTGTTTTGCTCACGATATCAACAACCTAGTCAAAGCCGTCCTCAATACGGTATTTAAACAGGTTTCGGCTGATGCGGCAGGTGCTGCAAGTTTTTTGAACACTTCGACTTCTAAATGGCTGGTGCGAGCTGCTAATGCGATGGAAAAGCGGTATGGAGATCATTTTGCCGTTTTCACGCTGTGTGAAACTAGGTGGAACTCAATGCAGGCCTGTTTTGCGTCACTCTTACGTGCTCGAGGGGCTTTGGAGGATATGGTCTTCTCGTATCGGAACAGCAGCGAGTTTACGGACAAACTCCGTGTTCTTGGGGACGCTGGATTTTGGGCAAAGTTGCAGAGCGCGGAGAAAATCGTCCGTCCGTTATGCGCCGCCTCATTTCGTCTTCAAAGGGATGAAAATACGGTCGCTGATGTAGTTGTGTCTTTCATGGAGATTTATCGTGGCTTCGCTTCCACTGAGTTTAGCGACCCGTTAATTGAACTGGTGGAAGCTCGCTGGAATGCATGCGAGCAGCCTCTATTCATCTTAGGTTTTTTTCTCCATCCTAAGTTCGTGGTGCAAGCAAGAAAATTTCCTTCAACAGTGATCACCGATCTTGATGATGTGTGTCAATTTGCGCAGTATTACTATCGTCGGTTTGTGGGCAGTGACGATAGTGGGCTACGAGGTGACATGTTCAAATGGATCCAAGGAACTTACACGACATCGTGCGAGAAGGACTTCCGCGAAGAATTGGTGTTGACGTTTTGGGATTATGAGAAAAAATCTAAGCCGAACAGCAAACTTCCGGCGCTTGCACTTACCGTTCTGTCCATTGCGGTAAACACGGCAACCTGTGAGCGTCTTTTTCAGCGAGCTTGCTCTCATTTTGACGCCGAAGCGGAACCGCATGGGCATCGAAAAGACAATGAAGCATCAGATAATGCGCCAATACGTTCGAGAAAGGAATCGTCGAGAAAAAGTGCCGTCGGGGAGCTCGAAGAAGCTCCTGAGAACGATAGATTCACGAGAACGACCGAGCATGGCCACACCGCACAATTCAGCCCATACTACTCCAGCTCGCGCTACTTCCGCACGCACTACTCCAGCTGGTGCTGCTTCTGCTCGTGCTACTCCAACTTGTGTTGCTCCTGCTCGTGCTAGCTCAGCTAATCCAGTAACGTCACAAGCTCGAACCCCTGGTTGTGAGTCTCGCAATGGTTGTACGTCTCCGAACCAGAATGACCAAATTCCCCTACCGTCGACACCATTGGCGCGGGTCCTGTTCTCCGACCAACAAGAGATTGCGGCTCATGCAACGCGCGGCGTTGATCCAAGGGATTTAGACACGTCGTCGTGTCCGTTTGATTCATTGCTCACTGGTTCGCGCACTACTGGAAATCCTCGCCTGCCACTTTCAGCTAATAATGCTGTTGATAGTCTTACTGCTGAACTGGACACGGTTGTTCTCAGTGACAGACAGCTAGATGAGTATCTGGAGCACTTTGACTGGGTGGAAATAGGCGAGTACGGAGACGAAGCGACCGTTGAGCTGCCACAGGGTTGGAGCCCTCGGTCGAAAGATGGTGTGGAGTAACATTTTAGAGACACCTAGAAGCGCCTCAGCCTCCAGCAGCAATGCAGAAGGCGGTGATGCAAGTGCTGACGCCGGTACAAGCACCGATGCGGGTGGTAATACAAGTGCTGAAGGTGATATAAGTGCCAATGCGGGCGCTAGCGGCTGCGATGTGGATCAAAACGGCAAAACCCAGGTGAAGGTAGCTCCACAGACAGAACAAACAGCAACACTGGAAATCGCTCGCCATTTACAACGACAAGGCTTGGATCGAGTGCGGACCTTATTGCAGCGGCTGACCGACGGCCTTACCCTCCTGACAATGACCCCGCTTCCCACAAGAAAAACGCTACACAGGAATCCGCGCACGAAAGACAAGTCTAGCATCACTGGTGACCCATGTCTCTAATGACACACAGCGGTCGGCTCCAATCGTAAGCTGTAGTTCATAGCTTACTTTGCAGGCTTGATGTACGAGTAGAAGCAATTAATCAATTCTGCATGTCAAGTTGCTCTACAGCGTAAGTAATAATCCTAGTACTCAAGGCATGATTTGTTGACAGTAAATTTGATCGAGCCATACATACGACGAAAGCAGATCCAGGTCGTGCGCATTCGTGAACTAGTTTGTGAGCTTCGTGAGGTTTGCTTGGCCTTGCTGCTGGCCTTGTTAGTGTGCCCCATCTTCAACATCTTGCTCATTTGAGGGTGGACGAAGAGCTCGGGTTGGACGCGCTAGACCTTTCCTTCCATGCATTTCGAGGCCTGCGCCATTCGTGCGTCTTCTACGCCTGCTCTTGCTATGCTGTATCTTGTTTCCATCAGCGCACTCTTGGGCACCTTGTTCGGACACCTCTCGCACAGTTGCTGCTTGCTCGAGTAGGAATCGGCCAGCAACACTTCTCACCTGGATGTCGTGTGGACGGACGCGCTGCAATTGGCTAAGTGTAGCAGCATCATGCCAGTAGCAACCAGGATAAGCAGCAGGGTGCGTCCACAGAACCGGTCGATCGCAAGGCCGAATCTCGATGATCAACGCGAGCACCACGAACAGGTGCGAGATGCTGCTCACCACCCCAGCCTCGCCGACCGAGTAGTCACACCGCTGGAACCTCACGTTCTGGACTGGTGATCGACATTGATGAAGTTGACGTGCAGCAGCAAGAAGCACTTCACGTTCTCGCACGAATTTTTTCTGGCAAGCGTGCCTTGTGCCAGCGGTGCTTCTGGCGCTTCTTGTCCGTGTAGTCCTTGAGCCAGTGCAGGCTCGGGCCCAGCGCTTCCTCGCTGATCACGCGGCCCTTGACGATGCGCTTCAGGTTCAGCGTATAGTGCACACCAACGTAGGGCACCACCATCTCGGACACGGACGCGCGGTTGAGGATCTTGCGCTTGCGGCCGCGGTCGCTGAACGAGATGTCGTGCAGCGTGAGCCCTCGCGGCCGTTGAAGCCCACGCGATCTCCCAGTTCTGCCACGACACGATGTTGTCCTTAACGGTGAAGCTGGCGCCCTCGGGCTGCTTGATGTGCAACGGCTTCATGTCCGTGCGCATGGGGCCCGTGACCTTGGGGTCCAGGTAGTCGCCCGACTCCATCGGGATGTGCGCGTAGCCCGTGTCGACGAGCTTCAGCACCTTGCGGTTCGTCAGGTCGACGTGCGCCACGAGGCCGTCGATCGGGTGGTCGTACATGGCGTGCGTGTTCTCGACCTTGAGGAAGTTCAGCACGCGGATCATGCGGTTGCCCTCCTCGCCCTCGAGGCCGTAGACGCCGGCCGAGAACTGCTCGCCGCGCACCATGTCCAGGTCCGTGATGCCGCACTTGGTCAGCGCCGCCACGTACGCCGGGTCGGCCTTGCAGATGGAGTCGCCGTCCCAGTAGTCCTGGCCCAGGATCGGAATCTGTCCGTCGGTCTTGGGGTCCAGCTCCACGTCCTTGACGATGCGGCCCGCCACGGCGTCTACCACGAAGTCGCGCGTGACGTTGGTGGCCTGGTCCAGCACGAGCGCGTTGATCTCGCGCGGGATCTCTGTCAGCGCGCCGGCCTCGAACTTGGCCAGCGTCGCGTGGTCCGGCTCGAACAGCATCACGTACGCGTAGCGCAACTCCGGGCTCGAGTACCCGGCGTCCGCGAGCACTTGCTTGACGGTGCGGACCTCGTCGGCTGTGACCGGGTCAAGCGGGAGTCCAAGTTGGACGGGGTGTGGACACTTGGAGCCATGCTGGGCATCGACACTACCGACTGCAGCGTGCCGTACTCGCCGTCCATAGTGTGCTCCTGGCAAACACAGGAGTCCTGTGAGTGCCGTCGTTTCCTGCGCCGCTCCTGATATATCCAGCCTAATTCCACGTTTTTAATAGGCTTTTTACATTTTTACATGGGTTTCCACTTAAATTAAGTAAAAACGCACGTAAAAAGTCAACACTGACCTCCCCAACCTCTAAGGAGCAAGAATTTCTTGCTCCTTAGAGGTTGGGGAGGTATGGCCAGCTTGGAATGCCTCCCCTCTAGGCCTTATGCTCTTAACTCAGGTCAGATATAGCTAAATCGGACTCACCGATCATGTTGGAGCTCCATTTTATATAAATCGGACTCCGAGATAACACGTCAAATCGGGCGGCAAAGTTGTTGAAAACCACAATACTTACCCCCGCTTTTGTTCTGGGATACCCTTGTGCTGGCACACTGTTGCTACATGTATAATAGTAGACAGTGAAGCTTGCCGATATCGCTTCACAGGTGAGTGAGCTCTGGAACTATGGCATTTATTTCCCTGTGCCTCTTTGGATTGAGGTCCGAAGTCGTTCTCGATCGTAACTTTAATACGGCCCTCGTGTCAACATGCATCGAACGCGCTGTCGGCCGAACACGCTGTTCAGCTTCCATGGCCCTCCTCTCGGTTCGCGTTCTTCTGGCCCGTAGCTGTGACGTCTGCCAGCAGCAGCGGATCGCACCAAAAGATATGAAGATTCGTACACCCCCGCACCGGCCCCCTTCGCATGGATAGAACTCCAGTGATCGCCCCAGTCAACTCGTGAGCGAAGACGACGACCCCCGTGGCCACTCCGGTCAGCAGCGAGCTTGGACCGCCAGTGGAATAGTCGACGGCGTTGTAGCGCAGCAGCTTCTAGTGCTTGTCGCCCGGTCGCTCCTTGAGGCCGAACGCGCAGCAATCGCAGAGTTTGATCTTGTCGTGCTCACTCCACTGAGTGGCAATGCGCTGGTGGTCCAGGTCGCACCACATGTCGTGCGCTGGAAGATGCCGGTAGAAGCTGTGTGCGGTCTATTCGGCGCCGTCTTCCTGCTGCATGAGGTCTCTCAAGGCCTCGGTCCTGGTGCGTAGCTCTGGGCACGAAAGCTTTGCGCAGTACTTCTGCTGTTAGTTGTGCAATAGGGCGTGGCGCCACACCCACGCGGGCGCTCACGACGGCTTGGCTCCAAAACGGTTGATCTCCAAAGAACGGCACGATGAACACCAGCGGCGGTAGTGCCTGCTCCACCATGGTGAATGACGGCTGACACCCGGGGGCGCGCGCTACTACAATTTGCATTGCTGTACTGCGTTGGCCGACGACCAGGCCTTCCGAAAATACAGTTGCCGTAGCTTTTTCAGCTGCATCACTAATAAGTTATTCCGCGGACATACCAAGGTCAGAGAAATAAATTATTCAGTATATTGCAACAATTCCAACACAAGATGGCAACCTGTATTACGTAGTTACGGCTCTACTAACCTAAGCGTTCACTACCTTCGACACCGTAGCGGCTCCCCAAAAACGCCGATTAATCTTCAGAAACAACAGCATCTCGAGGCGAATGGGGAGAATGCGGTGGCGGTGTAGCGACAGAACGTGGCGTGCCTTGCTGAAGAGCCGCTCCACCGCGTTAGACGTCGGCGGGATGAAGCGCACTCCACGGTACACCTGCGCAGCTACACGCTGCTTCTTGCGGGCGCGCAGTGCGCGATCCGCAAAACCAGCACGGTCGTTGGCGTCCTCACCGGCGTCGGTGCTGGCGCCACCTGCAGCACGCACAGCAAATTGACTTAGTAGCTTCTGCTCTTCTGACGTCAGCGCCGCCTCGTTGCCCAGCAACACCTTGACACACGCGTTCTCGAACGCAGGGCTCTTCACAATAGCCGCATCCGCGGCTAGGTACTGCGCGACGGGAGGGTGGCGCTCAATCAGAGCGTCGAAAATGTCCCGCACGTCCAGCAGCGTCACACCTTCGTCGCTCTGCAGCTTCTTCGACGCGGACTTGAACTCGCGGAGGTCGTCGCCGAGAGCCCGGAGCTTGTTTTCTTCGTGGCGCGTCGGCATGAGCTCCACCAGCTCGTCATCCGACGTGTCGATGAACTCCTTGATGGCAAAAAAGCGCTTGACCATCTTGTAACTCGAGTCCCAACGTGTGGCTTGGCGCAATACCGGACGCAACGAAGTGCTTTTTCTAAAAAACAAACAAAAGCACAGTTTTTTCAGGAAAAATACAAAAATAAAATACTAATCACAAAATAACTTACCGAAGTTTCGCGGAGTGATTCAGGTTGCGTAATTTACGCATCAGCTCCTGGATCTTGCCCAACAATGGCTCGTAGTCGGCCATAAACAGTTGCACAGCGAGGTTCAGGCGATGCGAGGCACAACCAACCAGCGGAATACCCAGCAGGTCAGCGAGCTTGGTGTTCACTGCACAGTTGTCACCGACGAGGTAGACGACATCAGAAATGTCTCGACCAAAGTACGGGAGGATTCCTTCGAGGAACTTCACGTGGCTCGCGGAGGAGTGATCGGTGGCGTCGTCGTCGATCAAAGGCGCAAACGCCAGCAGCACCTTGTCTGCACGACCGTCGTGCTCGAAAACCGCATACACCGCGAGATAGTGCTCGGACTGGAAAGTCCACCCGTCGAACATGATACCGAAGATGACAGGGAGTGCCAAACCGATGTCAATTTCGACCTGCCGCACGACCAAATGGGCGTACTTAAGCAGCGTCTCCGACGAAAGGTGCTCCAAGTTCGTGTACTTGGCCACGATGGGATCCTCACACCACGTGAAAGGCAGGTTGCAGGTCGTGGTCCAATCCAGCCAGCAGAAGACCGTCTGCGATTTCTGGTCGATGAAGCTGACAAGAGTAGCCGTGTTGGTACCGCTGGCCATCATGGTCGCCACGAAGTCCGGGTGGCGCTTCAGTACGTGGTCGAAGAGGTTGCTGTAGCCGGTTTTGGGTGCTTGCTTTCTGACGACGGAGCACTGGCATCAAAAGTACGACGTCGGCTCATCTTGAGAATCCGTGACGGCCTTGTAGAAGTAGTTGCACACTTGGCGGGTGGTGAACGGGTTGTTGGGTGCCATCTTGATTCGAAAATGAGGACGACACTAGGAAAGAGGCAAATTTGGGGATACTAGCATGTTAACTATGGTAAGGGTGTTCTAACCAGTGGTTTGCGGCGTCTAGAAATGCAGCGGAGACCCAGAAACGCAAGAGAAGTAATTACCTAGAAAAAAACGTACTTATTTGAAAAATGCTTTTTACGACTGAAAAATACTTTGTAAAAAGTCAAGCCGTAAGTTATTTCACTTTTTTCACGGTCGCGTAAAATAAATTATTCCGTACTAATATTTCCGTATATTTGCCGTACAATCTTTTATTCGGAAGGCCTGCCGACGACGACAAGGCTAACAGCACCCGCATCACCGAAGGTGAACTCAGCGCAGTTCTGGCCAAGCACAAGGGTCATTCAATATCTCGAGAACAACACCACATAGCAACAGTTTATACTGGGATAGGAAGCAAAGTTAGTGCTGCTATCGCAGACCAAATAGGATTATATCCGTGGTACGTCAAGTCAAAAGATGACCCCTCTTGACATCTAACTGGTACATTTCTATGAAACCGGTACGACTCCGGTGATATGCGTGGGCAGTCTGAACCAGTGTGCTACCGATGACACTGGTATACTTACTATTACGATACGGAGGAAGTAATACTTTTCAAACTTTTTCCAGTTTTTGTGGAACCGTTTCAGCGGCGGAACGAAGTGTAGCTCTTCATCGCAATCTGTGAACGCGCGCTTGCGAGAAAGTTTGCTGCTTCCAGAAGTTCCAGATGTATACTCGCTACTTTCATCGTCGCTCTCGCTAGAAGAGCTTGGCTGGCTGGCTGAACTTGATGAATTCTCCTGCTCGGAAGCCGCCTTCTCTTCTGTATCGTCGTCCTTTTCATCTTCAATACTGCTCGAATTGTCGGCCGCACTCTCTGTATTTTGTGCGGGAGGAATACCATCAAATTCCACTGCACTCTCCACCTCATCGCTCACGCTACCGTCCAGACTGCTTTCATCGCCACTGTTCGGGCGTTCCGGCTCAGCCATGGATCGCAGGATGCGCGCTGTGTTCTTCGTACGAGCCATATTCCTGTCGGAGGATGTGATCAATGAAAAACATGGACAAAATATGAGCAAACATGGTCAAAACATGGATACACGTCAGGAGCATGATTGGCGAGTTAAACGTACGTTTGGGCAAGTACAGGTATGCCTGGGTGGTGCTGCTGCTGGCGAGGTTGCCGATGCTACTGGTGGCCGCAAGCCTATCCTGAGCGACGAAGAAGGTATTAGCGTATTACCACGGCACCATAAGGAGCGGTTCTTACCTATAAACCCTCCGCGCTTACGCACCCGTAACCCGTCACGTGTCGGATGCTTGCTGCCCACTTGCACGGCACCGCGGTTCCAGCGCTTTGCGTAGCCCCTTGCTGTAAACCAACACACCAGTAGTTAGCAAATCAACCCTTCATTAATGAAGCGAGCAAGAAGCGGATACCTGCTGCGCTGGGGGAGAGACCTAGGGTCGTGGAGCGTGCAAACTACGAAGACGAATTCACGCCTGAACCGTGGTGGGGGCGGATAACTGAAGGAAGCCGCGAGTAGCTACGATACAACCTTTATCAGCCCAGCACACTCACCAATAAAATCTGAAAGAAAGCAGAAACGCGTACCTGTCGACACGGTGGCTTGAAGGCTCACGCAGCACGCGTAGCAGGTGAGGCAGGAACCGTGGGCGAGGAGGAAGGAAGCGCGTGGGCGAGGGGGCTTCTGCAGGAATGCGGACGCGTGGCACAGAATGATTGACTGGCTCTCACCGTAATCTACAAGACGTGAAATTTTTAAATTACAAACATGGCCAGACATGGACTAAAAACAGTTGCACACATGGACTCAAAAACATGGGCTGTATATTTTCCGTTTTACTTATTAATTCGGTCATCTCCTGCGCCTGCTTCGCAGCCGCAGCATCTGCCCGGGCATTTGCCTTAAAGCTGTAGATGCAATATATCAACAGACAATGCTCAACAAAATTAAAAAGGCGAGCCCTGGCTGAGGTCTATGTGCAGCTAGTAGAATCGGCATGCTATTGTACAGTACAGTACACCTCAAT
Source organism: Phytophthora melonis (assembly GCA_024211575.1). Classification (NCBI taxonomy): domain Eukaryota; phylum Oomycota; class Peronosporomycetes; order Peronosporales; family Peronosporaceae; genus Phytophthora; species Phytophthora melonis. The sequence goes on along the minus strand of JAMXKT010000076.1, from coordinate 151,950 downwards.
CGTCCCCTTGCTTCACTACAGCCAATGTATTTATTGATTCATATGTACAGAGTGATTGCCACTTTTATCTTGACTTTTGTATAGGCTAGCTAGCCAACTCCACCACCATAAAGAGTTGTGCTGGTGACCTCGCCAACCACCGCGCCCCTGTTGCGCCTCACTGCCACGGGTATCTACTGCCGCCTGCACGGATCAGCCACTATAGAAGTCTCGATATACTCTTTCAGGCGTTGCAGTCGTTTGAACGAGCGGTAGACGATGCAATGTCGCTGTACGCCTGTATTACTGAGTGGCCTCGGTTATCGAGCTATAACTCGACAACTAGCACGTCTCAAGGCATCGCACTTGAATCTCCCGTTAGTATCATTACTCGCGTATCAAACGCACCTAGTTTGAAGCGTTTTGGGGCAATGGTTGAGACGTGGCGGAAAAATAACGCAAGTCGTCCATTTCAGCCGAGTTTCCTTCTGGTGTTGTGAAGTGAGTTTGGTTTGGGACAAGAAGTACGCCAATCGATAGCTCTCGTTCAGCTCTTTCATTTAAACAAATTTGCATTTAAAACGACTAACTATTGGCTGAGAAAGTGAACTTTGACACCAATTGTCCCTAATTTTACGATACGGGCGAAGTAATAAAAAGAAATATAAAAATAAAGGGTTTATTCCAAAATCCTCCTATCCCAGCCTTCGCGGAGCCCTAGTATGAACAGTGAAAGTGGACATTGACATTTAGTTGGTGTTCATTGAATTGGATACTACTACTTTTAAAAATAAAAGGTAGGACTACGAGATGTGTATCTGATTGGTAGAAAGGTAAGCTAATAGGAGGTCATTGTAGGTACAACTCACCGTAGGTATAGTGAAACCAAGTTAAAATATATATGCAGATGTAGGACGGCTGTGGAGGCTTCGCGAAGCTTCCATCCACCTGAACTGCGGGCGCGGCACTCTTCGTTTCGCACGCCCTCCCCCAAGACAGCGCTTTTTCCTGATAAACTGGTAGCACTTGTTGGTCCCAGCAACCTGACTACAAGGAGCCCATGCCGACGAACGCCCAGCTACGAGCCGAGATCGACAGGCTGAATCAGTTCCAGATCGAGAACGCCTGCCGCATCAACGGAATCCAAATCGAAGACGCGAGCGCGCGTCTACCAGGAATCGCTGGGTCGGCGATGGAGAAGCCGGCCTCGGGATGGTTCCTGCACTGGTCATCGACGACGAGAAGTTAGGAGCACACGTGGGGGATTTTCCGTAAGCATGTGCTCCAACACTTCGAAGCGTCGAACTACCAGGCCGTCTTGCGAGAGAAGCTGCAGCGACTCAAGCAAACGGCAGACATCGAAACCTACAATGGCGAGTACTCTGCTCTGATCTTCCGAGTTGAGGGCATGAGTGTACTCGACCAGGTGCTAAGCTACGCAAACGGTCTCAAGCCTCGTACCCGTAGTACGTCAAGCTCGAGAACCCAGAGACACTGAGCACAGCTATGGACCTGGCGATCAAGTAAGAAGTTACACACTTTGTGGACGACGTGCGCGACCGCCAGTCCCGCCATGGCAAGAGGAAGATCTCCACTGACCAAGCTTCCAAGCAAGACAAGCCATTCAAGGGGAAACCTTTCCGTGGCAAGGAACGTTTTAAACCAAGATCTGACTCCAAGGGCACGGAAAGCCGAACCTGCTGTCTGTAACGGGGTTACACGAATGTTACCCGAAGGGTTACGAAGTGTGGCATACACAGGCTTGTGTGGTGCACACTGTCTAACCTATTTCAGTAGGAGAATCTGTAACGGGGTTACACGAGTGTTACCCGAAGGGTTACGAAGTGTGGCACACACAGGCTTGTGTGGTGCACACTGTCTAACCTATTTCAGTAGGAGAATCAGTACATGGCTTCAGAGCCACAGATTATGCATATGACTAGGGTTCACTATGCTAGATAGTGAACCAGATACATTTACACCGAAGGCGGCTCTGCCGCGATAAGAGAAATACATTCAGTTTGAAGATTCACAGCTAAGAGTTAAGGGTTGACTCTTGGAGTCCGTAGGGAGTACGGACTCGTGCGTTCTGGTATTAGAACGGGCTATCTTTAGCCGCGACTCTGTGAGTCTGTTACGTCTTCCTCTGACGCTAAAGCTACGGCAGCCCCGCTGCACTTGGTAGCACTTGTAGTCAATCCGACACCTGAGTCTGGATAGACTGACCCTCTGTGGAGAATGGAGCAGTTCGCTCACTTGCCCCCGAACCAGCAGGATGCGCTTAAAAAGCTTATGTCCTTGCTGGGCCCGGAGGGCGTGACGCAACTGGCACAACAAGGCCCCGACGCGGTGAATGCGCGTCTCGAGGCGTTCTCCAGCTACGAGAATGCTCTGTTGGAGCACCTCCAGCAGAGGATGGCGACGGCCGTGGCGCCGCAAGCGCCCGCTACGTCATCCGACGCGGGAACAAGACCCAAGCCGCTCATGTTGAGCGTGAAGACCTTCGAAGGCAAGGAAGGGGAAAGCTTAATGCTTTGGACCCGTGAAGTCGAGATGGCTATGAGCTCAGCTCTACTGCGGACGGAGTCGCAGCGCGTGGCGCTAGCTATCTCGAAGCTTGGTGGGCGAGCGAGAGAGTGGGCACTAACGTCAGGGACGTCGGTCGACACGGCCTTCCCGACGTGGGACCAGCTGAAGCAGCAACTGTCCCGAGTGTTCGCTCCGCCTAACGAGGCGTATCGCGTGCGCTCACGCTTCCTGGCTACCCGACAAGGCAGGAAGGATTTGGTGGACTATGTCCAGGAGTTGAGAACTCTCATTGCGGGCATGTCTGCCGAGCCTCTGGCTGAGGTAGTCATCGTCACGGTGTTTATGGAAGGACTTCGCACTGGCGTGGCCAGGACGGAAGTCTTCCGCACTCACCCAAGCTCTTTTGAAGAGGCTGTGAGCATCGCGTTGAACGCGGAGCACAACTTTAAGTCGTCAAGACTTGGGTGGAACGCTCCTCACACCAGTTCGTCGAATGGTCCGGAGCCTATGGACCTCAGCTATGCTGAAGACGAAGAAGCCGAGCTTCGGGCTGCTGAGCAGCGGCACGGCATCCGCCGATGCTTCATCTGCGGTGACACGCGTCACTTGCGCGCCGGATGTCCGCTGCGCTTGCAGCGCCAGGCTTCGTCAAGCCGCTCTTCGGGTTCGAGCCAGGGCTCTGGTTCGTCTCGGGGAAACGAGAAAACCCAGTAGGCGCGGGGCGGCCTACTGGGGAGGAACTAAGTTCTATTGAACCTCGGCGAGGTGGAGGTCGACAGGAGTTAGCCCCGAAGAGAGCTGTACTCTATAACACGGAACGTGTGTGCAAGCCGGGCTTGCTAGTTGTCCAGGCTTGGGTGAAGGGCTTCACAAAGCCATGGACGATTTTGATCGATTCGGGAGCGTCGGGTAATTACGCCCGGCGTTCCACGATGGACGGAAGTCAGCTTTATGCTGAGGCGCTGGTAGCGCGTGGGAGTGACATCGTCACTGTTCGTCTCGCGACGGGCACTCGTGTCACGGTGCCTAAAGTCCCTGTGGACTTGGGCGTGAAGTTTTTAGATTTCGATAGCGTGGAACGCTGTCTGGTCTTAGACCTCGATTCGAGATATGATCTCATCCTTGGTATGGCGTGGCTGGAACGCCATGAGCCTTGGATAGACTGGAGGTCGAAGACCCTTGGTGCTACGCACTTCTCTCCTGGCGGAGCATTGGCGAGTCATGAACCCACCTCTGCTAGGAAGCAGAAGCGCTTCTGGCGCGAGCACTGGACCGAGTCGGTCAATGTGCTAGACATCGGAGTTTCCGAGTTGGTGGACACTGCGTGTGTCGAGAACGAGCGTTCCGAGCGTGGCTCGTGGACGGCAGGTGGAGCGGCACGAATTCCGCTGAGCGGGTGTGCGCCTGAGGGCAACGCCCCGCTGTACCCAAGTGAGGACAAGGTCGGCATGGAGCCGAGGAGCCATGGGCGACGCCCGGCTGATGAAGGATATGGAGCGGCACTAATTCCGCTGAGCGGGTGTGCGTCTGAGGGCGACGCCCTGCTGCGTGCCAGTGAAGGCGCGGTCGACGAGAAGTCGAGTGAAGGTGGGCGTCGCGCGGATCAAGGATGTGGAGCGGCACTAATTCCGCTGAGCGGGTGTGCGTCTGAGGGCGACGCCCTGCTGCGTGCCAGCGAAGGCGCGGTCGACGAGAAGTCGAGTGAAGATGGGCGTTGCCCGGATCAAGGATGTGGAGCGGCACTAATTCCGCTGAGCGGGTGTGCGTCTGAGGGCGACGCCCTGCTGCGTGCCAGCGACGGCGCGGTCGGCACGATGCCGAGGGACAAGGGGCTTTGCCCGGATGAAGATCGTGGAGTGGCACGTAATCCACTGAGTGGAGGCTGCGGGTCGTGCAGCCCTTCGCTGAGTGTCGATCAAGACACTGCTGCTCCTCTGGATCTGAATGAGGTGGTGATACCTGGCGTCAGGAAGCATGCGAAATCACGGAGCTCTTCTGGGCGGACAGTGTCCATGAAGAGGCGGCAGCGCCGCAAAGCGCTGGCGGTGCGACGCAAGGCGTCTGCGGTCTCACGAGTCGAGAAGGGTGTGCCGAGCGGTGAGGCTCCACACAAGAGCGAGCAGCTCTACACACTCGTGAATGGAGTGACGGGCGACGTCGACGGAGATGTCAGTCTCACCGACTTGCCCTCACTATCTGCTCTCCTGGAGCTGGACGAGATGTCCTTGGCCGAGTTGGGCGACGCCTTGAAGGCTGGAGACTTGGCGGAGGTGGTGGTCATACGACCTGAAGAAGAGTTGAACTCGTCCTCGCTTCTGGATGAAGCTGTCCTGGAGGACACTAAGAAGGCGCTGAATGCGCGAAGCGGATCGGCGATCCTGAAGGATCCGTCGGATCCCTTGTATCACGTGGTGAAGGATTATCAAGACGTGGTCTCGAAGGAACCGCCCTCGGGGCTACCTCCGGATCGAGGTGTCCGGCATGAGATTGATCTCGTTCCGGGAACGAAGTACTGCGTGACGAGGCAGTGGCCTCTGCCGAAGGAGCAGTGTGACGTCATTGACGCGTTCTTCCGTGCGAAGCACGAGGCGGGCATGGTGCGTGAGAGTAAGTCTCCTCACTCCACGCCGACGTTCTGTGTCAGAAAGCCGAATGGCAAGTGGCGTATTGTGCATGCTTTTAACAAGCTGAATGCCGCCACCATTCCGGCGCAGACGCCGATTCCTCGGAAGGACGTTCTTCAGAACAACATGGCAGGATGTACGATGTACAGTGCGCTCGACTTGGTCGATGGCTACTACCAATTGCTCATGAGAACGAGCGACATTCCTCTCACTGCGGTGAGTACTCCGAGCGGCATGCTCTGGGAGTGGTTGGTGATGCCCCAAGGGCTCTCGAACGCGCCAGCGACGTTCAATCGTCTTGTGACGCAGCTCTTCCGGCCCCATCGGGCGTACGCGCAGACGTACTTCGATGACATTTTTGTCCACAGTCGTGCGGAGCACGGGAAGACTGATATGGAGAACCATGTCGAGCACCTGCGTGCTGTGCTCGAGTGCATGCGTCAAAACAAGTTGTATGCAAACATTGACAAATTCATCTTCGGAGCAGAAGAGATTCCCTTCTTAGGGTGCTTCATCGGGAAGCGTGGCCTGAGGGCCGACCCGGTCAAGGTCAAGGCCATTGTTGACTGGCCGGTTCCCCAGAACCAGAAGGATCTTCGCAAGTGGCTTGGCTTGGCCAATTACTTGCACAAGTACAGCGAGAATTACGCTGAGATGGCTCGGCCACTCTCCAATCTCCTGAAGAAGGACGCGGAGTGGTGTTGGAACACCGAGCATCAAGATGCGTTTGCGGCAATTAAGGATAGTCTCCTTCATGCGCCTATTCTGGCTTTGCCAGACCCCGCTCGTCCGTTTAGTGTCGTCTGTGACGCCTCGGACTTTGCCATCGGCTGTGCCCTGCTACAAGCAGACGCCGAGGGGCGCGAGCGCGTGGTGGCGTTCGAATCTCGTCAGCTGAAGGCTGCTGAGAAGAACTATCCTGTCCATGACAAAGAGCTACTTGCGATGAAGTATGCGCTCGTCAAGTTCAGGGTTCACCTGTTGGGCTCTCAGCCGTTCGTGATTTACACGGATCACGCGTCGTTACGCACTGCGACTCAGTCGCCTCATCTCTCGCAAAGGATGGCCCGTTGGCTGTCCTTCTTCGCGGAGTACAATTTCGAGGTGAAGTACAAGCCTGGCAGGCAGAATGTCCTCGCGGATGCGCTGTCGCGCAGGCCGGATTATGAGCTGGCTCATGTAACGACCGTGACTTCGTCATTACCGGATCTGATCCGAACGGCTTATGCCAAGGATGACACTTGTGTCGCGTTGCTGAAGGCTCTCGGGAGCAAGGAGTTTCAAGACTCGGACATTGAATTGTCGGCGCGAGTGCGCGCGCGTTTGCATCGCTACACCCTCGATGGTGGCCTGCTGTTCTACAGCACTGGCTCCGAGGACACGCCCCGCGTGGTCATTCCTCATGATGAGGACCTGAAGTATCGTATCCTCTATGAGGTCCACGACACGCCGGTGGCTGGCCATCTTGGCCGTGAGAAGACCTACAGCTCGGTGAGCACCCACTACTGGTGGCCGAAGATGTACAAGTGGACGAGCACTTATGTGCGCACGTGCGAGACGTGTCAGCGAGTGAAGTCGTCACCCCATGCTGCAGCCCCGTTGGCAAGCTTGCCTGTCCCTTCGGGCTGTTGGCAATCCATGAGTATGGACTTTGTGTTTGGCCTGCCGGCGGATGCGGCGGGCAACACTGGAGTCGTGGTCTTTGTAGACCGACTGAGCAAGATGGCTCACATTGCGGCTGTGCCGGATACCATCGATGGTAAGGGTACAGCAACGCTGTTCTTGGACCGAGTGTTTCGACAACACGGACTCCTGAGTCGATTGTCTCGGACCGAGACCCCGCTTCACGGGCAACTTCTGGAGCGCGGTTTTTGCAGTGCTTGGCACCAAGCTGGACATGTCCACGGCGGATCACCCGCAGACCGATGGTCAGACGGAGCGAGTGAATCGCGTCGTCGAGGACGTGCTCCGCAGCATTTGCGCTGAGACGCCGAAGCGTTGGAGCGCTATGCTGCCACTCGTTGAGTTTGCGTTGAATAACGCCGTGCATGCCTCGACCGGCTACACGCCGTTCTACGTGAACAGCTTGTCTCATCCCCGCGTCCCGCTGACGCCGCCACGTGGTGGCCTCGGGCTTGGTGGGGGAGAGGAAGCCGATTTAGCTGATCGGCTAGCTGATGTCAGCCCGGCTACTGTTCGTAAACAGGTTGACACTTTCTTGTCGACGCGCTTGAGTGTCTTAAGACACGTGCGTGACGCAATGGCTGAGAGCCAAGACAAGCAAAAGGAACATGCGGATGCTAAAGGCAGAGGCAATGTTGACAGTTATGAGGTCGGGGACCTGGTATTGCTAAATGCTAAGAACCTACCTACACATGCAGTGTCCGCTGTCTTCAAGACGAAGTTGCGCCCGCGCTTCATTGGACCTTTCTGTGACGAGACTGAACGAGGTTTTGCCTCAACCGGTCATCACCTGCATACTGACTTGCCCGAATCCGCCATTTTGATTGGCCGAGACTGAACCCGGACCCGGCTGTACACCGTGCGACAAGACCTGAGCTGGAATTCGGCTGTGTTCCGCGGAGCGAAGTGCACTCAAGCCTAGGATGGGCCCTTCAGGCCTGGAAGACTGCGTTCAGATGAGAAACCCTGAATGCACTCGATCCGTCCAGGCCGCCCCCGTCCTTAAGCGGGTTGACACATTGAGGCCGTCGAAAACGCCTGCACGAACGTATCGTGTATGGTGTCCCGCCTCGCCTAGGCCCTGAGCGCACATGAATTTCGTGTACCCGGAGCTCAGCCACCCCAGTGAAGTCGCGTACATGGTGTCCAGACCGCTGGCCACCCGGAAGAAGTCCCACCAAGTACCCCACAACCAAGTGAAGAGTCGACCTGCCCTTGGCCGCAAGGCTTTGAGCACGGTTTCAGCCTTGGCCGCAAGTCGCCTTTGGCTGCAGACCTTGAACGCTCTGCGTTCAGGCCTGCCGACTCTGAAACCCGGTTTCAAGGAATGCGGGCTCAAGGTCTCCCAAGAGCCAGTCATGCACATAGACACGGGCACATTGAAGCTGGGCAAGAATCCAGTGGAGCGAGTCTACGTCAACAGTTCCAGTATACTCAAGTCAAGATATTCGCCAGACGCGTGGCGAAGAACACAGAAGAACACAGAAGAACACAGAAGAACGCTACGAGAAGAGATACCTTTACACAAAGCCTAGCGATAGTCTAGCAGATAACAATCAGAGAGTTCGTTTTACCCCCTACTGCGCAAGTCGCCGAGGAATCGGGTCCGCTGTCTTTAAGGACAAGGGCAGTGCGGAGCTCCCCACACACATTCAAGTCCAATTACGTGGGGATCAGTCTGCTCCGGCTGCTGAAGTGATCCACGTATTCCATTTCCCAGTTGGGCCCATTGCGTTGAGGTAAGGGTGGTGTCCCATTTCATGTTAAGAAGGACATCTCGGGTGGTTTAGCAGCAGTCACCCCCGGGAATAGTTTGATCGACTGCGTTTAGGACCGGATTGTATTTGGTTTGTATATTTCCCTCATCTGAGGGTGGTGCGCGTGTGAGAGTGCGTTCAAGGTTGACCAGTGCCTTGATCGCCGATTAGTTGACTGGTGTACGACCCACCGCCCGAGGGTCTTAAAGAATAAGTGGCGGCTGTGTGTTTGTGTATAACTCTGCATTTGTATTGGTTATCTGAAAGTGGTGTGTATTTCTGGGGTTCTAACTTGTGGTAGTAACCCTGGTCCTTCACTCGCTTCTGCGTTCAAGCCGTTCAGAGAAGTGCGTTCAGACAAGTGGACGTTGCGCTCAACGAACTCAAGGCTTTCAACCCCACAGACAACTCGCCTGGTGACCTATCCAGGCTCCCCAAAGACAAACGACACCGATAGGGATTCACAAGGTGCCACGCCACCCTGGCCGCAGTTTCTTAGGAAATCTGCGTTCAAGGTTTACCTTCCCAGAAAAGGCCGTTTCAGTCTTGCCTGACCCAAAACCCCCTTCTGGGCTACCGCTATACACCTGGGCGTAAAAGGTTTCACCGACCTCGTCACAGCTGGTGCGCGTGCCCGGATCTGGGGTCCTCGGATTTCACCGAGTTGTCTGTATTTTGTGAGAATTGAATAGTTGGGCTTCGTTAACTACTGACCAAGTTTCTATGGCTGGAGCAAGAAGCAAGAAGGATGGAGGGCGCGGTGACGGAGGTCGCGGTGAGGCGACGCGTCAGTCGCGCCGAGCGCAAGGATTGCCGGCTGAATCGCACAAGGACCTGGATGTCATCAATCGGGAAGCGCGTGCGAGGAGGAAGGCAGAGCGGGATGCGAAGGAGGCCGAAGACAAGGCCAAGTCGACTGAATCTGCTGATCAAGACGACCAAGTGTCGACGGAGGCAGCTGGGGAAGAAGACCTGCGTTCAGAGTCGAAGCCGGAACGCATCCCGGAGAAGCAGGCTCAGGCGACTGAGTCTGCGAAGGCGTCTGAGGGAGGCGCCGATGTGGGTGAGCCCCGGCAGCGGATCGAGTCTCAGACTCTCCGCAGCCGGAACAAGAAGAGGAGGCGGTCAAGGAAGCGCCGGCCAAGATCAAGGCTGAAGTGATCGAGATCGAGGAGTCGGACGCGGAAGAGTGTTCAACGCTTGAGGATGCGAAAGCGTCCTCGCACTCACAGCAGAGTTCGTCGAACCAAGCCTCGTCATCGTCGCAGAGTCAAGTCCCTGAACCCGGAGTGTTGCCGCGAGGCGATGCACCAAAACCGGTTTCAGCACCCCAGAATCTGAATGCAGATGTGCATTCAAGCTTGAACGCAGGTGCTGAAGTAGCCGACACGATTCAGCTTGATGAGACGGCGGCGAAGAACTTTGTGGCGCGCCAAGTTTACCGCTGGGAGCAGATGCGTTCAGGACGCGTCGTCCCGCCCTCAGTGGAGTACGCTTGGCCAAACCCGCGACCAGACTTTTCGGCTTGGCGGGAGGCCACGATGGCTACGTCAGACTACTTGCGACGTCGGATGGCTCTGGAGAATCGAGATGAGGCTTGGATTGCTGAGCTACGTCCTGAACGCAGAGTGTTGGGCCTCGCTCAAGACCTGACCGCGGTTGCTATCCCGCCGAACATGATGTCTTCACGTGAGTGTGCGGCGGTCCTGGAGACTCTCCTCTTTGAAGCTGGCTTTGAGTTCGTCAATGCCGTTCCAGACTGGTTCATGACGCATGCGTCCAAGATCAACCCTGGATATGTGCGTTCAGTGGTGGAGGAGGTTCAGCAACTCCTGACTATCGAGCTCATCGAGTGGAAGCAGCTCACGGCCGGGGCGTCGTTCAAGGTCGTCCCAGCTTTGGATGCAAAACATGCGTTCAAGGAAGAGAAGACTCAAGACACTCAAGCGGTGAAGGACGATTTATCAATGGATGATTACGAAGTCGAACTGCTTGGCCAAGCCTTCGTCTCGCAATGTCGGATGGCTGGGATCCTGGCTCTTCACAGCCCGCGAGGGTCACCGGAGAATGAGCCCAACCCCAAGCGCCCGCAGTACCGACCGGCTCGCCCGTTGAGTGTGTCGACTCCATCTGTCCACTCGCTGGTCCCTCGACCGACGTGAGTCTGAACGCAGATGCCCAAGCCATGAGCGTACAAGGTTCGACCTTGAACGCATCTTCGAGTGGCATCTCCGACTCTGTTCCAAGCTTGATCGGCCCGTCGGGGACGTCGACCGACTCAGCGTACGCGACTTCCTTCCACACGCAGACGTCACGAGATAGCTCATCGTCGTCTTCACTGATGTCACTGGGCCACAGTGCTTCAACGCACATGCGCCCAGGTTTGGTCATGAGTGTTCAGGCAGGTGGGGGCTTGGCCGCAGCGCCCGATATGGGCATGTTTGTGACCAAGACCGTGATCCCCGCTCGCCGAACGCTGCCGGACCAGGACGATGTGGACATGGCTGAAGTGGAGAGTGCTGGAACGCGAAGCAGCAAAACCGCGTCCAGGCGTCGGTCGTCCAAGGCGAAAGCTGCGATCAAGCAGGAGAAGACGGAACCGGAGCCAAGTGAATCGGCCCTGACTTCTGAAGGACGACAACGATCGTCAGTGAGCTCGCGCCGTGACCGTTCCGTGAGGACCAGGTCCAGCCGGACTAGTCGCTCTCTACGTTCAGGATCGAGATCCTCATCAGCCTCGTCCGGAGCGGCTCAAGTCGCCTTGAACGTCATGCGCCAGCTCCAAGAGCAGCAAGCCGCGTTTCAGACTCAACTGAACCGGGCCCAACTGGACATGCGACTGGAGATGCAGCGTGAGCTGCAGAACGCAAGCTTCGAAGTCCGTGCGATGAAGGAAGAAGTGTCCCGGGCTCAAGCGGAGAAGGCCCACGCTGAACGCGCTATCGCCCAAGCTGAAGCTGCACGTGTGGAGGCTGAACGCAAGGCCCGGGAAGAAGCTGAACGCAGATCGCGCGAAACCGACTGGTATCCTGAGGTCCCCGCGTATTCTGGCCCAAGTGAGCCCGCTGAGCCAGCGGACTACAAGGCGGTACATGAGGATCACCTCTTGCGTTCGCGTCCCGTCGTTGCTGGAGTGGCCACCAAGCTTGCGAAGCAGCAGTACGAAGCGGACCGAGAGGAACTTGCGCGTCGCTGGAAGGAACAGCTGTATGCAGCCGAGGCCAATCATCAGCACGCGGTGGCTGAACGCGCCACCGCCGAAGCGGAACGCGCTCACCGCGCCGAAGAGGCTAACAGTGAGCTGAAGAAGCGCTTGGACTCCGTACAGCAGACGATTCAGAATGTTCTCTTGGAGCGGGAGCGAGAACGCGCGGAACGGGAGCTGGAACACGACACTGCGCTGAACCGCCAGAAGTTCCTGGCTGATCAGAACCGTGAACTGCGTGCAACCCTCTCTCAGGTGCAAGCTGCTCGCGTGACTACGGCCCCTCAACCAGCAACCGGAATCAAGGCGGAGACGTCGGCAGCTCCTCAATCGACAACCTTGAATCAAGTATCCAGCGGTGCAATCAATGATGGCGTGACACCCAGTACCGGTTATGTACACTCAAAGAACACGACCGGAGTCGGTGCTGCCCAGTTACGTGCGACCCTAGGTGCAACTCCCCCGAAGAAGGAAGCTGCTGAACAGGATCGAAGTTCGCAAGGGACGAAGACTATGGCGACGTCGAGGAGTTCCACGTCCAAGTCGGAATCTGCGGCCAAGAAAAGTGCGGCCAAGAAAAATGCGGCCAAGAAATCTGCGTCCAGAAGATCCTCCTCCCGGAAGGGTAGCAAGGAGGACGCAAACCCGCCGTCTTCCGATCCAGACGACTTCGACTCGAGCCCGTCCGGCTCCAGCGATGACGACTCAAGTTCCAGTGACTACAGTAGTAGTTCCAGTGACGATCTTGACTTGGACCTGACTACCTCGACGACGACCAAGGAAGGCACGACCGTCTGGACATATCGACCGTATATCAACTATAATGCGGTTGAGAAGTTTAGCGAAGATGCGTCCGTGGAAGATCGCGTTGGCTGGTGGGAGAGGTTCATTGACATGGCGGCTCAAGGTTCCTGGCCGGACAAGATGAAGATCCGCCAGCTTCGTGGACGGATGTCCTCGTCGCTCAGAGATTGGTACGCTCAGCTGCCTAAGTCCACCAGGCATAACTGGAAGAAGCTGTCTCGTCGGTTCAAGGTCATGTACTGCCGAACGACCGGCTCCTACTCCGAACGCTACTACACCATGAAGGTGCGCTCGGGTGAGTCTCCACGTAAGTTCTTCTACCGGCTGAACGCAGCTGCGGTCAAGGCTGGGATTGATTTCCAGAAGTCATCCAAGCATCGAGAGCGACATCTCCGTCGTTTCATCAAGAAGCTGAAGGACACCCAGTTGAAGACCGCCCTGCAGGGACAAAAGTTCAAGAGTATCGGTGACGTCGAGCATGCGCTGAGACGTCATGAGGATATCTGGCGCGAGGAGGGTTATGACACCCCACCGCCGAGACGTGACTTCCGCGCTGACAATGACCCGCAAGGCCGTTTCAAGGGTCGAAGGCCTGGACGCGCTTTCATCGCTCAAGATTCAGAACCCGATTCAGACTCTGAGCCTGAGCGGCGCGTTCGGTTCGAAGAGCTGAAAGATGAGTTCAAGCCCACACCGCAGGTAGCGCTTGCCAAGGGACGTGAGAAGGTGGTGACTGAACCCGCACCCGCCGAGACGCAGCCTGTGTTCAAGGTGGAGAATGTCACGAAGGAAATTTATCGTGTTCTGGATGCTGAAGGATGGCGTCCTCCACCCCAGCCTGGAAATGTGGATACGCGCTCAGGCAATCCGGATCTGCGTTCAAGGCCCATGTCACCACGTTCAAGCAACACGCCATGGCAGAGGATCTGTGAGAGTTGCGGGAAGTTTGGACATTCAAGGGAGAACTGCTGGGCGGACCTGGTCTGTGATCGCTGTCACCAACAAGGTCACCCGACGGATGCCTGCCGCGCCAGCCCATGCCCTGGTTGTAACCAGTTTCATCGTGGATACTCGTGTGAAGATTGGAGAGCTATCCAAGATGTGAAGAAGATGAACCACCAAAGCGCACTCAACGAACCGACTCTGGACGCAGTCCAACGCGGTGAGGCCGACTCTGGGAAGAAGCCGTTAAACCACTAAGCCCGCTGGAAGGGGTTCCAGAACGCGTCGGGCTAAAGAAGACCCCCGAGCTGTGCGCCTTAGCGTACGTCGGCCCAGAGTTGAGAAGAAGAAGAGAAGACCAAGATAACCAACAATGCATGACCATGTTTCAAGATTCATCCCTCGATTCAACCAACATGCGTTCAGACGATGTGCGTCCAGACAATGTGCGCCCAGAGTTTCCTGATCCGGACTCCCCGATAGAGTTCCGGCTTCAGCCAGGTGAACGCTATGGCTGGTGGGAAGATCACGAACCGGAAGATGCACACGAGGTTGCTATGGTACATGGTGCTGTGAATGATTGTCGGACGAAGATCCTCCTGGATACTGGAGCGTCTGTGAGTATGTTGAGTTTTGACTTTGCGCGTAAGTTGAAGCTCAAGCTCCGGATGCACAAGCAGTTGAAAGTTTCAGGTTTGGGAGGCGTCCCGACATACATCTCAGCCCACGCTGAGGTCAAGATCACGCTTGGTCCAAGGGTGGTTTACGTCTTCAGGCTTTGGGTCGCCAACATTGGTGAAGGAGTGGACGTGTTGCTCGGCATGAATTTCATGTTCAGCGCGGGTGTGCGATTGTCGACTCGAGAAGGACTGATTCAGCTCCCAGATGAGGAGACGATCTTGATGTATGGTGGACCTGATCGGAGTCGGCTGGGTTTGGATGTTCCTGTGCGACCACCGGAAACCTTGTTCCTTGAACCGGGACGAAGTGCTGTGGTGCGTATTCACTATGGACAATCCAACCCCCAGCGTGAAGTTGTCTGGGCTGGTCGCGGAGATCGATGGGTGACCAAGATCATTTATGCGGCCAAGTCCTGGCCGATTGCGGTCAAAGTTGTGAATATCTCGGACAAGATGATTTGGATCGACACGAGTACCGATATCGCCAGGATCATTGAGTATGGATTCTTCCCTCGCTATGGACGATTTGTGCGACCAGGCACCCGGCGGTATCAGGAGTGGCAGCAACTCATTTATGAGAGCACTATCTCCACTCAGGCTCAGCTGCGCGCTGATCGACTGCTGCAACTCATGCATGACCAGGCGCCGCCTTGTGTTCCTCGGAAGGAATACCCTTGGCCGTCCAAAATCATGCTGCGGCCAACCCCTGGTACTGCCCAGGTTCGGATGGCGTCATTGAACAAGAAGCCCAAGAGATTGCGGGTCACCTTCACCGAAGAGGATGCCGACGAGCGAAGTCAGGACGTAATTGAGCTGAGCACTAGGAGCATCGGAGTGCAGACGGATCCGAGTCCAGATGAAGGGTCATGCGCTCAAGGTCTCAGCATCGCTGCTCAGAGCTTGCGTCACGTGGCGAGTAAAGTTGCCACCACTACGCTTGTCGGGAACGATACAAGTATTGAACGCAGGTTTCCAGAGAACACTGACCAGACTGAAACCCTGAACGCGGATCTGGGAGAAAATGCAGTTTCAGACTTCTCGTGCCAAGGTTTTGCGAGTACGCCGGTGCAACGACTGGAGGCAGAGTACGCGAGAGTCATGCGCGTGTCAGCTGAAGAGTTGGATCTGGAACCGGCTGTGTATGTCCGAGAGGGCAGCGAGTTGATGGCTCAATTGCGCGATCAGCTAACCATGCTGCCCGAACTTCAGGAGTTGAGCCCGGAATGCAACATTGAGGAAGCAGACGTTGGTGAACCAGGTGTCTCGACGCCGGAAATGGAGACGAAGCTGAGGAAGATTCTGAAGTATCATAGCAAGATCTTTCTGGGCGATGGAAATGCTGCCCCCGCCCCTGCTCGAGGCGTAGTCTACGATCTGGATGTTGGAAATGTGCGACCAGTAGCTCAGCGCGCGCGACAGATTGCCCCGCATTTGCTGGTCAAGGTCTACGAGTTGCTCAAGAAGCTCCTTGAAACGGGACTGATTGAGCACTCTGAATCGGAGTGGGCTTCGCCGATTGTTATCGTGCTCAAGAAGAATGGGGTTGACATCAGGATGTGTATTGACTACCGCGTGGTGAATGAGTTTATCAAGCTGTCGCGGTACCCACTTCCTTTGATCGACGACCTTTTGATTGGATTTGAGGCGGCAATGTGGTTCATGAGTCTGGACATGGCTAGCGGTTTCTGGGCAGTGCTGATGACTGAGCGCGCCAAGCTGATCTCGGCATTCATTTGCCCGTTTGGACACTTTCAGTGGATTCGGATGCCATTTGGGCTCAAGAACGCCCCTCTCATCTACCAGGCTGTGATCAACAACTGCCTGTGGGGATTTGTGCGTCTGCCACCCGAGGAGGAAGCTCTCGTTGACCGTGATGTGCTGGATTTCCTGAAACTGGATGAGTATGATACTGACCGCACATGCGTTCAAGACCCCCAGCGCACTTGCGCTGAAGACTCTGAACGCAATCCATCTGGAGTCCCGGTTTTAACAGACAAGATAACGGCATTTCAGCGCAACATCCCAGCCCCCTCGCAAATGGGTCCGGTGCTTGGACGCAGCTCTTATATCGATGACATTGCCCACGGCGCTTCGACTTGGGATCAGTTATGTGATGACTTGAACGCACTTTTGTTCAGATTGCGGTATTGGAACATCTCAGTGAGTCTTCCAAAGAGTGAATTTGGCAAGCTGACCATCCCATACCTGTCCCACGAAATCAGCGCTGAAGGTATCAGAGCCACGCCCAAGATTGCGAAGTCCGTCCAGGACCTGCCGTTCCCATCCACGCTCAAGGGAGTCCAGAGTTTCTTGGGAAGTTTGAATTATTACAACAAGTTCATCGAGGACCTCCCCGTGGTGGCAGCTTCACTCTATGAGTTGACCGAGGAACAAGTGCGTTCAGGCAGAGACCTTGAACGAGCGAAACAAGCGTTTGAGATCCTGAAGCGCAAGATTGTCTCGACTCCGCTGTTACGTCATCCGGATCGCACGAAGCAGTTCGTCATCATTCCACACGCCAACCCCTGGGCTGCTTGTGCAGTTTTAGGCCAGATGCACGATGGAGTGATTCAGCCCGTGCGATTCACTGGACGCATATTGAACGAGTATGAGCTGCGTTACCACATTGCTGAGAAGGAAGTGCTGGCGATATTGAGGGTGCTCGAGTTGTTCAGGCCACTCATCTATGGTTCAGCGTCGCCGGTGGTAATTTACACCCGGTACTCAGTGCTGAAATGGTTGCTGAATTCGAACTCCATAGAAGGTCGATGCCTGAAATGGGGTTTGGAGCTGTCTAGGTGGTCACTGGAGATTCGTCGCGTTCAGCGAGACGAGGATGGTCTCGCTGCCATACTAGGGGCGGGTATCACCCCACGTGAACACTTGGACGCAGTTGTGGAAGAGTTGATTCCTGCCAAGGGACGCGTCAAGAAGCCACCTGCGGTCAGCATCGAGATGCTTGAAGCAGATTATCAAGGTGTAGTGCTCAGCTTTGACGGTGCGGCCAAGACCTCAACGCGTGTTGGAAGCTGCGGGTGTGTTCTCTGGCAGCTACCGGGCTGGGAAGTCTTAGACGCACGCGGGTTCATCCTGGAGGATGTAACTGTGAACGACGCTGAGTACCATGGACTGCTGAATGGGCTGAAAATGGCAGCTGAAAGGGGAGTCGAAGATCTGGTCGCAGTTGGTGATTCAAGGATCGTGATTCAACAAGTTCAAGGTCTGATAAACTGCAACCAGCCCAACCTTCAACGCAGACTGGCTGAGTACGAAGTCATTCGCACGAAGTTCAAGACCGTGCAGCTGGTTCATGTCAAACGCCTTTTCAATCAGGCCGCCGATTACCTGACGTCGAAAACCTTAGCGTTGGGCAAGTCGTGGCAGGTTGAAGATGCTGAAGAACGCTTGCACCTACAACTCGTATCGAGGATAGCTGAACAGGTGATGAGACCCGCTGAAGTTCCGATTGAGGCACAGGTGCACACAAGGACTCTGAAAGCGGATCTGGAAGGAGTGCGTTCAGACTTTGCCACAGCCCCCCTGACACCTGCGGCCAAGGTTTTGGCTGTAATGACTCGTGCACGTTCAAGGAATGAAGCTGATTCGAGCGAACCTATGGGGCCTGTGGAGTATCAGGCAGAGCGATGGCGGCGTATCAAGGCTCACCAGGATGGGGACTCCTTCCTGATGCAGATCAAGAAGTACCTGAAGGGAGAACTTGATCAATTCTCCCACGCTCAGGTCAAGAAGATTGCTAAGTACGCTGACCAGTACGTCCTGGACTCCAGGGAGATCCTGTATCGCCTGGACACAGCTACCCGAGGCCGCCCGAGAGACAAGGAGTCTGAATTGAGATTGGTCGTGCCGACAGATCTGCGTCCAGATGTCTTGCACTACGCGCATGAAGATGTTCAAGGCGGACATCAAGGCATAACTCGAACGTACGAAAAGTTGCGTTCAGAGTTTTAC
Source organism: Phytophthora melonis (assembly GCA_024211575.1). Lineage (NCBI taxonomy): Eukaryota > Oomycota > Peronosporomycetes > Peronosporales > Peronosporaceae > Phytophthora > Phytophthora melonis. The sequence continues at coordinate 133,778 of JAMXKT010000076.1, read as the reverse complement.
TGGCCGCGGATGTACGCTGATGTGGAGGTTTTCGTGAAGGAATGCACTGATTGTGCATCTGCCAAGGGACGCCCGCTGAACTCAGGACCTTCACCCGGCAACATCGAGCCTAGTCGCCCGTTCGAAGTAGTGTCCATGGATTTCGTCACGCATTTGCCAAAGTCTGAGCGAGGAAACACGTTTCTGCTCCTGTTTCAGGATGCATTTTCAGGCTATGTGATGTGCAAACCGATGAGCTCCACGACTGCTCAGGACGTAGCCGAAGCATACGAGGAGCGTGTATTTCGACAGTTTGGTGCCAGTTCCAAGTTGCGTCATGATCAAGATCCAAGATTCATGAGCGAGGTATTTTCCGATTCAGGGATTTGCTTGGCAGCAGACAGCGGGCGACCCTGGCGTATCGCCCTCAAGCAAATGGCCAACAGGAACGATCCGTCCAGACAGTAATTCGCAGTGTCCGAGCTTATGTCGCTGAATCGGACCAGAGTGATTGGGATGAGCACGCTGAGCGACTGATGTTCGCGCTCAACACATCTTTTGATGCGACCAGGCTTGATACGCCATTCTACTTGGTCCATGGCTGGGACGCCCAAGGGACGCTGTCCGCGATGCTTGGGCCCAAACCGTCGAGTGTGCCTGAACGCAGTGCCTATGAGTGGCGTCGCAAGATGCAACGAGATTACACCTACGCTCAGGCTTGTGCGGGGGACTTGCAGAAGAAAGCGAAGAGACTGCGTTCAGAGGCTCAAACCCTGAAATGGCAGGAATTGTCTGATCGCATCAAGGCCGGGTTCCAGGTTGGAGATGCTGTCTGGCTCTACATACCCAAGGTTCAGCCGGGTTTGAGCCGGAAACTGGCTCACATGTGGCACGGCCCATTCCGGATTGAGGAGATGCATGACAATTTCAGAGTCAAACTCAAAGTGAAAGACACTGGATATCGCGTGAACCCTTGGGTGCACGTTAGCCGCCTGAAACCGCGTGCCTTGTTCCCCAAACGCCCGACTGAAGAGATAGAAGTGTTGGAGGACGATGATTTTGACGCCGCCCTGTTGCCAGAGGATAGCTGGGAGCCTGATGTTTCGAACGACGAGTATGAAGTGGAGAAGATTTTGGATCTGCGCTGGGTCAAGCGTACTCGGACTTCACGTCGCACCCGGGAGTACAAGGTCAAGTGGAAGGGCTATGATGAGCCAGAATGGCTACCAGTCGCACAGCTGAACTGTGGTGCCCTGTTGTATGAATTCAACCAGGGAGCTAAGGCACGAGCCCGCTTCCAGGCTATGCAAGCTGGGGATGACCACCCAGGCGTGTAGAGCTCGTTAAGCTCGCGTGCCTGATCGCAGATCGCTGAATGTGTGAAAGTGACTGAACCTGCCTCTGAAACTGATTGAAGCCTGAAACGACACTAAGTGACCCTGACCGCGGACAAATGTCTGAACGCGGATTTGACTGAATGCAGATGACGGTAACGATGGATATTGCAGAGTGGAGATATGGAGGTTGGATTGTGGAATTACTTGTGTTATGGAGAGAGAAGAGACCAAGTGGAGAGAGGCCAGCCTGCTGCGCGTTGATGTGACTTCGGCGGAGAAGTGCTGGAATGAGAACTGAGAGGCACGACTGAAACCAGTTTCAAGCAAAAGATGGTTGAACGCAGGAAGATGAAGAAGGTTGAATCAAGGAGGAGAACAGACAAGGAGAGATGAAGACATGTATTTCCGGGCGGAGGTGGCTACGCTACAACGTGCAAATGGAGTAGAGCTAGAGCTGCGCTCAAGGCCTGAAACGAAGAAGTGCGACCAGCGATTCATTGATCGCTCTCGCCCGTGTCACCTTCCTCGGCTCCCTCTTCCTCGATTTCCTCCTCTTCAACGTCCTCTTCTTCAACGTCTTCGTTTTTCGTCCTCGTCGCTGACCTCGCTCATCTCGTCTTCGTCTTCGTCTTCCTCATCGTTGGGCTCGTTGTCCAGACGGTCGGGGACGATCCAGTTGCGCGCGCGCTGAGGCAGAGGGATTGGATTGGAACGCAGATCAGCTGAAACGTACTTGGTGCGCTCAATCTCGTTGGGCGCAGTTGCCCAGAGGGTACGCGCCGGCTCACGCTCGTCCAACTCGATCAGCTGCTGAGAGAGAGGCTTGGCTTCGCCGTTTGAATCAACGATGCGAGGGTCTTCCCAGATCCAGTTGCAGATCCGCTGCGGGAGCGGCCAAACGCCAGGTTCTTGAAACAGCGTTTCAGGGAAGTCCTTGATCTTGCGCAGCTGCTTGAGATGGGTCTGGTATCGCCGAATCAGGGAGTCCGTGCGACTGCGGCGAAGCTTGTAGAGTCTCCGAGAGGCGGCGTCACGCTCAAACTTGATCGTGATCCAGTGCAGCAAGTCCCACCAAGCCTGACAGAACTTCTCCATGAACTCGACGTGCTTCTTGAGACCACGCATGATGTCGGCGCTCAGCTGGGACGCATCATGGTAGTACAGCACCTTGGTGCGTTCAGCGAACATGACGTTCCAGGGGAGCTTCTTCTTGATCATCTTGCCCCGCGAGTTCACCGGGAAGAGAGTCGAGTACAGCTCCATGCTCCAGCGTGCCTCGAGAAACTTCATGTCACACTTCTGCGGCGCGTAGTTCGGGAACCCGATGGTCTGAGGCTTACTCTTCTTCTGGTAGAAGCACATCTTGATTCCGGAGCACCTGTATGAGGTGGTGGTTGCTGGATCGGGAGTTTCAACCACGCTCAACTGCTCCAGTGTCAGCTCCTCGAAAGGAATTCTTGCCAACTTGGTAGCCTTGCGTGGAGACTCCGTCAGCTGCTCAATGACCTTGGCTGTGAGCCTCGCTTTCTTGGCCGCAGATCCAGACTGTCCCCGCTTGGTCTTGGATTGGTTCCGCGGCGAACGACGACGCGTAGAGTCCGTGTCTTGGTCGGATACACTTGATTCAAGCATGCTGAGCTTGCGTTTGGCTGTCCGAGACGACTGCGACGCTGAAACTGCATTTTCCGTGACCTTGGACGCTGTATCTGAATCATCCGGTTCAATGCTACCTGCGTCCTCGTACTCAGAGTCCCCACTGCTGCTGGAAGAAAGAGGCTCAAGCCCCTCTTGGACATGCTCTTCGTCCAGCGAGAACCAGGGCTCAGGCTTCTCCCCCCGGTCGAACATGCTTTCCAGCCGAACTTCAGCGCTGAGGTAGTACATCTCTGGAACGAAGCTTGACCAAGGAACTGCGTCCAGCCCGTCGCTCCGAATAATGCTGACCAGCATCTGGATCAGAGGCTCAGCATGGATGAGCGGGTGAACAACGTGTTCCCCGCTCACGAGCTCCTTCGCGTCCTCGTAAGTGAAGCCATTCCGCAGCACATAACGCAAGTCAGGACGAAGCTTACGCCAGATCTGAGGCCCCGGGAGGGCCGCTCGCGCTTCATCCTCGGAACGAGCGAGGTCGGACGACGCTGGGAGAGCCAACTGTGAATTAGGGCGATGGTTGCTTGGACGCAGTTGGAGACCTTTCACAAATTCGTTCCAGGACATTGTCTTACGACTGCCTTTGGACGCGGATTTCCCCTTAGACGCAGATTGCTTGGAACCGGGCTTGCTGGTCCCTGCCCTACTCCCAGTGAGATCAATCGTTTTCTTGAGCGGAGGGACGAGCTTGGACCCGGAGTCACCACCTGTAGCCTTCTTGCGCTCCGCCGCATAGTCGCCACAGTCACATTGAGGCTGATCGATGGCCACCACGTGGATGTTCGTCATCCAGCCAGCCGGAGGCGTAGTGCCATCTGCGAAGTGGCCGAACAGCTCCTGAAGACGTTTCCAGTTTCCAGATACCGTGACCTGAGGTTCCCGATTCAAGAAGTCGCTGAACGCCCATGCGCTCAAGGTCTTCTCTCGGATCTCTCGACGCAGTACCTCGCAGAGAGCCTCAGATGTTCGCAACTGGTCCTTCAGATCGGCAATCTCGTCTGCGTGGGCATTCAGTGCGTGTTGGTGGTCTTCTTGTTGGCGAGTGAAACTTTCCTTGAACGTGGATTCGCCCTCAGCCTTGGCCGTGGTAACGCGATCGACCTCCCTCTTCCAATACGCCTCCATCGCAGCCCATTCCCGTTTGAGACCATCGTTGGCGTCCATCAGATGCAGCGTCCCTTGCAGGGACGAGATGCCGTCGCCTTGAGTTACCTGTTTCAGCTGACGGTACTTGTTCAAGAGCCGTTTCAGGAGGGACATGGTGTTGATGGTGCGCTCAGCGAGTCGCTCTGATCGGAAGGCGCTCAGTATTGAGGCGAACTCACGTTGCATGACCAACGACCCCAGCATGCACGCAAGGTTGGGACCAGATGGGGGACTTGGTCGTGACTCAAGCATGGCTGAACGCACGTCCGACCCGATGACTGATTCAAGATCCTTGAAGTCTTAGTCAGAGAATGTCTCGAGCGTTTGGAGTACTTCGAGTCCGCCATACCCGTCGTGGAAGTGCGCCCCATTATGGATCGCATCTGCCGATGCAGGAATCCCCACGATCTGGAGCGGAGCCTCAGTAGCGAGAGAAGGCGGAGCCAGCCAACTTGCCGGACGCTGGGCGCTCTCGTCAATGAAGCTGAAGCTGGATGCAGGAACGAGCTTGGACGCAGAGAGGCCAGCGTACTCAGCGCCGGAGACGATCCGGTTTTCGCGCCACCCAGGCGCGAGAGATGAATGCTCAGCGGGAGTCTTGGTATCTGCGTTCAAGCTGGATGAAACTGCGCTCAAGCCGCTTGGCCCGTTGGGACCCGCGTTCAGCTGACCGCCGCTCTCTTTGGCTTCTGCATCCACGGTGGGGCCCTCCGCAACATCATCGCTGCCCACGTCGACGTGCTGCTCACCGCCGTGGTCATCAATGTCGGCATCCTTGTCCGTGGAGTGCCCTGGACCCTTGTTACTCGGAGAAGACGCCTTTGCCGGCGCCTCTTGCGAGTCCGACGCCTTGTCGGCGTCCCCGATTGATTGGCGCGCTCCGGCGTGCCGCCCCTCCGTGCGCGCCTCTGGTGCGTCATCCTTAGCCGGTGCCATGCTGCTGTGCCGCGCGTGCGACCGCGAAGTTGCCGTGTTGGTGCGTGTGTGTCGGTGCCACACGTTTGGAGAAGATTTTGCAATGATACGGAACGCTGGAATGGATTTCACAGTTGGAGACGAGTCTGGCCGCAGTTTTGACCGTTGCTGACTGAGCGGGACAGGGCGGAACAGCGTGCGAAAGTGTGGCAGTTGGTCGGCTGCCCGCACTTTAGAACCGCGTTCAAGCTCAGCCTCGCCAGACTTCGGTCCAGCCATGATGTGCCAGCTCGGATGGAATTTCCTCTATGACAGACCATGACTGGAAGGGACGGTTGTGACGAGACTGAACGAGGTTTTGCCTCAACCGGTCATCACCTGCATACTGACTTGCCCGAATCCGCCATTTTGATTGGCCGAGACTGAACCCGGACCCGGCTGTACACCGTGCGACAAGACCTGAGCTGGAATTCGGCTGTGTTCCGCGGAGCGAAGTGCACTCAAGCCTAGGATGGGCCCTTCAGGCCTGGAAGACTGCGTTCAGATGAGAAACCCTGAATGCACTCGATCCGTCCAGGCCGCCCCCGTCCTTAAGCGGGTTGACACATTGAGGCCGTCGAAAACGCCTGCACGAACGTATCGTGTATGGTGTCCCGCCTCGCCTAGGCCCTGAGCGCACATGAATTTCGTGTACCCGGAGCTCAGCCACCCCAGTGAAGTCGCGTACATGGTGTCCAGACCGCTGGCCACCCGGAAGAAGTCCCACCAAGTACCCCACAACCAAGTGAAGAGTCGACCTGCCCTTGGCCGCAAGGCTTTGAGCACGGTTTCAGCCTTGGCCGCAAGTCGCCTTTGGCTGCAGACCTTGAACGCTCTGCGTTCAGGCCTGCCGACTCTGAAACCCGGTTTCAAGGAATGCGGGCTCAAGGTCTCCCAAGAGCCAGTCATGCACATAGACACGGGCACATTGAAGCTGGGCAAGAATCCAGTGGAGCGAGTCTACGTCAACAGTTCCAGTATACTCAAGTCAAGATATTCGCCAGACGCGTGGCGAAGAACACAGAAGAACACAGAAGAACACAGAAGAACGCTACGAGAAGAGATACCTTTACACAAAGCCTAGCGATAGTCTAGCAGATAACAATCAGAGAGTTCGTTTTACCCCTACTGCGCAAGTCGCCGAGGAATCGGGTCCGCTGTCTTTAAGGACAAGGGCAGTGCGGAGCTCCCCACACACATTCAAGTCCAATTACGTGGGGATCAGTCTGCTCCGGCTGCTGAAGTGATCCACGTATTCCATTTCCCAGTTGGGCCCATTGCGTTGAGGTAAGGGTGGTGTCCCATTTCATGTTAAGAAGGACATCTCGGGTGGTTTAGCAGCAGTCACCCCCGGGAATAGTTTGATCGACTGCGTTTAGGACCGGATTGTATTTGGTTTGTATATTTCCCTCATCTGAGGGTGGTGCGCGTGTGAGAGTGCGTTCAAGGTTGACCAGTGCCTTGATCGCCGATTAGTTGACTGGTGTACGACCCACCGCCCGAGGGTCTTAAAGAATAAGTGGCGGCTGTGTGTTTGTGTATAACTCTGCATTTGTATTGGTTATCTGAAAGTGGTGTGTATTTCTGGGGTTCTAACTTGTGGTAGTAACCCTGGTCCTTCACCCGCTTCTGCGTTCAAGCCGTTCAGAGAAGTGCGTTCAGACAAGTGGACGTTGCGCTCAACGAACTCAAGGCTTTCAACCCCACAGACAACTCGCCTGGTGACCTATCCAGGCTCCCCAAAGACAAACGACACCGATAGGGATTCACAAGGTGCCACGCCACCCTGGCCGCAGTTTCTTAGGAAATCTGCGTTCAAGGTTTACCTTCCCAGAAAAGGCCGTTTCAGTCTTGCCTGACCCAAAACCCCCTTCTGGGCTACCGCTATACACCTGGGCGTAAAAGGTTTCACCGACCTCGTCACATTTCAAGGTCGTGACCAGGAAGGGCCTTGCGTACACGCTCAATCTTCCGAAGAAGATGCGGACGCACCCCGTCTTCTACGTGGGCTTGCTCAAGCCGTACCATGACCCGACGCAGGTGCAAATGGAGGCACCGAGGGCGACGAGGTCGCAGGCGCGGAGGTCGCGAGCGTCGAGGACGCAGTCGCAGGCGTCACAGACGCGACCATCATCGCAGGCACTGCAGGCACAGGCGGAAGGCTCGGCATCGGCGGTGCCGCGAGCCCTGAGGGCAGGGTCGGAGTCGGAGGTGCCGCAGGCACAGGGGCCACCGGCGCAGGAGGCGCAGCGGGCGGGCCCTGCATGCGGGCCAGAAGGTCAATCTGACCCTGCAATGCAGCCTGCTGACGCCGAAGCTCGGAGAGCTCCTGGCTACGACGATCGTCGCGATCGCCATAATACTGCACCCAGCTCTCCAAGTGTCGGAGCCGGTCCCAGACCTCGCGAGGCACTTGAACCCAGCTCAAGTCCCGAGCAAGCTCGTCGAGCTCCGTGGCAGTACGCGCGAGACGCGCATCGACATCCTGGACATGGTCCCGAAGGCGAGTCGTCTGTTGCTGAACCTCGAACAGCTCATCAAACGTCGCGAGGCGGCTTGGTGCGTCCTCCACCGGCGCTGCTCGGTGAGCAAGGGAACCTTCACTACCATGTGGAGCGCCTGCTGGCGAAGCGGCGGTGCCGGGGTCAAAACCAGTATCTGGTAAAGTGGCGAGGGTACCCGCACTCAGAGAACTCATGGGAGTTTGAGGTGCCCCTTCGCCAAGACTGCCCAGACGTCGTGGACGCTTTTGATCGGCTTGATCACCCGCGCCCCGTGGGCTCGTGGCCGGCATGCCGGCCGTCCCGCGCTTCCCGGCAATAGGCTGGGGAGCTGCTGGGTCAGCCACATTGCTCCGGGGTTGGCCCTGAGCCACAGCGCTCACTCCCTCACGGGTAGGAGCGACTGGAGGGCTCAAAGGAGCGAAGCGCGCAGCGCTAGAATGGGTCTGCGGCTGAGCGTTAGCCGAGAGGCTGCGTTTGGCTCGGATCTTCGCAAAGTCGAAGCGGAGCTTGCGTTCGATACGAACATCCACTTCGCTGAAGCTAGCTCGAAGAGCATCCATGGAGCTAAGCTTCTTCTTCTTCTCAGCCCAGAGCTCGAACTGAGCCTCGTGTTCGATCAGGCTTTCGCCCGGGCTGAGCACCACAGGGTACGTCCGCATTGCGGGCACGGACAACCCCTTGCCTTGCAGGCGCAACCGCTCACGGTACTCGGAGACAGTGGTAGACTGTGGAGTCAAGAGTCGATCTCGTAGAGACGTTCGAAGAGCGATCTCCTCCGGAGTACGGGCCGTAGGCCCAATGACATGCTGAGCCAGCGTCGGTTGAAACGCCTGACGGCATGCCTCCGCGGGGTCACGAGGCCGAAAGCCGTACTCGGCGGTGTTGGGGTTCAGCAGGGGCCGCAACTCGGGGCGCTGGGAGCGCATGGAGGCCAGCTGCGCCGCAACCTGCTCGGATTGAGCCTCGTCCAAAGGGTTGGAGATGACGGGGCCAAAGGGCACTTCCCCCGCACGAGGCGGAGAGTACCGTGACTCCGTGAGCTCGCGCAGCTCGCGGAGCCCGGAAGAGCGTTCAGGGAACGGATTTGGAGTGCGCAGCGGTGGCCGCGGCTCCTCCCTCGATGGCGCGATGCGCTCAGTAGAGAGACGGCTCGACGAGCGCGCAGGAGATGTTCGCGCGCGGCGCTCTGGGTCGCGGGAGCTCGACGAGCCAACTGTGGCCGACATGCCACCTCCGCGTTGTGCCGGCGACGTGGGCGAAGCGTCGCGGCGGTTCGGGGAGCGTCGTGGGAACGTTGCTTCACCCTCATGGCTCGGAGAGCCGACATCGGACTCGCTGTAGTCCACCTCGCCCTCCTCCTCATCTCCGAAGAGATCTTTGAGGTCCATGGTTGAATGGGCTAGTGCTCGAGGGGAGCTGGAGCGTGCTCGCCGCGAGCGTTGCTTGAGGCGTTGCGCCGCGAAGTACTGGGAGACCGAGAGCCTGGGAGGCACGGTCGGTGTGCGCACCTGCGCTGGGGGCTTGGGAGTTCGCAGGCACGAGGTGCCGAAGCGCGAGAGGAGCGAGGCTCCGAGGCGGACCTTGTGAAAGAGTTTCTGCGGTCGAAAGACCAAAATGCGTTATGACTTGAAGTCATGTAAGGGCGCGTTGCGCCGAGAAGTTCTCAGAGACGTCCACACGATGTGGATTGACTCGTTCGAGAAGGAGGCTTGACGGAACAAGACCCGGTCGTTGACCGTTAAGCGTGAACACCCGTGTCCACGGTTTGGTGGGGGAGGGTGTAACGGGGTTACACGAGTGTTACCCGAAGGGTTACGAAGTGTGGCACACACAGGCTTGTGTGGTGCACACTGTCTAACCTATTTCAGTAGGAGAATCAGTACATGGCTTCAGAGCCACAGATTATGCATATGACTAGGGTTCACTATGCTAGATAGTGACCCAGATACATTTACACCGAAGGCGGCTCTGCCGCGATAAAGACAAATACATTCAGTTTTGAAGATTCACAGCTAAGAGTTAAGGGTTGACTCTTGGAGTCCGTAGGGAGTACGGACTCGTGCGTTCTGGTATTAGAACGGGCTATCTTTAGCCGCGACTCTGTGAGTCTATTACGTCTTCCTCTGACGCTAAAGCTACGGCAGCCCCGCTGCACTTGGTAGCACTTGTAGTCAATCCGACACCTGAGTCTGGATAGACTGACCCTCTGTGGAGAATGGAGCAGTTCGCTCACTTGCCCCCGAACCAGCAGGATGCGCTTAAAAAGCTTATATCCTTGCTGGGCCCGGAGGGCGTGACGCAACTGGCGCAACAAGGCCCCGACGCGGTGAATGCGCGTCTCGAGGCGTTCTCCAGCTACGAGAATGCTCTGTTGGAGCACCTCCAGCAGAGGATGGCGACGGCCGCGGCGCCGCAAGCGCCCGCTACGTCATCCGACGCGGGAACAAGACCTGCCGCTCATGTTGAGCGTGAAGACCTTCGAAGGCAAGGAAGGGGAAAGCTTAATGCTTTGGACCCGTGAAGTCGAGATGGCTATGAGCTCAGCTCTACTCCGGACGGAGTCACAGCGCGTGGCGCTAGCTATCTCGAAGCCTGGTGGGCGAGCGAGAGAATGGGCACTAACGTCAGGGACGTCGGTCGACACGGCCTTCCCGACGTGGGACCAGCTGAAGCAGCAACTGTCCCGAGTGTTCGCTCCGCCTAACGAGGCGTATCGCGTGCGCTCACGCTTCCTGGCTACCCGGCAAGGCAAGAAGGATTTGGTGGACTATGTCCAGGAGTTGAGAACACTCATTGCGGGCATGTCTGCCGAGCCTCTGGCTGAGGTAGTCATCGTCACGGTGTTTATGGAAGGACTTCGCACTGGCGTGGCCAGGACGGAAGTCTTCCGCACTCACTCAAGCTCTTTTGAAGAGGCTGTGAGCATCGCGTTGAACGCGGAGCACAACTTTAAGTCGTCAAGACTTGGGTGGAACGCTCCTCATACCAGTTCGTCGAACGGTCCGGAGCCTATGGACCTCAGCTATGCTGAAGACGAAGAAGCCGAGCTTCGGGCTGCTGAGCAGCGGCGCGGCATCCGCCGATGTTTTATCTGCGGTGACACGCGTCACTTGCGCGCCGGAAGTCCGCTGCGCTTGCAGCGCCAGGCTTCGTCAAGCCGCTCTTCGGGTTCGAGCCAGGGCTCTGGTTCGTCTCGGGAATGAGAAAACCCAGTAGGCGCGGGGCGGCCTACTGGGGAGGAACTAAGTTCTATTGAACCTCGGCGAGGTGGAGGTCGACAGGAGTTAGCCCCGAAGAGAGCTGTACTCTATAACACGGAACGTGTGTGCAAGCCGGGCTTGCTAGTTGTCCAGGCTTGGGTGAAAGGCTTCACAAAGCCATGGACGATTTTGATCGATTCGGGAGCGTCGGGTAATTACGCCCGGCGTTCCACGATGGACGGAAGTCACCTTTATGCTGAGGCGCTGGTAGCGCGTGGTAGTGACATCGTCACTGTTCGTCTCGCGACGGGCACTCGTGTCACGGTGCCTAAAGTCCCTGTGGACTTGGGCGTGAAGTTTTTGGATTTCGATAGCGTGGAACGCTGTCTGGTCTTAGACCTCGATTCGAGATATGATCTCATCCTTGGTATGGCGTGGCTGGAACGCCATGAGCCTTGAATAGATTGGAGGTCGAAGACCCTTGGTGCTACGCACTTCTCTCCTGGCGGAGCATTGGCGAGTCATGAACCCACCTCTGCTAGGAAGCAGAAGCGCTTCTGGCGCGAGCACTGGACCGAGTCGGTCAATGTGCTAGACATCGGAGTTTCCGAGTTGGTGGACACTGCGTGTGTCGAGAACGAGCGTTCCGAGCGTGGCTCGTGGACGGCAGGTGGAGCGGCACGAATTCCGCTGAGCGGGTGTGCGCCTGAGGGCAACGCCCCGCTGTACCCAAGTGAGGACAAGGTCGGCATGGAGCCGAGGAGCCATGGGCGACGCCCGGCTGATGAAGGATGTGGAGCGGCACGAATTCCGCTGAGCGGGTGTGCGTCTGAGGGCGACGCCCTGCTGCGTGCCAGTGAAGGCGCGGTCGACGAGAAGTCGAGTGAAGATGGGCGTTGCCCGGATCAAGGATGTGGAGCGGCACTAATTCCGCTGAGCGGGTGTGCGTCTGAGGGCGACGCCCTGCTGCGTGCCAGCGACGGCGCGGTCGGCACGATGCCGAGGGACAAGGGCTTTGCCCGGATGAAGATCGTGGAGTGGCACGTAATCCACTGAGTGGAGGCTGCGGGTCGTGCAGCCCTTCGCTGAGTGTCGATCAAGACACTGCTGCTCCTCTGGATCTGAATGAGGTGGTGATACCTGGCGTCAGGAAGCATGCAAAATCACGGAGCTCTTCTGGGCGGACAGTGTCCATGAAGAGGCGGCAGCGCCGCAAAGCGCTGGCGGTGCGACGCAAGGCGTCTGCGGTCTCACGAGTCGAGAAGGGTGTGTCGAGCGGTGAGGCTCCACACAAGAGCGAGCAGCTCTACACACTCGTGAATGGAGTGACGGGCGACGTCGACGGAGACATCAGTCTCAACGACTTGCCCTCACTATCGGCTCTCGTGGAGCTGGACGAGATGTCCTTGGCCGAGTTGGGCGAAGCCTTGAAGGCTGGAGACTTGGCGGAGGTGGTGGTCATACGACCTGAAGAAGAGTTGAACTCGTCCTCGCTTCTGGATGAAGCTGTCCTGGAGGACACTAAGAAGGCGCTGAATGCGCGAAGCGGATCGGCGATCCTGAAGGATCCGTCGGACCCCTTGTATCACGTGGTGAAGGATTATCAAGACGTGGTCTCGAAGGAACCGCCCTCGGGGATACCTCCGGATCGAGGTGTTCGACATGAGATTGATCTCGTTCCGGGAACGAAGTACTGCGTGACGAGGCAGTGGCCTTTGCCGAAGGAGCAGTGTGACGTCATTGACGCGTTCTTCCGTGCGAAGCACGAAGCGGGCATGGTGCGTGAGAGTAAGTCTCCTCACTCCACGCCGACGTTCTGCGTCAGAAAGCCGAATGGCAAGTGGCGTATTGTGCATGCTTTCAACAAGCTGAATGCCGCCACCATTCCGGCGCAGACGCCGATTCCTCGGAAGGACGTTCTTCAGAACAACATGGCAGGATGTACGATGTACAGTGCGCTCGACTTGGTCGATGGCTACTACCAATTGCTCATGAGGACGAGCGACATTCCCCTCACTGCGGCGAGTACTCCGAGCGGCATGCTCTGGGAGTGGTTGGTGATGCCCCAAGGGCTTTCAAACGCGCCAGCGACGTTCAATCGTCTTGTGACGCAGCTCTTCCGGCCCCATCGGGCGTACGCGCAGACGTACTTCGATGACATTTTTGTCCACAGTCGTGCGGAGCACGGGAAGACTGATATGGAGAACCATGTCGAGCACCTGCGTGCTGTGCTCGAGTGCATGCGTCAAAACAAGTTGTATGCAAACATTGACAAATGCATCTTCGGAGCAGAAGAGATTCCCTTCTTAGGGTGCTTCATCGGGAAGCGTGGCCTGAGGGCCGACCCGGTCAAGGTCAAGGCCATTGTTGACTGGCCGGTTCCCCAGAACCAGAAGGATCTTCGCAAGTGGCTTGGCTTGGCCAATTACTTGCACAAGTACAGCGAGAATTACGCTGAGATGGCTCGGCCACTCTCCAATCTCCTGAAGAAGGACGCGGAGTGGTGTTGGAACACCGAGCATCAAGATGCGTTTGCGGCAATTAAGGATAGTCTCCTTCATGCGCCTATTCTGGCTTTGCCAGACCCCGCTCGTCCGTTTAGTGTCGTCTGTGACGCCTCGGACTTTGCCATCGGCTGTACCCTGCTACAAGCAGACGCCGAGGGGCGCGAGCGCGTGGTGGCGTTCGAATCTCGTCAGCTGAAGGCTGCTGAGAAGAACTATCCTGTCCATGACAAAGAGCTACTTGCGATGAAGTATGCGTTCGTCAAGTTCAGGGTTCACCTGTTGGGCTCTCAGCCGTTCGTGATTTACACGGATCACGCGTCGTTACGCACTGCGACTCAGTCGCCTCATCTCTCGCAAAGGATGGCCCGTTGGCTGTCCTTCTTCGTGGAGTACAACTTCGAGGTGAAGTACAAGCCTGGCAGGCAGAATGTCCTCGCGGACGCGCTGTCACGCAGGCCGGATTATGAGCTGGCTCATGTAACGACCATGACTTCGTCATTACCGGATCTGATCCGAACGGCTTATGCCAAGGATGACACTTGTGTCGCGTTGCTGAAGGCTCTCGGGAGCAAGGAGTTTCAAGACTCGGACATTGAATTGTCGGCGCGAGTGCGCGCGCGTTTGCATCGCTACACCCTCGATGGTGGCCTGCTGTTCTACAGCACTGGCTCCGAGGACACGCCCCGCGTGGTCATTCCTCATGATGAGGACCTGAAGTATCGTATCCTCTATGAGGCCCACGACACGCCGCTGGCTGGCCATCTTGGTCGTGAGAAGACCTACAGCTCGGTGAGCACCCACTACTGGTGGCCGAAGATGTACAAGTGGACGAGCACTTATGTGCGCACGTGCGGACGTGTCAGCGAGTGAAGTCGTCACCCCATGCTGCAGCCCCGTTGGCAAGCTTGCCTGTCCCTTCGGGCTGTTGGCAATCCATGAGTATGGACTTTGTGTTTGGCCTGCCGGCGGATGCGGCGGGCAACACTGCAGTCGTGGTCTTTGTAGACCGACTGAGCAAGATGGCTCACATTGCGGCTGTGCCGGATACCATCGATGGTAAGGGTACAGCAACGCTGTTCTTGGACCGAGTGACACGATGTGGAAATGGATTTCTGTCTGCACCCATGTCCGACCCCATGGATACACTGACCCTTCGGAGAATATGATTGGTCGCACGGGATGGACATCCGGCAGAGACAAGTGTGATGTGTGGATTGTAGATGTGTGTGTGTGGAGATTTGATCAAGCATGGGCTCACAGGATTGGAGATGCGCCCACCGGATGAGCGCTCATATCTGGTGTGGAGTACCGCATCCTGTCCATCCGCCGACTTCCCTAACTGCAGGATAGGCCCAAGGCGTGAAAGTGTGGCCAGTGAACGTATCCTGGCCACTGCCTGCATTGGCTCAGTCAAGTTGTCGGCCTACCCCATTGAATTGACCCCACCTGACATGATCGCGCACCCGCAAGACCTTGCTGGACAAAGCCCCGTGTTGCCCGGACTGAATCGTGGTGCACCCGGTGAACGCGCCCAGAATGAAGAAGTGCCGAACCGGATGGGGACGGACCGGATCATTCATTCGGTCCGTCCACTATGCACACACTGGATATCAACGCACCGAGAACAAGTCCAGTGCGCGCCGCGTGTGTTCGTGCAGGCGGCGTCGATCCAGACCGGATGAGACCAAGATCCCCCAAGACCCACGTGCAGCACCGAATAAACCGCACATCCAAGGGAGAGGTCCAGTTCCAAGACGAAGAGACGGTGTACCCAAGCGAAGGGACGGTGTACCCAAGGTACCTCTGTCATCATCTGATGAGTGTGCCCGAAGAAGTGTCGCCGTCAACAAGTTCCCGCATACCGAAAACAAGACAAGCATACTGAAGAAGCACAAGCATACTCAAGACAAGCGAAGCATAGTGAAACCTACATTTAAGTCAGCGAAGTGATAGAAGATAGCTAGCCAAACGTAAGAACTAATTTGCCGAAGAACACGCGGACGATTCTGGCGCCCGAGGACAGCAGTAGAGCCTCGACTTTCTCGTCTTCAAGAGCCCTCCGGGAGACTGCCTGCGCGCGGTCTAAGTACGTTTAGGGACGCTTCCAAGGCCTCACCAGTGTAGCGAGCACCGGTGTAGTGGGGACTCAAAGGTACCAAGGCGAGGTCGGCAGTGACTGGGGTTTCGCGCCCTGGAGTGACCTGTGAGAGCTTCATTTTCTATTTGCGTGTCCTATCCGGGCATCCATTTCATATTCCCTACTGTGTGTCTTTGGTGGTTGAGGTAGTCACCCCCCAGACCGAATTGATCGACTACTGTGTGATAGGACTGAATTATATTTTGTATTGTTCCCTCATTCTGTGAGGGGGTGCGCGTAAGTGAGTGTGCATCCAGGGCTGGCCAGTGCCTTGGGTGACGGCTCCGAAGTTGACTGGTGTATAGACCCCCCACCCAAGGGTCTCAAAGAATAAGTGGTGGCTGTATATTTTGAGACGTTTAGCTCGGCATTGTATTTCTGTGTGGTTGGTTGGTCTGAATTACGGATCTGACAGTGATCCCTTCCATTCGGTCTGACCCTCTGTTCATTCGGTGTGGTTTATCTCAGGAACACACCCAGCAGACTTTATTCTGTATTTGCAACAACTCATTTCGGTGAAGTCCGGTCCGCCAAAGGTAAGCGATACCTATAGGGGTTGACACAAGGCCACACGCCAAACGCCGGACCGCATCAGTGCGATTCGGTGCGTCCAAGCGGTTTCAGGCCCGGGACATTCAGTGTCCCGTGGGCTGCTTATCGCGTGGACAATCTCTGGTACTCCGAACCCGAATTTCATTCGGTCCGGCATAGCGCGCTATACACCCCTGGACGATAAAGGCGTTCACCCGCCTCGCCTCAGCTGGTGCGCGTGCCCGGATTTGGTTGCCTAGGATTTCACCGGAGTTGTTTGTATATTGATTTGGTCTAAAGGGGTGTTTCTACTGACTACCTGGACTAACAGCTTGGTTATGACTGGAAGGAAGGAAGCACGTGAAGGTGGACGCGGAGGCGGACGCGGTGAGGTGTCTCGTCAGTCGCGTCGAGGACAAGGGTTGCCGCCGGAGGAGCACAAGGCCCTGGACGACGTTGTCCGGGAGGCTCGGAAGGCTGGCGCGGAGAAGCGCAAGGCGGCCCTGGAAGAGAAGAAGAAGGCGTCGGCGGCCGTTCAAGATCAAGCGGCCCCGGAGTCCTCCGCTTTGGATGCGCACCAATCAAACCAGGACGAGGCTCTGGAGGCGGACTCGACCGAGTCTGTGCCGGCCGGCACCGAATGTGTCCCAGACCCGGCGACGGGACTGGATGAGGGTGAGTCCACACAGGACAAGGAACCCGCCCAGGCGTCTGTGGGAGGCGCCGATGAGGTTGAGCCCCGGCCGAGGATCGAGTTTCGGACTCTCCTCAGCCGGATGATGAAGTCGAGATTCTGGACGAAGCCCCGACGATCAAGCACGAAGGACCGCTGTCGACTGTCCACGAAGACGGCGTACTGAACGACGAAGCTGAGACCCGGTCTGCACCCGCGCAACCCGGTCCGGCCGCGGCTGCCGAAGCACCCGCGCTCAAGAGTGAAGCCCGATCCAGTCTGGCGCCCTCGGACCCTCGAGGACCCAGCGAGACCAAGGCCCAAGTGAGCTAGGCTCAGGCGAAGGCGTACGTGGCTGAGCAAGTGCGCCGCTGGGAGCAGCACCGTGAAAGCACGGTCGTCCCGCTCAAGGTGGAGTATGCCTGGCCCGAGCCGGCACCCGACTTCACCGAATGGTGGGCGGCTGCGTTGGCGACGTCGAAGTACCTGTCGGACCGAACGGCGATGGCGAGTCAAGATGCTGCATGGATCGCGGAGCTGGATTTGGTACGGCTTGAGCTGTGTCTGGCCCAGGATGTCACGGGTATCGTGATTCCGCCGAGCCTGCTCTCGCCACGTGAGTGCGTTGCGCTCATCCAGTCTCTCCTCTTCGCTGCTGGTTTCAGGTTTCACAACCTGATCCCGATGTGGTTCCAGTCCAAGTCCTCCAGAGTCGCACCGAGCTTGGTGCGCTCTGTGGTCGAAGACGTCCAGCATTTCCTCGCGTTCGAGCTGATCGAGTGGCGCGAGCTGGCATCCGGTGTGCCCTTCAAGATCGTACTGGATGCGCCGGACGCACAAGACCGGACTGGACCAGATGCTGAGAACACTGGATCAACGCCGCTGCAAGCTGTGCGAGCACCGATCCTGGACTACCACGCTTAAGACAACGATGGAGATCTATTGACGTCGGATTACGAAGCTGGACTACTGGGACGCGAATTCGTCCTGCGTCTACGAGTGGCCGGACTCCGGAGGACACGAAGCCCGCAAGGGTCGTCCACCGGCGAACCGGATTCCAAGCGCCCGCAGCACGGACCGCCTCGCCCGTCGTCCGTCCAGTCCGCATCGTCGATCCCATCCGCGCCGCCGCTGTCCACGCCGTCGCTCTCCTCGCTCCCTTCGTACCACGCGTCCAGTGAGTCTGGACGCGCATCCGGTACCGGAGTGCTGGTTCCATTCGGTCCGCCGTCCCGCTCACCCTCGGATCTCGATTCGAGCTTGTTCGGTACGACGGCAGGATCCAATGCGTCGACGTTCAGTGCGGCATCGGGAGCTCGGTCGTCCAGAGACAGCTCGTCGTCGCTGTGGTCCGGACACCATGCCGCGAGGCACATGTCCGCGATTGGGTACGGACCCATGGTGATGACCGCGCAAGCGGGAGCGATTCAGTCTGGCGCAGGTGGAGGAACCGTGGAGATCACCCGGACAGCGCTCCCTCGGTCATCGACGGTGGTGGATCAGGACGATGTCGTTATGTCAGAGTCCGATCGCACTACCGTCCGGAGTGACCGAAGGTCGAGGGCTTCATCCGGTAGGCACACCTCCTCCCGACGCGAGAAGCGAAGCCCGTCACCGAGCGACTCCGACTCCAGTGACACTGACCGGAGCCGCCGCCGAAGGTCGTCGAGATCGAGGCGCGCACCGAGTCGGTCGTCCAGGTCGAGTCGATCCGGTCGGTCAAGTCGTTCAGCGATGTCCGTGATGTCTGGGGCGTCCCAAGTCGCGCTCAACACGATGCGCCAGACGCAGGAAGCCCTGGCCAGGATGGAGCTGAGCCAAGCGGAGTCCGCTGCCAACACGGCTCGACTGGGTGAAGGCCTCCAGAGTGCGTTCCACGCGATTCAGGAGCTGGCCGGACGCAATGCTGCCGTCCACGGCAGTCAGCAGACCGGATGGGGACAGAACGCTCCGGTCCCGGAGCTCCCGATCCTGTCCGGCCAGCCTCCAGTGTCGCCGATCCAAGAGCACGAGGTGGCCGCCGCCATTGAGAACGCCCGCACCGAGGCAGCCCGCCTGGAGCGCGCGCCGCTGCGGAGTTCACCGAGCGTTGGAGGCAGCAGGAAGCGCAAGCCGAAGCCGAACGAGCACGCTGGGCCGGGGACGTCCAGCGGGGTCTGAACGCCCAACTAGATTTATTCCAAGAGAAGGTCCACCAGCTTGAAGCTGAACGGGAGGGGAGCGAGAATCTTCCCGGAACATTCAGCGGTTTCAGGCCCATCAGTTGCGCAACCTTCGTGCAGCACGCCAGGAAAATCCAGCGGCTACGGCAACATCGGGACCTGATTCGGCAACGCAAGTGAAGACAGAGACCGGACGTGAGACGTCGCACCCAGTACCCAGTGTGCCTATCCCATCTGGTCAGGCACCCAGCGGATCTGCGCCGTCTCGTGCCGACGAGCTTCTAGCAACTCAGCTTCAAGCGACGATCGACAGCATTCTCAAGGCGAAGGCGACTGCAGGGGCTAAAGCCCGCGCCGCACGAGCCGCGCCGACCAAGGGCAAGCAAGATGCACCCGCGAAGGACTCCAAACCTCCGCCCGCGAAGGGTGAAGCCTCCAAGAGTGCGAAGGACACCGTGTAATGGGCCTACCTTGGCTCACTACAACAGCTTACACGTGTGCGCTCGTGTATGAGGAAGCGTAGCTTAGTTTAAACTAGAGTTAATTATACTCGGGCCTCCGAGTATAGATTAATCTAAATAAACGATCCAAATAATGTTTTTGGGTTAAAATGAGAACTGTTATTTTTGTTTTATGTTTCTGACTTCCTCTAAATGTAATATTCTAAGTTGGGAATCTGCCAACGGCTGGTTGGCAGAATTCCTTTGCTATGCATGTCGCTCATTGGTTAAAAGATGCTGCTTTCAACCAATAGGAATCCTAAATGTCTATGGACCACCCGTCGTGGTGATCGTAAATGAATGTGGCACTTGATGTAACGTACATCAAGGCCGAGGAAGTGTTCGAACCTTTAACAGACATCGCGTCTGTTAGAGTTACAAGTGGCTGTAGCCACTTGTGCGTGTAACCCCGTTACACCATCCCCCCCTTAAGGTTAGACGCGCCGGTCACGGCACGTCAATCAGGCAATTGACCACTCGTCAATTCTTCACGTTGGGAGAAAGAAAACTCGAGCTCATTCCGCAATGAGCTCGCCAAAGAAGACCGCCGCCGAGGAGAAGCCCGCCGCTGGGACAGAGAATCTCTCTGTCCCCGAGTACCACGAGCGGCAGCAGGCGAAGCAGGACGCTCGCGCTGCTAAGGCCGCGGCCGAGCCGAAGATCGTCCTTCAGGGCTCTTCGCTAGTCAACGATGTCGTTGACTATAGCGAGGACGACGTGGACATGGAGGAGGGCGATGCCTCCCCCAGCAGGCGCAAGGAGTCAATCGACAGCGACAGTCTCGACCCGCACGCCGGGTCGAGACGCCCTCGTGAAGAAGACGATTCGGACGCTTCGAGTTCGAAGCGTTCGCGTTGCGCAAAGGAGACTCCGCTCTCTGCTGCTGGAGCCTTGAGCTCGCCGCGCGATGCGGCGCCTTCAAGCTCTCCACGCGCTGCTCATGCAGCGTGTGATCCATGGATGCCGTCCGCGGCAGACATCGCGGCGCGGGTGGGCAACTCGGTGCCCCCGAACACTATCCCGCTGTACGTATGCAGCGCGATCGAGGACGATGAGGTGGCGGAGGGCCAGCACTTTGATTCGATGACGGATCAAAGGCGCGACTACTATATCGGACTCTTCCATGAGCTCCGATATTACTCCAGCAAGAAGACCTCTTCTCGCAGCAAAGTGCCCGAATGGCAGGCACTTTGTCAAAGTTGGAATGCCTTTGTTGATAACTTCAACAAGAATCCGGCAGCTTACCGCGAGCGGGTTAAGCATGCCCGTGAGCGCTTCGAGACGTTCTCGACGCGTGGGATATTGGAGCAGCTCCACAGATCTTCTGTGGGTGCTGGAGTTCCGTGCGCTGTGCCCGAAGGCCAGCAGTGCATGTTGTGTCTTCCGGGTGCGGCGCGCTTGAGCGACCGCGACCTAAACGGGTACACGTCGATTCGTGTACCTGCGAGCCTCAAGGATCTCCGTGCCAAGTTCATGGCACGTGAGGAACGCGACGAGCGTGGTGCTTCGAGCGCTGGGGTGACCACAGCGCTCGCACTACCTTCGCGCCGGCAGTGCGTGGTGGGCTTCGTACGCCCTCACCATTTCCGGAACGTCCTGCAGCAGGACGTTCCGCGGCTCCCATGTATCTTGGTGGGGCGGGAACTCTCTCCAACGAATACGATAACGAACCGGATGACGGTTCGTTTTCGGATACTATGGTCGACAATACGCTCAACAATCCAACGTGTTGAGCCGTGGGCGTCACGGATCGGAGGCGGCGGTGGTGGGAACACGCCCCGGGTATGGTCAACCTGGGGTTGACCTTGGGCCTCCGTCCCTCGAAGACCGGGTCGCCGCTGTGGAGCGGCTTCAGAGCAGTGACTTCGCTGCTCTGAGGCAAGAGATGGCGAACCTGAGGGCTCAAGTCGCTCAGGCCGCGCAGACCGCGTCGGACGTCTCCGTCGACGTTGGGGGTCGCGTCGTGCGCTTGGCCCAGCGCGTTGGCGCGCTGGAGAAAGGTTCGGCTTCCGCTTCGCGCCGGCCGAGCTAGCTGGCTCGTGCTGCTGGTATGGCTTCAGCCGCCCGACGTAAAAGGTCGGGTGGAGGCGCATGCTAGACGGAATGTCTAGCGTGTAAGCGTTGCCATGCCGTGCCAACACTGTGAACGGTCCAATGAAGCGCGGAGCGAGCTTACTCGCTCCGAAGTCGGAAACTGCATGTTTAGGCAGGTTTTGAGTAGCTAACAAAACCAATGAACCCTTCTTGAATTCATTTGTGTTGCCCCTGCCAACATTGTCTGCGTTCAGCTTCTGTCGATCGACAGAAGCTGCAATAGCGTCCTGGACAAACCAAATGACGGCTTGTCTACGCTGCACGAAGTTCATTGCGTCCGAGCTGAACTCGTTCAGCTCGCTTCCAGCAGTAGGCCCGGCCTCTGCGTTCGTCGATGTGGTGTCTGTGCCTCGCACAGACACGTTCTTCTTCTGCTTGTGTGCGTCTGTGCCCTGCACAAACGCGGTCTTCGTCTTCTTGTTTGCATCTGTGCTCTGCACAGACGCGGTCTCCTTCTGCTTGGTTGCGTCTGTGTCCTGCACAGACGCGGTCTTCGTCTTCTTTCGCGTTGTTGCGGCTGACACTGTGCAAGTGTCAGCGGCATTCTGCGGCTGCTGTGTTGCGGCCGTAGATCCTCCCCCACTTAAGGAAGGAACCACCATCCCGAGCAGGCTCGGGAGGCGTGGGTGACGCATTGCATTCACGTAGAACGGTGTATGCCCGGTCGAGGCATGCACCGAGTTGTTGATGGCGAACTCTGCCATCGACAGACACTCGCTCCAGTGTTGGAACGAGTGAGCGTAGCTCTTGAGTATGTCGACGAGCACGCGATTCACGCGCTCGGTCTGCCCATCCGTCTGCGGATGGTCCGCAGTCGACATTGAAAGTTATTCCCAAGAAGTGTAAACACTTCTTGCCACAGATGCGCTGTGAAACGCGGGTCCCGATCCGACACAATGTCGGTCGGCATGCCATGGTGTTTGAACACCATGTCAACAAACAGACGTGCAGTCTGCTTCGCAGTTACTTCAGCGGGTACTGCAGCAAGATGTACCATCTTGCTGAAGCGGTCAACAAAGACCACAACGCCCGTGTTCCCCTGGCTGTCCGGGGGAAGACCGAACACGAAGTCCAAAGACATGGACTGCCAACACTCCGACGGAGTCGGTAGTGACTGCAAAGGAGCCTGCGCGAACGGCGCAGGCTTCACACGTTGGCACACCTCGCAAGCACGGACGTACTTGCGCACCCACTTGTACTGGTGGGCCCAGTAGAAGTCCCTCGTGAGAAGAAGATACGTCTTCTCACGGCCCGGGTGTCCCGCAGTCGGTGCATCATGATACTCGTACATGATCCGGAGTCGCAGGTCATGATCATTGGGAACGACAACACGGTCCGCGTTGTCGTCGACTGCATTGTAGAGCAATAACCCATCGTGCACCCGATAACGGTGTGCACGAGCGCGAAGATGCTTCGGCAGCTTCTGACGAGCTTTGTCAGAAGGCGCTGAGCCGTAGGCCAGCAAGAGCTTCGCGTCCGCGTCGTGCGCGTACGCGATCTTCACGTCGTCCAACAGCGACGACGTGGGAGTGCTCGATTGCATGGCGTCAATGGCACTGACGTCAGCATCAGTTGAAGCGTAGTCAGGTCGACGCGATAACGCGTCGGCCACCACATTGAGTCTTCCGGGTTTGTACTCAACCCGGAAGTTGTATTCCGCAAAGAACGAAAGCCATCTCGCCATACGTTGCGAGATGTGTGGCGACTTGACAGCCGTCCGCAGTGACGCGTGGTCTGTATAGACCACGAACGGTTTACTTCCGAGGAGATACACTCGGAACTTCGCAAGTGCATACTTCATGGCAAGGAGCTCCTTGTCATGCACTGGGTAATTGCGCTCAGCTGGCTTTAGCTGACGCGACTGATAGTAGACGACACGATCACGGCCCTCGTGATCGTGCTGCATCAACGCACATCCGATCGCGAAATCGGATGCGTCACACACAACGTGGAATGGGCGATCTTGGTCGGCCACCGCCAAGATCGGCGCCTCAGTCAAGCCCCGCTTGACTGCATCGAAGGCCTGCTGACAGTCAACAGTCCAACTCCACTCGGCATCCTTCTTCAGGAGCTGTGACAGCGGGCGTATCGTGCCCGCGTAGTCCTTCACGTACTTGCACAAGTACGTGGCCAAGCCCAGGAACTGCCGCAGTTCCTTGACGCTCGTCGGCGTCGGCCACTCATTGATCACTCTGACCTTTCAGGGTCAGGGCGGACACCGTTCTTCCCAACGAGACACCCGAGCACGGGTATCTCGCTCGCCCCGAATTTGCACTTCTTCTGTTTTGCGTTGAGTTTGTGCTTGCGCATGTGCGCAAGCAGCTTCCGGAGATGCACCTTGTGCATCTCAACGTCGCTCATCCCGTCCGCAGCACGGCTGTGGACGAACACGTCATCGAAGTAGCTCGGTGCGAAGTCGCGCACCGAGCGCAACAAGTGCGTCACGCACCTGTTGAAGGTCGCAGGGGCGTTCTTCAGACCCTGCGGCATCACTAGCCACTCCAAGAGCATGCCACTCGGCGTGCTCACAGCCGTGAGAGGGATATCGCTCTCACGCATTAGGATCTGATAGAACTTATCGCGCAGATCAAGAGCACTGTAGACAGTGCTCCTGGCCATCGAATCGATGATAACATCTTTTCGCGGTATCGGTGTCTGCGCCGGTATCGTCGCATCGTTCAGCTTGTTGTACGCATGAACGATGCGCCAGCCGCCCTGTGGCTTCTTGACACAGAACGTCGGAGCGCTGTGCGGGGATTTCGATTCCCGTACTTGTCCAGCTTTGCGACGACTTTCGAAGAAGTCGTCGATCGCCTTGACCTGCTCTCGCGGCAGTGGCCACTGCCGCGTGACACAGTATTTCGTGCCCGGCACGAGATCAATCTCGTGCTGAATGCCCTTGTCCTGCGGAAGCTCCGCAGGGATCTCTTCCGGAAGTACGTCCGCGTACTCCCGTAGAATCTCGTAGTAGGGACTCGCCTTCAGCGAGTCCCAGCTCTTCTCTTCAAAGCGTTCCTTCTTCGTCTTGGCACTGAGAGTGTCTTCACTCTCAGTGGTGCTCTCCATGAAGAACTGCCTCAGTTCCTCATTCTCGCTCTTCGTTCTCTCGACGTCCGAGAGAATGCATATTTGCTCGATGCGTCCATCGTGCAAGTCACGCGCGAAGCGCTTCCAGCTCAGGACTGGAAGCGAAGTCAACTCTGACGCTTGCGTCGGAGGATTAGCGAGGGTCATCTCCTGTGCCGGAACCCAGCACAGGTACGCGTCAAGACGTTCAACGTCTCGACGTTCGGCTTCTCAGCCTTCGTCTGCCCGGCAGACATCTCTTGTAGCGTCTCGGCCCCGGCCGAGACTTGCGCAGCGACCTTCGCATGCGCCGTCTTCTTGTCTCGCGGAGCCCGGCTCCGCATGATCTCTGACCTCGTCCAGGCCCAGCCGTGGACGGGTGTTGTTCTTTATTCCGCCGGCGGGTACCTCCCGCGGGCGAGCGACTTCAAGCCCGGCTTGGTCGCGCGGCGCTTCGTCGTGCAGCCCGGCTGCACGACAGCATGCAAGTTTTTCCGGTGCGGGACGTTTGCAACCGTCCGCACCACCTGCAGCGTCGGTTCCCGGAACCGACACGCCATCATCACCTCGACGCCTATCATTGGCGGAGTCCTCAATTACAAAGGGTGCGTCGACTCCCGGAGTCGACGCGAAGTGTCTTTCGCAGCGTCGGTTCCCGGAACCGACGCGACTTCAATACCTCGACGCCTTCCATTGGCGGAGACCCCATTACGGAGGGTGCGTCGGCTCCCTGAGCCGACGAATAGAATTCATCCAAGCCATCGACTCCCGGAGTCGACGGCGTCACGTCACCTTGGCTCCCATTACGGGCCAAAACCGATCCAATCAGGTTCGCGTCAGCCTCCACGGCTGACGCGCGTGACTCGCTTGTGTCATCCGCGCCGCTCGAGGCCGGAGACTTCTTTGATTCGCTAAAAGCGGGTGTTGACTTCCGAAGTCAACACATTTTCTTCACTAGCCGTCGGCGGCGACGCCGACGCTATCTGTTCTCGCGCGCGCCCGTGCGCGTCCAGGGCGTTCCGGGACAGCGGCATTAGGCGCTGTCTCGACTAGAGATTCGCGCGCACCTACTGGTGCGTGTGTGGTGGAAACAGGGCCATCGCTCTCTGTTCCACCGTCGCGACCGAAGCGCACGAGAGTGCGCTTCTCCCAATCGATTACCGGATCATGCCGTGTGAGCCACGGCATGCCCAATACCATGTCGAACTTATCGTCCAGATCCAGGACGATGAAGGTTTCGACGAACACTCGACCCTTGTACGTGAAGCGCACGCGTACCATGCGCTTCTCGGTCTTCACGACGACACCTGTCGCCAAGCGTACTTCCAACATACTTCGAGGTATCTTTAAATCCTCGAAGTCAAGCATTGATAGACTTCGCAGTCGAACAAAGTTCTTCGACGCGCCAGAATCTACCAACGCACGACGAGAGCCGCTTGCTCTCATCGACTTCACCTTCAGGATGACAAGATCAGCCTTGTCATCTTGCTTCTTGCAGTGAGAATGATCCTCACTGGGGGCTGCAGTCCTCAGTGTCGCGTGTCCTAGGTTGACACGCGGAACTGCATTACCAGTAGGGCGCCCCGCGCCTACTGGCGTCCAGCGTTTTTGTTTGGCTGCGACGATGCCCAGCATCGCCGCGATAGCCACCTTGCTGGTGCACGGGTGCCGTGCACTCTAGCAAAGTGACCGATCCTACCGCATCGGTAGCACCGCACATTACTTCCTTGCCGCTGCTGGGAGCCAGCAGTGGCAGCGCTCGAGAGGTCCATCGGTTCCGGACCTCCTGTCCTCACTACCGGGCGCGGTTGCGGCCTCGGTACATGCGCGTGCAGTTTAGCCTGTCGCAGGCTAAACTCTTCCTGCATCGCAAGCGTGATGGCAGCTTCGAGAGTACTCGGGTACTCGCGGAAGAGATAGGTCTTCACAGGCCCATCTCTCAGTCCCTTCATGAACGTGACGACCTTAGTCGCCTCGTCGATCGGGTTGGTCACGATGTTCGAGACCAAGTACCGCGCTCTCTGGGCGTAAGCATGAACATCATGCTTACCCTGCTGCAGGTCGAGGAACTCTGCCCTCGACCGGAACTCATTCTGCGGGGGCTCAAACGCCTGTCTGAGCTCCTCCTTGAAGCCTTCGTACGTGCTGAAGCACGTAGGGTCGGAGAGCCGGCGTCCATACGCCCAGCTCCTTGCACGTCCGCCAAGACATGACATGGCGAACGCGACCTTCGACAACGGGTCGACGATACGTCGAGCCGCGATGGCAGTGTCGAGTTCGACAAGCCAACGGAGGAGAGGTTCACCCTCTCTTCCGACGTAGTTGCTCACATTGAGCTTCAGCGACTGTGGGCGAGGTGTCGTCCCCGACGACACCGCGGTATTGGCAGCAGCATCTCGCTGCTCCCTCATGATGAAGCCCAGAGCAACACCGTGTTGCTCTGTCGGCGTTAGCGTACGCAGCATCGTAGCTACAGCCGCCTCACCAATGACTGTTGACAGTCGTTGGAGGGCTTCCCACTCTGGGTCTGACAGGTGGGGACAGTCAGCGCGTGCAACATGGGTTGCAGGCGTCGTGGAGCTTTCCATAGACACTTCGGTATCCATGGGAAGGTTCTCGGCTCCGTGTTCGTGCGGTGACGTACGAACTCAACTTAGTCGGTCGTTGGACGGACTACAAAGTGCTACCAGGTGTAATGGGCCTACCTTGGCTCACTACAACAGCTTACACGTGTGCGCTCGTGTATGAGGAAGCGTAGCTTAGTTTAAACTAGAGTTAATTATACTCGGGCCTCCGAGTATAGATTAATCTAAATAAACGATCCAAATAATGTTTTTGGGTTAAAATGAGAACTGTTATTTTTGTTTTATGTTTCTGACTTCCTCTAAATGTAATATTCTAAGTTGGGAATCTGCCAACGGCTGGTTGGCAGAATTCCTTTGCTATGCATGTCGCTCATTGGTTAAAAGATGCTGCTTTCAACCAATAGGAATCCTAAATGTCTATGGACCACCCGTCGTGGTGATCGTAAATGAATGTGGCACTTGATGTAACGTACATCAAGGCCGAGGAAGTGTTCGAACCTTAACAGACATCGCGTCTGTTAGAGTTACAAGTGGCTGTAGCCACTTGTGCGTGTAACCCCGTTACACACCGGGTCTGGCGCGCACAAGCGTTCGTCCGGTAGGCGGAGCCACAGAGGCGGTAGCCCCTCCAGTTCAGACCCGGACTCAAGCTCGGACGACGACTCTGACGAGGGCTACAGCTCCAGCGACTCGGACGACTCACTGGCCAATGTGCCCACGCACTCCACGTCGGTGACGACACAGGATGGCAAGACGGTGATGAACTTCAGACCGTATGTGAGCTCCAGTTCGCTTGAAGACTTCGACGACAAGGCCTCGTACCAGGAGCGGACAAGATGGTGGGAGCGATTCCTCGCTTTGACGGTCCAGGGTGGCTGGACGGACAGCATGAAGGTTTACGAATTACGCCTGAAGCTGCCGACGTCCGCACGTCACTGGCGTGCACAATTGCCGAGCACACGCGTGACACTTGGAGTCTGCTATCCCGCGAGTTCAAGAACAAGTACTGTCGGTCGAAGGTGTCCGATTCGGAGCGCTACTACTCAGCCAGCCAGAAACGGACCGAATCAGCCCTCGACTTCTTCTATCGGTTGAACGCTGCGGCCTACAAGGCCAACGTGAACTTCAAGAAGTCACCGAAGACGCGAGAGATGCACATCAAGCGATTCATCAGGAAGCTTACCGAAGCAAGGCTGCGATCCAGTCTGAAGAGTCAGCGCATACACAGCATCGACGACCTGGAGTTCATTCTGCGTCAACACGATGAAGAATACCAGGACAGCGAGCGCGAGGAGCCGTCATCCAGACCGCGCGATTTCCGTGCGGACAATGCTCGCCGCGACCGTGACCGCGATCGATTCAGACCGAAGCCTTCCGGACGTGCGTATATTGCGCAGAGCGAAGATGAGTCTGACGGAGAGGATCGGCATGTGCGTTTTCAGGATGAGGCGGAGGATCACCGAATCCCTGCCGCACCGAAGCCAGATCCGGCCCCCCCTGCCCCGACTCGACAAGCAGACCCGGATCCGGTGCAGCCCGTACTGGATGAAGGTGTGGTGCGTGATGCGGTGTACCGTGTGATGACCAATGCAGGATGGAAGCCCCCGCCCCCAGGACAACAATCTGGAGTATCAAGATTCGGTCCGTCCTCAGCGCCGCAGTCACCAAGGGGGAACAATCCTGACTGGAACGAGTTCTGCGAGAAGTGTGAGAGACACGGACACCGCCCGGAGAATTGCTGGGTGGACATCGTGTGCGACCGCTGCCACCGACGTGGACACCCGATGCGTGTGTGCAAAGTTCTCCCCTGCAAGCTGTGCGGAGTTTTCCACGATGGACACTGTGAGATGATGAAGACCCTGGAGGCACTGAAGAAGCTGGCCCAAGAAGGAGCACTGAAGGACGTACCGAAGAGCATACTGGATCCGCTTCTGGACGACAAGACGACAAGTTCAGGTGGGCCGTTAAACCACTAAGCCCGCTGGGTGGGGACCCAGTACGCGCCGGGCGTAAGCCCCCTGAATTGTGTGTGTTAGCCTATGTCGGACCGGAACTGCGAGCCAAACGCCAAGATAACCACCAACAATGCATGATTTCTCTGAGCAACGATGACCCGATTCAGTCTGACCAAGTTGATGATCGTTCTGGATTGAGCCATACCCAATCGCGGAGACCGGACGGACCGACCGAATTTCGTTTGGAACCGGGTGAGCGGTACGGATGGTGGGTAGATCATGAGCCAGATAAGGATTCGCATGAGGTGGCTACGGTGCATGGTGCAGTGAATGACTTGCGATTGGAGATATTGATGGACACTGGAGCGTCGGTGAGCATGATCAGTTTGAATCTTGCGCGTAGACTCAAGATCAAGCTCAACCGACACAAACAGATCAAGGTCCGGATTGGGTGGCAAAACCACCTACATCTCTGCTAGTGCGGAAGTCAATATCACGCTCGGTGCGCGAGTCGTGTATGTCATGGACGTGTGGGTCGCGAACATCGGTGAAGGTGTGGACGTGCTGTTGGGTATGAACTTCATGTTCTGTGCCGGAGTTCGATTGTGAGTGCGCGAGGGGCTACTACAGCTACCGGATGAAGAACCTGTGTTCATGTATGGGGACAGAGTACAGCGCCGACAAGGGCTGAGGTTGCCAGTCCAGGCACCGGAAACCCTGTACCTCCGACCGGGAGATGAAGCAGTGGTCCGCATCCGGTTCGGCCAAGCCAACCCACAACGGGAGGTTGTGTAGGCCGGACGCGGTGATCGCTGGGTGACCAAGATCGTGTACGGAGCGAAGGGTTGGCCCGAAGCGGTCAAGGTAGTGAATGTTTCGGAGTACAATCTCTGGATAACGGCCGGGACGACGTTGGCCTACATCGTGGAGTATGGATTCTTTCCATCCGGGGGGCGTTTTGTCCGTCCAGGATCAAGGGCATATAAGGAATGGCAAGTGCTGATCTACGAAAACACTCTGTCGAAACAAGGCAAGTTACGAGAGCAGCGTCGCCTCCAAGCGCTCTGGGATCGTGAACCGCCTGCTGTGGAGCCTGCAAAGTACAACTGGCCGACCAAATTGATGATGCATCCGGATGGCAAGAAGGACGTGACTTGCTTCGCAGCGGTGCTACAGAATCCAGCTGTCAAGTCGGACAAGATTGTGGAATTGCCTGAAGATCCGGTCCTGCAGGATTTGGTTGAGGAGGAGGAGTCGTTCAAACGCTTAACTCATCTTCCCAGCGACGCCGAGCCGGACAGGATGGCCTCACCGGCTGTGAGCCGGAACGACGAGGAGATCTCTTTCGACGACACCGAATCGGATGATGGCGAAGAATTCTTCGACGTGGCTGAACAGGATGATGGCGCTCTACAGGACGAAGACATCTTTTTCGACGCGATTGCACCAGATGAACCCGAAGCGTCAGAAGACGAACCGGATGAGGTCGCCGAAGATGTGTCCGACTTGGCCTCCCAAATTCTGTCCGGCACTCCCGTCCAGAAGCTCAAGATGGAGTACGAACGGGTTATGCGACTGAATGCTGAGGAACTGAACTTCGTGCCTGCCGTGTACATTCATGAAGGTAGTGACTTGTTGTCGTAGCTACGAGACCAGCTAGCGCTTCTTCCGGAGATACAGGATCTGAGTCCCGAATGCGACATTGACAAGGCCGATGTCGGTGAACCTGGAGTGAGCAGACCGGATGACGAGCGCCGTTTGCGTGACATTCTGAAATACCACCGGCGGATCTTCTTGGGTGACGGCAATGCAGCGCCAGCACCAGCTCGTGGGGTTGTTTGCGACCTGGATGTAGGAGACGCTAAGCCGGTCGCACAGAGAGCTCGTTCGGTCGCACCGCATCTTGCGATGAAAGTGTATGAATTGCTGAAGAAGTTACTGGAGACCGGATTAATCGAGACATCCAACTCACCCTGGGCTTCACCAATCGTGATCGTATTGAAGAAGAACGGGATCAACATCCGGATGTGCATCGACTATCGGCTCGTGAACGGTTTCGTTCAGTTGTCCAACTATCCGCTCCCGCTTATCGATGATCTTTTGATCGGTTTCGAGAGTGCGATGTGGTTTATGAGCCTGGACATGGCCAGTGGCTTCTGGGCGATCAGGATGACAGAGCGAGCCAAGCTCATCTCGGCATTCGTGTCGCCATTTGGTCACTACCAGTGGCGACGCATGCCATTCGGTCTGAAGAATGCCTCTTTAGTCTACCAGCAGATGCTGAACAACTGCTTGTGGGGTTTTGTGCGACTGTCACCCGAAGAGGAGGCTGAAGTGGATCAGGACGTACTGGGTTATCTGGGTTTGAAGCCGCGAGAGAACAATGCTGTGCTGAGCAGTACCGAATCTGATGAGGAGATCCTGTCCGGTCGACACCTTCCCGCATTGACGGACCAAATGACCGTGTTCCAGCGCAATATTCCGGCGCCGGTGCAGATGGGTCCGGTCCTCGGGCGAAGCTCGTACATCGATTACATCGCACACGGTGCGCCGACGTGGGACCAACTGTGTGTCGACCTGGATGCGTTACTTTTCCGACTGCGGTACTGGAACATTTCGGTCAGTTTGCCGAAGAGCGAGTTCGGTAAGCGCTCGATTCCGTATCTATCGCACGAAATCAGCGCTGAAGGACTCCGAGCAACGCCGAAGATAGCCAAGGGGGTACTGGATCTGCCGTTCCCATCTACTTTGAAGGGTATTCAGTCTTTCTTGGGCAGTCTGAACTACTACCACAAGTTCATCGAGGACTTCCCGGTGGTGACTGCCGTCCTGTACGAGCTGCGTGATGATCAGGTGCGCGCCGGCAGGGACCTGTCCAGAGCGAAGGAGGCTTTCAAGATTCTGAAGCGGAAGATCGTGTCAACTCCGTTGCTTCGACATCCGGACCGGACCAAGCCGTTCATCATCATCCCGCACGCTAACAAGTAGGCCGCCTGCGCGGTCCTCGGGCAAGAACATGACGGACTGTTCCAGCCCGTGCATTTCACGGGGCGCGTACTGAATGAGTCTGAGATTCGGTACGACGTCGCGGAGAAAGAAGCCATTGCAGTCATGAGAGTGCTGGATGTCTTCAGGACAATCCTGGAGGGATGCCCACTGGTTGTATACACCCGTTATTCGGTACTCAAGTGGGTGATCCAGTCCAAGTCGGCCGATGGACGCTGTGTGCCCTGGGGCGTTGTGCTATCACAATGGGATCTGGAGGTTCGCCGTGTCCAACGAGATGAAGACGGTCTAGCTGCCATACTCGGTGCGGGTATCCCCGAGAGCATCTGGACCGGATCGCGGAGTCGCTGATCCCAGCCAAGGGGCGCGTCAAGCCACCTCCGGTTATCAGCGTGGAGATGCTGGACGCTAGCTTTGAAGGGATCGTGCTCAGCTTCGATGGAGCCGCGAAGACATCGACGCGTTAGGGGAGCTGCGGATGCATTCTGTGGAGCCTACCCGGTTGGGACGTACTGGATGCACGAGGTTTCATTCTGAATGACGTCACAGTGAACGACGCAGAGTATCACGGCTTACTGAATGGGCTGACCATGGCACTCGACCGTGGAGTTACGGACCTGATCGTAGTCGGAGATTCTCGCATCGTGATACAGCAGGTTCAAAGGCTGATCAATTGTAACCAACCCAACCTGCAGCGCCACCTGGCCTAGTGCAAAGCTCTGGAGGGGCGATTCGGTACGCTGCGACTAGTTCACGTCAAGCGCGAGTACAATTCGGCCGCAGACTACCTGACTTCCAAGCCCCTGGCCCTCGGTGCTACGTGGATCGTACAGGATGAGGAAGAGCGAACCCACCTGCAGCGAGTGTCGAAGATCCATGCGAAGATGATGAAGCCAATCGTTATTATACCGGAGGTCGTCAAAGCAGAGCGAGACGCACTGGATGGAGATGCGATCGAGGCTGCAGAGATACCGGATGGAGGGGTACCAGAGAGCGCCGAACCGGACCATGAGTCAGCACCACTCCCCAACTGTGCTCGTGTCATGGCGGTCATAACCCGGTCGGGAGCACAAGAACAGACCGAATCCAGTGAGCCATTGGGTCCGCTGGAGTTCCAAGCTGAACGATGGCGAAGAATTAAGGCGCACCAAGACCAGGATGAGTTCATCGCAGAAGTCAAAGCGTATCTGAGTGGAGATCTGGAGCGATTCTCTCCCAGGCGACTGCGGAAGGTCGCGAAGCTGTCTGACCTGTTTGCGTTGGATGCCAGGGGCGTCCTGTATCGACTCGCACGTTCCACACGGGACAGACCTCGGGACGTACAGGATGAGCCTCGCCTGGTGGTGCCGCGGACTCTGTACACAGACCTGCTGCACTACGCCCACGAGGATTTTCAAGGCGGGCACCAAGGCATCACACGCACACACGAACGACTCCAGACCGAATTCTATTGGCCTGGTATGTACGCCGATGTCGAGCGTTTTGTGAAAGAGTGTGTCGACTGTCCTTGGAAGCGTCCCTAAACGACTGCACGTCGGTTCGTTGACATGGTGTTCAAACACCATGGCATGCCGACCGACATTGTGTCGGATCGGGACCCGCGTTTCACAGCGCACCTGTGGCAAGAAGTGTTTACACTTCTTGGGAGCCAACTTTCGATGTCGACTGCGGACCATCCGCAGACGGATGGGCAGACCGAGCGCGTGAATCGCGTGCTCGTCGACATACTCAAGAGCTACGCTCACTCGTTCCAACATTGGAGCGAGTGCCTGTCGATGGCAGAGTTCGCCATTAACAACTCGGTGCATGCCTCGACCGGGCATACACCGTTCCACGTGAATGCCATGCGGCACCCACGCCTTCCGAGCATGCTCGGGTGGAGACTCCTTCCTTCAGTGGGGGAGGATCTACGGCCGCAACGCAGCAGCCGCAGAATGCCGCTGACACGTGCACAGTGTCAGCCGCGATAACGCGCAAGAAGAAGAAGAACGCGTTTGTGCAGGGCACAGACGCCAACAAGAAGGCGAAGAACAACGCGTCTGTGCGGAGCACAGACGCACACACAAAGAAGCGCAACAAGCACAACGTGTCTGTGCGGGGCACAGACACCGCGAGGACAGACGCAGAGGCTGGGCCTACTGCTGAAAGCGAGCTGAACGAATTCAGCTCGGATGCAATCAACTTCGTGCAGCGCAGACAAGCCGTCATTCGGTTTGTCCAGGACTCAATTGCAGCTTCTGTCGACCGACAGAAGCTGAACGCAGACAATGTTGGCAGGGGCAACACTAATGAATTCGAGAAGGGTTCATTAATCTTGTTAGCTACTCAAAACTTGACTAAACATGCAGTTTCCGACTTCGGGGCAAGCAAGCTTGCTCCGCGCTTCATCGGGCCGTTCACAGTGTTGGAACGGCATGGCAACGCTTACACGCTAGACATCCCGTCTAGCATGCGCCTCCATCCGACGTTCTACGTCGGACGGTTGAAGCCATACCTGCCGCACGAGCTACCTAGCTCGGCTGAACCGAAGCAGAAGACTCGGCGGAAGCCATCATCTTCTCCAGCGCGAAGTCGCGCTGGAGCAGCAGGTCGAGCTGGAGATCCAGCCCGGCCGGGACGATCGAGGCGGTCTAGGAGACCGTCGCGAAGTAAGGATACTCAAGAGCACCGAGCGCAGCGCTCTGTAGCTACTCCACGACCGGAACTCGGTCGTGGGGAGAAGCGAGATCAGGGTCAACACCAAGTTGACCGACCACACATGGGGCGTGTTCCCACCACCGCCGCCACCAATTCGTGACGCACACGGCTCAACTCGATGGATAGTTGAGCGGATTGTTGACCACAGTATCCCGAGAACGAACTTAGAACCAGTTCGTTTTCGTATTCGTTGGAGAGGATTTCCTCCCAACCAAGATACATGGGAGCCGCGGAACGTCTTGCTCCAAGACGTTCCGGACATGGTGAAGGCTTACGAAGCCCACCATGCACTACACACTGGACAGTAACACAAACGCTGTTGTTAACAACAGCGTCCGAAGACACTTCGAGGGCAGGCCGTGGTGCCTGCCCCGCGGCAGCGAAGAGCTTCGCACGTTGTCGCGCATGATACTCAGCAGCAGAGAGGTCCTCCGCTGCTGCGCCAAAGGTCTTCAACTTCGACGTGCTCGTTCTATCATGAGCACGCTATCTTCTAAACGTCATGCGTTGACCAAACAGTCAATAGTGGTTGACGTGCCGAGACCGGCACGTCTAACCTTGACGGGGGGATGGTGTAACGGGGTTACACGCACAAGTGGCTACAGCCACTTGCAACTCTAACAGACGTGATGTCTGTTAAAGGTTCAAACACTTCCTCGGCCTTGATGTACCTTACATCAAGTGCCACATTCATTTACGACGACCACGACGGGTGGTCCATAGACATTTAGGATTCCTATTGGTTGAAAGCAGCATCTTTTAACCAATGAGCGACATGCATAGCAAAGGAATTCTGCCAACCAGCCGTTGGCAGATTCCCAACTTAGAATATTACATTTAGAGGAAGTCAGAAA
This sequence comes from Phytophthora melonis, assembly GCA_024211575.1. Classification (NCBI taxonomy): domain Eukaryota; phylum Oomycota; class Peronosporomycetes; order Peronosporales; family Peronosporaceae; genus Phytophthora; species Phytophthora melonis. The sequence continues at coordinate 98,241 of JAMXKT010000076.1, read as the reverse complement.
CATAAAACAAAAATATCAGTTCTCATCTTTACCAAAATCAGCTACTTAGAGTCTTTATCTTGTTTAAAGTATACTCGTGGACCTCGAGTATACTTAACCCAAGTAAAAGAAACCTACGCTTCCTCATACACGTGCGCACACGTGTAAGCTGTTGTAGTGAGCCAAGGTAGGCCCACTACATGGGCGGTCAGGCGTTCACCCGCCTCGCCTCAGCTGGTGCGCGTGCCCGGATTCAAACCAGGGATTTCACCGGAGTTGTTTATATTTTGTAAGTTTATAGGTGTGAGGTGTGCTAACTTTCCTAACTAGCGTGTATGACAGCTAAGCGAGGAGGCATGCGCGAAGGAGGGCGCGGAGGACGCGGAGAGGCGTCACGTCAATCGCGTCGTGCGGCGGGGCTGCCGCCCGAGCAGCAACCGAACCTGGAAGAGGTTCAACGCAATGCTCGGAAGGCAAACGCTGAAAAGCGTAAGGCAGCCCTGGTCGGAGATGGGTCTTCGAACCAAGTCCAACCGGCACCCGAGCCGGCCGTCCCGAATGACGCGCACCAAGTGCAAGTGTCGAAGGACGGCGAGCCCGGACGTGCTGACGCGGGCGCGGAGTCGAAGACCGCAGAGGGGATCCCGGCCAGGGTGAACCCAACCAGGCGTCTGAGGGAGGCGCCGATGTGGATGAGCCCCAGGCGGAGGGTCGAGTTTCGGACTCTTCTTTGCCTGGCCAAGATGTGCAGCCGGACGCGCAAGTGTCCGCCGAACCCAAGCCGACATCGTCTGCCGACCAGGAGAAGCCGGCCGCAGTCCCTGCGAAGGCAGTGATCCCGCCCGCTGATGCCCAACCGGAGACCCAACTCTCGGTGAAGGCCAGCCGGGGTAACCCATCGACGGAGCTGCCGGCCGAACACCCAAGTGTCCAAGCGGCGAAGGCGTACGCAGTGTTGCAGGCGTCCCGGTGGGAGAGAGCCCGGTCTGGGCTCACACTTCCGCCGAACATGGAATACGCCTGGCCGGAGTCCCATCCGGACTCCGTGTTGTGGTTGACGGCGACGCTTGCGACGTCCAAGTACTTGGCGTCCAAGGTGGCCTGGTCGGACCCGGCCGAGGTTTGGTTGGCCGACCTGGCACCCAGCCGTCGAGACCTGTCGACCGCGCAAGACCTGGCTGGGGTCCAGATCCCGACTGGGTTGCTGGATTCGCGGGAGTGCGTTGCAGTCCTGCAGATACTCCTGTTCGAGGCCGGGTTCCAGTTCGTCAACTTGGTGCCGGCCTGGGTGGAGATGCGAGTGTCCAAGGTGGAGCCGATGTCCATCCGGACCCTGGTCGGAGACGTCCAGCGACTGCTTGCTGCCGAGCTCATCGAGTGGCGTGAGCTGGCCATCGGAGCGACGTTCAAGATCCTGCCAGCGTTGGAAGCCCAAGCGAAGTCAGAGAAGCCGCCAGTCATGCATTACCACGCGGAAGACGCGGATGGAGATATATTGATGAATGACTACGAGCTCTTGCTGGGCCGGACCTACGTCCTCCGCCTACGCTTGACAGGTCTTCGTCCCATCCGGAGTCCGAGCGGGTCGTCCACCGGTGAGCCAGCGCCCAAGCGTCCGCAGCATGCACCGCCGAGGGCCGAGAGCTCGCTTGCGTCCCCGCCGTCCCAGTTCGAGTCGTTGCCGTCCGAGTTTCCGTCGGCTGAGGAGTCCGCCCGGGATGCCCCGGCCAGAGGTGCAACTTCGGACCCTGTCCCGAGCATAGTTGGCACCTCCGATCGGGCTTCCTATGGTGCGACGTCCGAGTCGTACGTGTCCAGAAACACCACCTCGGACTCGTTGACCTCGACGCTCGGATACAGCGCTGCGTCGCACATGCCGATGTCCCAGCTGGGATCCTTGGCGATGTCCGCCCGGGGACCGGTTGGCGTGTCAGTCGGCGCTGGAGACGTTGGTTTCCATGTAACGCGCGAGTTGGTCCCCAAGCGAGAGCCGATCCCTGATCAGGCTGATGCCAGTATGGCGCGCTTGGACGAGGTGGTCAGCCTGCTGACATCCAGGACGCACACGTCGACGAGGTCCCGGACACACCGACGTTCCCGGCGTGGCTCGATGTTGAGTGGCTCGGATTCGGACGGAGATGGTCGGCGTCATCGCCGCCGCTCCAACCGGAGGTCGTCGCGAGACCGATCCCCATCCAGACGCTCGAGTCGGTCCAGGCATTCATACCGGTCCTCCCGGTCTGGACGGACTAGCCTGTCGGCCCAGTCAGCGATGGCGGAGATGGCGGTGTCGACCTTCCACCAGGTCCAGCAGCTCGGCGCCGAGCTGTCGAAGCTGCGTGAGGCGGTTTCAACCGGGAAGGATCCCAGCCGGGACGCCGAGGCCGAGCTTGCTCTCGCCGAAGCCCAACGGGAGGCGCGTGATGCCGAACGTCGCCCAGGAGCTTGAGCGACACCTTCATGAGGTCTACGCAGTCCCTGACGGCTGAAGCCGACGTCGAAGCTGCCCGTCTTGAAGCTGCACGGGCCGAGCGTGAGCGTGTGGAGGCAGCTGCCGCAGAGTACATCTGCCGGCAGCTAGCTGAAGCCGACGCGAAGCACGCCGCTGAGATGGCCGCCCGGGTCGGGCAGGCCCAGCAGGACCTGGCCGCGTTGGCAGCAAGGCTGCATGCGTCGGAAGTCGCGCGTGTGCAGGAGCGTGAGTCTGCTCAGAACATCTAGCGTTTCCACGTGGGACGGATACGCGACCTTCAAGCGATATCCGTCCAAGCTCAACCTGAACGGGGAACATCCGACCCCAATCGGGCAATTCCCATACAAAGGGGAAGTGACAACCCCGAACGGGCAACGGACGTAATCACGGGAAACGCAACGGTCGCAAGTGCACAGCCGGGACAGAAGAACACGACCGAAGTCGGCTGGGAACAGCTACTGGCGACACTGCCGGAAGTCGACGTCGCGCGTCTAGCAAGGACTCTGAAGCCGACCGCGGTGAAGAATGAGCCGATCGCAGTTAATGTGGTGCACCGATCTACTACGGCGACGCAGGTTGCCTCGACGGGGACCGCCCGTCAGGAGGCGAAGGCGCCGGTGAAGAAGGAGTCGACAGAGCCGAAGAAGGACCCTCCCAGGAAGAGTGATCGCAGGAAGGATGAGCGCCGGAAGGACGACCGCAAGAAGGCGCCGCGCAAGGGGCGCGGCCGGGACCGTGACTCGTCCCCGGACTCCAACCCAGTTCCTTGAGCTCGGATGGTGACAGCTCCAGTTCGGACGACAGCCTAGATGGTGTGGATGCTACACCTACTGTGGAGTCAACTACGGTTGGGGATGGCAAGACCTCCTGGACATTCCGCCCGTATGTCAACTCCAGTACGCTGGGCCAGTTCGATGAGAAGGCCCCGCTTGGAGATCGGCGTACCTGGTGGGAGAAGTTCACCAACATCTCCGTCCAGGGTGGTTGGTCCGACCAGACCAAGGTTCGCGAGCTCAAGATGAAGTTGTCGCCTGCCGTCCGGAATTGGCGTGGTCAGCTGGAGAAACACGTTCAGAGCGATTGGAAGCGCTTCGCCCAAGAGTTCCGCCGCAGGTATCTGAAGCTTCGAACGTCGGAGTCTGAACGGTACTACACTATGCGGCAAAAGGCGTCTGAAATCCCGATGGAGTTCTTTTACAGGCTGAACGAGGCTGCGGTCAAGGCGGGGATCAAGTACCGGAAGTCCAAGAAGGAGCGCAAGCAACATGTCAAGCGCTTCCTGAAGAGCCTCCGGGACTCCCAGCTGAAGGCAATCCTGGCCAACCAGAAGATTCGCAGCCTGGACGACCTCGAAGACATCCTGGAACAGCAAGAGGATCTGAACCTGGATGGGGGTTATGATACGCCACCGCCCACGCGGGACTTCCGAGCAGGTAACATCCAGGACTCCCGTTTCAAGCCGAGGCGCCGTACGTTTGTGGCAACTTCGGACGGGGAGTCCGGCTACGAGTCTGAAGGTCGTGTGCGTTTCGAGGACGAAGTCGAAGAGACCAAGCCGTCCCAAGTGGAGTCGAAAGGGTGGAGAAGCACCGAATAAGAAATCCGTCTCGAACGGAAAGTGTTCTCCGAGAAAGGCGGCAGGGTCGGTCGACAGAGATCCCGAATGGAAGATCGACAATCGATCAGCGATCGAGAGACAGGCTGCGTGGGTCAGGCGGGGACTGAAGATCAGCGAGAGATCAAGTGACGCCGGCGCGTCGGGTACCACATATGCAGAGGTGGATCGTGCAGAGACGGATTGTGCAGAGGCGGATCGCGCCCTATTGATCCCTGATGGATGTCCAAGATCGGCATAGGCGCAAGCCCTACTGGAAACGAACACCGGTGATCCGGAACGACCAAGGACGGAAGTAGGCGGATCGACGGTGAATGACGATGTGCTCAAGTCCTCGATCGAGAGTCGATCGAGATCGTCGATCGGGATCGCTGATCGGGATCGCCGAACGAGATCGTCGATCGGGATCGCCGAACAGGATCGTTGATCGGGATCGCCGATCGGTCAAGATGGGAAGCACAAGAGGGGCGAAGATAGGACAGGAATCCAGTTGTTGTTTATTTGTAGGATGATAGACAAGATGGTAGCAGTAGAGAGAGAAGCCAACTAAACATAAATCAGAGCAGAATTTGCACCGAAGAGCACAAGTCCCCTCAAGTCACCAAGTCCCAGGAACTACATTGGCCTCGGCTGACCTCGACACTTTGGACAGTGAACTAGTGGTACGGTTAAGACTGGATTAATACATTGGCCAGCTTGACCTACTCTAGTGATCTATTTCTTGTGTGCGAACCCCCGATCGTCCGGATACTGCTTGGCCGGCGATCGTTCTCCTCTCGATCAACCTCGATCCCGCTATAGGAAGCGGCAAGCAACCCAAGGAAGGGAGGAAAACACCCGAAAGGGCAACTACAGGCCTTGGATCGACTCCAGGCCGACCGATCGCAGCGAACAACCCTCGATCGGGACGAATACTCGGACGCAGAGCGAAGATTCCCGCGCTGCTCCACGGACTATCCCCGCGTCACGCCAAGACATTCGATCTTCACCAAGTGCTGCATCCTCGGAGCCCCGAGAGAGCAGATCCAGCCCGCCGACGGGTACACAAGGTGAGAACAAGTTCAGCCGATCACGGATCGTTGGGGACCCTCCGTTAGTCGGTGTCTGGGCGCTGGTGGGAAGCTCGATCAGGCCTTAACCAGATTTTGGCTGATCCCGCTACACCACAATGGTGCGCGTGCCCGGATCTCGTGGGGACTCCGGATTTCACCGTGAGTCCGCAGAAGATGCGCAAGTGAAGAAAGAACCAGGGAAGAGGCGTCGTCGAACATCGGATCGACGAAGACGCTGCTGAACAAAACGAGATCCGCGGATCGACAGAGTGCTCGGAGGACTTCTGTCGACGGAATCGAGGGCGATCTGGAAACAGATCTAGAAGAGAAACCTCAACATCCTCCCCAGGTCCCTTCGGGGACCCCGGTGGATCTCGGTGCGAACCGAGATTCACTAACAAAACAAACCAAGGCCGGATCGGACCGATATGCATTCGCAGACTCGCCGATCAGGCTCGATCCTGACTACCTGGACGCGATCGCGGACAAGGCCCAGATTGCGCGAAGGAAACTGCGAGTGCCAGGCATGGACGACGAAGATCCCAGATCGCTGGTGCTCGACTGGTCTGAAGCTGACTTGGAACGTCAGTACCACTTGAAAGAATTGCGGGACTTCTTGCGTCAAGATCCTGTCATGATCATCGTGCGGCCGGAGCAGATCGGCGACCCGAAGGGCTCGATCTCGGCCCCCCCGGATGACGGACAACAAGTTGACGGCAGTGAAGAACCTGCTCGGGCTGCTGAAGGAGGCCGGCTTGGTGGCTGGAACCTTTGACGCAAACGACCTCTTTGATCAAGAACTCGAAGTGATCCAGACGTCGATCCAGACATTAGTCGAAAAGCTGAGACCCCTCGTCGACGTGATCACGAACGATCAAGACCCAGACGCCCCAGATCAAGCGCCGGCAGCTCCAGTGGTGTCGACGCGGGCTGAGTCGACAGGGTATCGATCATCATCTCCTTACGTCTCGGCGGCCGAACACGTGTCCGACACGTCGTCGGAACCCCAGCGAATGCCGCTTGGTCCTTCCGGATCGGCTATGCTGGACGCTCGACCACATAGTCAGCGTCAGGAACGTACGCGATCAGGACCTCGGAAGCCGAAACCCAAGTCGATCGATCGGACGACCAGCGCGACTGGGGCGGACGAGTCGAACGGCAGTCTGGAAACTTACTTCCAAGCCGCGATGGCCCGTTTCTTGACGGAACAGCAGAGCACAGTGGCCACACCTGCCCCAGTGACCCCAGACCATGTCGGATCACAGGACGTGGAGATGGAATCCGCCGGATCGCCGGATCGAGATGTCTCGCAGTGGGAATATGATCCGGACGACATCGATCTACCGAGTTCAGCTCCGGCCGTGGTGGCTACCGCCGCATCGGGGTCCGTCGGGTCTTCATTGATCCAGCGTGTACGGATTTCGGCGATGTCGGATCTTAAGGAGTTCAGCGGCAAAGATCAGGACGAAGATCGCGCCCGATCGTGGATCAGCAAGGTGAAATCGGCCTTCATGCGCGATCAAGCTACGGATGAAGAGAAGTGCCTGACTTTCGCGGATCTGCTGACAGGGCCGGCGAAGAACTGGTACCGCCAGCTGGGACGATCGACACGGAACAAGTGGAGCGATCTGCTTCGGAGTTTCCAGATCCAGTATTGCGGCCTAGGAGTATCGGTGGCTTGGCAGTACTATCACTCTCGCAAGCGATCGGATGAATCGCCGTTGGATTACCTCTATCGACTGAATGTGGCGGCTCTGCGTGCGAGACTGAAGATCAAGGATGGAGATTCCAAGGCCCGTCGAGAACACGTCGAACATTTTATCGAGACACTGGGCGATCCCGATCTGGCCGATCAGTTGACCCTACTTCGGCTCGCGGATGCCGAAGATCTGGAGGAAGTCCTGCGCGCTCGAGAACGCGCGAAGAGTAGACAGAAACGATCTGCCTTCGGATCGAAGTATCGCCAGAAAGTCCCGACCTCTGCTCCGGCCGCTGCCACCAAGCGGGCAGTGCGTGCAGTCCAGATCGCGAACCAAGAGTCTGGATCGGACACGGGATCGGACGGATCGGACTCGGAAGGTGATCTACGTCGCGTCTACCTAGCGTCGGCTGAGGACAAGTCTCGCACTGCGGGGGGCGACACGACGAAGCAGGATCGCAGCACCCAAGCACCGATCGGCCATGACTCACCTGGATCAGACCCAAGATCGCGATCGTCGCCCGATGGATCAGACCGATCGAACCGCTGCTCGCACTGTGGATCACGGAAGCACACGGATCTGGATTGCTGGAAACGTTTGACGTGCGAGAAGTGTGGAAAGCGAGGACATCCGGCGGATCGCTGCCTGTTTGTGTGTCGTGGATGCGGTGAGCTGCACGAGATGGGCAAGTGTCCGATGGAGGAATTCTACAATCAGATCCGTCAATGGTTCAACCCGGTGAAACACGCAGGCATGCTGCCCGCGATCGCCGAGAAGATGTTAAACTAGGACGCTCGCCGGGTTGGAATCCGGTACGAGCCGAGCGTTCTAGGTATTGCATCTATGCATACGTGAACAAGAACACGGTAGATCGAGTAAGTGGACGGACTGATCTACGCGGTAATACATGTGATCTGCATGAGAAATCTGCCGCCAAGGTCTTAAGTCTACACCGATCGGACGACTTCAGCCGTTCTGACGCCGAAGTGCCCTTGGATCTCCAGTCTGGAGAAACTCGAGGTTATTGGAAGCAACGCAGACCTGAAGAATGGTTTACGCCAGCTGACGGAGAGTTGACGGCCGAGATCCCGAAACATGATCGCGATCGAAGTCTGCCTCGCGTCAGTGAACACCGCAGATCTGGCGATGTGGTACCCGATCTCCTCCCAGGGGAGTCCAGAGGGTACTGGAAACATCATTCGCCGGGTAAATGGTTCCGTCAGGCCAAGATCGCTGGCAAGATCAACAATGAGAAGTCGATCTTACTCTTAGACACCGGCGCCGAGGTGTCCATCGTGGACACCGCCTTTGCTCGTAAGGTGGGGTGCTATATCGACACGAGTCAGAGCCAGGAATGTGTGGGGATTGGCGAAAGCGTGTACATGACGGAAGGAAAGACCAGGATCAAGGTTACGCTGGCAGGATCGCTGGTGTATTTCTTCGATATCTGGGTTGGCGATCTATCAGGACAAGATGCGATCCTGGGTATGGACTTTATGGTCCCGGCGGGGATCCGCCTCGATCTGGCAGACGGCTCCATCTGCCTCCCTGATGAAGTCAAGATCTAACTTAGCGGACGGCGACAACTGTACAACGACAACGTCCGACATGTGTGTGTGGATCAAGGGATGCAGATCGCGATCGGCGACTCGATCGAACTGCCACTCCGAATGAAGGTGACAGATCGTGAGAAGCTATGGGTTACTCGTGGAGATCGCTGGGTGCCGACTGTAGTTCGAGGACCTGGCCGGATCAGGTATCTCCAGGTTACCAACATCAGTGACAAGGACATCGTTCTACACCGGAATGAACGGATCGCCATGTGGTTGGCCGGAGATCGGGTACCCCGGGTGCCAGGGTATGTGTCGATCGGGTCCCGTCGCTACATGGAATGGCAGAACTTGGCCTTCCAAGCCACGACGGAGGAACCGCGAGCTAATGAGGAGGCGTCAGTCGTACCACCAGCATCAGCTGTCGACCGACCAACGTATCCGACACCCCGAGCGATTCTCCGGAGATCCAAGGTCTCCCCGATCGTCGATCGCTCGATTAGTCTACCCGACCCCACAACCGAATCGGGGCGAGGAGCCCTGATCTGGAGGTAGCTGTTGCCGATATGCTTAGATCAGGGGCGGGTCGCCGCTGGAGAGTGATCGCGTGGCCGAAGAGTCCAGATCGTCTACTTCAACCACTTTAGTTGGAGAACGGACGGACCTACGGTCGGATCCTACAAGGTCGTCGGCCAAATCCTCCGGATCGGAGGGCGAATGCCTTCCGGAGCAGGGACAGGTGCTTGTGGGCTACCGGTCTTCGCCGACCGCCGGCCCAGAGGACGCAGCGATGGATGACGATAAGCTGCGAGATGATTGCACTGGTGATCTGGAGGAGAACGGTGAAACGATGTCCCCTCACTTGCCATCGGCCGATCAGGTCGACGGTTGTGCCGTCGAACCAGATCTCGGGGCAGGGAGTGCTGATCGGGTACCCCATGTGGCGACCTTAACGGTGGAAGAGTCGAGATCAAGAGGCGACACCATAGTTGACGACATTCCGATGTCGATCGACGGAGGTGATCAGGGGGAAATAGAGACCAAACCCACTGTCAATCGGGGTGATCCTGCTGCTGCTGAACCAGATCGAGATGTTGACGCCGATGATCAAGTCCATTACCACGAGGGCGGGAGTCTATCAGCCGAAGACGTCGAAGGCGAACTGGCTGTGCTTCCGGAAATTGTGATCTCGACGACGGATGAGGTGAAGATCGACGACATCAAGGTGGGAGAGCTGGAATTCAACACCCCGGAGGAGATCGATCGACTGCGAAAGAAGATCTGGCACAGGAGGCACCTGCTGATCGGCAAGGGCAATGCACTTCCCCCAGCAGCCAGGGGCGTCACATGTGACATCGACGTCGGCGATGCGAAACCGATCGCCCAACGAGTCCGGAAGGTCGCCCCTCAGTTTGTGGAGAAGGTGTCGGATCTGATCAAGGGACTGCTGTCAGCCAAGATGATCCGGAAGTCCCGATCACCGTGGGCCTCGCCGATCGTCGTGATCATCAAGAAGAACGGCGTGGATATCCGGCTCTGCATCGATTATCGGCTCGTCAACAGTCTGACCCGGCTCATGGTGTATCCAATGCCCCTGATCAACGACCTGTTGGAAGATCTGGACAAGGTGCTCTGGTATTGCTCTTTGGATATGGCTAGTGGATTCTGGGTGGTCACAATGACCGATCCAGCTCGTGCGATCTCGGCCTTTATCACCCACATGGGTCTGTTTGAATGGAATCGGATGCCGTTCGGCCTGAAGAACGCTCCTCAGATCTATCAGCGACTTCTGGATGACGCGTTGTACGGGTTCACCAGAATCCCGCGATCGTCGAACTCGGAAGTCACCACGGACCTGATCGAGTCGGGCGAACCAGAAGATCCGGGGCGTCCGTCAGTGCTAGGCCGCAGATCGTACATCGACGACATTCTGGTGACGGCAGGATCATGGGATGAGCTGTGTGATCGGGTGGATCACCTGTTGGACGCCTGTGACAAGTGGAACCTCTCGATCAGTGTGGAGAAGAGCTCTTGGGGATGCGCAAGGTGGACTATCTAGGACATCGCGTGTCAAACGATGGACTGGAGGCCAACCCGAAGGACCTCGCGGCTCTGACAGATCTACCGTTCCCTGGATCGCTCCGATCAATGCAGTCTTTCTTGGGCAGTCTTAACTACTACAGCCGTTTCCTGGAGGATTACGCGATCTACGCGGCGATCCTGTATGAACTGCGCGAGGTAGACTTCGCCGAGTTGAAGAAGCGTCCAGATCTGCGCCGGATCATGGATGGTCAAGTGTCGAACGCAGTAGATCGGAACTCGGCAGACCCCGATCGGGCACCGTCCGTTCATGGAGGCGAGGTTGGCGACGAACGCTGGATCCGTGCTCATCGCGCCTTCTCGACACTGAAGACGAAGATCGCGACGACGCCGATCCTGCGGCATTTCGATCGCGATCGGACTCCGGTGGTGATCGTGTACGCGAGTGACTGGGCGATCTCGGCCGCACTGATGCAGGAACACGACCAGATCTATCACCCTGTTACCTTCGCCAGTCGAACGTTGAAGTCGAATGAACTGAACTACAACGTGGTGGAGAAAGAAGTGCTGGCTCTGTTACGGATCCTAGATCTGAACTATAACATGCTTGTTGGACGATCGATCCGGGTCCTGACTCGACACTCGACGTTGGCGTGGCTGTTCCGATCACCCGGCCTTCAGGGCCGATTGGGTCAGTGGGCCGCACTTCTATCGCCCTGGACGTTGGAGATCACGAAGTGCACCAAGGAGAGGACGAGATATTGGGGGCGATCGCCGCCAGTATTACACCTCGATCGGATGTCGATGACGCACTGATCGCGATCGCGCCGAAGAAGGAACCCCGGCGGAAGATCCAAGCCCCGATCCCGACTATACGCGCGGATGAAGAACTGCTGGTGATAAGCTTCGATGGATCCGCCCGCGTCAAGCGAGGTGGGGGCGCGTACAGTGCGATCCTATGGAAGCTACCTGAGTGGAGTGTGGTGAGAGCACGATCGGGCTACGCCGAGGGCTGACCGTCAATGAAGCGGAATATCATGGCCTGCTGCTGGGTTTCGACCTCTTGGACGGCATGGATCGAGGCAGGCTGGTGGTCTGTGGTGACTCCAACTTGGTGATCCGGCAAGTACGAGGTGAGATCGACTGCAAAGCACCCAAGCTGACGTTACTGAAGCAGAAGGTGCTGGATCGGTTACGGAACTGGCCAGATCATGAGCTGTTACATGTGAAACGGGACTGGAACGGCAGCGCAGACAGCTTGGCTAGCGCAGCGCTTCAACGTGAAGGTGGCGTCGTCGTCGAGGATGAGGCCGATCACGTGGATCTGACGACATTGAACCGACTCGATGAGATCCTGGTTGTCAGATCTGACGAACCGATCGCCCGGCTATCACCGATGACTACTCGATCAAACGCCAGATCACGACCGAATCCGACTGTCCTACAGGAAGAATTTGTGCGGGGACTACGGATCGATCGAATCCGTCGATCGCAAGATGAAGAGACGTGGATCGTGGGCATGAAGAAGTACCTGATGGGAGACGTGGCTGATCTGACGCAGGATGAGGCCCGATCTTATGGCAACATGGCAGCGGACTACGAGATCGATGACAATGATCTGCTGTTCTACTGTTCCCTCCAAGAGATCGGAGGCAGATCGAGACGGGCTGATGAGGCTGGTCGCTCCGGAGACACTGCATCAGGATATCCTGCATCACTACCACTCTACTGTGGAAGGTGGTCACCAAGGGATCGGACGTACCTATCAGCGGATCCGTGATCACTTTCACTGGAGAGGTCTCTTCAGGAGTGTGCAGAAGTATGTCGGAGAGTGTGTCGATTGTGAGACCGGTAAAGGGCGACCCACGATCAGGGGTGAGTCGCCAGGGAACATCCAGGCGACGTACCCGTTCCAGATCATAGCGATGGATCACATACCTTCGCTGCCCAAGTCGTACAAAGGCAACACCGAACTGCTGATCTGGGTCGATCTGTTCACAGGATACGTGATCGCGAAGGCCAGCTCCTCTCGAACGGCGCAGACGATCGCCGAATCCTACGAAGAGTGTGTGTTCCGGCGATTCGGTGCCAGCGAGGTGATCAGGCATGATCGCGAACCGGGATTTATGGCTGACTTCTTCCGCGCCTTTAATAAGATCCTAGGTATGCGTCAGCGGGCGACGATGGCATATCGGCCCCAAGCGAACGGTACTGCGGAACGAATGGTGCAGACGGCGACGAGAGCCCTGAAGATGTTCGTGGAAGATCTGGATCAGAGGGATTGGGATGAGTACGCCGAGCGATTGACCTTCGCGATCAATACGGCTCATGATCGCGTTCGAGGAGACTCTCCTTTTTATCTGGTACATGGCTGGGATCCTCGATCGACGCTGGAAGCGACGATCCCTTTGGGTAGTACTCGAATCCAGGATCGGAATCCGCGACGGTGGCGTTATCGGATCCAGAGGCACTATGATCAGGCTCGAAGTCAGGTGAATGGTCGTCTGCGCGAGGCGATCGCGGATCGGGCCGATCGACACAACGAAGAGGTTCGACCGCACTCGATCGAGGCTGGATCCCAGGTGTGGCTGTACTTAGATCGTGTGAAGGAGGGGTACGCCCGGAACTGTGGCATGGCCCATTCCGTGTGGCCGAGAAGGTGAACGAGTACACGATGAAGCTTCAGATCGCTGGCACAGACTATCACCTGTTCCCGATCGTGCATGTCTCGAAGCTGAAGTTGGTCAGAGACTTCCCCGATCGGCCGCAGATCGAGCTCACGGTGGACGAGGCGGATCGACTCGATTTCGACGAGATCCTACTTCCGGAGGACAGCTGGGCTCCAGATCGAGATGCGAACGAATATGAAGTGGAGAAGATCACGGATATGCGGACGGGTCGAAGGACACGGTACGGCAGGACGTATCGAGAATTCCTGGTACGTTGGAAGGGTTACGACGATCCTGACTGGATCGACGAAGCGGATCTCAACTGTGGAGCTTTATTGCACGAGTTCCTTCGAGATCGTGTGAACCGGAACCGATTCAACGCGAAGCAGTCTCACGAGGAGGAGTGAGATCGGACCGCCAGGGCGAGCTGGTCGCCTTGGTGAGCGAGATTGGCGGCGGATCGGCGGGGAGGCCGTCGATCGGAGGAAAGGGTTGTATATGAATGCGTATGTACATGAGAATGCAGATCGCGAGGAGGTGGAGCAATGGCAAAGTGTTACGATGATGGATCCAGGCTGATTGTGTTGGAGATAAGTGGAGCGATAGGCACCCGGCGGAGCGAACGAAGTATTACAATGAAATCGATTGATCTGACGACGTCGGGTGACGATTGAAGAGGATCGGCCTCCGGATTGACTACGATCTCGGGCGGACTAATTAATCGACAGGCTGATCGCTGCGGCCGATCGGGTGAGCTGAATACTGATATTACGGCTGCTGGATACCGACATCGTGGTTGAACTCGTAGCGAAGACGCGAGATCTGCAGCGCCGGGTGCGATTGGTGTATCGGTCACACGACGGATCGGGATCGCCCGCCTCAATCAGGTGTATCGGTCCCACAAGCGATCGTGATCGCCCGCCTCAATTAATCGGATGGATCGGGGCAGACTACGCAACCGAGGTGCATGGAGAGTTGGAGACTGTGTCCGTAGTTAGCCGCCGTACGACCCGACTTACGGACAGGGGGCGGTTGTGGTGAAGTGCTAAAGGAGAATTTCCCGCTACTACGACATTGAGTGGCACGGCGGCATGAGCGATCGACAGTCAAGAAGCCGTCGATCGGTGGATTCTGGTGTTACCAATCAGTTGATCAACCCGAGGCTTGAAGCTGACGAGAAGATCAAGGTGTTTAAGGTTGGTGAAGTCAAGATTGATCGAGGACGGACGTGGGCCAAGCCTGATCAAGGTCGAAGCATGCAGGTTGTCGATCGACTACGGCTGATCGTGGTGGGCTAGCCCCATGTGATCAACGTCGACCCAAGCCCCGATCAAAGGCAAGCATCGATGATTCAGTATGACCAGGGACGGAAGAAGACGGATCAGCGAGGGCCTGCGACGAACACAAGTCATCGATCGAGGTTCGATCGCCGATCGTCGATCAAGGGTGGATCGCGGATCGTCGATCGATGGCTGGTCGTGGATCGCCGATCGTGATCGTGATCGTGGATCGTCGATCGATGGCTGATCGCGGATCGCCGATCGTGATCGTGGATCACCGATCGAGGGGCTGATCGCCGATCGCCGATCGGGGGGCCGATCGCTGATCGGCCAAGATGGGGAGAACGGTAGGGCGACGCCGGGACAAGAATCCAGTTGTTGTTTAGTTGTAGGATGATGGATAAGATGGTAGCGGTAGAGAGACACCGACGAAACATAAATCAGAGCGCAATTTGCACAGAAGACCACAAGTGACCTCAAGTCACCAAGTCCCAGGAACTGCATTGGCCTCGGCAAGCGTCGACACTTCGGGTAGTGACCTAGCGGTACGGTTAAGACTGGATTAATACATTGGCCAGCTTGAACTACTCTAGTGATCTATTTCTTGTGTGCGAACTCTCGATCGACCGGATATCAGTGCTTGGCCGGCGATCGCTGCGTCTCTCAATCGACCTCGATCCCGCTATAGGAAGCGGCAAGCAACTCAGGAAAGGAAGGAACACACCTGAAAAGGCAACTACAGGCCTTGGATCGACTCCAGGCCGACCGATCGCAGCGAACAACCCTCGATCGGGACGAATACTCGGATGCAGAGCGAAGATTCCCGCGCTGCTCCACGGACTATCCCCGCGTCACGCCAAGACATTCGATCTTCACCAAGTGCTGCATCCTCGGAGCCCCGAGAGAGCAGATCCAGCCCGCCGACGGGTACACAAGGTGAGAACAAGTTCAGCCGATCACGGATCGTTGGGGGACCCCCTCCGTTAGTCGGTGTCTGGGCGCTGGTGGGAAGCTCGATCAGGCCTTAACCAGATTTTGGCTGATCCCGCTACACCACAAAGGAGTTCAGCCGGAACACCCCGGCTGAGGTGACGCCGACTGCCCCAACCGTTGCTCAGATCCCGGAGCTCGAACTTCGTCAAGCCATTTTCAAGGCGATCGAGCAGAGCGGGAGGCGCCCGCCTGCGCAAGGAGATTCACGTCCAGGATTGCAATCGCCTCGTCCAGGATGGCAATCACCCCGGCCGGGATGGCAATCCCCTTGGCGAGAGAACCCCGACCGGGATGAGTTCTGCGAGAAATGCCGTAAGCTGGGCCACAAGGAGCAGAATTGCTGGGCGGAGATCATCTGCGATCGTTGCAGTCGGAAGGGCCATCCGGGATACGCGTGTCGAGTGAGGCCGTGTTCACGCTGTGGGAAGATACATGAAGGAACCTGTGAAGATTACGACGCTCTGGAAGCCGTGAAGTCACTCGCTCGGAAGGGGATGATACAAGACCTACCTCTACCCCTGCGCAAGAAATTGCTGAGTGATGTCGTGTAGGAAAACACGATTTAACGAGTTCTCGTCCCTCTAGCCAAGGCCTTTGGGACGAGCCCCTACCAACAACACGCTTCCCTCCTAAAAGGTCGGCGCTTATTGTTGGGATAAAATCTGAAGACCAGATCCGATCCCTTGCACCGGGCTGGAATGTGCCTTATGCGAGTCGTCGGTCAGGTAGGTAGAGCCCGTAAATCAAATATAAGAGCACCCTTAGCCACGAGCAACGGCTAGGATGCAATGTACACACGCGCTTTCACACGTAACCCACTGTGGTCCCTCAGAAGGAAGGGTACCAGGCTAATCGAGGCCTCGGACAGGGGCGCCGAGACGAAGTCTCGGCTGGAAGTCAAATATACTGGGGGGCCTTGCCACACACCCAGACAAGCGTACAAACGTACAGGGAGGTCTCTAATACCTCCAACACTCGGCCACTACTCACTCTTGGCCTTTCCAGGGATGAACACTCGGTCAATGTACCTTATGTTCACCGGCAGACATACCCCGTGTCGGCCGAGCGTATCCAGACTCTACAGCTAAGCGAAGACTTACCGTAGACGGACTTGACCCTTGTGTGGCTTCGGGGGGAATTTCTGCTCTGATTTAGTGATTAGAGGTTGTGAGGCCTTCCCTATCGCTAATCCCTATCGTCTATACAAAAGTTTAGTGTCGACCGAGCCTTCGAGCTGATCCGACGACTCGACGACTCCTCGGCTAGATCCGAATTCCTAATGAGAGGCAAATCTTGTACCCACTATGACTACTTGGAGGGCTCGGTGGGGATTTATTATGGCCCACCGCGCCTCGTCACTAAACGGCCATCCATCCGTCACTCTAATGCGGTAAATGTGAGTAACCAATCAGAGGGTTCGGCCGGCTCTCACCCGGAAGTTCAAGACCGTTAGGCCTCGGCGCAAGCTCTCCGGTCATTTCTCGATCTCACAGCAGCCCTCACCGCGGCCCGACCCAGCCGAACTGGAGAGTGCCGTGGTGCACATCGTCTCCACTGCCATGCCGCGCGCGCCGAGTGCTTTAGAGGAGGCGCAAGCTGCCGCTCTTCGCGCCGTTGTTCTCGACCCCTCGGTAAGCTCGAACCCTCGGTGCTGTCCTCGCTTGTCATGTGGTCCTGGCGTTCATCGTTAACCTTTGTCCTCTCTCCACCTTGCGCTCTTCGCTGTGTGCAGCCTCAGGCCATACCTCGTTCTTCTGCCGTAGGAGCTGACTCTTCCGCTCCTCTCCATGAAGACTCGGCCTCTTCTCCCGAGGACTCGGCGACACCAACTCCCGCCTCTGCTTCGGCAAGCGGGGTGTCTCGAGTCACGTCTGCGGCTGCTGTAGCGCCCGGCGTTCCTAGTGCTCCTCCGTCGCCAACTCCCGTCGCAACTGGTGTTGACGGGGCGTCGGTTGGGCACCAGGACTCGGTCGAGAATGCCCACTCTACGGGACTCGCTCCGTCCCCACCGTCGTCTCCGTCGAGCGTGAGGTCGGATGGTTCAGTCGACCCTGAGTCTGGCCCAGCGAGATTTTGTCGGCCAGCTGCCTCCGCTGCTCGTGGGCCAAGTCAACCCGGGCCCCTGACTCAAGGCGCTGGCAGCTCAACCGAGCCCTCGTCTGGGCTGGTTTCATGGCCGCTCACGGCCGCTGTCGAAGATTTGATTGACGCGAGCGTCACCAACACCGTCCTCCGCTCCGAGTCGCGTCTGGAAGAGCACTTGGACCGCCAACTGGCAAGCCTCGGTCAGCTCATGGTGGGTCTCGTCCGCTTTCCACCGCTCCGAGTCGATTACGACCTCGACCGCGACTTAGCAGTGTCGTGTAGGAAAACACGATTTAACGAGTTCTCGTCCCTCTAGCCAAGGCCTTTGGGACGAGCCCCTACCAACAACACGCTTCCCTCCTAAAAGGTCGGCGCTTATTGTTGGGATAAAATCTGAAGACCAGATCCGATCCCTTGCACCGGGCTGGAATGTGCCTTATGCGAGTCGTCGGTCAGGTAGGTAGAGCCCGTAAATCAAATATAAGAGCACCCTTAGCCACGAGCAACGGCTAGGATGCAATGTACACACGCGCTTTCACACGTAACCCACTGTGGTCCCTCAGAAGGAAGGGTACCAGGCCAATCGAGGCCTCGGACAGGGGCGCCGGGACGAAGTCTCGGCTGGAAGTCAAATATACTGGGGGGCCTTGCCACACACCCAGACAAGCGTACAAACGTACAGGGAGGTCTCTAATACCTCCAACACTCGGCCACTACTCACTCTTGGCCTTTCCAGGGATGAACACTCGGTCAATGCACCTTATGCTCACCGGCAGACATACCCCGTGTCGGCCGAGCGTATCCAGACTCTACAGCTAAGCGAAGACTTACCGTAGACGGACTTGACCCTTGTGTGGCTTCGGGGGGAATTTCTGCTCTGATTTAGTGATTAGAGGCTGTGAGGCCTTCCCTATCGCTAATCCCTATCGTCTATACAAAAGTTTAGTGTCGACCGAGCCTTCGAGCTGATCCGACGACTCGACGACTCCTCGGCTAGATCCGAATTCCTAATGAGAGGCAAATCTTGTACCCACTATGACTACTTGGAGGGATCGGTGGGGATTTATTATGACCCACCGTGCCTTGTCACTAAATGGTCATCCATCTGTCACTCTAATGCGGTAAATGTGAGTAGCCAATCAGAAGGCTCGCTTTCACTCGCACGTTCGGGACTGTTGAGACTCGGTGCGGGACTGTTCTTCGACCGGAATTTCTCGATACCACAGCAGCCCCCACCTCGACCCGAACCAGTACAAGTGGAGAGTGTCGTGGTGCCCTCTTGTCCTGCCGCCGTGCACGCGCGCCGACTCCTCTGGGCGAAGCACGAGCCACCGCCATCCGCGCTCTCAGCTTCGAAGTCTCGGTGAGTGTAAGCCTCTGTCGTCGCTTGAGCGCGTCTCCGCTGCCTTCACCTGAGTCCTTGAATGTTCTTCACACTGCTGCAGTGTTCCAGGAAGCCTCGCTCACGCTCCAGCAACGGCCAAGCTCTTGATTCAGTCTCCGAAGGCTCGGCTGTACCCTGCGCCAGCTGCGAGAGCTCGTCTGCAAGCTGCAACCGCTCAAGCACTCGATGGTCCTGCTTCCAGCGGCGAGGCTCCCGTTACACTCCTGATGAAGCTGTCGCTGGCGAGGCGTCGGTCGATCTCAGGCTTCGGTAGCAGAGTGCGAGCCCCAGGCGTCGGACGCGGCAGACACAGTAGCGGAAGTCTCGGTTGCGGAAGTTACGGCCACGGGAGTCACGGTCGCGAAAGTCTCGGTCGCGGAAGTCGTCAGGATCCAGCAGCGAGCCCGAAGACTCAAGCCCCTGTCTCCAAATTGGGGTTACAAAATCACACTCCGTTCGGTCGATTCTAGGCGCAATCTCCATCTCTCCACTTGAGTAACTTGGACATTCCACTCGAAATACATGCAATATGCAAACATGCAGTAATGTTGGTGCAGTAGTTCTCTTCGTCTGCTGAGGCGGGCTGCATCGCCCCGCCGGCAGTTCATCATTGCACCAGTCGCGTCTAGTCCTCGTCTGCGACTTGGACCATCTGCAACCGGCGGTCACCAGCTTCGCGCGCAAGTAATCGTACAGCAGTCCACCACACGATAAGTTGGACGCGGGTTCCCATGTAGGCTCATCGTAGCCGACCCACTTTACTTTGAACTCTCTGACTGCTCGCTCAGTGCTCGTCGAGAGTGGCGTTCGGTCATCCAAGATGGCTTCAACCTCATACTCACCCGCAAGATGGTCGGGTTCGAAGCTGTCTTCGGGTAGCAGCTCTTCATCGAAATCAAGCCTCGTTTCATCCGTGATGTCAGCCGTAAGTCGAGCCCCTCGGTCGATCGCCGAACTCATTCACCGCTTTCAGCCGCGAAACATGAACCACAGGATAAAACCTGTAACCGCTTCGATCCGGCAAGGCCAGCTCGTACGCGTATTCGCCCACTTTCCTCTTCACTCGGAAGGGGCCATGCCAGCGATGTGCCAGCTTCTTCGTCAGCCCTGGTTTCACACGCTCCATGTAGAGCCAGACACGGTCACCCGGCTTGAAGAGCGACTTCGAGGCCTCGGCTGACGAACCGTCGGTTGAGCTTGTCGCCCCCGAGCCCTCGCCCGAAGGTTCGGTTCGGTCAGACGTCGGCATAGTCTCTCGTTCGCGCCGACTTAGAGTCTCGTTGTGCTTCTCGGCCCGCTTGGCTTTCTCGGTCGCTTGATACTCTTTGGCCATCTCTAGTGCGATCTCCTGCTGTCGATTGACCGCTCGTCTCAAGCCAAGGCGTCGGTTTGCCGACCGTGGCTTCGTCTCAAAGACGAAGACATAGCCCGAAGTGTTGTCCGCGCATCCCAGCCGTGTACAAGGTAGAACGGTGTGTCCTCGCGCGTGGCGTCCTGCGAGTTGTTGATCGCGAAGATCAGTTTTTCCACAATCTCATCCCAGTCCTGTTGCAGAGGGTCTTCGGCGTACACTCGGACGGACTGTATCACAGTCTTAACCGAGCGCTCCTGCTGACCGTTGGCTTGTGGCCGATAGCTCAGAGTGGCCAGAGACCTCGATTGCATCATTTCTGCGAACGCTTGGAAGACTTCGCCCATGAAGCGAGGGTCTCTGTCGTGTCGAATGAGGGTAGGGGCACCGAACCGTCGGTAGACACACTCTTCAAAGGCTTGCGCTACACACAGGGCCGAAGTGTCGGCCATAGCCTTCCCATTACAAACCCCGTGAAAGCGCACTGGAATAGCAGTAATGCCGTATTCCCCCGCCGAGTCTTCGGCAACGGGATGACGAAGTCCATCGAGACAATCTGCAACGGCCTTTCGGCTAAGATGTTCCCGGGTGAGTATCCTCGAAGTTGTGGGCGACTCTTACTCGAGCTGCAGTCTGGGCACGAGCGTACATGCCGCTCTACATCGGCGAACAGTCCAATCCAGTAGTAGTCGGCCTTCACGCGATGGTAGGTCCGGACGATACCTTGGTGTCCTCCCTCCAGCGAGTCATGGCAGCTTTGCAGCACTTCCTGGACCATCGTCGTCGGGATCACCAACCGTAGTGTCGACTCTTCGGTCCGATCACGACCGAACCGACGGTTCGAACCGAGGAAGTACAAAGTCCATCCTCACTCAGCACGAACTTGTCGGACATTTTCCATGCCTCTCGTGCGGCTTTATAACCAAGTTTCGCTTCGTCTCCATTCAATACTGCTTTGAGATTTGCCCACCGGAGTTCTTCATCCTGCGCCGCACCAATGCGTCGGCGTCGTTCCTGTTGCACCACCACGGGATCAATGTCTTCAGCGTTCGGCTCATGAACCACCGTCGCGTCAGGTCTCGGTTGCGACGGCTGGTCCGAGGGTTCAGTAGTGTCAGTCGTCGGTTGGTTCGAGAGTCTGGTATCGTCGTTTCGGTCGGACTCAGCGCCACGACTACTGGCTTCTTGAGGCATCGCCTGTTCTTCATCTACAAAACGGACTCGTCTCTCGCGTTCACTCGCCTGTCGTCTGGTCACTGCTGATACATGTAGCGGTTCCCGCACGAAATCGAAAAAATTCTTGCGACGAGTGGCGTCCGATGCGTCTAGTACCCGGATTGAGCCTACGGCACGCACGGTCACCTCCCGTGACTTCTCGGTTGACGAAGCGTCGGTTGGTGCCGAAGCCTCTGCTGACGGTTCATAGATAACTTCGTGGATGCGGTTCAGCTGCACTAGCTCTTCAGTCCGACTCTTGTCGTCCACAGTCACCGATACCTTCTTCTCCAACGTCTCGCTCGCCAACGAATCTGCTGCGGCGTTGAATTCGCGGATAACATGCAGGTACTTCACCGACCGAAACCTCGATCTCAGTTCCTTGTGTCGATTGAGTTGCGCCATCAGTGTTTCCTTACGACATGCGATCACCCCTAGGGATTGCTGGATTGCGAGTCTCGAGTCTCCGACAATCACCAACTCGTCAGCCCCAGTGTCTAAGGCTGCGGTCAAACCATTGTTCATGCCCGAGTACTCGGCCAGGTTCACAGTCGTAGCCTCGAGATAAGCACTCGCAGCGATCACTATCGTCCATTCCGGTAGTTTCCACAGAATCCATGCGCAACTTCCATAACCCCCGTGCTTTTCAGTCTTAGCAGAACCGTCGAAGGAGAGCACATAGCCACAGTAATCACGGGGTAGTCGAGCATACAGCAAATGAGGGTCCATCCGAACACTCGGTGAGCCACGTGTCGGTGGGGTCACAGGTGCCAACGAGTCCTCAAGGTCGACGAAACTTGTGATCGACGACTGGAGGAGTTGGGCGAAGGCACAATCCTTCTCCTTCACGCGCGTGACCACCAGGTGCCACGGAGACAGCAGCACCGCAAACTGGGTTGCGCGTCCGAACAGAGACTTCGACCTGTGAACCCAATCGAGCGTCGAAAACCGCGTATAGACGTGGATGGTCCGACCTGCAAGCTGTGTGTAACGCACCTTCAACAACTGTAGCAGGGCCAGGACCTCCTTCTCCGCTGGGTGATAGTTCATCTCGGCGTCCTTGAGGACTCGGCCGCAAAATCGGACTGGATGCATCGTTCCGTCGTGCTCCTGCATGAGCGTTGTGCTCAGCGCCCACTCATTTGCGAAAAGCATCACATGAACATCTCTGTCTCGATCGAAGTGTCGAAGGATCGGTGCGTCAGCAACCTTCTGTTGTAGCGCGGCGAAGCTTCGTCTGGCTGCAGAGAGGTCACCCCCGTCTCCGAAGTCTTCGTCTTTGAGCTGATAGAGCGCGGCACCATACACTGCAAAGTCCTGGATGAAACGGCTGTAATAGTTCAGCGATCCGAGGAATGCTTGCACTCCCTTCTTGGACCGCGGAAACGAGAGCTCGGTCAGAGCCTTCAGTTTCTTCGGGTCTGCTTGGATACCATTCCGCGTCACCACGTGGGACAGGAAGTCCACCTTGGGTTGCACGAAGATGCTCTTGGTGAAGCTCACGCTGATACGGCACTCTTCGAACCGTGCTAAGAGTCGGTCAAGTGTGGCCAAGCAGCCATCGAACGACTCGCCCCGAAACAGATATCGTCGACGAAAGACCGTCGTTCGAATACGGGTACTAACGAGGATTCGTCAGGATCTCCATGGGCGAACATATCGGCGACAGGGCTGTTGATCAGTTCAGACACCGCCGTTCCGGGACCACCAGAACTGTTTCCTGCTTCGAACTTGGTCGGCGAAGACTCAGTACGAGGCGTCGGTTGGGCCGACGGCTCGGTCTGTCCTTGATTTGCTTCCCGATCACGCGATTCAGCTTCTTCCATCAGCGACGCATAGTGTTTCCATCCACCCTTCGGTTGCACAAAACCCCACAGAGCGTTGTCAAGCATCCTCTGATAGATCATGGGTGCATTCTTGAGCCCAAAGGGCATTCGAAGCCACTCAAAGTGGCCCAACGCGCACACGAACGCCGAGATCTGACGGGCTCTCTGTGTCATCATAATAGCCCAGAATCCACTCGCAGCGTCAAGCGAGCAGTACCACAGATACTTCTCTAGATCGGTAAGCAAGTCATCGACCAGAGGCATCGCATACTCCATGATTGCGGTGACGGCGTTCACCATCTTGTAATCAATGCACAATCTGATGTCGACTCCATTCTTCTTTAACACAATGACGATCGGTGAAGACCACGGGCTGTTTGAGAACGCAATCAGCCCCGCCTTCAGCAGCCCTCGGAGTAGCTCGTAGAGCTTCTTGAGATGTCGGAGGGGTATCCGCCGAGCCCTCTGTTTGATGGGCGCGTGTCCTGGACATCGATATCACACACCACCCCATAGGCTGGCGGAGGTAATGCATTGCCGCTGGAGATCAGAATCTTCTCGTGCTTCCGGAGCACCTTCACCACGCGGTCTTGCCGGCTGCAACTCAGGTCCGGGTGCCGCACGTTACCAGCCGAGTAGTCCAACTCTGTAACCGAGGCTTCGGTCAGGTCGGGTAGGAAGGCTAGTTCGTGAGCGTAATCCTCCAGGTTAATGTCATTCGCTCGATGCTCGGATGTAACCTCCTTCGCGTCGCTGCTATCTCCCTCAGCTGTTTCCGCAGTTGCCACTGAGACGTAGGTGCGCTCCAGTACCGTCATCGGGTCGTCGTCTCCAGCCGAGTCCTCACTTTGGCGCGAGTGCTCCGATCCATCATCATTACAACCATTGTCGTCATTACTCAGCATGTCGTCCGAGGCCAGGCTGACGCTTTATCAGAGCCCCCAACACTGTCTGGGGAAATTGGCTCCGCTGCCGCCCCAGCCGAGGCCTCGGTTCGCACCTGTTCCAGTTCCGTAGGTTGAGAAGGGAGCGCCGCTGGATCATCACCCACTGGTGAGCCGTCAGCAGCGAGTTGCTCTCTCTTCCCTCTTCACGAGTTCACGTTCCCATTGTTCAGCGCAGCTTAGCCGGGGTCGCCGATCAGGCGAGTCCTCGGCTGGTCGAACCATCACTCCCGTTGGCGGAGTGTAAGTCGGCCGATCTACAGCCGGTGGTTGCGTGGCCAGCCACTTCGAATACGCCTCACACTCGCGCGCGAACGCGACTTCATCTCGGCTGCCTTCGAAGGCAAGCTTCTGCCAGTCTTCATATCGTGCTGACGTCAGTCGCACATAGCCATCGTTTCGTGGAAGATCGCCAATCGGTACCCACAGGAGCACCGGAGTGTGTGCATGACACGTCGTCGGGTGGTCAGACACGTTGGTCAACCGCACCCACTCGACTCTGCCCCGCCGAAACCTCGTCACCGTCGGCAGCAGAGACTTCGTGCGGCGTACCCACACTTCATGTGTATCCGGGTGTGGTTGGCGTCGCTGCACTCGGTACTCCACATACTCACGACTCTGAACAGGCAGGTCCTCGGATGGTCCACCATTAACATGTGGACCGAAGCCTCGGTCGTCTGGCGCGCCCAGAGTCTTGATGAGAGGAATGCTGACCTCATCCGGCAACCTCGCGGTCGCGTGAAACAGGTCCAAACGCACTCCAGCGGGGATCATAAAGTCTGTGCCGAGGACTACATCCACCCCAGCGCCATGGTCCATGATCCACAGCTCAAACTCGTACACACGCGCCCAGCCGAGGGTTATCTTGACGAGGGCTCGTCTCTCAGTCGCCATGGTTCCCTTCGTGAAACCCTGGATTTCCATGCAGCGGCCATGCCCTGAATGTCACGCAACCGCAACTGCTTCGCAAACTTCTCCGAAATCACACTTACGTTCGCCCCCGTATCCAACAGAAGCCTCGTTCTCGAGTCGTTGACCGCACCCTTGACCAGAGCTCTCATCCGAGCCCTCTTGTCGAACTTCTGCGCAGACCACCACCCCCGCCTCTCGCCTGGGAGTAACTTAGTCACTCCACTGGGCGTTCGGCCAGGCTGTCCACTCTGCACCGCACTTGAGACCCAAGCCTCGTTCACATCTCCATCTTCGTCGCTTTCATTTTCTACACAATTATCACCTCCACCGAGGGTTTCCTCTCTCCTTTTCAATTTCAATCCATTTCACAATTCCCTTTGTCCTTGTCGTTCGGCCGTTTGTTTGTTCCCACAAACGCGTAGACGCAATCTGCATCAATCGCGGAGCAGCTAACTGTGGCAGCCCGATTGGGACCAACCCAGTTTCAGTTGGCGGGCTGCCTAGTTTAAATTGCCACCGAAGACTAGGCTTTGGAGCTCGGGAGAGAGGTCCTTCTTCTCGACCTTCGTCCGAAGGTACGTGGTGAGTGCTTGGAGCGCTTCACACTTGCCGATGTCGTGGACCTGCTGACACAGTCTGCAGCGTCGGTAACAGTAGTGAGCCGAGTGCCCGGCACCACCACACGCTGCGCAGGGTCCATACTGACGCGGGCGACCATCGCGGTTGTCTCGGCTGAAGTGTCGGTTGGACCGGTCGAAGTTTCGGCCAGGTTCGCTACCCTGCGTTGACGCTGGTCGGACCGTGCGTACGTTCCTTCAGCTGCAGCACGTCTCTCCTGATCGTTCGCCGCCGCGACATGGCCTCCTTCTTCATCCGAGGTGTCAAAGTCACTGTAGTCACTGAAGTCTCGGTTGTCGTCGAAGTATCGGCTGCCACTGGAGTCACTACCACTGTCGTCGCGCGACTGCTCACGGGGCTCTGGGCGGCCAGATCGACCACTCTTCGTCCCACGGACCTGCAATTCGGCCATCAAATCGGACAGCGACGCTTCAGCCAGCGACACCCTCGGAGCATAGCGCGAATCCTCGTGTCTGCGTCCGGAAGTCTCGGTCTCTGCGTTCGTAACGTTCACGGCGGTTATTGTCGCGTGCTTGTTCGCTCCGGCGCTCGTCCCGTCTGCGAGTGCTCGCGTCCACGCGACTGGTGAGACGAGGCGTCTCTGCTCTGTCCTCGCTCCTCCGACTTGAGGATGTCATTAATCATGTCCTCAAGCTCATGAATGTCCGAGACTCGGACGTGGCAAAGCCGCCGCTCGAGTCCTCGGTCACCGCACGTCTCGAGGAAGCGCTGCACGTGATCCTTCGCGTCGCGACCGCCCTTCTCGAACTGGAAGACCAGCGTTGCGAGCGTAGCCATTCAGCCGATTTAGGTAGTCGCACAGATGTTCCGAACCGTCACGTCGCGCCGAATAGTAGCGAGCCTTCGCAGACTGGCTGAACTGCGTACAGTAATACTTGATGAAAGCATCACTGAGCAACTTCCACCGACGCTTCGTCTTCTTGGGAGCTGACGGTACCAGTGCAAGGCACCGTCCCGAAGGCTCAGTTCGAAAGCCATGCACCACTCGTTGGGCGGAGTGTGCGTCCCCTTCATCTCGTAGACAAACGCCCGGAGCCACTGCATAGAGTTCTCACTCTTGTTACGGGCTCCGGAGAAGGTCTTGATCTGAGCGAGGGGTCGGTGAGTCGCTATCTCCAGTCGAGGGGTCGAGTTCAGCCGCTCCATCTCGCTCACTTCGCGCACCTGGCGGGCCAGCTCGTCGCTGGGACTGTCGAAGCCGTCGTCGTAGTCGGGCGTATCGTCGCCATCGTCATCCGACGAAGAGTCATCACGCGGGGTGAAACGACGGCTCGAGCGCCTCGGGAAGCCTCGGTTGGTGCTCCGTCCAGGTCGCGTCCCTTCGGTTTCGCGGGCAATGCGCTCGGTTCGACTAGTCGACCGAGGGGTCACCATATGCGAATCCTGGAAATACGGTGTGCCCTCCGTTTTAGCAGAGAACACTCCATCCGTCGTCTGGCGTCGGCTCGAGCGCTCGGTCGTCTTCTTCGGAGTCTGCGGCAGCGGAATTTTCGAGGGATCGGTCGGCTCTCTCACAGGGCGGGCGCTCGGCGGACGTCCCAGCGTAAGATCCGTCTCCCGAAGCTCAAACGCAGTTTCCTCTTCCACTTGTGCAGCTCCTTGCCGGCCAGCTCCGGTGTCCAACTCTTGACCGAGACCTCGGACGGGCGAGTCATCGGCTCACACCCCATCGCTCGGAGGAGCGCCACCGTGTCTTCGGCCATTTGGGTGACTGAAGTCGGCTCCACCGGGTGCTGCAACTCTTCCTTCAGCTCTACCCACGTCGCTTGGCGCGCCATCTCCGGGCTGAACTGTCGGATCCACTCACTCGACTCAAGCATCTGCTCGAGCATTCGGCCGAGCACCTTGTTCGCAGCTGGGGTGCTGCTGTTCATCGACGGCCGAATTCCGCGGGATTCTTGAGGATCCTTAGTAACCTGCACCAGAGCCTTCGAGGTGAAGGCCTCGGTGCCATCCTCCGAGTCATCGTCCGCAAAGTCCGGCCGCGCCACTTCATCAAATTCGGAGACGAGGTTTCGGCTGAGGGAGCGTGAGCCCCACTGCGTCCAGCCAACACCATCGCCGCCTCCTGGTCTTCGTACTCCTGCACGGGTGCGGGAGTCTTCTTCCAGGTCATCGTAGTTCATCATCATGTCATCCTTGGCGTCCGAATCCTCGTCTACCGACTCTTCGAAACTGACCGACCTTTCGGAGATCGTCGACAGCCGAGACGTCAAGTCACTCGCGATCGTCGACAAGCCGTCGGTTGGTCCTCGTCCCGATTTCGCCGGCGTAGCTGGCACCGCTGACTTGGATCCTTTCGCCATCTTGTTCTTGTTCTTCTTGTTTCTCCTTCTCTTCTTCTCTTCTTCTTCTTCTCCTCTCAATGCTCGTTTGGGACAATACCTACACAGACCACAACACACAGTTCGGTCACACCAGTCCCGGGTCGCGGCACCAGTTGTCGTGTAGGAAAACACGATTTAACGAGTTCTCGTCCCTCTAGCCAAGGCCTTTGGGACGAGCCCCTACCAACAACACGCTTCCCTCCTAAAAGGTCGGCGCTTATTGTTGGGATAAAATCTGAAGACCAGATCCGATCCCTTGCACCGGGCTGGAATGTGCCTTATGCGAGTCGTCGGTCAGGTAGGTAGAGCCCGTAAATCAAATATAAGAGCACCCTTAGCCACGAGCAACGGCTAGGATGCAATGTACACACGCGCTTTCACACGTAACCCACTGTGGTCCCTCAGAAGGAAGGGTACCAGGCTAATCGAGGCCTCGGACAGGGGCGCCGAGACGAAGTCTCGGCTGGAAGTCAAATATACTGGGGGGCCTTGCCACACACCCAGACAAGCGTACAAACGTACAGGGAGGTCTCTAATACCTCCAACACTCGGCCACTACTCACTCTTGGCCTTTCCAGGGATGAACACTCGGTCAATGTACCTTATGTTCACCGGCAGACATACCCGTGTCGGCCGAGCGTATCCAGACTCTACAGCTAAGCGAAGACTTACCGTAGACGGACTTGACCCTTGTGTGGCTTCGGGGGGAATTTCTGCTCTGATTTAGTGATTAGAGGCTGTGAGGCCTTCCCTATCGCTAATCCCTATCGTCTATACAAAAGTTTAGTGTCGACCGAGCCTTCGAGCTGATCCGACGACTCGACGACTCCTCGGCTAGATCCGAATTCCTAATGAGAGGCAAATCTTGTACCCACTATGACTACTTGGAGGGCTCGGTGGGGATTTATTATGACCCACCGTGCCTTGTCACTAAATGGTCATCCATCTGTCACTCTAATGCGGTAAATGTGAGTAGCCAATCAGAAGGCTCGCTTTCACTCGCACGTTCGGGACTGTTGAGACTCGGTGCGGGACTGTTCTTCGACCGGAATTTCTCGATACCACAGCAGAAGCCCGAGGTCTCGCTGACGTCGTCCAAGCGGTCTCTCCGGACGTCCCGCTGCGTCCCCTCGGTCTGGACGAAGAGGTTGTCGCTCTCCGCAACGAGGTTCATCGTCTGGGGAAGTCGTGGCTCTCGGCGAGCGTAAGCTCCGCGACGAGACCGACCTTCGACTCCGCACCGAGCGTCTGTGTGTCCAAGCGTCGTCGGAGCGGGAGGAATTGGCTACTGTCGCCAAGGCGCTGCGCGACGAGCGGGACTCCATCAGCCGGCAGCTCGCTACGGCGAACCGAGCCCTCGCTCAGAGTGTCGAGATCATCGACCATCTGAAGGCGCAGGTGTCGAAGAGGGACTCTTCGCTGGCGAGCCTCCACACAGTCATCAAGAAGGACCGACAGAGCTTCCGTGACGGGCTCTCGCGCTACTCTGACACGTTGAAGAAGTTCCACGCGTATCTTCAGGACCTGAACGAGCAGCGTTTCGTCCTGGCCAACCTGGACTTGGGTGATGACTCGTTGTTGCCTCCTGTGCTTCAAGAGTTCTTGCGGGATTTCGCGGCTATGGAGTTCGAGCTTTCTACTGCCACGTCTCCCCTGGGCAAGCGTTCTCGCGAGGACTCGGTGGCTGTCATCCCGACTCCGTCTCCTAAGGCCAAGGCTCGGGTCCAGACTGACCCTGACTCCGACCCTGACGAAGTGCTCGGAGATTTCGACTGTCTGTCTGAAGATTCGGACGATTCTGGTCCCGTGATACCGTCTCTGAAGCGCCGAAGGCGCTCGGCTGTCTCCCCTCCTGCCGACGCGGCTTCGCCTGCCGCACCCAAGAAGCTGTCGGCGTCGAAGTCAAGGTCTCGGCTGGGTCGACGGTCGAATCCTCCTGTGAAAGGGTCCGTGGCACAAGTTCAGCCCTCGCCAGGCGCTCCTGAGGTCCGGCCTCGGAGCCCAACCGTCGCTTCGGCATCCTCGGCCGAGCAGACGAGCGCGTCAAGTTCTGCAGCAATTGCGCCAGCTTCCGTCGGTGAGGCATCGGTTCCTTGCTCACGAGCCGCTCCCCGTCCCCGCATTCGTCCGACGCGTCCACGTCGTCTTTGCCCGGGTCGCCTGTTGGTCCCTCTGGTTCACCTGCGCCGACATCAAGTGGCGGTCGCGAGGAGGAGGATGGATTCGGCCCCCCGGCTCCGAACTACGACTTTCCGTACGAAGCATCGGTCGTCATCCAGCCCCGCAAGGATGGTCGGCCCGTACGTTCAGCGTCTACCGTGGCGTCTCTCCAGTCCAAGGTTGCGGTGGAGAGCGAGAATGCTCCTGACGACGTCGTCTTAGGTCTGGAGGAGCCGTCGGTTCGTCGGTCTGCTGAAGGGGTTTCGACTCAAGGCCCCGAGGCCTCGGACCGCGCTGTTGCTTCGTCGTCGGTCCCATCTCGCGGCGGGCCAGGTCGCAGCTCCGGCGAGGTATCGGCCAAGGCGACTACAGCGTCCTCTCGTCAACGTTCGGCTGCCCGATCTCCTTCAGCGGCTCAAGCTGCGTCGGCTGGTCGCTCGGTGGTCAAACCTGCGCGGCGTAAAACGGGTTTAGTTCCAGTCCGCCAGACGAGAGCTCAAGTGCGCCGCGCCGATGCCTCATCTCGCCCAGCCGCGTCATCCTCTCGCAGGGATTCGACACCTCGCCGCGGACATTACGACGACGCGCTCATCTCGCCCCCGTTCGCAAGTCCAGGAGCGGAGGAGTGCTGGCGTGAAATACTGGAAGTGCGGACCGCCCCACCAGTCCCAGCATCCGCTCAGGTCGAGTGCTCGGTCGAAGGGATCGCAGCCTTCTGCGACTGGACAGACCCGGGCCACCCGTTCTGGCAATTCGTGCAGAGTCTTCCGGCGGAGCCATGCCTGTTTGACGTCGCCGAGTTCATGCCGGACGTCGATCTCGATCCGTGCAACCGGCGTGGCGCTACTCACCAAGCTCTGGCGTCAATTCTGCTGTCGAGCCGTCGGTACCACCGAGAGCCACGACTTGTCGTTCGCACTGTTCGAGCGAGCCCACTGGGTATCGCCCGCTGCAGTCGAGCGATGGCTCAATCACTTTGGCCGACGAGTCGGCGAGGACTCGGCCGAGCTCCAGGCTGTCCGGGCTGCGTGGCTCAAGTGCTTGGCCGAGCGCAACGCTCGGTCGGACCGCCTCCGGATCCAGATCAAGCGCTGGTGGGCGCAGTTACTGCCCGATGCTGATGGGAAGTTCGGCTACACTCCGGAGGTGCTGTTCGAGCCCTCGGTTCTGCACTACTCTCTCGAGACGCTCTCTTGGCTGCCCTCTTCGGCCAACTGGGTCGATGCGCTGGTGGAGATCGACGGTCACGAGCCTTGGCGCACTGGCTGGATCTCTGTGCCTAGCTTGCACCCGTACAACACCAAGTTCGCTCCGTGCAACCCGGGTGCAATGCTGTTCATTCCCCGAGGCTTCACACTCGAGCAAGTGGCGTCTGCGGTGGTGGTCGATCCCTCGCTCGACAGGAGCCAGGTCTCGGCTCAGTGGGTGCGAGAATACACGGACTACCACGGGCCTCGGTCTATTGCTGAACGCTCGGACGGCCCGGGTCTCCCTGATTCGGATCGCGTTTCGACTCCTCAGGCTGTCTCGGAGGGTGCTTCGGCGGACTCGGCAAGCGGCGACGACCGGAGCGAGGGCTCGGTGGATGGGACTGCATCTCCGTCGGATCCTCAGAGCCCTCCTTCTGGCTCTGGTCCTCTCCGAGTCCTCGCTCATGCTGCGTCCGCTTCGCAACCGTGAAGTCTCTTCGTGCAAGTCCTCGTTCTTTCTCCACTTCCCAGACTGGTACCGGGTTCCATGGCGTAGTTTAGCGTAACTCCAGTCTGCCAGCTTAATTTCCTTTCAATTCAATCACCTTTTGGCACGACATCTCCATCTCTCCACTTGAGCAATTCGTGAAATCCACTTCGAAAATACATGCAGCATGCAAACACGCAGTAATGTTGGTGCAGTAGTTCTCTTCGTCTGCTGAGGCGGGCTGCATCGCCCCGCCGACAGTTCATCACATCGTGCCCGTTGCGTCTAGTCCTCGTCTGCGACTTGGACCATCTGCAATCGGCTGTCGCTGCGCTTTGCGCGCAAGTAATCGTACAGCAGTCCACCACACGATAAGTTGGACGCCGGTTCCCAAGTAGGCTCATCGTAGCCGACCCACTTTACTTTGAACTCTCTGACTGATCGCTCAGTGCTCGTCGAGAGTGGCACTCGGTCATCAAGATGGCTTCAACCTCATACTCACCCGCAAGATGGTCGGGTTCGAAGCTGTCTTCGGGTAGCAGCTCTTCATCGAAATCAAGTCTCGTTTCATCCGTGATGTCAGCCGTAAGTCGAGCCTTCGGTCGGTCGCCGAACTCATTCACCGCTTTCAGCCGCGAAACATGAACCACCGGATAAAACCTGTAACCGCTTCGGTTCGGCAAGGTCAACTCGTACGCGTACTCGTCCACTTTCTTCTTGACTCGGAAGGGGCCGTGCCAGCGATGTGCCAGCTTCTTCGTCAGCCCCGATTTCACACGCTCCATGTAGAGCCAGACACGATCACCCGGCTTGAAGAGCGACCTCGAGGCCTCGGCTGACGAACCGTCGGTTGAGCTTGTCGCCCCCGAGCCCTCGCCCGAGGGTTCGGTTCGGTCAGACGTCGGTATAGTCTCTCGTTCGCGCCGACTTAGAGTCTCGTTGTGCTTCTCGGCCCGTTTGGCCTTTTCTGTCGCTTGATACTCTTTGGCCATCTCTAGTGCGATCTCCTGCTGTCGATTGACCTCTCGTCTCCAAGCCAAGGCGTCGGTTTGCCGACCGTGGCCTCGTCTCAGTGACGAAGACATAGCCCGAAGTGTTGTCCGCGCGTCCCAGCCGTGTACAAGGTAGAACGGTGTGTCCTTGCGCGTGGCGTCCTGCGAGTTGTTGATCGCGAAGATCAGTTTTTCCACAATCTCATCCCAGTCCTGTTGCAGAGGGTCTTCGGCGTACACTCGGACGGACTGTATCACAGTCTTAACCGAGCGCTCCTGCTGACCGTTGGCTTGTGGCCGATAGCTCAGAGTGGCCCGAGACCTCGATTGCATCATTTCTGCGAACGCTTGGAAGACTTCGCCCATGAAGCGAGGGTCTCTGTCGTGTCGAATGAGGGTAGGGGCGCCGAACCGTCGGTAGACACACTCTTCAAAGGCTTGCGCTACACACAGGGCCGAAGTGTCGGCCATAGCCTTTCCATTACAAACCCCGTGAAAGCGCACTGGAATAGCAGTAATGCCGTATTCCCCGCCGAGTCTTCGGCAACGGGATGACGAAGTCCATCGAGACAATCTGCAACGGCCTTTCGGCTAAGATGTTCCCGGGTGAGTATCCTCGAAGTTGTGGGCGACTCTTACTCGAGCTGCAGTCTGGGCACGAGCGTACATGCCGCTCTACATCGGCGAACAGTCCAATCCAGTAGTAGTCGGCCTTCACGCGATGGTAGGTCCGGACGATACCTTGGTGTCCTCCCTCCAGCGAGTCATGGCAGCTTTGCAGCACTTCCTGGACCATCGTCGTCGGGATCACCAAACGTAGTGTCGACTCTTCGGTCCGATCACGACCGAACCGACGGTTCGAACCGAGGAAGTACAAAAGTCCATCCTCACTCAGCACGAACTTGTCGGACATTTTCCATGCCTCTCGTGCGGCTTTATAACCAAGTTTCGCTTCATCTCCATTCAGTACTGCTTTGAGATTTGCCCACCGGAGTTCTTCATCCTGCGCCGCACCAATGCGTCGGCGTCGTTCCTGTTGCACCACCACGGGATCAATGTCTTCAGCGTTCGGCTCATGAACCACCGTCGCGTCAGGTCTCGGTTGCGACGGCTGGTCCGAGGGTTCAGTAGTGTCAGTCGTCGGTTGGTTCGAGAGTCTGGTATCGTCGTTTCGGTCGGACTCAGCGCCACGACTACTGGCTTCTTGAGGCATCGCCTGTTCTTCATCTACAAAACGGACTCGTCTCTCGCGTTCACTCGCCTGTCGTCTGGTCACTGCTGATACATGTAGCGGTTCCCGCACGAAATCGAAAAATTCTTGCGACGAGTGGCGTCCGATGCGTCTAGTACCCGGATTGAGCCTACGGCACGCACGGTCACCTCCCGTGACCTCTCGGTTGACGAAGTGTCGGTTGATGCCGAAGCCTCGGCTGGCGGTTCGTAGATGACTTCGTGGATGCGGTTCAGCCGCGCCAGCTCTTCTGTCCGAGTCTTGTCGTCCACAGTCACCGATACCTTCTTCTCCAACGTCTCGCTCGCCAACGAATCTGCTGCGGCGTTGAATTCGCGGATGACATGCAGGTACTTCACCGACCGAAACCTCGATCTCAGTTCCTTGTGTCGATTGAGTTGCGCCATCAGTGTTTCCTTACGACATGCGATCACCCCTAGGGATTGCTGGATTGCGAGTCTCGAGTCTCCGACAATCACCAACTCGTCAGCCCCAGTTTCTAAGGCTGCGGTCAAACCATTGTTCATGCCCGAGTACTCGGCCAGGTTCACAGTCGTAGCCTCGAGATAAGCACTCGCAGCGATCACTATCGTCCATTCCGGTAGTTTCCACAGAATCCATGCGCAACTTCCATAACCCCCGTGCTTCTCAGTCTTGGCAGAACCGTCGAAGGAGAGCACATAGCCACAGTAATCACGGGTAGTCGAGCATACAGCAAATGAGGGTCCATCCGAACACTCGGTGAGCCACGTGTCGGTGGGGTTACAGGTGCCAACGAGTCCTCAAGGTCGACGAAACTTGTGATCGACGACTGGAGGAGTTGGGCGAAGGCACAATCCTTCTCCTTTACGCGCGTGACCACCAAGTGCCACGGAGACAGCAGCACCGCAAACTGGGTTGCGCGTCCGAACAGAGACTTCGACCTGTGAACCCAATCGAGCGTCGAAAACCGCGTATAGACGTGGATGGTCCGACCTGCAAGCTGTGTGTAACACACCTTCAACAACTGTAGCAGAGCCAGGACCTCCTTCTCCGCTGGGTGATAGTTCATCTCGGCGTCCTTGAGGACTCGGCCGCAAAATCGGACTGGATGCATCGTTCCGTCGTGCTCCTGCATGAGCGTTGTGCTCAGCGCCCACTCATTTGCGAAAAGCATCACATGAACATCTCTGTCTCGATCGAAGTGTCGAAGGATCGGTGCGTCAGCAACCTTCTGTTGTAGCGCGGCGAAGCTTCGTCTGGCTGCAGAGAGGTCACCCCCGTCTCCGAAGTCTTCGTCTTTGAGCTGATAGAGCGCGGCACCATACACTGCAAAGTCCTGGATGAAACGGCTGTAATAGTTCAGCGATCCGAGGAATGCTTGCACTCCCTTCTTGGACCGCGGAAACGAGAGCTCGGTCAGAGCCTTCAGTTTCTTCGGGTCTGCTTGGATACCATTCCGCGTCACCACGTGGGACAGGAAGTCCACCTTGGGTTGCACGAAGATGCTCTTGGTGAAACTCACGCTGATACGGCACTCTTCGAACCGTGCTAAGAGTCGGTCCAGTGTGGCCAAGCAGCCATCGAACGACTCGCCCCCGAAACAGATATCGTCGACGAAAGACCGTCGTTCGAATACGGGCACTAACGAGGATTCGTCAGGATCTCCATGGGCGAACATATCGGCGACAGGGCTGTTGATCAGTTCAGACACCGCCGTTCCGGGACCACCAGAACTGTTTCCTGCTTCGAACTTGGTCGGCGAAGACTCAGTACGAGGCGTCGGTTGGGCCGATGGCTCGGTCTGTCCTTGATTTGCTTCCCGATCACGCGAATCAGCTTCTTCCATCAGCGACGCATAGTGTTTCCATCCACCCTTCGGTTGCACAAAACCCCACAGAGCGTTGTCAAGCATCCTCTGATAGATCATGGGTGCATTCTTGAGCCCAAAGGGCATTCGAAGCCACTCAAAGTGGCCCAACGCGCACACGAACGCCGAGATCTGACGGGCCCTCTGTGGCATCATAATAGCCCAGAATCCACTCGCAGCATCAAGCGAGCAGTACCACAGATACTTCTCTAGATCGGTAAGCAAGTCATCGACCAGAGGCATCGCATACTCCATGATTGCGGTGACGGCGTTCACCATCTTGTAATCAATGCACAATCTGATGTCGACTCCATTCTTCTTTAACACAATGACGATCGGTGAAGACCACGGGCTGTTTGAGAACGCAATCAGCCCCGCCTTCAGCAGCCCTCGGAGTAGCTCGTAGAGCTTCTTGAGATGTCGGAGGGGTATCCGCCGAGCCCTCTGTTTGATGGGCGCGTGTCCTTGGACATCGATATCACACACCACCCCATAGGCTGGCGGAGGTAATGCATTGCCGCTGGAGATCAGA
Source organism: Phytophthora melonis (assembly GCA_024211575.1). Taxonomy (NCBI): domain Eukaryota; phylum Oomycota; class Peronosporomycetes; order Peronosporales; family Peronosporaceae; genus Phytophthora; species Phytophthora melonis. The sequence continues at coordinate 61,766 of JAMXKT010000076.1, read as the reverse complement.
ATCTTCTCGTGCTTCCGGAGCACCTTCACCACGCGGTCTTGCCGGCTGCAACTCAGGTCCGGGTGCCGCACGTTACCAGCCGAGTAGTCCAACTCTGTAACCGAGGCTTCGGTCAGGTCGGGTAGGAAGGCTAGTTCGTGAGCGTAATCCTCCAGGTTAATGTCATTCGCTCGATGCTCGGATGTAACCTCCTTCGCGTCGCTGCTATCTCCCTCAGCTGTTTCCGCAGTTGCCACTGAGACGTAGGTGCGCTCCAGTACCGTCATCGGGTCGTCGTCTCCAGCCGAGTCCTCACTTTGGCGCGAGTGCTCCGATCCATCATCATTACAACCATTGTCGTCATTACTCAGCATGTCGTCCGAGGCCAGGCTGGACGCTTTATCAGAGCCCCCAACACTGTCTGGGGAAATTGGCTCCGCTGCCGCCCCAGCCGAGGCCTCGGTTCGCACCTGTTCCAGTTCCGTAGGTTGAGAAGGGAGCGCCGCTGGATCATCACCCACTGGTGAGCCGTCAGCAGCGAGTTGCTCTCTCTCTTCCCTCTTCACGAGTTCACGTTCCCATTGTTCAGCGCAGCTTAGCCGGGGTCGCCGATCAGGCGAGTCCTCGGCTGGTCGAACCATCACTCCCGTTGGCGGAGTGTAAGTCGGCCGATCTACAGCCGGTGGTTGCGTGGCCAGCCACTTCGAATACGCCTCACACTCGCGCGCGAACGCGACTTCATCTCGGCTGCCTTCGAAGGCAAGCTTCTGCCAGTCTTCATATCGTGCTGACGTCAGTCGCACATAGCCATCGTTTCGTGGAAGATCGCCAATCGGTACCCACAGGAGCACCGGAGTGTGTGCATGACACGTCGTCGGGTGGTCAGACACGTTGGTCAACCGCACCCACTCGACTCTGCCCCGCCGAAACCTCGTCACTGTCGGCAGCAGAGACTTCGTGCGGCGTACCCACACTTCATGTGTATCCGGGTGTGGTTGGCATCGCTGCACTCGGTACTCCACATACTCACGACTCTGAACAGGCAGGTCCTCGGATGGTCCACCATTAACATGTGGACCGAAGCCTCGGTCGTCTGGCGCGCCCAGAGTCTTGATGAGAGGAATGCTGACCTCATCCGGCAACCTCGCGGTCGCGTGAAACAGGTCCAAACGCACTCCAGCGGGGATCATAAAGTCTGTGCCGAGGACTACATCCACCCCAGCGCCATGGTCCATGATCCACAGCTCAAACTCGTACACACGCGCCCAGCCGAGGGTTATCTTGACGAGGGCTCGTCTCTCAGTCGCCATGGTTCCCTTCGTGAAACCCTGGATTTCCATGCAGCGGCCATGCCCCTGAATGTCACGCAACCGCAACTGCTTCGCAAACTTCTCCGAAATCACACTTACGTTCGCCCCCGTATCCAACAGAAGCCTCGTTCTCGAGTCGTTGACCGCACCCTTGACCAGAGCTCTCATCCGAGCCCTCTTGTCGAACTTCTGCGCAGACCACCACCCCAGCCTCTCGCCTGGGAGTAACTTAGTCACTCCACTGGGCGTTCGGCCAGGCTGTCCACTCTGCACCGCACTTGAGACCCAAGCCTCGTTCACATCTCCATCTTCGTCGCTTTCATTTTCTACACAATTATCACCTCCACCGAGGGTTTCCCCTCTCTCCTTTTCAATTTCAATCCATTTCACAATTCCCTTGTCCTTGTCGTTCGGCCGTTTGCTTGTTCCCACAAACGCGTAGACGCAATCTGCATCAATCGCGGGAGCAGCTAACTGGGGCAGCCCGATTGGGACCAACCCAGTTTCAGTTGGCGGGCTGCCTAGTTTAAATTGCCACCGAAGACTAGGCTTTGGAGCTCGGGAGAGAGGTCCTTCTTCTCGACCTTCGTCCGAAGGTACGTGGTGAGTGCTTGGAGCGCTTCACACTTGCCGATGTCGTGGACCTGCTGACACAGTCTGCAGCGTCGGTAACAGTAGTGAGCCGAGTGCCCGGCACCACCACACGCTGCGCAGGGTCCATACTGACGCGGGCGACCATCGCGGTTGTCTCGGCTGAAGTGTCGGTTGGACCGGTCGAAGTTTCGGCCAGGTTCGCTACCCCTGCGTTGACGCTGGTCGGACCGTGCGTACGTTCCTTCAGCTGCAGCACGTCTCTCCTGATCGTTCGCCGCCGCGACATGGCCTCCTTCTTCATCCGAGGTGTCAAAGTCACTGTAGTCACTGAAGTCTCGGTTGTCGTCGAAGTATCGGCTGCCACTGGAGTCACTACCACTGTCGTCGCGCGACTGCTCACGGGGCTCTGGGCGGCCAGATCGACCACTCTTCGTCCCACGGACCTGCAATTCGGCCATCAAATCGGACAGCGACGCTTCAGCCAGCGACACCCTCGGAGCATAGCGCGAATCCTCGTGTCTGCGTCCGAAGTCTCGGTCTCTGCGTTCGTAACGTTCACGGCGGTTATTGTCGCGTGCTTGTTCGCTCCGGCGCTCGTCCCGTCTGCGAGAGTGCTCGCGTCCACGCGACTGGTGAGACGAGGCGTCTCTGCTCTGTCCTCGCTCCTCCGACTTGAGGATGTCATTAATCATGTCCTCAAGCTCATGAATGTCCGAGACTCGGACGTGGCAAAGCCGCCGCTCGAGTCCTCGGTCACCGCACGTCTCGAGGAAGCGCTGCACGTGATCCTTCGCGTCGCGACCGCCCTTCTCGAACTGAAGACCAGCGTTGCGAGCGTAGCCATTCAGCCGATTTAGGTAGTCGCACAGATGTTCCGAACCGTCACGTCGCGCCGAATAGTAGCGAGCCTTCGCAGACTGGCTGAACTGCGTACAGTAATACTTGATGAAAGCATCACTGAGCAACTTCCACCGACGCTTCGTCTTCTTGGGGAGCTGACGGTACCAGTGCAAGGCACCGTCCCGAAGGCTCAGTTCGAAAGCCATGCACCACTCGTTGGGCGGAGTGTGCGTCCCCTTCATCTCGTAGACAAACGCCCGGAGCCACTGCATAGAGTTCTCACTCTTGTTACGGGCTCCGGAGAAGTTCTTGATCTGAGCGAGGGGTCGGTGAGTCGCTATCTCCAGTCGAGGGTCGAGTTCAGCCGCTCCATCTCGCTCACTTCGCGCACCTGGCGGGCCAGCTCGTCGCTGGGACTGTCGAAGCCGTCGTCGTAGTCGGGCGTATCGTCGCCATCGTCATCCGACGAAGAGTCATCACGCGGGGTGAAACGACGGCTCGAGCGCCTCGGGAAGCCTCGGTTGGTGCTCCGTCCAGGTCGCGTCCCTTCGGTTTCGCGGGCAATGCGCTCGGTTCGACTAGTCGACCGAGGGGTCACCATATGCGAATCCTGGAAATACGGTGTGCCCTCCGTTTTAGCAGAGAACACTCCATCCGTCGTCTGGCGTCGGCTCGAGCGCTCGGTCGTCTTCTTCGGAGTCTGCGGCAGCGGAATTTTCGAGGGATCGGTCGGCTCTCTCACAGGGCGGGCGCTCGGCGGACGTCCCAGCGTAAGATCCGTCTCCCCGAAGCTCAAACGCAGTTTCCTCTTCCACTTGTGCAGCTCCTTGCCGGCCAGCTCCGGTGTCCAACTCTTGACCGAGACCTCGGACGGGCGAGTCATCGGCTCACACCCCATCGCTCGGAGGAGCGCCACCGTGTCTTCGGCCATTTGGGTGACTGAAGTCGGCTCCACCGGGTGCTGCAACTCTTCCTTCAGCTCTACCCACGTCGCTTGGCGCGCCATCTCCGGGCTGAACTGTCGGATCCACTCACTCGACTCAAGCATCTGCTCGAGCATTCGGCCGAGCACCTTGTTCGCAGCTGGGGTGCTGCTGTTCATCGACGGCCGAATTCCGCGGGATTCTTGAGGATCCTTAGTAACCTGCACCAGAGCCTTCGAGGTGAAGGCCTCGGTGCCATCCTCCGAGTCATCGTCCGCAAAGTCCGGCCGCGCCACTTCATCAAATTCGGAGACGAGGTTTCGGCTGAGGGAGCGTGAGCCCCACTGCGTCCAGCCAACACCATCGCCGCCTCCTGGTCTTCGTACTCCTGCACGGGTGCGGGAGTCTTCTCTTCCAGGTCATCGTAGTTCATCATCATGTCATCCTTGGCGTCCGAATCCTCGTCAGCCGACCCTTCGAAACTGACCAACCTTTCGGAGATCGTCGACAGCCGAGACGTCAAGTCACTCGCGATCGTCGACAAGCCGTCGGTTGGTCCTCGTCGCGATTTCGCCGGCGTAGCTGGGACCGCTGACTTGGATCCTTTCGCCATCTCGTTCTTGTTTCTTCTTCTCTTCTTCTCTTCTTCTCCTTCTCCTCTCAATGCTCGTTTGGGACAGTACCTACACAGACCACAACACACAGTTCGGTCACACCAGTCCCGGGTCGCGGCACCAGTTGTCGTGTAGGAAAACGCGATTTAACGAGTTCTCGTCCCTCTAGCCAAGGCCTTTGGGACGAGCCCCTACCAACAACACGCTTCCCTCCGAAAAGGTCGGCGCTTATTGTTGGGATAAAATCTGAAGACCAGATCCGATCCCTTGCACCGGGCTAGAATGTGCCTTATGCGAGTCGTCGGTCAGGTAGGTAGAGCCCGTAAATCAAATATAAGAGCACCCTTAGCCATGAGCAACGGCTAGGATGCAATGTACACACGCGCTTTCACACGTAACCCACTGTGGTCCCTCAGAAGGAAGGGTACCAGGCTAATCGAGGCCTCGGACAGGGGCGCCGAGACGAAGTCTCGGCTGGAAGTCAAATATACTGGGGGGCCTTGCCACACACCCAGACAAGCGTACAAACGTACAGGGAGGTCTCTAATACCTCCAACACTCGGCCACTACTCACTCTTGGCCTTTCCAGGGATGAACACTCGGTCAATGTACCTTATGTTCACCGGCAGACATACCCCGTGTCGGCCGAGCGTATCCAGACTCTACAGCTAAGCGAAGACTTACCGTAGACGGACTTGACCCTTGTGTGGCTTCGGGGGGAATTTCTGCTCTGATTTAGTGATTAGAGGCTGTGAGGCCTTCCCTATCGCTAATCCCTATCGTCTATACAAAAGTTTAGTGTCGACCGAGCCTTCGAGCTGATCCGACGACTCGACGACTCCTCGGCTAGATCCGAATTCCTAATGAGAGGCAAATCTTGTACCCACTATGACTACTTGGAGGGCTCGGTGGGGATTTATTATGGCCCACCGCGCCTCGTCACTAAACGGCCATCCATCCGTCACTCTAATGCGGTAAATGTGAGTAACCAATCAGAGGGTTCGGCCGGCTCTCACCCGGAAGTTCAAGACCTTTAGGCCTCGGCGCAAGCTCTCCGGTCATTTCTCGATCTCACAGTGATGAGGCCGATCCGGGATCGCCGTTAAACTAGTAAGCCCGCTGGATGGGGATCCAGAACGCGCCGGGCTGGCGAAACCCAAAGGATTGTGTGTCTTAGTGAATGTCGGACCCGAGTTGAGAAGGAGAAAACCAGATAACCACCAATGCATGTCAGCTATATTTCAGGACAAGTTTGACGACCCCAATTGTGCGGATTCTGGACGGGAAAGCCTGGGTGGAGATGATCAAGTCGAAGTCCTCTTACAACCCGGCCAGAGATTCGGTTGGTGGGAAGACTATGAGCCTGAAGCGAGTCATGAAGTGGCGACGGTACATGGGGCGGTGAATGATCTCCGAACGAGGATACTTGTGGACACTGGTGCATCTGGAAGCATGATTAGCTTGGACCTTGCGCGTAGGCTCAAGCTGAAATTCCGGATGTTGCCGGAGCCGATCAGGGTGTCCGGACTAGGAGGTGCGCCCACGAACATTACGGCGTATGCCCGGGTGAAGATCACTCTGGGTTTCCGCGTGGTGTACGTGATGAGTGTCTGGTTGGCGAATATCGGCGAAGGATTGGAGGTACTTCTGGGAATGAACTTCATGTATGCGGCCGGAGTGCGGTTGAGTGTGCGAGAGGGACTCGTGCAGCTCCCGGACGAAGAAACTGTTGTGATGTGTGACGGTCCACGCCGTGAGAAAGTGGGGCTGGATCTCCCGGTGACCCCGGATGAGGGAATCTATCTCCTTTCGGGGGGAACACGCGATTGTGAAGATCAGATACGGCCAGAGCAACCCTCAACTGGATCCTGTATTCTACCAAGTCGTGGGCGTCTTCGGTGAAGGTGGTGAACATCTCCAACCAGAGTGTACCAAATCCGGCCCGAAGCTGCTTCATATTCCACAGTCCACTACCCATAGGGATGAAGGACGCGCTCTTGGAGACGACTGCCGACTGGTGGTCGAGTTCGAGACGATAAGAAGTCTTTGTACTAAGTATGCTGCAATCGGATCGTCTGTAACTTCCTGTCCCAGCGAATGAGTCAGTAACTTTTTTCCAGAATGCTTGGGCTCTTGAGCAGTATGTGTGAGCGTCGACTTCGACTCGATGACCCCAGTTAACAGGAAGTGGGAACAGCGTGTGGAGCCGATGCTGGCCACGTTCGAGCAGCTGCATGGACATCGCGACGTGCCTCGCGACTTCGTGTTCCCGTCAAGCCCTTCGTGGGAAAAGAAGGATTGGGGTATCCAGCTGGCAGGCCTCCGAAAAAATAATATCACTACCGCAATCGCGGTATTATATTTATTATATTGCGGATTATTGTTTGTCGCCAAAACCAATACAATAGAATACGGGGGCAATAATACAAATATATGAGCCGGAACCTGCCAACCTGTAGTTGAAGGCGATTAAGCAGCACGGGTGGACACGGGGTACTGTAGAACACGCTAGAATACATGCAAACGCTTATTTATCTAATGTGAGAGCCTTTATGCGGTCACACAACGAAAAATATGAAAGTCAACAACATTTCCTGAGGGTCGTTCTTAACCACTGCCATGGCATCGCATGCCACGGCACTTCGTTTTGGATTGATGGCACGGTGGCACAAAGTGGTTAGAAACGAAATATGCCATTTTGTGCCATATCAAATATTTCATTTTTTCATTCCTAGAAGAAATACTACCGTTTCACTTAAAATAGAATTATTGGTGCGATAACGTGCTACCTTGCACATTCATGTAAAACTACAGCGTCCGTGCCACTGGAAGTATATTATATCAAAAGCAACCGCAACTTTAGCAAAACACTGTATCTGCCGCAGAATACAAAAGCTTTTAATCGCCAAAAGGACTAGTGCCTCATCACGAGAAAGTTTCTACCTAGGGGTGGCAGTCAAGCATGCACAAATGGTGCTAAGCAGCGCAGCAACGTGCACAAGTAAAGTCATTAAGCCAGTGGCGGAATTAAATGAGGATGCGGTGAGGTTTATGATAGCAGACAGTAGCGCGCACAGCGTATCAACCGTTGTGACGATGCCGTCAACATGTGCTCGCGTTCTCAATGCTTGCGACGGTTTGTCCGACTTTAATCAACTCACTGCAAAGATTGCCTTGTGTGCTCCCCCAACACAGTAAAAAGCACGATGCCCAGACAACGCCACCACGTTCACAAGCAGAAAAAAGTTGGGGACGCGCTAATAACTTATTTTAAGATTCTACATTATAGTGTGGAATAATATTTTTCGCTATTTACACTTGACAACCCGCTCAACTTATAAATTACCGTCAAAATACCCGTCTGACAGCGTGGCAGATGCAGGTCGAATGGCACTTTGCTTTTGCCACCCATGGCACTTCTACCCTGCCCCTAAAAATGAACGACCAATCAAATTGCTCGCATTTGTGCCATGGCATGGCATGGCAGTGGGTGCCTGCCAAAACTGTAGTAATTTTCCGCATAAGCCGATTTAAGAAAACTTATATTTGTCAGGCGTAGATTTCGCCTCCGTAAACGAAAGGTCATTTCTCCCCCTCATCGTGCAACTGCATAAATGTTATCTTGAATAAAGTATGTCCCACCCTGTTACAGCAACTTGGTGACATAAACCCCGACCTTTCACATATATCGACCTCTGCACAATTTATATTTAGAGACGAATTTAGAGAAACACTTTATGTCGATTAAATGTCAATTTTGGCAGGCACCCAGTGGTTAAGAACGCCCCTGAGGGATTTTAAGCTCCAGCTGAAGCCCTTATGCCGTTCACAATACATTGATTATTGCGGTACTACGGATTATTGTGTTGGGACGATATTGCCCTAGGTATTACTGACACGACGTTGATATCCGTATGCGGGGTATTTATTTTTCGGACCCCTGCCAAGTCGCAACTTCAGAAGGGATCATGCAGTCACAAGTGGTGCAGGTCGGGAGCAGCTTCTCGACTCTGGTAATGCAGCTGTAGACCAAGACGAAGCACCTGAGAACAAAGGGGTTACCCAGGACAAAGGCAAAGAGCGCACACGTCTGGTGGCAACTATGGAGGAAGCAGGACATGAGTCGACCGCTCACGCTGGTGGTGGGGATGGAGTGGAGTCTGTCGCCGGAACCTTTGGATCAACAGAATCTGCTGTCTCGGATGATTCACGGGTCCCGGTGACAGACCCCACTCCACCCCGAGCTGTCGACTCTTGCGGTGGCTATACCTGCTGCCAGCAGGTATATCATATACCTTCCTTGGACGGCATATACCGTATGTGCCGTCCAAGGAAGGCACGAAGTCGGCGAATGCCTCTCGGCGCCAAGGATTTGCCAAGCCAAGGCTGCGCGCGTCAACAAGGACACCCAGCGTATTCTGCGTCACCCTACACCGAGGCATCCTGCAATCGACCAAGGAGCGGAAAGTTGTGGGAATGCCTCGCACAATGACAAGCGAGGCATCGGCTCGACTACTTGCTCTTGGAAGCTCGACTCGCCGAAGAAAAGATCCTCACTCCCAACCAAGAGAAGAAGATCAAGCGTCTCAAGGCTGAAACTAGGAAAGCGGGGGACAGTACGTGTTGCCGACACGGGCGTTCGCTTCATGTTAGTACGGCTTTCTGACCGAAGCGTTGTCGTTCCGATTACAAGCTGGTATTGGTCTCAGACCGAGCTCTTCGCTTACCCCCCCCCCCCGGGCCAAATCTCCCGGTGCATTGTTCATCGACGAGCGATCGATGGGGCTCATCTAACACGAGATTACTGAAGGTGATCACGAGTCGTGATTCACGACATCTTATCAGCCTGGTTTGTCCTACTAAAATTGCCACCCCTCGGACGAGACGCGGGGGAGACGATCTCCCCCCAAGAGACGGGAGACGTAAAACCTCGAGAGACCGTCTCCCGGGGTTTTAAGTCTCCCCGAAACTCCCGGGGAGACGCACTTAATAGATACGATAGTGTACTGCGTCTCCCGTTTCGAGAGAACCATTGGTCAATAATCTATCCTATAGAAGAGAACGAGCGTTTTAGCGTATTCTGTAGGGATTTCGAGCATTTTGCAGCCAGGTTTGTCGAAAGGCCTGCTCAAAGGCAAAGTGCGCCTCAGATTTAAGGCATTGCTTTGCAGAAGGAGCCGGCGAGACTCTGACCAGCGCCTAAAGTAGGCAGCATCCTAAAAGGAGACGACGAGGAGAGACGGAGGTTTCGTCTCCTTCTCCAAACGCTTTTGAAGGGGGAGACGGTAATACCGGGAATACCGACTCCCCCTGGAAGGGGAGACGGTATATCGATAAAACCGTCTCCCCGCCCAAAGTCTCGTCCGAGGGGTGAAAATTGCTCTATTCTGGTTGTGTACTGAAGAGGAAGCTGCAGTGCGCAACGTGGCCTACGATCGACACGCCAAGAAGTCGCAGCGCAATAGCAAGCCTGAAGCAATTAGGCGGTTGATTGGCGTGGGTAATAAGGGCAAGCGTCGAGAAGAAGAGCTGATATACATCTCGGTGGAGTCAATGGAAAAGGCATTTTCTAGGTCGTTAGGAACACTAAATGACTGTAATGCACCTCAGCTTCAAACGAAACGGAGTCAATGGAAGAGAAATGTGTTGCCTGCAGCCAGTCTATCGATTCGTGCCAAATGGCACCATGTCGTAGCAAATTACCCCTGCCGACGGAGAAGTTCGTTCCGCTCTAGCTTGCCTAGCTGGATGCCCCAATCCTTCTCTTCCCATGGAGAGCGCGACGGGACCACGAAGTCGCGGGGCACGTCGTGATGACCATGCAGCTGCTTAAACATGGCCAGCATCGGCTCCACACGCTGTTTCCACTTCCTGGTAACTGGGGTCTTCGAGTCGAACTCGATCGCCTCCAACGAATCCATCGACCGGGCAATCTGGTCGAAGTAGCTGCCGCACCTGCGAATATTATTTACTGCAAAACCCAGCTTGAGACCGTGCAATTTCTCGGGCCAGCATGCCTCCCCAAGTACCTCGAAAGCCGCCGGCACTCGGCAATGGCCGTGTAGGTGATGAAAATTCTCCAAAGCCGGCAAGATGCGTTCCCCCCCACTCAGATTCATAGAAGTCCCATACAAAACCCAGCTCCTCTAAACGAGTCTTGCTACTGGTGACTTGGGTGAAGTAAGCGCCTTTGCGGATATTGTTTACAACAGAGCCAAAATTGAGGCCCCACGACAGTCTTGGCCAGTCCTCATGCGATGGTACTGTGAACTTTCGTGGCACTCGGCAATGTCCATTCAATCGACGAAAAGCCTCCAATGCTGGCATGATACGCTCGCTCCACTCGAATTCGTAAATATCCCACACGAAGCCCAACTCCTCCAGTCGAGCCTTGTCACGCGTAACCTGGGCGGAATATCTACCTAGGCTACGCATTCTGTTGACAAGAGCTCCGAGGTTGAGACCCCATGACAGTCTTGGCCAGTCCTCATGCGATGGTACCGGGTACGATCGTGGCACTCGGCAATGCCCATGTAGTCGGTAAAATGCCCCCAAAGCAGGCATGATTCGCTCGCGCCACTTCCACTCAGGATCATTCCGCATTAAACTGGACGCCTTGTCTAGAGCCGCCTTAACTGCCGGCACCAATTTTTCGCGCCGCTTGTGACTGGATAGCGCCAAACCAACGCGGAAATTCAGTCGCTCCAGTTCGTCCTTGTCCGTTTTCACCTGCTCAATGAAGTCCCCCCGTTGGAGAATATTCTCCACCTTGCTGCCCAAATAATGATCCCACAAGTGCTCAGGCCAGTCGGAACTCCCCCTCGGAACGCGGAAGTATTTTGACACGTCCGTGTGCCCGTTCAACTCGTAAAACCTTCGCAGCGATGGCAGGATGAACCGATCCCACTTGTACTGGATCCCATCCCAGGCAAAGTCCATCTCGTCCAGCTCCTTCCTCTGCTTCGGGTCGATTTTGCGTCCTCCCTCCCTCCACTGCTTCCGCAGCCACTCGGCATGCTTCCCCAGCGGATACCCCCACGCTGCTTTCGGCCAGGCCTCGTCTCCGTAAGGGACGACGAATGCAACTGGCACCATCAGGTGCTTCTTGAGCTTGAAGAACGTAGACAGCGACGGCTTCACCGCCTCCTGCCACGCCACCGGGTCGTTCACAGCCCGAGTCTTCCATCGCAGTCTGTCGTGACCGTCTGCATCCGAGGAGGAGAAGCGAGGCAACTCGTAGGGGCCATGTAAGGGGACAGTGCTCTTAGCAAGGTGAGGGGCTCGAGGCGCTGCGCCGACGGCAGCAACGCGGACGGCCCCACGCGCAGCAGGCGACTCCGCGCCGACGACACCAGCCGCAGCATTTGGTCGAGTGATTCGCAAAGTAACGTGTTAACTTTTGTCCAATCACAATTCGCACTGAATGCAACCCCCCCCCTCAAAATTTGACATTTGAGTCAAATGTCGGCCCGGTACTGCCGTGTTTAGGATGAAAGAACGAGGCGCCGACGAGTGATGAAATGGCAATAGACAGCATGTAACTTCACTTTCGCTGCATGCTCCGCTGACGGATGACGACCCAAGCTCGCTGAGGCGGGAGGAAGATCTGCTGGGCACTTCGACTCCAGCGACTTCAATCTGCTGACCGAATGGGAGCTCCAAGGCGATGCCGTTCACAGTGTGAACTTCACACAGCATGCACGATTGGGTATAGTGACGATCGACAAAGACCTCGGGTATCATGTACCCGAGGTACCGTACATGTATTCCGCCCGCCCGAGGACGCCGCTGGCCACACGTAGCGCTGCTGACAGGCGACATGAACAAGAATCATACCGGCCAGATCGACGCCCTGCGGATCGAGACACGATCACTACCTGCATGGTCAGACTACATATATGTATCTGAGAATGCCTTCTCCGCATACAGCCGGGGCGTGTTGTTAGTCTCAAGACTCTCAACAGAACTCCCTGCGATCTCGGGCTAGTGTACCCCAGTCCCGTTGCTCAGCAGCACGATGCAAAACTATCCACCGCTACACGGAGCAGGAGAGAGATGAAAGGTAGTCTATTTAACGTTAGTTATTAGCTTCCTGGTATAGTCTCAGTCGATTTATTAGCGCCATCTCCTTTTGGTGGAGCCATGGTGCCGGAGGAGGAATGGATTCCGCTTGGCGGGGAACTTCACAGTGCATCGCATTGAAACAGTCAATGCTGAGCGTTAGATAGAGTCCTTGAATTCTTGAAGCTGGGCGTCCGCTTTCTTTCTTCGCCACTGCTCGCAATTGGCGAAGACACGTTGCCCACATACTTTCAACTTGCCGTTGTGCCGTCCATTGGGCTCCTTCGTGTACGACCTGGTTTCGAATCTGCCAGAGTAGCGTACAGCCCATGCTGCACAGTGCCCACCATATCCGTCGGAGAGCCTCCTCGTGCTCCTGATCCCAAAGGCCGTACATTGCAGTTAGTCGGCACTGTCTACACGGAGCAGGAGCAACGGGACCCAGAGGAGGGCAACCACGCCGCAGCGCGTCATGGAGATGGTGTCGAGATGGGAGGATGCAGAGGTCATTGAAACCAGGTACCAGACCGCGCAACACCTTGCTACGCCCTCCGATTGGCCGAAAAGGGATTCCGTTTTCGCCTGTCAGGGCAGAGGAGCCCAGTACACAACCGCCCAGCTGCGCCGCAGTCGATGCCCGGAGCCCGCGAGCCAAAGCTCAACTGGCGCGCCCTCGCCCTCGTCTCCGTCGCCACCTGCACGCTCACGGCCGCCAGCCTCCTCCTGCTGCTCGACCGCCGTCACTTGCGATCTTCCCGCCGTCAACGCAGCCACCGCCGTCGCCACAGCAGCCGCTCTCAGTCCGAAGCCCAACCGCTCGACGATAACAAAGAAATGCCCGGAGAAGGTGAGAGAAGGCACTAGCAACCTACAAAGGGGGAGGGGAATTAGGCATTGACTAACCTGTGTATGCTATATATCTTGCTTCCTGCGTGCAGTGGTTTACCTGAACAACGCCAACGCGTGCCTGGACTACGCGGTGGGCGCTGGGGGCGCCGACGAATTCGACGACGCCAAGTTCGTGGTGAAGCAGATCTGCTCCGACTGGTGAGAGAGCGCGCCCGTACAATGAGACGACCTGGCCGATCTGGTGCTGGTGGTGTGAGCTCCCTTTGTGTTTTAACTAGACGCCTGTGCTTTTCGTGTCGTGCGTGACGTGACAGGAAGGACGCCCCGAACGACGACATCTCGGTCAAGATCATCGTGGGCGGCATCACCAACCGCCTCTACCGCCTCATGTGGGGGGACAAGGTACGGCCCCTAGAGCACTATATAGTGCTAGCGGAGCCACCTTCGCGGTTGACTGACTGACGGTTATGTGTGCATTGTGCTGCTGCTACTTCCTTCAGTCGGTGCTGGTGCGTTTGTACGGCGACCACACGGAGGAGTTCATCGACCGCAGCATCGAGAACAGTACGTTTGCTGCCCTGGTGCTGACGTATGCAATGTGGTTGAAGTACCGGTGCTCATCCCTTTCTGTGCGTTCCGCCGTTGCAGTGCTGTTCGCCCTGCTGTCGGAGCGCGGGTTCGCCCCCACGTACTACGGCCGCTTCAAGAACGGCCGCATCGAAGGCTGGCTCGACGCCCGCCCGCTGGAGCCCGAAGACATGGGCTTGACCCACCCTATTAACTACCTGGGCATGATCGGCAGGGAGCTGGGCATCATGCACATCATGGACATCCCCGAGGACCGCGCGCCGGTGCTGTGGACGAAGATCGAGCGCTTCGAGAAGCTCGCGCTGGAGATCGAGCTGGAGGACCCCGTCAAAAACGCGGCGCTCGAGGAACTGGACCTGGCTGGTCTGCACCAGAAGCTCGAGTGGCTCAAGTCGGTGCTCCCCTCGAGTCACAACCACAACGGTAAGGACTTGCTCGACGCGCTGGACACGGACGAGATCACCAAGCAAGCTGAGGCGTTCGCGTCTGACGTGGTGTTCTCGCACAACGACCTGCTGAGCGGCAACATCTTGCACAACCCGGACTGGGACCGCGTGCAGATTATCGACTACGAGTACGGCGGATACAACTTCCGTGCGTTCGACTTCGCCAACCACTTCATCGAGAACTGCGGCTTCGAGATGGACCTTGAGCAGTACCCGAGCATTGACAAGCAGTTCGCGTTCTTCAAGGCCTACATGAGCACGGCGTCACACAAGATGCTCGCCCAGCTGGAGGCGAACCGCGAGTCCAAGGCGTTCTTCCACGCGTTGTATGACGTGGTGAACCGCTACGCGCTCGCGTCCCACCTGTTCTGGGGATACTGGGCCCTCGTGCAGGCGGCCCACTCCAAGATTGACTTCGACTTCCTGGAGTACGCTGGTAAGCGCTTCAGCGCCTTCGACGTGCAGCGCGAGTTCTTCCTCGGATCAAGTTAATTTTGACGGTTATCGTAGCAATGAAGCACCGTATGATGATGATGATGATGATGATGCAGAAGCTGGTGGTAGCTGTAGTGAAAGCAGAGTCCATGTGAACGTCCAGTAAATTGCGCAATAAATGCCTCTACTTCCCTACCCGTGCGCTACCAACCCGGAGCATGACCACCAACAGCAGCCAGCGCCATCCCAACTCTACACAAACCTTCGCCCTGCTTAGCGCTTGCGCTTGACGTCGCCCGACGTCTCGAGGCTAATGTCGAACGCCGGCAGGTTCTCGAGTGATGTGGACTCGCTCGTCTTCTTGAAGTAGCGGTTGATGACAACCGGCGCCTTCTCCGGCAGCGTGAGCGTGAGCTCCACGTGCATGCGGCCGCGCGGGTCCAGAGTGCGCACGTCCGTGAGCACGCCGCGGAAGCCCGAGAGCTGCGTGACCGTCTTGATCTGCGCGGCGTCGCCCGTGACGGTGATGAGGTTGTTCTTGACGTTGACCTCCTGGCCGAACTTGAGCTGCTTGGTCTCGGTGAAGATGCGCGTGCGCCTCGTGATGACGAAGTCGCCGGGCGTCGGGCTGATGATCACCATCAGGTCCAGCTTGTCGGCGGCCTGGCGCGCGATGAGCGGCAGCCCCATGGCCTCCAGGTAGTCGTTGGTCGAGTCCGAGTCCTCGCGGTCGAGCGACCAGCGGCCCGACAGCTGCAGCGCGCCCGCGCCCGCCGTGTTGGGTACGGCCGCAGCGGCGCCGGCGCTGGGCAGCACCACGTTGGCGCCGGTCACGGGGACCGCCGGCTTAAAGGCCGCGCTGCGCACGTGGCTCAGGTTCATCTGGTTGAGCTGCGCGGCCGACACGTTCATGGGCACGGCGGTGGGCTGTGCGGCCGAAGCGCCGTTGGCCGCGCCCGCCGCGGCTCCCAGACGCGCCGGGATGGCCATGGAGTTGCCCACGACGCTTGTGGCGTTGGCCGCGTGCAGGTTGGACGCGTTCTTCATCTGGTTCATGTTCATGGTGGCGGCGGCGACTGTGAAGACGAGCTCTTCGCTTTGGAGCCATCTGGGATTGGAGGAAAACATGGATGTTAGCTGTATTTTATTGGAGGATATTGTATTTTTCCGGAAAAGATGGGATTGGTTGGTATTGCTAGAGTTGAAGTGAAGTTGAAGTTGTCTATATGATGACCTACGTCTTGGAGCAGAAGTTCTGGAGCGTGCGCAGCAGTCCCGGGGCCTGGTACGGCGTGGTGGTGCCCAGGAACGTCATCATGCGCGCGAGGCTGATGACGCCCATGAGTCTGCCGGAGCGCGCGACGAAGACGTTGTTGAGCTTGAGCATGCGGAAGAGCATGTCGACGCGGCGCATGGGCGTCATCTCCATGAGCTGGAAGGGCGACGGGTCGATCAGCACCGTCAGCTTGGTGGGCTCGCACACCTCGTTCGTGCCCCAGTCCATGACCTTGCCGCCGCGCCCGAAGGCAAAGTGGATCGGTGAGCTCAGCAGCTGCGTCGGCAGCTCGTCCAGTCTGTCCTCCGCCTCGTCCTCAAAGTCGTCGTCGTCGTCGAACTCCTCGCTGTCGCGGCGCGGCATCGAGTCCATCGCTCCGTAGGCGGCGCGAGCCACCGGAGTCGGGTGCCGGATGCCAGAGTCGTAGCCAACTGTGCGTATAGCAGTTGGGGTGGTCATTCGCGGGGTGGTGGGGAACAGCAGCGATGTCGCCGCCGTGGCCATCGTCTCGACGTTTGTGGGCTGGCGCAGATTCACAGGTGTGAGTGCAATCGGGGTCGCTCCTTGACGTTGGCAGCGAGAGACAGCGTAGGCCAATCGGGAACGCGTGACCGTGGCTAACAGGAAGCGGTTCTCCAGCGAGTCCACGATCGGGAACACGGGCTCCATGTCTGAACGCTTCAGCAATGCCAGCGCGTTCGCGTAGGTGGAGTCAGCCGTTAGCACGCCCATCTCAGCCACATCCTTCATCACCTCCCAAGCAGGAATGTCGTACGCAGCCTTCGGGAGCTTTTTCAGGCGAGGCAAGTTACTCGTCACAATGAGGACGTCGTAGACGTTTTCAGTGAATCGCTTGGCGGTGAAGTACGCAGCCAAAATCGCTACAGACACGGGCAGGTTGAGACCGTCAGTGTGCGAGATCTCCATGATGATGACTGCGGTGGACACGGCATGGGTGACGCCTGACGAGAAAGCGCCAGCACCGATGATAGCAAACTCAAAAGGCTCGTAGCGGGTGTTCAGGAGATCAAATGCGCGGACGGCTTCACCGACGAGACGACCGAAGATGCCACCGATGACGAACGTTGGGGTGAATAGACCAGCCGGCACAGGAAGCACAATACTGATGAGTGTTAGGACGTACTTGAGCGGGAGAAACGTCACCAGAGACCTCGATAGCAGCAAACTGTCCTCTTCAACGTTATCCGGCGTGCCATCAGCAACAAATACTTGTTTATCCTTCGAGAACAGCGCGTCCAGGATCTTTCTGGGAGAGCCATGCCGCAAAAACCACGCACTGTCACCATAGAACTCGAGCCAACATGATAGCAGCGTCACCGCGAGCACGAGCCCCAACCGCTTGCCTAGAGCCTTCCACCAGCCTGCGCGTGGCGTGTTCAACGGCGAAGGCTCAAAGAAGCGGTCGCGTGCACGTACCAATATCGACAGCGTGTGGTTGAAGAACGCACCACCTAAACCACAGACGATGCCCATTGTAGCAAATACGGACAGATCAACAAATGTTGGCCCACCGCTCCCATTCACCGCATCCGTATCCGATGAAATGCCCAAGCTGCGGTTGCCGAAAAGTCCGTAACGCGTGTTGGCGGCACCGAAGCCCACGAGCAGCGCGCCAACGATCGCCGCGAAGAATGAGCGAGGCAGTGTTCGGACGAGGTAAAAGTGCGACGTCACCTCGACGCCAAACAGCACGCCGCCAAACGGGGAACCAAACGTAGCGGCGACTCCAGCAGCACAGGCACAAGCCAGCATCTCCAAGCGCTTCGTGTCGTCATCGCGAATACGGCGGAATGGGCGCCAGTTCATCAGCACACTGGCGAAGCCGCACGAAATCATGATAAACGGACCCTCCTTGCCAATGGACAGACCGGCACCCAGTGCCGCCATAAGCCCGACAATCTTTGTAGCGACGCAACGGAGGGACAGGTACGCGCTCATGTCGATACCCGAAATGGCCACCTTCATGAACGGGAGTCCCGAGCCAGCAGCTTGCGGGCACACGCACTGCGTCAGAATCGCCGAGAAGCCTCCAGCCAGCAGCGCAGAGAGCACAAACAGCATGAACCCTTGGTCGCCCAGCCATTGATGGTACCGAGCGATCTCGATGCTCCAGACGTCCATAGCGAGTCCCACACTGCCGGCGAAAATTCCGATGGCGATGAGCAGCAGCGGGCTCTGCACCAGCACGAAGAGCCCGCGCAGTCCTCGTGGGTAGTCAGCCACGTAGGTCGAGTGCAGTCCGTCGTGGAAGGCCAGCGCCTTCTTGTACGAGGGTCGAGTCTTCTTGGCGGCAGTCAGCCGCGAGTGGCGGGCCGCAGTACCAACTGCAGCTGGAGGAGCAGCGTCCGGAGCCAGCTGCAGCTCCGGCAGCGCGGGCACGGGCTTGTAGCGGTGCCAATGGGACGGCGACTCGCGGTCCAGGAACGGGTTCATGATCCGCTCCATGACGCTGTCGGCGCGGCGCCAGGGCGGCGGAAACCGCGGCGACGACGAGCGGCGGCGGAGCGGAGCATTGTTGACGCTGCCGGCTGCAGAGTCCAGGTCGAAGTTGGGGCGCGGGATCGAGCCGACGCCGAAGGAGACGGACGTGGAGCGCAGCCGCCGGTTCTTGCTCGTCATAGTGGAGGCGGGCGGCTCACGACGGCCCGGCGCGGGGAGGACGAGGTTGACAGCGCGAGACAAAGACGGCGGCGAGGACTACGGAGACTGCGCGGTCCGCGGTCCCAGGTCGAGCATAACGGCTCATTTTCATACAAAGGTGCTGGCCAATCAGAGGCCGGCGACTTCCCCACTTCAACTCCCGGCAGATTCGTCTCCAAGTCGGACGGTTCATTATGCGCAATTGTGGCCGCACTGCAGCCTGCACGTGGCGCGAAGCTCGCTGCTTCATGAGTCAGTACTGCTGTAGTCCGGCGGCGGTGAAACGATGGTTCAGGGAAGCCTGAAAGGCAATTAAGTCCTCGTTCTAGCACTCGCGCGTACTGCGCTCGCTCTTTTGCTTGTTAACGCTCGCCACAGCAGAACCCAAATCGAGGCTACCGTAGTGCATGCAAGTACATTCACCCACGCCCGCATCATGGCCCCGTCATCTGTTACGGTTGCCTCTAGGGTACATGTGCAGTAAATGGCTGACGTCGCGACGGCCGCTGACTGCTCTCGTCACCAGCAAAATCCGGCGCGAGTTTCCAGCGGATCACGAACAGCGCACGGGCCATTGCGGCATTGCGGCGTGATAATCCGCTCATGCAAATACAAACAGTTCCAAATGCTCACCAGCAGTTCCCCTCTCATTTCTGCTATGTAAGAATACAAAGGTAATCTAAAACGAAAGGCTTCAACCAATACCAATTCAGATTATAAAGCATATACTACCTATATCGATTCTCACGTCGTCTGGATTGCGGGACGCAAGGCGGGACAAACTCAGAACCGAGTCCGCATTTTCCGGTCGAGGCGGAGAGCGCCACAGCAGCGTCCGCATTCCGCAAGATGGAGGCCGCGCAGCAGCAGCAAGAGCAGCAGCAGGAGAAGAAGGAGGAGCTCAAGATGCAGGAGGAGGCCACGCAGAGCGAAGAGCAGGAGACGCTTTCAGCGCCAGTCGATGCAGACAAGCCCAAGGTAAGTCGATCATGGCTCTTGCAGAGTGATGGTCCTTGACTAACTCTATCGCCGCCTGCACAGCGATGGAAGGAGGCGTTCTCGCGCGCCGTGCAGACGGTCATGGAGGAGCGGCGCCAGTCCACGAGCGCAGGAGTGGGCAAGCTCACGAGCTTCGCGGACGTGGTGCAGGCGGCCGCCGCCTTCGACCGCGAGGGCCACATCCACATGGACTTCGACGAGGACGACGACAAGTACGACATCTCGGCGCTGCAGGAGCAGGCCAAGAAGCGCGAGGACGCGTCGCTGCGCTCCACGCGCCAGAGCAGCCGCGCCGACTACGACGCGCCCCTCATGACCATCTGCATCATGATCGTGGGCACCCACGGAGACGTGCAGCCGTTCGTGGCCATCGCCAAGAGACTCATCCAGGACGGCCACCGCGTGCGGCTCGCCACCCATGCAGTGTATCGGGACTTTGTCATGAGCCACGACGTCGAGTTCTACCCGCTCGCTGGAGACCCCAAGGAGCTCTCGGCCTACATGGTCAAGACGGGCGGCCACCTCATCCCGCTCAACCTGGAGACGATCCAGAAGGACGTCCCGCGCAACATGCAGATGATCGAGGAGATCCTCTACTCGACGTGGCCAGCGGTGTCCGAGGCAGACCCCGAAGGTGGAGGCCCTGGTATCCCCGGCAAACCTTTCCGAGCGCAAGCCATTATCTCGAACCCGGTCACTTATGGACATATCCACGTGGCCGAACGACTCGGAGTGCCGCTGCACATCATGTTCCCCCAGCCGTGGGTGCCCACGACCGCGTTCCCGCATCCGCTGTCCAACATGCCGTACACGGGGAAGCCCAAGAAGGTGAACTACATGTCGTACAAAATGGTGGATCTGCTGATGTGGCAGGGCACGGAAGGAATGGTGAACGCGTTTCGCAAGGAGAAGCTGGGGCTGAGGAAGATTTTCAAGGGCGATGGGGGCCGCGACATTTTGCTGGACCTTGCCATCCCCCACGCCTTTATGTGGAGCCCGCATCTGGTGCCGAAACCGGAGGACTGGGGCAAGATTTACGATGTTATCGGGACGGTGACGCTGGAAGGACCAAGCTCTTCGTACACACCTTCACCAGAGCTGGAGGCGTTCCTCGGAGACGACGCAGGCCCAATTTTCGTGGGCTTTGGGTCTATGGTCATTCAAGATCCGAAGGGAGTCACCAAGATGATCATCGAGGCTGCAGAGCAAGCGGGAGTGCGTGTGTTGATTCAATCGAGCTGGAGCGATATGGCGGGAGACCTCACGATTCCTGGCAATATTTTCTTCCTTGGAAGCTGTCCGCACGACTGGCTCATGCCACGAGTGTCGGCAGTGGTGCATCACGGTGGAGCAGGCACCACTGCAGCGGGTCTGCTTGCTGGAAAGCCTACATTCATCGTGCCGTTCTTCGGTGATCAGCCGTTCTGGGGCCGTGCTGTCTTGGATGCTGGCGTCGGTGTGGAGCCCTGCCCAATCTCTCAGTTAACTACAGAGAAGCTTCGAGTTGCTTTCGAAGCACTTGAGAGCCCGCAGCTTCGTGCACGAGCAATTGCAATGCGTGACCTCATGCGGCAAGAAGATGGCGCAGGTGAAGCTGTTAAGAGTTTCTATCGGAACTTACCGCTGCACCAGATGCGCTGCGACCTTGAGTGTGGACGAGCTGCGACGATGTGGAGCCAGAAGGACAAAATTCGTCTATGTGACGAGTGCGAGTTCGTTGTGAGCTCGCGCCCTGAAAATTCAGCTACGGATATCGTGGAGTACAATTTTGTGGACTACTCGGCACGAGGACCAGAAAATGTTCTGGAAGGCGCCTCTGCGGGCGTGGGTGCCTTTGCCCACGTATTCGGATCGGGCTTTAAGGATGTGATTGTGAAGCCTGCACAGGGGTACCGCCAGGAAGGAGCGAAGGGTGCTGTGATTGGACTCGTGAAAGGCTTGGGTGGACTCATGATCAGTCCGTTGGTCGGGACGGTAGTATTTGCCGACCACCTTGCTACCGGAGCCTACAACAACGTCCGGGGAGATGAGGACAAAAAGAAGGGCTCACTCCTAGGAGACAACAAAAAACTGCTGAATGCCATGGGATTCAAGACTCGCAACGTTTACAATGGAGCACTGATCATGGATGAAGTGGCTGATTCGGATAATTCGCATTCTGCTCAAATCGCGATCCAGTTGACGCCAGAAGAGAAGACCACTCTCGAAAACAGGTTCAACGCGCTTGTGAAAGAGCGTAAGCTGCATGGACAACCATCATTTAAAATAGTGAAAAGTGGTGGGACACCGGATACCAAAACGGAGGATGCCGAAGCGATTGTTATCAATGTGGACGGAGCCACCTTTAATGGTACCGACTCATTTGACATCGCATTCGGTGACAGCGAGAAGGTGGGCGAAGTGCTGCGCGAGAGTGAGGTGCAACAGCTCGAAGATGAAGCCCGCAAGGAAGAAGAAATCCAGAAAAAGCGACTTGAAAGCTTGAGCAGCACCCCAGTACTGCCGAAGATGAATATTTGCATGATGACTACAGGTACCTGGGAAGAAAGTATCCAGCAGTACGTTGCGATCGGACTTCGCCTCAAAGCTGACGGACACTGCGTGCGGATCGCAACAAACAGTGGCCACCGGGACCGCATCGTCGGTGCTGGACTGGATTTCTATCCACTTGGGGGGAGTGCTATCACGACTGGAAACTTTTTGCAGTACCTGCACCAGCGAACCATGGACCAGCCGCGCCACAAATCTCGATTGCTGAATTTTGCTCACTCCAAGCTGAATCACAGGCGTGAGTCGTTCCCGGAAGTAGACGACCTACGGGAGCTTGTGTTTTCGCTGTGGCCAGCATGTGTGGAGGTGGACCCATTGATGCCTGGCAAAGCCTTTCGCGCCGACGCCATCATTGCGCACCCGTACTTGTTCGGACAGACCATCGTGGCCGAACGACTTGGCGTGCCTCTGCATTGCATGAGTTACAATCCGCAATCTCGGACTCAGGCATTCCCTCACCTCGTCAGCTCGAACATGAAGCTGCACAGACCATACCGTTACGCCCCAACGAACGCAGCATCATACGACGTGATTGACAATGTGCTGTGGAATGGCATGCGAGATGTATTGGATGAGTTCCGCTACTTCTTGGGGCTTACCGGCAAGAGTATCGCTAAGAACCTGCTTGCTGAATGGCGCATCCCCCACACCTACCTTTGGAACCCTGCACTTCTGCCGAAACCTCATGATTGGGGAAGTGAGATCACTATTGCTGGGTACGTGGAGCTGGAGGATAGTTCCGCCGAGGACACCGACCTTGCTGCCATTGAGCAAGAGTTGTGTTGTTTTGCTAGGGATGCAGCTGGGTCACCCCTGATCTACTTTGGCTTCCAGTGTGGCGACTGGGATCCGCGCCAAGTGCAAGATCTGGTCGGCACCTTAGAAAAGGCTGCCCAGAAAGCGAACGTGCGTGTTGTATTCCAAGGCTACGAGACCAGCAACGACGATGCTGCCTTCTTCGTGGGCGGGACGGACGTGGTGTTTGAGATTGACCAGCAGTTCCCTGTGAAGCGCATCCTTCCGCACGTGCATACCACCATGCACTGGGGTGACCTCTCTATCACGTCGACATGCTTGGCAGCAGCGAAGCCTGCGTGCGTTGTTCCACGTAATATTACTCAGCGGATGTGGGGCCAAGCATTGGTACTGTCGGGCGCTGGTGTGGAGCCGTTGGAGATGGACGCTCTAACGCCGTCTAACCTCGTTCACGTGTTCCGGGTACTGTTAGATCCCAAGTTCACACATTGCGCCAAGCGGCTAGCCTCAAAGTTTTCGTCGACTACTGCCATTGAGACTGCTGTTTCGGCCTTCTACAGCAATCTTCCCCTCGCAGGGATGACCTGCGACCTGGATCCGGCGCGAATCGCTCGCGTCTACGATTCGGATCACGAAATGAAACTTTCGTACGAGGCAAGACTGGTTGTACACCAGATCACGCACGACAGAGGCAGCGCGGGGGACTTAAAGTACAAACCGCTCAAATATGCGCAGCACCACCCGCCACGATTCTCACTGCGAGAGCTGGAGCTGCTGCACTCTTCGTCTGGCAATCTCAAGAAGCACCCGAGGACGAAAGTGCTATACACGTATGACCCTGCTAGCGCCGAGTTGGCAGAACGAGTGGACCAGGAACGAGCCTCACTGTCGTCCTCTTCAGACGCAGTGCTATCCAAGAAGTTTGGCGGCACCCCTCGGAGACGGTTGAGTCATCTATCGCGCGCTCAGTCCATGGCTTTGAACGTGGTGGAAATGCCGAAGTTCTGGAACTCGCCGGAGGAGCAGGCGGCGAGGACCTTGGAGATTAACAGCAAGTACGAAAAGCTGCTAATGGCGCGGAACTTCGCCAACGGTTCGTCCTCGTCGTCTGCGTCGTCTGTCGCGCTCTAGAGTAGTTGTTTGCTGAATGAAAGCGTGCCTGTGCGACGATCGCTTCGGGACCCTCGGATACTAACTCGCTATAGATCCCCGTTTAGAGCATCTTTGCTGTAGCTGCCATGTTATGACCAGACGAATCAAGCCAAGATGTCGATTGCTATTCTACTAAGGTTAGTTGCTCTGCTTCACGACGCTGTGCTGCTTTCCTAAACCCAAAGAAGCGCATTACTGCTTCGCGTTTACTCTTGACAGGGGGCTTTTTGACAAGACGCTCGTATGCCACATTGGTAGCTCTGCGTACGGCGGCTTCTTCGTCCGCAGAGTTCCAGAACATCTCTATCTGTTCCGGAGTGGCGACAAGGCTGCCAGGGTTTGACAGCACGGACGAGCAGCTCAGTGATCTGCCTCCAAGCGCATTACCCTGGACTTCAAGCAGCTCCAACGCCTGCGGGACTCCATCGTGCTGCCGGGTTGGCTTGGCATCGTGTTGTGCTTCTACAGGATTGTCGCGAATGGAGAATGTCGGAGGGTGATTGCCACCGTATCGGAGAGGTTTGTACGGCACAAACACCTTGATTTTATCGCGGATAGCCACGTAGGCCTGGAGTGACAACTTGAGCTTGTTCTGTGGATCAAAAACTCGCGCGAGCTTACTCGGATCCACATCGCAGCGCATCGCTTCCCATGGCAGGTTGGCGTAGAAGACCTGTACCGCATCACAGACCGGTTTCTCCGGGTCGTAGGTGGCGGCTAATGCTTGTGCTTTCTCTCGAATGTCTGGCTGAAGCAGGTTGTGAAAGTTTGAAGACAGAGTCTCCACTGTGCACGTGTTCCAGTCAATCAATGACAGACCGACGTGGGCTTGCTCACACAAACACGCCACGAATCGCTGATATGAGTGTGCGCCACAAATGCCGATGGGTTTGCCAGCCGAAAGACTTTCCGCGACGATATCGGGCTCTCCCCAGTGGATCACTCCGGCCACAGCTTGCTCTTGGAAGAGCCTTGCAAACGGTAAATCACTGGCGACTTCGAGCACATTTGCGGACTGGAAAAGCGCTCGCTGCTTGTCACCGACCTCCCGAGTCTGGAAAATAATTCTAACCTGTTGCTTCGCAGCAGCAGCGTCCACTGTCTGAAATAACTCATCCAAAGTACCAGACGGCATTGTCCGCGTGGAGACCCCAAAGTAAATGACTGTGGGAGTTGGCGTCTGGAATGCGAACTCGGTGAGTGCACTGGGCCACTTGAAGCGTTTACTCTCATTCTCGCGCTTCTTGCGTTTCCGTCGACTGAGTCCGGCATTGATGTCTAACGTCACGTGACCAACAACTGACAGCTCAGCCCCCCAGTCCAAGGGCTTCGGTAGCAGCGCAGGATTCCAGAGGTAAATATGAGGAACTTCCCACCGAACCAGCGGGTCGGGTACATCGCAGCGCTTCTTCAATCCGATGAAAGCACGGAACTGGGTCAGGACCTCAGCTATACTGCCGTGCCATATCGTAGTGTCCACAATGCCGTAAGTCAACGCGTTGCTTTGGCACAGCGTCATGATTGTCGAGTCGAGGCCAGTGATGGAGCTAAGCGGATGCGGGAAATAATACGTCGGTGAGAGGGGTTCCAAGCTGGCGCACTGGAGAGGGATACCAAGTCGTTCGGCCACGTGCACATGACCAAGCAGCAGCGGATGCCACAACAGCGCGTCTGCCCGAAAGTGCACTCCAGGAATATTTGTGCCCCCACCATGTGGATCTGATCCGTAGGCAGCGGGCCACAACGAGTACATGAGCTCCTTAAATGCCTGAATAGCTCCAGTGCCCAACCTTCCTGGTACCGCCGCTCGAGCAGCATTTTGACTGTCGTACACAAACTTTGCGAAGTCCTGGATACTCTCGGGAGCTCCAGCAAGGGGGTAGAACTCAAGACCTCGCGCCATGATCTCAGCTCGGAATCGCTCGTTAGCAGCAACGCGCACTCGATGCCCCTGCTCTTTAAGCTTGATCCCGATTGCGACGAACTGCTTCACGCCGTTGTCCCAAGTCCCGATAGCTGCAAGGCTCACGTTCATGGCTGGAATCTTGGAGTTTGATGATTTTGGCGACTTTGGTCTCTTGTTGTTCACGTTGTTAAGAGTGATCGAGTCGCTGTACTCGATTTTCCCACGCTGGTACGACGCGTACGCCTCCCATTCCGCGATGATGGAGAAGTCCACAGCATTCGACGACTCGCTTGGTATACCTAGCGCCATCTTGACTGTCCCTGCCGAGGTGAGTCGGGCGGAATAAAGCGTGATAGCTGGCTTGATGCCCGATTCAGAGTTGGAGTTGGACACCTCGCTCGTCTTGTGGATACGTGCGTCGCCACTACTACCCGATACTGAGAGATTGCTGCAACTTGCGGTCGCGTCGCGAAGAAGTGGTTGGACTGCCTGTTTACGTGGACTTGAGACTTCACCGCAAGCTGGAGGGTATTGTGATGCGAAATTCTGGGCATGAACGATGGCCTCGTAGCGGGTGCAGTACCGATGCCTGACCGAGTGTTTCATGCGCCTCAGCATCTTCTTGCGGTCTTTCCTGCGCGCGAAAATGACGATGTCGACTGCATTTGGGCTCATGGCGAGGCAAAACGTGTCGGCCAAGCCGTTTTGCACCCCGAAGGCCGCCATTATGTGGCGGTCGAACACGCTGTTCATCTTGCGGTGGCCTTCTTCTCGTTTCGCATTCTTCCTCCCGGCGACTGCGCGGTCAGCAAAGAGCACAGCTCCGTGAACGGGGCGCCAGAGCAAATAGTACACGCCGGCCACTGCACCCTTGACAGCACCGACAACCCCGCCATATATCAGACCTTTCGCTGGCTGAAGCAGGACGCCCGTCAAGCCCCAGTCAGCTCTTGTGCGAACACGATTGCTCCCGTTGCGACGCCCGTCAACAATGAGTTGGGCCCACGAGCGGAGTAGTCGACGCAATGATAGCGCACGAACTTCTTCTTGTCGTTTTCCGGACGCTCCCTGACGACGAATGCACAGCGATCGCAGAGTTTGATCCGGTCCTGGACGCTCCACTGGGTGGCGACGCGTTGGTGGTCCAGGTCGCACCACATTTCTTGCGTTGGAATGTGGTGGTAGAAGCTGCGGACAGCCTCTTCCGCTCCATCTTCCTCCATCATGAGTTCTCCCAGCACTTCGGCTCGTTTACGGAGCTCCGGGTTTTGGAGATCTACGAAGGCCTTGCACAGTATCTCGGTCGTTAGTTGTACGATGGGGCAAGGCGCCACTCCCACCCGGGCGCTCACGATGGCTTGGCCCCAGAACGGTTGATCTCCGAAGAACGGGACGATGAAGGTGGGCTTGCCAGCGAGTAGACCAGCGGCTGTGGTGCCTGCTCCACCATGGTGAACGACGGCTGACACTCGCGGCATGAGCCAGTCGTGCGGACAGTTCCCGAGGAAGAAGACGTTGCTAGGGATCTCGAGGTCGCCGGCCATGTCGCTCCAGCTGGACTGGATGAGCACGCGCACGTTGGCTTGCGTGGCTGCTTCAATGATCATCTTTGTTGTTGCTAGCGGGTCGGCGAGCACCATGGAACCAAAGCCAACGAAGATAGGGCCTCCATCGTCACCAAGAAATGCTTCGAGCTCCGGGGACGGAGAGTACACTGACGCAGGACCCTTGAGGGTAACAGTCCCGATGACGTTGTACAGATCCCCCCAGTCCGCTGGCTTCGGTACGAGCTTGGGACTCCACATGAAGGAGTGAGGGATGTTCAAGTCCAAGAGTAACTCGGACCCAGAGTCCCCGTTGCGGATCGGATGCAGCTTGAGCACGTCGGTACGGAATTCATTGATGATCCCTTCCGTCCCCTGCCACATGATCATGTCCACGAGTTTGTACGACAGGTAATTCCTCTTCTGCCACTTGCCAGTGTACGCCAAATTGGACAGCGGGTGAGGGAACGCCATGGTGGGCACCCACGGCTGAGGGAACATGATATGGAGCGGCACCCCGAGGCGTTCGGCGACATGCACGTGTCCGTACGACACGGGATTGGCGATAATGGCTTGCGCCCGAAATGGTTGGCCCGGTACCCCAGGACCCCCTCCATCGGGGTCTGCTTCCGACACCGCCGGCCACGTGGAAAAGACGATCTCGTTGATCATCTGCATGTTGCGCGGCACGTGCTCGGTGATGGTCTTGATCTTCGTCGGGATGAGGTGACCCCCCGTCTTGACCATATACGCAGCGAGCTCTTTCGGGTCCCCTCCCAGCGGATAAAACTCGATGCCGTGGCCCATGACGAAGTCCCTGTACACTGCGTGGGTGGCCAGACGTACGCGGTGTCCGTCCTCCTGCAGCCGCAGCGCAATCGCCACGAAGGGCTGAACGTCTCCGCGCGTGCCCACAATGAGGATGCAGATGTTCATCAGCGGCGGCATCAGCAGCAGCTCGTCCCTGTCATCGTCGGCGGAGGATTTCTTGCTTGCTTTCGGCGAGTTGGACGACGGGAGTTCGTGCTGAGAAGCGTCCGAGTGAGGCGTCTGCAGGTCGATGGCGTCTTCCGAGGCGAATTCCAGCTGAATGTGTCCGTCCGAGGTCTGATGCGCGATCGCTGCAGCGTGAAGTCCGTCCAGCTCGTTCCCCACGAACGACTCGATCCTCGCAGACAGGCTCGCGCGCGCCCCAGCGTCTGAAATCCGGCGGTGCATTGGTCCGGAGAGGATGAACACGGATTCCAGGGGACTCGACGACTCTACTAAGCACGTTGTAAGTTGGGCGGCGTGCGTTTTTGAACAACGGCCAGCTAAATTCGTTTGGGCGATTGCGCAGTGTACGGCGAAGGCGGATTGCCATAACCGAAGTTTCGTTGTCCACGCATTCGTGTCATAAAGCAGTGACAGACTTTGGGCCTGTCGGCACGGAAGGTGAAGGAATCAAAACTGTATTGTACCTAGTGATTAGAAACTCACGACGATGGATTTGAGTCGCACCGCTGATGATTCCGCGCTGGCTTCGGTATCGCTTGTGATTGCTTCCTCGTCGGCTCCGTGCTGAGTTGCAATGCTCAGGCGTTCACGCACCTTTGCGAAGAAAGTTGTGTGGCCCGATGAACTCCCTTGATCGTCCACGGACGTCGTCGTTGGGGCAAGATCAGCAATTTCTGCCGGGACATCGGACCACTGGAATTCTCTCGTACCCACCAGCAGCTCCGACGGTGCGAAAGCAGAACAAACAAGCGTGGTTTGGGCGTCACGCTTAGTGTGGGCAATACGGAGGTGGACAGAGAAGTAGTTGCCGACCTTGTCGGTCGTCACTCCGGACCACGAACACACTGTGAGTCCATCCTTAGCCTCGTCTTGGCCTATAAGTTGTCTCATGCACTCCTGCGCTCGCTGTTCGTCAAACTCCAGAGTCATGGTAAAGCTCGCAGGCCTGTCGACAACGCCGTCGGAGACAGCCGACACTTTCTCAATGTGAAGGAAGCAGCAGATGTGCGTCATCACGTTGCCAACTTCCACGCCAGCCGACCCATTCAGAACTTGAGTCAGCTCGAATGACGCTGGCAGGCCCAGAATTGCACTGAGCGTAGACTGCGCCAGTCTCAACGAACATCTTGAGCTGCTTGCGGGATCATAAAGCTCCAGACGCAGCCACAGTTCAGCGCCTTGTTCGAGAAAGACCGACAGCAGGACCTGGTCGTGCCCCACAGCTCGGACCGTCTTGAACAGCTTCTTGCTGCGGCTCTCAGTACTGGTCGTGTCAACCAGCGAACACGAATAATCTGATAGCACAAGACGATCCCCACGCCCGTCACTTCGCTGTTCGACGTGCAGATATTCCAATACCATCGTCGCCAGCTTCCGACTCCTGGCCTTTTCCATCTCCAGAATTTCATCAGAGCTTTCGTCCTTGTAGACTATCGGGAGCAGCAGGTCCTTGGCCTCCTCACCGACAATATGGACCAAGTCACTCCCCTCCAGCAACAACGACAGCCTATTACTAGTTGCACACACGTAGGCATCGACTCGCAGCATGACGCCCTGATCTCCTCGGCTCGCAGCCACGTCAAACACGGTAATCAGTGTGCGGCCGCACCCGGCCAGTACTTTAGAGGTCGTTAGAACCTTGACGCCGCGAGCTCCTGCAGCTCCATGACGCCGTGACTCGTCAATGAGCTTGGCAGCGTTGACGCTCGAGTCCCGCTCGAATGCTTTCGTCACTGGCGTCGCCTTCTGCTTGGCGTACAGTCGGTCACGCATGAAGGTCACATTCAGACCTGAGCCTCCGTCGATTTGAGCGTACAGCCGAGCGAGGATAATGTTGCGCATCAACCCGTCGATGGACGCGGACGCAATGAGAGTGGCCTTGTCGGGGCCGACGACCTCGCGTAGATCTCTATGGCCACGAATTTCAGCGATGGCTCGACCACTGGAGGCAGGGTGATACACGTGGAACTTGATGCTGAACGAGTCACGCTCCCGGACTCGATCGGTTGGTGAAGCGAGTGCAGGCTTCAAGTCTCGAACCACTTCAGCGCGCATGGTAACACGCACAACCACGTAGAGACCGTTGGCGCGGTAGCTGCCGCGGTGGACAAGCTCTTCCGTGTCGTAGCTGTACAGCTTCCGTCGGTGCTTCCCGCCCTTGGAATTATTCTCTTCGTCTTCTTCGTCATCACTTTCGGTGTCGCGGTCATCCAGTAGATGGGTGCACGAAACCACAGTGACTTCCTCGTCTCCCAGTGTGCGATCCTGCAGCCTGGGTCGTTGCCGTTCCTCTTCAACTGCAGTATTCTTTGTCTTGTAGCCAGCACTGAGCTGCTGGGCTACTTCAGTCGTCCAGAAGGACCCACACGGCAAGTGAGCGACCACACAGCCGTCGTCTCCGCCGCCACCATTCGGGTCCCATTTAAAGAAGCGATGCACGAGGTGTCGGCTGACACTCCTCCGCTCAGCTACAGACGCGTGCTGCCACGACGATTCCATCGGCAGACTCGCCTCAATCTCGCTTTCTTGCAGCACCAGCGTCTGCTGTACGCACGATCCAGGCAGCCAAACTCGGTAGCGAAGAGCGTCGCCACCTGGTCCTCTGCTTGCACTATGGTCCACTACACTGTCGTCCCCTCTTGGTTCAGGATCACACAGCTCGGCCTGGACGTGCGCGCGCACGACTTGTTTCTTCGTGACCCGTTGGTGCGGGTTCTCCATGACTCGCAATACACACGGGAACCTCGCAATGATGTGACGCCTCAAGCGATAGCAACCGATCACTTCCGCGTCTTCCTCCTCTGTTGGTTCTTCGTCCACCTCGCCATCGCTCGAGGCCATTTCTTCGGGTTCTTTAGCTGCCAGTTTCGCCACGCAGAACCTCCTCAACAACACGCGCTGCAACTCGGACGGCGTCGTATGTCTCGATAGATGCAGCAGCTCCTGCGCAGCGCAACCAGAGAGACGAATAGCGTGGCGAACGCTGGACCCGGGAGCGTAGAAAACTGCCTCGAAGTCGCCGTCTTCATGGCGCTCAATCAGCGTGAAGACCCAGCGCTCTCCCAATACAGCACCGGGCCCTCGTACAGCACGTCGAAGCAGCACGCGTCCAGGCGAACTCTCACCGGTTCTCACACGGAGTCTTAGTGTAGACGCCGCTCTCGGTTGGAACTCCGCCTCCAGCATCGGAGTCCGCGTGACGCAGTACAAGTGAAGTCGGTCAAGCAAGAGCGTGGGGATGCGAGAGGACGGAACGAAGAACCGCCGAGCTTGAGCCGCCGACAATCGACCGAGCACGTTCTCCAGCTCCACAGCCAGCGTCAATGCAGCGGCTTCTTGGGCGAGGGCGTTCTGTGAGTTACTTCCGTGCACAAACGTGTCCACCTGAACATGTCCACGAGCCAACTCGGCTATGGTGACCGTGACCAAGTACCCTCCCAGCAGCAGAGCGCGTCGATACAGCCGCACTGCGTGGGGACGCACCACTAATTCGTACGGACTGGGGGGCTCAATGGACTCTGGAACGTCTTCCAGCCGTCTTCTCTGCAGTAGACACAAGCGAGCGAGACGCGCGTACATTTCACGATGTGAATGCGGCGGCAATTTATCGGCTCTGGTTTCTCCACCCAGGGGCATCGCAGTAGGAGTCAACAGTTTGTCAATATCGTCTTCGGAGATGACGGTGAACCAGCGCTGGCCCGAACTCGGCGAGTAAACGCTCGCGAAGACGCGTCTGCACTCGTGGAAGAGCGACACGACGCATCTTTCTTCCTGGTCGACGCTCGTCTTCTTCTTCTTCTTGTGCACTTGAGCTGTGGCATTGACGCTCGAACTTACCAGCAAATGCGCAGTGCGGTACACTCGAACATCCGCCAGCACCGCGTCCATGAGCTGCATCACTGCCGAGTCTTCCCCGCCCCCTCCTGCGCGTGGTCCACAGGGCAGTTATCAAACACGACCACGCGCTCAAACAGACCAGGGACGGGTTCGTAGCGAGTGATCTCAGGCGCGAGGCAGCCCGTTCCGTCAGCCGCGATCAATCGAGCGGTCTTGGTAGCCGCCTCGACCCAAGCGGCCAGGGCGAAGAGCAGTCTGCTGGGAGATACTTGAGACCTCGCAACCACCGCATTCGGCCACAACTGATGACGTAAGTATCGCTCTAGCGCTACCAAGTTCACCGGTGGGATCTTAGTGACGGCCACTTGCTGCAGCTTTGCCCGTAAGAAGGCCGGTTGAGCCAGAAGCCGACGCGATAGTCGCCAACTAACGGAGCTTGTGGCGATGTCGCTCTGCGAAGGGCCTTCATAGACCTTCGCAGGCGTCAGTAGCACGATCACAGCCTCCATAACCACCACCAATGCCGGGTTAGGAGCTGGACTCAAGCCCCCAAACCCACTCTGGGCCTGCTCAATCATCTCCTGGGTAATGATCTCCTCAGCTAGCTCAAGTCGCAGCCGCGTAGTACGATCCAGAGCCAACTTGACGTCCGCGTCCACCATTCGACGCTTCATCTCCTCCTTATAAGCCTCTTCCAGCAGATCGGACCCTTGTTTCGGACCAAACAGGTCGCTGCGGTTAGTTATAGAGCCTCGCAACAACACGCACATCGGTGCAGGGTGGATCCCGCTCTTGATAGTCGCAAAGCAGCTCAGAAATGCTCGTTGAGTCACGTCTCGAAGCCCCACGTCGCCTTCGAGTATGACGCTGTGCCCCAACGCCACTGCGTCTCGAATAGCGTTAAAGTCGAACGCTTGAGTGGTGTCTTCAATGCCCAGAGACCTCTTTTTGGGCGCTGGGGGGCGCGTGATCGTAAGGAAAAGACCCGGTACAGCTGCCTGCAGCTTCTCCAGTATCACAGTGCGTGCATTTCGTGGCACATCATTAGCCACAACCAGCAGCAATGGACGAGGGCGGTGGAACGGATACCCTCGCGCTTGAACGAGCTCAGCAGGGACAAACCGTCGAGCCATTTCTTCGTCGCTGTGGTCGGCATCTCGTCGCTCCGTGACTTCGTGCTGCGCTTCTCTCTTGCTCAACGTCCGACTAACCACCAGGAACGGATCAGTAGACGACGCTGCGGGCTCTAGCAGCCGCTGCAGGCGCGCAATGGCTGCGAACGCCGTCGTCCACTTGAAAATCGCCACTGCCGCTCGCCAACCTCGCGGTATCCGCTCGAACGTCTCAGCGTTGAACTCCAGATCTCCAGTGTACGCGTCCAACAGCGCTAAGCCAAGGCGAGACTCTCGTAAATACGGAGTGGACGCAGCGACTCCCGCAGCTGCAAAGCCTCCTGATGAGCGGCCCATCGACGCTCGAGCTGCTCCAGCCGCAGCGTCTGCGATCTTCTGCATCCGCCGAGTGACACTCACACCACAGCGCAGGAAGCGCGCAGCCTCCCGCCACCTCGTACTCGGAATATCCCATTCATCATCAGCATCGCTAGTGAAGAGCATCAACATCCGCACGAGACCAAGCACCAGTGCAGGAAGCGATGGTTTATCCCCAACAGAAGACGATTTGATCCCCGTCTTCATGAGGCTTGGGAGCGCCACCATCTCCTGACACTCCGCTGCCAGCTCTTGTAGCGCCACAGCGTTCACGGATTGAGCTGCGAGCGCGAGTTGAAGCCTCCAGCCCACGAGTTGCCGGATCTTGGCTATCCGAACGCGACCAAAGCGCCCTCGCACCACCTTCTGGATCTTCTCCGCCGAGTTTTCCTGCAGTCTTCGTCTCCGCTTTGCCGCTGCTAACCTCCGAGCGAGACAGCCTCGAGCCACACGCTGCAAGTGCACGGAGGCCGCATTGTTCCAGTACATTTTGGCGACTCGCCGTCGAACGAGGTACCCGCGGACTCCGGCCTGGATGAAGGTGCTGGCGACGACGAACTCGATCTTCATCTGCGCGAAGGTTTCACGCGCCAACATCCCGCGGGCGAACTTCTGGATCTGAGTCGCGCAGAAGTGCTGGACCAGAGGAGCGGCCTGGTCGTGCTCGAGCTGTTCGGCGGCAGCTGCGGCCCGAATCGCAGCCTGCTCCTGGTCTTCTCGTCGCTGTTGCTCTTGGTTCAGACTCGCAACTTTAGCCTGGCCAGACTCGATCCGCTTGGTGTGCTGCTCAAACAGAGCATTGAAGAGTTAGTAGTTGTCGTGCCTTATAGCGAGTAAGGCTTTACTCACCGTGGCGTCCTTGGCGGCCTTGTGCTGGGCCTTGAACGTGTTGAGCAGCTCCTCCTTCTTGTGGATGTTCACCACTTTGCTCTCGTACATGTACTTCTTCTCCTCAAACTCCTTACGGAGCGCTGCCAACTCGCGCCGAGCTTGAGTAGTGAACGTTCGGAGCTCTTCCCCGTACACCTGCAGCTCCACGCAGCTCTCGAAGTAGGCGACGTCCATACCCTTGCGCTCCATCTCCTCCCTCAGCGAGTCCAGCAGCACCCCCAATTGGGCGTTCGCTCTGCGCTCTGCTGACAAAGCTTCTTCCAATTGCGCTCCTCTAGCTCGTCGTCTCGGAGGCGGAGGGCGGTCAAACGACCGCCACTCAGGTTTGGAGATGGGTCCCAACATGCCTGAGCGCTTCTTGGCGTGGAGTTTGCCAGGGACATCCGACTGCGAGGGGTCTCCAAGCCTCAATACGTTGCCCTCCGGGTCTTCCGCAGTGTAAGAAGAGGAGAGCGTCGACGGAATATTATACGCGTTGCCCGACAACCCGACCATACTGAACCGACGCTGAGCCTCGTCCTCGGGCACCACTCGACCGTGGATGTCTCGCGCGTACCGTCCAAAGGCGGCCTCTTCCTGTAGGACCACGACTTCCGCCTCATGCAGGCGAGCCATGTCCACTTCTCCGATCTGCGACGGTAATACCGAGCTGTACTTGGTCTTCCCGCGTGGCTGCACTCGAGACTTCGGACGCAGCGCTCCGACCTTCGACGGGGTGTTGGGCACCAGCTCTTCATCGTTGATCACGCGCGTCTCGTACGGCGTCTTGGCTCGCTTCCGTTCGGCCAGAGCGTTGGCCAACGCTTCAGCATCTGCTGTTGTTGGCGGTTTATCAGTCTCTGCGTTCAAATTTCGGAGGCTTTCTCGTACTGATTGAGAGCGCTTGCCCCCAACTTGCAGGAATCGATTCGAGTCGGCCGTGTCAGTTCGTGGCTGCTGCTGTTCGACGACGAGCTTCGCCCGGCAGTCAAGGTTGCGAGGTAGGATGAAGGGGTTGCGATGGAGAGTGAAGCCCAGCCACTCTATCAGCCCCGAGTGCTTCTCTAGGAACTCGAGGTCGGACGCCAGCTTGAGCAGGTAGTTGATGCCGTTCCACTTGAACTGGTCGGACTCGGCCGCTTTGTCTTTGGCTCTGTGCTTGCGCTTGTAAGCGCGCCACGCCACAACCGCCTCCACCGTCTCCAGCGTCGCCAACCGCAGCAAGTCCAACACATCGACCGTCTCCCCAAGTGAGCGCCGCTAACGTGCCCGGCAGCACTCGCTCGACCTAACCGTTGCAGGTAACCTTCACGCACGAGGATGCACTTCAACACCTCCAACTCCTACGGCCACGATGGGGGGCCTGTAAGGGTGACGGTAGCAAGTAGTGTAGCAACTTAATAGTATTCGTACGTACCTCTCCCGAGTCGAGCTCTTGAGGGCCAGAGTCGCTTGAAAAGGTGACGGATGAAACTCGAGGCAGCGATACGCCCTGGCAGGAAGTAGCAACGCTCGTAGTCTGAGTGTCATCCATGGATCTAGCCCTAGATCTACCGTACTAAAGTACTGACCTTGCCATTTGCCCCCGTTCGTATGGGTTTCTTGGGGGAAGTCTTCTTCTTGGCTTTCTTGATCGGAGGGAACTTGGGTGACGTGGTGACTGGAGAGACCGGCGCTGGTCTACGAGATGGGGAAGTCACTGCGCTGATGGCTCTGCAGATTCATAGCATACCGTCGTGTTAGTATTGCAGCAGCAAGGGGACAAGTCGTTGAAGTCAAACTTACACTTTCGGTTTGCTGCTGGACCCATTGGCTGCTGGTGGGGGACGGTCCATGGAGGCTCAAGCCGCTGTGGCGCTAGCTCGACCTCCCTCGTCGCTGCGTCTTCTACAGTCCGTGGCAACGTTGAGCTGCGCGTGGACGCATCCGGCCGGATCCGAGCTGCCGATGTGTCGCTTCGCCACCAGTTTCAACTCGAAAGACTGAATTAGTTCCAGGCCCGATGAGGGAGGACACAGAAGCTCAAGAAGTGCTGGTGTTGGTGATATCGGCCATTGGTTAGTTGATTGTTTCGGTGTCTATCCTATTATCTATTGATGCTGCGGTTCGGTCATGGATTGAAGGACCCAAGTCCAGGTCGATGGCGTCTTCAAACTCCTCGTCGCCCTCTCCATGCAGAAGATGCCTCTCCACTGCCGTTGTATGGCAGCTACCAGCATTCTCAGCTTGGAAATCCGCTTCAGAGGCGCAGGAATTGAACGCCTCGGATCGATCCGAGACCTCGCACTCCGACTCGCGGTCATCTTCGAGCTCTTCATCCTCGTGCTGCGCGGTCGGTTCATCGGCGACGTCTTCAACTGCATCGACTTCGGTCTGGGAGCTGTGCGGCGCACTTGGCCATGCTGAGAGGTATTCAAGCAGCAGCAGTGGAGGAGCTGGCGAGATAACGAAAGGGCTGACGACTTCAGGTTCAGGTTTCGTGGTTGGGTTCTCTGGTTGAAGATCGCGGACGGAGGTGCGAAACTCGACCATGAACACGTCACAGATACTGCCGGGCTCTTGTGGAGGCTGGGCGATGTCGCTGTTAGCAGCAGATATCGGCTCGTGTTGGGTCTGCAGACAGTCGTCACTCTCCTCACTGATAGTCATCGCCTCGTCCTGCTGGTGGCCACTTGGCTCTTGATCACTTTGGACATCTTCAGAGGCGTCACTTGTGAGGTGCGCAGCCTCATCGTGTGTGTCCACAAGCATATCGTGGCGTGATTGGCCTTCTCCAGTGGTGGGAAGTATGAAATCACCGAGGTCGATGTTTGCAAAGTCGTCCATAGTATCGCTCGCGGATACGCTGGCGAGGTGGGACGACTGCACCTGCTGCAGCGGTTGCACTGCTTCAGCAGCGGCGTCGTGGCCCTTGTCCCTCATATCCTCAGCATCGTTCTGCTGGGCACTTTCGCCTTCGGGATCCGTCGGTGCTGGAGTCTCTGACGTAGACACATCGGTGGGCGCGTCAACAATTTTTGATAGAGCTTCCGTCTCCGTGACCACGATGTCTTGCTTGTCCAGTGCATCGGCAACATCGCACGATGACGCTAGCGGTGCAGGCACAACTGTCGATGGCCCAACCAGCTCAGCGGCATCATCGCTATCCATTGGCACGATCTTTCCATCATCCACTGCTTCGGAAAGTGTAATGGATGGAGCAGCTTCAGTAACACGCCCGAGTTCTTGCTCGGGTACTTCCAACTCCAGCGCCAGCTCTAGCGAACCATTCTTCACGTCGCTCAGCGAGCTCGTTTGGCCATCCACCGCCGCTTCTTGAATTGGAGACTCGACGTTTGTTGCGGCATCTTCAGCCAAAACAGGGAGTTGTTCCGCCCCTGGGCTTTCATCCTGTTCCGGAATTGCATTCAATTCTGCTGAGCGCACCTCAGTCTCGTCCGGTGCGACCTTGTCGGGGCTTCCAATCGGAGCGAGCGAGACGTTCTCGATTGGGTGTTCCTTCGCCAGCTTCGGGTTCGCAGTGCCCCGTTTGGATGTGGCTGGATCGACGATCAGCGGCGTTTTGGCTTTCCTCGCGCGACTTTCCTCCAGGTATTGGCCAGCCAGCACCTCCAGCTTGGCCATGCACTTCCCCACGTAGAACTCAATAGCGAGACAGATAGTGCTGGCCTCAGCTGTCCGGAAGAGGAAGTCCTGCGTGATCGTCTCGCTCGTCGCCACACGAGGGGAGCCTGGGGAGGCCGGCGCTGGACTGCGGCACTTGAGCAGACAGCACGTGTAGCCCTGCTGGAATACGACCGACCACTTCTCGAGATCCGTGTAGTACCAAGAGCTCAGCTCCACCTCCGCCTCATGACCCGTGCAGAAGGAAACGCCATGCGACGAGATCTCCAGCGAAGTCGCCTCGGTCGGACACGACTGGCCCGACATGGCCTGCTTCACGGGGAAGCGCAGAATCTTGTCCGGAGCGATGGTTGCATGCTTCTCGACGCACTCGGACAGCACGTTCAGCCACACCTCGTACTCCTCCGGCTCCGCGGCCGCAAACGTCCACGTCCGGTAGAGCGTAACCACGTCGAACGCGTGCATTGTCGAAGTGCTGGTGCTGCTACCACCTCGGCTGACAGGGCTAGCGGCGGATACCGGTCGGATGCAGAGCACCGAGCTCAGATCGATCACCCGTCGCTCCTTCGGCGTGTCTGTCATGCCGGGGCAGTGCGTTATCTTGTCGTAGTAACACAGGAATCCGCCCACGGGGGTCTCGAGCAGAACGACGAGCTTGGGGTGCCACGCCTTCCGCAGGTGGAAGGTGCGAGCGTTCTGGCGCTTGAGCAGCTGACCTTGAAACTTGAACATCTTCGCGTAGTGTGTTGACTGGAGTAGCGCTGCTAGAGGTTGTATCGTCTTGGGCGGCAGCGGCGCCTTGGTACGGGATAAAGCGGTCATTTGACGCAGTAGCGGCTCGTTGAGCACCGACGAGAGACACAGAGCGTGGAGCTCGCACAACCCGCTCGACGTAACTCTGGACATGCTTGGGTTGGTGCGGAAACTCGGGTTCATGTTGCTCAGCTCCCCAGAGTTGATCATCACATTCGTCGCTGACGCTTCCTCCGGCTTGCTCCCGCTTTGGTCGTGGCTTTCCGCGAGGTTCTCGCACCCGATGACTCGACAACAAGCGTCGATGCGTTGCTTGAGGCTGTCAGCGTCCGTGAAGAACATCAACACACTCGCTCTACGCAACCATGAACTGATGTCTGGGATCGGTGCTGTCACCTCGCTGCTGCTGGACCGAGGAGTTCGGGTAGGAGAGGCCAGCATCTCTCGGAGAGAGGCGTCCATGTACGTGCCGTTCTTGAGGTACCAGATCGCCTCCCGAATGTACTGCGCCTCCAGGCTCTGGAACACGAGATAACTGGGCTGCTTGGCCAGTTGATGCGTCGTGCGGAACCGCAGCTCGAGTCGGGTGCCCGCCACTTCGCAGGACTCGAGATGCTCGTACGAGTAGGAAAAGAGACACGCACTGCGGTCGTGACAGTCGGGCGACGGGAAGACGCGAAGGTGGTGAATCCCCAGCGTGAGTCCTCGTAGATCGCCACTGATGGAGCAGGTGAAGCCGAGGAATCCCGACCGAATGAACTCCACCCCCAAGCGCTCGCGACTCATTGCGTTCTTGACTGGCTGCTCACGTCGTAGTAGCTCTCGTCGCTTGGACATGGGCAGCATGGACGGCTGACTGGACCCTAGCGACGCTCGGCGCTGCTGGATGGGCGAGGGCAAGTTCTGACCTATGAGAACTCCGATGTAGACTTGTTCCGGCGGCTTCTCCAGGTCCGGGAGCGCCAGAATCGCAGTGAAATGCGCCTCCAGCTCTGTGAGCACAGGGAAGACAAACGTCGGGGACGTGGAGCCGTCGTCCAGTACGAAGTGCACCGACTTCTCGCTGTGGTCCCACACGACCTCCTTCATGACGCCGATAGGGGACTGGAACATCATCTTGTGCTGGTGAACTGTGATGGCGTGGACGGTCTCAGCGGAGACGCCGAGCATGATATCAACTGGAGCTGCACTCTCCGGGGCTGTACGCATCTTCCCATGGTAGATCGAGGGCTCGTGGAAGCTGGGGTTCTCACTTGGAGTGTACGCATGTTGACGAGACCCCGCCCGGCTGGATTGAGCCGCAAAGGAGCCCCTCATTGTCGTCTGCCTCCACGACACCTTCGCACCTGGAGGAACCACAACTGTCGAGAACTCTTGCAGCCTCAGCTTCACCCAATGCACGCCCTATCAATAGCACGGGTAAGAACAGCAACAGCAAAACGATCACAAATAAGGTTAATGGTTTCCGGATCCAGCCCCAGCAATCTACCTGTACAACACTCCCACTCTAGACAACAGCAGACACCATCTGAATCTAGCTAAGTAGGCACATCCATTCAATCGTCTTTGCGCTCTGGAACTATGAAGACGCTCGAGAAGCTGGCGTTGAAAATCCGCTCCGCGCCCTGGAAGTACGGGAACTGGAGCCACATCATCACCAGCAGCTTCGCGTGGTAGAACAGCGGGAGCCACCCGATCTCGCGTCCGATCGCGGTGATGAGGTAGTCGACGGTGACGGCCACGCTGAAGTACGCGAGCCACCACTCGTAGCGCCGCGTGCGCTTCTCGCCCAGCACTCCGATCGTGACGTAGGCGGGGAATCCGAAGCCCATGAGCGAGCAGCCGCGAGACGCCACGAAGCCTGGCGTGAACATGAAGATGAGGCCGAAGAGCGCCGGGCCCTGGGACCACAAGTCCTTCGCCAAGTGCACGTGACGCTCGGGCACCACGCGGAACGACACGAGCAGGCGGATGAGGAAGTTCGTCTTCTCTTCGGCCTCCGCGTTGACTTCCGCCTCGCGCTCGTGGATCCGGTTCGCGTACGGACTGATGAGCGGGCTCAGCATCGTGTAGAGCGCGATGTCGCCACGCGTGAACGGCGAGTGCATCCAGATGAGGAAAATGTTGCAGAAGTGCAGCGGCACCGTGAAGAAGGACGTTACGAAGGCCGGCAGGAAGAGCGTGACCATGCCGATCGAGCACACCGCCACGGACCAGATGACCCAGTACTTGAGGCACGCCTCATAGGCTCTCCACTCGTAGTCTGGGATACTGATCTTCTCGAACTTCTTGATCAGCTCACTGGTGGCCCCTGGTCTGGACGCGGGTGGGGTCGTCTTGGTGTGCTTCGGGTAGAGCCGCTTCTGTCTGATGACCCCGATCGTGTGCAGCAGCGGGTAGCCAACCGACAGCAGTCCGAAGAGCGGCTCGCTACTCAGCACGTCCGTCGTGGGGCGCGGCAGCCAGTAGAGCGCCTCGTAGCTCAGCGCGAAGAACAGCACGTGGGGAAGTAGAATCGCCACCACGCGCCACTTGGCGCTGAGACTGGCGACGAACGCGCGGTACCGGAGCTCCAGCAACCGACGCGTCCTCACGTACTGCACGCGCGCCTTGTGGAAGTAGCCCTGGCGCACACAGACAACCAGGAACAGCACGGACAGCGCCAGGATCGCCTGGTGCAGCGGGTCCATTTGGCTCACGTAGTCGGCCGCCACTTTAGACGCTGCAAGGCAATGGGGTAGTGCCGCCTCGCCCACCACAGCCAGACCCTTCAGTAGCGGCACTGCTACAAGCACCAGGAAGGTCGCCCAGAGCTTGAGGCATTGGAACGTGGCCACAACGGCCGCCTCCAGCGCCAGCCCGATGGCGCCCCAGTCCGTGGGCTGCGCGAAGGCGGCGGCCACCTCCGACGCATGAAAGGGGCTGCTCAACAGGTCTTCAGGT
This sequence comes from Phytophthora melonis, assembly GCA_024211575.1. Lineage (NCBI taxonomy): Eukaryota > Oomycota > Peronosporomycetes > Peronosporales > Peronosporaceae > Phytophthora > Phytophthora melonis. The sequence goes on along the minus strand of JAMXKT010000076.1, from coordinate 19,770 downwards.
AGATACTGAGCCAAGAGGCCGCTGGCGGAGGGCAGCGCGTCCTGCTGCGCACGAATTAGACGGGGAGTTAGAGGCGAGTTAGGCGACGGAAGATACGGGCGGTATCGGTTGGCGGAGGATTGCAGGGCGTACAGTGAGCATGGGCACGGGAGAATCTAGGGACGGGGAGGTGACAACCTCCTGCTGTTGGGCCTGCAGCTTCACGAAGAGGAAGGCCGCGCTGAGCGGCAGCAGCAGGCCGCGCAGCATTGTTGCGACGAGTCGAGTTGTGTAGATGTATAATAAATAATATCTGTACTGTATTTACAAAACTGTAAAACGTCTAATTGTGCCCCTGGGGTACTACGTTAGTACACCCTATTTGAGGGTGGAAAAATACCAAATTTTCAGCGGAGAGTGGGGCACTATTAGAGGGTGGTATTGTTGTAAGTCCCCATCCGAAGTAATCAAAACTGAGAGGTGGGGTACTATTTAAGATTTTACAGTACAATGTTTTCCTGAGATACTTCATAATTATTTGAAAGTTATTAAGAAATGTCAAATTTTGTGTCGTCGACCCTCCGCTTATGTACGATCATGAAAGTATCTTGTTTATGGTATACTGCCCTCGTATTAAAAAGAGGGCAACATATATTGGCGCCGAAACGAAGGCTGGGTACGCATGAATGTTAGCGCTGGAAATATGCAGGCTCGACACCAACAAGAACCTTATGCAACCTTGACTAGACCATGGTCAAGAGAGTGCCCTAGTAAGCATACTTGGCTCTGCAAACTGCGTTCGCGTACGGTAAGTTATTCCAAAGCCTCTTCGTGCAACGCGCAACTTTGTTTTTAGTAAAAGTCTTTTGAGTGAAAATATGGTTTAGCAAAAGCCTAGATCATTTCAGATTATTGGTGCCAAACCTCGACGACATATGCAAAATAATGTTTATCCTGGGCCGAAAACTGACCCCCACATTAAACGTAGCGTTAATTAATGCGAGGACATCCCGAATCCATAGTGTACTTTACAAAATAAATGCTTCACAAAATAGCTGTAGGATCGCAATCTTGGCGTGGTTTTTTTCGTTTGACGAAAAATTCTCGATAAAATTAGTTTGCTTCAATGCAGAAGCGTCGCTTGGGACAAGTGTATTCGCGAACATTTGCCAAAAACATTTGTCGAAATTTCACAAAACGTTTTGAGGATCGTGCTTGCACCAGGCTGGGAAGTTCTATTTTGAGATAATTACTTCATGTTTGTTCATGGTACTAAAGTACCTACTTTGGTTAATAATTTATTGAGCAGGGACATTGGTTGCTACAAGCATATTTGCAAGCATTTCACAAAATATTTACAAATTTTTCTTCGAAATATTTACAATTGCTTAACAACTATTACCAATTTTAAAATATTACAAATGTTTATAAAAACATTTGCGAGCACTTTGACTGGATTTAGGCGCCACATATTATGCTGTGGTTAAAAACGCTGGTAACTTGGATTACGTGTAGAACGCAATCTGAAATATAAATGTAAGTATTAGGCCGTGGGCTATAGATGGACGATCACCAGCTTTATCAGCGCGAGCAACTATACGCGCACGAGGAAATGCGGTATAATGGTCGCCCCAAGTCCACGAGTCCCTGACCTGCTGGCGGTGTTTGGTCTGACGGAGGTGCACTAGGAAGCCTAGAGGCGGTTCTAGGACGCGTTTCCCGACGCAACAAAGACAATATTAGCCTAGTCTAAGATCCCAAGCACCACTGTTATGATCTACATCAGCGCGACCAGCTGCTGGAACGAGAGGCAGTCCGCTTGTGGTCGCGTGAGCTGCTCTCAAGTGCTGGATATTCTCAAGTGACCGACGAGAGGCCAGCTCAACACTCAGACCGACCAAGAGCGACTGCCACGGGCGTTGCCGGTTACGCCCAGCCGACTCAAGCTACGCTGGCAAAGCGGCCGACATCGCCACCAGCCGAAGAAGTCAGTCACGTGACCCACGTCCTGCTGATCGCTGCAGGCGCGCGTGTCGTGGTGCGGACGGTGACGCGGGATCCGAAGATGTCCACGAGGCGACGGACCGACGGCGCGATGGTTGGATAGGAGGGGCGCCTAGGCGGGTCGGGGAAGGGAGCGGGCTTGCTGGGACCCGACTAGTCTAGCGTTTTGAGCAGCTTGTGCGGATCAAAAAAGTACTTTTGAGTGAAAATATGGTTTAGCAAAAGCCTAGATCATTTCAGATTATTGGTGCCAAACCTCGACGACATATGCAAAATAATGTTTATCCTGGGCCGAAAACTGACCCCCACATTAAACGTAGCGTTAATTAATGCGAGGACATCCCGAATCCATAGTGTACTTTACAAAATAAATGCTTCACAAAATAGCTGTAGGATCGCAATCTTGGCGTGGTTTTTTCGTTTGACGAAAAATTCTCGATAAAATTAGTTTGCTTCAATGCAGAAGCGTCGCTTGGGACAAGCGTATTCGCGAACATTTGCCAAAAACATTTGTCGAAATTTCACAAAACGTTTTGAGGATCGTGCTTGCACCAGGCTGGGAAGTTCTATTTTGAGATAATTACTTCATGTTTGTTCATGGTACTAAAGTACCTACTTTGGTTAATAATTTATTGAGCAGGGACATTGGTTGCTACAAGCATATTTGCAAGCATTTCACAAAATATTTACAAATTTTTCTTCGAAATATTTACAATTGCTTAACAACTATTACCAATTTTTAAAATATTACAAATGTTTATAAAAACATTTGCGAGCACTTTGACTGGATTTAGGCGCCACATATTATGCTGTGGTTAAAAACGCTGGTAACTTGGATTACGTGTAGAACGCAATCTGAAATATAAATGTAAGTATTAGGCCGTGGGCTATAGATGGACGATCACCAGCTTTATCAGCGCGAGCAACTATACGCGCACGAGGAAATGCGGTATAATGGTCGCCCCAAGTCCACGAGTCCCTGACCTGCTGGCGGTGTTTGGTCTGACGGAGGTGCACTAGGAAGCCTAGAGGCGGTTCTAGGACGCGTTTCCCGACGCAACAAAGACAATATTAGCCTAGTCTAAGATCCCAAGCACCACTGTTATGATCTACATCAGCGCGACCAGCTGCTGGAACGAGAGGCAGTCCGCTTGTGGTCGCGTGAGCTGCTCTCAAGTGCTGGATATTCTCAAGTGACCGACGAGAGGCCAGCTCAACACTCAGACCGACCAAGAGCGACTGCCACGGGCGTTGCCGGTTACGCCCAGCCGACTCAAGCTACGCTGGCAAAGCGGCCGACATCGCCACCAGCCGAAGAAGTCAGTCACGTGACCCACGTCCTGCTGATCGCTGCAGGCGCGCGTGTCGTGGTGCGGACGGTGACGCGGGATCCGAAGATGTCCACGAGGCGACGGACCGACGGCGCGATGGTTGGATAGGAGGGGCGCCTAGGCGGGTCGGGGAAGGAGCGGGCTTGCTGGGACCCGACTAGTCTAGCGTTTTGAGCAGCTTGTGCGGATCAAAAAGTACTTTTGAGTGAAAATATGGTTTAGCAAAAGCCTAGATCATTTCAGATTATTGGTGCCAAACCTCGACGACATATGCAAAATAATGTTTATCCTGGGCCGAAAACTGACCCCACATTAAACGTAGCGTTAATTAATGCGAGGACATCCCGAATCCATAGTGTACTTTACAAAATAAATGCTTCACAAAATAGCTGTAGGATCGCAATCTTGGCGTGGTTTTTCGTTTGACGAAAAATTCTCGATAAAATTAGTTTGCTTCAATGCAGAAGCGTCGCTTGGGACAAGCGTATTCGCGAACATTTGCCAAAAACATTTGTCGAAATTTCACAAAACGTTTTGAGGATCGTGCTTGCACCAGGCTGGGAAGTTCTATTTTGAGATAATTACTTCATGTTTGTTCATGGTACTAAAGTACCTACTTTGGTTAATAATTTATTGAGCAGGGACATTGGTTGCTACAAGCATATTTGCAAGCATTTCACAAAATATTTACAAATTTTTCTTCGAAATATTTACAATTGCTTAACAACTATTACCAATTTTTAAAATATTACAAATGTTTATAAAAACATTTGCGAGCACTTTGACTGGATTTAGGCGCCACATATTATGCTGTGGTTAAAAACGCTGGTAACTTGGATTACGTGTAGAACGCAATCTGAAATATAAATGTAAGTATTAGGCCGTGGGCTATAGATGGACGATCACCAGCTTTATCAGCGCGAGCAACTATACGCGCACGAGGAAATGCGGTATAATGGTCGCCCCAAGTCCACGAGTCCCTGACCTGCTGGCGGTGTTTGGTCTGACGGAGGTGCACTAGGAAGCCTAGAGGCGGTTCTAGGACGCGTTTCCCGACGCAACAAAGACAATATTAGCCTAGTCTAAGATCCCAAGCACCACTGTTATGATCTACATCAGCGCGACCAGCTGCTGGAACGAGAGGCAGTCCGCTTGTGGTCGCGTGAGCTGCTCTCAAGTGCTGGATATTCTCAAGTGACCGACGAGAGGCCAGCTCAACACTCAGACCGACCAAGAGCGACTGCCACGGGCGTTGCCGGTTACGCCCAGCCGACTCAAGCTACGCTGGCAAAGCGGCCGACATCGCCACCAGCCGAAGAAGTCAGTCACGTGACCCACGTCCTGCTGATCGCTGCAGGCGCGCGTGTCGTGGTGCGGACGGTGACGCGGGATCCGAAGATGTCCACGAGGCGACGGACCGACGGCGCGATGGTTGGATAGGAGGGGCGCCTAGGCGGGTCGGGGAAGGAGCGGGCTTGCTGGGACCCGACTAGTCTAGCGTTTTGAGCAGCTTGTGCGGATCAAAAAAGTACTTTTGAGTGAAAATATGGTTTAGCAAAAGCCTAGATCATTTCAGATTATTGGTGCCAAACCTCGACGACATATGCAAAATAATGTTTATCCTGGGCCGAAAACTGACCCCACATTAAACGTAGCGTTAATTAATGCGAGGACATCCCGAATCCATAGTGTACTTTACAAAATAAATGCTTCACAAAATAGCTGTAGGATCGCAATCTTGGCGTGGTTTTTTCGTTTGACGAAAAATTCTCGATAAAATTAGTTTGCTTCAATGCAGAAGCGTCGCTTGGGACAAGCGTATTCGCGAACATTTGCCAAAAACATTTGTCGAAATTTCACAAAACGTTTTGAGGATCGTGCTTGCACCAGGCTGGGAAGTTCTATTTTGAGATAATTACTTCATGTTTGTTCATGGTACTAAAGTACCTACTTTGGTTAATAATTTATTGAGCAGGGACATTGGTTGCTACAAGCATATTTGCAAGCATTTCACAAAATATTTACAAATTTTTCTTCGAAATATTTACAATTGCTTAACAACTATTACCAATTTTAAAATATTACAAATGTTTATAAAAACATTTGCGAGCACTTTGACTGGATTTAGGCGCCACATATTATGCTGTGGTTAAAAACGCTGGTAACTTGGATTACGTGTAGAACGCAATCTGAAATATAAATGTAAGTATTAGGCCGTGGGCTATAGATGGACGATCACCAGCTTTATCAGCGCGAGCAACTATACGCGCACGAGGAAATGCGGTATAATGGTCGCCCCAAGTCCACGAGTCCCTGACCTGCTGGCGGTGTTTGGTCTGACGGAGGTGCACTAGGAAGCCTAGAGGCGGTTCTAGGACGCGTTTCCCGACGCAACAAAGACAATATTAGCCTAGTCTAAGATCCCAAGCACCACTGTTATGATCTACATCAGCGCGACCAGCTGCTGGAACGAGAGGCAGTCCGCTTGTGGTCGCGTGAGCTGCTCTCAAGTGCTGGATATTCTCAAGTGACCGACGAGAGGCCAGCTCAACACTCAGACCGACCAAGAGCGACTGCCACGGGCGTTGCCGGTTACGCCCAGCCGACTCAAGCTACGCTGGCAAAGCGGCCGACATCGCCACCAGCCGAAGAAGTCAGTCACGTGACCCACGTCCTGCTGATCGCTGCAGGCGCGCGTGTCGTGGTGCGGACGGTGACGCGGGATCCGAAGATGTCCACGAGGCGACGGACCGACGGCGCGATGGTTGGATAGGAGGGCGCCTAGGCGGGTCGGGGAAGGAGCGGGCTTGCTGGGACCCGAATAGTCTAGCGTTTTGAGCAGCTTGTGCGGATCAAAAAAGTACTTTTGAGTGAAAATATGGTTTAGCAAAAGCCTAGATCATTTCAGATTATTGGTGCCAAACCTCGACGACATATGCAAAATAATGTTTATCCTGGGCCGAAAACTGACCCCACATTAAACGTAGCGTTAATTAATGCGAGGACATCCCGAATCCATAGTGTACTTTACAAAATAAATGCTTCACAAAATAGCTGTAGGATCGCAATCTTGGCGTGGTTTTTCGTTTGACGAAAAATTCTCGATAAAATTAGTTTGCTTCAATGCAGAAGCGTCGCTTGGGACAAGCGTATTCGCGAACATTTGCCAAAAACATTTGTCGAAATTTCACAAAACGTTTTGAGGATCGTGCTTGCACCAGGCTGGGAAGTTCTATTTTGAGATAATTACTTCATGTTTGTTCATGGTACTAAAGTACCTACTTTGGTTAATAATTTATTGAGCAGGGACATTGGTTGCTACAAGCATATTTGCAAGCATTTCACAAAATATTTACAAATTTTTCTTCGAAATATTTACAATTGCTTAACAACTATTACCAATTTTTAAAATATTACAAATGTTTATAAAAACATTTGCGAGCACTTTGACTGGATTTAGGCGCCACATATTATGCTGTGGTTAAAAACGCTGGTAACTTGGATTACGTGTAGAACGCAATCTGAAATATAAATGTAAGTATTAGGCCGTGGGCTATAGATGGACGATCACCAGCTTTATCAGCGCGAGCAACTATACGCGCACGAGGAAATGCGGTATAATGGTCGCCCCAAGTCCACGAGTCCCTGACCTGCTGGCGGTGTTTGGTCTGACGGAGGTGCACTAGGAAGCCTAGAGGCGGTTCTAGGACGCGTTTCCCGACGCAACAAAGACAATATTAGCCTAGTCTAAGATCCCAAGCACCACTGTTATGATCTACATCAGCGCGACCAGCTGCTGGAACGAGAGGCAGTCCGCTTGTGGTCGCGTGAGCTGCTCTCAAGTGCTGGATATTCTCAAGTGACCGACGAGAGGCCAGCTCAACACTCAGACCGACCAAGAGCGACTGCCACGGGCGTTGCCGGTTACGCCCAGCCGACTCAAGCTACGCTGGCAAAGCGGCCGACATCGCCACCAGCCGAAGAAGTCAGTCACGTGACCCACGTCCTGCTGATCGCTGCAGGCGCGCGTGTCGTGGTGCGGACGGTGACGCGGGATCCGAAGATGTCCACGAGGCGACGGACCGACGGCGCGATGGTTGGATAGGAGGGGCGCCTAGGCGGGTCGGGGAAGGGAGCGGGCTTGCTGGGACCCGAATAGTCTAGCGTTTTGAGCAGCTTGTGCGGATCAAAAAAGTACTTTTGAGTGAAAATATGGTTTAGCAAAAGCCTAGATCATTTCAGATTATTGGTGCCAAACCTCGACGACATATGCAAAATAATGTTTATCCTGGGCCGAAAACTGACCCCCACATTAAACGTAGCGTTAATTAATGCGAGGACATCCCGAATCCATAGTGTACTTTACAAAATAAATGCTTCACAAAATAGCTGTAGGATCGCAATCTTGGCGTGGTTTTTTTCGTTTGACGAAAAATTCTCGATAAAATTAGTTTGCTTCAATGCAGAAGCGTCGCTTGGGACAAGCGTATTCGCGAACATTTGCCAAAAACATTTGTCGAAATTTCACAAAACGTTTTGAGGATCGTGCTTGCACCAGGCTGGGAAGTTCTATTTTGAGATAATTACTTCATGTTTGTTCATGGTACTAAAGTACCTACTTTGGTTAATAATTTATTGAGCAGGGACATTGGTTGCTACAAGCATATTTGCAAGCATTTCACAAAATATTTACAAATTTTTCTTCGAAATATTTACAATTGCTTAACAACTATTACCAATTTTAAAATATTACAAATGTTTATAAAAACATTTGCGAGCACTTTGACTGGATTTAGGCGCCACATATTATGCTGTGGTTAAAAACGCTGGTAACTTGGATTACGTGTAGAACGCAATCTGAAATATAAATGTAAGTATTAGGCCGTGGGCTATAGATGGACGATCACCAGCTTTATCAGCGCGAGCAACTATACGCGCACGAGGAAATGCGGTATAATGGTCGCCCCAAGTCCACGAGTCCCTGACCTGCTGGCGGTGTTTGGTCTGACGGAGGTGCACTAGGAAGCCTAGAGGCGGTTCTAGGACGCGTTTCCCGACGCAACAAAGACAATATTAGTCTAGTCTAAGATCCCAAGCACCACTGTTATGATCTACATCAGCGCGACCAGCTGCTGGAACGAGAGGCAGTCCGCTTGTGGTCGCGTGAGCTGCTCTCAAGTGCTGGATATTCTCAAGTGACCGACGAGAGGCCAGCTCAACACTCAGACCGACCAAGAGCGACTGCCACGGGCGTTGCCGGTTACGCCCAGCCGACTCAAGCTACGCTGGCAAAGCGGCCGACATCGCCACCAGCCGAAGAAGTCAGTCACGTGACCCACGTCCTGCTGATCGCTGCAGGCGCGCGTGTCGTGGTGCGGACGGTGACGCGGGATCCGAAGATGTCCACGAGGCGACGGACCGACGGCGCGATGGTTGGAAAGGAGGGGCGCCTAGGCGGGTCGGGAAAGGGAGCGGGCTTGCTGGGACCCGAATAGTCTAGCGTTTTGAGCAGCTTATGTGGACCAAAACGTCCCTGCTCACGTTCGAGAAAGCTGCTCTAGTGTCTGAATATGTTTGCGCCAAGAAAATGCTTGGACAGTTAAGAGCTAACTGTTGGTTCCGAGTTCCTAGACTGCTCGTTACGTCTGTTCTAGGTCGTGCTTCCGCCAGGCTGGATTTTTTTTCTTAATATCATTACCAGTCTTGTTTAGGGTCGCACTACTTTGATTATCATTTGAGGTCGACGAAAATGTATAAACATCGGTTGGCTCTAGCCTCTTCACCAACAAGTTTTTCTTCTTCAAAATATTTGCCAAACGTCTCAAGACCGCTGTAGGTCGTGCTTGCGCCAGGCTGAAAAATAATAACTTTGAGATCATTACTACCATTCTTGTGTAGGGCAGTGCCAGTTTGGTTATAAATTTACTGAGCAGAAGCATTGGTTGGTGCAAGCATATTTGCGCACATATTCTAGAACAAATTTAACAGATTTGCAAGCATTTTCGCGAGTATTTAGATTTGATTTAGACTGGATGCATTTTTTGTGATATGCTTTCCCACTGCAGCGACGAAGTCCAGGTTTCCACATTGACTCGCCAAAACTTCCAAACTTCTCACCAAATTGGAATTTTCGCCAATTTGGCTAATAGAACAAAAATTGGGCCGCTATATTTCTTAGCGCAGTACATGTATCTTCGAAAGGCATCATTTTGGATTTGGCGCGCTGAAGATCATCGAAATCCCCGTTGACCTGCGTCCTATTCGCCATCCCAGATAATGCGGAGCCGCTGGAGCATGTACTGGAGGCGATCTCAGCTTACTTCCGCCCCAGTACGTTGGACTGTGCCGCGCGCAAGAACCTGGGTGTCGGTGATTCGCACGAACGCTCGCCGTGCTCCTTCGACGCCATCCCCGATGCTGCAGGTCGCGGCTTCGGTGAAGTGATCGCCTGGGCATACAAGACCGCACACGGTCAAGTCAAATGGTCTCAGGTCCAGCTTGGCACTGTGTTGCTAGCACTGGCAACAGCCACGACAGCCGCTTCTGCCGTCCCCAGTACGCTCGTCACGACGCTGAGCAGCAAGTGTGGCGCGGTTGCCGCCAGCCAAGCGCTGGTCGAAGTGGCCACTTGTAACAGTCTCGCCCTCACAAAGGCGGTTCTCGATGGATCCCCAAGGTCGGCGGTGCCAGCGACGCCAACGCCATCGCACACGTGGTCAACAACTACTGGGCCGACAACTCCGGACACTCGTTCGAGCTCGGCGACTGGAATCACGTTGTGGAGGCCTTTCATCTCCATCATGAATATCATCTGGGTGACCGAGAGGACTTGCGGATGGCGCTGGCGAAGCCGACGGATACTTTAGCGAGAGCACCTTCCATTATCTACTCAAAGCGCGGACTGCACGACGAGGCCGAGGAGATCGCCCGCACGGTGGTGGAGACCCAGACCGGACTGGCGCTGAAGGCTATCGTCGGGCACGTGGGGCGACATCCTCGCGAGTCGGTGTACTGACAAGACCAGTCTTCAAGCTCCGTTGATAACGATGATCAGTATCGGTAGCGGCGTTCACCTCGAATCCCGGAATTCGACTTGGGGCGCATCCTCGAGTCCTTGATTTCGAGCCGCGCCAACAAGAGCGTGGCAATGGAGCGGCTCGTGGCGCAGCTAAGATCGGGGTTTAACTCTTTCGATGTGCCGAACACTGCGGTCAAGCACGACAAGGCCAAGTGGATGGCCCTGCGCCACTCCTGTTCACGGCGGAAGAAGGATAGATAATGGACCAGGGCGTCGATGGGTACTGCGTGCTTCAAGTGATACGGCTTTACCACGGACGAACGCGGTTGTGCATTTTAGGCCGATGCGATCAACCGGTTAGTGCGCAGGCCTCTTGTCAATACGCTCTCAAGGCGCTCCAGCAGACGGTCGAGTTTAAGCTGTTCGATGCTGCGAGAACCGTCATTCAAGCGTCCATGGACTGCAAGAGCAACGAGTATTTACGCGCGTCGTATTCGATCGGCATGCTTCGTGTGGCGGTCTAGCATCTGGACGAGCTCCGCGAGGAAGCGGACTTGCTGGTGAGCAACTGCTTGGCGCATCAACACACGGAAACCTTCAAGGTCGCGGCAGAAGCCGGGCCTCGTACATCGACGCTCCGACTTGCGGGAGCGTGCCCCGGTTACATGTTACAAGGAAGCGCTGGAGCGCGGAATGGACGAGGAGGCCTCCGTGCTGGCCCAACGGGAGTACGCTAAAGAATTGGCAAACAGCCCATGGCGCCAAGGCAAAGCTGAAGACTGTTCGGGCTTCCTGAGCACAAGAGGCCCAAGACGGAGCTGACTCTGATCGAAACCATCCTATCCCGCAACGAAAGCTTTGAAAGCCCCTCCACAGCGCGCGAGTTCGATCAGGAGTTCGTCCAAGCTGCCTTTCGAGACGACCGCGATGCGGCAATCGGGACCCTGTGCTTCTGTGCCGGCCCCGTGTTGGTTAGCGTGTTCGACGCAGCGGTGAAGAAATGTTGCCACCTGGAGGCTCGTATTCTCGCGTTAAATGCAAGGGTGCAGATGCGGCGGCCGCCTTGAAGACTACAGTCGAGAATAGACTATCGCCTATATCCAGTTCATTGTGGGCTCGATGCTCTGGAGAGGTACTCACTCCTTGACTCGTTGAAACTCGCCGTCGAGCCCGAATTGCAGGGCGATGCGCGCGCGATAGCCAGCAACTGCGACACATCCAATGCGCTGCATAGAGGTTGCGAGGCGAGGACTGGCCCAGCACTATGCTATGGTGGTCGACATGTGCGTGCGTTGGCGTCCGCAGGAGGTGTTTGAGGTTGCGGCCCAGCACAGGATGTTCGACGAGGCCAAGCTTTTGGGCGCCAGAGTGATCGTGGCCAAAATCCGCGCGGACAAAATCCAAAATTGGTGCAGGCAGCGTCTGGAAGGGCCTCCGCGAGAAATCGCAGCGCATACAAGGAGACGCGCCAACCTGCCAAAGAAGGAGCTCGATTGAAGTCCGGTAAAAGTTCGTGTTCTAGCCTAACATGGGCGGACCAACAGCCAACCCCGCTGTGATTCCCATTTTGAGCGTCCGTTTCAATGTTTCGTGGGCAGAATGAGAAGGCTACAACAATACATCATCATTTCAAGCGTGGATAATGCGATGGATTCCAGGATGCGTTCGCGATCGGCTGAAGTTGACCGCTGAGCAAAGACTGCTCGCCGTCTGGTTCGTCCTGGGCGTGCTGCCTCTCGTCCTCCAGACTCGCAGTTACGTGCAGTTCGTCAAGCCGCACCAAATGCGCACGAACCTCGTGGTGCCCCCTGACCAGCAGATCGAGACTGCCAACTTGACTGAGATCTGTCCCGTCACGGCCTTCGTTCTGGCTGGCGTCTGGTGGAACTTCGAGGCGACGCACTACTACAAGGCAGAGCAGGGCATCGTCTGCCACGCCGTCGTCCCGCAGTACAATCTGCACGGGAACTACTTCATCGGCAGCTCCACAGTGACTCCGTATCGTACGACACCGTCCAGTTGCGCCGACGACAGCTTCGCGTTCGAGCAGTATTTGTATCACGGCAGTATCGGCTACTACTCGTACTACGAAGGGGGAAGTGGGCACCTACCGCACAAAGGATAACACGGCGTACATTACGGTGGAGGCTCTCGGAACGTTCGACGTCAACGGAGCTGCTCTGGCTGCTGATACCGGCAGCACTGAAACTCGGGCATCTTACTGGTACGGCATCGTGGGGCTCATTTGGCTGGTGTATCGCGCGCTCATGATCCGTCGGAGCTGCGTCTTGTGCCGGCGCTACGGCCACCGGTGCGACGAGTTAGGAGAGAAACTCAACCAGCAGCAGACGATGCTCTTTGTGCAGGAAAGTCTGCGTTTGTCCGCTCATGGGGCGACGAATTACGAGCGAGCGGTGCTGCTTTACCTGCTTGTGGAGGGAATTATGACCGACCTGTTCCTCATCATCGCGAACGACGGGTGGGCCACCAGGATCCAGTACGCGTCGCTCGGCTACAACTTGTCTGGGCTGATGCTGCTGCTGTTTGAGATGCTCGAGAATACAAAATTACTGAAGGAAAAGTGGCGGCTGAGGATCAAGAGGACGTTCTTCAGCTACGAGACGGCGCTCGTGGGCGAACTCTTTAGCGCCTTAGTGTTCCAGAGCTTTTTGTCTGGGTTGAATGGCTCGGACCTCAAGAGATCGAAGGAGACCGCTCTCGCTGTCTCGTACTACTTCTGGAGCCTGGTGTGCCACGGTATCGTCGTCGTTGTCGTCGTGTTGATGATCGCCTCTGTTCGGGCCCCTGTGCGTTCATGTATGTCTGGTACAAGCACCGCAGTTTGGCCGCCTTGTCCGAGCCTTGCTGTGTCGACACGGCGGTGGGGTACGCAGTCGAATCAGTCTGTTAGCAGGTTACAGCTTGGAAGACGGTAAAGTATCATACACTGCAGCTGCTTTGAAGGGATTTGGCATGCTCAAGATGGAGGAGTACGGCGTCGAGTACTTGGTGCTGCACCGACTGCAGTGGTTTACCGTCCCTAGAGACACCTTGATCGTGATTGGAGTGATCACGGAGCACCGAGTGGAGCCCTGCAGCGAGCGGTTGTGCACGGGAGTGATCAGTTTTCTTGATAGAAGTCTTGGCGGCGCCTCAGTGCAGACGGAATGTTTCCATCGCACTCCAAAGCATAATCCAGTCAAGGTGGTGGCTGGAACTGAGGGGTTCAATGACATTTCGGAGCCGTAATATATTACCAGATTTTACTCGATTAGTCGATACTAACTCGATGACACCCCCGTAATCGTCGATCTCATCTGTTCAAACACAACCACAGCCTGCGCACGGTGCAGCCACGTTATTGGAAAGCATTGAACGGTAAGTTCAAGCTTCAGCGATAGTGATGCGAGAGCTCTCAGGGTCCTCACCGCCTTCTCTCGGCACCTCCTTGTACTTGGCCGAGCGTTTGATCTGCAGCGACGGAATCTCGTCGTCGCTGCTCGTGGTGCCTTGGGGTGAGCTCTCCTTCTCCTCAGTCGTGACTTGGGCCAGAGGGTGGTGGTATAGATACATGGAGATCACCAGCACGCCGAGTCCACACCCAAACTCAAGCGACGGCGAGAAGGCGAAGAAGATCATGGACAGCAGCGTCGTCAGCATCATGGCCATCGAGTGCGAGTAGACGCAGGCAATATTGTCGAGGTACTTGAGGATGCAGGCCATGAAGATGCCCCCAATGGAGTTCACAACCACTACGGTCACCGTCCAGCCGCTGTAGCCATGGAAGAATCCGTCTATAGCCAACGATTCCCCGTCTAACAACAGCCCAATAGCGTTGAACGCCACTCCGCAGCCGTACATCTGCAGGCTTTGCCATAGAAATGGACAGTCCGCCTGCCGCTTGAGCGTCCACTCGGCAAAGACGCTCGCACAGGAAGACAGCGTCACCCCCACGAGAGCGAGGGACAGCCCCAGTGCCACATGCGGCGAGTTGTCACTGTCCGAGCCCCCGACCTGCTTGAACCTATCCGATTGACTGGTTAAAACTCCTAGTACCAGCAATCCAATAGCCAACTTGTGCAGCTCCGACAGGGGTTCTTCAGCACGTAGCGGAATAAAACCGCAGTGAGCAGGATCTTGAGGTTCCAGAGCACCGAGACCGTCGCGGCGTCCAGGTATCGCAGCACGACGTAGTTGAGGTTGCTCTCCAGCGCGCTCAGCAGCGCCGGGACGGCGTAGAAGCCGAGTTTCTTCATCTGGGGCTGGTTGGAGGGCACCGGAGCGTCCGTGACGACGATGGCGGCCACCATGGCCGAGAGCTTGACCGCTTCGATGAGGAACGTGACGGTGACGCTGCTGTAAGGCACGAGGCCGTCGACTTTGGACGCGATGATGCAGAGGTTCCCAGAACACAGGAAGACGGCAGCCACCAGCATCAACGCGAGCGTCCGCCCCAGCTCCATCCTCGCTATTGCTCTTGATTGGCGTTAATAAAGTAATGAGAGATCGATCGACCATCCCGTTAGGTGGGGATATGCGAGAGGGACTGCAATCGGAACTTGGTCGAATGGAACGATGTACCACCCAAAGTTGTGGGTGTAGAATCCTGTTACCATTAGTGGTTTGAGTAGGCTCTACGCCAGTTCGCTCGGTGCTTCTGGGATTTCGTCTAATCTCTCCGACACTGCCAATACTCGCACTGTGCGTGTACTCGTGGATCGCTGGTAACACGCTGTCTGGATGGATACACCTCCCAGTCTCCTGTCTAGAAGCTGACGATGCCCGAGCACGGTCTCTCGTTGCAGGGCTCCACTCGTGGACCCGTAATGACCTGATGCCGACCAAGTTGTCTCGGGGCACTGTGAACCAGTAGAGTTTGTGCATCACCAAGTATTCCACGCCGTCCTCCTCCATCTTGAGCATCCTGAAGGCTTTCAGCGCTGCTGTCTTGTAGTAGAGCTTCCCTTCGTCCCACCTGTAGCCTCCCAGCAGCATCACTCGACTGCGTACACCTAGAGCGGTATCAACGCAGCACGGCTCGGACAGTACTGCGAGTGACTGGTGCTTGACCACACGTATATCAAGGCCCACGGGACTCTCACACTGCAGATGATGGAGACGACACAAACCACGACTATGGCGTGGCAGATCAAGCCCAGAAGTAGTAGGACACTGCCAGCGCTGTGGGCTTCGACCGCTTCAAGTCGGACCCATTCAAGCCTCGAGAGGAACATCTGAAACACCAGAGCGCTCACGAACTCCCGATCAGAGCCGTCTCGTAGCTGAAGAAGACGCGCTTGATTCGAGTCGCCACCTCTCGCTGAGCCAGCGCATGCTCTCGAGCATCTCGAACAGCAGCAGCATCAGCCCGGGACAAGTTGTAGCCCATGGACGCGTACTGCACTCGTGACATCCACCCGTCGTTGGCGATGATCAGGAACAAGTCCGTCATAATTCCCTCCACGATCAGGTAAAGCAGAGCTGTGCGCTGGTAATTCGTCGCTCCGTGGGCAGTTAACCGGATGCTCTCCTGCACAAACAGCATGGCCTCCGGGTACCTGAGAGTCTCGCCCAATCTGTCGCATCTTCGTCCGTAGCGTCGGCACGCCACGTAGCTCCGGCGGATCAAAAGGAGGCGATACACCAGCCAGGTCAGCCCAGCGATGCCATACCAGAACGACTTCCGCGAGCTCGTACTGCCCGTGTCTTCGGCCAAGAAGATGCCGTTGATATCGTACGATCCAAGGACTTCTACAATGATGTAGGGCGGTCTTGGACGTGGCGCAGTACGTCCCCACCTCACCTTCGTAGAAGGAATAGTAGCCGATACTCCCGTGATACAAATACTGCTCGAATGGGTAGCTGTCGTTGGCGCAGCTGGACGGCGTCGTGCGGTACGGAGTCGTCTTGAGCTCCTGATGAAGTAGTTGCCGTGCAGATTGTACTGTGGGACGACGGCGTGGCAGACGATGCCCTGCTCCGCCTTTGTAGTAGTGCGTCGCCTCGAAGTTCCACCAGACTCCAGCCAGCACGAAGGCCGTCACGGGACACACCTCAGTCAAGTTGGCCGTCTCCTTCTGCAGATCGGGGAACTACGAGCGTCTCGTGGATTTGGTGCGGCGTGACGAACTGCAGGTAGCTCCGAATCTGCAGACAAAGGGCGCGACGCCCATGACGAGCCACATGCCGAGCAGCATCCGCTGGCGTTCACCGTGCGAGCCGCTGCCTGCAGCGCCGGCGAGTACAACGCGTGCTTGCTCATCACGAGCACTAGCAGGGGGCAATAAGCTTGGGCTTGAGGTGAAGTTGGAATGCAATAGTCGTGTCCCTCTTGTGATGCAACTCTGAAACGGACGGTCGAGGCTCGAAAAATAGCAATCGAATTCACGTTCTATGGGCTCAACACCACGGAGGCACTTGGTGCTTCTCTTTCGTCCCCGTGATTGCGCCGTAGTCGCAAAGTGGTTCTTTCGCTTTGCACTCACGCGTGGCAGTTTGGATCCAAGTGCAGGTTAGAATCGAACCTGACGAGAAGATGTCATCTTCTCGTCAAGAAAATCCATGAGCTGTGTCCTGTTAGTACTATAGTACACGTACGTAGTAGCTACCAAGCTGAAAACGCCTCTGGTTCATTAGAATTAAGTATTTGCGAGTTAGTCACGGGCTTCTGTTCAAAAGTTCGAGTTGGCTGTCATTTTTGACTTTGCTGCTAGTATCAGCCTGCTCGTTTGGGATCAACAGCTCAACTGCGCGACAAGGATAATGCCAGCGGCTGTCACTTGAGCTCATCCGCGTTCTCGCTTCATTCGAACGGGGTGATAATCGCATCGACATGAAAACGGGTTCTTGTTGCCATCTAGGCACCAGCCGCCTCAAGCTTTAACTTCTAAACGGTATCGCTGGCAACATTCCGAGGGAAGAAAGCCGGTGTTGGCGACTGGAGAATCCCATTGTTTTGGGCCAGACCAGGCCATGACTCGATTCACGCGGATGCTGCGGGTATGATGGAGATATCCTGCTTCGTGTGGGGAGGGCCCCTAGCTTCCGGTCGAGAAAAACTGATGATGCCGGTGCACGGCCGCGTTCATTCGGAAGGCTCCACCGCTCCTGGAGAGGGCTCCAATCACTATAAAGCTGTCTTTTTGGGACGGTAAACCAGTACAGTTTAGTGCAGAACCAGAGTACTCCGCTCCGTCCTCCCTCCATCTTCAGCATCCCGGAACGCCTTAAGCGCTGATATCTTGTAGTACAGTTTACCGTCCCGCCAGCAGTAGCCTCCCGGAGCATCACTTGAGTCTGCTTCGCGAGGCCCCAACGCGGTGTCAACGCAACACGGTTGGGAGAAAAATCGCCAAAGCGATCGGATTGCTTGTACCAGACGTTACGCCATCGCCCAGGGCACCCGCACGCACGAAATAATCGCGATGATCACCAATACGACACGCGCCATGGCACACCAGACTCCAGAGGTAGTAGGACACTGCGCGGGCGGCTGGCTGTAGAGCGCTTTTTGAAGTCAGACAAGCGTTTAATCCGGGATAGAATCGTCTGCAACACGACCGCCATGACCAGCTCCCCGACCAAAAGCCGTCTCGTAGCTGAAGAACATGCGCTTGATTCTCACCACTCCACCGCTCGCTCAGCCACTTCCATGTTCTCCAGCATACTCAAACAGCAGCAGCATTAATCCTGAGAGGTTATAGCCCAGCCGAGACGTACTGCGCCTTCGACGCTCCAGCCATCGTTCACGAGTGATAAGCGGAACAAGTTTGGTCATGATTCCTTCCACGATCAGAGATACAGCCCAACGCCCGCTCGCTTGAGATTCGTCGCCCCATGGGCCGACGGTCGCAAACTTTTCCTGCACAAACACCATAAGCTTGGGTGTTGACGGAAGGTTTCGCCCATTTCCTCGCATCGTCGCAGCCATAACAAACGCAAGACACGTAGCTCCGGTGGATTGGCGTGAGCGCTTCGATTACACGAGCCGTAAATGGCTCCAGCGACTCCGGTAGCCAGTACGATGACCCGAGGCTTCGTATCCCCGTCGTCTTCCTTCGCTAGGAACTTGCTGTTGAGTATATGTCGTACGTTGCCCGAGGACGTCCACAGCCATGTACGAGATTCGGTCGGTAGCGGTGCAGTAGGTTCCGGTCTCCCCTTCGTAGAGACGAGTAGAACCCGACACTCGCGTGGCGCTGGGTAGATCTTCAAACGGGTAGCTGTCGTGGGCGCAACTCGATGGAGCTGTATAGTATGGGGTCGTTCTACTTCCCCGGGATAACGTAGTTCCCGTGCGTGTTATACTGCGGCACTACGACGTGGCAGATGGCAGAGTTCCCACTCTGTAGTAGTGTGTGGGGTCGTAGTTCCACCACACTCCGGCCAAGATGAAGCGCCTTGACAGGACAATGCTCCGTTACATTCGCCGTCTCGCTTGGGTACATGTAGGCGGCGCCACCAGCTCTCCGGGTATCGTGATGGGGGCTGGATGAGACTTGAGGTAACCTTTCTCTGAGTCTGCAGTATCCAGGGGGCAAAAACTCCCTGGAAGAGCCACACTGCCAGCAGCATGCGCAGAGCTGTGAGGTCTCTCGCCCATTGGTTCTGAGGTCGAGGGGCTGGTGGAGAAGGCTGGAGGCTGTGCGTTCTTCTTAGAGCGCCACGTGGACGACGGTAGGCGATGCCGGCACCAACGCGTTGAGCTTGAACATGATGGACGGACAGATTATCGTTTCCCGCGTACCAACAGCTTCAACCTACCACAATAGCACAAGTTTGCCAGGAAACGGATCACCCGTCGACTAGAAAGTAGTTGCTGGACTTCAATTTATTAATCCTATCTATCTTTACAATAATTTCAGGGGCAGGCAGCACCGCGTTGTTTGGAGCCTTTGACCACGCAAGGGGGCTTTCGACTGGGTCGAACATTATGATGAATCTCTGCTTGGTTCAACGCGCCGCGGCTTCCGATTCAGGAGAGTGATGATGCCTGTGGGGTTCGTTCCATCTGCGGCTCGACTCGATGACCCCAAAAATCACTCCAATCACCACCAAATTGTATCTAGGGACGGTGAACCAGTGCAGCCTCCTGCAGCGCCAGATTACTCGACATGAATCTCCTCCATCTTCAGCATGCCGAACGCTTTTAGAGCCGTGACCTTGTAGTACAACCGAGCGTGCTCCCACGTGCAGCCACCGAGCATCATGGGTCTGCTGCGAGGGTCTGGGCGGAGTCAACGCAGCAAAGCTCTGGTCAATACGCATAAACTGCGGTGCTTAATCCACACGTGCGTCATCGCCCACGGAACGGCACGCACAGAGGCGTAATTCCGATGATGACCACCACCACCGCGCCGTGACTTATCAAACTCATGAGTGGTACGACTGGCGAAACTTCTGGTCGTGACTGCTTGAAGTTTAAACCGTTTAATCCGT